>JAEUWY010000020.1:0-1378756 GCA_022059125.1 Corynespora cassiicola
TAACCCTAACCCTAACCCTAACCCTAACCTAACCCTAACCCTAACCCTAACCCTAACCCTAACCCTAACCCTAACCCTAACCCTAACCCTAACCCTAACCCTAAAAAACCCTAAAACCCTAATACTAACTGCTATAAAACTAAGCTAAAACTTATTAGATTAGATATAAAAACTCTAAAAGTAGAGAAAGCTGTTTATATTTTAATACAGAAGTAAAACACGCCTACTTTTTTTTAGATTTTTAAACAGCCTATACGTAATACAGACTTTTTTTATACTACTATAACGCTATACGCAACCGCTATTTCTATAGTAGAAAAAATAAAAGCTTTAGAAAATTTTATTTTACTATACTACGCTATATTTTTTCTGCAGAACTAAAAATAGACAGAAAACCTATTTTTTAATAGCTGTATATTAGTATTTTCTGCTCTGCATTCTGCTTCTCCGCGAAAAAAAATTATATAAAAAAACTCTATTTTTATAAATTAAGTTAAATTTATAAAAATCTGAAACGCTATTATTTACTGCAAAGCGTAGCTTATTACAGTCTACGTATAATACTGCTAGACTATAACTACTTTTATCTAAGCCTATAAATAAAAAACTATAAAAATTTATAAGTAGAATTAAAAGTTATTTAGGTTGCAGCGTAGTAGCTTAGAATAAACTTAAACTAAAGCTAAAAAAACTTTTATAAATTAGATATCTGTAGCTATAACTTTAAGTGCGTTCGCCTAACAGCTTAAGCAGATAATATAGTAGTATAAAATAGTAGAGAAGTTAAGCTAGGGCTCGCTGTGCTTTTTTTTTTATAATATAGTTAGTAACTATTAGATTAAGCAGGCACTAAGCAGCGCGGAGTAAAATATATAAATAAATATAATTTAACAGACTAACTCTAACGCGATTACAGCCGGCCGCGAACTTAATACTTAGTTTAGTATAAAATATATTATAAACAGATTAATTACAGAGCAGAAAATATTTTAGATTAAAACTAACGTATCGGGCTGTGTAAAAAAAGTAATAAATAGCGAAAACAGTAAAGAGAGTAATAAACGCTGTCTACTTATATAAAAGACAGCATTTTTAATAGAAAAAAGAAACACGTTTAAGCGTACTTTCTATTAAATAACTCTGTATAAACTATTTAAGCCTTAAGTAGCGTCCCCTAGCTATATCTAAAAATATATTATAAAATAAAAAATGCACACAAAAAACGTATAACTTTTTAATATTTTTTTTACACTGCGACTAGATAGGCAGACTAAGTATAAACTAATACTTATATATTTAAAAAAAACAAGTTTCTACTTTTTTTAAATTATTTTTTACCCGGAAGAATAGTGTCTAGTTAGTTAAAAAGTAAGAAAAAATTATTTTTTTAGCTGAAATCGTATTAGTAACTAGCTATTATATTAACTCTAGTTTTAGTATTTCGCACGCACCTTAGCAGCACGTTTTACTATAATATTAATTAGCTAGTTAAAAAATATAAAGTCTATTATTTTTAAATAGAGTTTAAAGATAGAGAGTTACAGAAATAGAATATTTTTAGTTAGAATTTTTATATAGGCTACGTGCGTACATTCCCTCTAAACTAAATACTAATATTTTAAGTTATTCTATACAGAGAAGCTTTTAAACTATAGCTATAAATTAAAAATTATTTAGCGTTTCTATCGCACTAGCAGATTTACACTTAACTTTTTCTAAACTACTAAACTAGAAAATTACTAGTTTCTGTTAATAAACTCTAAATTATTTAACTTTTTAAGTGTTATCTTTCTATAAGCTGTTAGAAAGTGCACCTAAAAATCTCTATAGAATTAGCTTATATAAATATATAAGAAATATATAATATTTACAGCTACTAGTTTATAGCTTCTACTTTTTAACAGCCTAGCGTACACTTTTTATTCTTCTTTATTATATTACGTAATAATATAAGTCCGGAGCTTATCTAGAGGTTTACGCTAAATATAGATACAGAATAAATATTTTAGTATTAGACAGATATAATAGAGACTAAGTTTTATAGTAGAAGTATTTTACTAAGTATATAGAGTTAACGTGTCTTGCGGGAGGCTTATTTTGCAGCTTATATTAAAGTAAGTAAATAGAGATTTTTTATTATAACTGGTAAGTATATAGTTTATAAGCTTATTTTTTTAAGTAAACCTATATTAGCCTGTGTATTAGTAATACTAAGTAGTATATATAAATTTATAACTAGCAGCGTGCGTTTTTTAGTAGCAAAAAAGCTTAGTATAATACTTAAACAGCCTAGAACTACAGCTGTTAACGTTATATATTTAAACTAGTACTTTACTTAGTAGCTTTAGTATTATTATATTAAAAGCGACTCTGGGTATATAATGTAATCTATTCCGCCTCTCTATTAGCTCGCGTTTTTTTTTTTTTATCTACTTTTTATTAGTATATTTAAGAGCAGGGGGCTTATTTAAAAACCAGGCGAAAAAGTTCTGTACCAGCTATTTATAATTATCTGCTATCTAATTAAGCTTTTTTTTAAATAAGAAAAAAGTTATCTTCTAGTTAAAAGCGCTAATATAGTCTAATATAATTAGTTTAATATGTTTTTAGTAAAAAGAGTAATAGTAAAGCTAAAAAACAGTAAGTTAAATACAGTAGGCTAAAGCAGAGTAGTTAATATTTATATACGAGTTGTAGTAGTAAGCAGAAGTAAAAATAAATAAAAATAGTACTAAAAACGCTGTTTTTTTATGCGCAGCAGCAGCAGAGAAGCATATTACTATCTAATAAAAATATAGCTAAATTAGGCGTAGCGTATCTGCGAAAAGCAATCAGCTCAGCTATTAATATATATACTTACTAACTGCTAGTATAATTTACTCTCTACTATCTAACTACGCACTTATTACTGGAAAAACTAGTTTAAATGTCTAGAATAGCTTGCTGGTACTAGAAATTGCAGTAAGTAATAAGTAGTAATTAGCTTAGCTATCTATATACATATCTGTTAGCTATTAGTATATTTTACTACTTCTAATTATGCAACGTACCTGTTACCGGAAAAATATCTAAGGTATTAGAAATCTTTTACTAGCTCTAGAAATTGTAGTAATAATTATACTATAAAACTTTATTTTATTAGGCTGCTGTGTCCAGCCTTACAACTCTACTTATATTATTTAGCTTAGTTATATATATATATGCCTGTTAGCCACGCAAGTCTTACTAGAAAAAATAACTAAAATATATAAAATTTTTTATTAACTCTAGAGATTGCAGTAAATATAAAAGTATTAAAAACTGTAGTAAATATACTTGCTACTAAACGTAATTTTTGTATAGAGTATAGATACGAATATATTTACAGTATTATTATACTGCTATAATAATACAGCGTATCTATACTTACAAACGCGAAATCTGTATACAGTATATAAAAAATAATAAATTATAAATAACTTATTTATAAAATAAACTATTTTTTTTTTAACTGCGGCTTCTAAAACGCGTAAATACTTACTGCGTTATTACTTATATTACTATATATAATTATTAGCTAGTTATAAGCTTTAATTTAGTTTTAGAAATAGCAAAACTCTAATTTTACTAATAACACCTCTAATTACGCTAAAAATTTGATAATAGGTAGAAACCTATATATTAATAATATTACTTACTTTTAAAGTAAGTTAGAGTACGCAATGTAAATCTAACAGGCTAAATAAAAAGTATTTAAATCGGCTTGTATAATAGAAACTTTACGCTATACACGTACTTTTTAGCACTAATAAAAGTAATCTAAATAGTATTTGTTTGTATTTACGCCGTAGAATAGAACAGCATAAAACTTTTATAAAAGTTCTTACTCTGCTCTAGGTTAGAACAGTATAAAACTTTTATAAGAGTTCTCGCCCTGCTTTAAGTTAAAACAGTATAAAACTCTTATAAAAGTTCTCGCCCCGCCCTGAGTTAGAACAGTATAAAACTTTTATAAAAGTTTTTACTCTGCTTTAGATTAGAACAGTATAAAACTTTTATAAAAGTTTTCGCCCCGCTCTGGGTTAGAACAGTATAAAACTTTTATAAAAGTTTTCGCTCTGCTCTAAGTTAGAACAGTATAAAACTTTTATAAAAGTTCTCGCTCTGCTCTAGATTAGAACAGTATAAAACTTTTATAAAAGTTCTCGCCCCGCTCTAAGTTAGAACAGTATAAAACTCTTATAAGTGTTTTCGCTCCGCTCTGAGTTAAATACTTAAAATATATAATACTAAGGCCTTTCGCTTCTATTTTCTTTTTTTTTTTTAGTAATATTTATAGATTACACAGAATAAGTAGGCAGTAATCTATTTAGGTAGTATAGCTGTTTTTAATTACTTTACAGATAGTAACGCGAAGCTAAATAAGATATAAAAATAACTAGTAAAAGTTTTTATTACAGTAAAAGTATAGGTTTTTGTAGAATAGCAGACTCTATAAATTAGTAATTCTATTTTTTTATTTTTTTAATTTTATTTTTTTAAGTACAACAAAGCGTAACAGTTTTTATTAGCTATTACTAAGTAACACGCGAACAGAAAACTTCTACACCTTCTAAACTTAGAAGTCTATAATATTTTGCTTAATACTATACTGTCTCTGCTTTTTTTCTTTTTTTTTTAAAAAGCGGCTAATAAGCTAGATAGTAGTTTTTAAAGCTTTTTCTCTGCCAGCAACGCTGCTTTCTAGCATAATTATATTTATTATATTTTTAACAAGCAGTATTAGATACTGTTTTTTTATAAAGCTACTGTGCTGAACTTGTAAAAAAACTAAATATATCGCTTATATAGTGCTAGGTAGCTTATTTTAAACAGACTAGCTAATAGTAATTCTGTTTTTATTACGTATTTTTTACTAGCAGCTATTTAGCTGCTATAACAAACTCTGCGTTTAAATACTTTTTTTAATTTTATTTAGAAGTATCTAGCGTGTACAGTATAAGACGTAGCTTAAAGCTTTTAAAAAATACCTCTCTTAGCACAGAAATAATATAAAAGTATCTCTCCCTCTAAGCGTGCGGTTTTTTCTACTAAAGTATTAGTTTTTAAATATACCTGCGCTAAGACAGAAGCAGAAACTAGAAATATACTATTAAGTTTAGATAGATTAAAAACATTATACAAGCCTATTTTTATTTCTACTATTATTTATAAAAACTATCGCGCAGAACAGATGCGTAAAAAAAAATAAAAAACTTAAAAACTTATAAAAAAATACTCGCTTAGCTTAGTAGCTTTTTTAGAAAAGGCTTCTGTTGCTAAAAAAAATATATACGCCTTAATAAAGTCTAAAAATATACTAGATATATTTTAGATCCTCTAGCAGACAGTTAAAAAGAGATTAGATTTGTGCTAAACTATCTAGTTACTCTACGCTACTACTACAAGCATACTAGCTAAAGTATATAATTTTAAAAACTATACTATATAAAATAACGCTATTATTTTTTTACACAGCTAGCAGACGCGCGGAACGCCTTTTTCTATCTAACTAACTTTTTTATTCTTTTTAGTCGTACTGTAAGCTTTTTTATAGTATAGATAATAATAGAACTAACAGCTTCTATTTAGTAATAATACTTTCTAGTATATATAGAATACAGTAGTGTACTGCGAAGAGCAAGTATCTACTACTTATATCTAGTACTGCTAGACTATAGCAGTATTAGATTATATCTACGCTAATTAAATTACGTGTTTAAAAAAACAGAACAGGTATATAAGCAGAGCTAAGCAGAATTACAATTATAAAAAAAAGAAAAAACGTAGAATATAAGTAATAGCTTTACTTTTTTTTTTAGTTTCGGTATTAGAAATAGAAAGAGATAAGTAGATAGTTAGAAAGCGACTACTGTAAATAATTTAGTAGTATAAAACAGCCCGCATATTAGGCTAGAGCATTCTCTATTTTATATTTTATAACGTTATTACAGTTATATAAACAGAGCAGACTCTACGCATAGAGAAATAGCACGTTTAACTAAAGCTAGTTAAAAGAGTAAATTCTAATACCTGTACAGCGAGTTAAGTATTTAATATTTAGTTAGATTTAGAGCGTTTTGCTGGCGGCTCGATTAAAAAAAAAAAAAAACTCTGTATTAAAGCTAAGCTATTAATAGTACTATTAGAGATAGAAGAAGTACAGAATAGTAAAAAGAATAAAAAAGTAGAGAATTTATTTTCTTAAGCAATTACGTCTAGTATTAGATCTGCTTAACCTCTATACTAGCTAATTTTTTTAGAATAGTTTAAGCTGTACTAGTAGCTATACAGTACTACTAATAAATCTGTACTTAGTTAATATATTTTTTAAGTATTTTTTATTATAATCTCTAGCGCTAGCAAGCAGTCTGCTGTATTCAGCCTTCTAAATTTAACTTTATAAACTAGTTTAGCTATGTATATACATGCCTATTATTACTAGTATGCTTTACTATTTCTAATTATACTACGTATTTATTACTAGAAAAGTTATTTTAGATATTTAAAACTGCTTACTAGCGCTAAAAATTATAGTAGAACAGTAGCAGACGGTTTTTATTTACCTAGCTTTTTATATTTAGTTCTATTAACTAAATTAGCTATATATATATATGCCTGTTAGCTACTAGTATATTTTACTATCTCTAATTATGCTATACGCCTGTTAGCGGAAAAAATACCTTAAATATTAAAAATTTTTTACTAGCTTTAGAGATTGTAGTAAAAACAGAAAACCTTTACTAAACTAAGTTAAATCTAAATTTTTTTTATTATTTACTTACTTATTCTATGTCCGCAAAATATTATTTTGCGGATATTTTACTGCAGCTTTTAGCGCTAGCAAAAAGTTTATTATACTTAGTAATTAGTCTAACTAAAAAGTATCTGCTAAATTTAGTTAGAGTAACTATTTTAGCTATATATGTATATACGTGTCAGCTACTAGTACATATTATTATATCTAATTATATAACGTTCCCGTTACCGGAAAGGCTGCTTTAAATATTAGAAACTGCTTATTTACGCTAGAGATTACAGTAAAAATATTACTAATAAAAACTAAATATACTTTCTAAGCAAGTTATTTCTAAACTAAAACTAGTTTTTAGAAACGCAGTTTCTAAAAAGCGTGTAGATATTTACTGCGCTATTACTTATTCGGCGCGTAAACTCCGTATTAATTTATATAAAATAGTAATATAAATAGAAAACTTGCTAGATACTGTTACAAATAGATATAATAATAGAGTTAAATAAGCTACATAATTATCTAAGAAAGTAGCTTATCTAGCTGGCTACTTTCTGTAATAGTTGTAATAACTGTTTACCTCGCTAGAAACAGCAAAACTCTAACTTTACTAATAATACTTTCTGTTATACTAAAAATTTAATAATAAGTAGAAGTGCATGTTTTAATAGATATACTAAATTTTAAAGTAATTTAGAGTACGTAATATAAATCCAACAGGCTAATTAAAAAGTATTTAAATCGGTTTATATAATAGAAACTTCACGCAATACGCGTACTTTTTAGTACTAGTAAAAGTAATCTAGGTAGTACTTGTTTGCCTTCCCGCCGTAGGATAGATCTAGCTAGCTATATTATATACTGCTTTAGTAATTTTTACAGTAAAATATTTTTAAAATTAGCTGTTTTTAGCTTTAGATATACTATAACTATTAATAAAAAATAAATATATAAAAATAAAAAACGCGTATATAGAGAATAAAAAAAAAAATACAGAAGCGCGTAAAATTAGATACTAAATATAATATAAAATATAATAAAAAAAAAAAGTAAAAAAAAGTAAGTAATAGATATAAGATAGTAGCGCTAAAAAGATGCTAAAAATAATACTATATACTTATAGAAAAAAAAAAAAATAATAATAGATAAATTTTTAATAGTTTTGTTATTTAAGTATTTTTTAGTAGCTAAAAAGCTGTATTATAAAAATAAATATAAAAAGTAGAAACGTATATATGTTAAGGCTGTGCTACAGGCTATAAGCGAGGCTAAAAAACAAGTAGCTGCTTAGATTAATTCTCGAAGATAAATACTAGTAGAGTTACGTAAGTAAAACGATGTGCAATATACTATACAGGTCTCTGTGTTAGCGATAGAGCATAATAGATTAATAGTTAATTCTAAATAATAGATTTGCTAATAAAGTAAATATAATTATAAAGTATAATTATACGAACTATATATATATTAAATTCTATAAAATTCTATAGTTCTATAGAACTATTTTTATAAGACTATAAGACTTATAGAACGCTAAGTTACGAGTTCTATAAATCCTATACTAAGTTTTTTTTAGTATTAATATTTCTATAGAACTGTTACGTGACTCGTTTTAGCTTAGCAGGGTAATAAATACTTACTATTAGTATTTATTATTAGCTATTTTTTAAAAGTGTTGTCTGCGCCGCCTACTTTCTCAGATTTATAATACTACTTTTTTTTTTTTAGTTTAATATTTTTATAGGCTAATCTAATATTGTCGCGTAGTACCGCTTATTATTATATTTATAAAAATTATATTAATATTTAGAGTGTTATTACGATAGTTGCTTGCAAACGTTACGTAAAAAATAATTTAACTTATAAACTGTTATTACTAAGTAAAAGGTGTAGAAATTACGAGTATATAAGCTGTTAGTTATATATACTAGTTAATATTCTGCTCTCTAACTTTTCTAAAATTAACTCTAAAATAAATAAGCTAGAAAAGAAGAAAAAGGCAACTAAAGCTATTCTAAAAAAAAAAAAATATTTAGCTAAAGCTGTTTTAGCGCGGATGCGCGATACGCGTTTTAAGCTAAAATATTTATAAAAATAAAAAAAGTTTCTAAAAAAAAAAAAAAAAAAGTTATTTAACGTAGACTTAGAGGCTGTAAAAAAGCTAAAGCGGCTAGAGGCGCTAAAAGCGCTAAACTAAAAAGTAATTTTAATAAATTTTAAAGTTTTTACTGGCGCTGCAGCTGTAAACTAATCTATTTTCTAATTTTTTAAATTTTTTAATAGTTATTCTGTATTGTCTAGTTTCTGATTATTTTTAGAAAATAAATTTCTTTTTTATAGATAAGTTCTCTTGTTCTAATCCTGTGTAGTAGTAGATAAAGTGTTTTTTTTAATATTTTTTTAGCAGTTGCTGATAATTTTATAGATTTTTTTTTAGTTTCTAAGTATTTTCTAAATTAGAGTATTTTTTTTATTTAACTAGAAATTTCTAAACGAACTGTTTGTTTTAGAATTTTTTTTATCTAATTTTACAGTAGTCTAGCAGTACTTTAACTTTAAATTTAACTTCTTTTTCTGTTTTATAATAGAAGTATTTTTAAACTGGTATTTCGGCGTTAGCAGATTCTAGTAGTAATACGTAGAATACTAAGTGTATTTTAGTATTAGCAGAGAGTTAAAGTTTATAGTTAACTAGTCTCTTTCGTTCTAGAATTAAAAATAGTCTAACTTTAATATAGTCTAATTTTTTACTTAGTTATATTATTCGAAGATTTTTTATAAAAAAATACACTTTATCTCTTCTCTTTAGCTGAGGTGCTATTTTTTGTTTCTAGTTAATATAAGAAATAGTTTTGCGTTATGCTGTCTTAATATTCTTCTATAATTATTTATAAAGTTTTTATAATTTTTTTAATTTATCTATTACTTAACTTACAACTAGCTTAATTCGTTCTTTCTTAATTTTTAGTAGTAGAAAATTTAAGTATATTCCGTGTAATACGTAATAAGAAAATTACTTTATTATTACTAATTCTCTATTATTAAATGTGAGTTATGCTATAGGTAGTAGTAATATCTAATTATTCTGTTTTTAGTTGCTATACATCTGTAGATATATCTTTATAGTCTAGTTTATTTTTTCTGTTTAACTGTCTGTCTGTAGATAGTATACTATTAATAATTTTTTTTTAATTTTAATAGCTGATATTAATATCGTCTAATAGTTTAATATAAAGAGTTTGTTTCTGTTACTAATAATTAATTAAAGTAATCTGTAATACCTAACTACGCGATTTAAAATAATCTATACTAGTTCTAGTACAGTATAGTTGTTTCTAAATAGAATTATCTCTACGTATTTCGTAAATCTGTCTATAACTACTAAAATAGTATTATAAAGTACTTTAGAAACCGGGTTGTAAAACGTTAGTAGTCTAGTAATAAAGTCTATAGTAATATCTGTTTAGAGTTTATTTAGTATTTCTACAGTTTATAGCTTTTTGTACTAAGCGTATATGCTATACTTATTCTTTTAATATATTATATATTTTTTAATAAACTTTGCTACTTTATTTTTTAGTCTAGAAATATTATACGTTTGTTGTATCAGTTTAATCGTTTATTTAATATCTAGGTGTCTGTGTAATAGATTTTTGTAATACTACTAAATAATAGTTTAATAAAGTTTTTTTAGTACTTATTAATATACTGTTATAATAAGATTAATACTGCGTGCTGGTTTTAAAGTGCTGTCTAGCGCTTGCTTAAAAATAGCAGTTTTATTTATTAATTTAGTTTCTGCGATATCTGTTTTTCGGCTTAAAGCGTCTGCTTTTCCGTTTTCTTTACCTAGTATATAGATAATTTTAAATTTATATTATTTCAGTTCTTTGCTTTATCTGGTATATCATTAGTCTAATAGTTTAGTTATTATAAATATTATTAAATTTTTATAATCTAAGTATACTGTAAGTTCCGAATAACTTTCTGCGTAGATTCTTTAATACTTAAAAAAGTTTATAATAGTAAGTAATTTTTTATTATAAATATTGTAATTTTTTTTAGCTCTGCTAAACTTTTTTAAATAATAAGCAATCAGGTGCTATTTGCTTTTTTTTTTTTAGTTAATATATACTTTTATTACTAAGTCTAATGCGTCTGTTTCTATGCGTAAAAGTTTTCTACTAGTAAATAATATAAAAACTAGTAGTAATATACTTGCTTTTTTAAGTGTTTTAAAAGCCTGTTATTAATCTGTATTCTACTTAAATAGTACGTCTTTTTTTATTAACTTTATAAGTAGTAGTACTTTTTTTAAGTAGTAATTAATAAACTGCCTGTTAAAATTACAGAATTCTAGAAAAAATTATATATTCTTAACGTTCTTTAGCGTTAGCTAGTTCTTAACTACTTTAATTTTTTTTAAACTAATTTTAACTTTATATTTTTCTATAATATGTTTTAAAAATTTAACTTTTTTTTTATAGAATTTATATTTCTCTAGTTTAAGTCGTAGTTCTGCTTTTTTTAAATATTTTAGTACTATCTGTACGTACTAAATGTGTTTTTTAAAATCTTTAGAAAAAACTAAAATATCGTTTAAATATACAATAACAAATATGTCTAGATATACTTTTAATATATTATTAATAAGTGTTTAATATATCGCAGGTGCGTTAGTAAAACTAAATAGTATTATAAAATATTTATAGTGCTTATACCGCGTCCGGAATACTGTTTTCTATTTTTTACTTTTTTTTATACGTATTAAGTTATACGCGCTTCAGAAATCTAAAACTATAAATATCTATACTTTAAATAGTTTATTTCTAAGCTTTTAAATGTTCAGTAGTAGATATCTGTTCTTAATTATAATATTATTAAGTTTTTTAAAATCCACATATAACTGTAGAAATCTATCTTTTTTAAAAATAAAAATAATTAGATATCTTGCCTCTAACGTTAATTTGTATATAAATTTTTTTTTAAAGTTTTTATTAAAATATACTTATAACGCTACGAGTTTTTTTTTTAATAAACTATAGATAAACTTAAAAGTTAGATACTTTTTTTTCTAAAAAGCTATTTCGCAGTTCTAGAGCTAATACTTAAATAATACTTTATTATCTACCTTTTTTTAAAAAAATAGTTTCTACTTACTGTACTTTTCGGGGATTATAAAAGTTACGCAAGTTATTTCTAAAACTTTTATTTTTTTATCTAGTAGCTTTTTATTAGATCTAATAAAGTTAATTTTTTTTTTTAAAAGCGTTTTAGTTAATTTTTTGCTGCCTATATTATTCAGCGTAATTTTATTTACTATTAAACGCTGCTAATATATAAGTTCTAATACAATAGCGTAATTACATTCTATAAATAAAAACTTTTTGTCTGCCTAGTTAATGTATAAGTTATACTTTCTAAACTATAAAAGTTCTAAAATAATATTATAAATAGCTATATCTAAGATATTAAAGGAAATTTTTTTTTAGTGTTTCTGAATGCCTATAGTAGTTATAGTTTCTTAATCTACTAATACTTTTTCTGGTATTTTTTTTCTATTCGCGATATAAAGTAGATAGAGTTACTTTTTAGCGTGTGTTTTTACTTTACTTTTTTCTACAGCCTGCTATAAGACATAGTTGTATTAAGCCTCTATGTCTAATAGTGCTTTTATTTAGTATCTATTAAGCTTAATAAATAGCTTAACTAATTTCTCTAAATTAGTAGCGCATAGTGCTTTAAGTCTATTTTTAGCGCTAGATATTATTCTAAAAAAAACTTATTACTAAATCTATATAAGCGCTTTTTATTTTAGTAGCGTTTGTAATTCTTGTGCAAGCAGATTTACTAAAAATTTTATATATATCTCTTATTAATTAGTATATTTATCGCGAGTTTTTTAGTTTTATTTATTCTAAAAAAATATTATACTTATTATTTATTTTATAGATAAGTGTCGCATACATGTGTCTCGCAGTTAAACTATTAATACTTATATTTATATAGTTTAGATAGAAACTAATTCGCGGCCGTCTTGTCTAAGTAATAAATTTAGTATTAATTTTCTTAGTAAAAAGTCTATAAGTAGCTTACGTGCTTTAAATTTTTTAAATTTAAATAGTATTACAGTTCTTACGTGTTTCAGCTTTATAAAAAGCTTAGAATTATATTTAGTTTGTTGTTAGAGTCTAGTAAAACTCTTAGTCTAATTTCTAAGTTTTTTTAGTTAACTTATTTTTATGTTTTAGAACTACGTTGTTGTCGTCGTTTCTTAGAGTCTTAATTTTTTTTATTTAAGTTATTATACTTTTTTAACTATTTGCGCGTTACAGATAATTTTTTCTACTATATAAGTATTTTTATTAAATTTTTTCTGTTTTTTTTATAAGCTTCTACTAGTTCTTGTTTTTATACAAAGTTTTTATTAACTTTAAATTTAGTAAGTTTAAATAGCGTACTGCTATTACTGTTTTATTCAAACTTATAGCTAGCGTTACTTAGATATTTTTTATATTTATATATATTGCGAAAAACTTTTTTTCTTTTATAGCTAGGTCTTTTAAACTTAACTTTTTTAAAAATACTTCTAGGCTCTGTTTAAATACTTTTATTTTAGTACTAAATATAATTAAAATTTTTTTCTATTTTTCTGTTTCGCAGTAGTTCGCTATCGCAGATAAATTCTGTTTTATAAAATCTATTTATAATAACTTTCTATTTATTATCTGCGTTAGATTTATTATTTAAAGTAGTTTACAATATATTCAGCTGTTAAACAATTTTATTTTTTAATTAATAGTTTTTTATAATATAGCCTGTTTTTCTACACGCGTAGTAAGTTATAGCTTTACTTTTAAACTTATTATTTTTTTTTATTACTTTTTTGTTCTATTTTCTAAATATTACTAAAAACTATTAGTTTATTACTATAGGTGTTGCGAGTAAAATGCGTTACCTTATATTTAATTTATTTACCGGTATTAGCGTTGTAGTACCTTCTACTATAGCTTAGTTTAGTACGTTATTAATATTATAAGTTTTAATTTTAGTGTAGTTCTATTCGTAGTTTATACAGTTTCTAATTAATATTAATAAATTTATTTATAAGTTATTTAAGCGTTTTAAGTTAAGCTCCAGAACGTATAAATTTTTTTTTAATATTAGATTTAAGTTTTTAACAGTACATTATTATAAATACTTTATTATTCTATTCTGTAAAAATTAATAGTTACTAAAATTTATTAGTATAGTTAGCAGCTAAAGTCTATTATTTAAAATATTAAATATTTTATTTAGTAATTATATTTTTATTAGCAATTTCGAAAACTTATTTAATTTTCTTTTTAAATTTATTAAAATTCTTTATTTATTTATTAACGTCGTTGTTAGCTTCGCCGTTTTTATACTTAATAAAAGCTAGTTTAATTTATTAAAGTGCTTTACTTTTTATATACGTAGCTACAAATATAACGCGTTTTTTTTACTTAACGTTTCTATTTTAGAAATTAAAAAATAAGTTAAGCTGTAAGAGCTAGTTTTTAAGCTTACTTTATTCTTTATAATAAAAATTAAATATTACTATTTTAATAGAATTGTTGTCTGCTGTATTAGGTTATATAATTACACTAGTAGTAGTTTTAGTACTAATAGTGCTACTAGTTAAAGTTAAAAATACGCGTAATTCTGAAGTAGTACTTATTTTAAAAAATATTTATAATATTAAAGCTGTGCTACAGGCTATAAGCAAAACTAAAAAGCAAGTAGCTGCTTAGATTAATTTTTAGAAATAAATACTAGTAGAGTTACGTAAGTAAAATAATGTGCGATATACTATACAGATCTCTGTGTTAGTAATAGAGCATAATAAATTAATAGTTAATTTTAAATAATAGATTTGCTAACAAAGTAAATATAATTATAAAATATAATTATACAAACTATATACATATTAAATTCTATAAAATCCTATAGTTCTATAGAACTGTTTTTATAAGACTATAAAACTTATAGAACGCTAAGTTACGAGTTTTATAAATTTTATACTAAGTTTTTTTTAGTATTAATATTTCTATAGAACTGTTACGTAACTTGTCTTAGCTTAGCAGAGTAATAAATACTTACTATTAGTACTTATTATTAGCTATTTTTTAAAAGCGTCGCCTGCGCCGCCTACTTTCTCAGATTCGTAACAATATATAAAACAGTCTACTCTTTTATATATAAAAATATTTTATATAATAAAAAGCAGCAGCGTTATAATAAACAAAAAAAAAATAAAAAAATGTGCTTTTTTTACGCTTTATATTTTTTTATTTAAAAAAAAAAAAACAGAGATAAAAAATAAAAATAAAAAGTATATATTTATTATCTAGAGTAAGTATATAGTATAGTCTCTACTAAATTACATCTATCTATTTTATACTTTAGATATTATAATTATAGTAACTAGATCGCCTAAAAATATAAAGTAATATTATAAATATAAGTAGTTTTAAAACGTATACTAATATTATTTTTAATTAAAGTTTTTATTACGCATTTAGTATTATATTATTTTTAATTAAAATTTTTATTACGCGCTAATTTAAATTAAAGTTTTTATTTTATAATCTACTCTATTTTTTACCTACTAAACTAAGTTAGTATACTTTTCTATTTCTTTTTTTCTTTTTCTAACTTATTCTGTGAGTCTCGCCAGCCTTTCTGGCCGGCAGAGAGCCGGGTAGAACCCGATTTTTAGCTAGGTCTTCTGCCGCATCCCTAACCGCAATCGCAAGCATAGAAAAACTATAATAGAAGTAAGAAGAGACCAGCCTGCTATAATTCGCATGCTTATTCTGCCTACCTCGCCGCAGCTGAGCATTAGCGCGTAGGGAACAGGGAGAAGGCGAGGCTGGATGCTCGTTATCGGGGGCTGAGGTGTTCTATTAATAGTCCGTAGGCTGCGATTGCGATTAATGGTATATAAATAGTGTCTCCCGATCATGCAGGATTCAACTCAGCTCAAGCTATATTGATAACCTTGATCTTCCAACACACCTGGACATGGCGCTGTACGGTTTAACTAAGTGGCACGATGGGGAGAAAGCAGAAGTGGAGTGAGGCTTGTAACAATACAGGCATGCTGTTCTATCCGGCTAACGTCAAAAGCATTGTCTTCGTCCACGGTCTTCGCGGAGGAATCGAGTCGACATGGACGAAAGATGGGGTGGTCTGGCCGAAAGAGTTGCTGTCTAAAGACATTCCAAAAAGTCGTATCTTAAGCTTCGGCTACGACGCTGGGATTGTGCACTCTAACACGGCAGTTGTCACTCAAGGCAGCCTTGCAGACGATGCACGGCAGCTATGCAGCCTCCTCGATGATGTCCGTAAACAGACAAGCACTGTAAGATATTATGCTATATTCTACTAAGATTTTGAATTGTCTTTGCCCTGCTATTGATGCTAACTGTTCTCTTAGGCTGATCGTCCTATCATCGTGATCGGCCACAGCCTCGGCGGCCTCGTCCTCGCACAAGTGGTGTATGGTGGCAATGGGGCTACAGAGGGAGACAGTATCCGCTCCATAGCGCAGCACATCAAAGGAATGATATTCCTTGGCACACCTTTCTATGGCTCCAAGATTGCCGGGTGGGGTGACTTCATGCGGCGTATCTACAGCCTCGCCCAGAAAACGGACCAGAGCACATTGAAACATCTCACGTTAGATTCAGAGAAGCTCAAAGATCTTCGAACCGGGTTCCCAGACGTGATTCGCAAGCGGAATCAATCTTCAGACAAGGTTGTCGTGGTCTTCTTTTTTGAGAAGAAGATGACTTACAAGGTGGTACGTTAGACGCAAGGCTCTAGCACTAGATACTAATGAAATGTGAAGTTGGTCGTCAAGGAAGAAGATGCGTCCTTTCCTGGCATCGGAGAAATCTTGCCCATGCATGCAAACCATCTCGACATCTGCAAGTTCGACGATGCAGAAGACGATGGATACAAGCAAGTGAGGGCGAAGATAAAGCAAGCTATGGAGGCGACTGATATCATTGAAACAACTACGGTAAATATAGCCCTATTTCACGATGCAGTGGGCAAAGTTATGGTAATGCGAGAACAGGGCAGCAAAAACTACACTGTTAATAACAATGGCACGATCACGAATTTCGCTCAGCGCGATATGAGAATCGAGCAACAGACTTTCAACTATGGGCAGACCAAGTAGGGCTTCGATCGGTAAAGATGGGGAACAAAGGGCAGATCGTGAATAATGTCAATTGGATGGTCGAGATACATATATGCTATTCTCTACGCGCCGGTGCTCAGCTGCGGCGGGGTAGACAGAATCAGCATACGAATCAAAGCGGCCTGGTCCCTTCTCACTTCCACCGCGATAGCGCATGCAGAAAAATGAATTTGTGATGCCTCCGATTGACAAAAATTATGGCCATATCAGTGATGTCGCTGAAAGAATCAATATCGGTCCGCCGCGACCAAAAGCTATAGAAATTAGCAAGGAGAGCTGTAAACAGGAGTCACATGTCTACCTCGTGACTCAGCATCATGTACATAAGGCTGCTCGCCAGCCATCTCTCCTACAGAATACTTGATCACACCTACACTCCATATTTACATCAATACATTACTCTTGTACACCCCACACGTTTACTTACAAGAGCAGTTTCTATTGAAAGAAGAGCAAGATTGGGGTAAAGCAACAAGCCACAAAGATAGCGCAGTAGTTCGCTTACTAAACATTGTGAGATGTAACTTAGAGTACGTGAGAGGTACTTTGAGTTGCCACCGCTACGAGGGACGATGGCCGACCCGCATCCGCCCTAAATTTTGCGCCGGGGGCAATATTTGTGGCGATTCGGGGGACACTCTACTCACAGCGGGCAAAAGAGTATGGAGTGCTATGAAGTTCTATAGTTTTTTCCTCTAGAAATTGAGTGTGTGTCTCCCTGCTCAAGGGTGCGCTCTAGCGGCTTATACTAGTGTTTACTTTTTGGTGCGTCTACTAGGGTGTTCCCTTCTGCAACCGATACTAATACCTCAAATCGTGACATATATTCTGCTAGTCCAGTGTGGTGGAGTTGCCTACCGCCAGATTCTGCAATAATCACAGTCCCCGTCATCACGGTCCCCGTTATCACACGCGCACGCTAAAGACTCTCAGCCTATGCACGGCCCTCTTCCGCAATCATCACAGGACCCGTCCCCAGTAGTTACCGGATGCAAGCATTCCTTCGGTGGAGTATATTCCGGCCGTAGTGATAACGACCGATGTAAATCCGATGCTGGTGAATCCGACGCTGGTGAATACGACTCTCCTGATTTGCCCTCGCTGTTCAGCTGCTGACTGTGTTCTTCTTTCTCTGTTGTCTCTCTTCCGTTGCTTTGACGTTTTTCCAAAGACGCTTGCAATGCTTCCAACTTCGAGTTTATTTCGGACATAAACTGGGCAATCAATGGATCTAGCTCCTCCTCGTTCCCTTGGCTGAATTCTCGTTTCAGTCGCTTAGTTTCTTGAAGACCGTTATACACTTCAGGAGTGTTCATTCCACTCTCATTTTCTTCATTAAATTCATCTAGACATTCGTCAGTGAACGTTGTGAGTAGTTTTCTTTGTGGGTACTGACCCCATGAAACGTTCCTATCTCCAAGATTGATAGTAAAATGGTTGATCTGGTTCCCTGTCTAGCATCAGTACGGTGCCTGGTAAGTATAGCATGAGCGGTGTACCGATATGGATGTCTCTTTGAGCGAAATTATTGCTAGTGCCATTGTTGATGGCATACATTTTGGACTGATTCTCTTGCATGCGCTGTCGCGGTGAACGTAAAAAGAGATCAGGCTAATTTAATGCGAGTGCTTGTCCTACCTACCCTACAGTAGCTGAGCGTCAGTGCGTAGACAATACGAAAAAAGCAAGGCTAGCTGCTGCCCACCAAGGGCTAAGCCGTTCTATTAATAGCATAGTAGACCTCTTCTTTTACTTTTTCCATCACCATTCAGAGTCAAGTGCACGATATAATAGTTAGTAGATAGTACGCTTGTATTACAAACCTGCAGTTAATATTGCCTATAATAGAACACACACACGTACACACGCGCGCGCGCCAAAATAATCATTATTAAGCTATTATTAGAGAGCTGAGTGTGTTAACTGGATGTAAGGCGAAAGTTAATCGTCTATGTGGCTGAATTGCATTAATATTTGGCTGATTACGCCTCGTATAAGGTTATAAATTTAGTAAACTTATTTCTTTTCTCTATAGGTGGCCTGCGCGTTATTTCAGAGAGGTTATATAGAAAAAAAATCTAAAAAAAGTTCTACTTTTTAAACTACTATAACTTTGTAACCAGACTAGCTATTAAAATTAAAAAATACTAATTTTTAAAAGATTTGAAAAGTTTTTCTAGTAATAAAAGTAATATATAGCTTGTATAATATTTATAGCTTTAAATTTTAATTTAAAGTATAGTAAAAAAATACAAATTAAAAAGCTAATTTGTTTTTTTATAGTATAATTTTTATTTTTTATTTAATTATTATAAGTTCTAATAAAAATATTAATAGTAGAAATTTTTTTCTAGAAAATTAAATTCTATAAATCTATTAAAAAAAATTTAATTATTAATATTTTATAAAATATCTGTTAGTTTTAACAACTGTACTCTAATATCTAAGTAAAAATAATATATAACTATTTATTATTTTTTACGGAATTTAATTGTATTTTTTACTTATAGCTTTTATAAATAAAGTATTGTTTTTTTTTAGTTTTTTTATCTAATATATTAGAATTTAAATTTTCTAAATTTTTTTTTAATATTATTTAGACGTTTATTATAATTACTCTATTTAGACTATATACTAAATATTTAAATAATTTTATTTTATTTTTTAAACTAGTTTAAAACTAGTTTAGCGGTATAGATTTTTTAATTATTTTATTAAAATTTTTATTCTATAAGAAAATTAATATTTATATTAATTTTATACTTTAATATATTAAAAAAGTATATAAACTAACCAGGCTTTGCCTATTTTTTAACAATAAACTTCTAAACTTTTTATATATAATCTATATTATTAAAATTATTTTTAGAATTAAATTTTATTATAAATACTAATTCTCATCTTTTTTCTATTTAAATAATTTTCTATATTAATATAACTAAATCTCGAGCTATAATTTAATTAGTATTAATTTTCAATTAATTTAGACTTTTTTAAATTTTTTTTAACTTATAATTTAATCTTATAAAAGCTAATTTAGCTTCTATATTCTTATTTTTTTTTTATATATTTTTATTTAGAACGTAGATTTTTTTCTACTACTAATTTATTAGAAAATATAATTTTATTAAAATTTATATTTTTTAAATTATTTTATTTTGTTTTTATATATTTTAAATTTATTTAAATTTTTTTATTTAAAAGAAGTTTTTTATTACTAATTTTAGTTCTATAATCTTTTTCTAAAATTATCTTTATATACTTTTTCTAAATATTTTTTAAATAAATTTTTTTTTTAAAGCCTTTGATTAGAACCTTATTAATTTTTTTTTATTTAGAAAGCTTAATGTTTTTTTTTACTTAGCTATATTTAAGCTATTAGATAATCTTTTATTTTTTCTTAATTTAATTTTTAGTATTAGTAATACTATTTCTAGATTTATTTAATAAATAAAAAGTATTTAGTATAAAATAATAAGTTTTAATATATTTTATAAGCGAGCAGCGTATACAAGTAAGCGGTATATTTAATACTAAATATTTATATAAAACTTTAAAATTAAATAACATTTAAAATAAAATTTTAATATTTAAAAAACTAAAATCTATAATTTTTTAATAAATATATAAATATATAAATATATTTATAAACTTACTAATAAATTATCTATTAAGCTTTAAAATTTATATAAAATAGTATAAGTATTAAGACTGTGCTATAGGTTATAAGCGAGGCTAGAAAGCAAGTAGCTGTTTAAATTAATTTTTAAAAATAAGTACTAGTAAAATTATATAAGTAAAATAATATATAGTATACTGTACAGATCTCCGTGTTAGCAATAGAATATAATAGATTAATAGTTAATTTTAAATAATAGATTTGCTAATAAAGTAAATATAATTATAAAGTATAATTATATAAACTATATACTTAATAGTAACCGCGCTTACCTATATCTATTATAAATATTTACTATTAGTATTTATAAGCGCTTATTTTACTAAAGCGTAAGCTTTAAATTATATATTTTTTTTAATTATATAATATAGTATAGTAGTTTTTTTTTAGGCGCGTAATTATATATATAATTAAAACTGCATTTTTAATATTATCTACTTAAATTTTTCTAAAACTGTATTATAATACTATTTTTTTTTTTTTTTAGAATTTATTTTTAAATTATATAACTAATTAGTAGTTTTATTTATAAACGCCGTTACCCCGCATTTTATAAATATAACTAGTATATTATATTTTTTAATTTTTAAGTATGTTATATTTATTTTACGTTTAAAATTTGTTACATAAATATTATTATTTATTTTTTTTATAATAAGTATTTTACTTTTAGTTAAAATTACTTTATTATACTTAATTTTTATTTAAATTATATTAAGTATACTAAATTTAGTTACCTCTGCGTAAGTTTATTATAAAAGTTATTTAACTATACTTATAATAAATATTAAAAAAAAAAATAAAAAAAAAAGTTATTAGTATAAATAATATTTTAGTTAATATAAAATAAAAAAATATTAAAACAGACTGAAGAGCATGCGAAGAAAAAAACGCTTTATTTAGTATTAAAAATAAAAAAAAATAATAAGTTAAACGCTGTTTAATCTATTAACTGTTCTACTACTAATACTTTAGTTAAATTTTTGTCTATAATATAGTTTATAATAAACTTTATTAATTCTACTATTACTTTTTTTAATAATAGTTTAACAGTATTAAGTAATTTCTAAACTTAGTTTTTAGTTTTTATATATTCTTAGACTTAAAGTAATTTTTTTATTTAACTAGATATTCTTGTTCTCTAGATAATTATTAATATACTTTTACTTTTTTAACTTTAAATTTAATTTTTTTTTCTGTTTTGTAGTAGAAGTGTTTTTAAACTAGTATTTTAGTATTAGCAGATTCTAATAGTAATATATAGAATACTAAGTATATTTTAATATTAGTAGAAAGTTAAAGTTTATAGTTAACTAGTTTTTTTTATTCTAGAATTAAAAATAGTCTAACTTTAACGTAATCTAATTTTTTACTTAGTTATATTATTTAAAAAATTTTTATAAAAAGAAATTTTTTTTTTTTTTTTAGCTAAAGTGCTATTTTTTATTTCTAGTTAATATAAGAAATAGTTTTATATTATACTGTTTTAATATTTTTCTGTAGTTATTTATAAAGTTTTTATAATTTTTTTAATTTATCTATTACTTAACTTATAATTAGCTTAATTTATTTTTTTTTAATTTTTAGTAATAGAAAATTTAAATATATTCCGTGTAATACGTAATAAAAAAATTATTTTATTATTACTAATTCTCTGTTATTAAATGCGAGTTATACTATAAATAATAGTAATATTTAATTATTTTATTTTTAGTTACTATATATCTGTAGATATATTTTTATAGTTTAGTTTATTTTTTCTGTTTAACTGTCTGTCTGTAAATAATATTTTATTAATAATTTTTTTTTAATTTTAATAGCTAATATTAGTATTATTTAGTAGTTTAATATAAAAAGTTTGTTTCTGTCGCTAATAATTAATTAAAGTAATTTATAATATCTAACTACGTAATTTAGAATAATTTATATTAGTTCTAATATAATATAGTTATTTTTAAATAAAATTATTTTTATATATTTTATAAATCTATCTATAATTACTAAAATAGTATTATAAAATATTTTAAAAACTAAGTTATAAAATATTAGTAGTTTAGTAATAAAGTTTATAGTAATATCTGTTTAGAGTTTATTTAGTATTTTTATAGTTTATACTTTTTTATATTAAGCGTGTGTACTGTACTTATTTTTCTAATATATTATATATTTTTTAATAAACTTTATTACTTTATTTTTTAATTTAGAAATATTATATATCTGTTATATTAGTTTAATTATTTATTTAATATTTAAGTATCTGTGTAACAGATTTTTGTAATACTACTAAATTATAGTTTAATAAAGTTTTTTTAGTACTTATTAATATACTATTATAATAAAATTAATATTATATATTAGTTTTAAAGTGCTGTTTAGCGCTTACTTAAAAATAGCAGTTTTATTTATTAATTTAGTTTCTGTAATTTCTGTTCTTTAACTTAAAATATCTACTTTTTTATTTTTTTTATTTAGTATATAGATAATTTTAAATTTATACTGTTTTAGTTTTTTACTTTATTTAGTATATTATTAATTTAATAGTTTAGTTATTATAAACGTTATTAAATTTTTATAATTTAAATATACTATAAGTTTTAAACAGCTTTCTGCGTAGATTCTCTAATACTTAAAAAAATTTATAATAGTAAGTAATTTTTTATTATAAATATTATAGTTTTTTTTAGCTCTGCTAAATTTTTTTAAATAGTAAATAATTAAATACTATTTACTTTTCTTTTTTTAACTTATATATATTTTTATTACTAAGTTTAATACGTCTGTTTTTATACGTAAAAGTTTTCTACTAATAAAAAATATAAAAACTAGTAGTAATATATTTGCTTTTTTAAGTATTTTAAAAGCTTATTATTAGTCTGTATTCTACTTAAATAGTACATTTTTTTTTATTAATTTAGTAAGTAGTAGTGCTTTTTCTAAATAGTAATTAATACACTATTTGTTAAAATTACAGAATTTTAAAAAAATTATATATTTTTAACACTTTCTAGTATTAGCTAGTTTTTAACTACTTTAATCTTTTTTAAACTAATTTTAACTCTGTATTTTTTTATAATATATTCTAAAAATTTAACTTTTTTTTTATAAAATTTATATTTCTTTAGTTTAAGTTATAATTCTACTTTTTTTAAATATTTTAGTACTATTTATACGTGCTGAATATGTTTTTTAAAATTTTTTAAAAAAACTAAAATATTATTTAGATATATAATAACAAATATATCTAAATATACTTTTAATATATTATTAATAAGTATCTGATATATCGCAGATGCGTTAGTAAAACTAAATAGTATTATAAAATATTTATAGTATTTATACCGCGTTTAGAATACTATTTTTTATTTTTTACTTTTTTTTATATATATTAAGTTATACGCGTTTCGGAAATTTAAAACTATAAATATTTATACTTTAAATAGTTTATTTTTAAGCTTTTAAATATTTAGTAGTAAATATCTATTTTTAATTATAATATTATTAAGTTTTCTAAAGTCTATATATAACTGTAGAAATCTATTTTTTTTAAAAATAAAAATAATTAAATATTTTACTTTTAATATTAATTCGCGTATAAATTTTTTTTTAAAATTTTTATTAAAATATATTTATAATAATATAAGTTTTTTTTTATTAAACTATAAATAGGCTTAAAAGTTAAATACTTTTTTTTTAAAAGGCTATTTCGCAGTTTTAGAGCTAATACTTAAATAATATTCTATTATTTACTTTTTTTTGAAAAAATAGTTTTTATTTACTATATTTTTTATAAATTATAAAAGTTACGCGAGTTATTTCTAAAACTTTTATTTTTTTATTTAGTAGCTTTTTATTAGATTTAGTAGAGTTAACTTTTTTTCTTAAAAGCGTTTTAATTAATCTCTTACTACTTATATTATTTAGTATAATTTTATTTACTATTAAACGCTGCTAATATATAAGTTTTAATATAATAGCTTAATTATATTTTATAAATAAAAACTTTTTTTTTATCTAATTAATATATAAGTTATACTTTTTAAATTATAGAAGTTCTAAAATAATATTATAGATAGCTGTATTTATAATATTAGAAAAATTTTTTTTTTAGTGTTTTTAGATATCTATAATAGTTATAGCTTCTTAATTTATTAATACTTTTTTTAGTATTTTTTTTCTAGTTACTATATAGAAAAAATAGAGTTATTTATAAGTATATATTTTTATTTTACTACGTTTTATAGTCTGCTGTAAAAAATAGTTACGCTAAACTTTTATATTTAATAATATTTTTATTTAGTATTTATTAAGCTTAACAGGTGGTTTAACTAAATTTTCTAAATTAATAGTATATAATATCTTGGATTAATTTTAAACGCTAGATACTGTTTTAAAAAAAACTTATTACTAAATTTATATAAGCGTTTTTTATTTTAGCAACGTTTATAATTATTATATAAGTAAATTTACTAAAAATTTTACGTATATTTTTTATTAACTAATATATTTATTATAAGTTTTTTAGCTTTGTTTATTTTAGAAAAATATTATAATTATTATTTATTTTATAAGTATTATATACGTGTATCTCGCAGTTAAACTATTAATATTTATATTTACATAGTTTAGATAGAAACTAGTTTACAGCTATTTTATTTAAGTAGTAAATTTAATATTAGTTTTTTTAATAAAAAATTTATAAGTAGATTACGTGCTTTAAATTTTTTAGATTTAAATAGTATTACAGTTTTTACGTATTTCGGCTTTATAGAAAACTTAAAACTATATTTAGTTTACTGTTAAAGTTTAGTAAAACTTCTAATCTAATTTTTAAATCTAGTTAATTAACTTATTTTTATATTTTAGAACTGCGTCGTTATTAGCGTTTCTTTAAATTTTAATTTTTTTTATCTAAATTATAACTTTTTTTTAACTGTTTATATATTATAAGTAATTTTTTCTACTATATAGACGTTTTTATTAAATTTTTTCTATTTTTTTTATAAATTTTAGCTAATTTTTATTTTTATTTAAAGTTTTTATTAACCTAAAATTTAGTAAGTTTTTTTAATTTATACTTACAGCTGTAGTTACTTAGATATTTTTATAATTATATACGTTATAAAAAACTTTTTTTTTTTTAAAACTAGATTTTTTAAATTTAACTACTTTAAAAATACTTTTAAACTCTGTTTAAGTGCTTTTATTTTAATACTAAATATAATTAAAATTTTTTTTTATTTTTTTATATTGCAGTAGTTTACTGTCGCAGATAAAATCTATTTATAATAACTTTCTATTTATTATCTGCGTCGGATTTGTTATTTAAAATAATTTATAATATATTTAGCTATTAAATAATTTTATTTTTTAACTAATAGTTTTTTATAATATAGTCTGTTTTTCTACACGCGTAGTAAATTATAGCTTTACTTTTAAACTTATTATTTTTTTTTATTACTTTTTTATTCTGTTTTTTAGATATTACTAAAAACTATTAGTTTATTACTATAGATACTATAAATAAAATATATTATTTTACGTTTAATTTATTTACTAGTATTAGCGTTATAGTACTCTTTACTATAGCTTAGTTTAGTATATTATTTATATTTTAGATTCTAGTTTTAGTATAATTCTATACACAGTTTATATAGTTTTTAGTTAATATTAATAAATTTATTTATAAATTATTTAAGTATATTAAGCTGAGCTTTAGAACGTAGAAATTTTTTTCTAATGTTAAATTTAAGTTTTTAACAGTATATTATTATAAGTACTTTATTATTTTATTTAGTAAAAATTAATAGTTATTAGAATTTATTAGCGTAGTTAGCAGCTAAAACCCGTTATTTAAAATATTAAATAGCTTATTTAGTAATTATATTTTTATTAGAGACTCTGAAAACTTATTTAATTTTTTCTTTAAATTTATTAAAATTTTTTATTTATTTATTAATATTATTATTAGTTTTGCTATTTTTATACTTAATAAAAACTAGTTTAATCTATTAAAGTATTTTATTTTTTATATACGTGGCTGTAAATATAACGCGTTTTTTTTTTTTAATATTTTTATTTTAAAAGTTAAAAAATAAATTAAGCTGCAAAAGCTAGTTTTTAAACTTATTTTATTCTTTATAGTAAAAATTAGATATTATTACTTTAATAGAATTGTTATTTACTGTGTTAAATTATATAATTACACTAGTAGTAGTTTTAGTACTAATAGTATTACTAGTTAAAGTTAAGAGTGCGCGTAATTCTAAAATAGTACTTATTTTAAAAAATATTTATAATATTAAAGCTCTGCTATAGATTATAAGTAAAACTAAAAAATAAGTAGCTGTTTAAATTAATTTTTAAAAATAAGTACTAATAAAGTTACGTAAGTAAAATAATATACAGTATACTATATAGATCTCTGTATTAGTAATAAAGTATAATAAATTAATAGTTAATTTTAAATAATAGATTTGCTAATAAAGTAAATATAATTATAAAGTATAATTATATAAACTATATACTTAATAGTAACCGCGCTTATCTATACCTATTATAAATACTTACTATTAGTACTTATAAGCGCTTATTTTACTAAAACGTAAACTCTAAATTATATATTTTTTTTAGTTATATAATGTAGTACAGCAGTTTCTTTTTAGACGTGTAATTATATATATAATTGAAGCCGCGTTTTTAATATTGTCTGCCCGAGTCTTTCTAAAACTGTATTATAATAATAAGTTTAGTTAATATAATAACTTTAAAATAGCTATAATAAATTATAAATTTTTTTTATAAATAAAGTATTTATTAATTAATTTATTTAGTTTATTACTATAACGTACAGTACTTTTTTTGCTACTATTTTTTTAGCTTTATTAAATAATATTAAAAATAATCTGTTTATTAAGCTTATACGCTATATATTTAATTTACGTTTTTTTAAAAACTTTTTAATTTAATATTTTTTATATTTGAAAATTATTTTTACTATTTCTTTTTTTTAAAAAAAAGTTAAATTTAGTATTTTATATAATTAAATAAATATTACTAAAATATTTTTTCTAATACTTAATTTTAGTATTAACTTTTATATAATATTCTAATTCTAATAATATTTTATAGTATTTAGTTTATAATAAGCTTAAAGTTTAATTATATAAACTGTTTTTAAGTAATATATTAAATAAACCTAAATAAATAATATTAAAAAAGTACTATACGCTATAGTAATAAATTAGATTAATTAACTAATATATATTTTATTTATAAAAAAAATATTATAATTTATTATAGCTATTTGAAGGTTATTATATTAACTAAACTAATACTATTATATATAAATTTTAAAGCTTAATAGATAACTTATTAATAAGTTTATAAATAAAATTATAAATTTATAAAAATCATAGATTTTAACTTTTTTAATATTAAATTTTTTTTTAATAGCTATTATAATTAAATAGTTATTTAGTTTTAGAGTTTTATATAAATATTTAGTATTAAGTATACCGCTTACTTAGATACACCGCTTACTTATAAAATACGTTATTAACTTTTTTAATAAAAAGAATTACTATCTAATTTTTTTTATTTTAACTATTAACTTATTTTTAATTTTAAAACTATTAAAAAAGCTACGGGAGTTTTTTTCTCTCAGCTGTGCTAGGCTAGAACTAAACAGTAAATATAAATTAATAAAAAAAAACAGAAATAATGCTAGTTAAGTATCTAATAAAACAGTAACTAGAGGTAATAAGAAATAATTAGGTTATTAACGAGTAAGTAAGTAATTTCTATTTTATAAGCTTACCAGCCTACTAGCCTGTAAATTTATAACTATATAAGTTATAAGTTGTAAATCGCGGGTCGTAAAAGTAACAGCTAGAAAAAAAAATACTATTTTAAGATTTTAAAGTCTTAAGCTCCAAACTTTAAAACTATAAAATAGATATTTTTTTTTTTAATATTAAAGTTTAAATAAATCTTTATAAAATAAATTTTTTTTAATAGCTAGTTTATTTAAAAAGTTATTTAAGCTTTAAAAATACTCTTTTTTTAAAAAATATATTTTTATATTACTCTACTAAATATATAGATTATAATCTATTAAAATAGTAGTATATATTAAAAGAGCTATAGAAGTCTTTTTCTTTTAGCTGTGCTGGGCTAGAACTAAACAGTAAATATAAATTAATAAAAAAAAACAGAAATAATACTAGTTAGATATCTAATAAAACAGTAACTAAAAATAATAAAAATAATTATATTATTAATAAGTAAGTAAGTAATTTTTATTTTATAAGTTTACTAGTTTACTAGTTTATAAATCTATAACTATATAAATTACAGATTATAAATTACAGATTATAAATTACAGATTATAAATTATAAATTATAAATTACAGATTATAAATTACAGATTATAAATTACAGATTATAAATTACAGACTATAAAAATAATAACTAAAAAAAAATACTATTTTAAAGTTTTAAAGTTTTAGGCTTTAAAACTCTAAAATTTTATAGCTTTAAAACTTTAAAAACTTATTTAGAAATAATATAAAAAAATTATAATTTATAATTATTAAAGTATTTAATATAAAGCGTAGTAACGTAGAGCGAAATACTTTTAATAAATTACTATAAACTTTAAGTAGAAGCTCTAATATCTTACTATAAGAATTTAACTTTTATAAATATCTATCTAGATAAATATTTTAAAAAAAACTATTTCTATTTTTTAGATTTTAATATACTCTATATCTATACATATAAGTTTTAAAACTTATATTAAAATTAAAACTAATTACTATAATTAACTTATAAACTGTAAACTATAAACTAGTTTATAAGCTAGTTTATAAGCCAGCCTATAGTTAACTATAAGTTTTTAAAATTAGTAAACAGTAGTATATATATTTAAATCGCGTAAATTTTAATTATAATTTATTAAATAAATATAATATATATTAAAAACGCGTTTTTTTTAACTATAAAAATAAAATAATATTATAAGTTTATTTTAAAACCGAAAAACAAATCGTGTTTTAATTAGTTAGTTAAAAAATTTATGTTAATTTATTTACAGTAGAGTATAAAGATTTTTTTTAACTACTAAAATAAAATAATACTATATATTTTTTAAAAAATTTAAAAACAGAACGTGTTCTAATTAACTAGTAAAAAAAATTAAGTTAATTTATTTATAGTGTAGTATAAAGTACGTAAAACAACAGCCTTTTTTTTAATATTAATTAAAAAGTTAGAGTTGATTTATGGATTACGTTATATCGAACAGAAGATAAAGATAGAAAAGTAAGGCTCAGACCAACATTGTCATATAACTACATCTTCTATGTAACTTCTACAGAGGGATCTATAGTGCTTTATAGAATTAAAGAATTGTTTCACCTGGTGTCTTACTCGCCCTACTGGCCCCTATAGCAGCTGTATGATGCTGTGAGTCTATGATTTAGAGAGTATAGGCACCCTCTCTTGCCCCTCAGCTGCCCAGCCTGATGCTTGAAAAGAGAGAGGGTTTCGTGAAAGGATGACCTCCATCATTACACCAGTTTGTACAATAGCGATCAAGCAAGTGAGAATGCCACAAGTCTGGGTAATAAGGGGGGAATAGTCCGCATGAACAGCATAAATGGTCGGCATTGCTGCGATATTCCAAGCCCCAATGTAGCAAAAAGGCAAAATGGGGACAATGAAGATGCTTCTCCAGCCACTGAACCAATCACGATACCTGTATGTGATCGCAATACCCATAAAGACCGCCGATGTGTTGCAAAACATCCACCAAACTGGGAACAGTTTGTAAAGTACCAAGGGCTGGTGACCGTAGTACATGTAAAGTCCTCCGTAATTCAAAAGGCATTCTTCGAGTACAAAATCGAAGAAAGCGGCAAGAAATAAGCCAATCCACAAAGTGCCTGTGGAAACCCTCCGCATAAGGGCGCCGAGGATGGAACACCCGACAACGGCACCAAATGACCACCATATGATACCGACAAATAGATCGAATTCTCGACCCAGGAAAGTAAACAAGAGTAGTTTGGGATTGTGCGATTGTGACCAGTAGCAGTTGGCGAGGTAGTTGTCGACAGCTTCGGGAAGCACACAGGTAGCCGCACCAATCGTGAGGGCTGCAGGAACAGTTGACTTCCACCGGTAGCTTTCTTTTATGCTGATTCCCACAAAAGAGAAACAAAGAACAAGTAGAACTGCCGATACTACGAAGACATGGTCGGCGTCGTGTGGGTAGTTGTCATTGGGCGGGGCAACGGTCCGGAAGGTTTTGTCGAATTCAACCTCAACATAGGCATTTTGCGCTACTGATGGGTTCGCGGTCATACAGAGAACCATAAGAAGGGCTGGACTGGCGTACATGTGCATCATCGATGCCTTCGATTTTTGCATGTTAAGATGAATCAATCAAGGATTGGTCAACGAGATCCAATAAGGGGGTTGCGAAGAAAGATGTCGAATAGTGAAACGACAGAAAGTGGCTTGCGCAATTCTTATTTAAGTGCCAGCGGCTCTCCCGGAAGTTACATCACCTTAATCTTGACAGTCTCAAGCTAGAGCAACTGTTGTGGGTATATGTGTGGGGAAAGGAAAAAACATGGCTATCGGAGCCGAGGAAATGGCTGTGTGCTTAGACAAAGCGACTGACATCGGAGCCGAGATGAATAGGACCAGCTGCCGAAGTAACTGCCGTGTTCAGAGTTGAACGCGCTAGTCAATCAAGCGTCGAGCCTCGGCTCCGTTCCGAAGCTAGAATCAGCTCGTTGTATTTTGGTGCATCGCACAACCCCGTTTTACGCGCCTTTGCGTGGAAACCACACTAGTACTGGATATACAGCTGACAGCAGGCGAAGAGGGCAGTGCGAAAGAGCTAGTGAGATAAATCATTCGTGAACAGCGAAACACATGTAAAACGTCTATGGCTATTGAAGCAAGCGATTGATTTGAATGTTCTGTAGATGGATGGAATGCATTATATATACGTGTAAGCCTAGGACCACACCACACGACTGCTATGTAGGCATAACTAAAACATTTAACTATTTTAGAGCTGCTACTACAAGTGCGATGTAGCTGACTTTCCCACAGCCTACCGGCATTAGCCTGATTTGTCTGAACGTTGCTTGTGAGTTCAGGAGACTTTCTAAGAGACCCCCGTCTGACGTTTCCAGTGATATACGGCGGCGGTTTTGGATACCATTCGTGGGAGGTCACTATCAGAGATCTGACCTAGCCTGTTTTTGAGGTACATGGAATGGATAGTAGTGGGAAAGAGACGTACTGACAAGTATCGCAGCGCTCAGTAGCGATTGGAGTCATCCAATGGCCAATCACTTGGCTTGTCAAGTTGACTCTCTTCTGCCTTATTTTGACGGTTTTCCGCTCTATTACATTGCTTCTAAGACTCGTCTTCATTAGCATCGGTGTTACCGGCGCTTTCTACCTTTACAGCGCCATTTACTATGGAATTGCCTGCGGCCCAAAAGGAGGAGTCGACCGCCTTTCCTACCTGGCTGGAATGGCTGGCAAAACTTGCCACAACCCTACCGGCTACATTCAGATCCACAACGCCTTGCAAGGAGCTTTCAACGTCTTCAGCGACATCTATATTCTAGTCATTCCTATTCCGGCTATCGTTAAGCTTCACCTCCCAATGAAAAAGAAGATCGCGGTCCTTTTTATGTTTCTTACTGGCTCTGCGTAAGTGTCCCTCGCTCGGTGAACTTGAAGAGGCGTTGCTAATCGTATTGGTTGCCTAGAGCATGGATTGTGAGCATTCTTGGTCTCAAATTCCGAACAACCATACACAAAACTAGGGATAACACCTACGACATGGTAGCCTTACTTTCCGTTGCGTGAGTGCATCGCCTCTCTTTGAGCACAACAGACATTCTGATAGTTACCCTAGTACCATCGAGATCTCCGTGGCTATGATCATACCAACATTTCCCGCCCTCAAAACATGGGTGAGACGCACAGGGGAGTCTGTCCGACGTTATCTGCACATCCGATACGGCTGGGGCTCGCTGGGAGATCATGGGGATGCATCTGGTGGCGTATCAGACGACAGCGAGATGGAAAAGTTCCGCAAGAGGATCTTGCCCAATGGCAAGACGTTCTTGGAGTCTGACACGGTTGATAAAATGGTGTATGGGGTAAATGGCACCGAGTTTCAGACGATGAGTTTGGTGACACAGCAGGGACACATGTCCGATGAGAATGATGATTCGGTAGCCAAGAACGGACCATGACTTGGGGGCGAAGGCTGGCAGCAAAGAAAGCTCCAATTGGAGGTTCTCAATGCCAAAGGATTGGAGGGTTAGAGAGGTGCAATGAATCCTTCACCTCTTCTGTGCTAGCGTGTTGCCTTGCCGACTTGATCCCCTGTCGCTCGCGCCTTCGCCGCAATATAAACTCCTCTGCAGGGCGCAGCTTAGCTTTCCCAACGAGCCAGGAGGGGGGCAACAACCATCTGAAGTCATGACATAGCGATGGCAGGAAGGATGCTCGCGGCGCCTGCTGTGGGTCGCGACTGTCGAGCTCTCTTCTCCAAGCTTACACGGATTTCTTGGCGCGTTACACAAGTGGGCAAGCCCAAGAGCAACTGCTCGCTAGCACCTTCACCCACCTTCACCCACCTTCACCCACGTTGACTAGCTCGCTGCTACACTGGCGTTCTCGCATCAGCTTCCTCTCTCCACCCTCAGCCACACGCACCATGGTGATAAACCTCAGCGTCATTGCTGGCGCAGTCACTGCGGTCTATGTGTCCCTTCGATTGCTACTCCATTATACTCAGGACCCGCAAGAGCCCCCTCCACTTGGAACATTGATACCATTTGTCAGCCCGGTGATTGGCATGTCGCGGAAGAAGACCGACTACTATGTCATGCTTCGGTATAGTAGTCTCTGTCGCATACGATATAGATAAGGCTGACGGCGGGACCCATAGAGACATGTACAATCTTCCCATCTACACCCTTCGAATACCGGGATCACGCATCTATGTTATCAATTCGTCCGCTCTGATCTCGGCGGTTCAGCGGCAACACAAGGCGCTCGCCTTCATGCCTTTGGTAGCCAAGGCCTCCGTCAAAGTCTCTCGTTTTAGCAAGACCGCGAGCGAAATCATCAACACAAACACGAATGGCGAGGATGGTGACTGGGGTTATGTAATGACGTTCCATGATGCTATTCAACCTTCTTTGGCCCCTGGTACACATCTGGATGCAATGAACCGAGTCATGCTTGGATTGGTTGCAGAGTCTCTTAATCGACTGAAAGAGAAAGTACCCACCACTGTGAGATTGTTCAACTGGGTCAATCATCAAATCACTATTGCCACTACGAGCTCTGCCTACGGTCCCTCCAACCCCTTCAAAGATCCCACATTTGAGGCCGCATTCTGGTAAGAGAAGCCCGGCTGAGACTTGCGGCAATGGCTAACCACCTGCAGGACCTTCAAGTCAGGAATGTCGAACCTCATCATGGGGCTTGACTCAACAGGAACTGCTAGAGAGGCCATACGCGCTATGGACATTGGCTCTGCCGGTTTTGAAAAGTACTTTAGCGAAAACCACCAGCAGGAGGGCTCGGCACTTGTTCAGGCTCGATATAATCACAGTGCAGACCATCACATTCCTCTCAACGATATTGCAAGGTCCGAATTTGCAAATGGAGTGGCTCTGCTGTCCAACACTGTGCCAAACACCTTTTGGATGCTATATCACCTTTACTCGGACCCCAAGGTTCTCGAAGAATGCCGAAAGGAAGTGTCGGAGGTGCTGGTAGTTATCAAAAATACCGAAGGAATACCTACTCACACCCTCGACATGTTCAAGGTGAAGACGTCTTGTCCAGTCCTTCTTTCAACATACAAGGAAGTTCTTCGTGTCTACAGCACAGCAGTGTCGGCACGCCTCGTGATGGAGGATCACATGTTAGACAACCAATATCTCCTCAAGAAAGGCAGTACAGTGATGATGCCAACTCCCGTACAGCATCACAATTCTACTATATGGGGATCTGAGAATGATACCTTCGACCATCTTCGTTTCACGAAAGAGAAACGTCCTAGCCAAGCAGGCTTTCGTGCATTTGGAGGCGGCACTACATTATGTCCAGGGCGCCATTTTGCTACTACAGAAATCTTAGCTTTCACTGTAGTCATGATTATGCAGTTTGACATTAAGCCAAGATCCTCTCGATGGCTGAAACCGTCAAGGAACAGGGTGGAGTTCTGGGAAGCTACGCCAAGCCCGGACGAGGACTTTGAAGTGGAGATTCGTTCCATTGAGAGTGAGAAGCAGAGTAGGCATTGGGCCTTCATTCTGTCAGACTCAGACAAGCCCATTGAGTTGAGTGCTGAGGACCTGGTTTCATAGAGGCGCTGGCAAGCGACATTTCATATACTCCTTGGAATCTCCATCATAACCCCCGTTGAAGCAATCCACCTTGATCCAGAACTCCACCCTAAACCCACCGAATACCACGCCTTCCGCTTCTGCACCCCTGAGCAAGTCGCAGGAAAAAGAAACCAATTGCCACAGTCCACACTCCAGCGCCACTGCATCCCCACCACCTCATACTCTACCGAAGAGAAAGCCAGAGTGCCGTCAGACTACAAGTTCATTTCTTTTGGCTTCGGGAGGCATGCGTGTCCGGGTCGCTTCTTTGCGCTGCATCAGGCAAAGTTGCTGTTGGCATATGTGCTGATGAATTACGAGGTTGAGTTTATAGAGAGGAGGCCGAAACAGCGCAGGGTGCTGTGGATTCAAATGCCGCTTGAGGCGACGGAGATTCGGGTTAGAAAGAGAGGAGATGCTATTTGGCAGACAAGGTTTTCATCTAAAGCGCTATAAAGACTTCTTTTTTCATATCTTCTTTAAGCTCTGCGCCAATATTCAGGTTGATGGAACTCTTTCTCTTGGACAGGGACCACGTGTAGAGAGCAAGTTGCCCATCATCTTGATAGAGAGATCCTACCAGGTATGCGATTCGTTCCCGGATGCTGTAGCCATAAAGGATAGAGCAGATTCTATCACTTACAGCGAACTTTCCCGTCAAGTCAATATATTGGCAGCTGCTATCTCGAAAGCTGGAGTGACATCCGGAGATCACGTCGCTGTGCTGTGCCATCCAAGCCTGAAAACTTTCGCGTCAATGTTAGGGATCCTCCACGTCGGCACCATTTACGTCTTCTTAGATATCACTATTCTAAGCTCATGAAATATCGCGATGATATCAGTTTGTCTAGCGACGCTAGTAATCTGCGATGCCACCTCCGTGAAGGATGCGGAGAAGCTCGGCCGCGCCGTGAACCGGATGCTAAAGTTGAATATTTCTGATACGCTACCCGTTGCCGATGTCTACCGACCTAATACCTTTCGAGACAATGGTTTCCTACTCTTTACTAGTGGATCCACCAGTACGCCTAAGGGTGTTCAGCTTACCCAGAGCGGCATCATGAATTATGCCGCCGCCAAAACAGCCGCCCTAGACTTGAGGCAAGTAAGGGTTCTCCAACAAAGCTCTACTAGCTTCGATATGCCGCTTTCCCAGATCTTCAACTTCATCGTCAACGTGGGAACTTTGATTGTCGCTTGTTCCGACAGTCGAGGGGATCCTGTTGCAATTGTCGAACTGATGCGCGAATCAATCCAACTCACGATATGTACGCCCTCGGAGTATTCTACACTCACAACCTAAGGTTTTGACATCCTGCATCAATCCGATTCATGACAGTATGCATGCTCTGGAGGTGAAAGCTTGACATATGGTTTTCTGTGGGATTTCCAACGACTCGAGTTATCCAGCCTAGCATTGGTGAATTGCTACGGTCCTACCGAGCTCTCTTGCGCTACTACACTGAATATAATCCTGTTAGGCACCAAAGTGTCTATCACAGATGCTATACACACCGTCGGAAAACCTATCCCAAATACTTCTGTGTACATCGATGGACCAAATGGGGACCCGCAGCCGATTGGTTTTCCGGGAGAAATTTGCGTGGGCGGCAGAGGCGTAGCTGTAGGATACATTGGAACTGATACTGAGTCGCACAATTTCCTTGTCGATGCATTTAGACAGTATTCGAATGCTTCTAGCAACTTCAAAACGGTATACAAAACGGGAGACAGAGAATATTTGTGTGAGGATGGATCGCTGGTTCTCATGGGTCGTATGCAAGGCGATACAACTATCAAGCTACGAGGATTCAGAGTCGACCTCAACGAAGTGGCCAAATCTGTTGTAATTGCGGCAGAGGGAGCTATCGTCGACGCCGTCATTACTGTGCGTGGAACGCCTCAATTCCTGGTCGCGCACGTCGTGTTAGGCCGAAGGCAGGATACGAGCAAGGACTTACGGCACTGCGTTCCGGGCTTTCATTACCTCAGTATATGAGACCATCCATAATCTTGCCATTGAATAGATTGCCAACGACTACAAATGGAAAGGTGGACCGAAAAGCCATCGCCGCGATGCCTCTGCCAAAGCAAGCCGAGCCCGACAAGCACCAAACGCGATTAAACGTCAGCGAAAGGGAACTGAAACTGATCTGGAAGGAAGACCTGAGCAAATCCCTCGGTAATACTAAAATTGAGCCTGCGACTGATTTTTTCACCATTGGTGGTGGCTCGCTATTGCTATCACGCCTGCAGCGTACCATTAAAAGAAAAATAGGCGTCGCCATAGAGCTCAGCAATCTGTACCGGTCGAGCACCCTGCGCAACATGGCCTCGGCTGTGAATCTAGAAAGACGTACACTGCTGCCTGAGGCGGTGAATTGGGAAGAGGAGAAGACGTCTGTGCCGCAGGAAATGTCTTCCATGTTCCACTCTCCAGGGTCTTCTCCCCCAAAGTCGACGAATCGAGTCGTGTTTCTAACCAGGGCGACTGGTTCTCTCGGACCGCACATTCTCGCAGCACTGGTCACCCATCCGGATGTTTCGAAGATCTAATGTATCGCCGTACCTTCTGGGGCGCAGCATAAAGTCCACTCAAGCCCCAAAGTGCTTGTCTACAATGGTAGCCTCACAAGTACGAACTTTGGATTATCAAGCAGTGAGATGGCGACGATGAAAATGAACATGGACCAGATCGTGCACGCGGGATCGCAAGGTCATTGTCTAGACAACTATTCCTTCAACAGAACTGCTAACTATGCATCAACGCGAATTCTGGCTGAATTAGCAGCTGCCTAGAAAGTGCCCTTCCACTTCATGTCATCTCCACGAGTAGTATTACTTTCTGATTCACATTCCGCGCCTCCAGAATCCATGTCCGCATACTTGCCCCCGGTGGACGGCTCGGAGGGCTACATGGCATGCAAGTGGGCAAGCGAAGTTTATCTGGAGAAGGTTGCGACCATGGCAGGCCTACCCGTCTCAATTCATCGACCTTGTTCTTTGATTGGGCACGCAGCGACACACGACGATGCATTGAACTCCGTGATTCGATATTCGCTGCTCAGCCGCACAGTACCCAGTATCCCGAATGCACATGGTTCCTTCGACTTCCGTGCTGTTGAAGACGTGGCTCTGGAAATCGTGCAGTGTAAGCCAGCAAGAACTAGAATTGCGTTCCACCATCACAGCAGCGGAGTGAAAGTGCCGTTTGGCGGGCTTGCGACTAGACTGGAGTAATTACATGGTGGAAAGTTTACAAGTGTGGATTTTGAGGAATGGATCGACAGGACAGCAGAATTAGGGCTTGATGATCTTATTGTGAGTTACCTGCGTGCTAATGTTGTAGGCTGTCGAAACCTAGATTTTCCATATCTTGATATCCATAAGACTGCCCCGACACGCTGTCGCTATCTGAAGAGCTGTAGGAGTTCTTTTCTCTCAGATTTGCTGGGCAAGTACTAAACAACAAGCACAGTCAAGATATCTATTTCTATCTACTTTCATACCCTTTTTGTAGCTGTCCAGAATTGTGTTACTAATTATCTCATTAATATATGTTCTCAATTTTAAGAAAACAGCCGAGGTACTTACTATAAGTAAACTTAAGTAATGTCTGTGGCTGCTCAGCATATTGGCTGTCAATGCTCTTCCTTGACGCATGGTTGACTTCAAACTGGAGCAGATCTGCCAGCTGGAGGACTTCATCAGCGGAGAGCTGCAGGGCAGTATGAGTTCCCCATTTCAGCGCTGTATACACATCAGCTGGGTGTTATATATTCTGAAGGTGACAAGAATAGCACAAGGAACAGTGTGTGGGGGGGGACAGTAACGTACGGCCGAGATTAATCCACACTCCGCCCGGCTTCAGCAGGCGATGTATGTTGCTTAGGAATGCAACTACGTTATCGGAAATGTCGATGAAAAACAGTGTGACCACAGCATCAAACTCAGCGTCCTGCGAGAAAACGCGCAAGAAGTCGCCCTCGACGAGCTTGACCGTCTTGTTCGGCCAGTGGTCTGGGACAGTTATGGGCAAGTACCGCGAAAAGGTGTCGGCTTGGTACGTCCATTTCGTTACGAAAGGATGCAAGGTATGTTGGTGCAGCGAGCTCGTGTGGTTTGTTAACATGTGGTACGCGAGAATGGAGCTGTAGTCCATCTCGTTGGCTATGACATCGTACCCTGCGCCGATGTGAGACCGAGGCGTTCAGCTAGACGATAGGAGATAGACCCACCTTGATCAGCGATGTCGCTTGCCAGCCTGCCCATACCGCTTCCGGGTACAAGCACCTTCTTTCCCCTCCCACTCCCGCCAAAGTGTTGCTCGAGCCCATTCAGAATAGGTGGAAAAACGGCCTGCCTCTCTTTTGCACCCTGGGTGCTCCAGTCGCGCGACAGATGTGCGAATGCCAGGTTCGCCACCTGGAGTTCAGCGTCTTGCTCGTCTCCCAGCGCTCGCGCGCCGATATGGTAATACTCCCTCGCATTCTGCGCGATCAGATTCGTGAACTCGGCATTCACTTCAATGCCCTTCCTGGCATTGTCGAAGTGCATAGGATAACCAAGCTTGATGCCTATCCCCTTCTGCGCGGCCGTCTGCTTGTCATAGCGCGCATGCTTCCGCTGCAGAACTTGGTCGGCGAGTAACGGATAGTGCTTGAAGGAATTGATACAGTGTGCCAGTCCAGCGGGAAGGGCGGGGTATCTCTTCCTTCTCTCGCCTTGGGGAATGAATGCTTGGGCGGCTTCTTGGTTGGTGAGCGCTGGAGAGCCGGCAAGCGGCGAGGCGAAGGCGACATGAAGAGCCTGGGCGCGTAGCGATAGAGAGGAGAAGAGGAGTGCAATGTCGGAGAATGTGGCGGCACCGCGGAGGGCGATGTAGAGGGGGAGGACGACGCAGAGGACAAGGGCGACGCAACGGGACAGGCAGATGTTGGGGGGCATGGTGTTGGGCTTGTTGGGGTGTATCCCTGCAGGGGAAGGCGCGAAGGACGATGAGAGAAGTCACGATGGAGAAAGGCACAAGGGAGGGAGGTAAGAGGAAGGCACGAGGGAGGAAGGCGGGAGGAAGGCGGGAGGAAGGCACGAGCAGCTGGCATCCACGGCAAGAAGCTCGCTCGAGATTCACCTTCTCCCCAGCATGCTGACCAAGCGCCGCGCATCATGTACCGACGATCTGCAAGGAGCTCACTATTTAGGCTTTCGGTTTCACTGCCATGTTCCGCGCTTCCTCCATGTCTCTTTGCCGGCTGAATCATGGCCACTATCCACCTCACTCTGCTCCTCTACTACATGCTAGTCGTCCTGCCCAGCCCCCACCTCCCATATGCGCAGCCATTGGACGAGACACAAGCACCAAAGTGCAGCCAGCTCTTGATACGCAAAGAATGGAGGACGTTGACAAATACCCAGAAGGCCGAGTGGGTGAAGGCCGTCAAGGTGCGCCCTTCCCCCATGTTCCGCGTACATTACCAATGCCGTGTATAGTGCTTGGCAGGCATACGACACGAGCGGCTATCCTTTACCAAGAGCCAGACGGTACTTCCGGGGAAGAAGAGCCTTTACGACGACTTCTCCTACTCCCATGCAGCAGTGGACCACAGTGCGCATAGGAATGCCTATTTTTTACCATGGCGTGCGGTTCCTCCCTCCCGCCCCAATCATAGGCTGACCGGAGCGCAGACCGCTGGTTTACCCATTTATTCGATACGTCCCTCCGCCAAACTTGCAGCTATAGCGGGCCAACGCCATACTGGGACTGGTCCTATGATCATGCAGACTTGTTCAACTCGCCAGTATTCGACGACTCTCCCGAGTACGGCTTGGGTGGAACAGGGGACTGTGATTCGTCCCCCGAGGCCGATTGTATAGTCTCCACCGGCGCTTTTGCCTCCTACCCAGGTGCATTGGAGCTAGCCTGGCCTATTCCTCACCCACTACGGAGGAATCTGACGCTCATTACCGGCTGGTACCCCAACGAGCTACCACAGAACCGCACTCTGGGCCCAGACTTTGTGCGCAATGCGACCGAGGAAAACACCGGCGACTTCTTTAGCTTCCAGTACGCAATGACGCGAATGCACGACCACGTACACAACTTCGTAGGGGGAGATCTGGCCGGAGACTGCCCGAAGGCCCTGCCGGACGAGGATTGCCACGGTTTGGCAATAGCCTTCACGCCCAACGACCCGCTCTTTTGGCTGCATCATGCACAGCTTGACCGGTTGTGGAACCAGGTGCGTTCCCAAATCCCATGGTTTCTGTGCGTAGTACTATCTCACTCACCTGGGTCATACAGTGGCAGCGTCACCAACCATCCAACTTCGCCGCCTTCTCCGGCATCCCACTGAACCCGCACAATATTGCAGACCCACGTTATGACCTTGACGCGGATGCGAATCTTCCGATGCCCTTCGACGTACAGAGTGTGCCAATGGCTCCGAGTAGCCTGTTCGATATAGAGAGTTGGCCACTGTGTTATCGTTACCAAGACTACGTAGACTAGTGCTTTTTTCTCAAGCTCTATAACTCTAGGTACCATCTGGCTGTTCCAGCCACTCCAATGTCACCTCGTCTCAATTCTATCCTTTTAAGTCATGGGCAAGCGGGGAAAAGCCACAGAAAAAGTCACAAAATTATGATACGACGCATTAGCTTTCTAACCCTTGAATTCCCACAGTACCAATTCCCATCACACCCATGCAGTACCTACGATGTCAACTAGTTTCGTGGAATCTCTCTTCCATCTCTGGCGTCCATCTCTCATGCTGACTCTCCAACCAATCATGCACCTGTCTCCAGTCCCGGCAGGTATGCACAGTGCCCTCATCCGGGTGCGATATCCCCCCATTTTCTTTTTTCATGCCCACCCCGCCCGGTTCTAGGGTTGTGTCGGCGGCGCACAGAATGCCATGCCGGAGATAGTGAAAACAGTGTTCTGTATGGTCCGATCCGTCGTCCCCATTGATGAGCACCGTGCGTATGTGGTTGAGGCAGTGTATCTGGTGCCACATGGACACATCAAATGCGAAGTGCTCCTCCCCTAGAAAAGCGAAGCCCTTGCCCGGGGGGCGTATCGCGTTCCATTCGGCCCAGGCAGGCATACCTTCTATCGCGTAGTGGGAGGGGTCGTCCTTGAAGGCGGTTTGGATAGTCCGGACCTTGATCGGGAGCTCGCGAGGTCGGTCGCCTCTGAGGTAAGCTACTCTGCGTCAGTCATAAGTCTGAGGAGTGCGGGTGGCGCGCACTGTATTCCCGCATGCCACGCGTTAAGATTCGAAGGGAGAAGACGAAGGCTCCCAAATTCAGCACAAGGCAGACGCTTAGCACTGCAAGCACAAAGTGGGAGGGGCTGCGTAGTTGCGGCGCAAGAGATTTAGAGAACATCTTGATTTCCAGGTAGAGAGGTGCTTTGGGGGGGGGGTAGCTGTGGGAGGCGAGGAGATTGTCGAGCACCCGGAGCAGATCAAAAGAGTTAACCCGTCTATGGCTATGGTCTATCCACCCCGCCTGGGTTGAAAAGCCACGCAATGTCTAGGAGAGCGGGGCTGGGGAACACACACTGCCGATGTGCCACTATCCACAAGTGTGATGTGAGAGTGGAATGCAAACAGGGCGCAGCGATCGGAATATGCAGGGTTTAAATTTCCGGGGTCCCAGAAGATAGGCTAATGCACATCGGTCTCGGAATGCATGGCAGCGCGAGGCAGGACCGATAATTCCCATATAGGCACCATGCTTCCGCGTAAGTATTCGATGTGGGTCTCGGATCGGCGCGCGTGCTCTTCGGTCAGGATCGCTCGGAATGACGGATCATGAGCGGGGGCATTATGGGCCAACTATGGTGCGGGCCTACTCCGGTAGTCCACCGGTCTTTGGCAGCCTTGAACCACTTCCGTTTCCTTTTTCGGCGACACCTAAATCGACAATGCTGATCGCATCATGCTGCATGCTGTTGTTATCATGACCCTAGCACTGCCGACCGCATGTCGCTACATGAAACGGCAGGTCACTGAGCAAGGTAGTTGGTTACACCAACGAAATGCCTATCATAACGGAAACTTTGCGCTAGTCACTGCAATTCCTTTCACTAAGTCATGAAGTTCCAAGTTCCTGACCTTTGATGCTTACTAATCGCTAAATACAGTCGTCTAATTCACTGGTAATTACTCGTGTGGCTCTCTAGGAAATGCCTGAATGGAAGACTTTTTCTTCTTTATGGCCGTACATGGTGCTAATTAGTATGCGTTAATTCGATTTAGGCGTGCATTAACTGGGTCCGGTAATCATACAGACGCCAGTCCTCGTTTCGCAGTTCTTTGAGTGTATGTACACGGGTCCGGGCCTACGTGTTACCCGGGGCAGTTGTCACGGCTCTAGACGACTTTTTACGAAGACGTGATTGCTTGGTAGACCAATCACTCGCCTTTCAGGGGTACTAACCAAGATCAAAAATTAGAGAATATCCAGAAAGGGTAGGGATAAACAATACATGTTTTGATATCATCTTACCCTTGAGCAGAGCACATTGAAGCGACGCCAGTGCTGTCCGTCTCGGATTCACGTCGGTCTACGTCTTTGTTAAAGTTTGAAGCCATATTGCAATTTCCCCAGGATCCAGATTCAGGTCTCCGCGTCGACGCTATTGCGGGTGAAATCACGTCAGGCGGAACCGGAGGAAAGCGTTTCTCTATCAAGAGAGCACAGGGCACTTGATCGGTCCTACGGATGTCCTTTCTTGACGAAGCAGCTCTCCTTCCGATCAAAAAATTACATTTATAGTCGAAGAAACAGCAGTTACAAACAGCATTCTATCGACAAGATATCCCACTACCTCTCACAAATAAAAATTTCACTCATCACCACACACTCAAAATGCAATTTATCATCGTTTTGGTCACGTTGGCCAGTCTTGGCCAGAACATGCTACATGCTCAGGCCGCGTCGCTTCCCGTCGCTGGCTTAGCTCGCCGCGCCGACTCCATCGACCACGGCTACCTCTCTGAGGCGAACAGGAAGCGCCAGCACGAATACGCCCTCGATGCGGACGAGGTTGCCAAAAACAAGAAGCGCCAGCATGAGTATGGTCTCGATGCCGATGAGAGTGCGAACGAGAAGCGTCAGCATGAGTATGGTCTCGATGCCGACGAGAGTGCCAACGAGAAGCGCCAACACGAGTATGGTCTCGATGCCGACGAGAGTGCCAACGAGAAGCGTCAACACGAGTATGGTCTCGATGCCGACGAGAGTGCCAACGAGAAGCGTCAACACGAGTATGGTCTCGATGCCGACGAGAGTGCCAACGAGAAGCGCCAGCACGAGTATGGCGTTGATGCCGATGAGAGTGCGAACGAGAAGCGTCAGCACGAGTATGGCGTTGATGCCGATGAGAGTGCGAACGAGAAGCGTCAGCACGAGTATGGCGTTGATGCCGACGAGATTGCCAAACACAGGAAGCGCCAGCACGAGTATGGCGTCGATGCGGACGAAACCGCATAAATCCGAGATCTTTAAAGACAACCAGAATCAACAAGTCTACTTCTCAGAAGTAGACATCTGAGGTTTCGCATACACGATATCGATAAACGTTCATGACGGGTTTCACGGGCCAGCATCGCAACCCACTTAGTTTGCGCTCTTCTGAGGGCATCTCCCCCTCACCACCTTCTTTAGTCAGCCGTACATATATTCAATCAGAGTGTAGCAATCGTTTACTCGAGTCTTCCTCTTTGCAACAATTTGCCCAGTGTCCCATCCTTCTATGCAACGCGTGCTATGAACAGCTAATCGCTCTCTTCAACTCTCCCTTATCGGAAAGCCCACTAATAGCTCTAGCTTCAGAGGATTCCATCTTCTCAGGCTTTTTATCAAAAGAAACTACGCTTTCTATAAGCATTTTATTGCCCTAACTCTCGCTTTAGGGTTGGTTTGATGGCTATGTTCAGGTTAAGAATGCAAGTAACGATATACTATTTTCTCGTTAGGAAGGCTTATTTCTATGAAGATTTCAATCGCTTCAAGATCAAAAAGAATGTCAAAAATGTATTGTGAGTGGTCGAAATCAATGGTAGTAACAGTTTGATATAAGTTCTAGGATTGAGAAGATACTAAAAGTGAAGATGAAAAGCTGATCATTTACTTCATTCGAAACCATATGATTGCTAACATGATTTGGATTAATATCAGCATGAAATCAAGATCATGTTTGCACCCCAATCATCTTGGATGGAATAAGCATTAGAAAGCTAACTGTGATGGAGGCGGCTTCCATATCCCCTGTCGGTTTGAGTTCATCTATTTTACTTTGATTTGCAGAGAATATACAGCTAGAAGGAAAGTAAAGATCATTATCAAAGCAGGCAATGTGCTATAGCCTGTATCTACTGATACTCATCGGGCATGGGGATCAACGTCTCATTGTAGGCCGCACACATGGCCGGATGGTCCTCAGGCAGGGTGTTCATCTCAGTCATCTTGACGTCTATACACTATCTTTGCGTCAGCTTACACCCTACTATCAGCAGGCCAGAAACACTGACATGATGTTCCACATTCCCCGTCTTCGGATCCTTTGCCTCAAAATACATGACACCCATCTCGTCGGACTCCGTCTCAAAGGGTATTGTAACGTTCACACATAACTGTCCTGAAGGCTGGATGGGCAAATTTTGTAAAATCATGCGGGGGAAGTCATCCCTTTTCTTTGGAACGCGGTGTCGGGTATAAAGAACTGTAACAAGATCTCCAGGATGTCCGCAAAAAGAGAGAAAACTGCGGGAGCTACGAGAGTATCTTTGAGGATTGTGTATTATTTCCCCTATTCTGTTTCAGTCCATTATGCTTCTGTACTTCAAAAAGAAACATACCGCAGAAAGCATTATACTGATCTAATTCTGGCCGAGTCTTGGGGCTTGGACCACGGGACATCCACGGATACTGAACATGGAAGCCAGCATGTGCGGCAGATACAAGGTCAATGCTGAGAAAGAGCAGGAGTGTGATTGTGGTCAGAATGGAAAGCATAGTTGCTATGTTCTTTGTGACCTGGGGCAGAGAGCAGAGAGCGAAGAGGGGGGAGGGATAATTTGGCTCTGACGCTGGTTAGGCACAAATCTGGATGAAAGTGTTGGAATCAGCGTTAGGCTCAAATAGAGGTTATAGGCTAGTCTGTATTCATTCAGAAGGATGACAGATATGTTCTCGCCAGAGCATGGTTTCACCTTGAGATAAAAATTCGGAAGTAAAACCCACATCAGTTAAATCGGGTATAATGCAGAAGTTGATCAATAAGAAGTTCTGATCTGGACCCTTGAGCTGGCACCGGGACGAGGTGGATATTCGCGGACCATCGTAGGAGATCCAACATCTCGCGCCAAGGCCCGTCTCAACCAGTCAGCTAAATTCGACTGCAGCGGACCGCGGCGGACCGCGCCCTAACTCTGAACAGACCCCAAGCGCCAGGTTTGTTTCGCCGTTAAAATCCCGCAAATTGTCATGTTTGCCTTCGGGCCGTTCATACACGGACCAGGCCTGTGCATGGGATAATATTCGGATCCGATGTGTGCTTCGCTGTATGAGGTCGGACATGGATAACTTCGATGTACTCTTTCTACCGAGTGGTTTGAGTATTAGGGCGTATGATTGGTCGTCGAGTATCGCCTTGTGATCTGTTACCTGCGACCAGCGCCCCCGCCTGCATTCGTTTTGCCTTCTTCACTCATTTCGCATGTGCTCACTCCTTTAATTCTATTCCTCCCAGATCTCTCGCCATGCCCTCTTCAAAAGTAAAGTCCAGTACATCCAAATATGCGCCACTTACAAGACATGACCATAGCGAGGGCTCGGACGAAAACCTTGAGATGCGCTTCTCATCATCCTCAGAAGACGACAATTCGGTTCCCTTATTGGAAGGCTCAGACAAGCTCCCCAACGTCCCACCATCCAAGTCCTCTCAGCTACCCAGGCTCATACTCTACTTCTCCTTCGCACTTGCGCTACTATCAACAGTGAATATTGCGATATTCCCCGCCACGCTATCCAAGTACCGAGCTTATCCATTATCTGAGTCTGAGCTCGAGGCACTCCCATATGGCGACGCTAGGCTGGGATTAGATAGGGCAGCTAAAATGATGCCACCTCCGCAGGTCTATCATCATTCCTGGCCAGATCGTATTGCACGAGTGAGCCGGAAGTTGAAGAAAGCCGTGTGGGGTCAAGGAGTGCAGGTCTATGTCACTGTTGAGGTCTGTTCTTCCAAACTTTCTCCTTCATTGCCTTGCAAACGTTCATCTACTCATTCTCTATTTCTACTGGTATGCGTGCAGCCGCTGACGTAATAGTAGGACTCAACAATCATGCGCTTTCCCATCCCCTCACCTGGTGTCAACGCTTGCGCTGTTTTGTGGAGGCCACCTCCTGAGTCCTCTCCGCGTGTCAAAGATGTCACGATCAAGGGCGACGTAACGGAACTCGAAGTATGGCAGCTTATTTCGCTCTCAGCCACCTCTACTGCCCTCTCGTCCAAGATGGACGAGCTCGACTATGAAACTCTATCATACTCGAACATTCCCGTGAGGGGAGAGCTGCTCGGCGTACTAAATCTCACATCTCGCCCCAATAGCACAACAGTGGAATTTTCTTGTCCCAGCGACGCCGAGAATCTGACAGTGGAGTTGAGGTGCCAGCGCGTGGGCTGTCACGTCAGCTTTATGCAGGTTGATATGGTGCCGAAGCTTGGATTTGAGTTGATCAGAAGGAAAGAATAATCCCCGCAGAATGATATGTTATTTCGATTGCTTTTATATAGCTTTCTTCCTCACATAGAATGGATTTTGCCATTATGTCCGGTGACATTGAATCAATAGTCGCATGGCCTGAGAACACCCACCTCGTATGAAGGCTTACTGGGTTGGTAGCTCTCCTGAAAATCTTATTAGCCCTACAAGATATCTATTCTTGTGAGGTTGAGGAATCTACAACGCAAATTATAGGTCCACGTTCACATCGGGTGCTATTCCTAAAAGGGATGTAGATCCCTCTGAAGCAAGGCAACGAATAGGCTAAAACCGTCTATTTGAACATAAAAACCCCATGTCATCCCCTAAATCATCGCACAACCACGTATGGACCCGTCGATTATTTTTCCAATACCTATCTAGCTCAAAATGTCCACTCAACTCGACGCCACATCTATCGCCCGAATGTCACTACACGACCCCAGCCACTTCGGCATCCAACACTCTCAAACCCGCCATCGCCTGGCGCTGGTGCAACATTGGAAGATCCCCAGTGGCTCGGAAGTGCTGGAGATCGGATGCGGACAGGGGGATTGTACGACCGTGCTTGCCCATGCTGTGGGCGAGCAGGGGAGCGTGGTGGCTGTCGATCCGGCGGGACCAAATTATGGTGCGTGCTTTCCTTGTACATTCTGCTACCTGCTGTTGCGGTCCGACCGGTGATCAAAGGGCTAATGCACCTCCAGGTTCCCCGTATACTCTTGGCCAGGCACAGGACCACATCTCCCGAGGTCCCATGGGGAATCGGATTACATGGGTCCGACAATCTCCGCTGGACTATCTTTCATCCCTCCCATCGCCATCTTCCGCTTCCCCGCAGCACGTCGGTGGAAGCAAAGCCTTTGATTCTGCAGTTCTCGTCCACTCCCTGTGGTACTTCTCCACTCCCTCGCTGATCTTGTCTACCTTCCGCGCCTTGAAGCAGCACAGCAAGCGTCTCCTGCTTGCTGAGTGGTCTTTGGTAGCCACGCATCCCACTGCTCAGCCCCACATACTAGCTGCGCTCACCCAGGCAGCGCTGGAGTGTCGCAAACCTAGCAGCGTTTCAAACGTTCGTACGGTGGTGGGGCCAGAGCGGATTACTGAATTGGCCCTAGCTGCTGGGTGGCAGCTGGAGAGCGAGACACGCATACAATCTGAGGAGGATTTGCTGGACGGAAAATGGGAAGTATCTGCTTGTCTTTCATCCGGATTCAAAAGAGAAGTTGATGAGCAGGTGCATGATGAAAGGGAGCGGGAGGTGATCCTTGCATTGCAAAATGCTTGCAAGGCAAGCTTAGAGTGTATACATGGGGGTGGCGATGGAGTCCGAGCGATGGACGTGTGGGCTGGCAGCTTTGTGTGAACACCCCAATCCTTCTTTTGCTCCATAGCATAGATTGAGTTAGCAGTAACGTAAACCACAAGCGAGCGACGCACACAAGCGAGCGACGCACTTAATGCCAAGCATTTATATAAAATTGTAAAGCTAAATAACTCTTTAATTATAATAGCTATTAAGATAAAAAATTTAATATTTATAAAACTAAATTTTATAATTTTTTATAAATTAAAAAATTTTATTTATAAATTTATTAAGAAAAAAGTTATTTAGTTTTAAAATTTATATAAAATAGTATTAGTTTAGTTAATATAATAGCTTTAAAATGGCTATAATAAATTCTAATATTTTTTTATAAGCTAAATAAATATATATTAGTATACTAAATTTATTATTATAGTATACAGTGCTTTTTATAGTATAGTATATTTAATTTATTTTAATATATTACTTAAAAACAGTTTATATAATTAAACTTTTAAATAATAGTAGTTTTTTAAATATTTTTAAGTTTATTATAAACTAAGTACTATAAAATATTATTAAAAATAAAATATTTTATAAAAATAAATACTAAAATTAAGTATTAAAGTAAAAATATAATTTTAGTACTATATATTTACTTATATAAAATACTAATTTTAACTTTTTTTTAAAAAAAAAAATTACTAAAAATAGTTTTTAATATAAAACATATTAAATTAAAAGTTTTTTAAAAAGTTTTAATTTAAATATATAATATATAAATTTAAAAAATAATTTTTTTAGTATTATTAGAATAAACTAAATAAACTATACTAAAATAAGCACTATATACTATAATAATAAATTAAAATTATTAATAAATACGTATTTTATTTATCAAAAAAATAGTATAATTTATTATAGCTATTTTAAAGTAATTATATTAACTAAACTAATACTATTTTATATAAATTTTAAAGCTTAATAACTTTTTATTAATAAATTTATAAATAATATTTTTATATTAATAAAAAGTTATATATTTTAGCTTTATAATAATTAGATTTTTTTTTAATAACTATTATAATTTAAAAGTTATTTAGCTTTAAAGTTTTATAGGCATTAAGTGCGTCGCTCGCTTGTGTGCGTCGCTCGCTTGTGGTTTACGTTACACTAAATAATAGAGTTTTGATAGTGGTTTTCAGTCGCTATCAGGTGTGATTTATAGGGCCGTCAAGGGAGCACATCACAAGAATCCTCTCGGACAAAACAAGGCGGTTCAAGGCGTCTAAGAAATAGACCGGCTGAGACAGCACAGTGTTACCCCGGTTCAAAGCAAATAAGATCGTGAACATGGATCAGGCGAAGATCCTTGGAGTGGCGCCAAGCTTGGGTTTCTATCTGCTCTAACTCTGCAATCGCCGTGTCAGATTAGAGTAGACTTCCAATCGGTCCACTGATTAGTATTAGACATGAGCTGTTTTACGGCAATGCTGATTCGGCCCGGCAAGGGACCGAAATTCGACGCATACCTGTCAAAAAGACATGGTACTCAATAGACCATGTACCAATTCTTGCAATGCTAGACGTCATCGACATAGCTGCTAAGATCGACTAATTTGTACAGGCTTTGAGTGGATTCATAGGATCTAGAACTTCGCAGATTATTAAAATGTACGCATTTATGCCTAGGTTACCGGGCCTCCCAGCCAGTGCCAAGCGGTAGAGGCCTCTTCATAGCGCTCCATGCAGGGAGGGAACTTATAAAATTCTGTCGGAATGTGCTGCAAATACAACTTTTATGTCTAATTTGCTTATCAATTAGCTTTACTCAAGCTCACACACAATCCCCAGCTATATCATTGAACTTGATTGTTGGCACGAACACTACAGTCAACAAGAGCATAGGCGAGGAATAATCAAGCCTCCTTCAACGCCTAGACTATGAGCCAACATCATAAGGCGAGTGTATGTGAGCATATATCCTTAGCTGAGGTGTTCAATGTTCACATGTTAATAAATACTTAGCTGCCAACACGAATTTCAAGCATGTTCAAGCTCAAAGAGCATCAGAAATATGCTCAGATTGATCCTGAGGAGTATCCAGACGGCAAAGAAGGTCGTTATCTGTGCAGATACCCCATTGGGTGTGTTTTATTGAGCGTTTTCTCTGTTTCTTGTCTCATCATCGGCCTTGTGGTTGTGATTTACCACAATCAGAGGTCAGGAAGTGAGCACGAAAGAATCACAGAATGCGGGGCTAGTCTGGCAGAATTTGAGGCAAACGGATGTGTGTTTGACATTTTAAGCTATGCCTGGATGCCCGCCCGGTGCATAGATAAGGCAACTTCTGAAGAATTCCAATCGTGGCTATCAGATCCGCAGAGGATCTTAGGCCCCTGGCCATTTTTCAAGGAGGTTTCGGGGGGGTCATCGCCTGCGGAAAATCGAATTTCTAGCGCGGTGGAATTTGGCAATCGTCTGGATATGGACATCTGGTCGACCATGGAGGAGCATCTCGCGCACTGCATGTTCATGTTCCTTCACGCTTCACGTGTTGCGCTCGGCGAGGCGCCCCTCTGGAGTACGGATTCCTATCCCCATGCGAATCATTGTTTTCAAGCAACATGGAAAGGTCTCAACGGCACATGGAACTTTTATGAGGACAGTCGAGCGAATCACAAGATTACGATCGGAGTGTCGACGTGTTGAGTACCTAGGTATTGCATGAAGGTATCCCTAGGTAGATGATGAACATTTTGCTACTATGCAGCCGTTTGAATAGTACACATCAATTAACTCGTGTTTTTCCGATCATGATGATGTCAACGACGTATCAAGATACTCGGTCTTTTCCCCGAAGTCTACAAGCTTGGACGGGTGAAGTCGGCATCACGTGACAGCGCGATAGCGCGGTACAGCGAGCTGCGGAAGGAACAAACGAATGCCGGGGCCAGGCATCCACCACTCCCAGCACCACCAACAACAATGGATCGATACAATGGTCCTTTGACAGCCAAGCACAACCTCTTCGGCTCGTGGCTTGCTTCCGCGCATGAGAGCTGTGTTTCTTTACGCCTCCGACTGACGAATACCCGCATTCAAAGACGAAGCGCGCCATGTCCTTCTCAACAAGCGAGTCCCTGCCCAGCCCATATCGCAGCAAAAGCCCCAAACGACAAAGGACTGGGGACCTTGATGACATCCAGCCCGGACAGAGTGCATCACAGCTAGGAAGTGGGACGCCACGAGGACTCTGTTTGTTGTGCATACCAACGAGAAGACCTTGTTTCCGGAAGAGACGGTGTACATGTTCTAGGACCGGACCTGGACATATTCGAACGGCTGAGTGCAGATTCAATACCCGGAATCCTCAAGTTGGTGAGAAGGTACGGGAATATGATGAGATATGGGATGGACGAAGGTGCAGATAGATACTGGGGAAGGTTTCTGAAACCGATTCTTAGCAGGCTAGCTGCTGTCTCTTAATGTATACCTAGGTAGGCGATAGGAAATTCTGTGAAATGATGGCCCGACTCACATTTCCCTTCTCCGAAGCTCACAAGTTTACATGCGAATTACATCATGGCTCTTGCACTATCTGCATGCCCTGCTGACATATACAACTGTGAAAAGATGAGCTGGTCAAGTTCGCTCATGGTAAGTGACTCCGGTTGTACTTGGAGTGGTTGAACAAAGTCGCTAATCATCTGGGCAGGTACCCAGGTTTGGTCGCCGACGACGAACGTGCAAAGCAGACGCTGTACAGTCTTTCTTCCCAGAATTCGAGCTAGACATCTACCTTGAAAGCTCCCCGCGCGCTAGGTCATGATTAGCAGGTGTGATTTCCCAGCCGATCCCATGTTATCAGACCCCGCAGCACTTCTTCCGGGCTATAAAGGCCTGGGGATTCAATGCTACGGTCTTTTCCAGCCTTTGCACAGCAACTGCAGAGGAAACTCTACTCTTCTCCTTTTGTCTAGAATAGCATGTCTGCTCTCCGCTGGTTTTTCCAGATCCTAAGCGCCGCGGCCATGGTGGGCACTGGAGACGGCCAAGGAAGTTTGGTAAGCCCCGCGCCAACGGGTGTGGCTGCAGACCCCGGCCCGGGAGGCACCGCGCCAGTGCGACCCTTTCGCCTTGATCAGGTGCGGCTCGGCCCAGGTCTGCTCCAGCAAAAACGCGACCGCATCAAAGACTTTGTTAGACAGTACGACGAGCGACGCTTTCTCGTACTCTTCAACAACCAGGCTGGCCGTCCCAATCCCGACGGAGTATTGCCGCCCGGCGGCTGGGAGGATGGCGGACTGCTCAGCGGCCACTGGGCCGGCCATTACATGTCGGCTCTCTCTCAGGCCTATGCTGAACAAGGCGACACCGAATTTAAAAGCAAACTCGACTGGATGGTGACGGAACTGGCCGAATGCCAGGAAAAATACACCGAGCAGCAACAGCACACGCATCCGGGATACTTGGGTGCTCTTCCCGAAGACACGGTCCTGCGCCTTGGGCCGCCGCGTTTCGCAGTCTATGGGACCAACGCCAGCACCAACACGTGGGCACCATGGTATACCCAGCACAAGATCATGCGAGGCTTATTGGACGCGTATTACCACACAAATAACACGCAGGCTCTGGACGTGGTGGTGAAGATGGCAGACTGGGCCCATCTTGCCCTCACAATCGGGGACAAGAACCAGCCCGGCTACAGGGGAAACCTGACGCGCGACGACCTCAACTTCATGTGGGACACGTACATTGCCGGAGAATTCGGAGGCGCGAACGAAGTTTTCCCGGAGATATATGCGCTGACGGGCGAGGCGAAGCATCTGCAGACTGCGACGGCTTTCGACAACCGCGAGTCTCTCTTCGGTGCGGCTGTCGCAGATCGGGACATTCTGGTGGTGACGCCGCAAAACAAGCCAGGCCGCCGCCGCGCCGAGCGACTCCACGCCAACACTCACGTACCTCAGTTCCTCGGGTATCTGAGGGTCTTTGAGCACAGCGGCGCCCAAGACTACTTCACTGCGGCCAAGAACTTTTTCGCCTGGGTGGTGCCGCACCGCGAGTTCACCAGCGGTGGCACCGGCGGCAACTATCCAGGCGCCAACAACAACCCCGAGCTGTTCCAGAACCGGGACAACATTGCAAACGCCATTGCTGATAATGGCGCCGAAACTTGCACGACGTACAACACTCTCAAGCTCGCCAGAAACCTATTTCTGCACGAGCACAATGCGACGTACATGGACCACTACGAGCGCGGCCTCTTCAACATGATTGCAGGCTCGCGCGCCGACACGAGCAGTACCGAGGATCCGCAACTGACATACTTCCAGCCGCTGACTCCAGGCTCAGCCCGCGAATATGGTAACACAGGAACCTGTTGCGGTGGCACGGGCATGGAAAGCCACACCAAGTATCAGGAGACCATCTACCTGCGCTCGGCAGACAGATCCGCGCTTTGGGTCAACCTATATATACCGTCTACCCTGAACTGGACGGAAAGAGGCATCTCCATCAAGCAAGAAACTGCCTTTCCACGCGGGGACACCGCAAATTTCACCGTGACTGGCGAGGGGCCGCTCGAGATCAAGCTGCGCGTACCGGGCTGGATTCGCGACGGCTTCCAAGTAACCATCAATGGTGAAGTTCAGTCTACTGATGACTTACAGCCAAGCACATATCTATCGTTGATCCGCACATGGAAGACGGGAGACGTGATACAAGTCCGAATGCCTTTTAGCCTCCGAATTGAACGTGCGCTCGATCACCCGGCGACGCAATCCATGCTCTGGGGGCCAATCGTGCTTCAAACCGCCGGCAAGCCATCCAACGGCAGTTTTTGGCAGCTCTCCCTCTACCGCCATCTTAAGCTGGACGGTGACTATCGGCGAGCAGCCGTCACGCCGGCTGGGGAAACGGAAGCCGGTGACCCACTCTTTACCACCTTCTCTGCGTCCACAAATAGCAGCTTGCAAGTGCGCCCATACTACATCGGCGATGGCCAGCCCGTGTCTTCTTACTTCCTGCGCTTCGAGCCGACAGTGGTATTTGGCGGCCTCGATACCGGTGTTCCCAATCGCAAACGCAACGACGGCCTGCCAAGATACGATGTTCCAGTATCTGGGGTGCCCTCTCCAGGAAATGATGGACCTACGTTCTTGGACCTGCTGTGGGATCAAGCGCCCTTCGCCACCCACGACGGTTTTGTACAGGCAGTCGCCTCGGTTACAGACGACTTAGTCTCCTCAGGCGTGTATACTGCGGATGAGCGAGACACTATCGTTACCAAAGCCAACGAGGCAGAAGATGAGCTGTCTCTATGATTCCATGGAAGAGATCTTCATAGATGTGTACTCCGCAATGCATTAATCGACTGGTTCGTTTTCCATGGCCAACGGAGGTTGGCTTCTTCTTGTTCTCAACATTGAAATATTACAAACGAAAAAAATTCGGCCATTATGCCCATATTAATTTCTTCCGTAAGCTGATTAGCCTATTCAAGTTCATTCTAGTGCGAAAAGCGCCACTAACCTTGATAAGATGATGTTTATGGCCTGTGCCGCAGTGACAGCATACCTCGCCTATTCAAGTTCATTCTAGTGCGAAAAGCGCCACTAACCTTGATAAGATGATATTCATGGCCTGTGCCGCAGTGACAGCATACCTCGCTGCAGTGGCAGCATGCCTCGCCGTACACCCACTGAATCTATGTTTACCTTGCTTTCTGCATAGGAGAACGCGCCACATGACCTAGAAAGCATTTGTCTGCTCCGATCACGGTCAAGATAGCAAGGTTCAGAATTTGTTCATGAACACTGTTCAGTAAGATTCTTATCTCATCACGGGTTGATGTATAAAATTCTATTCCATCGCACCACTTTGAAATATTGACGTATCAAACACGAGGAATTGCATGTTTCTAAAGAGGACTCAAGCTACAGACGTAGATCCTTGATGATGATGTCGGCTGCCTTCTCTCCCACAACAATGGCCGTATTCATTGTGTTGGCAGCCACATTTTTTGGTGGAATGCTAAGGTCAGCAATCTTCAATCCTTCAACCCCGTATACATTCAGATTCTCATCAACGACACCACCTTCCTCCCGGGGCCCCATAACGCATGTTCCCAGCGAGTGCCATGTTGTTCCTACATTTTTGCGCACCCACTCTTTGATTGCTTCATCGTCCTCGGCCGTGTATTTGATGTTTGAGACATATGTCGATGGAGCATCATCCAGTTTCGTTGGTGTAGCACCAGAGCCAGTTGCAAAACTAGGATGGAACCCTTCCACCTCACCTCGGTATGATTTCATGCGGCGAAAAATTTCTCGCTGGGCCTTATAGGCCCACACATGCTTTAGGATATCCACATCCTTTGCGTCCGACATATATCCGGTTATGAAATCCAGCTTATCGTCAATCTCAGGCCCCGATATGTGGATTGACCCCCGAGATGAAGGGTAGGCAGTGAATGCTGATGCGGTAAGATACTGTCCGACGGGAACAAGCGAAGGATCGGCCGGGAAGCTTTTTTCTATTAATACTCTGCACTGTAGGCTCTTTCGCAATGAACTTACAAATCTACAAGAGTACAAATCATCAAAGGCTTGGTCGGGTATTTCTTGAACTCTTTATCCCAATTCTCCTGGAATGCTGGACCGAGCGCGGCGACCTCTGAATCGGTGGGCCGTAGCTTGCATGTGACATCCTGTCCGTTCCACCCCAGAATAGGAGCTTTCTTTTCAATCAGTTCTGTGGAGTTGACGCGGCCGGAGATGAGGCCATCAAGAGTCTCGCTCTCTCCCATGTTAGAGTAATAAGGATATGTCATCAGGTGGTGGTCTTGGTAGTTTTCTCCCACACCGGGTAGATCGACCTTGGCCTCAATCTCAGCCTTCTTCAGAATCTCGGCGTTGCCGAGACCGGACCTTTCCATCACTTGCGGGGTCCCTAGTGCGCCGCAGGACAAGACCACCATCTTCTTAGCTTTCACACTGCACAAGGTACTTTCAGGCTGGCCTTTGGGCCTGTATTCGACTCCTGTGGCTTTATTTCCATCGAAAACGATACGTTTGACCTGTGATTCCACAAGTATGTGCAGGTTGGGATGGTTTCCACTCTGAATCTTGGGGTGAATGTATTTGAGCGCCGTGTCTTGTCGGACACCATCTGTCCCAATGGAACGCAATGCACGTTGAACCCCGTTGTTGAAATCCAGACCCGAAAGATCTTCAATCTCGGGATACCCAACGAGAGCGGCAGCATCGATGAAGTCCTGAGTAGATCGGTCTGCGCGATAAGTGCCTTCGGAAATGACGATTGGACCATCATAACCATGCACGGATTTTTTTCCTGGCCCGACGTAGGTCTCGAGCTAAGACATGTAAGTCTTGTCTCAGCTAAATATATCCAAACTTTAATCGTTCATACCTTCTTCATGTATGGCAGCAGATCATCAGTAGACCAGCCAGGTACCTTCCAGGAATCAAAGTCCTCACGTTGAGCTCGGGAGTACATCATCATGTTGATCGACGATCCTCCTCCAAGAGTTCCTCCAGATGGAACTATGACTTCTCGGTCCGCAAGTTGTTTTTCTTTGTTTGCTTGATAGAATAAGGTTGCATCGCTTGTTGGCAAGAGGCCGGTAAGAAACAGGGCAGGATGTACCACTGTGGGAACATCAAGGTTGTTTGGTCCTTGCTCTATGACCAGTATAGACAGTTTTTTGTCGGCCTCTGACAGTCTTCCAGCGATGACGCAAGCAGCTGTACCACCTGCGAGAAACGAGCTGCTCAGCACATGTACGATTAAGGATCAAAAGTTGACACTCACCTCCAGCAATAACCACGTCGACTTCTTGGATCTCATCTGGGAGAGATTGGTAGATAGCCATGTCGGCTTCGAACAGAACAAATAGCTCCGGAGGTGAGTTTCGCGATGGTGCTAAATAGTGGTTTTTTGCTGGGCAACAGAACCGTGGTTTCAAGGCTCAGCCTTAACAAAATAGACAACTAAGATAAAGTGACTTCCGCAGTGAGTACTGATCTTCTCCTCTTTATCTATCTTCAGTACCAGTATGAGGATCCCGTACCTAGGCCTAAGTCCTTCGTAAACAGAGCAAATAGAGGTGTAAGACAAGAGAGCTTTACGAGGAACGAGTGGTGGAAGTGCAGCGCGCATAATTATGGTCTCTGGTTATATTTATACATTTGGTACATCTAAGGTTCATCATTCCTGTAGGAGCTTCGCCCGACGAACAATGGCAGTGCCACAGCTTCGCAGCAGCAGGATTCGAATTTTAAAAACTACTACGCTGGTTGCATATCGGTTAGTTTAATGCAGTGGTTCCTCGTTGAACTTTTCGTTGGAGGAAAAACACTAGTGGACTTGCTGTGCCACACTAACTGCATGATGCATCTAGAATGGTATGGGTGTGGCAGGGGTTTGCATGCTTACTGTGCTTTAATTATTTCAGAAACTATGATGAGTCAGATTTCAAGACATAAGTTATCGCCATTTGTAAAAATGTCCGAGTCAACAGCATACTTTAGATAGAAAGTGCTGAGAAGGTTCGTTCAAGAAATAGCTAACTTGCTACAAATTTCCAATCTCTGCAAATAAATATAAATGATTATGATACAGCAAAATAGCATGAAGATCTGACAACAATGAAGTCTTGAGTGTAACGTGCCTTTTCTTTGCATGTGTATCAGTATAGCTCTCAGTATATGGTATATCTGTACACCATGTTTGCAGATCTATTTCATCGGATTACTCTATGTGCTTATGGTTCTTCCAAAGCGTCATGGCATCAAGAAAGACTTGATTTGAGTAACGTACAAATAAGAACGATGCCAACATCACATGATCAGAATTCTCTTGTAGTATACTCTCCGGGGAGAGTTCACTCCATAGCTATAGAACGTCAAAAATCTACAGGAAGCACTGGAGATGACTATAATTAGATAAGATAAAACCGTCAGCGTCATATTTCTATTTCAAACGTTGACCATATTTTTTCTTCAAATACTTAGCGTCATGCTAGCCAAAATTTGCCAGGCGTTCGACGGGGAACTTCGTGAAGCAAAACTTAAAGGTAAAGGATAAAAGCTATGCGATAATCAACAGTATGACTCACACATCTTGACTAAAATCAATCTGACAGAAATTCTTCCGCGATGTACTATGTCAATATTCTAGAATATTACAGGCACGAAAGACTAAAGATGTGGAGGTGCTGACGCAACAGCACGTCGGGAGTGCGATCAGCAAATTAAACTAATGAATAAATTTTCGTACGAGTTTCTTAAGTCGATTAAGTTCATGTATTACAATGTTTCAAAGAGACTATACGAATCTTTCGGATTGTCGTAGAGGTGACGCCTGTAGGCTGCCCTTTTCGGCTATCCTGGTTGCGTAAGTCTACAGCTGTACAATAAAGAAAAAGTCTCAATTCATCGCTATCAAATTACTGTTGCACTTTCAATGATACCTCATGTTTCTTGAGAGCCAATGCACAAGTCATAATTTTCCCCTAACTACCAACTACAACAATGGTGAGCCAAGGATTCGGTGAGATTTCAAATTACTAATAGGCCGACAAGGATATAATGAATTGTGGGTATGAACCTAGCCCATAATCGCCCCACTTAATTCGGATTAGTACCTGATTGGGTACAACCCCTATACACTAGCGTCAAATGACCTCTTCATTTAAGTATCAACTTGGCCGCAATATCTGAAATTATCAACTTTTCTCGACAGGTCATGATGCTTCTATGTCTCCTTTTCCAGCTTGCAGATTTAGCGTCTGCACAACTGCGCGATAATGTAACTGCCGAGACTCCAGCAATTCGAAATTATTTCTACGTTGGGGGTGGCTACAGCGAAGATGGCAGGGGTGGTCACATCTTCAAAGATCAGATGTACGTGGAACAGCTATCACCCATCAATCCTCGACACAACGATCCGAGCCCCATTGTTTTCATTCACGGCCAAGGTCAAACCGGAACAAATTTTTTGAATAAGCCGGACGGAGGAATATCCTGGACTTCACATTTCCTTGATGCAGGCTACACTGTCTACATTATAGATCAAACTTTTCGCGGACGATCAGCATGGGCACCTGGTAGTGGCGCACAAACACCATCAACCTACTCAGCAGAGATCATTCAACAACGCTTCACTGCACCTCGGCAGTATGAATTGTGGCCTCAAGCCGAGCTTCACACGCAATGGCCCGGCACAGGTGTCATGGGAGATTCAGTATTCGATAATTTTTATTCCTCCAATGTCCAGTTCATCTCCAATGCGACCTATCAACAAGAGACGGTACAATCGGCTGGTGCTCAACTTCTGGATATAATTGGCAGACCCGCGTGGCTGCTTGGTCACAGTCAGGGAGGGCTGATGCCCTTACTGATTGCCGATGCTCGTCCCAATCTCACCAAGGGTCTTATCCTTTTGGAACCTACTGGCCCACCCTTTCAAGACGCAATTTTCGGAAACGGCTCAGCTCGGAAATGGGGGCTAACGGATATTCCCCTAACCTACTCTCCTCCAGTGCAAGATCCCGACATTGACCTCGTAAAGCAAACATTCCCACCACCGGACCAAAACAGCAGCAACACAACCATTCCTTGTATCTTGCAAGGAACAGATCCGGCTCCACGTGAGCTCCCTAATCTGGCACCTCTACCTATTCTCACTGTCACTGGAGAAGCCAGTTATCATGCGCCTTATGATTATTGTACGGTGAGGTTTCTCAGACAGGCAGGCTGTTCTCAAGCGAGCCACATGGAGCTGGGAAAGATTGGCATTCGGGGGAATGGTCACATGTTTTTCATGGAGAAAAATAGTGACATAATTTGGGAACACATTCGCCAGTGGCTTCGGATGAATGAGTAACAGTCTTGCTTCGTAGTTATTAAGCAATGACAATCCACTACTGGAAAATCGTTTTGTCGCTCTAGAAATCTCAATTTTAGTCAGTTCCAGAGGCTCAGAACTCAGTGGAATGTTAACTATGCAACACTGCTACGTGAAAAGGCACACAAGATGACATCGTGATATATGGATTGCTCGCAGGGTACTTATTAGGTCGTAGCAAACAGGAAACATCCAGTGGAAAAGACGCAAACACTACCGGTGGTCCTGGACGGCTTGCCCGGCAAGTCGAAGGCTTCGAGAAAAACCCCAAAGGTCAAGGACTGGAGCGCCCTCCCGCAACCTCCGCTCGAGGTCATCCAAGCTGCCAGCCCACGGGCTCACGTACGCCAAGGCACGTACAAAGTGCCAACCTTCTTTGTCTATGGTACGGCCGACGACCTCATTCCATGGCATCAGAGCCAGAATATATATCATAGTATGCTAGAAAAAGGCATCGACGCGGAACTGGTACTCCTTGAAGGAGCCCCGCACATCTGTGATCTGAGTAGCGGTCCTGAATCGGATGGACGGAAGGCAACTCTGAAGGGTTGCGATTTTGTTTGCTCACGTGTTCTTTGGTTCTTCATTTCATATTTTATGATGCAGAAAATCGGTAGATTGGGTCATATGTCAAGTCACATGTGTCTAGGTAGTTAGGATCGTTCCAAGCTATAATACACCGGTCATAACTAAAGTCAGCCAGCGCATTCGATATCACGAACCTCATCAAACCTCATACAGCCAGCGCATTGATGGTGAATACTAAATTCACGTAAAAAATCCCCTGAAATGTCTTTTGCCATTCGAGAAACGATGATTTGTTGGATATTGAGATGAAGACTGGACGTGCGGTTGAGCGACTGACATTCGTAGGAGGCCTGGATCTAAGCCTTTGCAGGATTGAATCATCACATGTTACACATTGAACTCATACATCCCCGCTTTCACACCAGATACCTAAGATTCCATCTTTTATCAAGGCCAAATAGTGTGACAGAAGATCAGATGTTGCCATCGAGAGAAATGCAGTCATTGGATCACTGGTTGATCATTATAGTCGCCATCATCATTGAATACGAATTCTATTCTATCTCTGTTCATGATTTTGGCGTTGCTAGAAGCCTTACTAGAGCAAGTATTAAGTTAGTTGTGTATGTATGGAAAAGGCGTCTTTACAAATACCGGAGGAGAAAGTATTGGCGAGTAGTGATTCCAGGGACAGCGATATCCCCCAAGGTAATCATCCACCATGATCCATGATCCATTGATCAGACTTTTGCGTTCAGTGCGACTCCAACCTTCATGATTCGGACCACGGCAACGATCAGACCCGACACGATGCCCGCTACGCCCCCATAAGCCCACATGCCAGTCCAGTCCAATGGCTCGGTCTTGCCGAGAATCACACCAGAACTCGGTCCACCGATCAGCAAGCCAACTCCAGTAATCGCAAACCCTTGGCCCATGCGCGTACCAATCATTGATCTATTCTCCGTGAGGACTCGGAAGCAAACAGGCGGTAGGGCGACGACGACACCGCTGAAGAATCCGGCAACGATTGCTTCAACGATCATACCTGCTTCATTCTTCACGGCAGCCATGGATAGAACTGTTACTCCGAGTATCAGGGTGATGGGTGCCATGGTGTTGAAGACGCCGATGCGATCAGACAGGGCCTTCGGTGCGATTCGTCCCAGAATCGACCCGGCGTTGAAGATGGCTGCCATATAGAATGCCATGGACTCGTTGGTGAAGCCCTTGTTTTTGGGGTAGAAGGAGACGTAGAAGATGAGGGCTGCGTTGCCGATGAAGACGATCAAGATGTTCAAGGTAAAGACCATGAATGGGGCATCGCGGAATGCAGTCCAGTCCACCACAGCTCGTGGCTTCGGTACGCGTACACGGACCCTCGCGGGAGAATAAAAGTCGCTAGGGTGATAAAGGCAAGACTTCGCACCGCCCATGGGAATCCAATCTGGGAGAGGAGCCGATAGAGTACGACAGGGTAGATGACGCCGCCAAGCGAGGAGCCGATAGAGTACGATAGGGTAGATGACGCCGCCAAGCGAGGAGCCGGATGATGCAATGCCAATGGCAAGTCCCATATGACTGCTGAAGTAGGTTGGGAGAAGCGAAACGGTCGGGATGAAGAGGAAGCCAGATCCTATTCCAACGCAGAAGGCTTGCGACAGCAAAACCTGCCAGTATTCCTTGCACAGAGACAGCATCATGTGACCCAAAACCACCATGAAGCTGCCCGAGATGAGAAGCAAGCGAAGGTAGCCTCTATCGTAAATAGGACCCGCAATCAGCCCGGTGATTTGGAGCAGAAAACATTGGATGGAGCCGATCCAGGATATGTCGGAGGAAGAGGCTTCGAACAGGTCGCCGGACTCGTAGTAAGTCTGGAAGACGGCAAAGGCGTTGAGCAAACCCCAGGTGTTGAAGAAGAGCATGAAGCCCGCTGCGACTTGGAGCCATGCGACTAGCCCGCCATCGGGAGGTGGCGAGGGTGCAGCCGCAGCCACCACCGCAGCTGCAGGAGTAGGAGGCTTGGCTTCGGCCTCGACATCGGAATGCTTCTCAGCATCAGCTCCGTTGGCAATCTCGTGGTTTTAGCTGACGTTGGAATCCATGTCGATCTGCACGATCGAGGTTGAATCTGTAGCAGAGGTTAGCCGGGACTTGTTTGGACGACCTGGTCAGGACTGAAGCAGTTGCAGTTGGGGATAACCAGAGAATCAACGAGAAGAAGCAGCCAAGCTGAAGGGTCTCTTAAGTACGACAGGTACAGAGGGAGGAGAGAGCGGGAATGCCATGTCGCTCGAGTGGGCGGGATGCCGCGTCAGAGGTGCCGTGGTGGTGGTGACTGGGGTGCAGGCGGGTTCGCCCATCGCGGCGGAAGAGGAGCATGGGAAGGTGTTGCTCGGCGCTGGCCAATCAGCTGCAGTCAGCATGCGCGCCAAGCCTGATGCGTTCGCCCGTCACGGCGGAGGCTGCTGAGTAATCCCATTCACCCTTTCAACCTTGTCTACCTGGGCCTGACCACGACTTCATCCGCCGTATCGGATGTGCTTTGGTCTGCGTGCGAGCACAGCAGCGCCGTACATACATCTTCCCCGCTCAAGACTTCAATTCGGATGGACACTCTCGAGGAACAGGCTGCGACTGTGCCCCCCAACCAGGAAGCGCCAACAAGGCGAAACAAGGTCCGCAAGGGAACACGGTCATGCTGGGAATGCAAACGGCGGAAGATTAGATGCAGATTTCCCTCGTCTGAAGCTGACACTCGCATCGGCTGCCAGCGCCGACGTGCACCCTGTGTCAGTCAAGACTTGCCCGAAGACTTGGCTTCTGTAAAGATAGGCCACCGGCATCTCAGTGAGCGCCTCTCAAGAGTAGAAGACATACTGGGCGACCTTCTAGTCGGAAATCACTCCAGCGCCACAAGCCGGCTTCCAGAGGAACCACGGCACCTAGCTAACGGATCACCTACACAACTTGTTACCGCCACTCCTCGCGCAAATAAACTAGCCCCTCCTATGCTTCCAGAGGTATATATTCGTCTTCTGGAAAAATACATTAAAATAAAGTCTTTGTGCCAATTGTTAAGAGTCTTAGTGAATCTACTCCCAGCTCGACCCGTTTTACGCCAGAATCGCAGGTTCCGTCAGACCAATCCGATATCGGAACAAGAACCCTTTATCACTTTTTTGCTGCCTTTCCAGTCGAATATGATGCCAAAGCTCTACTCAAGGCGAGCTCCAGGCCCGCGCTTTACACGTATCTGGTTAATACCCAGCCGCATGCTAAGTTGACGCGCGAGACACTTGCAGCACCCTATTCTCTTACGCGACTCTCAGCTCCCAATATCCATCCTGTTAATTTAGCCAGAATGATGCTTATATTTGCAATTACTTTGCAGAGCCCATGCGGTAAAAAGATAGTGGGCCTTTCTGAACCTGCAAGTGTACTTATGGGCCGCTTGGTGACGGCTGCTACAACATGGATCACTATAAAAGAAGAGATGCATGGGACCGTTGAGTGTCTTGTCTGCATTGTTCTCGAGGGTGTCTTAAAAACTAACAACGGCAACATCCGGCAAACTTGGTCCGTATATCGTAGAGCGATGGCCGTCGCCCAAATGATGGGTCTCCATCACACTCTAACCCCGCCTTTGAAACGGATAGACCCGGAATTTGTCGTCGATCCCGGGTTTTTGTAGTTTCGCATCGTTTACATGGACCGCTATCTCAGCTTACTTCTCGGGCTTTCTCAGGGCACTCCCGATAAAAGCATGGGAGCACCGTCAGCTTTACGATACGAACCGCCTCTGGGTAGATTTGAACGACAGCTCACCGTTATCGCGTCTCGCATCTTGGAACGTAACGATGGCGTCTTTGACGCATCTGACATCAAGACAACTCAATCTATCGACACAGAGCTACTGGAAGTATCCAAAAGTATGCCAGCGAGCTTTTGGCGGCCTGCAAACTTTCTCCAACTCATACCAGGATCGCCGGACGCTCTTTTAGAGACATTACGTCTTTCCGCCCAAGTATACTACTATGGTCTATCCATTCAAGTCCATCTACTATACATAATGCATGGAATCGACGTCAACCCCAACCAGGGCTACTCCTTAATTACCTGTGTTAACGTGAGTCGCAAGATTATGACACGCTTTATCGCACACCGAGCCTTCAACCCCATGTCTTCATGTTCGCGGCCCGTTGAATTTTTTGCCCTCTTGGCAGCAATGACGCTCCTACTTGCTCACCTTGACGCTCATCAGTACCAGGGGACGACGAACTTTCTCGCCCACCAGCGCCTGTCAGATCGTGCCATGTCGGATCAAGCCCTAGAGAGAATGGGCATCATAGGTCAGTTCAATGGCGACTCGACAACTGAACACAGTGCCAGGCTAATCCGACGTTTACTCAAGCTCGAGGCAGACGCCGCTGAGGGAAGCAGTTATACCGCAGTAAGTGTAGTAGAAAATGAATATGGCGGGCAGGAGAGCGCCGACAGGAATAGTGAGGAGCTTAGCTTGCACATTCCATACCTTGGCGTCATCAAAATTACTCGTCAGGGTCTCATCGCCCTAGGGCTGTCAATCGAGAATCCGGCGGCCCCGCCACATCAAAACCCTCACACAGAATTGCCAACAAGGCGCCAGCCTTCCTCTGTGTTGAACAATGTGTTCGCCTCTTTGCCCATTCAGTCGCCTATGGATGGACAACAGACGCCTGGTCAGATAAGCGCAATGCCTCAGAATGACACCTTCACGAACGCCCAATCTCAATCACCTGGATATCATGGCCAATCCATGGCGCAGTATTCCAATCAACTCCAAGATGACGACTGTACCCTCCAGGCTAATTCTGAACTCCCTTCAATCACGGCCGGCATAGATGACTGGGCTCTGCAGGGCGTAGACATGGCATTCTTTGATACCCTAATGAGAGCCACGCCTGGTATGGAAAACGCTCATACCTCGAGCAACATGTATGCATAGCTTTGATGACATCACAAAAAACGATTTGAAGTTAGAATATTTGAAGACCTTTGGAAGCGATGCCACCACTAGAGCATCATTTACCTATATGAAATAAGGTGTGAAGAACTGAGTACGATTAAGGCCCATGCTTCGGTGCGGCACGGATGCTGCATGTTTGGTGGTATTAGCGAAAGTTTTTGGGTTTCGAGCATATCTACATAGCTCATCATCAGAATTACATTAACCAGTCCCTCATCGGTCTCATCAATTGGGCTGTAAGGCACGTGGATATATTCACGTGCAAGAGGCATTATGCTGATCTCAGAGCCACTTCTGGCCCCCAACCTAGACCTAATATGGCTCTATTTTTGCGAGATAATTTTAGAACACAGCCGCCCTTGGCATCTAAGAGATGCATTTCATCTCGCAAAGGAACTGCCCAAAGGATAACATCTTCCTACCCTTCTTTCATCAGTGTATATTCACCGTAACTAATCTTTTTTGTTTTTTATCGGGAATAGCACCAAATATCTGCGATCATGGTCAACCACGGCCGGTCAAAGGGCTGCAATACATGCAGGCGGCGGCGAGTCAAGTGCGACGAAAAAAAGCCAGTATGCAGCCGCTGCATAAATGGCGGCTTTGCTTGCCTGGGCTATGAAAGAAACGACGAATTTGTTCAAATCAGATTCAAGGACGAAACGGACAGCGTTCGTCAACGGAAATCCAAGCCTCGCAACAAACCAAGTGTCGCTACGGTCAAGTTGGGTGCCAATCCAGAGCCCGCTGATCAGACAGCCATCGCGCCCATCATGCTACCAGATGGCGAATCGGTTTCTCTCGGATTCTTCATCCGGAATTTTGCTACGACGGGTCGAAGCATCGCATCCTGTCGCGGCTTCTTTGAGAACATAGTGCCTATGCTCCATACGGCTCCTAGTGACTCAGCCACATCACTAGCCGCTCACTCGGTTGCTACATTCATGTTTAGTAGATTTCGAAGAGAGCAGAGTACTCATGAAATGGCTATGCGCTGCCTTGGTCGTGCTTTGAAACGGCTGCGGAACGAACTGAACCGCCCAGCTAGCAGGATAGGACCGCCAACCCTCATGGCGATTCTCATGCTGCAGTTCCAAGACAACCTGGCAGCAGCAATGTGTTTTCATCCGGCAGCCCGCACTCACCAAGAAGGAGCGCTTACACTAGTCATGAAGCTTCCTCCAAAAATTCTCCAAAGCTACGAGGGACGGCGCCTCCTACAATACCTTCTCAGCACAGAAGTAAGCACAGCCATTCGGGAACAGCGCTCACTAAGCGGAGATTTCGCATCCCTTCCATCTCTTCTATCCGAAAGTTGGCAGTTGAACCCCGCTGGACGGCTCGACCTTGTCGGCATCATGGCTGCAGAGATACAAAGTCGATTCCGTCAACTCATTAAGCTCCATTCATTGTGCGAAGATGCACCATGCTCACACACTCCCCATTTTATGAATCTGTATCAGCAAGCAAAGACTGTGGAGAGGGATCTCTTGGCATGGAAGCAAACCATCCCTAGCAACTGGCATCCCATTCGATGGAACCATTCACTATCCGCGGATTCTCTCTTTCCAACATTCGGTGGAGTCTGCGACATATACCCTTCGATCTCAATCGCGTCCACCATCAACACATGGAGAAGCTACTGCATCATCACTTTGAGGGTCCTCGCACACATACGCTCATCGGCCGGGTTCGACGAATATGGAGGTGAGAAAAGCAATAATTCAGAGGTGGCCGTCATCCAAAGGCAACTAGGGAGCACAGTGGATGCTATCCTCGCTTCCGTCCCTTTCCACCTGGGAAATCGGACAAGCGTGCCTGTTGAAGACGAGCACGTAAAAGAGGGTCTTGTCTTGCCAGGCTACCACAACTCGCATTCCCAGACCTCTTCGAAGTTATGGGAGTCTTCAGATGGCATAATGCCGCAGGAAGATCACAACCGACATGCAGTTTCCATGGGCCCATGGCACATCCTCATACCGCTCACCTTCCTTGTGACAAGGATGTATGAGTGGGAAATATGTTGTGACAGTTGTAGAGGATTGGTGCAGCAGGATCAGCTTGAGTTTTCCCGGGATCATCTTCTTCGCAGTATGGTGTTGATGAATATATCGCGTGCTGAGATAGTACCCGTGGGGTTTGGGAAGATAGACACTTTTGTGTTTATGATGAAGCTTCGTGAGGCTATGGGAATGGCTCATGTTCCTTAATTGCTTATTTGACGCGATCCGGATAACGAAAAAAAACTTCCAACAAATGCTGAGGTGGGAATGCTTTTTTATAAGAATCATGAAACTTTTAATACAACTTCCTGTTATATTATATGCGTCTGAATGATTAATATTTCCACAGAACATGCGATAATAATGCGAGTCTGACTGGCGGTCTCCGCATTAGAAAATGTAAGTTTCTGGACCGCTAATATGAGATAACTGTTAACTTTATCTATCGAAAGGTTACAAACTACATTACTCGAAACATACGAGATATTATTTTCCCGTCTCAAAGCGCAATAACTGTTGCCAGTATTGCCAAGATGGTCGTCAATTGAAACTGCTTCTTTCCGGGAAGCTTCCTTTCACTCCCGCCCAGAAATTCCACTGGTGCCGATGTTGTTGGGGAATTATCCGCCCCATCCGGCATTGAGCCCGATGGCTTGGCACCTTCCATTGTTATCGAAGGATCAGAAGCTGCATCGGTGGGGCTGACATCCAGCACTGGGTCAGACAGAGAACCTGTTTGTATACCGCCCAAGGTTATGGTTGCAGTAGGAATGCCTCTATTCAATACACTCGATACCAGTGCCGGAATTTGCTCAGAAATTGGACCCAGATCGCTCTCCGACATTAGCACGATCGACTCTCCACTAGGTAGAGTAAGTATCTCTCCCACAATTTCTCCACCAAGCAGGATAGGAAATGCGCTCTCGACCAGCGTCCCATCTACACTGATCCCGCTTCCGTCTTCCTCAAACTCGATGATGTGAGAGTTGTATGTCACCACCGAGCCCGGACGTAGTATTTGACCGTCAGGAAGCTTCAAAGTTGGATCATCGCCTTCCAATGAGGAGTGTAGCTCTTGAATAGGCGTCAAGCTCGGACTGATCGTTATAGCATTCTCGAAGCTGATATCTATCGCATGGAGTTCACCATCGATAAAAATTGCCGTGGGAGTCTGCCCCGGGGTGGGGGCTGTAGCGTCTACATCTGCCGGTCGCGCGGTCGAAGCCTGCCCTGGTAGCGAGATGACATGTCCAAGCGTCGAGGTCGCTGACCCAGGGCTCAGAATCTGGCCTCCAGGAAGTACCACTCCAGGTCCAGAGGGATTAGGGATAATTGGAATGTTCTCATTGCCTGGGAGAATTACCCCTGGTCCAGAGGGATTAGATACGATTGGTACAACTTGGCCCCCGGGGAGAATCGCCCCTGATCCGGAGGGGTTGGGTATGATTGGAACAACCCCGCCCCCGGGTAAGACAATACCCGGACCAGAAGGACTTGATACGATTGGAATCACTCCACCTCCAGGAATGATTACTGCTGGTCCAGAGGGATTAGGTACAATTGATGTGGGGGGCTTTGTTATGGATTCTTCAGTTGCGGGGACTGGTATATGCGTTGCTTCTGGTCTATTTGGCGATTCTGTCGTTCTTGCGGTCTCTTGGGCTCCATTTGATGATCCCTCGGGCGTTTGGATAGTCGTATGTGCTACAAGAGGGGTTGTTGATTGCTCTGGTGTCGATCGGCGTACATAAACAGTGTGAGCATCGGTGTTAACCACTGTTGTAGTAGTATCTTGAGTCACACCAATTGTTAGGTATTGTACCGCAGTATGTGTAGTTGCCTCTGTAGTAGTACTTGTTCTAGTTTCCGTCACAGACGTAGTGTAATAAGTTGTACATGTTTTTGGTGGCGATGTTGCAGTTTGAGACTTTGAAATGTAAGACGATGTTGTACTATTCGTAGTAGAATACGATGGGTACAAGGATGTGTAAATACTAGTAAAGCTTTCTGGTGATTCTGTGGTACTATTTCTACGTTAGTGCACAGGATGAATCATTGGAACTTTGGTTGTTCGCTACCTTTTATTTGTGATGGAAAAGGAAGTGTATCCTGAGTTGCGTTTCCAGGGAGATTCTTCGTCAATATAAATTGTGGTGGTAGTGGTAATATTTCGAAAAGCTGTAACAAAATTCGGAATAGTCACAGTGAGCGGAATTAGGGTAGTTGTTTGAACCTCTTCGGTAGCGATTACAGTCCAAGTGTCCGTTTCGGTGACTACGACTGTGGAGGTCACGCAGTCGTTAGAGCCTTCATCTTCTCGCGATGTAGATGTGGGAGCTGTATAATCCAAAGAATTAAAATTCAGTGTCTCCGAAATGAGACTCCGCGTAGACAGGACTTTCGGCAAGTTTACAGCAGTCACATAGGCTGTGAGCTGCAGTGCGACGAGGAGGAACAATGGAAATTGGATAGCTGAGTACATGTTTCCCAATATTCACATAAATAAATCGTGGAACTGAATCAATATATGAACACTATCTAGATATACACAGGTCCACGAGGCTAAAAGGCGCCAAGAAGCATAGCACCCCCTGTATAAAGCCACGCTTACGTGAGGTCCGAATCAGGATCATAAAAGTTTCACAGCCTCGCGCATGATAGATAGGGAAGGCTCATGAATAATGCACGATATTATTTGCCAGCTTCGTATCTTTAGCTTGGCAATATCAGAATACGAGAAAGCCAAGAAAACAAGACGCGATAGGAAGAGTTGTGGGGGCGATTTACCTGCCGTTCAACACAATACGCATGTAAAACCCTCCATTCTTGCATATTTTGACCTATCAACAATTATCTGAAGAATATTCCTTGATATATTAAGATATCCTCTAGCCACTTAGGCAGTAGAACCAACTTCGTATTCGAATTCAATGAAGTAAGAAATTTTAATAGGTCTGGCCTTGCAATTCATCATAATTTTGCAAGAGATTGAAAAATATCACGACCATCATTCTTGCGGAAAGATACTTTCAACGCGCCTTGTAATTGCAGTGCTTCTGCCCAATTTTCTTCGAGATCAAGCCTTCCGATACCCGGCCTAGGCTGGTTTTCAATTGATTTTGATGGCCTCGACAGGAAGCCCGTCATCTATCACCTCGTCGCCACTCCGCGTGCCTGCATCGCGGTATTTCGATGGAGACGATGGGGAATGGAGTACATTCAACATTTCGGTTGGAGACCCACCTCAGAAATTCCGTGTACTTCCTAGCGCTGCGACTGGAGAAGTTATCGTTCCTGGACCAGAAGGTTGTTCCCCAAGCGATGGACCAGACTGTGGCCCTTCACGCGGTGTTTATCAAAACAAAACAGGGTTTTGGGCCAATGAGTCATCGACCTGGAGCCATTTGGGACTTTATAGCCTTGACTTGATGTCTGACCTGGGGTACGAGACAAACGCATCCTTTGGTCTGGATCAGGTCAGCATAGGTGAATCGCCTCAGCCTCGTCTTTTGGCAGATCAAGTGATAGCCGGAATCGCATCAAAGGAATTTGATTTAGGTCTATTAGGACTTAGCCCTGGACCCGCTAGCTTCGGAGATTCTAAACAACCTCAGAAGTCCTTGCTTTCGACCTTAAGAGATGAAGGCGGAATACCAAGCCTTTCATTCGGCTACACTGCAGGGGCATTCTATCGTATGTGCCAAAGCTCTCTTGATTCCAAACAAATACTGACAGTTCGAAGATAACCCTCGCGTTGATGCTGATTTGATCTTGGGCGGATATGACGAATCGCGACTAGATCATAACACAATCATATTCCCCTTTGAGAACAATACTACAAGCCCCATCAGCTTAAGTATCCAACGAATATCAGCAAATGGAAGTCTGAACGGCACAATCAGTCTCTTAGAAGATGAAACAAAAGTACGGCTCGATTTTACAGTACCCCACCTTTGGCTCCCTCGAGACATGTGCGACCGTTTCCAAACCGCCTTCGGTCTCGATTACGACAACACAACTGAACTCTATCTGGTACCAGAAAACACTCGTCTTGACCTCGTAGGAAGGAACCCCACGATCACCTTCAGCTTCGGTGCTTCAGCAGACCCAGCGCAGCGAGTTAATGTAGCCTTGCCATATAGCGCCTTCGATCTCCAAGTTTTGCACCCTTTATACCCCGAGAAATTGAATTATTTTCCTATACGCCGGGCGGTGAACGAATCGCAGTATACATTGGGACGGGCATTTTTTCAGGAAGCTTATATTATTGTTGACTACGGGAGGGAAAACTTTTCCATCCACCAAGCCGTGTTCCCCGCTGCCAGTGAATCGAGCCGGATTATCACAATCACAGAGCCGCCTCCAGTCCCATCCGATACTCCCGGAGAATCTTCCAATAGCCTCAGTACAGGATCAATCGCCGGGATCGTGATAGGTGCTGTCGTCTTGCTTGCTCTGGCTGCAGCTGCCATATTCTTCATGTCCAGACGCCGCAGACGATCAAAATCGGCGCAAGCAATCGATGATCTAAAGTCTTCAGAAACGAGGGATATGTCTGATTTTGCAGAACTTGCAGGAAGTGATAAACACACTCCGGAAATTTTGAGTCGGGATTTGAATGAAATGTACGAGCCTCAAGAACGGGAACTCTATGGGACTAGTAGATCAGAGTTGGCCGGAAGGAGTAGATCGGAATTGGCTGGGTCGCAGCTGAGAGTTGAGCTACCAGCGGGGACACACCAAAGGCCACAGGAGCTGGAAGGAGATACTCCTCCTGGAGGTGGTACTTTAGATGATCGGCGATCCTAGTTTCACGCAGGGCTCGAATGCATGAGTGCGTTGTATATTATGATTGGATTCACAAAGATTTATGTTTTGAGCGAGCGTAATTAGCTCTTCTATGATCTTCCTTTGCTGCTCTTAGCAAGGAATTTGCGCAGATCTTTTGTGAAGACTTCGTGCGTCCGGCTGCCCAGATGCCCGCTGTCGTACCAAAAGTACTTGTCCAATCCGCCATCACATCCGTACTTCTCTGGGTTCGTCCTAATATCCGGCTGGTTGTATCCGGAGCAGAAGTTCGTGATGTTTGTGAAGCCATAGCTCTGGTAGTTGTCCAGCACGCCATTTAGTACGGAGTTGACGTCATACTGGAGGATCGTCGCCGTGGGGTGCGAGGCCTGGAACGCATCTGCGTGGGAAGCGTGGACACTGTTGAAAAGTGATACGAGGGTCGAATTTACAGCGGGTCTGGGGCCACGGTTGAGTGGGGGGAGGTTCATGAACAGAAAGTTGCGGTATCCCAGTCCGTAGACAGTGTCAACGAGCTCGAACACGCGTGTCTGAACCTTCTCGTATAGTTCGGGAAAAGTCGAATTATCGTAGCCCAGCTTCGCGATATCGTTGATGTCATTGATGCCGATCCAAAATGCGACCAAGGTATCCTTCTTTTTGAGAATAGGAGAAAGCGCAGGGTTGCCATATTTGACCAGTTGCTCGATCTGCCTCTCCAGCGAAACGGTGAAGTTGTGGTGGAGTGGGGTACTGCGATGAAGGTTAGTTTGTTAGTCAAAACGTGATACTTGTGATGAGTTCACTCACATGACTTCTTCTGTATTAGCTCCTGCAAACGCAAAATCCCACAGTTGGACTTTGCATGTTCTCGGATCGGTGAGCCCGGGCTTGACGCCACAGCCGGTAAGAAATTCCACCCAATTTGGCCCCCCTTCGGCGGTGCTGGTCTGGTTCTGAACGATTCGGTTCGAGAAAAGCTTCTCCGGCGTGAAGGAAATATCAAAGTTGTTTCCAATATATGTATAATTGGGGTGGCCTAACAACCCCTGAACATAGGTGTAAGAGTCGCCAAACGCGAGCAGCGCCTTGGTTGAATGCCAATTGAAGCGGTTCTTGGTCTCGGAGACTGGGCTGGCCAATGTCGCCCCAGCCAACCCCAGCCAGCCGATGGTGCTCGCGAGTATCATGATCGATGATCCAAAGCTTGTGTGCTGGGCCCCCAGCAAAGCCAGGAGCCCAGCTCAAGCTTTATGAGCGGCGGATAGGGCTGAACGGAAAAATTATGTCCGTACCGTGGATGCGGGGTCCTCGGGGTAATGGGGTAGGAAAAAAGTCGATGAACATGGATAGCGGACTGTCGTGGTTGGTTTTGCGAAGGGCCGATGGGCGAACGGACCGGGAATGTTCCAGATGCGGTTAGCCTCGGTGGCTATACCCCGACCCCCGGATTTCCCCATACTTTGCCTGGACTTCACGATTCCAATTCCCCAACCCTGCTACAATGGAAAATGAGAAATTGTCTAGCTTGAGCGGGTTGAAAACGCATATTCAGAGTTTTTCATTCCAGTCTTGAATCCACTAATCTTGGCAGTGTTACTAATACACTATATATAGGAACACTGTGGATTTGAGCGGTGTATATAGATCCAACTGATAGATAGCGCTGCCAGATATGGCCATTTATAATCATCTTAGTGTCACCATTTGAAATTAAGTGTCATGAATTTGTAGCGCCCAGATGATATACAGGTCGTCCGAGCGTCTTTCAAAAGACCCCACCCCCACCCACCAGCCTTGGATGTGTTGGAAACGGTATAACCAAACACCAAATTCAGCGGCCTCATAGAGATGTGTTATATGCCAATCAGGACCATTTCACTATACTTTCAGCATCTAAAATCTGGAAAAGCAATCTAATGGCCGCTTAGGCGCTGAACAGTTTTTTTTTCACCTTTGCACACCACCAACTTGTGCCGATACCGGAAGGAATCGTTTCACAACATCAACGCCTTGAGCTTGGAAGATAGGATAATCATTCGAAATCATTTCATGATGTCATCTCCTCGGCAGCCCTATATGTGAAAAAATGCCGCACTCATTTGAAAGGAATGCTTCCATCTGCAGTGTGCTCTTGCTATTTTCACATTCACCGCCACACATGACCAGGAAGTCGCTACACACCAACCAAATGGCTTTTCGAAAAGTGTCCTTTTGCAACAACAAACTCTCTCGATATATCTACTCCCGACATGCACAACCTGTACCGCCTCATCTCCGTAGTAGCGGGCCTCGCCCTTTGCGGTCTAGCTGCTTCTGGAGATGCATTGGTCTCCGCTGCTGCCATCACCATGAAAACAACTTTACCCTTTGTTTATGATGAAATCCAGGCACCTGATTCATTGAGTGAAATCTCACCAGCTGTCAATCTCGTCAAACGCATCGTGTGGCCATCTCCTGCCGATGATACCTTGATGCTCAAGTGTTACTGCCTTGGCAAAAAGTTCAGCGATGCGTTTATCGTCAACGACCGAGTAGCAGGCTCCATGTTTACGCCCCCTACGAATTCCGTAGCACGAGATTTCAGCTGGAATCAGATGATGCAGTGGGATTATGTCGCTTATAGGGTTGACGCGTATACACGCTACTTCGACTCTCCGCAATGGGGCGTGGGAGACGCTTTACGTGCGCTCCGTGTCAGTGAAAAGGCGACTGAGGAAGGTGGGAAGATTGAAGTCCTGCGTATCCATCATGGGCACCTCGAAGGAACCAATTTAAACCAGCAAACATACAAAGCGCCAGACGGGTCTACCAGGCGGCCAACGGGAGCTTACTTCATCATGGGCATGAATCCAACGGACGGAGGTACTTTTGAAATTCATCACTCTCATCACATATGACTACTAATGGTGTATTTTAGTGATGCTCACAATGAATGTTCATGGCGCATCTACCGAAAGCCAAAACAGGTATCCACCTGTTCCGGCCGATGAGTGGCCCGAACTAAGGCAGCATTCCGACGTCATGTGGGCCATGTGGACTCGATTCGCCTCCGGTTCATCACTCAACAATTTCAAGTGGCACTTTATCTTAACCATCAACAACCAGGAGACCTTGAAGGTCATACGTCGGGTTTTGGAGCGCAAGGGAGTGGAACTCACCGCATGGCCAGGTCTCTGGATTGGCATGGATGATGCAGATGGATTGACTCTACTTGGTAAGCATCTATGCGCATGAATCTAACTATGTTATTTCCAGGACTTATTCGATATAGGTACCCCCAACGGCAAGAGTACCGGATACTTCTTCATTCAACACAAACTCCAACTCGGAAACTTTTACATTCAGGGAGTGGTTGTTTTCATGTGCAAAACAACATATGGCAGCCCCGGCTTAGCCTTCAGCATCGCCCACTATCCAGGAACTCGTAGAGCAGCGAGGGATGGTCCAAGCGGCAATACCCCAGAAGAAGCCGTTGCTGCTGCCCTTGAAGTACTAGGCAGTGACGCATTCAAGCCTCCCGAGGAGTTCCCCGAATCTCCAGAGGACGTTCATGTTCCGCGTTCCAATGCGGGGGGGCGTAAACAAACGTTCTACAAAAGATTTGAAGAGAAAACTAGCAACTATGGAAAAAATGTCATCCGGAGGCGGGTAATAAACTGATGAGGCGTATTTGGGATTCTACCACCTACCCTGAGCGGACGGCTGTCTGTTGTACGAACGAATAAATGGCAGATGGAAAGATCTAGCCATTCATGTGTAGGTTGCAGATAGTAGAATTCATGTCCAATGTAAACCTACACTTTTCACGAGGAACTCGTTCTTAAGTCTCTTCTTGACCACATATTTCGCCAGGATCTTTGCCGGAGACTATGTCAAGCGAAAATCGTCCGACTCGAATGGAAGGATGCCGATATCGGCCCAAGCACGCAGTTACAACGCAATGAGCTTCGCATATGAATGTTGCTTCATTGAAGTTATCTGATCTGCTTTCAGCAGTTACTTCCTCTGTCGAATTTTCTTGACTCGGTTCGTCGCGTGGGTCGATGTTTCTTCAACCTCTGGTTAGGGCTGAAGATGACTCGTCAGGGCCTCCGAGACCGGGGGACAGACAATCATCAATGATCGCAGTATGAAAGTTAGCTAGAGAATTTGAGAGTTTCTGATGGAGATATTCTATCAGAAGTAAGACTGGGAAAAAAGGTCGGTATGTTCACAGGCTTTCAGGAGTACGCAATACAACGCTTCAAAATCCAATCCAACCTTCCAATTCATTTGATAATCTTGAGTCCTAAATGGTATATTTGCTTATATTCTCATCTAAACATGCTCTCCACCGCTTTTGCCATCTCCTCTCTCCTCTTTCTTGTCATCTCAGCCCAGGCACCTTACGACAAGACATACACCAACAACCCAGGAGGGTTTCGATCCGAATGTGCTGCTAATAGGGGAAGTTCTGCGAGCATAGCTGGCTGTAGAATCTTTAACCAGAAATGTATCTGCGGTGCAGCAAAGGTTGCAAGGGAGTTCAAGGGGTGAACGGTAGCGGGGTGGCGTACAGGATAACAGCCCAAGAGCATAGTTTGCAAAGGGAAACTATGAGACGGTAGATTTTTGGTTGTTTAGGCAGTATCCTTTTACAAGTTTTCGCAACTAAAGTCTGTCGAGGCATATATACTAAAAACAATGGTTAGCTGTCGTTAGCTGTCTCGCGACCCCCCTTCTCAACCCCCCCTACCGGTGATATATAGAATAGAGCTGACAAAGAATTTCATGCACCGAGGAAAAAATGTCAGTATTAAATTTGGTGTGATGTTGTCTGTCGCACAATTCTAGCGCTTTTCTCGAATGCAGAGTTGCCAAGCCGAGCATCCATGCGAAAGCATACGCGCGCCCCACAGACTTGAGATAAGGCTTTCTTGACCACGAAAATGAGGCTTCTTTCTCCGCCCGCGTAGACTATCACCAGGGGACAGGCTTCCCATGAATATTGCGACCAAAGTGTCTATACTTGTCGTATGCTTACAACACTGGAAGCTGTTTTCTATAAGATCGGACAGAGTAGGAAGATCAGGACGCAAAGTCAGAGGGCATCTGTCGTTACGCAAAGACCCTCGACCATAGTTCCGCGCCGAAACGTCTCCTTTCCCCAAGGCAGAGTGGCTTAGACCGTGCAAGATAGATGTTTAGGGCTGAACGAAGATCGCAATAATAAGATCGAATCGATCGCAAATGGCATCAGTGGAAGAAAGCTAATCTGAGGGGGCTGAAAAATGTAAGTACCCCGAGCTTGGCAAAGGCGATCGGCAGTAACACCAGTCACGCTTGGCTCATGCATACAAGATTTTATTCGCGCAGCAGCGTTCGTGCCCGATTTTGATAAGCAAAGATAGTGGTTAGATTTGTGTGACATTTTTCTGGTGGTTTTGTAGAAATCTGGAGAATACAACCCGCAATTTTTGAATGCTTTGGCGTCTTGGAGGTGCACATGGATGTTTTGGGTACAGTGGGGGGGGGAGGTGAATTGTTGGATCAACGAACATGTGTGATGTCTTTGTCCTCCCCCCCCCCCCCAAGGTCAACGAGTTATTTGATCGAAATCGCCGAGAGACCACTTCATGCTGGAATATGCGCTACCAGAACCGTCCCTGCCAGCCCTCATTTTCAACTACATGCCTCCGCGAAAATTTGTTAGCTGGATCAAGGCGAACATATTGTGTCGATCATCTTCGTGGGTTGAAAGAATCCAATCGCATCACTTCTGCACTGACCCTGACGATCCTCAATGCGCCGCAGCACACTCAGGTAGACTAAAAAAACGAGCTACCCATGGTTTCGGGGCAATTAACCCCTGGCGCCAGGTCTTCGGGCGAACTTATGGAACAACAACAACGCCCTGTTAATACAAGTGTTATAATGTTCAGTAATAGGAGAGCACTATACAACACTCACCTGTTGACGAATAAGGCCCGGTTTGCGGTGTCATATCGGTTGCTTGTGACAGCATGGGGCGCAAAAGTGAGGAAAACGATAGGCGTATCAAGACTTTCTCATGTATATAAGGACTTGCAGCTCTGTTTCCAACATCATCTTCATCCATCATCACTCTAATAGTTTCATTTTCCCTCAGAGACACTCCAGTTCTCATTCCAAACTCATCAACCTCTGCAATATGTATACCAGGACCCTCTTCTCCGTCTTCGCCGCCATTGGCATCTTCGCCACATCAGCATCGGCCTATTGTTCGATTAACGATAACCAAATCAACGACGACTGCTGCTTCCAAAACATGGATGCAATGGTCAAACAGAGGAAAGCGGACAACTACTTTGGCGGAAACGCACAGGGATCCATTTGCCCCTCTACTGTCACGGCAACTTGCGATGCCGACTGCTGCTCTTACTCTACTGGATATGGCATTGGTTGCCCCAGGTAAATACTTGAGTAATTTGACAAGTGAATACTCGATCGCAAGGTCTTGTTCTCGACGTATTGGTTATGGCCGTTTCTGACAGAGTTCAGGTTGATATATTCCACAACAACAACAATGCATGCCAGGCATGGCAGTCTTGACCGGTATCGCCGAAAAACACTCCAGTACAATGACCCGAAAATTGTATTCCCTTTCGCGCGTTTGGAAATAATGTTCGACTCGTACACTTGCAGATCTACTCACTTTATTTTCGCCATATGAGAGAATCGAATGGAACCCAAGATCGTTACTAGTTACTTAATATCATATCTTGATGTACATAGTTAAAAGAACATTTGATCTCTCCGAAGAAAAGTTTACCTTCATGCTCTTGGGACATGGATCGCAGGACTTGGCAGCGCCGTCAAAGGCCCTATTTGCGGCACGAATGAGGCTACTGAAGGGAGAACGCGTGGCATTGCGGAGTGCTGGCCAAGTGATCATGTTTCCATCTCATCCTTTTTGCATGATGCCCATGAAGTATGTGAAAAAACACTCGCTGCAAATGAGAGTGATGCTCGCGTAGAAGAAAGACACTGGGTGAAATGTGAGCGTATTCGTCTGATGCGGCTAGCATCTTAAGTGCATATCCTTTCCAGCCACCAGGCAGTCTCGGCGCTTCGTCGGTTCCTTCCTCTCCAACTCTTTGTCAACGACATGCCATCGTCCGACTCGAGTGCTATCGCATCGCTATGCGTTTCTTCTTTGACTCAGACAGAGGTATCCAAACTCAAATTCCTAGCCATGGTTCACTGCAGGCGGCTTTGCCCTGGTCTCGGCCAACACCCCAAGATGCATGGCGTTGATCTCATACTTCCCCAGATACAGCCCCCATCAGTCTGGGCGACTTTTCCTTATCTGACCGCTCGGTTCCGCATCTCAGGCATTTTACTCCACCCAATTCCCTCGTACTATCCCGGATATTGGGGGACTTGCCAGAGTCGAATCGAACCTAGCTAGTTGGAGGGAAGAGAAGGGTATCGAGACTCCTCACCGCATCTTTGGCTGCGACAGTTGTAGCCTCACACATAGCCCCGTTTACTCTGGTATCCAGCGCGTCGCCCCATGCCAGAATCTTCGGGGGCCTCAATCCAGCCAAGTACAATCCCAGCCACCCCCATTGTACTCCATCGTTCTTGTTCTCACATGGCTACTGTACTTATCATTCATAAAGATTAACTAGCCTCGAGTGATTGTAAGGGGCATCATTCTACGACATTCCCGGTGCTCTGCCGGATATTGATGTCGTTGAAGCTGCTCAATGCCGCCGTCGGCGTTGCGACTCTGGCGTCGGGCATCGCGAACGGGGTTATCCAATGAATTATTCTGGCCTCATGTGTCACTCTGGCCAATTCCAGGTGTGCCATCACGGCGCTTTGGGTACTGCTGGTCTCGGTTGGGTATGGGGTATTTCTCGCCTCTGCTGTTCGTCACGCGTTCATGTGAGTGCCTGCCGAACACGCAGCTCGGAGAATGTACCCCCGCTACTACTGTTCTTCTCCGTCATGAAGCTCTTGACTGGCGCCGTAGGGCGACTGAAAGATCCCGCTGACACGGAAGAGAAGGCCGGTTTCATGATCTCAGTGCGCGCCTCGAGAGTGACCCGCTGGCCAGCGAGTACTACTCCCACCGCACGCGCTTGTGCATCCAATCGCTATGTCCCACTCAGCTCCCGCAGAACGACTCACATGCCGTATAAATTACAGAGCCGCTGCTCAAGACTTGGTTCAGCGATGCCATGGCCCGTACCTTCGGAACCATGGCGAAATCTGATCCACTGGCGTACCGCAAGTTCGCGCACTTGGCGGAAGACTTGTTCTGAGGCGAGGGACGAAGCTAGTGTTATCTTCTTTGATAGTAGACTCATCTGAGCACCGGTGCCATCGTTGCGTGGCATCAAGCGCCAGGATGTGAATGCGGGTACTTCCTGGACGGCGGAGACGGGGGGTAGGCGCATCCACATCATTTACGCATCTCCGGCTGACGAATTTTTCCCGGCGAATCTTTTGCTGGATCCAGACGTGCAATTGCGTATCGCGAAGCTAGATGTCGAGATGGATGTCGCGCGGGATGAAGCGCAAGCCCTCATGATGGTACTGCGTTTGAGGACTTGAAGGCGCGTTCCAGTCTGTTCATCGCTAGGTAGTCGGAAAATGACAAAGCCGGGGTGGATATATCACGTTCGGTGAGAAATCTACCAGCGAATCTGATCGAGATGATTGAGGAAGCACATGGTGGTGCTAGTGAACTGGTAGTTCAAGGCAAAGTAGACGTGCATTCAATGGTATATAACGCCTCCACATATCTTTCGTACAGCACCACCTTCTTCAATCCAGTGGTGCGATAAGTCTTCCGAAAATTTATGCACAATGCAGAATGCAGAATACCAGAAGTTGCCCTCCGGATGAAAGATGAAGCAACGCCTCCAAATGCTTCTCCTCAGTGATACGTCCTCACAATCTACCCACTCACCCCTCTCTCTCATTCCTCACCACCATCATCATCGTATTCCCAATTACTTCTCCAACCACTTATTCCCCTTCATGTCCCTCCCAAACGCACTCAAAGCCTCCATCTCACGATAATAATCGCCCCGCCTCTCCGCGAATGCAGCCCACTCCTCATCTGGGCGCTGTACGGGAGGCTGCAAATTGTTGTATCGCGAGCGCAACATACGAAGAATCCGGGTTGCATCTTCACTCGAGAGTCTATCACCGTCTGCATTGTTGGATTGTTGCTCTTGCTGTGCCTGCTGTTGGGTTGGAGCGGAAGCGCTGACAGCAGCAGAGGAAGAAGAAGAGCGAGCAGTAGCATTTGGCGTAGGCGGTGTACCCATGGCAGTGCGGTCGCCGTCACTAGCTGCAGAAGTCCTACTTTTGGAGGTTAGCTTTGCGGGGCGGAAGGCGAGGACGAATGTGGAGCCAAACGTGAGCGCTGCCGGAGTCGGGACGGGGGCCAGGGTCGGGACCGGAGCTGGAGCTGGCGGACGAGCTGAAGAGGACTGGCCAGTGGGATTTTTTGAAGGGTTCGAGGTCGAGCTGGTACGGGGGCGCTTTGACTGGTGTTGTCTGGTGTTGCAGGGGTTGGTGGGTGTGCCGTCCAGGGAAACGTCCTGGCTCGAGTTTGATGAGTCGCGACGGTGCTTTACCGAAGGGAGTGTGATGGGGTTCTCGCGAGATCCTGAGGTTGCTCGAGTGGAGGCTCTCTGTGAGGCGGGAGTGTTGCGGGGAGTACTGGAAGAGTGAGGGTTGCGGGGAGTATTAGCAGCGGGAGTGTTGCGTAAAGCACCAAAGGCCGGGGAGTTGCGCGAACCACGGGGATGAAGATGAGTTAGTTGATTACTAGCAGGAGTGCTGCGAGGAGCAGTGGGAGGAGGATTGTTGCGCGCTCCAGTCGGAGGAAGAGTGTTGCGTGATGCAGAAGCCGGAGTGCTGGGAGCAACAGTGCCACGTGGAGCCGGATTGTCGTGCCTGTTGGAGCTGGACCGATGGCTGGGAGCGCGAGGGGCCCTGTTGGTACCTTCGAGACGCCTATTAAGGGTTCTCAGGCCGGTCTTGAGGTGCTCGTTGAGGACAACGTCGTGGTTGTCAAAATTCTCGGTCCCGGACTCGGCCAGCAGGACGAAGAAGTACTTGATGGCCGACTTGAGCACGTCCTCGTTGAGGCAATCGGCAAACGGACGCTCGAAGCGGAAATTCGGATCACTGTACGCCTGGGCCACGCGTTCGGTGTCGAAGATGATGAAGGGGTTTACGCGGTCGCGAGGGGCTAGGGAGAGCTCGACGTCTGGCGATCGCTTGGCGGGATTGCCCTTGAGAAACGCGATGAGATTGCGATTCTTGTTGACGGAGGTGGCGTCGCCATCGTACCTCCCAACTTTGAGGGAGAACCGCTTGTACGGTGCCGCCCTCTGGGTCCGCCTGAACGTCATGGCGCCAATGCCTGGCATCTGGTTGCTGATCGCGTGCGCACGCAGATCGTCCACCAATGCTTGGATGGTCGCCAGAGCTGGAACCTGCGAATTGGAAGGGTTCGCTGGCCGTTGTGGGCTCTCCTCCAAGGAACTGATCTCGACGCCGATGAGCTTCGCCGGTACGAAACTGCTCTCTACGTCTGGGCGGACACCGACGTAGCTCGAGGCCGCCACCTCGCGGATTGCCTGTACCAGGTCGTCCAATCCTGGGAGCGGAAGCTTGATGTCCGTCTTGTTGTTGTCTATGGCCCATGCCATACAGTAGAGGCGAATGAAGGCCAGCGGTATGGCTGACCCATTGCCCCTCAACGAGAAGAACTCGAAGCTCCGCTCCCAGAGGTAGAACGGTGGCTCGAAGCTCAAAGTCCCCAACAAGAGTCGGTTCGTCATCTCGGTCGAGTGCGGGAGGTCTTCGATGCTCCTGGTCCAAATGGAGCCATCGGGCCCCACACGCACCCGAGGCTGGGAGTGCCTCAGCTGCGGGTTTGGACCGATGACGACGATGACCGGATGTCGAGGGTGCCTCCTGACCTCGACAAACTCGAGCCCCTGGTACCCCGGCAGGTACCTCAGTGCCTTTCTGAGTCCCCGTATTGGGTCCGCGAGGTGATGGTGGATCCTCACGAACTCCGCCTTGAATACGTTGAAAGGAACGTATTCGCCCACATCCTGGACGTTTTGTGCCATGACTGTGGATAGCAAGTGGTAAGAGCTTGGTTCTGAATTGTTGGCATGGAATGTGGAATTACCAGTGTCGGTAAAGAGCTGTGGGTGTAGGCGAGGAGCTACTAGTGATTGTAATGAGCTGCCGGTGTGATCGAGGCGGCGAGAGCTCGATGGCGGTGAGCTTCCGGAATGGCTGAGGACACGAGACCAGAAAAAAACCGGGATGAACTGTCGCAGTGGTCGAGGCGACAAGAGCAGAAAGAAACGGTAAGGAGCCGGAACGGCCGAGGTGACGAAAGTCAAAAGAGGCGTTGATGAGCTTCCGGAGTGGCCAGGGAGAACATGAAATGTCGGTGATGAGCTGCTGATGTGGCCGATGGGACAATAGCAGTAAGAAAAAAACACTTTTGTCAAGAATCTGACGGCGTGGATAGTGTTGCAAAAGAAAAGGTCTGGAGAGTTCGTCGAGGCGCTACCGGAGTAGGCGAGGCTGCTAGAGATCAGAGAATTGAAGCAAGAGGAGGTTGGAGGTATAGATCGAATTTCGAGGTGCGGGAAAAGTCCTTTATATATACGTGGGCGGGCTAGGGTAACGAGGGTTGGTATTCACTAGGTACAAGCATTTTTCATGGAAAGGCAACGAATGTTGATATTCACTGAATACAGGCATTTTGGCCTTTGTTTTTTTTTACTTCGGCTGCTACCGAATTGGCTACCAACTTGGCTTCCCACTTATACTCTGGTTGTTAAATAAGTGGAACTGGCAATTTATAGTTGGGAAATCTAAGGATGGAGCTGCGGTATGGTGCAGAGACTCTGTGGTACTTGTATTTATAGACTATTAAGCTCTATTATCAGTCTTTATTTTTTGGAAGACTATCAATCACAATGTAATAATGGTTTTCATTCCTCTTCTTTCTTGATCTCCTTGGGCGCCTTTTTCCGAGAAGCGCCCCGCTTTCCGAACAGATTGCAGACTCGAATCATCGTAGTGGCAAATTCTCGTGTGAAAGGAATGAAATGCCTCTCGAACCCTCCGATCCCAGCCTCCGCAGCAAGCATGTAATAATACTTGACGAGGCTGTACAATTTGACCTGGGACGGCGCGCCATGCTCCAAGAAGATCGGGTCGAAGCGGATATGTTTCTGCTTCTTCATCTCATTCTCGATGTTCATCATCCGTAATCGTCGCGGGCGCTCCTTGCCCTCGTCAATCTCAACAACGATCATCAAGTTTGGTGCCTTGACGTCCTTGTCTTGCTCAGTTTTGAGATATGCCCATACTGGTGCTCCGTCTTGGGTATGATCCGGGGAGATGTACGTCCCCACCTGCAGGCGACCCTTCACGTACAATCTATTGAAGGGAACATCCAGAGCCTCGAACCGGACCTTGTCCAGTGTGGGGAGCTTCGCGATCCGCTCTTCCCCCACCTTGTTTCGCAGGGTGGTAAGTGTATGCCCCCAACCAGGATAGGGAGCCTTCTCTGCCCTCGGGTTTCGAGTAGGTTTCGTCTGGGCTGCAACCTGTCTGTACCGGGCCATTGAAGTCCTACCGTCGAGCTTGGGAGCGACATCACTGTCGTACTGGGTGGGACTAGGAGCTTGGCTGCCACCCCTAGCCAATTCCGAGGTCTGATTGGTTTTGGTGTCGCTCACTACCAAATTCGGAATTCGAAGTTTAAAGATGTCATCACTCTTTTCGGTGTCGGCCTTCTTGGTGAACTGAGCCTTTCCTTCTTTCGGAGGAGAGGCGGAAGCTGGTCGAATGGGCAGCGAGGTGGACCCCTGGAGCTTCTTATCGCTCATCTTGCAGCAAGAATTTCTTTCGGGCATGGAACTAGCAGGGTTCTAAGCTGTTGAGGGTGCTCGAAAGTTGTTACTAGGTTGTCTCGTGTATTTGGAAGGTTGTTACTGAAGTGCTGGGTATCCTTTGGTATGGTTCCATGGTGATTTAGTAGTCGTAGTTTATATATTAGAGGCTGAGATAGTTCTAGGGACAATATGTCTATACAAGGTCGGATAGATTCACTGCTACCATCATCAGTGAACTGATAGATGGAAATTTAACATGAAGACACAATTCCAGGTTCATGCTCTGGAACCCTATTTCGCTGCATTGTGTGCTGATGATGAGGACTGGACAGCGACAGTGATGAAATAGATTGGAATGGATATTTTTATTCTTGTAACACTAATCTTTGACTATGCGGACTAGATTAATCAAATACGGGTTAAGTTCTCAAGACACGGCACAAACCTTGTAGGTCTCTGAACTCAGACCTACAACGAAACCTCTAAACCTGGGTGCAATCAATAAAATAGAAGATATAAGTCTCAATGAGATACGAACCACTCATAACAGGTAGTGAAGTGTTTTACAGCACTGGCTTCGACATGTGCGCTGCAGCAGAACCGCGGTATTTAAGACACGAGGTCAAATGAACACAAATGTTTTGTGCTAAGACCCTTTCCAACACCCATCATTGGAAAGCACCCCTCATCCAGCACATCCCTTACTCGATCTCAAGAACAATACCACAAGTTTCACAGTACAATAAAAACAATGATGTCAACCCCAGAATTCACTGGACACCCCCAGTCCAACACACTCTCTTTCACCCAAGCGCCTTCCAACCTGCTCACTCCTGGAAAAATTGCATACCTACCAATAAGCCGCCACCCCCGCCAACACCACACTCCCCCCAATCCCCACCGCGAGGAAAACCCTCACACCGCCCCCCTTCTCTTCCCTTTCCCCTCTCCTCCGCCACTTCATCCTACTTTCGCCCACCCCACCTTCCCCCGTCAGACTAGGCACTGCCATACTCGGCGCCTCATCTCCACCTTCCAGTGTCCTTGTAGTACCCGCTATTGCCACCGTCGACTCCACTTCCGAGCCGTGGGGGGCGTGAGCCGTGTATCCAGCGGTGGTGGGACACGCGACATCCGCGGGGAGAGCCGCTGGAGCGGCGCAGAGCGAAGATAGGAGCGCGGAGGCAGAGCAGAGAGCGGGCGTGTGGGAGGGGGCGTGGGATGTGATGCATCTTTACGTTGCGCGGGTTAGTGCTTTGGGGCTTGTTCGGGGCGAAGGACGACTGTGGAGGGTGGTTTGGACACACCCTCCGCCCAGCCAGCCAGCCAGCCAGCCAGCCGCGAAACAAAGTGGGAAGGATTTGTGAAGGGGTTGGGGATGGGTGGGGGAGATACGTACCCAAACCCCTCCACTGCACCCTCGCATGTACAGTCCCGATCCGCTTCCTCGTAGCCCGCGATGCGCGCCGAGGCCGAGGAAGAGCAGAGCTCGTACTGTCTGTCGCGCTCATCAGCCACTACACCCACATCCACATCCGCGGAAACACGTCAACAAGGTAGATAGGCAGCTAGGTGGGTACGCGAAAGGGACATACAGTCTCTCCTCCTCCGTCGGTGCGCCAGGCACTTCTGTCGTCAGCTGTCTCTCACGAGCATCGGGCGCAGTGACGCAGCACGGTACAAGGATGGCGAGGACAGGGACAAGACTGACGGTACGCATCGTGTAGTAATCGCCATGAAAGCGAGTTCATCGGCAAGGCGCTAAAGGTGCGTACACGTCGCGCTCTTTATGGCTACCAGGCAGGGCATGTTGCATTCCATCCCGCCCCGCCCTTCCCTCGCGGCGGCGGCGGCGGCGGTGGCGGTGGCGGTGGCGGAATGCACACCCTCACCCTTACCCTCCTATCCTAAGCTCATACCAATCCGCACAGTAAAAGCCCTTAGCGGAATCAGAACATCTGAATTTCAGGGTATACATATTCACCATCTTCTCCCACCCAACCAACCACCACCCGACCATCCCACCCCTGTCTAAAACTCCCCCAATTCCTCCCCTAATAACCCCTCCAGCTCCTCCCTCCGGAGCGGAACCCACAGCACCTCCGTCCCCACCGCATCCGCCCTACTATCCACCATGCCATGGTCATGAAACTCCTTGAGCAGTGTACGAAAGCTGACCTCGCTGGAGCACACAAACGCCTCGACCGCCTTGTGGTACAGGACCCTATACTCCACCCCCAGGACCGCGTCCTCCCTGCGCGACGCTGCCGCCGCCGCCGCCGCCGCCGCTTTCTTCTTCTTCTGCTTGCCAGGCGTGGTGCGGGCGGACATGTCGTCTTCATCCGCAACCTCATCGCCATGCACGAGCAGAAGCGCAATCTGCTCTTCGACCATCAATCTATACAGCGCGCGCGCATTCTCCGGGAGTGAGCGCAGGACATGCACCGCGCCCTCCTTGCCACCCACACTCCTGCCGCTGCGGCCCAGGAGCTCGTTCACCGTCTCCACGACGTCGATCTCGGCGGTGTAGGGGGCGAAGGTGGTTACGTCGTGGAAGAGGAGGTTGTACTGGGCGCGCAGGCCGACGTCCCAGAGGAGGGGGAAGTTTGGGGTGTCGGCTGTGCAGACGAGGTTGATGGAGGGGTGGGCGGCTAGTTGGGCGAGGAAGAGGGGGGCGGGGGATTTGCGGAGGTGGGGGGAGTCGATGGAATTGATTACGACGGGGATTGCGTGCGGAGGTGGGTGTTCGGTTAGGTAGTTGAGCATGCTGCTTAGTAGAGAGCTTAGCTGGTTGGGGAGTCTATGGCTGGCGGGTATGGCCGCTGACGCGACCGTCGTCAAAATGTCTTTGACGGATATTCCGGGGAGGTATCCGTTGATGACGACAATCTTGGGCGTTTTCTTGGTCCCCTTGTAGGGTGCTTGTGCGCCAAGGTGCTGATACAGATGGCCGGTAAACTTGTCGGTTATGGGCCGCTTCGAGCCGTATCCGTACAGGCAAATGTTGAAGCCCTCTTCGAGCTCGAACCGCCACTGGTCGTAGGCACGGCTGTGTAGTTCCAACAAAAACTCCATCTCCGACTCGTGACGATCGGTGTACCCCTGCATGGTCTGGAAGTAGTCATCGTGGTTCAGCAGCGACTGCGGCGGCAGCGTGTTGTTGGACGTCTTTACCCCCAGGCGGTTCTGATTGAAGTATTCCTCGTGCGGAGGGAGGTGGTCCTGGTCGGGCGGTGTGGGAGAGCGTTGTTTGCGCGGCCTCCCTACTTTGCCCGAGCCCTTTGGTCGCCCCCTCCCACGCTTTGTCGGCGTCTCTGGCACAGGAAGCTCTGGTGCTTCGGCTGCACCGTCAGGTTCCTCGTCGTCCAGGATCTGCTGGGCCAGTGTGTCCTCCACGTCCACAATCTCTTCTTCACCATCACCGCCAGTAAGTGCATGGTCAATCAGTCTCCTGTTGCTCTTCCGCCGTGCACTGTGATCGGCGTTGCGTACGAGGGTCGGCGTGCCGTTTGGAGTCTCGTCCTTGTCCGATTTGGTGGGCGTTGTTGCAAAGACGAGCTTGCGGTTCGACCGAGGCGTTCCTCCATTCATCACATGGTTCAGGCCGCTCTTCTTCAGAATCGACCGAGGCGTCCCATTGTCTGCCAATTGCTGGACGCGCCCTCTGCGAGACGGCGTCTGCGCCTCAGGGGGCTCGCTCGCCGATTCATCGTCTGGCTGGGCCTGAGCACGCAGTTTCCGCGGCGTCAGCGACTCGTCATCCTCGTCTTCTCTCTTCCGTTTGGCGCTGGCCATGTTGTCTTGCACAAAGGGGGTCGTCGGGGCATGGCATTCCTGATGATGTCGACGCGACTTTTCGTGACGCCGTCGGGCGGATCATTGTTTGGCCGCGAAACACGACACGCGAGCGAGATCGTCCCGCCCGCCCCCAGACGGCCCAGACGCCCCCAGACAAGTCTCCCCACCCCGCGGCCTCGCACTGAGATCTCGCCATGGCTGCGGCACAGCAGATTTTCGACTGCGGAGCACGCTGCTGATGCGAAAATTTTTCGGGCCCCCTCTTGGATCAATCATGCAGCGCTCAGCACATCGGATCGGCTGCACACCCTGGCCATTGTCGCCCGACTCGCAAGTGCCGCTGTGGATGGATTGGCATGACCTGAGAGCGTCGGGCCTTTTGCATAGCAACAGTGACATGCACTTGCCGTCTTCAGGACCGTCCCGCCTCATGCTGCGAGCTTCTTGGCTGTAAAGGCAAGACGCGGCGCCAACTGCCCGCTTTCTGCGCTTGCGGGCAAGCTTCGCGCCACTCAGTCCATGAGCCGCCTGCACACCAAGCGCTGGGTGGAGATCACCATGTACCTAGGTACCTAATAGCTACGAGTTGCTGAGATCTGGCCAACGGTCTGTGTGCTCTGGCACACAAGTCCACTTCCCCTAGCGTCGCAGCCTCTCGAAATCTCCACGAATGATCAGTCGAGGACCCATTCTTCCTTACAAAAAGACCCAGTGTTTCTTAGACCTTCATCGTGCCTCTCGCGGCCTTGCTGCAACTTGGTGCGGCTAGCTTACACACACCCCGGCCGCAGGGAGAAGCTGAGTGGCTGGACATGCCGACAACCATTGTGAACATCCAGGTTTCCAGCCGGTAGAGCCTCGGCCTAAGGTGTGCCACACTGTCACAGGCACCCTCAGCGCAAGGCGATCTGCAAGCCCCTCCCGCATCTCTCCCCGTCTTGGGCATGGATGGCGCCCGGATAAGCTCACCAAAGCGGACATTCCGAAGAAGCTTTTGTATGATGCTCTCTTTTTCCGCCAAATCTCACTGCAGCGCTGCTATCGCCCTACAGCCGTTGACCATTAGCACATGCAAGTCCTGAACTAGGGTCTGGCATCCCTCATCCCCATGGGGGCATAAACCCGGGGTCGTCCCCATGACATGACGTCTGCTGGTTGCACCGTCATCACCGTGGAACCGCACAGCTGGATGCCATGTGCATTCTCTGCACTAATGATACCGACAGGGCGTGCAGAGAGCGTGCTGGGGGCAAAGATGTGCGCGAGTAGATAAAGTCCCTGCGCGCCCCGCATCGAGCGACCGTCACAACCCACCATCGTTGATCTGTGGAACCTAGTTTTGTCTTCTCCAGTCTTTTCTCTGGGTCCCCGTGCTTGAGCTCGTGGTCGGAACTGGCTGCTGGACCACGCAATCATGCCGAATAACAACTCGCAGACGTCCCTCAGGGACGAGTCCAGGCACCCCCGCTTCCTTGGTATGACGGGGAGGCCGCTGGATCTGACGGTATCCATCGTTGCGACGACGGGCTTCCTCCTCTTTGGCTATGACCGTAAGTCGTTTAGCTGCTAGCTTCTTTCATGTGCAATGCCATAGTCTGGCACGACGCATCTCGCCGCCGATGATTCCCATGCGCGTCGCGTGACTGGGCTAATGCAAACGACAGAGGGTGTCATGTCCGGCATCATATCCGCGGAACCCTTCATGAGATACTTTCCTGAAACCTACAACAATGCTACATGGCAGGGCTTTGTCACGGCCATTTACGAGATTGGATGTTTGGCCGGTGCCGTTATTGTCCTGTTCTTTGGCGATTTCCTCGGTCGGCGTTGGTGCATCATCAGCGGTGCGGCCATAATGATCCTTGGAGCCATCATCCAAGTCTCGGCCATCAAGGGCTATGAGGCTACAGCTCAATTCATCATCGGCCGCGTAGTCACTGGCGTCGGCAATGGTATGAACACATCCACCATCCCGACATACCAGGCAGAATGCTCGAGGACTAGCAACCGTGGTCTCCTGATCTGCATCGAGGGCGGCGTTATTGCTTTTGGTACTCTTATCGCATACTGGGTAGACTACGGTTGTGCATATGGCGGCGATGATCTCTCATGGCGGTAAGTCGACCGTGTCTCCCCCTTGGAAATGGCTGACTGAATTGCGCCAGGTTCCCCATTGCCTTCCAGTGCTTCTTCGCGTTTGTCATTCTCATTGTGCCGTTCTGGCTCCCCGAATCGCCTCGCTGGCTGCTCACCAAAGACCGAAGCGACGAAGCCGTCAAGGTCATTGCTGCGCTGCGCGGCCTCAGCGTCGACGATGAAGAAACTCATCTTCAGGTCACCATCATCAACGACTCCATCAAGGCGTCGGGACATCATGGTGGCGTTACGCCTTTTAGCGCGTTATTCACGGGCGGCAAGACGCAGCATTTCCGCCGCATGATGCTCGGAGCGTCTTCACAGCTGTTTCAGCAGGTCGGCGTAAGTTGTTCCAGGGGGCACGACATGGATTCTCATACTGATGATGCTGTCAGGGCTGCAATGCCGTCATCTACTTCTTCCCGCTACTCTTTGAAAATTCCATCGGCGAGAGCCACAGCATGTCCATGCTTCTGGGTGGTATCAACATGATTGTCTACTCCATCTTCGCGACGGTGTCTTGGTTTGTCATTGAGCGGGTTGGACGGCGAAAGCTCTTCCTCATTGGAACCATCGGGCAGGGCGCGTCAATGCTGCTCGTCATGGCTTGCCTGATCCCCGACACACCATCGGCTGCAAAGGGCGCAGCCGTCGGACTCTTCACCTACATTGCCTTTTTCGGTGCTACATGGCTCCCGCTGCCTTGGCTGTACCCGGCTGAGGTCAACCCCATCAAGACCCGCGCCAAAGCCAATGCGGTATCGACGTGCACGAACTGGCTCTTCAACTTTACGGTGGTGATGATCACCCCCGTCATGATCCGCAACATTGGATGGGGCACGTACCTGGTGTTTGCGTGCATCAACGCCGGCTTCTTCCCCTTCATATACTTCTTCTATCCCGAGACGAAGAAGCGGTCGCTTGAAGAGATCGACCTCATCTTTGCCAAGGGCTACATTGAGAACATGAGCTACATCCGCGCAGCAAAGGAATTGCCCTTCCTCAACGACCGCGAGATCGAAGACAAGCTCAGGGAGTATGGATTTGTCGACTCGGACGAGGAAGTAGCGGCTGGGCAGCTGAAGGCGGCGTCTGCCGGGGAGAAGGACATTGTAGCGTAACAAGCAGGGCACGAGTCGAATAGGGAGGTGTGTCGCCGTGCCTTCGGGAGCTGCGGACCGCGCGCATTGTGGGGAAAGGGCCGAAGGGTATGGGGCGGGTTGGGGAGAGGGTGATGAGATTCGGCACTTGCTATTTGGCGTGCAAACCCAGCAAAGCCGTATGGAACATACGTCAGCCCGTCCGTGGCCCGGCCTTGGTACCGTGCGTTGTTGGTGATCTACGGTTCCCCGTTCCGCATCCGTCTCCTCCCCCCGTGGATATCGACGGCGCAGGGTAGGGTGCGGTCGACGGTCGGCGAGACTTGGAGGTGATGGAGGTCTGGGCCGTGATGGACGTGTGTAGGCATGCATAACATATACCATATCGCTTCCATCGAGATCTGAGCGGTTATCTCTGTGCATTCGACTGTGATGGCCGAATGAGATGTGCAAACGAGGGCCGACACGTTGTAGCAGAGATCAGATCAGATCTGGCGTTTCGATTCGGTTTCAATGACTGCGATATTGCCATGGTTGGTGTAGTTTTTTTTTTTTTCCAAATTCCTAGTCGTTTCAAAAAGGGTTTGGCAGCTTGGTGGTAGTTGTACTCTTATATAACGCGGTACTTTCCGGGGAACGGAAGGCAAGGCAAAGGAGTTGTCAGAGACTTGGGATGACGTATGGATCAACGAGGTGGATGTTGAATCAAGCGCGGCTGGATTGGGGATGTAGGAACCCGGAGCACAGCATCCAAATGCTGGGCGAGGGGAATACCGGTAGGCGGTATCTGGCCTGTGCTGATGCAACGCAGGTCTTGGGAGAGTTGCTGCTGACCATGGGTTTTTCTCCCAGTGTGCACGAATGAGAATTGAAAGGGGCGCTCACATGGCATTGCCTCACTCTTGGTGTTTGTCTCGCGATGTGGTTTGCAAGCAGGAGCAGGTTGCGTGGCGAGTCTTGGATGAGTATGGCTAAGGTGGGAGAGGAAGGAGCCTTGGTGGTTGTCATGAGATGCCGACGGCCATCTGACCTGAGCATCGGCCCGTACGAGTGAGATGAAGAGGGCGGCAAGCCTGACGATGGAAGATGGCATGAGTCTATGGAAGAGGTTGAGAAGAAGAAGTTGATTTAAGCTCCATGGTGGACTGCCGCCGACCATCGCGGGAGGAAGGTATGAGCAGAAGGCGCCTACCCGGATAGTCAGTGTGGCGTACCGCGGGAAGGCACACCGCGACACATCTCGAGACTTCCGAAAATGGAGCGGAACATCGGCCTCGGTTTTCCGCATCATGACAAAGCACTCTTACAGCAATACTAGGGACCTGCAGGGTAATGGACGCTAGAGACGGCCAAAGCGAGAAAAGATGGAGACGCCATGGATATCGAAAATGGGGGAGGGGGCGCGGGCTGGCAGGACAAGGCAAGACCGGCAACCGCGACAAAGACGACGATGCTGATGCCACACAGAGGGACCAAGAAGAGACAGGGGCATTGTCCAAAACAACAAGACCGGCGTACCATCGATGCCTACTGCTGCTACACCTGCTCACATCCGCCCCGAGGGGGTGCAGTCCGCCGCCCAATGGGTGTGCAGTAGTTTCATTCAGCGTGCACGGCCTTGAGACATGCTTGCTCACGTGTACCCGATCGAAGCCGCCCGCGCGGACCCTGGGCGGGTTTGTCGGGCGCCGTCTGCTGTTGCTTTTTCCCTCCTTTTCTCTCTGCCCGCCTGCAGGCCGAGTTGCTGCTTGGGGCAGGATTGAAGGCTGGTACAGCGGAGGCTGGAGCCGACAAGTTGGGCGGCCGGGCGCGGACAGGCGCTGGGCAGGCCTTGGGCCATGGGCAGGGCTCATGCAGGCATACGTCAACGTGTCGCGAGACGAGCTAGCGGGGCAGGCCTGGACGGCGGGCCAGAGTCCGTCGCCCTTTGGCACTCTGCGGTCGGCGGGCTATCCAAGGCCTGGGCAGGGTGCCGCGGGTAAGCGCCGCTTAGCAATGCCATCTGCATGTCGCGCAGAGGTCGCGAGGCCAGGCAGAGGCAGAGGCAGAGGCAGATGATGGTCGGCGACGGGGGCGACGGGGGCCACGGGGGCCACGGGGGGGCGGGCGTCGGGTGAGCAGAGGATGAGAAGAAGGTGTCTCGGTGTCTCAGATGTCTCGAGAGTCAAGCCAGGTCAGGTCAGCAACGGCCAGAGGCGACGGCCATCCAAAGTGTTGACGGGCTGGGGGCGGGCGGGCAGGCTTTGTCCCAGTCGGCGTCGGGCGTCGTCCTTGTTAGAGGCAGAGGCGCCCCGCCGCCACAAATTTCAGCTCCAGGGCCTTCGCTTTCGGCACCCAACCCAACCCACCCCTTCCCTTCCCCTTCCTCCGCCGCCTGCTCTGCATCGCAACCTCTGCTTTACATTCCGACGACACCCCTCGCCAGAACAAAGCATTCGCACACTGGACCCGCCGGCCGCCCTTCGCCCGCTCGACCCTCCCTCCCACTCTGCTCCGCCATCCTCCCTCCGCCATCCGCCCGCCGCCCCAGATAGCCATCCCCGACCCGCGCGCGGAGCTGCGGGGTTTTCCACCACCGCCCTCGACCCTCCCGTCCACCGCCGGCCCGCCCGCAAATGCAATCATGGACCAGAGACGGCGGCCGGAATACCACCTCGACATCTTCGCCGACCTGGCCTGCGTGAAGGACGTGGTCAAGGGTAACACGCCCGCCGCTCCCCCCTCTGCCTGTGCTCTCCGCTGACGGCCGCAAGCAATCCTCCACACCATCTTCTTCCACCGCTACTTCACCTCCATCTCGCCCCTCACCCGCGACCTGCTCGACCTGACCCTGCCCGCCATCGACGATGTCGACCTCGAGACCCTCATCGACCAGCGCACCATGGCCCTCGTGCGCGCCATTGAGAGCACCCACCAGCAGCGAGGCCGCGGCCAGCTGGTCGTGCAGTTCTTCGAGAAGCGCCGCCGCAAGACGTACTTTTTTGGCAAGGCCGACGAGGACGTGTGCTGGGAGCAGTGGACGCTGGACGTGACCCTGGCCACCCCCCGCACCGAGACGGGTATGCATGGCTGCTGCTGCCGCTGCCACTCTATATGACTGACTTTGACTGACTGGCCAAAACAGATGTCCTCAAGGTCCGTCGCGCAATGACAAAATCCCTCGAAAAGGCCGCCCACAAGATCATAACCATCGTCAACCGCGACAAGGACCACATCCCGCCCATCACCACCACCGACGCGAACCCCTTCCCCTACCAGGTCGTCGTGAACCCCAAGACGGTTGCCACCGATGCCTGGGGCCCGCGCATGGGCCTGTTCTGAAACGCCGATAACACCCACACGACACACCATCCACATCGCCTTTGCCATGCGGGGGCGGGGTAATCTAATCCCTTGTACATATGCCCGGTGCTGCGAGGGGGCACCAAAGGGGGGTAAAAGATAAAGGTCCTTCAACACCCTTAATATCCGCACTTGCACCATGCTGCACCGCTCAAAAGTTATTCGTCACGGCTGGCCTATAGAGAGAGAGAGAAAGATAGCGCGCGCGACTTCGCCTTTGGCGTTTTCTTTTCGCACCTTCACCGACTCATTTCCCCCCACATTCCAATCGACACCGCCGTCCATCCCCCTCCCCCCGAATCTCCTTATCACGACACGCGCCAGGACGGGAAGGACAAAAAACATATACAAGAGGTCCTTTTTTTTTCTTCTTTTCCCATCTTTCTCGATGTACAGTGTCCGCCTTGTCGGGCAAAAGCGCTCTGGCTCCTCCCTTTTACGACTGTTTACGACACCGAGGCGGATCATGAAATTTTCCTTTTCTTTCTTCATTCCGCGTCGTCGTCCGTCGAGTCTCTTCTTTTTTTCCTTCCTCGACTCTTTTCGTTCTGTACCTTACACAAGATACCCCTTCCCCAATCAAATTCTGGTTTCTTCACACGTGCGATTATGCGTGTGTGTTGTGTGCGCTGACTGGCATGAGTGTGCGTGTAACCCGTCTGTGTGGACATGTATGTGTATGTCGTGAGTGACACCAAGGCGGGGAGGGGCGGGCGCGAGACTGACAAAGCCGTGCCAGAGGGGTGACTAACGCAGTAGCCAGGCCATGGATGCGGCTGTGTCATGCATGCATGCATGTACGTACATACATGCGTACATGGGGCCGCCCACTAGGAATCGCTCGCTCATCTTTGTTTACCAAAGGTTACTAGGGCTCTTCGCTACCAGAGGCTGTACGTGCGCAATTGATGGGCGCTATGGTCGTGTCGTACCGTGGACCGTTTCTGGGGTGTAGGCGCGGTTTTGCACGATGGGTATTCCGGGGGTTCCGAGGGGGCAGGGGGCGGGCGGAAAGGGGGGGTGAACGGGGGTACGGGGGTGGGAGGGGTGGAAGGGGGCAGATCGACCGATGGACCCGTGTGCCGAATGCGCAAAGAAAGGCTCAACACCGCAATTCGCAAGATTCCCATCGCAAGACAAGGAAAGAAGAGTTTGCATGGGAATAGCTAGCTAACTTCCTGGAACCTCGATCGCACGCACGCACCCACGCATGCACCTCCAGTCCGACATGCGGTTGCGCATTTTGCCCAAATCTCGCAACACATCCACTACGTACACCACAGCGTACACATGGCCCCCATCGCACACCGCGTTTGCGCGAAAAAAAAAAGGGACCGCACATGGGCGCGTAGGTGTGGGGTATGCATGTAGGTAGGTAGGTAGGTAGGTAGATAGGTAGGTGAGTAGTCGAGCCCTCTACACTACCCCGCCCCACCGCGGACACACACGCATATGGATGGCTAGCTGGCCCGGCCGGCCAGACCACCCCGCGCTCCTACTTCGGCCGCGAGGGTGCGGGCTGGTTGGGTGGTGATTGGCTGCTGCGGGAAGTGAGGCGGGAAAGAGCGGTGACGGGCTTGGGCCGGGAATGGGATCGCGGGATGTGTTGACGGGGGTGCTGCGTGGTAGGTTGGTATATGGGAGAATAAGGGGAGGTTAGAAGTTTGGTACGCGGATTGAGGTAAGGGAGGGGGTTGGTTGGAAGGTGTGATGGGGTGCGTGCGAGGGGTTTGGGGGATCGGTTGGGCCTAAGGGATTTGCGGGGAGAGAGTTTGATGGGACTCAATGGGTGGATGGAGGATGGATGGATGGGTGTAAGTGTGTGTGTGGTGTGTAGAATGCGTGGAAGGTGTTGGCTTGGATGGGGTGAGGTGTGTCTGCTCTTTGTGATGATGCAGGGGAAATGTACGGCTTGGTAGAGAGATGTTGAGGAGGGAGAAGATAGATGGACGAGCATTGTGGAGCTTTTGGGTGGAGAGAAAAGGTTTAAAGAAGATAAGTGAGTGTGGGCATAGTATCTTAGGTGTTTTGGAGCTTGTGGTCCTGTTGGAGTATCCGCGCGCAACGGATACAAATGTCATATGGCGAAGCAGGTTAACATCGCCGTCGCTTACTTAGTACATGGAATCTACACTGAGAGAGTAAAAAGATAGGCGGTTGGTGCCTGGTAGCCTGTGGGACATTGCACTCCTTCGACTGATAGAGCCGACTTTTTCTTTTCTTTTCTTTTTACGGGATGCCTACAAGAGGGTCTGGCTTCCGACAGATTCTGCGATCATCGCTGTTGGGAAGATCATGTTGTTCTTTATGCTACTGTCTCTGCTTCACATATACAGTATCATTATCCGTAGAGCTTCTAATAGTGAGTCTCGTGTTATTTATTTGCTGCATTTAATTGTTGAAGCTAACTGCTGAGGTAGAATTCAATTTGAACAAATCAAGCACAACAGGACTGAAGAGTCTGAAAAACGGAAACAGGCACATAGGGGTCGCTCTATAAAAGTTGCCCCGAGGTATATGAAGCGCAGGCTCTTGCAGAAACGGACACAAACTGCTGGGTTAGTTTGCAGGAGAGACTGCCCATAGTAATGTTCTATGTTTCGGTGCACTGTTTCAACCTTCATTTCATCTAAATACAGCCTAGCCGTGGTGTGCTTCCTCCCTTGAGGGGCAGGTACAAGACATTTATATCATGAAAATGTAGCTTTCACATCAATCCTATTCTTTTCATAAATTTCTATCAGCATTCTATTGCTATTACAGAATTGATTCCCCGCCCATCTTCCATCGACTCCTTCCGCGGAGCCTTGTCGGGATGTCGCCTCTTGCTTCGCTTAGGCATGTTCAGAATAATCCCAAGAAAAAAGCAGTTACCGTATTTTCTCGTTACAGTTTCCCGTAGCGAGTAGAATTAGATCACCAAGAGAGAAGGGCCAGATAACTGTAAATGATCTGATTGTGGACTCTTGTACATGTCCTATTGGACCCTGTTGAACACCACACAGATAAAAATAAATCAACCAGTGAGCCACAAGGAGTTGATTCAGAACCTAATGCAAGCCGAAATACTTATAAATTATTATTTAAGCCACAAACACTTCAAATAGTAATTACTCAATGCGCCACCATTTTCAGTGGCACACGAGATAGAGGCTGAGCGAAGCCACCTCGGGTATTTTGATAAGAGCCTTTATATCATGTGATAGAAGTCTCTGTAGGACCATCATCGTACATTTCTATCATTTTTCTACCATAATATTGTGATTAGATCTTCAAAAAAAATGGAAACATGAGTCAATCGTCCTCGGCAAGTCAAGCATCGAGGGCAAAGTCAGCTGTCTCTCAGCGAGCAATGAGCACCGGCCCCGCGGTGATAAAACCCAATGACTATAACTTGATCACCGAACAGGACCTTGTTAATCTAATGTCTAACAGAGAGACTGGGGTTCTGGATGGAAGATGAAACCAACATATTAGCGCGTCACCAACGACAACTTCAGCCTATCCAAGATTTTAACCGACATCGTGGCGATCATGATGGCGACGAATCGACTCAATGGCCAGTCAGTGAAAGACGAAGAGCTTTCAGCATGGCAAAACGCAGTTAGTGTGTTGACTCTAACTCGTTTGGTATCCCTTCTTCAACCTAGAGAGCACGATCTTACTGATGAATTAACAGAAGGCGACCCTGTTCCCCATTGTTTTCGCATAAATTATCGGGCGATTCATATATGAGCTTGCACGCTGGAGGCTTGACACAAGATCGACGATGACAATTTTGGAGCAGTTGTTAGGAAGCCGAAGCGTCGGCGCTGTCTTGGCCACCCAAATTCAGCTCGGTACATTCAATCTGCTTACTATATCATTATTTTGCCTATGGGCTCTCTCTCCACTCGGTTCTCAATCAATTCTTCGCACTCTAAGCTCGCGTCTCGAGTTCAATGTATCGCTGTCGGAAATTACCTACTTTTACACTCTGAACAACACGCAGCTTGCCTCTCTAGCTGCCGCCTCTCCTGGTAGTAAAGAGTCTATCGAGGCATTCTCCCAGTATTTGAGACTTCTATTGAGTGCTACAATGATGACACCAGAATCCATCAAAATCGATTCGATGGATCGGTGAGGAAATGTCAAGATCCCATTCCTTCCGATTTTTGGAACCAACGCCGATTGGCAAGAAACAAGCCAGCAGAAGGTCTTGAATACTACACTTCGTTGGTGGGAATTCCAGTGGCTAGTATTCCCTTTGGTAAAACAACTATTACTATCGAATCAAATCATGTGGAACTGGATTGCTACAATGTTAACAAAGTGGAATAGGTGCCGTCAGACTCATTTGTCCAGTGGAATAAGAGTTTTGAATCAACGCAAGCGAATGGCACGTGGCATGGAGCCACATCATCCAATACCAACAGTGTTTCCAATTGGATTAAAGCACTACACAGATTTGTCGACAACTATTGGACCACCAATTAAGATACCGAATATAATGACCCCGCGTATAATAGCCCTGCATTTCTGACAGACGAAGATGGTATTGAAGTTGGCCCAACAGAGCTTTTTTCTCAATCAAGCTTCGGTATAGGAGTGTTTGCCTTGCAAGACACTGTCATGGCAACTTGTAAAGCACAACAAAGATACATCGAATCGCGAGTTACTTGCGAGCAGATCGACCCAATCGCCACCATACGAAACTGCACCGTGATAGAGCTCCTTCCTTCTCAAAAGCGTCATATCACAGAGCTCATATCTCATCTCAACTTTTTTCGAATATGATCCTGGTTGACTACAAGACTGCCGATGGTTGTAACAAATTATCCCATGATGCGAACGGACATACTTACCCAATATCTAAATGATCCTAAGTTGACGAACATGACGCTTATTGAAACAGATAACCTCCTTTTGAATGTCAACAATATCGTTTTCAGCCGGCGATTGAGCCAAGTTTTCAACACATACCTTCTCCTTAGCGGGCTTTTACTTTCCGCTCCAAGTGGTAGCACCGATGGCGGCCCCCTGGAGCACAATATTACTATTGAAGTACCTACTACTATACTCGTCCAAGTCTATGTCATATCCAGACTGTGGAATACCCTAGGAATTGTCTCCTGTTGCATACTCCTAGCGGGAGGTATATCGAGCGTCATCTTCCACTGCATCTCTGCTGGACCTGATATCTTAGGCTATGCATCAACGGTCATTCGAGACTCCAAGTACATCGATCTCCCCCCGTAAATCGGCACCGTAGATGGAATAGAAGTCACAAAGAAAATTAAAAGCCAAAGACTAAAATATGGGTTGACGCATCTCACTATCGAAGGACAACATTTGGTTGGGGTAGGACTCGAAGAGCGAACAAGGAAGATCAAAGGTCACCAGTGCGGTGGTGAAGATGAGCAAGGACAGTATGATAGTATCCAGGGAATTGAAATGCAAGTTGAAACTCGGCATGAATAGCTCGGTATTGCGGGATCTTGAACCGACATGCCCGACTCGACGCCTTTAGTGAACGCCCCTGACGGGATCTTTTCCCCCGACGAACAGCAGCATCTATCTTGGCATAGACAGGCGAAAACTATTGAAAGAAACCCAGCAGTCAAGAAGTATACGCCAATAGTTCGGTAAATTCCCTTAAGCAGAAGAAGCTTTTAAGAGACTAGACAAAATCTTGGAAATTCACGGCCCGCGTGAAAGAGAACATCTCGTGCTAGCTCTGTCAGATGGCTTAGCCAATATTTGTAGAATATATCTTTCTCCCTTTTTGATCTCACGACCTGCTTTTATCGGACATGTATCTACAAAAAGTGTCTAATACGTGATTTTACGGAATGGAAAACCCGAAATGCGGCGTATACCGACCGTCTGTAAGCCAGGGATGCAGTACCTCTGCGTGAACCGCCACACGCTGCAGGGATCGGCCATAGCCGCTCTTGTTCCCGTCATCCGCCGGAGTAGTTTGCCATTCCTCTCTGAGGCTCTGCCTCAAGCTTTCAACTTCTTGAGTGATACGATGATGCCATAAAAGAACCATTATCGTATTCCTCGTAATCTATACGCTAGACCGATTTACCCCTAACAAGCACCTGAGCGTTGAGTTGGCACATTTGGCTAATGATCCTCCTTTGTCAGGCCATATCATCATGCGACACTTCTGTTATACTACTTGTTTTGCAGCATGCACGCTTACGCTTCGTTACCCGCGGCGAACCATACATTTCGAGTAGGTGGAGAGGATACTCTGTAGCGACTGCAGCAATGTGGGTACGCGCCAATGCACGTGACAGAGGGGTACATTTTGAAGGCACTGGCTCCAGCAATCCAGGGTCTTGCGACCAGGGGCATGAGTCGGGGGTAACAATAATCGTTAGGTGGAAAGTGGCTGAAGGATTGCACCGGGGCCGACGCACGTTCTGGGCTGCTGCTAGGCGGTAAATTCTTCTACTTTCAGCCCACAAAATGGCGCGAAGCCCTGTAAGAATCCTGTGGGGGCATGTAGTTCTAGAAGGCAGGATTCGTGGCTGGTGTCTAGTGAGTCAGTTCGTCACTCTGCAGTGAGGAATGCAGGAGGTTTTTGTCCGACGGCTGCATGCTTCCTAGTCGAGTGCGTGATAGCCTTGGCTGCATAGAGGTAATCACCCGCATTTTACGTTAGATTTATGCTTGATCTTGAGGGACTGGTTTGTGCATGAAACGGTTTTTTTTCAACGCGAAGGTGCAGGTATCAGAGTTAGCATTACTGACCAACGATGTATCTATATTTTTATCATATTCATTCGGCCTGGATATTGACCAGTGGCTTATTGGTTCTGGCTGATAATAATTTCTGCAGCCTTTTCTGCGATTCCGTAAACAAGCGTCTGAATATGCGCACTCGGCAGCAGCGGGATGATGCTTGCGTCAACCACCCTCAATCCTTTGGTACCATAGACCTTGAGGTCTGGATCCACGACACCTCCATCCTCCTCCGGAAGCAACGCTGAGGTACCAATGGGGTGATAGATGCTCAAGGTGTTGGCCAGCGCATACTTCTTCCAGTCCTCGTCTGTCTGGACAGACGTGCCAGGCTCGTATTCCTCATTCCAGATGTCGCTCATGGGCGCGGTCGAAGCAAGCTTGCGCAGGAACTTGGCGAGGTTGGTGGCTGCTTGGAGATCGTAAGGGTGAGACAGGTAGTTTGGATTGATGATGGGCTTGTCGTTGATGTTGCGTGAGCCAACGTGGACATTGCCCTTGCTAAGAGGGTGCTGGACGACACCGATCAGAGCAAAGGTGCCAATGCCGAAAAGAGGAGATGTGGCTGCAGGGTAGCCCTTGACGCCGGTGTATCCATCGGAGAAGATAACCTCGAGTTGAGGAACCGAAGAGCTCAAAGCAGGGGAAAAGTAGCTCTTCTTGACCTTGTCGACGGCGGAAGTGAGGCTCGTGTCGCCTTCAACAATGGCGCGGAGCTCAGCTGCGGTTTCGTTGGATACGATATCCCAAGGGAAGTAGGAATATCCGCTAGCTGTGTAGTCGTACAGAGAGACCTGGCCGGCATTGTACAGGGCAAGCTCGATGGCAGCGAAGCTAGAATTTCTAAGACGGTCGAAAGAGGGGAACTCGGGCTTAAGCTGGTAAGTGCTTTGGATGCGGATGTGATCCTGGAGGTTCTCGCCAACGGAGGGGAGGTCTTTAACGACTGGAATACCAAGCTGCTTTAGGAGAGTGGCATTTCCGACACCGGAAAGCTCAAGCAGACCAGGTGTCTGGAAGGATCCAGCAGAGAGAATGACCTCCTTGTTCGCACAAATTTCGGTCCCATCCTCGAGTGTGACTCCGGTGGCAACATTGCCATTGAACTTGACCTTTGCTACACGAGTGTCTAGCTTCAGGACAAGGTTGTCCGAGGCAATTTTGAGATACTCTGGAGCGTAGGAGCGTTCGTACTCGGGTTTGACGTTGCCAGGCTGTGTAGACACACCAATCGGCTTCCCGTTGAGAGACTCCTTGTTGGTGGCTAGGCCGAGGTTGTTGAACGTGGGAATCCACGCATACTGATGAATGGGAAAGATTCGGTTGATCAGCGTCTTGATGGGTCCAGTCTTCCCGACGCCCTCCGTGCCATACTCTGGTGACGGTAGGAATGTCTCAGCCTTCAACATGGAGGAATATAGACTTTTCCAGTTCCATCCCTTGTTGCCTAGCTGCTCCCATGCATCCAGCTCTGCAATTGACGTACGATCCCATGTCATGAGGTTCAGCGCAGAGCTACCACCCAGGACCTTGCCGCGGTTCTGCGCGAACACGCGGTTGTTGGCGTTTGGTTGCGCCACAGTTGTCAGGTTCCAGTCATATCTGCCGCCCAGGGTGGAACCCTTCCTTCCTGGAATAAAGATTCCCGGCTCCTCGCGACCATCCGGTCCGGCTTCGATGACCAGGACACTGCTGTTTGGCAGGCCGACACTGAGGCGGGAGGCGACGGCAAGACCCGCAGTTCCACCTCCAACGATGATCTGCGACGTTGATTAGAAGCCATGTGGAAGAAACGCCGGCCGCCGCAAACTCTATCGGTGGTGACTTACAAAATCATAGGTGTTGGAGTTGATGGCGTCGGCGCTGCTATGTCGCTTGATTGTAGCCGCGCCCGTCTGCCCCACGAGGCTGGGTACGAGGAAGGACAAGGCCCAGAACTTCATATTCTCGCTCTCTGAAACAAAGGTCTAAATTGATGTACAGGGCAGCGCATGCAGGAACGAAGGAGGTGGGCGCGGAAGAAGCGTTGGGCATTCGTGCCTCGTGGTATTCATATTGCATACTTAGTGCCATTCGACCTGGCCGGCACAAGGATCATGCAGTCAATATCCGACGAGTTTCTTGGTCTTGAGCCTTCGAGGCGAAGGGTTGCGGACATTTTGCCGGATGAAAAGCGGGCGCTTGGCACATCTTTTCCTAAGCAGGCAAAGCGCCAGTATGTCTTGAGAGCCTTCCGTAAGCGACGGCACGGGTCGTCTTTGAGGCGCGCGTTAGCCGGGATAAATCAACAAGCTGGGACGCAGTTTTATTAGCTACATCCATTCTCACGCGACTTTGCGAAATCTCCGAAGCACTAGATGCCTCCCACGAACAATCCATCGATCGTCTATAGGTCTAATCCGACTAAGAAATGTATGAAATGATGCGTGAAGCAGAACGAACATGGAGTACTGGGGAGGGGAGGTTTCAATTTGAATGCAATACCCGATAAGAAATTTGCGGTCAGTCCCAAGGGTTTTGGCAATTGGACACATACGGCGTAAGGGTCTTTTCGGCCCACGTGGTAAAAAGGCCCGTAGCCGGTGTCCTAGCCCAGAAAGGGACGACCTCCAGAAACCTGAAAAGCGGGATAGTTTGGGTTGAGATATTTGTAATAGGACGGGTCATTCAGCTGAAGTCGTGAAAGTGTCTACCCCACGACAGTGACATTGCTCCTTAACGCCGTCAAGCAAGCCTGAAATGGTAGCATGTGGCGTGCTGATTTCATGGGATACCTCGCAAGCGCGGAGAGTTTTCCTGGTTGGACGCTTCTGTAATCGCCAAATGGCTTCGAACGCATCAAATAATTGGGTCGCGACTCAACCCCCGGCTTCTTAGGCCATTTCCGAGGAAAATAAGGTTTGGGCATTGGTTTTGCCCCAAACCTGCATAGGTTGCTTTTTTCCTGGCCGTGGGATATCTCCGGATATCGGGGACACTAACGCGCGAGCTCTAGCCGTGTAGGGCAACATTGAAGGATCTCTGCTACGAGTTCATGATCCCAGCCTGATGACTACTCTGCACATTTACTAGGGGACATCGGCACGCAATCCCCCCGCGTGAACCCATCTTGCCGATGATCTCTCTCGCACATTGTCGATTTATATCCTTATAGGGCCAATAACCCTGGGCCCGCCAGTTCTCAAATTTTGGGCTGACTCTCTGACCACGCTCCTTGTGTCAACATTGCCCAAGGTCTTCCATGTCGACCGTCGTTCCACCCAACCCGCTGCCTCCAGATGAGTCTGTTGGTGGCATTCTACTGGCTCTAACATGTACCTTGACGGCTTTCACAATAATCACTACTGCCCTTAGAGTCTGGGCTCGATGGGCTCGTCGCGCACTTGGCTGGGTCGGTTGAATCATCCAAAGGACGTATTTTGCATCTACTGACATTTGACAGGATGACTACGCTATATTGGTTTGCTGCCTTCTCGCTATAATACGTACAGCAATCCAAATCGATTCAGTTAATCACGGAAACGGGAGGCACCGATGGTATCTTTCGCAAGAAGATTACGAATATGTCAACTTTTTGACATGGGTTACCCAGCTGTTCCTTTTCACCAACATCGGACTCTTAAAATGCAGTATCTGCCTACTCATTCTGCGGATCAAGAATGATAAGGGTCTTCGATATTTTCTTTACGGCATGATGGCGGGCTTAATCCTAACCAATCTTGAGCCCATTATTGTACTTCTCGCGCAATGCAACCCACCGAGCAAATACTGGAGGCCCTCTACACCTGGAAAGTGTTGGCCAACGCAAGTCCGTATTTATTCGATTTACGTTCAAGTTGGTATGTTGAGAGACGCTAGAGGCAATCCTCGACCATCGCTAATAAAGAAATAGCATACTCGGTCATAACTGATTTGATTTGCGCACTACTTCCTGTCGTCGTTCTCTGGAATGTCAAGATATCTCTCAAAACCAAAATTGGCGTCTGCATCTTGATGTCCCTGGGTCTTATCGCTACCGCAACTGCAATCGTACGAGCTTCGTCCCTGGGCACCCGAACCGCCGATCTATCATACGACTATGCCATCGCTGCTATCTGGGCCAACACGGAATTACATCTAGGTATCATTGCAACAAATCTTGCTCTGAGCCGGATGATCTGGGGTTTCTTCCGAGGAGGACCGAGGACAATGACAACCAGCAATGCACCTCGCTATGGAACCGGGAGTAATTTGAGCAAGAGCATGAACGGATATATGAAGAGTACCGATCGCAGTCCCTACAGAGAGGAGAACGACTTAAGAGAAAGCTTGGATAACGTGAGCCAGGCCAGTCAGATTCCGTTGGATCCGGTCATCAAGAAAACCACGAGCGTGCACATCACCTCCGGGCCATCTCAGGGCCTCAAGGAATTGCAGAATTCCAACGAAACCTTATCTGATTGGAACAATCACAACAAGCCAGACCGAAATTCGAGGGCGAATCCTACTCAATCAGTTTAACGTCAGTGACGATGACATGATTTTCCCGTGTATTCTTGATAGCGTTCAAAGGTCAGCGGGCGGCATTTTGAAAATTTCTTCCCATATTATACCCTTTTTATGATATCGCATATATTTTAGCTATAATCAAGAGGTAGAAATAGTTACCTGAGATGAACACGTGAGAATCTGCGAGGTATAGTTATAATCGATACCCAAATTTGATCAAAAGCCGTCCCCGGTGTCCACTCGAGTCATGTCAACCAGAACCCCGACATATCGTATGATCAGCCGCAGAAGTGGAGTTCCAGGGTATCTTCCATCAATATCGCCTCCATGCTGATGAAGAGGGCAGATATCGAGTGTTCCAAGTTACGAGTTGTCGCCTCCCTGTCTCGCAGGAATCCACTGCCCCAAGCAGTCTGGTTCAATAAAACGGTTGCCTTTTTTCGATATCTTGCAGTTCTCAGTTTCATCGGTTGCATGAGTGACACCGGAAATCCTCGTCCGTGTTCCAGCTATCTTGGTGCGTCCTCACGGCATGAGGCGGCTGCCGATACATCCTGATTGTCAATTATTTTTTTCTTGCGTTGCAAATCTCTTAATCCCGTGCCCTGACGGCGATAATTAGCAGTGGAGGGGCAGAAGATGAATTGCGGATGGGCTGCCTCAAGCGACCCATTGAGAAGGAGGAACAGGCCCAGCTCCGGTAAGTTTTCGGTGAGACCTCGTATGAACCGACCCTCGGCGACTCGCAACCCTTCCGCCCTGGAATTAGTCCGATCGGGCCGAAACTCACATATTGTCAGCAAGACTCTTCGCAACGGTGGCGAATTTGTCCCCACATCATCCACTAAGGGTAAGGGTTGGAAGGGTCATACGATGGCCCTCAGCCTCGCTCCACTGTAGATCTCGGGCGCTCGGTGTCACTGCAAGAAATTCAATATCAACAGAAATAGAAGAACAGTCGTTCATCGCTTGATATATCGGCCCTTGTCGCATCGACTTTTGATGGGATTCTTAAACTGCGATCTCGGCTTCTATCGCAACAGCAACGGGGTCAACAGACAGTACGCGTGAAGATGATGAACTCGACTCGCATTAGCGCAGATGTGCTATAAACTCATAGACGGTCTTCTCGTATGCCTTGAACAGAGCTTTAGGCGAACAGAATATTTCACTGCAGATCGCTAGTGCACTATCAATCATTGCTTCCCCGCCTAAAGAAATTGAGAGATGATTACTGCATTGATACTTGCCCAGCCGAAAACGTGTATTGATAGGCAGCCCAGCCTTGGTCTGACGAAAAAGCCTCATTCAGAATCACTGGTTGCCAGTCTTCAGAAATTGCAATTCTTCATGCAAAAAAATCCAAGATCGGATACGACCAGGGGCTGTGGCAGATCTGATTTTACGAATTACTTTTATTGTACACTTACAAGCTCAACAATTCTGTAAGCCAAGGTGTTATCGTCGTGTGAATCTCATGATCGGTCATTCGGCAGGTTTCAATCTTCTAAGAATGAATTGCAGGGCATGCCATCCTTTGTAATCATATTCAGTGAATCGGGTAATGGGGCGCTCCCAACCACTCCTTGATGTTCGTTCTCGAGGTCGATATCCCCTCAGGGTCAGCCGTTTGTCCAAAGATTACTATAGAAAAAGTAAGAAATCTTCCTCGTAAGGAGCATATTTAACCCCCAAAGCAACAGATCAATATTATCTACAGATCCCGAATTTGAAAGCTTGAAAGATGCTTCAACACACCTGCTTCCTGCCAATGAGCTTTACAAATATGTTCCCGCATTTACCTATATCAAGAAGACTCTGAGAGCTATGGGGTACGTTTTAACCAATCGAAGTCGTTCACTAAGCCTGGATACTTGTCCTAAATCATTTGATACATGATGTATGGATTCATGATTGGTTTGAGCAGAAAATGGAAGACAATATTAAAGTAACTAGCTTACGACGATAGGGGCTGTGCTTGTTCGAATGGCGATGGCTGCAAAGGATCAACTACGGCACACCATCTTGCTCCTACCTTCCCCCCTTGTGACCCCCCTTCTCCCCCAGCTTCGCCTATCGCTACTCTCTTGCCTATATTTATCCGTTTATGCATCTCATTTCTCAGAACTTCAAGCGCTGTTCATTACTGCAATCAATATAGTTTTATAATGTCAATTCCTGCCTTGCTGTCTAATTGTTGTTTATCTTGTCTAACTACAATCACAATTCTCAACAGTGTTCAGCATCGTGAATTAATTCAACAAGTGCAGGAGAAGAGGGCTCGCAAAGTCTTTGGTGGAGTAGATTGCTCAACATCTGCGTGTCAGGGGCGCATGAGCCATAACCCAGACAACAGCCGGCGAGTGTTAAACCAAGTATGATGAGCTGAACTTAGCAGTACTTGTAGCAAGAGCAAACTAGACGGGCCTTTCTTTCCAGCACTTGGATCTTGCATCAGATAAATGAAAGTTCCTGTGGAGAGATTATAAGCCGCGGTACTTTTCCACCCTTGTGGCTGCTTTAAGCGTCCTTGATAACTTCAAAATCTCGAACTGAACTCAATTAAGCATTTAAATGTCTATCTGAAGTCGAATGTTATATAATTATCTCCACATTAACAGCACTAGATCTTGAGAATCTATAAACTTTATCTAAAATAATGGATTACGTTCCATCAGTTCCAACAAGCATTGCCATGCATCTTTTACCATATCTCTTAGCTTTAGCTATACGATTCTAATAAGTTCTTCGTGTGGTTCAAAACTGACTTAGCCACCTAGACAGCTCTGCTCGTCAGCTATCGCCTCTTCTTTCACCTTCTGGCAAGATATCCTGGGCTTTTCCTTGCAAGGATTACCGGTGCTTACAACTGCTGGTACATCTTACAGAGAGATTTTCATCTGGTAGACATCCTTTTGCATGAGAAATATTGTTAAAACACCTCTTTAGATAATCTACTGGCCTAAAAGCGGAACCAAATCTCATCGTATATTCTCCAGAGAAACACCAAAACGATATCACGAACCTCATCAAACCTCATCGTATATTCTCCCACAATCTGACTCAGGCGATAGTTCTTTGGATTTGACTGATTTTAAAATAAGCCTAGTTGTAAGAACTGCGCCAAATCGTCTTGTGTTTAACAGTGCCACTGAGATACAAAGTAGATTAGAACGTTAGATTCTCAATTAAACATTCATTGACGTATAAAGACCTTTAGAACAATCCCCGCGCTAAGAAAGGCAAAGCATGTACATAGTTGCGCCAGGAAGCTGGTGATGTACCTCATCTATTGACCATCATCGATAGAGATGCACATCACGAGAGGCGCAAGATCATCAGCCCAATCTCGTCCGACCGCTCTCTGCATATCTTTGAGCCAAATGTAGCATGCCATTTCGACACTTTCCTTCATTAACTGCTCAAATATAGCAACAATGGGCAATTTGTCGACATGTCGGCCGCATGCGAGCGGCTCGCTGTCGATACCATCAGAGAGCTTGCTTTTGGAAATCGACTCAACACACAGACGGGCCCCACACATCGAATCATTTCTGGAGGAATGAAAGCACACACAAGCCTTGCGTACATTTTCATCTACTGGGCACGACCTCGGCCAATAGCTTCGCTCTTGATCAAATTTCGAAAGGGCACCACGCAGATGATAGAAGCGTTTCATCGCTCCCTTCTGACGATTATCGAAAATCGCATGTCTGTTCCTATAGATGCAATATACGAATTTTATTCCTTAGCATCAGAAAAAATTGGCTCTGGCGAGCTTGGCACTATCAGCAAAGAGTTTTGGTCTGAGGCCGCTCTATTCACTAGTGCCGGTATGCCAAGGATCGAGACTGGCGAGCTGTGAATATTTGCGAGCCGTCATCGACGAGACTCTGCGTATATCGCTTGCAGGTATGATTCCAGCTTATAGGGAGCAAACTCTAGAGTCGATTACAGCTGGAAAGTCTTTCATCGTGGATGGCCACGTCATACCTCCGGGCACCCAAGTTGCACACAGCAACTACACGCTTCAACACGACCCTAGAATCTTTCCAGAGCCATGGATATTTAGACCTGAGAGATAGTTGTCTCCAGTGGATAGGAAGGAGACACCATAGGAGCTTGAAGCTTGCTCCAAAATGAAACGTGCATTTGCGCCGTTCTTGATTGGCCACTTTAGGCCAAACTTAGTCTTCACACCTCGAGGAGATCACTGGAAACACCCAGTATATCAAAAACTCGGAAAAAGGTCGAGACCCTGATTGGTGTTCGGGGTACTCCTACCTATGCCGAACGGATAACTTGGAGATGGTTTAATAACTTGTACAGGTCAAGTTCTTCCTCCCTTAAGAAGAGAGTACAAGAAAATCACGATCGTATAGATCAAGTTCATACTTCCCTTATTCTTGATTTTTTACATTACTGCACTAATGCCACTTTTCACGGAAGCTTCTTCTGTCTAAAAAATTATTCGTAGCTGTGATATGAGACCAAACCGCCTAAGAGTCATTTTTACCGCTTACGGGATCTCCAAGAGCCAAGAGCATCAATGTTCTTCCATATGTTCACGGTATATCTCTATATACACTTGGATTAATTCATTATAAATTACTAGTATTAAGATATACCTCGAATGTGGAGTTCAGCATCGTGCACGAGTTGGCGATCTGTGATTGACTGCCCTTCTCAGCCTCGGGATATTTGTCAGGCAACCACGCCAAGCGCAATAGTTCAGCCTTCCACCTCCATCTCAGCTCAACACAACCTCTCTCTGTTGTTGGCCTCCTATCTCTTCCTCATCACCACCACATGCCTTTAACTCAAAAAGACCTGGCCCAAATAGGATATTGAGTACACAGATCAAGCCACCAGCAACGTCGATTGGCACTTTTCGGCCTCTCGGAACTACTCGGATTCACCGTTAGGAGGCTACTATAGACACCGTATATCTTTACGAAAATTTACATCCTGCGGATCTACAATGTCACCCTCTCTTTTGATCCTCCCGACTGAGTTGCTCCTCGAAATAGCGACCTACCTGGAAATCCCTTCTGGGGCTGCACTAGCCTTGACCTGCCGGCGGATGTACGGCATGCTCACGGACAACAAATGGACGCCCGTCAAAGCCAACGACATCTCGGCACATATGGAACTGATTGAACTCATCTCACGGGACGACCCGAAGTGGGTGCCATGTCGCAGCTGCCAATCAATGCACTCGACAGAGGAGTCCTCGTTACTACGCGAACAAAACATGAGTCGCAAGGCTGAAAACACTGACATCGAAGCAAAAGACTGGGTACCAATCGGATTAAAACTCTTGGCACCTAAGCCGAACGTATTTGAGGGCGATGAGATTCTCCTAGAGCTCCTCCAGACACACAAGCTCCTCGTGGAACTGCGCAACTCGAGATATTATCCCAGCGGCTTGTTGAACAAGGGCATGTGCCTCCAGCTCTTGGCCCTCAATGAAGAAAGGTCCATCTCGCTTCCACAATCCAGCGAGGAAGATGCAATTGCCGCTTCGCTCTCGTTCGTAACCAAGCCTGTGCTACGTACTGCCCTCATGATCGAAACCACCATCGGAGTGACGCTCCTGGATTTCGACTCTTATCAGAAAGACTTGAGGGTGCCGGTGAAACTCGGATCACGGTCCTTGGGCAAGCTCCGCCGCGTGCTCAACGCGCTCAAGCTCACGTGCTGCCTTCACTGTACCCCGGCCAAGATGACCGAGGACGCAATCTGCAAGCTGAACCAGTATCTCTTCTTTTCCTCCGAGTGTGGATGCTCTACTTGGCAGCCCGAGAATGCTTGCCAGCATCACTATCATGAATGCGGGTGTCGCTCCGAAGTCCAGATTGCTCCCAAGGGTGCGGCCTGTGTCGAGATCATCATGTGGCAGGAGTTTAGTGCCCGCAGGATGGGGAAAAGGGGGTTGGTCAAGCATAAGTTTATAGGGCATCGGCGTGGGAATAGTTCCAGCGTGAATGCGGTTTGGGAAAGCTGAGCTTTTTTCACTTTTAGGTTCTCTTGTTACCTGTTTCTAGCGCGAAATGAGGGTTTTATTTTCAACCAGCAAAGTTGATTGTGGAGCCAGCAGAGCATTTACTAGCTGTTTGTGAAATTCTCTAGACATTCGATACAGTTGAATAAGAGTGAAGTGACCTGAAAATAATTCCCTGTGCTCATTTTGTTCATTGTATGTACAACATTTCCTTACCGCATTGATGTCATACCATATTTCCATCGATCGCGGGCTTACGCGGCGCAACCACGTTACAGCTTAGCCTTTTCCGCCCCAGTAAGCTCCCGCCTCTCCGGCCCTCCCCGACTACCATCCCCCTCAAACGGATTACCCTGCTTCCCATACTCTTCCCTAAACCTCCACTTCTGCGCCAGCTCTCTTGGCAAAGTCTTGGTGAACGCCTGGACCGTGTACTTACCCAGCACCGGCAGGAATTTGTACGCACTTGGAAGGATTAGCACTCGCATCAATTGCAAAGGATGTGGTACTTACTGTCCACTCCCTCCTGTAGCTAAGAACAAGTTCGGGTGATCGGGGTGGAAATCCACAATGAAGTCGCCCGTCGGCGTATCCGTGTACCAGCACACAGCCGTACGGTCAAACGCGCGGTCCGCCAGCTCGGGCAGCACTTCGCGCAGCCCCGCGCGCAACCTCGCGATGCCATCCTTAGGCGCAAAGTTCCGCCGCGCACTGCGCGGTGCGACGGGCGGTGCAGAGAGCGGGCGCGAGGCGGATCCTGCTTGCGGCTCGCTGCGCGTGTAGCCCCATCCGTGCACGGCGAGCTTGAGATAGCCCGACTCCTCGTGAGGCGGGAAACAGAACCAGCCCGAGTCGAAGTTGATATATATCGGCAAATCCTTCAAGCGCTGCGATTCTTCTGGGGAGAGCTTCAAGAAGGCAAGTACCTGGCCAGTGGCGAGGGTGGAGTTGTACATCGGGACGAGTGTGGAAGACCATGCTCCGGCTGCGAGGATAAAGTCCTTGCCCTGGACTCGATCGCCGGATTGCGTCCTCGCGGCCACGATTCTACCCGTCTTTTCATCTTTTTCAAAGCCGGTTACTGTGCCCTGGGCGCCGCTGATGAAGGAGACGCCGCGCTCGATGCAGAGGTCGCGGAACAGGGCGATGCCCTTGGCAGCGTCGGCCCATCCCGCATTGCGGTTGCAGTATCCGTATAGATCGGGGTGGATCAGGTCACCAGAGAGGGTCGGGAATAGGTCCTTGATTACGTCGGCATCGGCAAGCCGTTCGTACTCGAGGCCCAACTCGTCCAGGTGGGAGATGCACTTGTCAACCCACGCACACCCGTAGGTATTCTGCTTCCCCGCCACCAAGGTAAACGGGCTGGGGTAAAAGATGCCCTTATATTCCGGGGCAGAAGACCACCTATCGTACGCCTCCTTCGCAATCTTGGTATAGGCTCCGTCTCCGTAGTCGAAGCGGATTATGCGCGAGATATCAACGCTGGACCCGTCGGGCACCTGTGTTGCTGGGGGTCAGGGTTATTTTTGCCGGATGGGGAATGCAAAGTCACGAACCGGCGGGACATGACGGTCGAGAACCACAATGTCCTTGTACCCTGCCTTGCTTAATTCCAAAGCCGTCGATAGACCGAAGACGCCCGCGCCGACTATAACGACTCTACCGTGTTCTGTCATGATGATGTGTGTGTGTCGGAGGTGGATAGGCCAACGCAGATGGACGCATTCTGAAGTGCGAGATTGATGCAAATAAAGCTTTGGCACCTGTGGAGAGCTCTGAAAGGCCTCGAGACCTGGTTGGATGATTGATAGCGATATTTTTCAGAGCGGTATGATGTGATTGCGCCCTATGACACGGAACCCGGAGGTATGCCGGGTCCCGGGCCGGGTGGGTCGGGTCGCCAAGCGAACAGCTTACCCCACCTCCGCCGCCTGCTTGGTTACGTCGGCGGTGGATCCGAGATACTCTATAATGCTGGCACTAGACGATTCCTCTCTTTATCTCAAAAAACATGGCGGAGGTTGTGTTTCCAGAGCAGTATCATCTGCGCAGAACGACAAACGTACCAAATAATCCTTTGCCGGCTCTCATCTACCGCGATGTCCTTCCCAAGTCGTTGGATCCTGAGCAGATAAAGGATCTGTGCGAGGCAAATGGCTGGGAAAAACGGGTTAGAGCCCAACAGCTCTGCCGCTAGACCTGTCCGTTAACAAGATAGGGTGAATGGGGTGCCATCACTACCGCGCATTTTCATCCTAATACGCATGAGTGCTATGGTACGAGGGAACGCCTGACCAGAGTGATGGATACTGATTGCGAGTAGCAATATGGCGAGGGAAGTCACGCCTGGTTCTTGGCCGGCCCAAAGGTGACGATTCCGACGATGGTGCTGAGATCGATGTCAGCGCTGGCGACGTAGTCGTTGTTCCAGCCGGCGTTTCTCATCGTTCCTTAACTTCAAGCGATGGTTACCGCTATATTGGAGTTTACCCAAAGGTACGACTTCCAAGGTTGGCGTGGTAACATTCGCCGTCGAGCCATGTGAATCATCTGACAATCGATATATAGGCTGCCCCAAAATGGCGCAACATCTTTTGCAAGGGAGAAGAGCCTATCGAAAAACTTGAGGAAGAGATATCAAAAGTAGGATTGCCGGACTCGGATCCAGTGTATGGACTGGATGGTCCCCTTCCTCAGATTTGGAAATCTGTGCGCGATGAACATTTAACATGATTTGAGACCGAAAGGTGCATGTAAGATTGTTCTCAGTCATTATTCATGAATTAATTATGGTCCGATCTCAAACCCTCCTGATCATTGAAGAGCCATATCAGTTTCGGGTGGGAAATATGCCATCCATGGCCTGCCAAGCAATGACCAGTCGAAACCAAGTCCTTCGATTGATTCAAAATTGTTGATCGTACCCTGTAGGTTCGAGGCGCTGGTTTCATCAAATGGATCGCCATCTGTGACCGCCGAACGAGATCTCTCTTGGTGGACTGTGTTGGTCATATTGGCCGAACCATCCGGTACTTCTTCCTGCTCTGTTGCCGATGCATTGGGTACATGCGCGCTTTGGTTGTCGAAGAAAGTAGATATAGAAGCAAAGTCGAACAGCTTCCACATGAGCTTTATATCTTCATCGGATAAGGATACGTGCGGGATGTTTCGGGCTGGCACGGCTCCGTCATATTCCTCCTCCACATACGCCATACTTGGACGAGCATTCATCCGGTTCTGGATCTTCTCGAGAACATCGATTATGACCTGCATACTTGGCCATTCCACTGAAAGCTTCCTTAAAAAGTTCAGGCATTTTCTCAGTTTCCGGCGGGCTGAGGATGCCACAGCAGGGTTTTTGCTGATACTGTGTTCGATGTGAATTGAGGTAGCAATTCCTATCATGTAACCTATAAATGGGTCGTGGAGATACAGATCGGCCGTTTCCATCTCAGAGACAAACTTGGAGACCCAATTTGCATATATGATGGAATATTCATAAGACTTTTGCAAGAACGTCAAAGGGACCCGCCCTCCTAGCTGACGCGTCTTCATGAATATGATAAATGGATGATTGCTGTTTGGAGGGTCAGCTTTAGTCTCTGGACTATGGTCAAGAACTCACATGCAGCAATGAATCGAAGAGTGAGTAATCTCGAAGAACAACCATGTAAGATAGTAGTCTCTTAAATGGGGTCGTTCGAGGACCCGAGTTGCAGGGCCAACTGAGAGATAGGTGTGATGCTCGGTACCTGCGAGATCAGTCAGTATAGTTTTAAATATCAAAAGAGTCAGCATACTCATTTCAAACTCCAACAGCTGTGAGACGATCTTGGCTCGAGATGAGTCATGTCTCCAGAATGGGATTTTATTGTCTGAAGAGCTTTGATGTAGGTCTGCAATCACGGTTTCCCATATCCTCAATACCTCGATATACGTGGCGACGATCCCTGGAGTTCTGGGAGAGGAAACCGTTCCATTAGGTGTGTGAGAGCTCTGATCATCTGGATGGAGGGGACCGCCCTGGAAAGTGGGGAGATCGAATGAGGGATTAGGGATGGAAGGCATATGTACGTTACCCCCGATGAACATTCGTTCTAACATGAAAAGCGACCAAACGATTTCGTGACGTTGAATCCGATGATGTGGGTTGTCGACCGAAGTTGATACACTTTTGAGCATCCCGCGAGTTTGAGCGAGTCTTGATCCTAATGCAAGCTGAGCTTGTGCCCGGGCAGGCTTTCCGTCCGCGAAATCCACTTGTGCCAAAAGGCATAGGGCCTGAAAGTAGGCATCACTAAGTTCGAAATCGGAGTATGCCTCTGTAAGAAGGCTCCAAGAGTAGTTTGTAAGTTTTTCCACCATTGAGAGCTTCTTTTGCCGATCGTTGATGAAGGAATGTGTTGATGAGCGCAGGCTTAGAGCAAGCATCGCAGGCAAAACTATGGTGGGCAGCTGGTGAGCAGAAGGCAAACCCTGCCGGAATACGTGGTCAAGAATCGGGCAAGGTTGATTGCAGAAATTTGAAAAGTAGATCGCGATGCCTTCGTGTACCAAGTCTTCCGGCAGTCGGAGTTCAGTGGTGAAATGGGACCAGGTCGTGGACCGGGGCGGAATCTGTCGTTGATTACTTCTTTGATCTTGAAGGATCCGATGACTGTCGTCGTCTTAGCATCAAATTGACTTCACTGGCCCAAAAGCTCACTTTAATGCAGATGTCAATTCTTGCAGCCTCTCTTCGACGGCACTTAGGCGTTGGGAGGTCACGTGAGATGGCGATGTCTGCCTCTCAGGCACACTATTTTGCGATCTTGCGGTAGTGGCTTCGGGACGAACATCTTGCGAGTTGGAACGTTCGCTGGAACGTTCACTGACCGCATATATACACCGCTGTCGCAATCGCACGCAAAAAGAACATTCCGGTCGTTCGCCCGGACATTTCGACTTTTTTCGACTGCATCCATGTCAGTATTAAGATCGCTTCACAAGTTCTGAAGACGACATTACCGACAGTTCTCGCACGCCTGTCGCGCCCGTCTAGTAGGATATGGGGAATATCTGTCACTGTCTGCTCTCTCTGCCATGTTGAGATGAGTATGGAGGTAGGGACGGAGGAAAGGAGGGGACGGTCCGGCCTTGGGCTAACTCGGACCGCCGGCTCCCGGCTCCCGGACCGCGCCCGCTTCTCCGTTTCCGACCATCGAACCCAGCCATCTACCCACAACACGAGCAGACGCGGGGTCAATCAATCGGTACGATAACTGTTCACATGGTCGTTCGTTGTCGCGTTATCTGCCACGCGCCTTCGTGCTACCCATGGAAGGATGGTTTTTCAAATAACAGTCTCCGCTAGCCTCAGCTACAAAATTTCTTCACACCATCATGCCTTCAGCAAATGAGACGTCTCCAAACCGGAAACGACACGTTGTTGTGATAGGAGCAGGGTAAGTTATATAAGTCGTGAAGGGCAGCTTGCGCTAATCTTAGACAGCGTGTCCGGCATTTTGATCGGTTAGTCTAACGACCCCGGCAACGTTGTGCACGATTGACCAGATAGCGCATCATTTCCAAAAGTATCTTTCGGATGGATATACGCTCGAGATTCTGGAAAAGAACTCCGATGTAGGAGGGACTTGGTTGGAAAATACCTATCCTGGATGTGCTTGCGATGTTCCAAGCGACATTTACCAATACTCATTTGCGCCAACCAAAGACTGGTCGTCAATGTGAGCATCCTCTATGGATCATGTCACGTTGATTTCGCTCTGACTTGATGCCTCATTTCATAGCTATTCTTCGTCGAATGAGATCCAGGCTTATCTTGCACAAGTCGTTGATCACTTCGGCTTACGCCAGTATATCCACCTTGACACTGTAGTGAAACAGTGTGCCTGGCAAGAGGAGGGCTACAGATGGGTTGTTGAATCCCAAGGAGCACATGGTGCACCAAATAAGCGTCATGCTGACATCTTGATAAACGCCTGCGGAGTCCTCAACCATTACAAATTCCCGGATATTCCGGGCTTAAAAGGCTTTGAAGGGAGCTTGCTGCACACTGCAAATTGGGATCACACAGTCGAACTAAAAGACAAGAGTGTCGCAGTCATTGGAGCTGGCGCTAGTGCGGTTCAATTAATACCCCAGATCCAGCCCATTGTGAAGTCCCTGTCGGTGTACATTCGCACCCCTTCCTGGATTACTCAGCCGTACCTACCGTCGGATACCTCCGAAGAAGGCAATAGCCCTGAATCCTATCTACAACGCTGCAAGGCCTACGAAGACTATTTCAATAAGCTGTTTCCAGTCTTTTATCGCGACTCAGAGACTCAAGAAAAAAAACGAAACACGACAGCGCAATGGATGCATGAGCGCATCAAAGATGAAGGATTACGGCAGAATCTGATTCCGCAGTATGAATTAGGCTGTCGCCGCATGAATCCGGGAGAGCCTTTTCTTGATGCAGTACAGGCTTCGAATGTCAAATGCGTCTTTGGAGATATAACTTCATGCGGACCTTTGGGCCTGAAAAGTGGAGGTGAGACGAATGAGGTGGATGTGATTGTGGCTGCGACCGGTTTTGATACCTCTTTCCGACCAAGATTTCCTATCATCGGACGAAAAAATGTCGATATCAGAGATCTTTGGCAAGAAGATCCTTCTGCTTATCTGGGTATTGGCTGTGCAGGCTTTCCCAACTATATGACAATGCTCGGTCCCAATTGTCCTGTTGCGAATGGAAGCTTGATAGGTCTGTTTCAGCTCCATGTTCCTCTTATATCGGATTTAAAAGTACTGACATCAGTAGGGAGTCTTGAAGCGATCGCAGACTTTACCGTCCGGCTTCTTAAACGTGTGCACAGATTTGATGTGTCAAGCTTTGTGCCGGACGAACGTGCGCAAGAAGACTTCAACGAGTACATCAACGAGTTCATGTCTGGCATGGTATGGACTGGCTCGTGTACAAGTTGGTGTGAGTAATAACTAAAAAAAAATCATTCGTGAAGATTACTGATTGATTGACACAGACAAACGTGGATACAAAGGCAAAGTGACAGCCGTTTGGCCCGGAAGCAGTCTTCACCATCGCGAAATGCTTGAGCTAGACAGATGGGAGGATTGGGCCTGGACTTACCACAAAAGAAGAAATGCCATATGGGGAGATGGCCGTTCTACTATAGAGATAAATGGCGGAGATTACAGTTACTATCTACACCATGGATCTCTGCTTTCACGGGCCGCGAAAGAAACGAATGGCAAACGTAATTTTTGCCTGGATTGAAAACATATCGGCGAAGTCCTCTTTCTATCTTTGTTTGAAAGCTCTCATTATCGTTTTGATGAGGTTTTTGGTCTGAGGCAAAATAACATCAAGTAATCACGCCCTTGAAAAGCTCCCTAGGTCTGGGGAAAATCGAAACCGCGTGACTAGCTTGTATCCGATGACACTAACTCCACTTTCTTTTCCTAACATGTGTGAAAACAGCCCGGAGCTAATTTGAAGAGAGCTAGATCGAATATCTGCGGATAATAAAGCAATATGACTACCACATCCACTGTGTTATCACACTCTCGTACTCACACATCATAGCCCCCCACCTGATGCCCTCTTCACCAGGCCTTTGATCCAAGTTTCGACGTTTCAGCCAAATACGAATAGCTTCGTAATCCCGTCTAGCACGTGCGTGGCACCACCAAGAGGCCGTAGAATTCCACATCAGTCCAAGCCAGTATCCAAGAATCCAGTATGCCCTCTCATCCTGTTTCTTCAACAATCCGGTGAACTGCACACTCGTCTTTCCGAGGAACTGCAGATAGATTGAGGCATCTGCCTTGGCATGATCTGGCTCATGTAATCGCGAGAGCATGGTAAGTGCAGGTTGCAGGACTGCCTCATCGTCGGCTCCGGCTGGGTGATCGCAGCTCATCACAGGTCCGTCAACACCCAGTGTGGCCTGCCAAAGGGGCGGGATCGCTACAGGGCGATGTATCATCTCTCTTACAGCCTGGTGATGCTTGTTTCCCCAGAACAGCGTGCCAATAAACGAGAACGTGCGTTCCTGATACCCCATGAGCTGGCGCATGAGTGGCCGCAGCCCAGCCTGCAGGGAAAACCATCCTAGTCGGTCGTCCTTATCGCTAAAGACCCAGGATGTCATTGGGTCAGATGCCTCGACGTTCGGGAGAGAGAAGTTGACCATGTTCAGAAATGAGGCGCTGATGATTAATTTGTTCACCCCATCCTGGCCGAGAACGGGGACCGGCGTAGCTAGGGCTTTCCGGTAGTGCTCGATCGCTACGGCTTGCTGGAAATGCTCCGCGATCCGGTGCTGCAGGTTTTCGGTTACTACATGCCGCATGTGGCACGCTGCCACCGCCAGCATGGTACTTCGGAGCATTTCGCTCGATTGGAACATTGCCATGATGGCGTCGTGGCGGCCCAGAGGCAGAATATCACCCCAGTGTCGATCGAGATGGATCATCAGATGGGTGGTCGGTGTTCCATCTTTGCTCTCTGTCAAGCTGAATGGCATCAGGGTCACAGCGCTTAGAGGCTGGATGTTACTCTTTTCCGGGTCTTCATATATACACTCCCTATCGTTCCGCTCACAACGGGCGCAAATTGGCTTCCCTTCATCGCACTTTGGAATGTGAGCCTTACACGTGACCGGTTGTACCTTCGGAAAGCCTTACCTTGACTCGTTTCTCTCTGCACATCAGACATCCACTCTTCACCTTTTTGTGCATCCTACGCTTCTTGTATTCACGGACATCCACATCTCCGGTATCGAACGAAAGAACTTGGAAACTAGCCTGTGCTTTGGATAGCATGTCGCTAAAAAGGGGAATGGGATATCACAAAAGAAGAATTGCGTGCTTCTAGAAGTTGGCCCAAGACGGTAAACGAGTACATATGCAAGGCCATCCGTCCCACGGCGACGGGACGTATTTAATATTACCTGGGTAGGCTGACGGAGCACTGCCCAGCCCAATCGTAAGCGCGGGGGCCAACGAAGGAGCCACGCTCGTTTACCGCATCGGGTTAAAAGAGGGTGCAGGAGCGCAGCCATCCTTGGCCTACATCCTCATATCAGCGCCACGGACGAGTAATCCATCGTTCGGATCAATGGTATCATCACGAATTTCTCGTCCGTTGCTGTTTAGTCCGCGGGATTATCGCCAGGGCGCGAACGAGATGGTAAACTTAAGAGGCGAAAGCGCACGATACGATATTCAACTGAAGTCAACCATCACCATCTGCTCAGCAGCGCCACCATCACCACCGCCGCATAAAAAGCATAAATCGAAAAACATCAATCCACCATGCCCTCCATCGCTTTCATGATCCGCAATGTCCTGGTCCACCCACCAGTCCCCACCGCATCCTTCCAGGACAAAACCGTTATCGTGACAGGCGGCAACACAGGCTTGGGTCTCGAAGCCGCGCGCCGCCTCATCCAGCTGGGAGCCGCCAAGGTCATCCTCGCATGCCGCAGCCTAGACAAAGGCGCCGCAGCCGCGCTCGACATCCAAACCACGACGCAATGCTCACCACAACGCGTCGAGGCTTGGAAGCTCGACATGAGCTCTTATGCATCGGTGCAAGAGTTTGCCTCGCGTGCGAGCACCGAGTTGCCGCGTCTCGACGCGCTGATTGCCAATGCAGGGGTCGCGCGGCTGCAGTTCGCCGTCACCGAAGATAACGAGGAGACGATTACGACGAATGTGGTGTCGACGGCGTTGCTGGGGTTTATGCTGCATCCCAAGTTGAGGGAGACGGCGGCCAAGTTTGGCACGCAGACGCACTTCACCATTGTGGGGTCGGAGTTGTATGCGGATGCCAAGTTTAAGGAGAGCAAGGTCCCGGCAGGGGAGATATTTGCGACGCTTAATGATGAGAAGAAGTCTGTAATGGCGGATCGATACAATGTCTCCAAGCTGCTGGATTATTTCATCGCGAACCAGATGGCTCTTCTCTCGCCTCTGGAATCGAGCGGTGTTGTTGTTAATTGCGTTGCTCCTGGGTAAGTCGCCGATTTTGTTCATGCAGTCGCCACTGGCCGTCACTAATGCCTTCTAATAGATACTGCAAAAGTGGACTCATGGGGGACTATCCCAAGATTTTGGTCCGTCTTATGCATGTACTCGCTCGTCCTACCGAAGTTGGCTCAAGAAATCTTGTCCTCGGAGCCTCGGGGCAGTCAGAGACCCACGGAAGATATGTAAGCGACGCAAAGGTTGAGAATACAATGCGTGCGTTGGCAGGAGGTGTGCAGGGTCAAGATCTGCAAAAGAGAGTCTGGGGAGAATTGAAAGAAAAGCTGGAGGTCATTCGACCAGGCGTCACCAACTTGGCTTAAACCATGGTCGAATTTTGGAGGTTTTCCTAGGTTTCTTTTGTCAATGTACATATGTGTAGCGTGAGCGTTTTTAGCGGGATGTTATTTTAACGGAACGGTGCCCAAGCCATTCCAATTTTCAGTATGCGGTTAGGTATCTTCACTAGAAGTAATTTTAGAACGTCATGCATCGCGAAATGTGTTTTGAATGTGGTATATTGGCCAATCAAGTGGCCATTAGTTACATGATTATCTAAGAGGCTGGTTCAGGAGATGGAGTGTATGAAGACAAGATGTCCATGTAGTCACTTGTGATATCATCAAAGCTTACATTTGGGGAATCACGGAGCTCACGAATGAAGTCTTCCCTAAGCTTAAGGTCAATCTCCGGCGAAAACACGATTGTGACTTTCTGCAATGGCGCATCCAACGGATCATCAAAAGTCCAGGAACGAAGTGAGTACAGACTAAGATCCCGCCAAAGACTTATATGGTCTTTTACCACATAGTCCGCCGCTCCAATCAAGACTCGGAGTTCTACAGTTTGGGTATCATGTTCTAGCATGCGCCGAACAGTTTGGCCTACGAACGTCATGACTTGTAATTTTTCAACTTCTGTGAGCGGCCTACAAAGATAGCGCACGACGTTTTCCCAGTCCATAAACATGGTGAGCACGAGATAGAGTCTAGAGTCAATTCATCTTCATCTTGCTCAGGTAAGGGAAGACCCTCGCTCTCTTTTATTTTGTTGAAGAGCGCTCGCCTAGTAAGGCAGACAAGATCCATCCACCAACGACATACCGGGAAAATGGCGATTGCCTGCGGCCTAGGAGCCACTTTGGTCATGCGCGCAAGAACATGAAGAGTCTCTTCACGTGTAGGATGGTTCACCAGGGTTATTCCAGAAGGCATGTACATGCCCACAGGCCACAGCAAGAGTCGATCAGAAGGAAGTCTTGCAAGATTCGGCCGGGCATGGAACTCGTAGAATATTCATCGCAATTCAATGGGTAACTTTGACAAACATACAGACTTTGAGCTTTCAGCAGCCTCTGATTTTGTTTTTTCATTTTCATCGCCAGGTTGATTCGAAGCCTTGCGTATAGTCTGCGCCTCCATGCCTTGAAGTAAGTCAGAACCTGTCCCGCTTCCATTTCAGATAATGTCAGGGGCAAATTCAGTTGAAACTCTCAACATGGGTAGCTTATAGCAATTATATGCTGTCTGCTGGTTCTTGGACAATGTTTCTATATCACAAATGCGATATAGCACCACCAGTTTCAATCCTATCGAGTTTTTGAAGTTACAATACAAACCAAGATACAATCTTCACAATTCTCAAACTCCAGGCTTCAAAATTCAGAATGTTACATCATGTTTCGATGTCCTCCATCTTTCATATACTAGGCTTCATGCTTCCTGTTGTTGTAGTGTCTCCTGACAGGGCAATGATGATAGAACTGGCCAAATTATAGTGTATTGATTGATCTTTCCTAGACATAATTATGCGAATTTCGCATATACATCTTTCTCCTCCGATATCTCCCTCCATGTCACATTATTCGTCGTCAAATTCAACCAATTTTGAAGGAACTTCAAATCCTGAGGTCTCACCTTGGAATCGTACAAAATTGAAGAAGTAAATGGAGACAAAGAATATTGTCGAAACTCAGCTATTATCTTCAAAAGAAGCATATCGTGAATGAATAACTTCAACCGGTCGGCCCATAATGTATTTACGGTCTGAATCTCGGCAATCAGAAGCTCCAAAAAACCTTTGATCCAGATAGATATACAGATTCTGGTAAGACAGTCTCAGGAGCATCTTCTCCAGAAATTGCGCAAAGAGCGGTGCCTCGGAGCTGTATTGCCGTCCATTATATTCCGGTTTGTCGCTAGTTATCCGGAGATTGGAGTAAATATTTTCCATCGAGTGGTGCACAATGCCGTCCATGCTGTTTTGAAGATTGTATATGTTTAAACGAGCCTGCTTCTCGAGTTTTGCTGATATCATGTCGCGTGTCTCGGCGATGGCTTCCGAAATACTCATGACGACACCCTGCCACAAAAGGCTTTCCTTGAAAACGAAGATGGATTCTTTTTCACTTCTTTGCTTTCGCATCGTGGAAATTAGGTGGGTGATTTCACCATGTATCTGTCTATTGGCTCGGGCTAGTCCAGATGGGACGGTGAAGCCTACGGTCCATACAATTCTTGCTTTGACTATAGGAACTCTGGCACGTCGGTATTCGATGTGTTGCTCGTATATCATGAGCCAAATCTCCGGAGGTAGAAGGTCTAGAAAAAGACATTTTGTGGAAGTTTCTTTTGCCCCAGTGACGTCCTCATCATAAGGGTGGTAGCTTCGGTTGGGAAAACATGCTATGTCGCTCACTATGACTAGGGTGCCGGACTGCGTTGTAAAGCTTTTCGTCCACTGAATTGTACTTGTGTTCAGAAAGAAACTGGGATGCTGAATAGATGATGAGGTGGGCTTTAAATATATTATAAGTGGCCTTTGAGATGTCCCAACGTCTCCTGTGTTGGGAGGTCATGAACCGCGGAACTTTACCTCAACGCCATCAACGATTTTTTTTCTCAATCAAGTCTCGACTAACCAGGAATCAATTATAAGGGGTGCTCTCATAGTCATTTATGGAGCCGACAATGGGTTTAGGGGAAAAAATTGTGAGTACTTCGTGACCCTAAGGCCTAGTAATGCTCTGTCATTAATCATTATAGTCATCTATCGACTCTGCTAATCATCATGGGTATAGCCACACTCGTTCGACACAGGAACGCCTGAAAACCAGCTAAACGACGCCCATCTTGCGAATTTTTCGCTGTTCGAAACAGGAAGTACTGCATGCGCAGCCCGAGAAAGGGCAAACCTGCTGCCGAATAATTTCCAAAAGGGACAAATGGAATGCACGGACGGCGGACCCTCCAAGTCGGAGGCATCTCTAGGTTCCTGCAACGGTGATTCTGCAACAGATCGTACTCTCAACTCTGCTACCGTCATTGTGAGAGAGTCGGCGGATGCCCACCAAAATAGTCTACTCCAAGGCGTCTGCCCTTCAAACAATTCTCTGTCGAAAGAAGCGGTGTCCTCGGACGCGGATCGCAAAAACAAAAGATACGACGTCAACGCCCTCATTACATCGTTCGCACGACAATCCTCCAACTGGTTGTTGTTCTTCCAGATTTTGGAATAGTGGTACGGATGCGAGATCTCGCGTACGTTTCCAAGATCGCCGACAACCCAGTGGAGGTCGTCTTCGACAAAAATGTTGCTTGGTTTTATGTCATCGTGGCAGTAGCCATCATTATGCAGGCTATCCAAAGTGTTGAGAAGGTTCACGAAGACGGGACGGTACTCGATGTCCAACTCTTGTGCGCTTCTAGAAACTCTTTTCCGATGGATCCGCTTTGCAAGGCCATTCAAATTGCCCCCGGGTACAAGTGGAGTTACCAGATGCCACTCCGCTCCAACTGCTGGGGAAGAGGTAGCCATGAAGTATGCTTTGACCGGCAAGAAGCCGACCGATGTTGATTTGGCATTACTCGAGGCATTGGTATGCTGAGTTGCGGCTGCGGTGAAGGATCCTCCGAAATACAAGGATGCGGGAATTTCCGTTGGCCATTTCCCGTAAGATGATCCCGGAGCGCAGTTCCGAAACGGGCTTTTCCCAGGCGTGAAGGTTTTGATAACCGAGTCATGGTACGTGTATGTTCTCCCTTCAAACCCTTGCCCCAGAATCTTCCATTCTTTTCGATTTACTAGTAGCTCGTCTTGAAACTGAGCATCTTCGTCGTCGGGCCTCAAAAGTCTTGGGCGGTACTCTTCTACGTTGGAAGGAAAGCGTGTAGGTAGGTATTTGGCGTACAGTGCATCTCGATATAATAGGAGTAGACGCTGCTGCTGAAAGAGTGCCAGAAAAAATATTACGAATAGGAAGCGATATCGGAACGAGCGCGATGTATGTGGAATAGAGACTCTCAGAGGGCGGCCCATGACCGCAGCTGTATGTAGGATTGGAGAACTTTTTTCGCAGATCAGAGGTCAGTTTATACGTTTTTTTTTTTTCACAGACTCCTTGCTTGCTACCAATGTAAAAGGGGGTCTGTCCGTATCGCTCGTGCCTTGCAACCCTCCTTGTGGAGTAATCGACGCATGACTGATTTAACACAGCCTACTGGGGTGACCCAGACACTGAACAGACCCTGGGTTTTTTGACAGCAAGCGCTGAACCTTCTGGTGTTCAACACCCATGACGTCTTCGGAGCTGAACTCTAGCCACTCGCGGAAGCGACGCCGTTTGAGTCTTTGTTCCAAAAACAAGGAATCGTATTCTTGGTCGCTTGGAAACGAGCATAGCCTCTGTCTAGCGAGGCTGCGCCCACAACCACAGGTTCTGTCCGATGTAGACTTCGCATTGGACCACGTAACGGTTGTCTCGGCTCGGGGCATAAACAGAGACCGCAGGTTGGATGTTGATTGGATACACGTTGGGGACGAGTGAGATGGGTATAGACCGATATGGTGTAGAAAGATGCCCCAGGACATCCTTGTGGGGACACTAGTCCGGAAACTATCGGCTTGGCGACAGCACCTGCATCCCTGGCAGCGTTCATGCTATTTTCTTCTGGCCGATAAGGCTCGTTGCGATTTGAGGCTTCGAGGCTTCGTCCTTGCTGAGCCACAGCAAATGTGGGGCTGGCCAGATCATTTTTCGTGAAAGAAAAGTTGAAAAAAACAATTTGGTCTTCAGCCCTAAACATCATTCGGCGGAACAAGCACCGCGACTAACAGTGCTTGGATAAAGGAGCTGTCATTTCCGCCAACATCCTTTCTCCAAATCGCGGATATCAGTGCCGGATTCTGGGGCAACCCATATTCCATCGATGATCGGTGAGACTCCGAGGTATTGTATACGAGATTTTCCTGTAAGTAGGATTCAATCGACTTTTTCCTTTTCCAAATGGGTTTCATAACGTGTACAATCGAATTTATAGGCCGGCCATTGCCATCCAGTTGTTGCCTTGTTCCTGCGGAACCGAGTAATGAGTTCTTGGTCGGCTCTTCGGTGCCCTATGAGACGAGTCGCTTCGATCTCGGCGGAGACAAATCGAGACATAAACGCGACACGCGCTTCCTTCGTATTAGATCGGTATCTTGTTGTATATCCTGCAGGATTCACACGTCGGATGACGCCTCATATATGACGTCGAGTATTGCGAAAGCCATGCACTAAGAAATGTGAGCTGCGATCATTTCCAGCCGCATCATCAAATTGACCAAAACGGGTAATAAAACATCCGAGAAATTCCCGACACTTTTCACCTCGAAGAGAGAAGCGTCGTGGTCTCGATCACACTTTCTTTACAATATTGACTAGGACAGACAGAACAAGCAATGGCAAGCTTTATCTGATAAGTTAGTCTGTGCACACTTCCCCAACCGTGCTAACAATAGTCGAGTCCATGTGGCGGTGAAATCATTGAGTCTTTAGTCTATTCTGCGGAATCATTATTCATTACTCACTTCCTCCGAATTCAGTTGTAATCCTTTTTTGGACGTTGAGGTTCATCATCCGGTTCCCAGGCCGGTAACTCCACAGGCTCAGACTGTTGCGCAGGTTTCTTCTCGACCGCCGACACCCCTCTCGAGAACGAAACAGAGGTTTCTTCCAGCTCAGCATACTCCCTCACTTCTCCCTTCGTTTGGCCTCTTGACTGGCCCCGTACCTGGCTTCGCGCCTTTCCCACCACGCCATCCAGGCCCCCACGCCCCCGAATACCATATCTCCTCCTCAGGACAAGGAAAATGGCAAACCCTGAAATGATGAAGAAGATGATGGTGCCGACCACGATTCCTACAATGGCGCCGGACGGGAGTTTGGGATCGGTTATGTGATTGGTAGAGGATAGCGTTGTTGCAGTCGTTATCGCGAAGACATTTGTTAGAGTGAGGGTTTCACCAGGGTCAGGTCGCTCTTTACAAGCTGAGAATAGTAGGTCGACGACTTTGACCGCGTTAGCATGCTTCGGAGCTCAATACGCAGCGTTTCACTCACAGTTTCCCAAGATCCTCAGTCCCTCATTACGTCCCAGGCAGGCTCTACACTTGTCCGCACCAGTCAAAAACTTGCGGTCATCGCTCTCGCAATATTGGTACAGTAGCGACATGTTCGTCTCCTTGAGCTGATCGTCCAGGGCGGATGCGATCGGCGCGCATGCTGATCCGCACGTCGTGCTCCCGAGCGTGGCATTGGGATTCTGTTCCGTATCAAAGAAGCCGTTCACGCACCACGAGACGGTGCTTTTCATATGAACTGTACGCTGGGTCAGAAGACGACATACGCTTGACCGGAAGCACCCGGATACTCACATAGGAACCAAAACAGATCGCTCTCGACCACACTGTCCTCGTCCACTTCCACCTCATCGTCGTCATCGTCATCGTCGTCTCGCCTCACTGAAGTCCCCGCAGTCCCATCCCATGTAGCCCTACTCCTTGCCTCACATGACACGCAACTCCGAAACTTGCGCCCGACCGCCGTGCTGTTCGCGCCCATGTAGTCGCTATCCAGACACGACAGGTCGCTCGAAAGCGTCGTACTCCTGGCCGTAACACTGGAATTCGTCCCCGAGCTATCAATGCAGAAATTACTGCATGGCGAATCGGGCGCAACCTCAAGCGCACCTACTGAGCCGCTCCAAAGAAAGAGTCCGCAGAGAACCACCACCAGAAATTCGGAACGCCTCGCCCGCCGCAACGAATCCATAACGAGCAACTTTTTTTCGAAAAAATAAGAGGAAGAATGAACGACAGGTCGCAGCAGCGTGCAAGTCCTACATAAACATAGACGAGGAACTCACAACGAGCGAGCGGAAACCGAACAGGACAAAAAGGACGAGAAATACCCAGCCTTGTCACCCGCACACCCGCATTGAACCGCCGCAAAAGAGGAAAACGGCAGAAAAGCGAACATGGATCATGACCATAGCATTGCGACAGCAGAGCCTCCGGGTCCCAGAACCCCAGGGCGAAACGGGCCACAGGAGCATCTGTCACTCGCGCCAGCGCCCTTGGCTGCGGTAATTTAGTAGTACAGAGGCGCCGGTCGCTTCGTCTCAGGCACGTAGCCTTGCCCAATGCGCTGCAGGTGTGGGGTTCCGATTGGAGGGCTCCTCGACCCAGCACACAGGTGAGATATCTGGGTCGGGCGGGACAGCTGGTGTGGGCGCGGATCCTGTGTTTGAGGTTTGGGGATGGGGAGGGGTGCGGCGTGCGCGTTGGTTCATGCTTCTCTTGTGGTGCCAGGGTCTCAGGTCGGGGTTCGCGAAGGGTGGGCTCCGACGCTCGGCCTTGGGCTAGGTGTTGTATCAGGGTTCTATAGATGATATATGTACAATGAAGATCAATTGTGATGATATGTGGTTCGCTCTTTACAATGATAAAATCATGGCCTATGACTGCGCCTGGTTGGAGTTCTCTGCCCATGCGACCCAGCGCTTCACCGTTTCGTCGATGGCTTTTATGCCCTCTCTCGTGGCATCCACCTCGAACCACTCGCGATGCTGCTTACCGCATGCCTCGCAGTCTTTTACTACACGCTTCTCGGCGAGCTCAATGTGAATAAGACGCTCTACACGATGTGCGTGCGGTACTTTGCGCACAGTGTCTGAGGCTCTGGGTGAATTCTGATACGATGGCCTGCGAGAATGTGCTGGCGAGGCTTGAGGCGAGGGCGAGGGAGATGGCGTAGACGATACATATGGGTAGTATCTGACGAGGGAAAGACTGTATCCACACTGACGAGTCCACTCGTTCATACGGCGGTGAACGTTATTTGCGCGTCCGATCTTCAGGAGAATCGTATTACTTTCCGAATCCCCAGCGGCTGGCTCCTCTGATTTCCCACGAGTCGCACCTGCGCGCGGACGCTGCGAGTTCTTGACCGAGTATTGGCGTAGTACATCTGAGGTTCGACGACCCTGCTCGGGCCGATTCGGCGGAGTGAGAAGCGTGGATGCCGTTGAAGAAGGGGCAGGGCCCAGGTTTTCGGGTGTCAACCAGAAAATGTAGATGTATCCCTCTTCATCGTGTGGAGAGATTGGCTTGCCCAGCTCCGTGAGCAGCTGAGACGTCTTTTGAGGGCTCAGCGTGCTGGGTATGTACGAAAGAAGGCTTGACGTTTCTGTGCCCTGCGGTTTATTCGGCTTCAGCTCCGGCAAGCTACTCGTTTCCGGCCGAACTACCGACGGCTTTGACGATGTAGGGCTCGGGCGGCTCTGTGCCGGCTGGTGCGCTTGCGTCATGGAAACTCCTGATTCATGATGCGCCGACGTTGAGCCGTGGGTCTTTCTCTTGGGCCTTACGACTTGGACGTAGTCATCATCGGCAGACCCACAGCAAAGAGACGCCCAGAAACCGGGCTTCTTCTTTTGCGGCGGCCTCGAATTCCACTTGTTCTTATCCGCCATCAAATCGCTTGGAACCGACATGAGCGGGCCTTGAACGTTATTCCAGGTCGGTGGACGGTTGATCCGCTTCGGCGGACGGGTCCCAGACGGTCTATTTTCAGGCCTGCTTTTCCTCCTTTTCTGTTGCGTTGTCGGCTGCGAATCCCCTACATCCAGAACACCCAAGCGTGCTACCAGCGTATCGATACTGCTCCGTTCTTGTAATGGATACAACTGGGTGTCCTGCCTGCTAGGGCCTGATGTGTTGGCGGCCGCTAGCTGCTCCGCCTGGTCCTTGTGCTGCCAGCAAAAGTATGCCGCCGCTCCAGTGTCTTCTTCGTCGCTATCGTTGGCCACGGATACTACAGCCAAGACGCCATTGTCCTGTGACTCCTTTGCGTCGATTGCGCGTCTACAAGGTCGCCCTGATTTCGTGATGCCTTTGCAGGTCGTGGCTGGGTTTCTCGAGTCTGAGCGAGGGATGAGCGACTCCGGGGTACGCCCCGTGAATGTAGCCATGTCTATTATGGATGCAGATGGTAGCGGGTTCGTAGGAACGAGAGGTGTGACTGCAGTGTTAGCAGAAGATGTCTGTAGTTATACTAAGATGCAACGAGGGTGGGAATATGTGGGCCCGTTTGGCTGCAAGGAGCCTATATGGACATGATGGGCGTGAAATATATACGGCCTCGCAACATTGTCAAGGCACAGAGTGGGTCGTGAGGCTATACGGCGCTTGGGCAGACGTCACTGACCGTTGGATCTGGCGGTCAAAATAGAGATGGCGGGGACTCGCGTGGCGCCCTCGTGGCTGTGCATGGCGATGCGACAATGACTAAGCGAGATCATTCTTGTCACGTGCTTTTTCAATTCCACCACAGATATATAGCCCCCAGGTCCGCTCAACAACAAATTAATAACCTCAGCTCAGCAAAAAAAAAAAAAGAAGTAATGCATCGGCCGGGAATCGAACCCGGGGCTAGCCGACATTTGAAGATTAATTAGATTAACTAATCTTCTAATGGCAACGGCTAATTTTACCACTAAACCACCGATGCTGGTGATGTTTCGATGGAAGAAATCCTCTTTAGCAGCTCTATAATGTGTCCGTCACTTTTTTGGATCCCTGTTCGAGTTTTTTGGAGTGGGTATGCGAATTCTTGGAGTGGGTGGGCATGCAAAATTTTAATCCCGCTAGGCCAGTGTTCGCATGGATTACGCCGCGGAAGGGGAACACTAAAAAACCAAACCGTTACGATCAACAACGCACCGAGGCTGCAAACACCAAGGGTCATCAGAAGAGAACCTTAAAACTTATAACTCACTTCTTAAAGCTGTGAGCAAGGTCAAGGCTCGTTGAACTGAGTAAGGGGGCGTTCAAGCTCCGAAAGTAGTTTTTCCCACCCCTGTACGCGGATATTGAGGAGACTTGCATCGATGACACCCTGTAGATTCCACGGCCGCATTCTAAGGAATTCCGAGGCACAGAGTATCAACTGCCATGCCATCCGAAATATAATTATAGATAACAGTACACAAGCCCGCTATCCTTGGGTATTCCCTGTTCTAAGCGCGATCATAAAGATATAACCATTCGAAAGCAAATTCTTCGTCTATGGGATGAAAGCTGTTCTGGTATACGACTTCATTGATGTCGCCGCATTTCGGGTATTCCCTTCCAGAAGATCTGTTCGCATGTGTGCCCAAAAGCAACAGAAGCTTATAATTCAAGCGGGATTGCCCCAAAGTTCTTAGTGTGCACTTTCTCAAGGGGCACACAGCTTCTGCAAGATTGAGTCTCAGTACACTCCTGGTCCTGGTATCGAGAGATTGATATACGTAATTTCATGCAGATCGCCACCTGTTAAACCAAGACTCTGGGTTGGCGCCATTCTGTCGTCATAAAGCTGGTTAGAGTGAGGTTTATAGGAGAATTGCAAACAGCAAAGTCATCATTTCACGAGTTTCCGGCTCTGCCGGATCAGGCAACTGCAGGTTTTCAAATGTATGAGTGCTTAGCATATTGTTGTGATAATCGTGATCTTGAAATGTTCGTATACTCTCCTTTAATCGTTCACTAATCCCGGAGAAGAACAAAGACATAATAAGTTTGTACTAGTTTTGCAAGGTATCAATTACCAATATTCTAAATGGTACTTCTAGCATGCGATAAGATGACGAATTTGAGATGCGCATTATTCACACTATGTTGCCTCGCACTCGTCAACCAAAAGTGTGGCTCACAAGAGACCTGAACCTATTGGCACATTAAATGAACCAAGCGGCATGTGCAAGAGAATTATGAGAGAAATAATCATGGATATCATAACAACTAAGAATTTACAAGACCAACATCAGGTGTAGACCGCAATGGCTTCGTCAATTGACTGGTCGAGAACCTGAGCCCCGCTTTCCACCAATGGCGCCTGATCTGCCGTAACCTTTGCCTGTACAGCAGTGGTGAACTGGTTCGTGTGCTCTTTCATAGTTTGAAGGTTGTCAAGCACGAGGCCGTCCGACTTCATCTTCGCGAAGTCTGGGTACTACAGTGCATGAGCAATTTTACTTCATCATTATTCAAAGCGAAGATGATACATACCTTGGCCTTGATTGCATCGAGGCAGTTCTGGATTGGAGTAACTTGGTTCGCCAAGGCCGAGACGACTTGTGAGCTTCCGTTGTTTGAAAAGGCAGAACTGCGGGTGGCTATTGCGGTTGCTTGTTGGATGCATTTGTCTGTGGCCTTTGATGTCTTGAGAACCGCCATTGATTCACCAATTACCCCGAACAGTTTCCCATCGTAGTCATCAACGGCAACATTAAGATCGGCGACGCGACTGTTGAGTGTGTCTATCATGCTGACAAGCTGCATGGACATGTCCACCGCCCGGGGCATCTGTGGAAAAGCCCAGGTGATAGAGATGAGGGGTAGAATGACCGTGGAGTAATGCATCTTGATGATTTTGGGGACAGTTCAGGCTTAGCTAGAGATGAGAATATATGGTGAGGAGCTGTTCGATGGAGAATACGAGAGGCGTCTAGGCAGACCCTTTTATGCTCCCTTGCACCTGATTCCGCGACCAGATTCTTTGGTACGCTTACATCTTCTGGGCTGTGGTTCAATCACTAGTTGACTTCTGGGGTCGTCTATTCGCGATATAGTACTATAGTGGCATAGGTAGTTCCTTTACTTGGAATAAGATTCCGCGGAGGTTTGGCGCACACCCTTTTTGCAGATGTTTAACGCCCGGAGACTTCGCGGCAATCAGGGCTGTTGCGGGAGACGGGTACGCAGGGGTTGTTTGCAGCATCTCTGCCTCTCACAAGCCCGGTCTCAACATGGCGCCTCATCAAGGTCAATCATTTGTTGGGAACTGGATGTGCAAAATATTTCAGAAATTATTCAATGGCACTCTGAGAATGTGGCACTGCATGATGCACCGTGTTCGCCATTGCGTCACTTATGCCTATGCAATTGAACTTCTCAACACTAGCGTCAACTTTCGGGGCAACGTTAGTTTCTTAGACCCTTATGCATTAAGAACTTCTTCGCGGGTTCCACAGAGCACCTGGTCATCTATGTACCTATTGGTACGTCTTGTAATGTGCCAAATGAAATATTTTGCGATGAAAAATAAGTTGTGAGGTGCGACGCTGCGAATACATTTTTATCTTGATGTACTCGAAAGGAGAACTACTGTACATTATCTCTCCACTCAAAGACCCGAGTTGCTATCTACTACTACATAAATAACTGATGCAATCATTCAACTTACAGTGGCAAAACACCAATAAACTCAAGCCAATGAAAGCTTTCGGGAGGCGCAAAGGTTTGGGTGTGAATGGCTTGGGGTGATACTTCGGACCCTGCGACGTGGCCTAGAATCAGTCAATGCAAAAAATGACATCAATGGGGATGTCACACACAAAATTATTACTATTTGATTTGTAAATCGCCCATTTTTCGGTGAAGTTCCAGGAGCTTGCAAACGAACGACGCGTATTCAAAAGCATCAAAGGACCTGAGTCACTGAGATCATGAGCAATAGCAAAAAGGAAACACCATTGCTTGCTCAGTGTCCAGTAAACAAGTTCCCATCACTTTCTCGGATTTTTCTGTTCCGTGTTTCAAGAAGTGGAGTAAATTCTGTAGCGTCGTGGTGGCAGTGGCTAGTTGCATTTCCAAACCACCGTCGAGAATCTGGCCATCGCCCTGCGATTGGTTCATGCAAGGGAAACTCCCGCACCCAGAGTTCTGCCACAGTGATCAAATTCAAACCCAACGAGCTTGAAGATTCACAGGGTAATGGACCGGGATGTGCGATATATGTTTTTTGATGGGAAAGTCGATTTCGACCTTTTTGCTCGTACGCCCGTCACGCTAAACCACATTAGGTACTGTCGTACGCCAAACCACGGCATCATCGCATGACACGATATGAATTCTTGAGAATCATTCGCGATTTTGAAGGCATCTGAGCAATGATGATTGGTGGTGGTATTTGGAGGGTCAATGATTTGCGTGGGTGGGTATGATGTTGGAGATGTTAGTGCCGAGGAATCTCCGCATCCCTCGGCCAAATCGCTTCTTCGCCGATGACTCTTCGCCTTCTGCATTGCAGCCTCGGTCTTGCGGCAACAGAACTGTCATGAATGATGCCGAAGGCCTCGAAAGATCGGGAATACGTCTCTTTAGATAGGGCAAGCCCATTCGGATCGACTCAGAAAAAGGGAACGAAATCTGTCGCGTGAGCACCAATCCACATCGCAACCACATCGTAGGAGCCCATTTCTAATCGGATGACAGCTGTCAAAAATGCCATGCGCGCAAGGTCAAGTGCTCGGGAGGAAATCCATGCACCAATTGCCGGGATTCTGGCTCTGGCCCGCCAAATGAGTGTACTTATCCATCGCGCGACCGCCAGGTCAAGCTAAGCCAGCAGTAAGTACGATAGTGCCTTGTTAATCTCGATCTTAACTGGAAGTAGATATGTGGACGAGCTTTTACGAGAGAATGAACGTTTGCGCGAAAGCCATGCCGCTCCAGTCCCTGCCTCTGAGCCTCGCAACGGGTCGGCTCGGACTGGTGCAGAGAGCCAGGAAGCCGTGACCAACCCACTTTTGGAAGACCGGCCCTGGTTTCTCCCCTTGTCATCTGTGGACATGCCAATACATATAAGTGAAGCCGCTGATGCTGCATTTGCCACTCGATTCCGCCAGACCTTGACTACCGCTTCCATAACCCATCTTCCTCGCATGAGCTATGTCAGAGATGAGCGAGTGTTGCTGCTATCAGATTCGCAGTTAGTATGGCCATCGCCCGCACGAGCCCGTTTTCTGGTCAAAGTTGCCCTAAACACAGTATGCCGGTACTATCACATGGTCCGGAAAAGTTTAGTTCTCGAGACTTTGGAAAACAGCATTAAAAATGGTGGCGACGATGGTAGGCTGGCTACATGTAAGCTTTGCGCACTTTTTGCTCTAGGCGAAGTATATTCAACCAAGATCGCGGCATCCGACGATGCCTTTCCAGGATTGGCCTACTTTGCACGAGCAAGGAAACTGGTGACTATACCTGCCGAGCGGCCGCATGTAGACACAATCGAAATCGCGCTCCTTCTGGTAAGGGATTCTGGGGCGCTCACTGATATTCAATACTGATCACCCACCACAGGCCATATATTCTTACGCAGTGAACCGCCGCCACTCGGCCCATCTGTTCGCCAGCTCTGCAGTAAGACTGAGCATCGTCATGGGTATGAATATGAATATCCCGGAGCATCAATACCATAATCGTCTATCGAGAGAGCATCGGACTAGATTATGGTGGACAGCATATATTCTGGACAGGACTTGTTCTTCAAAGCTCGGCCTCCCAGCCTCCATCTCCGACGATGACATCTTGGTCGATCTGCCTACTAACGACGGGCTAGAAGGGCCTCAAGAAGATTTTGGTGATGTAGAATACATCTTGCAAAATATTAAACTAGCAAGACTGTCTGCACAGTCCATTACTGCCATTTATAGCAGAAGAAGGCATCGCATACCGTTTTCTCAAAGGGTACAAGCAACGCTCAAAGACCTCACAAAGTGGATGGAGGCCCTGCCACCTAAGTTACATTTGAATAACGGCGGAGAGCCTGCCATTCAACCAAATCACATTGTATATCTACATCTCACCTTCAATCAGGTATGTTGTCCCACCTCTAGGTATGAATCGAGCTGACATCGCCAGTGTGTTATCCTAGTAACACGGCCAATTCTGCTCCACGTCCTTCGAACCCATCATCAGTCCTGGAACGACACTACCATTGATCCAAACAACGATCTTCCAGATAGTGCATTGACATTGGCCGAAACATGCATTCAGTGCGCTCGACACTCATACCGACTACTGAGCGAGGCATGGATCCACGGCTCCTTCGCCATATTCGACTACTTCAACACGCAATACCTCTTCTCAGCCGCCATTTCACTCGCCATATCCAGCCTTCTGGGCATGAGTCAAAGCCAAAGTGACGGGGACAGCTTCAACAATGCCGTCGAGCTCCTAAAACAGCTCGCTCAGAGCGGCAACTTTGGCGCAAAGGAGTTTTGCCAGCACATCGACGCGATGGTGCAGGACATGGACAACGTGCGGGGCGCTTCTTGGAGGGGAGGAGGCGCGCAGCAGAGGCTTCTGCCTCTGAACAGCGAGGCCGGGTTCGCTTTCGCGGGGGCTGCCATGACGGCGGGGATGGCGCTCGCGGAACCGTCGCTGCAGGAGTTTCTTGCAGAGCCGGATCTTAATATGCAGCCGTTTGACAACCCGACTTTCAACGGGCTACAGACGCCCTATTGGCCGGAGATTTGGGGGGAGTCGGGAGATGGATGGGCCGCTGGGTGAGGCGAGGGTGGCAGCGCCTTTCACACGCAACTGAAGCAGCGCGTAGTCGCCGTGCAACATCACACAACAAACGGTATATCCAAAAGATCCAAAAGATCCAGAAGCTTTCTAAAGGTTGCGTTTTGTTGTTTGACTATAAATACTGGGTCATTGGTCTTACAGACATCAAACCCTATAATTTGAAATAGTTATAGGTTGGCACAGTTGGAAATAACCCAGGCTTTCTTTAAATCAATAGAAAGAACATGAGTTCGAAACACCGCCAGGATAAAACCCATAAAGAAGGTTTTCATAGGTTGCAAGAAAATGGACAAAGATCCGATGGCAACTGAACTTTTGCCAAATTTTTGGAATTTTAGCGTGTGCTGCATGCATGCTGTGGTGCAATGCAACTAGTAATTCGATTTTAGTTCTAGTACTCTAAATTTCTGCCATGGCTACACCGGGTTGTGGGTTCAGTGACCTTGTTGTTTTTGCCCGGAGTGACCTCTCCTCTGCCCAAACCTGCATATCCGACGCATACCACGAAGTCAAAAAAGTCAACAGTCCGGCAACCAGTATAAGCAAGACACCTGATATGATCAAATCAGTATAATCTTCAAAATTAGAGCGAGGAAATGCGTACCAATCGTTGTGGCCGGGCCAACGCCTATGACCTCTATCAAAAGAACAGCCCCAGCACTAGCGCACGCCGAGAACACATACTGAACCAGATACTTCCCAGCGATAGTTTCCCTCCGCTTCTTCGGATCCGCCTCTGCAAAAGTCACAAGTCAGCACCGAGTTTCCGTCCACACAATCCAAGAATCACAGCCTTACCCGCACAATACGTATTCAACCCCGCAAACGCCGCCATCAACCCTGCCGCCGTGAAAAAGCTCGTCACAATCGGCAACGCCAGTCCCTCCTTGGCGGTAGAACAGCTGTTACATTGCAGTCCCCATCCATACAGCAGAGACGACACGGGGATCACGGCGAAGAAGGCTAGCATGCCGCTCCGGAGCCTGTCCTGCGGCCATCGCTCGCCACGCTTGTGTATCCATTTGCGCACCGTCATGTCCGAGTAGCGTCCCCCAACCACGGTACCGAGGAGGAAGCCGGTGCCGGGCGCGATGTAGAAGAGACCGGATGCGAGTGGAGATGTGAGCCCGAAGCGGGTTACGAGGATGTGGCGGGGGGCGGCGAGGAGGGAGTATTGACACCAGCTGAGGAAGCCGCAGCTCAGGTACTGAGGATTCAGGTTAGCTTCGTAGATCTTAGGGATAGGGAGCGGCGGGTACGTACGCTGAAGATTATGTTGGGGTAGGTCATCTGTTTGAGCACTGGGAGGGGGCTGAATTGTGCGAGGGCGTGCCAGCCCTTGATATTAAGGGCGAGGCCTGGACGGTCTGTCTTGCTGGATGGGATGGTGAAGGCGGCTAGGATGAAGGATATTCCTATTACGACGACTTGGAGCCAGAGGATGCTGCGCCAACTCGAGTATGTCAGCATGATACCGGCGACGAGCGGGCCTGAGGCCGTTAGCGAATTGTGATACTACGGTAAGTGCACGGCATAGATTGCATACCCAGAGGAGGACCTAAAACAGTTCCTGCTAGAAAAAATCCGGCAGCAGTGCCGCGCTGAACCTACAGAAAGATCAACTAAGCGATCTCGAGTCAATCAGCAGTTGTATGCTTACCGGGGGAAAGTATTCTGCTAGGATGGTGTGCCCCGCGACATGGAAATAACATCCTTGAAGACCAGATAGAATCCTCATTGCTACAAATAAGGGCATACTTGGTGCCAGGACTGCGCCCAATGTCGTTCCGAAAAGGACTGCGATACAGGCATTGTAGGCCAACCGCCTTCCGATGATCTGCCTCTCTTCAGTAACCATCACCTTAAGCATTCCAATGACACGAGTCTTACACTTGCTATAGGGCTCCAAACCAATGGCGAAACTCCCATGGCACACAGCAATCCAGCGGTCGATAGACTAATCACTTCCTTCGAGGTGTGCAGATCCCGCGCAATCTCTGCGCTGGCCGTGAGCAACGACGTACTCGAGAAGCAAGCTCCAAGCGTAGTCCAGCTCAGAACGAAAACCAGTATGTACTTGCGCCACATGGGCAGGGCGTCAAACATCCGTTGCGAGGCGCGTGTTTCAGTGCGTCGAAGGCCATCTTGACCAGCTTCAGATGCTGCGATGGAATCCGTCGGGGAAGCTTCGATGTCTTTCGAGTGCAAAGACATTTTGGATTGAGGAAACTGGGGTTGATGCTCTAGATTTCATTGCTGGGGGTAATTCGTTCATGTTATAAGTTTTCGGTGCTTTGCAGGCTGACGTGCGAGTGCTCGGCGAAGTGGAGCGTACGCCGTCGGCGAGAGGGGTTTCGGTGCCGAAAGTGGGCTTTTTTGCTGTTGATGACTCCAAACTGCTTGGAAAGCCACAAAAAGACTGTTTTCATTGGCGGAGAAAAATAAGAGTCAGGATTTTGGATGGTGATGCCCAAGGGTTGGGGCTGTCGCGTGCCGGTTTGCTCGATCGAGCCGGTGTTGTGAGCGTGAAGCCGAAGAGACGTGTCCGCTGTGATGGATGATGTTCCCTCGCTCTTAGGTCGGCATGCACAACTCCAAATGTTTCAAGAGTAGCCGTCCTTTAAATCAATCGATCATATGTTGTAGTTTTTGCGAATGCGTTTCCTATTATTCACTCCATTAGTTGCTGGCATTTGCGTATCCCAGACGAGTTGAGAACAGAGAAACTTCTCAACGAGCTATGTAGCGTCGGAGTAATTGAATCCAGAATCAATTTAGGTGAATTTCAGCGCCATAGAGGAGTTTAGATTAGTTTTTTTTGGATGAAGACAGGGAGCTTTTCGTCTTTGTTAGTTTAGTACAGGTAACTGCTGCTTGTCAGAGGTTAAATCAGCTGCCCGCTCATGCTGAACAATTATATAAATTTTGATGAAACCCAGCATGTGTAACCTGATTCGAACACTATGAAATTCTGGCAAGTCATTGAAGATACAGGTGCCGTGGAGATTAGTAGACTACTTGACTGTTGGAGACTTGGAGCGATGATGCGCACGGAATAGCTCTACAATGGAAAACTGGGCGACCTGGATACTAAAACTTACTGAACACACAAGAATTCATCTCATTTACCATGGCTCAAAGCTAGAGAGCAGCAAGTATGAACAATAATAAAGAAACGTTGGTGTTGGGACTGTTCGACCCTCTTGTTAGCCTGTAGCGCCGTGGACACCAAACCACCAACCACCAGCCACTAACCCCCCACCCTCCACCACCCTATTCATCACCATTACCCTTCCAGGCCCAGCCGAGCCCACACCCAGCCCTCGTCCCACGGCCAAACTCCCAAGAGGCCGCCTCTCCGCAGCGCAACCAACTCCCCCAACCACAGCGATGGGCGGCGCGGCATCGCATATCACGGCCGGAAAAACGGCATGGCGGTGATGTCCGCCAAGACCCACTGTTCGCGGATAGTTTGCGCCAAACCAGCGAGTGGGCAAATCCCAAGGCCCACCGTGACTTTTGCAGAGAGGACGAGAAGAAGATTCGCAAATTTGGATACCAAGGGGAATCGACGAAGAGGGCGCGACTGTGACCTTGGGCGGGGCAGCAGCAAGTGTTATGAGAATCGTGTATGCAACACCACAACACCACACCGCCGCACCCAATGGTCCAACGACCATATTCCTTTTCCTCCCCCACGTCCCGCCGCCCTCGCCGAGCGCACCAAAGGCGTACGCTTGGCCTCGTGCCCATGGCTGGCCACTACTAGCCCCATGGCGCGCCACGCGCCACCCCTCTCGGCCCGCACTAGCCACACCTTCCGACGTTCGACGGTTGCGACCGCATACCGGCACCCCAGCGCCAGGGCCGCCGCACACGCAAGCCAGGCCGGACGAGCATGCAGCAAAGAAAAAGACTGGGCGGGGACGTGCTTGTGTGTTGGTCCCTGGCGATCTGGCAATGCTTAAAGGCGAGTTGGGACCCCCCCGGCTGGTGATGTGGTCTTGAGTCTTGTTTGCCCTGTTCGCGACGGTACGGTGTTGAGTTCCCACGCGCTGCTGGTCTTTTTCGTTCTTGGAAGGCTCTAGGAGATATAGTACAAGGGCTGTTGCCAGGCCCTTTCTCTTTCTCTTTCCCGCAGTCTTTCTTGCCTTGGGCAGTATCTCTGGGACTTGAGCTATACGCTACGCATCAGTCCACACCCTCAATGCTCTCCTCATGACCCAATCGCCCTCCAAACCATACCCCATAGCCGCACTCGACCTGTAGATGGCCGCCCCAGCCGACGCCATCACGTCTGCGACCCCCGAGCGACCCCCAAGACAGACACTTCAATCCCCTCCCCTTGCAACGCCCGCCCTACAGCCTTCAGACCTGCTGTCCAGCCCCGAAGACGAAGCCTCCGCCTTTGCCTTCACGCCCACGCACCTCTACCAGCTCATCGAATCGCGCAATGCGGCGAGTTTGCATGCATTCGGCGGCATTGCTGGCCTGGCGCGGGGCCTGCGGACGGACCTGAAGGCCGGGCTGAGCGCGGACGAAGATATCCTCGAGGGGAAAGTAACTCTATCATCGATCCTATCCCACGATCCCAACACCGACTCTTCAGCACAAGGTTTCGGTCATGATGGTACCACCAGCATCACTCACCCGCCCGCCCAGCAACCCCTTCCTAGACAGCGCTCCACCCCAACATCGAAGCCCGGAGCCTACACCACGCGCCGCACCACCTTCCACACCAACGCGACCCCCCGCAAACCCCCTAAATCCTTCCTCCGCCTCCTCTGGCTTGCCTACAACGACAAGCTAATGTTCCTCCTCACCATCAGCGCAACCATCTCCCTAACCCTCGGCATCTACCAATCCGTCTCCCCGCCCTCCCCCGCTCCCTCCGACACTGCAGAAGAGGAGGAGCCCGGCAGCAACATCGAATACATCGAAGGCCTCGCCATCCTTCTCGCCATCATCGTCATAGTCCTCGCAACCGCCTGCAACGACTTCGCCAAAAATGCAAAGTTCGCCCGGCTCAATGCGCGCAAGGCGGAGCGCACGGCGACGGTCACGCGGAGCGGGCGGCACGTCACCGTCAGCGCTGCGGACGTAGCCGTGGGCGACGTACTGCACGTCGAGGCCGGGGATGTGGTGCCCGCAGACGGCGTGCTAGTCGAGGGGTTCGGTGTGCGGTGCGACGAGTCTGCGTTGACGGGGGAGGGGGGGCTCGTGGACAAGGTGTGTGCTTCTGTGGCGGCGGAGCGGCAGCGGGGGTGCTGCTTTATCCTGGGAGGTACCAAAGTGGAGACGGGGGTAGGGAGTTATCTGGTGCTGCAAGTGGGTGCCAATTCGTCGTACGGGCGCATCATGATGGCTCTGCAGGACGAGGTGGAGGAGACGCCTTTGCAGCAGCGGCTGGGCTTGATTGCGAAGCGGATCATTCAGTTCGGGCTCGTGGCGGGCATCGTCGCCTTCACGGTTCTCCTGATCCGTTTTCTGGTCGATATGGACCGGATTGAGGGGGGCGCGGAGGCCAAAGGCATGGCGTTCCTGGACGTCTTGATTCTCTCGATCACGGTGGTGGTGATTGCGGTACCCGAGGGACTACCACTCACGGTGACACTGGCGCTGGCATTTGCCACGACGAGGATGCTCAAGGATAACAACCTCGTGCGGATCCTGCGTTCGTGCGAGACCATGGGGAATGCGACGACGATATGCTCGGACAAGACTGGCACGTTGACGCAGAACGAGATGAGCGTCGTTGCTGGGACGCTGGGGACGTCTGAGGAATTTGCTGACGGCTCCTTCACTTCGACGCGACGAAAGACTGACGACAGGAGTACACTCCCCAGTGCTGGGAACTTTATTCGATCGCTGCCGAAAGCCTTCCGCGACCTGCTGGAGGCAAGTTTCGCCCTCAATTCGACCGCCATCGAAACGAGCAATCCAGGGGAGTTTATCGGCTCCAACACCGAGACCGCATTGCTCAAGTTTGGACTAAACCATCTCGGCATGGGCCCCGTCAGCGAAGAGCGATCCAACGCAGAAATCGTACAAATGATACCCTTCGACGCCAAGAAGAAATGGATGGCCGTCGTCGTGAAGCTGCCCACAGGCCGCTACCGGATGCTCGCCAAAGGCGCCTCAGAAGTCATATTGGAGAACTGCTCAGAGGTGGTACGGCGAGATGAACAGGAAGAGTTGGACATTGCCACCGAGACCCTGACCCCCGAAAAGATGTCCCAGCTCGACAACGCGATGCAAGAGTATGCCAACCGATCCCTCCGCGTCGTCGCAATCGCGTACAAGGACTTTGACGACCACCCTGAATCTCCCGAGCTGTCTGGCCTGGTCTTTATCGGTGCGTTCGGAATCCGCGATCCACTGCGGCCCGGCGTCATCGAGGCAGTGAGGTCTTGCCAAAAGGCTGGCGTGTTCGTTAGAATGGTGACGGGCGACAACTTCTTCACGGCTACTGCCATCGCGGAGGAATGTGGCATCTACACCGCTGGCGGAGTCGCCATGGACGGTCCTACGTTCCGCAAGCTGACTCCGGCACAGCTCGACCTTGTGGCTCCGCGGCTGCAAGTGCTTGCACGGTCAACGCCAGACGACAAGGTGCGACTGGTGAGGCACTTGAAAGGGCTGAACGAGATTGTCGCAGTGACTGGCGACGGGACGAACGACGCCCTGGCCCTCAAAGCCGCCGACATTGGCTTCTCTATGGGCCTCTCCGGCACCGAAGTCGCCAAAGAGGCATCCTCAATCGTGCTCATGGACGACAACTTCGCGTCGATAGCAAAATCCATCGGCTGGGGCCGAGCCGTCAACGAAGCCGCAAAGAAGTTTCTCCAAGTGCGTCTCCCACCCTCAAACCCCATCTCATTATGCTAATCCGATCCACATAGTTTCAATTCACAATAAACATATCGGCCGGCCTCCTCACCGTCGTTTCCGCCTTTGTCGGCGGCCCCGACGACTCGGCATTCAGCGTCGTCCAACTCCTTTGGATAAACCTGATCATGGACACTTTCGCCGCACTCGCGCTCGCAACAGACTTCCCGACCCCAGGCCTGATGCTGAAGAAGCCCGAGCCTAGGACCGCGCCCGTGCTCAACACGACAATGTGGAAGATGATCTTTGGGCAGGCCGTATACCAAATTGCCGTCATCTTCACGCTGCACTACGCCGGGGCGCAAATCTTTAGGTACAGTTCGGCGGAGCAGTTGGACCAGCTGCAGACCATGACGTTCAACATCTACGTGTGGATGCAATTCTTCAACCAGACCAACTCGCGGCGCATCGACAACAACCTCAACATCTTCGAGGGCGTGCACAGGAATCCGTGGTTCGTGCTCGTCCAGGCGGTCACGCTGGCGGGCCAGGTTGTCATTGTTTTCGTTGGAGGCGCGGCGTTCCATACTACTCGTCTCACGGGCGCGCAATGGGGATGGTCGATGCTATTCGGCGGCCTCACCATCCCCATAGGCGTACTTCTACGCCTTGTCCCCGACGAACCACTGCGCGCCTTTGCGCTCAGGGTAAAGCGGATGATACCCGCTGCTTGGCTCCGCCGCCGTCGAATAGATGCTGAGCCCGTTGCTGAAAAGCCCAGTTTGGCAAGACGTCTCACGCGCCCGGCGAAGAAGCTATTCGGCTCCCGCTCGACCGCAGAGGGTCCAGCAGTTGACGAGTCACACGCAAGCCAGGCTGGGACTGTGCTCCCTGACGTAGAAACGTACGATCTGACCGGCTCCATAGAGGCCGCAAAGCACGGCCTCGAAGGTCCCGCGGGCATAGAAGTTCACCCAGACACGCGCAAGGATGATCCGATCCTATTCGATGCCTGCGACGGCAACATCACACCGCCGAGCCAGAACCCCGAGTCGCTCAGGTGGATGCAAGTAATCAAGACCGAATGAAGCATACATTCGGGGTGTAACGTATTCTCTTTTACGAATTAGATCTATAACGACCGTCTGAGTTTGTGCGGGGGAGAAAGTTCATATTCTCTCGGGGGTCCACGGTACGAGCGTGGACACGCTAATAGCTCATTGTAATAGTATGTAATAAACGGGCGGTGTCTCAACCGCTTCGCTGACCAGGATATCATCCGGTTCTGCCCTGTAAAACGCCTGCAATGCAACTCCGCCGGTATCTGTGATTCCCCCATGTAAAATGCCATGTACGCTCAAAATCTGGGAGGGTTAGGATTCCGTAAATGATCAGAGTGGTCCCAACTTACCTGATTTCATAATTACCAGCCCTCGTCATGTACCGCACCCACTTAACACTGCTGTAGTTGCTCTTCTCAAAAACCTTCAAGTACCGCACCAGCAGCCCCGAACTCGTAAACATGAGCAGCGAAAAGCTCAGGTTGAGCGGCGGTCTTGACCAGGCCTTTTGGTTGGTCATGCTGGTCAGGCTGGCTTCTGCGCTCAAGACGAACTCGCTCTGGCCCGTGAAGCGCGGAATCTTCCACACGATGTTGTTGTGCTCGGGCTCGTACTTTGCCTTGCCCTGCGACGTGCGCTCGGTGATGCGGGCCGTGTTGAGCGGGGTGGGTATGCGGACGACGACGTTGGTAGCGAAGAGCTTGGAGCCGTAGTTTGCGCGGATGGCGATGCTGTATTCGACCTTGGTCTTTCCGACCTCGTTGACGATGGCGTGGACCTTGAAGGGGAGGTTGACGTTCTCAGTGGCGCGGTACCTCATCAATTCGAACTCGCCGTCTGGGGGCACAAAAGAAATGATCCTGTCCGTGTCGAACTTGCCCAACTTCACGCACTGGTGGAACTGGCAGTCTTCCAGCGTCACGCTGCCCGCCGCCGCCTTGGTTGCCTTCGCACCCGCTCTGTTGCCGCTCGGCTGCTGCAGGTTATCCTCACCCAGCGTCAACCGGTCATTCAGACCAAACTTGCATTCCGGGGTTCCCGAAAGGTATGCGCGCATTATGATTTGGCCGTTGACGTCGGCGCGGAGGACAGTTCCGGTGGCGGACATGAGCAGGTTCACGTCCTCGATGACGTCGACAAAGGCTTCGTTCTTGCGATATTTGATGTCGTTCCGCCGCCATGAGAGGGCTCCGGTGGCCTGCATGGTAATCTTGGACGAGTCCTCCTGCGGGGGAGTGAGTGAATGATATGCCAGCTCCGGCAGAGTAAACAAACCATGACCCTTTCCGACTTGACGCCCTCGGTGGTGATGTACATCTTGAGTGTATCCGTCTCCGTATTCTGCGGGTACCCAAAGTCCAGGATCTCGTCCAGTAGCTCATACACCAGCACAAAGTTGTTCTTGACGGCCTCTTCGTCGAATTTACCAAAGTAGGCTTTGCCCAGACCTACCAGGCGGTACAGGAATTCAAAGACGAGAGCAGCATTGGCATTGCTCTTGGTAACAGCGACCAGGTAGATGTTCTCGTGCTTCACATGGCTGAAGGTGGTGGAGCCCAGGGTCAGGATAGGGGACCGGACCTGTGCATTGGAGATGACCTGGATGCGGAAGACATCAGCGAGGCGCGGCCGGCAGTCGTTGCGGAAGGCGCGGAAAATGAGATTTTCGCCCTTTTGGTTGAAGATGAGGATTCCGGAGAGCATCTTGCTGGGGCTGGGGTCAATATGGGGGGGGAGAGGCCGGCGCGACTCGGGGGGACGTTGCTTGAAGCCCGCCCGCCTGTAAGGGTCGTGCGCTGGGGTACTGATCTTGGCGCCAAGATCTTCACTAAACCAACTTCGTGTATAGGGATGTTAAACAATCAACACATGAATTATTTGCCATTCGATCAAAATAGGCTGCTTACGGAGATATCTACTGCATCATACTTAATGTAGCTAAAAGAAAGAGAAATTAGGCTTCAAATTACACAGTCGTAGATATATAATAAGATCGACGAGCGGTGAACCAAGAAGTCCTACAACGTGATTAAGCTGACCTCCGTTATAGCAAAACGTGCAAATGCATAGTAGTCAATATATAGGGTGGTTTTCGAAGCTTTATCCTGAAATATATATAAGCAAGTCCCTGGGCTGTTTGCTATGTACTGGATCTGCATGAGTCGACCTATTCAAACGCTCCATAAAGTTCTCCCGGACCATCGCAACGCTTTGCGTGGGACCTCCTTAACCTTCTCTTGGATTCTTGGTAGCTCATCGGCTTGCTCTTTGTATTACTGGCGTAAGATTGAATTGCCCTAGATAAAATATCGGCAATGGTTCCGCTTAGAGGATCCTTTGGTGGGAGAAATTCTTCAATGTCGTCATTGTCACCTTGGTAAACTTCCCGCACAACATTAGCGGCCACAAAACTAACTCTTTGCACACAGGATACCTCGCCCTCTTCCTTCCCACTTGGTGTCAGGTAAAGTTTTGTCTTTTCCCTATCTTCAAGGATGAGTTCGCATGAGGCATTCGGATTAGCTCCATGCTTGAGGAAGGATAATATCGCCCGGTCTGTACATCCAGCCCAGCATCCCCCATCTTCAAGGTCATTATAGAACTGCTCTAACATGTATCTCCAACATCCCATAGGCGATGAGGGTTCGGCCACGCCTCTGCCCATTGTTTTTTTGGAATTTGGGTCGATACCGCAATCGAGGAGACATTCGATTACATTGTAGCGGTTATTCTTAATGGCCTCGTACAGTAACCCGGGTGCTTTTTGTATGTAGGTCAAAGCCTCGGGGTTGAGAGAACATACTCGACGAAAGAGCTTGGCTGAGTTGATGCGTATTGCGAACTCAATTTCTGGGACTTTACAACACCAATACGACACGAACACAGATCTGAGAAGGGTGATTGGTAGTGGTTGATGGTTTGGGTCCATATCACCAAACGTCATTAAGCCCGGTGATATACAGCTTATCCTTTGATGCATGACTCTTTCCAGCTCTTCCCAATATGAAAAATTGTCGTGATCAAGATGCGTTCTTGCGAATGGGTAGAGTAGCCTGAGATATGGACCTGTGATGTGTTTGTACCAACTAAAATAATAGTACTCGTGGTCAGGAAGGAATTCAAAATCCGAGAATGTTTCCTTGTTGAACCAAGGGTAAGCGTAACGCGTGGAAAATTTTTGTCCCCGAAAGTCGATGCGAATACATGTCTCCAAGAAAGAAAGGCATGGCCTCCATCCCAGAGGCATAGAGTCAGAGGAGGCTTTTCCCCAACTCAGCAATTTCCTGTGGACCTCTTCCTTTCTTAAATATTCATGGATAGTCCAATGGGCATAATAAACTTTCAGATTCATCATGTCAGGATATAAGGGCCAAAGTAGCGGCTTCCCGTTATCTAATACTTCTTTTTCCACCTCTATGAGTCCTTTGCACTGCACCTTAAATCTTTCTTGTGTTGCTGAAAAATCTTCGAAGAAGTCATCCCATGCAATAGGAGCCTCCTTAATCCCTTTGTTTATTGTGTCCTCGTTCAAAAAGTGATGTACTGGTAGTAGACTCCACTCTGATTCTGCGAGAAGTAGGTGTCGAGCGGCATTGTACCGGTGCTTTTTCTTTATGGAGCACAACAGATATCCGATGAGATCTTCAATTCTTGGAGGAATTTCTTTTAAGCATTTATATAGGCCTTCAAGTGCATCTCGGTCGCCTATTCCGTCTAGCAGAGAGCGAGTCGCAAGATAAACCCACATAAATACACCTTGTGCCGTACTGATGATTTCTTCCACAAGCTGAAGGTGGTTTCTGTCTCTCATGACTTGTCTTTGAAACATCTCGTCTCTTTCCAGGGTATCTGCCGCGTAATTCTTGATATCATCGTGCGTCAGTTCGTGAACAGGGATAACGTAGTCTCAGTTCTTCCCGAATGCCTTCTCGAAAACGGGAGAAGGGCGGCTTGAGACACACACCTTAGCCCGATGATGAAAATGGAACATTTTCAAAAACTTAACCAACTCTTCTTCGTGGACTTCTTTGTTATCACATTCTCCTTTGTCGTTGAACTCGTCAATGCCATCGATGAAGAAAATAAAACGTAAGTCGAGCTCGTCAGCTGCCTCGAGGATTTTTTGGATTGATTGATGAAGATCGCTTCGAGGGAACTTATACTTGGTACCACCAATCATCCAGTCGTGCCCGGGAAATACACGCCCAATAAGGTCTCGCCTTTTGTACAGGATTCGAAAGACCAAAGTTTGCATTAAACCTTTCAGAGAACGCTGCATCAGTACCCCAGGCCTCCAGAAGAAAAATTCCGTGATAAAGAGAGAACTCGAGGACTTCCAATCCTGGAGGTGCTCTTCCAGCTGTTTATGGCGGGCCAGATACTTCATCAATGTGCTTTTACCGGCCCCGGGCTTCCCAGTGATCCAGAAGATGTTATTTCCATGATCTATCGAATGAAGCCACCTTCGAAATTTCGCTTCTTTCTTTTCGTCCATATCCTCATTATTATCCGTAATCCATTCAAAGGTTTTCGTATGTGCTCCCTTGACCTTTTCCATGATGACAGCGAGCCCGGCAGAAATCTCAGCATCCATCAGTGCGCCTTGAATGTGTAGATGCTTCAATTTTGCATCTATATTGGGGAGATGTGTGCGGAAGATGTAGGTGGTCAATTGCTCCGCAGACTTGTTGATATTCTCAGCCCCTTCTTTCAGTTCATCGTTCTTCCACCATGTTCTTATGGTTGATTTACATAGCTGAAGCCAACCTTTCTTCTTTAGTTGCAAATCTTCCAGCTTCTTCACATACTCTTCAGTCTTCTTTTTCAACTCTTTTGCAAAAGTTTTTGAGGTTATCGTCATACATCGCATCATTTTCAGTGTTGATGATAAGGTCGGTCTGTTTCTCCACGAGCTTTGCACAGCTGCGGAACCCTTCCACTTCCCTGCTGAATCCAGATTTGGATTTTTTGATCTCCTTGAAAGTACTTGTGATTGTAGAACTGACTTGAACAAGTCGTACGACACTCTCGACAACTGTGATAGCGGTTGAAACAGGGTCCATTGCTATGAAGAGTGGTAATCCGATCAATATGGCAAAGTTGGCAAGAATTTCCTCAGTGGCTCGTAGGGACAACAATAGCGGCGATAGAGCAGGGCTAAGTATCATGGCCGACTCTCAGGATCAGTCGCCTCTCTAATATGGGCGGTGGTCTACTAAGGGTCAAAGGACAACAGTTCGGAATTGATTTGGTGAGGGGATTGGGTGTTCTTCCCTACATCATGAAGAACCAACTTGACCAATAGACACTCTTACGGATAATTGCGTGTAGCTACTGGGAAGGTGACACGATGTTGATTGGGCGTAAAGGTTCCATATCTGTCTGCGTACAATATTGCTAGGCTGACGGAAATCCTGGATGTGTATTTTTGCGGCACAAGTCATCAGTCATTGGTTGTGCAATAGCGCCTGTAGTCGAAGGATGTGACGGTGTTAATGCGAGACGACATATCCTGCAAGCTGCACTCGATCACGCTCACTCAGTGCATGTCCGAATATTGATTGTCTGTGACTGAAACTAGGATAGCTCAATCGATTGTATTCCGTCACATTTGAAGCCATCGAGCCATGCTTACCCGACAAAGGCAGGCGTGCTTTTCACTGGGCTCATGCGGACATGGTAGAAAAGCTCGAGACGTACAAAAGCGGGGGCATGATGCAAGTGTGGAGAGCACCAATAATGCAAGTGTAAACAACCGTGGCACTAGTGCAACCTCCTGATCCCCCGCTGGAGTGGGGGACCAAGCTCAACACCCAACTTGGTGTCATGCCGCCAAGGGCCCTGGTGGTTATATGGCTTATGTAAGCAACAGAGCGTCATCGCTTCGGAGCCTCTTCCCTCCACTCCTGCAACATTTCTCCCATTTCGCTGCCTCTGAGACGCCCAATGCCCGAACCATCTCATCAAAGTTCGGAAAAACTCTTCTTCAAGTCATGGATTGCACGTACAAGTCTGCCAGCTTAGGCGGGCTCCCCGACGAGCTAACGCTGCTGGTCCTCTCCAACCTCCATACCATCCCATCGTACGAGCCGCAGTCGGAGGCCTTCAAGAATAAACACCAAGAACGCGCTCGCCAGTACGAAAATCATGTCCGAAAGCGAGCACTGTATTCATTGGCGCTTACCAGCCGGCGGCTCAACTACGTCGCGACGCCCGCCTTGTACTCCTCGTTCGTCAGCACTGCAACGTCGCGCGGCTTTTTCCCTGTCAACAATTTTCACCGAACCATCTCCACAGCGCCAAACCTTGCCCTGCACTTGAAGTATGTCGAAAACCGCCTGGCGCATTACTCGGGCGACTCGCTCGACGATGACTCGGCCTTTTCTGGTACTCATGCGCTGGTCTCCGAGTACTTTTTCAAGCTTGCTTCCATCATAGCGCTTGCCCCCAATCTCGAGGCCCTCAACGTTGTGAGTCTGGAGATGCGTCGTGTCTCCATGTGGGCCTATCTCGTCCCTTCGTCAGTCTTGATCCCGGCCTCCAACGCCATTGTGCAAGGCTCCAAGATTGCAGGGCACGGCCTCGAACATCTCCATTCCATTGCACTGCAAATACATACTGTCGATTTTGTTCCCGGACCTGAACCCTTCTTTCGCATCGCAGATTTGCTCACCCCCATCCCCTCGCTCGTTCAACTGCGTGCATCTGGTGTCATCTCCACGCGATCCATGGGCCCCATGTCCCACACCTTCAAAGGTTTACAGCGCCTTGAGATTACCGAGTGCGGCCTCAAGTTCGATGACATTGCCGACCTTTTGCGTGCATGCGATGGACTCAGGCATTTCAAATGCCACTGGTCATTTGTTGATCATGGTGGCGATTCGCCGTCAGAGCTCTTCGAAGGCATTGCTCCGCATGCGTCCACTTTGGAGACATTGAGCTTGGACATGCGAGAATCGCGCTACCACAACTCTTCTGCCTCTGTCATCAACTCACACCCACATTCTCTGCGCGACTGTAGTAGCCTTCGCACAATAGAAATCTGCGAGCGTACTGTCTTGCCCAGGAGCACCGGCAGTGGTTGGATCCCCGTCAACGATCCTGAACGTATTTCTGCGATCCTTCCGCCATCCTTGGAGCGCTTAGTTGTCTTTCTCGAGCCTCTTGAGAGGTATGGGCATGACCATTCCCCATTCGACGGCAACGGCATTTTCTATGACCTTTTAGAAGACTGCGATTTGGTCCTTCCCAAACTACGCTCGGTTGCAATTGTTTCTAGAGGTTCGGTACCAGCACAGCATCTTACGCAAACTTTCTGCGATCGCGGCGTGGACTTGTCTTTTGTCAATGGGTAAAGTCATGTATACATATCAAGAGGTAGCATTAGAAAAAGGCGTTTGGCATCATCACTTACCCGTAACCCAACATTAAGCATTGCATCCTCGTACCTCAAGGCCATCTTGTCTTTCTTTTCTTCTTCGTACTCGTCTTCATGCGCTGAGGGTCTTGTCGCCTTGTGCAAACGCGGACGTTGACGTTTCGAGCGCCTCGACTACCCCAATCGAGTCAAAGCATCACTAGCGCCAAATGTCTGATTGCCATCAAGGCTCTTCAGCGTCTCTCTTAGGCTGCTCTAACGCTTCCCCGCTTACTTTGAAGTGACCAGCTTGCGTGGTCAACGAGAGCGGTCAAGAAAGCAGCCATCCAAGCTGAAACCCTCGATCACCCACACCCATCTTTATATCGGACTCGATACCCTCAACGACTCTTACGAGTACTCAGTAAGATTTCAAACTTCTTCCCACTTACTGTGCTCGAGTCTTGCTTGACGGCCTCCACTCCAACGAGCAATTTCCCCCGGCAGTCGCCCTCGCAGGAACCACTACACATCGACCGAAATCCTAGGAAGCTGCTCGAGGGCTATAATGGAGTGCGATTCTGAATCCGGCTCCATTTTTTCGGGCCCATCGCCTCCGAAGTCCATCGTGTCTGATCCAATTCCGGAATTTGCTCATATATTCATCACTCCCTCGCCCATGCTACAGTCTCCCTTCCAGTCCCCCGTTAAATCTCTCGCTCCTCACTCGGAGATATCTTCTGAGACTGACAAGACCGTTGAGAAACTTGGGGCTATGGATTCGAGCCCAAATCAGGGTTCTTCCTCGCAGGAAACCTCTCCGGCCGAAACCTCTCCTGCCAGTGCCGAGAGTGAGGTAAGTGAAGCTTGAGACCCATCCAGTGGGCAGATGACTGAGGAACTAGACCAAAACCGACGAGCCTTCTGACGGTAAGATCATTGCTTTGACAAAGGAACAGGAAGAGGGCAAGGGCTCTTCGGAGAGCGCATACAGCAGCGGCAGTTCTGGCCATGAAGCTGTGGCTGCTGATAAGAATAATGCAGGCGATCAGGCTGGCGAACCCACGATTTCACCTTCAGTAACGCCGAAAGCCACGGTGCCTAAACGCCCGGCACTTCCATATCTCGCACCTCCTGACGAAGTGATACCCGGGTGGATTCCTTCCCAGCCTCGCCCCGCTCCTAATCCCCCTCAAGCTGAGCGGCAGGCTCGATGCCCGCCGTTTTATACAAAAGGCGAAAGGGACGCCCGTCGTCCTCCGGTTGCTACACCAGCCGACAGGGAGGTCCAGCGTCTCAGCTTCCTCCTCCAACAGGAGCGCCAGACCAGCTTTTCGCTGAGGAAGAAGATCGAAGAGATGGAGACCACCATAGAGAAGAAGCACGACGCTGCCATGTCCACCATCCTCGCCGATCTCTTCCGCCGCCAGATCGCCGCCTTGCAGAACAAACTGAACCTCGAGAAACTTGAAGCCAGCCTCAGCAAGCGCGCGCAAGACATCCAGCAGACCGAGGCATACCTTGCAGAGGGCCAGCGCATCCTCACTGACAAGCTCCGCGGCCAAAAGGTCGACACCAAGTCTCTTGAGGCCCTGCACATCACGAATGCGTACAACCAGGGGCGCGTCGCCTCGGAGATCCAGTACCAGCACATTGAGCGCTCCTGGCAGGCCAAGACGGACTCGTTCGAGCTGCGCAAGCAGAACCTCAAGATGAGGGAGGAGGCGTGTATGGCCACTGCTCGCGACCGCTTGGCCAAAGAGCTGCGCGAGGATATCGAGTATGAGTTGGAGAGCGAAGTCTCAGATGCGGCGTACAGGCGGGGTTTTGAGGCAGGTAAAGAGGAAGGAATGAGAATTCAGGGGGGCTGGAAGCTTCCCCCTGTGCCGCCTCCGGTTCATAAGGGGCTGTTTGATGATATCATTCCGGCTCCTGCTATGCATAATGGGCGTGTGATCCTAGCTGGTTATGGTGGAAAGAAGGAGAGTCAGGAGAAGGGTGGGGAGAAGGAGGAGGAGAAGGGTGGGGAGAAGGAGGAGGAGAAGGGTGGGGAGAAGGAGGAGGAGAAGGGTCAGGGGAAGGCTTCTGCCATTCCCAACTTGATTGATATTTGATTGAGGGTTCTTTGGGGCGGGCAGGGGGGTGATTAGAGGGGGATCATGCGGGACATTTTTCCTTTCTGAATTTGTGGTTTTCTGGGTTTTGGGCATATATGCGGCATTTTGGAGTGGTCTGAGGACCTTCCTGTCTCATTATTTTGTATTAAAATTGCTTTGATTTGTAGGGAAATGAATGCTTTTTTATAAAATTTAGATGTTTATTACATTTTGTGATAGATTTTGTGCCTTGAAGTGGGTGATGCCGGTGTACGGATAGTGCTTTATGACGCCGACACCACATTATACCAATCCAATATGAGTAATACATAATGCTGTGTCTCCATAAAACATCACTATCCGATTCTCGACTAGATCTGGCAGACGGTCCAAGAGAATGATGTATGATGCCCACAACACATTTTACGAGATCAGAAAGTAATTTGCAAAACACTGTGTCTCCATCATACACTGTTGTCTCCATCTATCTAACCTGCAGGGATACCGCTTTATGATGCCGACATCACAGTATACTGTTCCAAGATGAGTTACACATAATGCTTTGTCTCCCTCATACACCCTTATCCTACACCTGCCTCACCACCGGCCCATGCCCTCTCTCCCCCAGCACCTTCCCCCTCCCTACTCCGCTCACCCATTTCTTCGCATAATCCTGTGCTCCACCCCCAATCGCCCTCATACCCTCATCTTCCCTCTCCCCCTCCTCCCTTTCCTCCCTCGCCACATACTTCCTCACCGTCCCCAACACCTCCCTCTCCACCCCATCCGACGCCGAAAAGAATCCCCTGTTCGCAACCCACGCCTCATACTCCGCCCACCACCACGAATGCGTAACCCCATCCTGCCCCTTGTACCCCGCAACCAACTCCTCCCCACGCCCATCTTGGACCGGACGCCTGCCCACACGCTGCGCCCACGGCTTGTCCACGATATAATGCACAACCGCGGGCTCCCCGTCCCCCGTCCACACCCCAGCATGCCAATACCTCCACGTCTTCAACGCATTAACCCTCCAACTCACCCCCCTCCACCGCCCCGCAAACACGCCGTTCAAAAAATCCTGGTCCGGGAACTTCATCCCGCGCAGCACCCCACCATCCTCCGCCCTGAACCTCGACTGCACGAAGCCCGCCAGCAGCGCACTCGGCCTGAAGACAAAGACTCCCGAGTTGAACATGGCGAGGGTCTCGTGCCCGCCGCGCACCTCGGGCACCGCGTCCGCGCCGTGAGCGCCCGTGTAGGCGCAGTTTTGCGGCGTCCACGAGGGAGGGGCCCAGACGTCTGCGTCGAGGTTGCAGACGCAGACGTGCGTGGCCAGGACGCGGAGGCGGCCCTGCTCGCCGGCCAGGTAGCGCGTGGACTCGTCTGAGAGCAAGAAGGGCAGGGGATCGCGGCGGACCAGCGTGTCGGCGTCGAGGAAGCAGATGTAGTCGAACGACTGTGGCAGGGCGTGTATGTCGAAGACGCGGAGCTTGGTCCAGGTGTCTGCGAAGCGCTCTGCGACCATGCCGTGGTCTGGTGTCGTTGCGGCGACGGTGCCATTGGGTCCGCGGGGTGGGATGCGCAGGTGCTCGACGGGGTGGAGGATGATGTTGCAGTGCTTGGACTCGGATTCGAGGGCCTTTATGCAGGGGTGTGGGAGGGTGGAGGGCGTGTATTGGATTATGAGGGGGGTGCTGGGGGAGTGCTTGTGCAGGGAGTATGCGAGGATGATGACGCCGGCGAGGTAGGTTGGGCGGGTGAGTAGTGTGGCGTACGCGATCTTGTGGCCCGAACCGTTACTCGTGCCGTTTTTCTCGGACATTTTCGATCTTTTTGGAGTGGTGTGTAGTCAATTTGGAATTGTGCTTTGTTAATGGCTCTATGTATCGGACCCTCGTGGTGAGTACCTCTGTATCGGAGGTTTTGTATCCATGGCGGGGCCGGGGTATAACACCCCCCTAGAAATAAGCAAAGTCCATGATGTCCTGATTAATCGTCTTTGGCGGTATGCGTCGTCCACGGGCAATAGACATATGTTTTTGACGTCATGGATATACGATCACGTGGGAACAAAGGCGTCCGGAATCGGATGCGCACGACGCCAATGACGAAGAAACTTTGGCGGGAGTCAGTAAAACCCGAGCGAGATTGGCGAAAGAGAAGAAGAGAAAACTTGTAAGAGTGCCATTATACATATCGACTCGCGGGTATCTTGATCAAACCTTCATCCAATGTCGCCAGATACCAAACCAATATCATACATGAATCTTGACCAACGCGGCAAACCCTGGTGTGATGAATGACGGTAAACGCTCGCATCCGGTTATTACTGTTTCGGCTCCTCCTTTGCAAGTGCCTTGCCCCAAGCGCTCTCAAAGCCTGCATCCGCTCCAGCCCAGCTATCCTTCAAGTCTGCAGGCTGGCTCAGGCTCGCGCCCAGCGCGTCTCCCGGTGCCGCCAGGCTGATGCGGTTGCTTTCCAGCCCTGCAGCCGTGGTCGGACGGCTGGCTGCGCCACCTTCGGGAGATTCAAACTCGAAATTGCTCGAGTACACAACCGCAGCAAATGCCTCGAGATCGCGTACCTGCTCAATGGCGGCCAGGTATTCATTGTTCGCTCCACTGCCAATGCTGTGCGCCTGCCTGCAAAAGACTGCAAGGCTGTTGGCGACTTTGGCCTTGATGTCGTTGCCAACGATTTCCTGTACCCGAGCAGAGTTTTCAGAAACGGGGGGAATCTTGTAGGAGAGCTGCGAAATCTTGACGTCGATGAGGTGGGAGAAGGCGGCGTCGAGCAGGCGAGTGAGGACGTGCGTGAAGGACGGCGAGTCAATAAGGTCGGATGTCTCGTCGATCAGTCGGCGGAGAGAGGTGGCGGTTGTAGGCGATGTAGACTCGCTGGTCGAGGACATGCCTGATTCTTTAAGGACATGGTCTTCCTGGTCCTGCGAGGGCAGGAGATAGGGCAGCCACTTGCAGGTTCTGGCCCATGTTAGCGGAGTAATGTGTCGCGTGACCTTGAATACTGACTTCCTTTCTTCCTCAGTTGCGCCCTCGACCCTCTTCCGGACCTCCAGGGTAAGTTCGGACAGCCTCTCTATGGTCATTTCCTCTCGAGGATTCACTTTGCCAAAGACTTCCTTGACCGCAGCACGAACCTTCTCCATCAGATCTAGGCACCCGCGATGTAAGAGCCACCAGCTGAAGCTGAGGTATCGTCTGTTGGTCTCGAAATCGTTGCCGTATGCCTGCTCATCGTTGTCGTCGTCGTGGTTCTCAAGACTGATGGTCGATTCCTGATTTGCCGGCGGTGGAGCAGCGAGCGATACCACGCTAGCGAGATAATTCCGGCGTCCCAGCAGGTTGAGCTGTATCCGCGTGAGGAGAGTAAGAAGCGACAGTGTGTAGAGAAGCGTGAAGGCGCGAGTAATTGCTGGCATAGTCAGTCGTAGCAGATATGACGCAGTTGGGCCTACTCACAGCTTATCTTCATCTCATTCCACAGCTGCGCCTTGGTCTTCTTACTCTTCCGCTCTTGGCTTGCGTCTGTCCCAGTCTCGGTGCTCCCAACGGTGCTCCCGCCATCCGTCGTGATCTGGCTGGCATGAATGAAACTCTCGCTCTGGAAGCTGGAGCTTTTGCCATCGTCCTCCGTCTCCACGATGCTAGGCGGCGCGGAGCTCGCAATTTCGCTGGGCCCGACGCTCCTAGCGAGTCTCTCCGCCTTTTGTCTCTGCAACTCCTCCAAAACTTGCTCTACGGGTATGGCATCGAGTATATTCTCGGTGGCGGTGGGCAAGATGGCGAGGACGGTAAAGGTGCAGTCTTCCTGGTTCTGCTCGAAGCGGCGCCGAAGACTAGATTCCCATGAGCGGCATTCAAGAACAATGCTGTTACCACCCACTTCTCCTTCGCAATGCGATCGTCGCTCATGCGCTGCCGCGCCTCCGACAGCTTCCCCAGCACATACTGGCCGGCGAGATAGCCGGCGCCGAGCACTCCGGCCCCGATAGCGAATCCTCTACGGTTCCGATGGAGCCAGCGGCGGGTAGCTGATATCATTGTTGTGGCAGGTCGGAGGGAGAAAATATTATGGGAAGCTGGACTCGATCGCGAAGCTGTGCGGTGGCTGAGGGGTAGGTAGGGGGACAGCTCAAGGGAGGATCCCGAGGTCGGACGCGGATGCGGGGACCGCACCTGAACGCCGGAACAGGGGCCTCGTCTGGGAGAAAGGCGGAGAATTGAGGCAGACCACACTACGAAAAGGGTCCAAATCAGCGCCAGCTGCTGGCGTCGATGGTCAGGATGGGAGGGGGCTGGTGGTGATGTGTATGCCAAGACATGTGTGACTAAGCATTGCCGAGGTAGATTCCGGATTCGGTAACCGACACATACACCTCTGTCACGGGGGTTGGGTGTAGCACATGGAGCTTTTTAGAACATGTTCTCGGTGACGTATTTGTGGGACAACTGCAATAACTGTGCGATAAAACTCCCTATGAGCTTCATTGTGGTGTACCAAAGACGGAAATGTCATGAATATTTGCACGTTGAGCAGCAGGATTTTGAATTGCTAGTCTTTGTAGCAGCCTCATACAAAAAGCACACAGTATGGCAAAGCCGTAGAGAGCCGTCAAAAAATCGTATTCAGGTCGTTATTGTAAGAATTCTCCGGAAACGTATATGTTTTTAAAGTTCTAGTGCCCGCTTCATATCCCCTCAAGTATCGAATAAAACAACTCAAAAACGTATAAAGAATAAAAGGCCGTAGAAATCGTCAGGTTCAAAAGGAATATTCGTATTCTGAATGGAAATTTGAAGGAAAGATAACGTATGTTTCGGCTCAGCTCATGATCCTCGTATCGGCTGGAATGGACGGAGTCGGATTTGTCGGTGTAGGTGAATTGGAGGATGCATCACTTCCTGCGGAATGGCTATTTGGCGATGATCTGCACAAGTACATGTCAGCTCGTGTTCAGTACGTATGCAGTATGTGGCCACTCCAGTCGGTCCTCGGCAAACGGCGATCCGGCAACAAGGAAAGTTAACTGACAAGAGAAAAGCTAGATCAAGATCTAGCTATAGTTTGGCATTAGTCGAGTTTCCAATTAGATGAGACAGATTGCTGATGTTAAATGGCGATCCCGAAGGTCCGCATGGTTGATTCGTGCCTAAACTAATCATGTCCTTTGAAGGGGCGGAACGGGGACACTCCCGACAAACCAAGGTAGGGGAGAGATTAAGGGCCCAAGGACCAATATGGATACAAGATTGTGACAAGGTATTGACAGTGGATCGCGCATAAACTGTACGGCGCAAAACCTGGGAACGTTGAAAAGGAAACAGCCCTGTGACAAATTAAGTCTCCTGTACAAAGAACCAGAAAATGAAATTCAACAACTTGCTCCTGACAAATTCCAGCTCCATTTTTTGCCTTGCGCCTACAACCTGGCCCAGAGCCCTATACATCTCGTCGCATTCGTGGTCGTGTTCTTCATTAGGACTTTTGACCTCTTGCTTCCAGCGTAATGTACATTAATAGAATCCATGACTGGGTGGCTCAGGTCCAAGATTTGAAATCCCTTCCAGGCTGGGATTCAAGGCCACCACACGCGGAATACGTGTTTGGCATACCTATTCATCGGGATTTCGTTGAAAAATTCGTTTCCGGGGTAGAGTTCGAATGCGAGCATTCTCCGCTCTGGTTTCCGCGGCTCAGAATGTCGTGGTCGTCTATCTCTATGTCGAAGTATAATGAGTGATAAGGTCCAGCCTGTGGCAATGAACGAATGGTAAATCCTATGGGAAGCTAGAGGATGCATGGGGCTTCAGGTTAGCTTCCCAGGTAGTGTCCGGACCTTGTCAATAGGTTTTCGATGAAACTCCGGACTGTCAAGAACCGGCGATAGATCACTGAATCAAACCATACGTCTGTGTAAAGATACAGGAGGTTTAATGATCACGGAAACGACTGTACGGCCAAGATTTTAGGTCCGGGATAGCAGAAACGGCCTGGACTTTGTGGATCTGAAGGCTTCAGATATCCCAAAACTTGTACCTGGCTGTTACACCGGTAACATTGGCAATTAGACTGTATCTCAGATCCCAGCGAACGGAATTGGCCCAAAAGGTCCATTTGGAAAAAAACAATATATAACCAGGAAAAGAAAGTCCTCCAGGGATCGATAGTCAAAGACTACCAAGGGGCGGCCGTTTGTCTCTGAGATTTTCAATTCTTACGAATTGAAGGCTCCTTCGGTGTAGGTAGCATCTGTCCATGGGGAAATCGGGTCATATCCATCCAAACTAGAGGCAAAGGAACCTTCAGGAGGCCCAGGGTAAAGAGCGTTATCATATGGAGGCCCGTGGTTACTTATGGCCGCACCAGGAAAAGCGGCCTCAGAAAGCTCCATAGGCTGGGTATGGAAGGGATAAAGGTTTCCAGTAGTGTGGCCGGCAGTAGGAAAATTAAATGGCTGTGGATGTACGTACGCTTGACTGCTACCCGTTTGTATCCGAATACCCCAAGGAATCTCGGGGGAAGAAACAATTGGGCTAGGTTTGAGCTCCCGGTCATGTTCAAGCGGTTCCACCACAATATCGGAATTGTGTAAGCTATCAGAACTAGGATGCCGGGTAATTGACAAATCTTCGTGCTTTACCACAATCCCAACCGTCGGCAGCTCTTTGTTAGGTACTGCGGACTTTCTCCTGCGGCCAGAGTAAGAAACTGATTTTTCAAGAATCAGGAACACACCTTTTATGCGCCTTCGTGGAGTCCTCGACCGACTCCTCCGGTGTCGTAACATCATTTATATGTGTACACTGACACATTAGCGACTAGTAGTCCTAGTTTCCTCGAACAGGAAATTACCTTTCCCTTTTGTTGCCTGCATTTGGCACAGGCACCACGCTTCCTGGTTTCTTTGTAAGCGCTACGCTCCTGCATCGTCATCTTGCGCTTTGTTTTGGGCTGCATCATCTGCCCGTCTAAGGCACTGAAGACAATCTGTTGAGATTTGGTGACTGTCAACGGTGCAATCCTCGTGGGACTATGTGGTTGCTCTAAGCTTTCTTTGCTTCGATCTGCTAGAACAGCTGCTGGACGCGACGTGGTCATGCAAGGAGAGTTGCTCGATGAGACACTGTGTTGGCGGCTGCCAGTCGATGCTACCTCGTTGACGCTGTGCTGGTCTGTCAGTGGTGTGACGGGCTGACTCTGCGAAAACTCGGTCGGCGTTGGGTGATCAGAGCTCCTCGATTGCATGTCACGAAGCTCCTTCATGAGAAAATCAATCGCTGCTTGATGTTTCCTCTGCTTGTGGGTACTGCAGTTGGGATATATCATCTTCAGCTGTTCAGATAGTATGTCCGAATCAACTGGATGGATAAAGGTAATGCCTGCCCATGGTGGGTTCTCGTCATCAGTCGGTCGTGTCCGCCTTATGAGGGACATGGTGACTAGAGTCTCGGTCCGATTATCTGAAAATTCAAGAACGAGCAAGAGAGCTCATTCTGGTTATGGTTGTTGTTAAGGGTATGGATCTGATTCCATTGTAAGCCACTGTCCGTGTAGGGGTTCGAGTTCTCCAGATCATGGGCCACCAAGGGCCCCCATGCTGACTACGGAAGATTTCCAGGCCGTCTCTTAGCTTCTACCATTGTTTCTGTTCCTTGATCGTCGTTCTACCTGTTGAACAGAGGATCAAGCAAAAGCAAAACTTACACCAAAGTGAACTCGGCGGCTCGAAGTGGCAAGATTCTCACAGGACTAGGCTGAAAAACAGGTAAGACCTGGCACGGGTGAGCTAAAACGAGGGGGAACGGTCACGTCAAATACGTCGCCGCCCGGGGGATCCATCATCCTCAAGGTTTCAGGCAACTAAATCGGCATAGACCCGAAAGCTACCAGGGACATGCTCAGCTTCGGTTCCTTACTCGGCTTCCAAACTGATTCGCCTGCCAAAAGGTCCCGGCGTCGATTTTGGGATAGCGCGGTGCCTGATCGGTGCCCGGAGCGCTTAAGCGGCATGGCGCAATATGCAGTATGAAGATACCGATTTCCACGGGGCGGAGTGCGTTGGAGGACAGACACGTCGACTCGGCTCCTACGTGTGGCGCGGATGATTGGCGCAGCGACATCAGGCTGGACCGTGTTCGGGCAGGGTGGCCTGCGAAGTTGGGCACGAATGCATACGTCCGGTCAATAGAAAGACGACAGGTCCCGCAGCTATAAGAAACGCCGCAGCGCATTCGCGTCTCAGGCACATTCGTGCACGCTGGTGATGCGTTGTGGCATGCAGCTAACCCAGTGCAGCCTGTTGCCTTCGCAATGATCGGACACCGTAGACGCTGTGGCTTCTGGCGACTCGGAGAGATTGGCCACGCTCGGTCAGATGATGGGAGATGACTAAAGCCGATAGAGTGCAGAGGGAAGATGGACGATTGTTGAACAAGCCAGGCACGCCAGAGTTGAAGCCTCAGGGATATACATCGGATGGGTTCGCGCTAGTCTCGTCTCGGCTGGCTTCCTGCGACGTCAACGACACAGCCCACGACTCTGAGATGGCCGTCACGCCCAAAACGCCCTCATCTACCCCTTTCTGACATCTATCCGGATGTGCCGGCTTTGCTGGCCTCCTGTCTTGTGTGGTGCCCCCTCCCGGACGTGGTAGCGTGACAATGCGACAGAGCCGGAGTTGCCGACAAATCTAGGCACCAGTGTAATGAATGGCATGACTGCCATTGGAATGACCCAGCAAGCTGGAGCTCTTGTCATTTGATGAACTCGCTGGCAAGACTTTGGGGTTCACTGCAAGTACGGGGATCCTAGGCCCAGAATATGTTTGGCTACAACAGGCCCTCTAGTGCCGTCGGCTCTGTTTTGGATTGCTTGAGAACTAAACTACTCATGTCATAAAAGAGGGTTAGATCAGAGAAAGTTGAAATAAGATATATTATGCAGCTTAATAGGTACAGGTACAGCGAAGTGTGAAATATAGGGAAGTCTCTATATTGACTGTCACTCTTAATCGAAGGCCTTTAAATAGTAAAAAAGAGTCCCGAGCCGTGGCTTTGGCAAGAACACGTGCGCAACACCTTGATGTAACCGTTGATAAGGCTATGGTAATACAGATAGCTCGTACCAAGAACTAATTAGGGTATACTACTAAAGTCAGAAGAGTATTATCCATTCTATGCTCCATGCATAGGGCAAACCACAAGCTACCAAAATGTGGGATGGTCTTTTAGATTCAAGAGACTACTGGTTGATCTCTATCACGAAACAATTCGATTCACATCCTGAATATTCTGCCCATCTCATCAGCAGCTTTCTTTGCGCCCGCCCTCACAGAATCATCAAATCGCTCATCCCCAGCAATCTCTCCAAATTTCCTCCTGTAGAGATTCCACTTGTGAACACTCAGTCCTTCAACAGCATTCCTGCTACATAGCTCAAACACCTTCCTCCCGGCAATTAAGATCCAAATGGATGCAGCTGGGATATACACCTTCATGCGCTTCTCCACGCTAGGCCCTGCATCTGAGTTCTCCAAAGACTCCAGCATGCACCTCGACAGACAAGATGATACACCGGGTACGCTCTTATCATCAGACAAGGCAATAGCTGCGAAAGTGGTGGCGTTCTTGTACGGCGTTGCCTGCGCAAGCCACTCATCCAGCTCCAGATGCTGACTCGGCTGAACAGCTATCGACGGCGTCAGAAAATAGCTACACGTGCACAACAAAAGCATCAAAACTCACCGATACCATAGTCGCTAAAAGTTGCCGCGAACCCAGGTAGCTCGGCCCAAAACTTCTCGCCCAGCTCATCCTTCATCGTCTCCCCGCTTTCACCCTTCACCTCGAACTTGCTCATAGCTTCGACGAATCGGATCAGTCGTTTGCTTACGTCCGGGCTGCTCCCTTCGGCGCGTATGGCGTCGCAAACGAAGCTCCAGACTAGCGTGATGCGAGGGGAGGTTGGGTCGGACTTGATAAGTGGCTCCAAGGTCGATGCAACATTTTCCGCGGCTTCTTCTGGAGAAATCTCGTCTTTGGCAAATTTTGCAAATATCTCGATGACTTTCTTGGTGTCGGGGTATTGTCTGCCTCCCTTTTTGGCGTTTATTTGCTCAAGCCAAGAGGTTGCATGGTCTGACATGGTGTTGCTATCGCACATTGTATCGGCTGTATAAGGCAAACTAAAGATAGGCAAAAGTAGTCACCTTAATTGTAATGGAATGGATGTGAATTATAGAAAAAGTGCATCTTATCGGAAATGGAAGTGTACACAGTGTTTGTCCGGACGCGCCCATCTTGGCACAGGCGAAATCCAATCGGGGACCGACGTAGCTCGGTCATTGGCCTGAATCAAGACATACAGTCCGCACGAGAAAAACACAGGCTACCGTCACGAACTGCCGCTGTATTCTGTTCTCACGACGCCCATTGTCATACTATCTCACGGTTAGAGACTTGTCCCCCGAAAAATCGGTCTCTGTAATTTTATACTGCAGCGCAATAGTTTTGCTGGGAGATGACAGACCTGAGCCTGATAAGATTAAGGATATGATTTTACATTACGCACTATGATTTTCTATGCCTTGTAAAGTCATAGTTTAAGAGCTGCTAGCCAGCTCTTTTCATGGGCAATACTAGATGCCCATGCAATACATCATTTGGATTTCGGCACAGAAGGCAGATCCTCGAATGGAAGCCCAAGCAGCTCGACGATATGTTCCAAGATGCCAACCACCTTTTCATCCTCAAATCTCCGCCCAACCAGCTGCAGACCCACGGGTACACCATGGAACTCCTCTGAATCCCACAGTTTCCTATTATCCTCATCTTGGCCACTCAGAGGCTTCTCATCGCTTTCCCAGTCATCCTTTTCTTTGTCGACTTTGAGCACCGGGAACACGGCTCCCGGATAGTCCAAAAGGTTCCACTGAGACGTGTATCCCCAATATTTGGCAGTGTTGTGTTTGGGTGCCACACCAGGCCCTACCGGGCATAGCAACGCGTCAATGCCAAATTTGTTCCAGTGAAGTGCGTATTCCTTGCGATATGCCTCGCGCTCTTCGAGCCAATAGGCTAGCTCGCCAACTGAGAGCTTTTTCACGCATGGGTTATCCTTTATGATCCATTTAGAGAGTGGCCTCCAAGGTTCGCCAGAAGATTCGATCATCTCGGTATCAGCCTCGCCGCCGTCTGGATAGTAAAGCGAAGAGATGATGGCCCATGCTTCATCGTGGAGGTATGGTTCAAAGTCGACGACATCGATATTGTTTTCTTTTAACTTTGTCGACACTGATTTCAGGGCGCGACTGACCGGGGGATGCGGGCGAACAACACCATCGTGCCACAAAACTCCTATCTTCAGTGGTCGATCAGCGGGGAACTCAAATGACCTCCAAGGCATTGGTATCAGTGCGGGCTCGGTCATCCAAGGCTGTGAGTCGATGATAGTTTTCATGAAAAGTTTGAGTCCTGAGATAGAGGTAGACATTGGACCCAGGACAGTCTCCACGGTGTCCGCCCCGGCCATCATATAGCCCCACCCATCAGTAGGTAACCGAAATGCCGTGGGTTTCAAACCATATATACCGCAGTTGGCTGCCGGACTGCGAATAGAGCCGCCAACATCTGAGCCGATCCCAAGAACTGAACCGTGGAGGGCGATTATGGCTCCTTCACCACCCGAGCTTCCGCCTGAGGTAAGGTTGCGATCATAGGGATTGTTAGTCACACCGTAGAGATTTGAATCCGTTTCAAGATGCATCATAGTCTGCGGGATGGTGGTCCTGCAGTGGAAGACTGCCCCGGCATCGCGCAATATCTGGAGAATATGCGCATCTTCTTTCGCAATCTTGTCCCAATGTGAGACGTAACCCGTAGTGCATCTTGAACCATTGAAGCCCAAATGTTCTTTGACGCTAATGGGCAGACCATGTAAAGGGCCTATGGTCTTTCCATGCTTTTGGAAGTAGTCGTCCAGCTCCTTTGCGCGGTCCAGTGCCATGGAAGGCAACAATTCGGTAATGCAGTTTGTCAATCTTTGCGCAACAGCCGCACATCGCAAGAAAGCGCTAGTGACCTGTGTTGCGGAAAGTTCACCCGAGGCAATCCGCGATACAATTTCATGTGGTAGTAAGTCCGTGATGGAGATGGTGCTTTTGTCCAGCACTTCTGCCGGAAGGCACATGACATTTTTCGGGAGTTCTGATGGTACATCTGGGACACTGGGTGACAGATAATCTATAGATGCCTCGCGAGCTCTCTGGGCGTCCCGCGCAATATCTTGCCAGGGCCGTTGTGAATTGGTTGCCGAGTCTGACATTGCTGATGATGGTCAAGGATGGAGACGAGAGGGTACGTGCGCAGGGATGAGAGAATGTAAGTTGTTTCGTGCCTCCAATCTTTATCTAGCTTCACTTCATACCTTGAATGAAGAGGTCAGGGCCTCCCGATGGAGCCTGAACGCGGGGAGATCGGCTGACTAAGCTGGTCTCTTATTTTGCTCTTCTGTTCTTTACTTCGATTCACTCCCTGAGGAACTCGACTAGAGGTACTTGGGAGAAGGAGCTTGCGCTTTCAATTTTTGCATGCAACTTTCATTAAAATACCATTTATCGTTGTTGTTTGTAGCATGAATTTGGGCTTAGAGGTTACAGTTTTCGCCAGCTTGAGTTGCTGTAAGTAGCCATCAAACTTACCAGGCGAAGCTAGTATGTCAAAGGATCCTCGAATAGCACCAGCTGCCCTGCATGAGTGATGTCGTCGATCTTTAGGGTCCGCACAAGGTTCCCAAACTCGCCAAGATTACGGGGCTGGATTCCGAGAGTCGGAATTTGGCTGGATTATTCAGCACAACGGATGATCCTTCGCCCGCGCCGATGGAATTTCAGACGAAACTTGGACTGGCTTTGGAAGGGATACATAGAAATTTTCAAACAATCACTGTATTAAAAACTTCACTTCGACGGACGGCCGCTTGCGTGTAACGTCCGTGCTGTATAACTAATGAAAGCTTTCAGTCGCTCTCTTAGCTCCCGTTCTTTGACAAAGTGCTCTGCGCCTGCCACACCCCTTCTTTCAGTCCGACCCACTTCCACCACCACCACAACAACAACTGCTCTTACTGTTACCTCACATAGTAGACTGGTCCAGCAACTTTCCACGATGCCTCCTCGCCCCAGACGCAAGCCTGCCTACAAAGGCGCCCACCCTTACGGCAACCGGCCCAAAGCATCAGACGCTACCACTCCTGCCGCGCAACCTTCCAGGCCCACGCCCGTAGATGCGCCCGCCGGGGCGGAAACAATAGATGTGAAGCACCTCTACAGTACGGCGGCGGGCGATATGCAGCCAGAGCCGTACTCTAGCATGCAAGGCAAACTAGATCCAGCACTGTTACAGGGCTTGGATAAGATGGGATTTGAGTAAGAAAACCTAGCACCCGTGCTGTGTGCGGATGGCGATAGACGGCATCCATGCTTGCAAAGCTACATTGGAATATGACATCTGCAACGGTGCAACACGGCTCTGAGCCATGGCTGTTATGCCCAGCCGTCTACACACAAAGCTCCGTTGGAACTTGACTGATCCTTCCACACACACACTCACCCATCTAAGAAATAGACTAACCCGAACAGATTCATGTCACCAGTCCAACAAAAAGTCCTCAAGGAACTTCCTTCGTTCTCTTCAGACTGCTTGGTTCAAGCAAAGACCGGTACGGGCAAAACGGCAGGCTTCCTTTTGCCGGCCATCCAGAACCTCCTGGGTGGCAAGCGGCCGCCAAAGGGCCAGGTCGGCATTCTCGTCATCTGCCCCACGCGTGAGCTTGCCCTACAGATTGCCAAGGAAGGCGAGGGTATTACTGCTTGTCTCAGGCAAAAGATGGAGATCCACACCGCGTTTGGAGGTACCTCTAAATCCTCCAACCTGAACAAGTTCATGAACGGAGACCCGACCATTCTGGTCGCGACCCCGGGCCGTCTGGACGACATCCTGAGCGAGGAACGAGTTCGGGACAAGTTCAGTAGTCTGCGTACTGTTGTCCTAGACGAGGCCGACCGCATGCTTGACGCTGGATTCGCGCCAGCCATCCACAAGATTTTGAGGCGCATTCCTCCCAAGAGCGAAGGCTGGCAGGGCATGTGCTTTTCAGCTACTTTGCCGGACCGCGTCAACGACGTCGTCAAGTGCGTTCTCTTTCCGGGCTACGTTTCTTTGTCCACCATAGACAAGAACGAAGCGCCCACAGTCGAGCGTGTGCCGCAGTTCTCCGTGATGATTCCGTCCATCTCCCAGTCGTTTGCCGCACTGCTAGCCGTGATTCAAGCCGAGTATGAGGCAAACCCCGAAGACTTCAAGGCCATTGTCTTTGGCACCACGGCCAATGGAGTAGGGCTCTTGTATGACGTATTCAGACATGCGCTGCCGGAATTCAAGGCGTTTGAGCTGCACAGCCGCATCACCCAAAACACTCGCACGCGAACTACACAGCAGTTCAAGGACGCCAAGAGTGGCATTCTGTTTGCCTCGGACGTAGTGGGCCGCGGCATGGATTTCCCCAATGTCGGACTCGTAATCCAGCTTGGACTGCCTTCGGATTCTGAGCAATACGTCCACCGTGTGGGCAGGACAGGTAAGCACTCCTGTGACGATATACCTGTTTCGATAGACTGACTCCAGCAGCCCGCGCCGGAAATGACGGACGAGCCGTCATCATCCTCTTCGAGAACGAATCTTTCTTTGTCAAGACTAATCGCAAGCTCCCGATCAATCCGTACCCGACCGATCTTTCCGCCAAAATATCTGCGGCACAGCCTCGGATCGAGACGGCTTTTGTGAGCGTGCAAGAGGAGGCAAAGGCCAAGGCCTATCAAGCCTTCTTGGGCTACAACAAGACGTACTTGAAGAAGCTGCAACTTACGCCCGAGGGTTTGGTCAAATTGGCCAACGAGTATGCCAGGACGATGGGATGTCCGGAGCCGCCCATGATTGACAAGAAAGTCGTGGGCAAGATGGGACTCAAGGGCGTTCCTGGTCTGCGTCTTGGCCAGCGGGAGAGAAACTAAGGGTAGCTACTGATGCTCGCACTTGAGCCATCACCTCTGGAAGAAAATCAGGCGACGATCAGCACAAGCAGTTTTTGCACTTGGCTAGCTTTGCAAACAGGCGATGCAGTCTGTCTTCTGAATATGCAGCAGCTGTGCTTCGCTGGTAGTGTCCTGCTCAGGAATCCGACACAAGTCCTGATGAGCAGAAAAAGGTCACGGTACTCACAGGAGCCACCTGCATTGGGTCGTCCCATTTCCGTGGAGACGAGGTAGATACTATGCCTAGACTACCCATGAGACATGAGACGATAAGAATCAAACGTAGTTTCGAAAATTCCTCCAACTCGTATCTGAAAGAAGTCTGGAATGCCGTTACTAAGCATACCTAGTACTTGTGCCAACATGTGCCTAGGCCGGCGGATATTCAAATGTCTCACATCAATACCAATACATTGACAAGTCTACATGTGCCCAAAATCTGACGTGTATTATCCAATCGTTCGAATCTACTTACAACACCCGTCAATACTTTTTGGTGGCACATTCAAGTTGGATGCTCGCCCCAATCTAGCATATGCACTACCTATATCAGAATCCAATGCGCCAGTATAGATATCGGCTATTGAATATGGTGTTGGTCATGCAAAAGATGCCCTCTATATAGGTACGCTGGGTGGGAACCGGGCCGTCAGACGGCCGGGAATTAAACCTCGTTGCACCCCGGACAGACGTCACGTTCGCACGATCCTTCGACCATCCCGGCACCCCAGCCTCACGCGAATCCGCGCACTACGGATCTTGCCATTGACACCGTTACGCTTGCGGAAGTCTGACAGCTGAGTGTGATGACTGATTTAGATCTCATTCTCATATGCAAATAATTTGTCAAAGGTTTGCGCGATGATGAAGTGTCACAATTGCATTTCCACTCCACACACCAAGAACTCTAGACATGCACATCATCCTCTATCCCCAAGTCCAACACCTAATCTGATCCAACTACCATCTCTCCCTCCAACATAGCCCCCCATCCCCCACCAACCAACCAAAATAGCAACAAACCCCACACTAACCCCAACCCATCCCAACCTCGGGCTTCCAGCATCACCCTCTTCGGAGCGACCCCAACGCCCCATTCACCAACCACCACCACCACCACCATCCCAAGAAGGGCAGCGGGAGCAGGGAAAACGTGGGATCGTTGCTTACCCTCCCTCTACCCGGGCAAGGCAATGCCGCACAGGCACACACCCTCCCTGCCTGTCTCCCCGTCGCTGGGCGTGCGTGCGTGCGTGCGCGCGGCTGGTGCGATGCGATGCGCTGCGGCGCAGAGCGTGAGGGAGCTACTTTGCGAGGGCTTGCCGGGCGTCTCACGTGGTGTTTCTTTGCACTGTGCTTCTTTCTTTCGATGCAAGACCTGAGGCGGTGGGGGGGGGGATGGGTTTCGTCGCGCGCGCTGTGCCGTGCTCACACAGCGCTCCTGCACCGTTCCTGCATACCCGCCACATTCCAGAAACCGATCCCATGCGCAGGATCGCGGAATGCAAAATGCAGTGTATATTTTCTTTTTCGTACATGCGATGCGCGACGTGCGTGGACGAGACCCGTTGGTCGAGACCTCGCAGGGCAACGTTGGATATCGACCTACCTACATCGAAAGGGAGCGCCTCGCCTCGTGTACCCCCCCTCTGCGTCGGGGATCAAACGCGCCCAATCCCGCGCCGCCGTCCCAATACACATTCCTCGCCCTCTGGATCAATCCCCGAGGCTCTCGCACCCTGGTCCGACGGTCTGACCCGCGCGCTGACCGGGCTTGCGATAGGCTGGCTGGCTGGCCTTGTAAGGCTGGCTGTGCAACAGGGCTCCGAAGTCCGCGACTATCTACCTCCCCACCTGGTCGCAGGGCAATGTGAGCCCAAGGGACGCAATACTCACCCTTGCTGCTCCTCCTTCTCGGGGAGGGGGTAGGGGACGTCAAGGAGCGGAGCTTGGGCCCGCGTGCAGAGTGGGTTGGACGGATGATGGGCGGCCGTGGCTGTGGTCGGCCGGTCGGTCGGTGGGTGATGGATGGATGGGTAGAAAGGTACGTGTCCGTCCGGCGACGTGCGGGTTTGGACTCTTGATACGCGCATTTTTTCAGTTTTTGGCCAGCCATCGCGTGGTCTTTTCTGGGAGTTTTGAAGAGTTGGAACAACATTTTGGGGTGTTTGTCTGAATGGGTATCGGATTATACCACACCATACCATACCATAACGACAACGAACCACAGCACTAGGGATAAAGAAAGGAAAAGGGCGAATACTATGCTACGACCCTCTACACCATACCAATAACACGCTCTCCAATCGAGACTCCAACACACACACACAATGACTCCCCGCCCTACACTCCACAGGCGCCAATCCCGCCCCTCAGCCTCTTCACCACCACAATCGTCTGCCTCCCAGCCTACACCTACGCCTACCCCCACACCCACATCCCTCCCACGCCCCAACCTCCTGGGGCCCTTAACTACGACCTTCACACCTCCCCCTCACTGCTCCAGCGCCGCCCTCGCATGCCCGACCTGCAACAAGGCCTTCCGCGGCCAAACCTGCCGCGCCGGCCTCCAAGAAGACGTTTCCTGCCGTCCACCGCGCGCCCGCATCTCCGGAGCGTCTTCTCTCGACGCAAATGCGAACGTTGCACCCGTAGGATTCTACTCCCCAGGCCTCATATGCCCGACAGGCTACACGCGCGCCTGCAGTGCCACCACGCCCGCGCCGCGCGCTACCAGCGGTGCCAGGCAGGACCTCGACTTCGCCTTCGACTTCCCCCCCGCGCCCGGCGAGACGGCGGTAGGCTGCTGTCCCTCGGGCTACACATGCGGCTCCTATCCGGGGATATCGACCACGCAGTCCTGCCACCGTCCAGTGACGACAGCGACGCGGTTTGATGCACTGACATGCGACGGGGCGCGCGTGGGGGAGATAGCGGGGTTCGGCGTGCCCATGGTGGTTGGGGGGACGAGGACGGTGGCTTCGTTGGATTTGTGGGCGCCGTTGGTGCAGATTGTGTATCGGGCGACGGATCTGCCTGCGTCTAGTAGTGCTAGCAGTAGGAGTGGGGTTCTAGAGGAGGATGCTGGGGTGAGGGTTGCGGGGGTGTCGACGACAATGGGTGGAGGGATGGTGCCGGTGTCGACGGTGGAGGCGACGGCGACGGGGATGACCGTTGCGACGGCTGAGCCTGCTGTGGAGGAGAGCGGCGGGCTTTCCCAGGCGACGACGATCGGGATAGGAGTGGGGGCGGGCATCGTGGTGCTCAGCGTGGTATCGCTGATACTCTACTTTTGCTGTATCCGCAAGCGTATACGGAGCGAGGACGAGCAGCAGACGCGAGGCCTGTCGCACATCCACGCGAAGAAGCTGTCTTCGGCATCGTCGGCGTCTTCATTTACCAGCGAGGCCGCCATCCTGCACCACGCCCCTCCTCCCGCCGTCACGGCCGAGCCAGACACCGCCGCCGCCGGCGGAAAGGTGCACAGCATCGCCGCGTTCAGCACGCCCATCGACAAGACCTCCATCTCGCGGCCCATCCCCACACCCGAGCCCTGGGCCCGCGAGCCCGTGTACGAATCTCCGGACGGCACGGGGCGGATGAATGTCGTGGGCGTCGACGCGAACGGGACCATGGATCTCGAGGAAGAGGGTCCGCACTTCCCATCACCCCCCATATCATCGGAACAATTCCCAATTCCGCCATCGTCAACACGGCGAGCTCCAGCGCCGGCTCCCACCCTACCCCCCGCCATAGCGGTATCCTCCATCCCCCGAAAACCCATGCCCACTCCCGTCCCCGCCTCAGCCTCCCAAACCCTCACCCCCATGACCGCCGAACTGGACATGGAATCTCCCATCGACGGCACCTCACCCTTCCGCCTCAAGCGCGGCAACACGCTAAAGCGCACGCACAGCATGCAACAGCAATCCGCCGCCCATGCCCGCGGCCGAGACCGTGACCGCGCCGCCTCCCCCCTCCGCAACCAACTCTCCAACCCCTCTGCCACCCCCGCGCTCATCGACGAGGAGATTAGCGCCGCCTACGCCGCGGGCATCGAGCAGTCGCTGGACCGCGCGGCCTACACGGCCGAGCGCTCAAGGTCGTATTCGCGACCGCGGCCCAAGAGCCGGACGCGGGATGCGAGCGTGGGGAGCAGCACCGTGGTGGACCGGGACGAGTGGGATGACTGTGACGACGAAGATGATGAGAGCAATGACGAGGAAAAGGCGGCGCGAAAGAAGAGTTTACGGCGGGCGGACTCGTTTTCGCGGCCGCGGCCGCCGAGGAAGAATTCGCCCGTCATCAAGAGTCCGCCGCTGACGCCAGAGATGGTGCAGGGAGAGTATATCCGGGGGAGGACGGCGGCGGCGGTGGGAGGTAGGGGGATGAGGCCGGGTGTGGGCACGGATATGGGGGTTGCGTTTTAGAACGAGTAGGACATAATGTGGACATGGAGTTATGCGTCATGGGACACGAGAGTTATGGAGTCTTTTGGTTTCATGGTATGGGAAACCCGAGGGTCAACACTGACATTGTCTTTTGCACTTTCTTCTCTTTTACTTGTTGCAACCTAGTACCCGAAGCCCCGTTGTACGCTTCATCTGTAGATATGTTAACAATGACCTTTTCCATATGTTGAAAAACATTGAGTGTCTGGAGACAGACCCTGGCTGCTCTGGTCGAAGATGTGCAAAGAACTATCCTTGTCCGCCTCAACATCTGATGGAAACTAAATCGCTGGGTATCCTGTTCGCAAAATAACACTCTTCAGCCTCGCTCATTGACTTCAACGACACTTCTTCCTCACTAGTACGCGCCCTTGTCGCATGGAAAGTCCTGCTCCGCCGTGGTGTGAGAGGTGGTTGGTGTATCAACGCCATATTGTAGCAACCTGTGGCTCGAGATGAAGGAACTCAGTCGCTCGAGGCGCATCCCTTGCAGCCGCAGCTGACACACTGCACTTCCTGGCCCTCCTTCATCTGGTCGCGCGGGACGCGGCAGATGCACGTACTCCTAAAGTTGGTCTCCTTGGTCTGGATGCAGCGCAGGCAGCACAGCTTCTCGTAGCCCTGCTTCTTCCACTTGGCGATGAGCATGGCGTCGGCGTACTTGTTCTTGAGGAGCCATTCGTAGAGTTGCTTGCTGATGGCCTCCTTCTCGTAGTACAGGTCGTAGATGTAGCGCGAGCGCTGGTGGGTGATTTGGAAGATGGGCCACGTCGTCTCATGCTTCTTCTTGCCCTCGTGGGTCTCGTTCTCGGCGTCCTTCATGCGCGTCTGGAACTCGAGGAGCGTGTCTTCAATATCTTCGAAGCCCTCTGGCGGAGGCTTCTTGGAGCCGCGGGCAGTGCGAACGGGAGGCATGTTGGAGTGGATTCTGTAGATGGGGATTTGGAGGAGAGATGCGCGCAGCCTGACTGCCAGTGGGCGAGGATCGTCGTGGGTGGAGTGGTGTAGTAGTGGTGGTGGCGGCAGAGGAAGCGGGATGTTGAAGCTGTCGCCGCCCGCCATAACTTTATGCCTGGACGGCGCTAGCGGGCTTGGCGGAGCACTCCACCTCGAGCCGCATCGTCACGGCAGCCCTCAGCAACAGCTCCAGCTTCCAACTCGCCCACCATGGTCATCAACCCCACCTACCTCGCCCAGCGCACGCGCTCGTGTAAGTCGCCCTCGACGCACGCCAATTGAGTGGCTCTGCAGTGCTAACCCCGCCCAGCCGTCAACTGGAGCGATGCCAAACGCCGGGTTATCCACAGCTACCGGGACTGGCTGAGGGCTGTACGTGCATGTTTTCTGTTTAGCTCTCCCTCGAAACGATCGAAAAGTCTGCAGAATTGAGCCTTGAATGGGTGCGGCAGCGGCAGACGGCGTGGAACAGCTGGGACAGGAGAGGGGGACAGGATGGCGAACGGCACAGGACGACGCGCTGACAGGACCCCAGGCCCCCGAGATCCAGACCATGTACTCGTTGAACCTTCCGGTATCGACGCTCCGGACAAAAGTACGGCAGGAATTCGAGCGGCATAGATATGTGAATCAATTACGGACCGTGGACGTGCTGCTTTTCAACAGCCACCAGGAGTTCCAGGTGCGCACGAGCCGGATCCTCGTTCCACAGATGCATCGGCTCACATGTCTAGGAAACCCTCAACTTTTGGAAGCAGCTGTCTCACGTGCTCAAGTACTTCCGCGCCGAGGAGGAGCCCACGGCCAGGCTGCCGAACAACTTCATCAACGGCTTCTTGGAGGTAGGTACCCAGATGATTCCATTCAGCCGACCATGGCGCTAACGCACCGCCAGGGCCGCAACTAAGGGCTTCCTTGGAAAGAGGCAGGATAGAAAGAAGGGACATGTACATAACGTGACACCAATACCATTTCCTTTTTCCGTTCCCATGCGCCAGCTACCTAGGCTATGCCATCCGTGAACGCCTACAATGCAAGTGATATCAATCTACAAGTGGTGCCATTACTCCTCCATCTTGTTGCCCGAGAAGTCGTCGCGGGCAACCTTGAACTTTTCCTCGACCACATCACACATGGCCATGAGGTCCTCCAGGCCCTTTTCGAGGACCGTGTAGACACTGACGCCGTCTGCCTCTGTTAGTTTATGGTCTCATGAGGATCAAGACAAGAGTGCTTACCGTAGGTCTGGATACGCAGGTTCATCTTGTTCTCAGACGGATGGGGAATGGAGTAACCGCAGAACTCGACATCGGGGCTGCCAACCTGTTAATACCGACAAAGCCCCACCGAAGATAACCGCGGGGCCGATACTCACTTCTTCATGATAATGTACCGCAGCGCGTTTCCGAGCGTGTGGTCCTCGCCGTCGAACTGGAAAGAAGCTGCCGTCTCGGTGGCGCCGCTCAACTAGGGATGCTATCAGCACATGACTTGGCTTGGAGGCTCCTCTATACACTCAAAAACAGCAGAAAATAATCAAGCAAAACATACCACCCGAATCCTGTCGCGATCGATGGCCGGATCATACTCGTCCTCGGACAGAGCCGTGACATTGGAAATGTCATTGTCGGGTCTATCAGTCATGGCCGGCATTTTGGCGGTATTGAAATGGGGATTTTTGTGGCTATGAAAAAGGTGCACGCGGATAGAGCGAGAGAAGAGGCGGTTGCAGGCGCACAGGGGGTGGTTCACGGGGCAAAAGTCGATATCAAAAAATTTGGAATCGGCATCCCAATGGTTGGCCGGCGGCGTTTTTTTTCTCCTCAGCCCTGCCAAGCCCCCACACCCACGTCATGCCCTGCATCCCGCCAGCCCACCCACCCTCGATTCCTTTTTTTGTTGCTGGGTGACTCCACTCCAACCTCACCTCTCTCACTGCCGTATACTACACTACTGTATACTGACAATCCAATCCTCATTTCAATTAGCATCCCCTAGCATCTCGCCAACATGCCGCGCACCCACGCCCTCAACCGCGACACCAACGAGACCAAAATCCAGGTCTCGGTCAACCTGGACGGTGGCGAGCTGGAGCCCTACGAGCCCTCTGCCTTCTGGGACGCCATCGACAAGGCCGCCCTCAACGGCGAGGGCGAGAAGATTGAAAAGGAGCACGCGGCGCAGACGTCCAAGTCGCAGACGATCCAGGTGGACACGGGCATCGGCTTCCTCGACCACATGATTCACGCCCTGGCCAAGCACGCCGGCTGGAGTCTCAAGATTCGCTGCAAGGGCGACTTGCACATTGACGACCACCACACGAGCGAGGATGCGTTCTTGGCCCTGGGTACCGCCTTCAAGAATGCGCTGCAGGGCTCCACCGGCCTCGCACGCTTCGGACACGCATATGCGCCGCTGGACGAGGCGCTGAGCAGGGCCGTCATTGACCTGAGCAACCGCCCGTACTCTGTCATTGAACTTGGGCTGCGGAGGGAGAAGATTGGAGACCTCTCGACGGGTGCGTTGCCCCAACTAACCGCAGACTGTAGATGCATGCGCTGACTGGATATCAGAGATGATCCCTCACTGCCTCCAGTCCTTTGCCCAGGCCTCGGGCACCACGCTACACGTCGACTGCCTGCGCGGCGACAACGACCACCACCGCGCCGAGAGCGCCTTCAAGGCCCTTGCCGTGGCCATCCGCCATGCCACCACCGTGGTCAAGCAGTGGGAGGGCGAGGTCCGCAGCACCAAGGGCGTGCTCTACTAGAACCATGTAGATGCGAACAAGTGGGGAAACGAAAGAGACGAGTACGAGAGAATGAACAAAAAAAATCAAGAACAGAATTATATCCGCATAGACAGGGCGTCCCCCGCCCAAAATGGGAAAAGAGCACACGAGAAGATACGATGTATGACGTATGAATCCCCCTATTGTAGACCGAGCTTGGAGACCCGGGAGGTATGAAAGAAATTCCCGCGCAACCACTTCGGAGATGAAGAGGGCGACACAGCACGGCGATGGCAATGGCAAGATCAAAGAGAAGGCGAAGAAAAAACTTGCACTCGCAGGACTCGGCCAGCAGCAGCACGGAGCGGATGAAAATCTTACACCCCCTTTTTTTGTACATATCAATCCGAAGAGTTGGTTATCAAGCCTTTTTTTTTCGTCTGTCCGCGGCCAAATCCCGTAATTGATGTCCCTAGATGGAACTGAACCGCCATGCCCGACCAGGCCCAGGCACGTTACGTCCCAGCCCTGCCTTGCACAAAGAACTCACCTCACCTCAAGCCACCAAGTCGAGCAAAAAAGACAAGTCCCGTGCGCCCCCAAAAGGCCAGACCCGAACATGCACCGCGACCGCTACGCAACGCAATGCAACGCAAATCCCGATCCCCACGCATACGCAGCGATCCGCCGAGCACGCCGCAAGCGCTGCGCCCAGACGCGCGCATGGGTGCTTTGGATCGCGAGCGGTGGCTCGTGGGCGGGTAGGGTGGCCTTCTAGAATGCGTGGCGGTGTGGACTGTGCGGAGGGTAGGGTAGGGTAGGGGATGGGTAGGGCTGATGGGAGTGCGCGGACGTTGGTGCTGAGGCTCCACTGCATCGCCATCGCGATCGGAGACGGGGGCACGGGCGGGCGCTAGAGGGGAGGGGGCCGAGGGCTGTGGTATGGTATGGATGGTATGGCATGGCTAGATGGGGGTGTGGTGGAAATGTGCGTTGGGATGCGTTTCAGCGCGATGCAATGGCCTCGTCCGTGCGCGCGGGTTGGGGTTATCCTTCTTAGGGTGCTGGGAGGCATTTTGCGGCAGCGCAAGTGTGGCTGAGGGGTTTTGGGTAGCAGATGGGAGGTAGAGGGAGTATATACTGGGGATTTTGTGTATGCGTGAACTTTGGTGAAGGGGGGGAATGGGAGGGAGTTAGGTGTGGTATGGAGGACCTGTTTTCACCTATTCTAGCAACACTGCAGTTTGAAAGAGTGTGCGGCACGGTTTGTGTGCTCTACTATCTCTCGTGTGATACCCTTGATATCCCTCTTGAAATCAAAGGACGAAGAAGAAGAACAAGTACCTGCCTTCCTCCGTGAATCCTCGCCATGGCAGACAACCACACCACCTCCCAAGCCCGCCTATCCTTCATCCACAAACTCATCCACGAACACTTCAACACAAAGGTAATCTCACCAACTCATCACATCCTCAATCAAATCCACAAGTTAACCCCAAACAGGCCACCCAAATCCTCCCCATACAATACGACCCTCAATCCCCCTTCCAATACAACAGCTTCATCTATCACATCACCCTCGCCTCACCCCCCGAAAATGACCCCCCACAGCAACCCGGCACCACTCCGCTCCCGTCCAACACCAGAGCCCTCATCGTCCAGCTCACAAACCCGCACGCCTCGGGCATGCACCCGCACACCCGCGTCGAAAACGAAGTCGCCATGCTGACCCTCGCCGCCGCCGCTCTCGCGCAATTCACCCCGCGCATCGTCCCCGCAGTGTACGGCTGGGGTACGGCATCCGGGTCCGCGCAGGGCTGGATCATGCAGGAGCTGATGCCGGGATCGCCGCTGGATGAGAGCTTTGGCGGGATGGGGGCTGTGGAGAGGGAGGGTGTGTTGGGGCAGGTGGCAGCAATTCTCGGGGCGCTGCAGGGGTTTCGGGTGCCGGAGTCGATTAGAGGGCGTGGAGGGGTTACTTTCGATGGTGCTGGGCAGATTGTAAGTTCGGCGATGGCGAGTGTGGGGGGGTGGGCCGTGGCCGTCATATGAAGCTTACTTCAAAGATCGGCTGGAGCGGGCGCTGGAAGAGGCGGATGGGAATAAGTATATCAAGGGGTGGAGGGCGAATGGGGTGAGGGAACGGCTTGAGGGGTTTGTCGAGCGTGGCGTCGCAGTGCAGTTCGAGGGCCTGGAGTCGAGGGATGAGAAGGTCATTGTGCATGCGGACTTTAGTAAGTGGCCTTCCCCCCCACCCCCCTTCCCTTCTACATTTCCCATCTTCAAGTTGTACGTTTCTCGGGTACTGCGAGAACCTATGCTCACGCTCTTTTTGCTAAACTCATAGCTCCGAGTAATATGTTATATGACGCTTCCACGCAGCGCATCACAGCACTGCTCGACTACGACTTCGCGTGTGTACTTCACCCCTCATACGAGTTTCTGCGGTCTTTCGGCGGCGCTGGGGGCCGGCTTGAGGGCTGGTCTGGTGCTGAGTCGAGCGAGCAGGCGGCACTGCGCGATGCGAAGCTCCACGGGTTCCCGTCGCCGTTGCCCGAGAACGTCGAGGGTGGCGTACAGTGGGATGTTGCCGCGGCGTGGGAGAAGGAGCTGGAGAAGATAAATGTGAAGCGTCCGAGGACTATGAGGGGGATTGATAGGGTTGCGGATGTGGATGCGGTGCTTGGGTTCATCTTGCCCTGGAGGATTACGAATTCGGATGTTTTGCGGTTACAGAGTGAGGAGGTTATATTGAAGTGTAGGGAGGAGAATGAGGTTCAGTTAGTCAAGTTGCTGGATCATATGAGATTTTGACTGTCACAAAGAGGATTGCTCAACACAGATATGATGGAAAATGATAGACTTGTTTAAAAAAAAAAAATCAGGGGTAGAGGGCAGATTTCCGATCAGTCTATTTTCAAGTACTTATTCCATCAGAGCAAACATTGTACCTCGAATGGTACTACCAATACCAAAATTTTATTCAAGTTTTTTTTTCTCATCAAAAACACAACAGACGAAAAAGATACTTACGATCGTTTCTCCCCGTAGACCAATCCCTCGCTCTGCTTAGTCACCATACCACCGCAGAAGCCCCTCAAGACACTGACCCTCTTCCCCATCCAGCACCCCCCCTGTCCCTACAAGGCTGAAAGCCTCGACCCCTCCCCTCGATCGAGAAGAAAAACTGGCAAGGAACCGGTCAGCCCAGTAGACAGGACAGGGGTGCACGACCCAGATAGGTGCACCCTTGGATGGCAGCCCAACCGCCCGTGCACCCAAGTAGAGCGACGGACCACGCTACCCAGCCCTAGATACACGCTACTCACTCGGGCACGCCACACGTGCGCACGCGAACCCAGCACCTCCCCGCCAGCCTCACTCTTCGGGCTCGAAGGCGAACAGCGCGTCTGGGCCTGACAGGAAACGGCGGTGCACCTGCAGCAGGGTTGTAGCCCGGCGCTCGACGACGATGCGGTGAGTATGGGCGAGGATACAGGGGAGAAGGGTGGGAAGGGGATGTATCATGAGAGAGACGGACGGACGGACTGACTGGGCGCTTGGATCTGCTCCACTGGATCGTCGATGAGGGCGCGCGATGGATGGGTGCGGGAGCGCTGGAGGTTTCGAGGATACGTACCGGGCCAGCGAGGACGGGTATCCGTTCCGTACCGTGGGCTGCGAAGCCGTGGACCTTGGGAAGTGCGCGTGTAGACGCAGACACAGCTCTGCTCCTCGGACCAGAGTCGAGGGGAGCAAAAACTTGGCTCATCATGTTTACATCATGAGTCTGCGCGTCATGCTTCAACACGAACCCGAACCTTGATCGCGCGTCCGACACTCCACCTCCAACTCGGCCCCTGGATAGCACCACCACCGCCGCCGCCGCCCTCCACTTACGCGACCCTGACCTCCCCTCCCCCTCTGTTGTTGTTTACCTGTGTCGGCAGGCCAACAACGCGTCCCCCTCCTTACACCACCATTACATGCATACACGCCTGCATACACGCGCCCCTACAGTAGCACTGCAGCAAGGCAAGCCAACGGCCCGGCACTTCCACTCCAAGTGTCGCAACCCAAACGAACGCAGGGCACATCAAGTAAGCAAGTAAGCAAGCAAGCAAGCAAGCAAGCAAGCAAGCAAGCAAGAAACCGCCCACCAAAAAACAGGGAAACCAGCATGAAAAAAAAGACCGGTGAGTATGCGTGCCCACCCGCCCTACCACCCCAAAACGGCCAGTGTCGGGCAAATCGCCTCGGCGAGGCTGTCGGGAGCCCTCTACGCTCCGTCCAGGCAGGTAGGCAGGCAAGCAAGCAAGGCAAAAGCAAAAGAAAACGTCGTCGTGCGTTGGAAGAAAGGAAGGGAAAAAAAAAACGACGATTCAGGGATGTAGTACCGCCGAGCGTTACAATGGCGGATAGAATGGGGGCCCATCTAGCTACCCTACCTACCTACCTAGCTACCTACCTAGCCTAGGTAGCTGTATACCGTGCGGTTAAGCAAATCACCCTGCCCATTCATCCATCTGCCGTCCCGCACGCCACGCCACGCCACGCCACCACGCCACGACTCGACTCGACTCGACTCGACTCGACGCGGGAGCGCGCGGGAAAGTACCTTACCACCTTGTTTGACCTTGGCTCTGCCCTGCCGTGCCCGCCCTGTTTACTCATCAAACCCAATCAATCAATCCAATCCAGTCCAATCCAATCTCGCACTGCGGTCGGGAGCGGAGATCACGCGGCCTCGGATCGGGAGATCTGAGGATCGGGGAAAGAAAGAAGAAAAAAAAGATAGTCAAAACGGGAATACGAAGTAAGGAGGGTGAGTGAGGGCGTTGGCGTGCATCGTGATGGAGAGGCAGTTAGTGGCGGCTGGCCCTGGGCCTGCTTGGGTGGCTTGACGCGGGAGGGTTGGTACGAGGCTAGACGATCTGGCGTGTGGCAGTGCTGTGGCATGTGAAAGGAGGGGGACAAGTCGAACGACATGTCTTCAGGTGCGCGTGTCGGCGTTGATGTAGTGTGAATAGGAAAATTGCTCCTGCAAACATGGTGTACCGCACTCGTGTGGATGGGCATCACGTCAATTTCGACCAAGTTTAAAGTGTTTGAAAGTGTTCATTCAGACCACATCGTACTAAACCGCAAGGGCCGCATTCAATCCCCAGTCCATAGTCTTCAAACCATTCGCTAGACAAGAAGCTCGTCATCTAGAAAGCCAGACTCCAAACCAAAGTGTCGAGTCAACAGCCTGCAAAAACAACAACTCCCTGTCTGCGCGTTCAATATCAGATTCGACCGCACCCAACCTGCCAACTCAAACCAATAGGTGAGTCAAGACAGACTAGGCGCAGGATCCCAATATCAAACCCATCGACAGCCCAAAGCATAGACAAGAACCAGATCTGGGCCACATGATAGCTCCCCCAAATAACCGCGGACGCCGGCAAGAAAGTCATTAGACCGGGCCGCTCCCAAGCACATTGCATCTTGCCCAAAACAGTAGAGAGAGTCGAAAGGAAAGCCAGTAAGAAACAAAAACAATCAAATCAGCCCGCAAACGCCGCAAGTATTCACCAGCAAGACGCTCGCTACATGTACTTGAAAAAGTCAGGGCCCAACCGCTAAATCCAGCCTACCCAAACCAAAACAGACGCCGGTGCCGAACCCAACATTAAAGAATATCGGATTAGACGCTGCAGGCATTATAGGGCCAGCCAGTTAGTTCTCGTGGGTATCATTCGTCGTGACGTCGTGACAAGGACCAACCAAAGAGGATGGTCCCAAAGAGGGGGGACACTGCGAACTGTCATCCAGAACGTGTGGAAATGTCGAGAGTAAAGGAGTAGTAGATGGTGTTGTAAAGGGTCGGAGAGAAGGAGATGTATATCCAGCCGAAGCATCGGTCTTCGGGGGGATCGAGAAGACAATATCCAGTGGTCGTGGTCGCATGAGAAGCAAGCCCTAGCGCAGCTGGGAGCATCATCTAAAAACGTGTCGTCGAGCTGCGGGCCAACCCAGGCCGTGACACCTTTGATGGGGATCCGTTGGGTGCAACTGCAGAAGCACGCGCTCCAATCTTCTCAAAGCCCTGCAACATGTCGATGCCCGGCTCCGAGTCGTCACTGTTCAGGAGACGGAAGATGTCGTCGTCGTCCTGCTGCTGGGCAGGACCGTCAAAGGTCTGGGGAGGAGTAAGGCCAGACCGGCGGTTCTCCTTGTCCAGATCCGGAAGCGAAAACTCAGGCAGGGGTGCAGAGGTCGGGGGCTTCAGGATGGGCGGCTTGATGGGAGACTGGTCCTTGGCCGGGGACATGGACGGGATGTTGAGGAAAGACGACGACAGCTTCCAGTTGGGGGTAGGCGATGCGGTAAGGTTCGGCTTCATGCCCGTCACGTCGGCCAGGATGCCAGACGTCGTGGCAGCGCGTTCAAGACGCGGTCGCTTGGCGCTCGGGCGCAGCGGGCTCTCCTGGTAGTCGTACTCGCCAAAAATGTCAAAGGTGCTCTCAAAGTTGTCTCCGACGAGGTTGACATTCTCGTCATTGGGAATCTGCACGGCCGGGCTCCAGTTCTGATGGCTGAGGAAAGACGTGTCGACCCACATGGCCATGTTCTTGTCCGGCGACGGTCCCACGAGCTCGCGCATCTTATTCCTGTGGTTGCGCAGGTTCGTGTTTGGCGACGCGGATGCCGGCGGCAGAGCCGGACGCTTGAACACGACGGCCGGAGTGAGGGGATCGTTGCGATCCTTCTTGTCGCTGGTGCGGAAAGGAGACGAAATCAGCTGAGCAGCATTGGGCTGCTTCATGTAAGGGCGCGTCTTGGAGGGCGAATCATACGAGGAGCCGCGAATGCGAGCAATCTCTTCCTCTGCACGGCCGCGCTTGATGCTAGGGCGATCGTGATCGGCTTCAGAGGTGAGCAGAGGCCCAAGCTGGCCCTTGGTGGCCGAAGACTCAATTGACGAGTAGTAGCCGCTGTCGCCCAGGCCGTTGAATTTGCGCTTGCGACCGCCAGACCTGCTCGAAGGAGGGAAGCGTGGGGCGCGAGGCGGTGTGTCCTCTCGCATGGAGCGCGAAACTGCGGGCGGCGGCGACGAACGGATGTCTGCTGGAGGCGGTGATGATGGGATACGTGGCGGAGGCATAGTCACGGGATCGTGGCCATCGTGAGCGGCAGGGTCTGAGCATGGGATGGTGGCATCCGATGACAGCTCCGTCTCCTCGGGAAATTTGCTAGAGTCGAAACCTTTGGACGAGCTCAAGGGGGGCAGGCTAGCAGACGTTGACGTTGGCGGTCGAGGCAGTTCGCTGGGATATGCCGGGACGAAACCATCGGGGTTGGTTGGCCGGCGTGTAGACTTGATCTTGTAGTACTGTTTCTCAAAGCCCGCATTGATGCGCCAGTAATGCCCCTTTCCGGGGTCATCCTTGGGCCGCTCCTGCTTGGAGAAGGACTTGCTCAGGCTCAGGTTGTGGCGGATGCTGTTCTGCCAGCCTGTGTCCTGCGTGTTGCGGTAGAAGGCAAACGTGTCGGAGATCCACTTGTAGATTTGGGCCAGCGTCAGGCGACGGTTGGGGGCACGCAAAATGGCCATGCCGATGAGGACGGCATAGCTAAAGGGCGGCTTGTTGCCGTCGTCCTCGACCGGAGGCATCTCGTCGGGGGCGGGCAATGGGCCGTCCTGCTCTTCGACGCGGGGCTCGCGCACCTTTTGCTTCTTGCTGCGGTCGCGCAGGGGCGCCGAGTCCATGAGGCCGCGCTTGCCGCTCGCGCTCGCGCTCGCACTGGCGGCGGGCTTGACGGGCGGGTTCGCAGGCAGGCTTCCGAGGGTGGCATCGGGAATGGCGTAGACATTCTCCTTGTCGAACTGGGCCGGGTAGTTTGCAAAGTAGGGCTGGTGGGCGGCCATGGGCTGCGGGTGCTTGGGGAAGTGGCGCTGCATCTTCTTCGCGGGCGCGTCCGTCTGGAACTGCGGCTCCTTGGGGGGTGGCAGCGACACCTTGTTGATGCCCTTTTCGGCGAGGGCGCTGGGCGGGGGCGACGACGAGACGTGGCGCGTCTTGCGCGGCGACGGCTCGTGGGCGTGGATGTGCGGGGGGGCGAGACGCGTGTGGTGGTCGCTGGAGACGTCGGTCACGGAGGGGAAGGCATCCAGCAGCTGGGCGTCGAGTTGGGGGTGGTGGGACTCGGGCGACTCGGTGAAGACGTGGAAGGGGGTGTTCCGACGCGTCGTGTTCACGGCCATCTGGAGGACCCCAAGGCCGTGAGGCCCGGTATATAGGTGAGCGGGCGCTTTGACGCGTGAATCGCGTGCGGATGGGCGTCTGGGGGGACCGCTGGGCTGCCCGACGCGGTCGGGGCGGTGGTGGGTTTGGCGAGGGCCCGGCGGGGGGAGATTTGGGATGACGTGTGGGCCAGCAGCAGCGGCGTCAATGGCGAGGGGAATGGTGGTCGAGGGGAATTCGGGGTTGCGCTGTTCGCTTTTTGCGGTGCAGCAGCGCGTGGGCCTGGTGTCGGGAGGGAGGGCGGTGGGCAGACGAGGGGGTTTGGCGCGGTCTGGCTCAGGCTCCCTGGAGCGAGGGATGAGGCAGTCGGGGCTCGCTAATCGCCAGGCGCTAAAAAGCAACGGTGACGGAAAGCGGCTGATCTGGCGCACGCTGGAAATGAGAAGAGTAGAAAGGGCCCAGCGAGCCAAAGCGGGCGTCGAGGGGGGGCGGGTGCGGTGGTGGAGTTGCGGGCAGAAGATGAAACGGGGGAGACGCGAAAGAAGAGGCGGAGGCAGCGCGGGAGGGGAGGGCAGGCGCGAAGGGTAAGGGTGTCAGCAGCGAAGAAAGAGTAAGAGCGATAAAGAGAAGTAGCGCGCGCAGAGGGAAAGAGCGAGCGAACGAACGGGCGAGGGCAGGGAAGGCGCCAGTCGCCGCAGGCCTTGGTCGGGGCAGGTGCAGCACTTGGCGGGTGCAAGGAATGGAAGGGGCCATGGACCAATCCGGCCGGGTGCCGGGGCGCCCTCTGCCAGGCGCTCGCGTCATTTGTACGCTATGCGAGGACTCCCCCGGACGGGCCATTGCCAGCTGGCTAGCGGAGCTGCTTTTGCTGCGGGAGCCAGAGCTGCCCGGGGCATCACAGTTCAAATTTTCAGCGTCGGGGAGCAATTGCTTTTGGGCGGTGTTGGACGGCGGTCATGTGCTGGTCATGTGATGGAGGGCAGCAGGCAGCTGGGCAGCTGGGCAGCTGGGCAGCCAGCAACCACCGCGACAACAAACAAACACCATCGCCGTCCACTCGTTGCCCCCCTTTGCGACGCACCTCACACTCGCGCTCTGCATGCTGCAGGCTACCTCAGCTCCGCCATCGATACGCTGTCCTCGCTACATGGCTAGCCCACCCAGCCCACCCAGCCCGGCGCCAGCCTATCGCGCCGCAGCTATCGATATGAACCATGGGGGCGATGAAACCCGGACATGGCACGAATCCTGGCTGCAGCTCGACATCTCCACCAACCGCGCCTCTCCACGCACGACGGCGGATCCTCCGCCAGCCTATCCTTCCGCCGCCGCCTAACTGCTTTGAACCTCACCGCACGCGCCCTCTCCAAGCCGGTGTACAGCGTCGCCTACCAATCTGGCCGCCTTTGTGCAATGGGCACCTCTTTTTAATTACAACGTCTGCTAGTACGCGCACCCGTCTTCAAAAAGGCCTGCATCGCGATCGATCGCGACGACGACGTCGTCGCCCTCGCCCTCGTCGCCGTCTGCCAGTCTGTCTGTTTCGCCGCGCCTGAATAGGAGGAGCCCCCCCCCCTGTCCCCAGTTCCCCCCCGTCCACCCCCTCAACCATGGGCGAGTACCTCTGCGAGCGAACAGTCAGTCACGCATTGCATCACGCCTCACGCTCCACGGGCTCCACGCTTGCGCTGACGTTCACGCTCCACGCCCGCCCTCATGTGTTCACGCGACGGGAGCCGAGGGGCACGCTGGGCTGCGCCAGGCCAGCCAGGCCAGCCGGCCGGGCGTGCAGCAGCTCGCTACCACCGCTGCCACTATCCGTCGTACCACTCACTAACCGATGAGCACCGCCCATCAATATCCAATGCACTTATGCCCGTTGCCAACAAAAAACCGGCTGCCGAAACTCTGGCCCCTGAGTTCAACAGAAAGGAATGCCCATCGTCGTCGACGCGGCCGGGCGCCCCGGCCAAAAAGTGCATGCAAATGGCACCGAGCGAGCGTCCTGCGCGTGCTCAGCACACCCGGATGCCTCAGAATGGCGGCACGGAAACCCGCCCGGCTACAAATATAGCCTGGATTGCGGGGCTCGAAAATGATCCGACGCTCCTGGCCTGAATCTGAATGCACCCGACGCCGCCCTCACATGATTTGGACTCTGACCTGCTGGAGCTGGGGACGCATGCAGGTACCACGCCCTTCTTTGCACCCTCTGCGTCTTGTCGCAGAAGCACGGCATAGGTGCGTGCGTGCGTGGTGCGCGCGCCGCTTGCGACTGTGCCTGCCCGACTCGACTGTTGAACCAATGCGCCCGCTGCAAGGTACGACGCAGGTTCGCCGCCCGTCGACGCCCATCGCGATCACCTGGATGTCTCGGGAGGCTCTGAGCTTCTTCAGTGGGGAGGGGGTAAGCTAGGGGTAGTAGACGGGCACCACGTAGCTGTGGCGGTGTAGGTAGCTTAGGTTGAGCCGTACCGCACGGTCGGTCTGACGATGAACCCGTCACCGCTTCTGGGCCTCTGGGCTTCTGGCTGCGATGCATGGCATTCTAGAAGGCCGCCGCTGAACCCTTTTTTTTTCCATCAAATCTTTTTTATTTCCTTTGTCCCATCAGAAGGCCGCATGGAATGGAATGTAGGCAGGGACCGTTTTGAATTTTCATAAAAGCTACTTTAATGTGGACCCCACGGCGAGGCAGGGCAAAGCAAAAAAGTCAGGCACCAAGGAAGCAGACAGAAGAAGGAAAAAAACAAAATTAAAATCATGCCACTGCTCTCTCCATATCTCTCTCTCTCTTCGTTCAGAATGTAAAGGAGGGACTTGGAACGCTCCGACACCGCTACTTTCCCCTGAGCATCCTTCAAGCACTACCACGACGGCCCCCTCTGCCGCCGCCGTTGTCGGGTGTATGGCATGGCATGGCATAGCAATAATGCTGTCACTGCCCCCCATACCCCATCCGATACGCATCCACCCCTTCCCTGCCCCTCAATCCCTCACGCCCGCTCGCCTTTCCTCCATCCATACATACTAAACCTGCCTCTACCCACTACAACCCAGATCTAGAAAGCTTCAGGAGCCCTGCCCCCGGATCCGCAACCGCGGCCACACGGGCGTGGGCTCCGCGTCCTCGACCCCGTCCTCGACCTCGTCCTCGAGCGGCACCGGATTCACGGCCAGCCGGCCGCAGGGCCCGTTGCTGAAGGAGAGGGCGAGGTGCTTGGGGAAGGACTCGCGGCCTTCGATGACGCCGAGGTAGAGGGAGGCGGAGCCGCTGCCGCAGGTGCTGCTGCTGCTGTTGTACGGATGTGGGATGAGGGAGTGGGTAGAGTTTGCGGTGCTGGAGGGGGGTGGTGCGGTGCTGGTGAGGTTGCCCGGGAGGGTGGGGTACCCGGGGGGAGACGAGGGGGGTTGGGTTAGGCGGAGGTGGCAGGGGGTGGTGGGTTGGCTGGGTACGTAGAAGGAGCCGGCGCAGAAGGGCTGGAATAGTCAAGTTAGTTGGTTGGGTTTGTGGGGTGGGGGGAGGGCGTGTGGCGTTTCCCTGGGTGGGAAGGGAGGTATGTGGCGCTCTTTTGCTCGTATATGACAATCCAGATGCCGGATGACCAGATAGCGGGGTATATGGAATGAGAGTTTACAATAGAGAGGATTGTGGTGGCAGAGGGGGCAAGGAAAGGTGGGTATGTGGATCAGTGGGCGTGTGATGAAGTCCAACATACCGTGTTCTGGCATGCAATGCAGCAATTCTCCGCCGATGTTGTGTTGACGACTATCTCATTTGCTATGGGAAAGCCTTCTTTGGGTCGGTAGATGACGCGCTGGAAGTATAGCGGCGCGTCGTAGATGTCCTTGAATTGGTTCACTGGAAGCTGTGTCAGCGTCTTTCCTAGATTTTGGCTCCTCTTGCAATATCCATGCATGAGAGTTCGAACGACTCGATATTTTTCGTACGAACATATCGAAGAACACTGCGATCGGGCTCTGAGTTGCGAATAGAACAAAAAAAACCCCTTGGATAGACGGCAATGAAACGACACCACAACAAGAAACCCGCAAACATACCAACATTATCCCCCCCACACGCCGCGTACGCCGTCGCCCTCGGAACAACCACCGTGACAACATCAACCTCGGTCCTCGTAACCACCCTCCAACTCGTCGCCACCACCACCCCCGCCGTCACCGTCGCCGGCACCCCCGTCACCGTGCGCGTAACCGTCTCGTTGACGGAGACGTACACCCGGCACTCGACGCGGTGCGGCAGGTCGTACAGCTCCGAAACGCTGCCGTCCTCGTTGACCTGGAAGCCGTGCGACTGGCCCAGCGCCGCCGCGCCCGACTGCCGCTTGCTGCGGAAGAAGGGGTTCGGGCTCGTGGTGCGGCCCAGCAGCGTGCGGCGGACGCGCGATAGGGAGACGGGGGAGGGCGTGGGGAGCAGGGAGGGGCGGGAGGAGAGGAGGGGTATGAAGCCGGGGCCTGCGGGGATGGTGGTAGGCGGTGGGGTCGAGGTCGTAGTGTTTGTGAGCGTTACGGTGGTGGTTAGGGCACCGATGGAGGTCGTGGCGTTGGGCGTTATGGTGATGGTGTCGCGGACGGTGAGTTGCACGCTGATGGTGTTTGTGGTTTTTGTGAACTTGTACCAGGTTGGGGGCCCGTTGGTTCCGGTGGGGAGGGGTTGGATCTCATAGATGATGGAGCAGCGGGTTACGTGGGCAGTGTTGTTTTTCGGGGCGGGGTGGGAGGTGGCTGATGCTGTGGGGATGGCGAGCAGGAGAGCCGCCAGGAGAGTTGGGGAGAGCATCGTAAAGAGTGAACGATGGGGATTCCTGTTGCGGGAATTAAACGAGTGGAAGCTGTTCGATGGTAAGCTTGACGTCGAAATAGTTCTCTTAAATATGTAGAATTCAGACAAAAGGGCGGACTATTCCTGATCTATGATGGAAAAGCCTGGATGTAACCATGAGCTCTGAACTGCCTCATTTTCAGTTCAGCTAGGGCTGTCAAGTCTAGAAATCCGTATAGATGAATGAATCAATTGGACTTTACTGCTTTCCTGGACGCCATACAACGTCTACGCCACCACTGACTCCAGCCAGAGATTTATGATATCTCTTTATGGCTGCTTGAGGCTTCTTGACCACACACTACACCTTAAACAGACTCACAGTATCAAGCCCAGGAACACGGTGTTGGAACATGGCAAAACTCAAGTCTTACACTCACTCAGGTACAGGCGATTGACTTGCAAGTGTCCGTCAATAACAATCGAGACTTATTGGTGGTGTTGCTCCAGTCCATCCTCCAACCTCTTGAAAGTGATTCGGATCCGCCGTTGGTGGTACAAATATTCTGATCGGTCAACGGTACTACCGTCGGGAACGTGGCTAGGGATATAAATGCTGGGAGATTGCACTTTATCTAGGCAAACTAAGGGAGAAAACATTTTCCCATACGCCCAAGTCTACGCACCGACTACGTATGATGCGCCTGGATATCTAGTAGAATACTAACTGAGATGCTTTTGATATTAATGCAGCTGTAGTAAAGCAAAGGGAAAGGGGGTGAGACCTTTACAACCGCATATGGAAATTCAGATCCCTTGCGTATGTATTACTGGACTAGGCGACCCTCTGTCTAATTAGTGCGACATGCAGCAGTATCACATGTGATGTCATAGCCCTTGGATCAGATGGCGTTTATCGATAGCAAAATTTGCAATTTTAATAATAGCAGCTTTGGATAGCGGGACATAGACATTGTTGTACTAGACACATAATCTATCTGGGTTTTCTCGTCGATAAGTTTCATTAATTTGAAAGGGTATGATGGTTATCTCAAATGATCACGATAGTCTCTGCATTGAACCATTAAACATTACTGTGAAATTGTCTGGAGACAGGTGAGATTGGGCTTGGTGTTGTATAAGCTATTCATATACGAGCATTGGAAATTGTGTCTGGTTGCCAGCGTCAATCCTCCGGAATATGTGGCATATAAAATGCACGAGGGTACACCGTGGACTTTTCTTCAAGTCGCCAACGGATGCCCCACAGGGCCGTAAGCCTCTTTGTCAGGATTCTTCAAAGCTACTGCCCCCAAGAGTCAGCCATTCAAGGCAGCCGGCTTGATTAGTCTACCCTCACGACGGCGAGTACCGTGATATCGATTTCAAGCACATGAATAATCATGTTGCAGGTTCCAAGGAATATACCATGTAGTGCATACCGACAATCCTAAAAAACCAAGTATATCGATAAGCTGGCGTCGCGCATATAGCATTAGGCAGATCAATGCACATGTCTAGACTTGCTTTTGTCAACCTATACGTCCGTATTCATGCAGACTTTGTAGACCAAGAAGTCGTATCCCCAAGGGGCGCGTTACGGACCGCCTCACGAAAAGAAAGTTCCCACGAGTCAGATGTATGGTAATAGTGCATGCATGGGTCGCTAGGATGAGTCGCTTCAAGTTGGAATCCGAGCCCAAGAAAAGACATGTTTTCCTCCACCAGGCATGTGTACAACACTTGTGGGCCATGAAAGTTTGGAAACAAGTTTTGCAGTGGTATAGTTGCTCGAGGTATATTGCGGGCACCCCACATGGAAATGCTTGGTAAACGGTTCCCATGATTGTGATGTTCCCTGGACGCGTGTCTCCCGCATCTACATGAAATTAGCGAAATTGTTTTTTTCCTTGTATTCAACGTCAAGGCATCTTTTTTTTTGACGCGACGGGTGTTCACAATGATCGGCAAACAAGGCCGGTGAGTGTGGAAAAGCCCCGTGGATATGTAGTGTAGCGAGCACAATTGTCGGACTTGGAAAATGGCAATCCTCCAAGCCCGCGTCTCGCACGATACGGGATGTGACGCAGGGTCCTTGTGCGGCGTAAGCAAATCAGTAGCTCCGGCACTCGTTCCGGCGTGGCAAGTCCGCGGGCCAGGCCGACTCCCGAAGCAGAGGTAGGCCTTGTGCCGGGTGACAAAGTGAGATGGGCGTGCCCCCGAAAATTGCCCTGCTTGGGACGAGGAGAGAGCTCCCGTGCGAAATGAGCAGGGGGCTGCCACGCACTCCACGGGCTGAATGAAAGGGAGGCGGAGGGCATGGCTGGCAATATATACGCCTGGGGAAGAGCAACGTTTTGCCAACATCTCAAACGCTTTCTCTGTCCATCCATTCATTCGTCGGTTTCATCATGTATCTGCACATCTCTGAAAAGACAAAGTCGGTGCTGCCGTTCGCCGAGTCGCCCTGGAAGACGCCAGTCCGCGAGAAGCAGCAGGCCAGCCGCAAAGTCTGCTTCACAGAGGTCACACTCCTTGCTCTTTCCTTTGTAATTGCCCTTTTCCAGCTCTATACCCTGTATCCCTTTGACGAAGAGATCCCGTACGAGGCGCGTTCCATGCTCGACACCATCGCCCTGGGCCTCTCCACCTCCACCTCTGCCACCTTCCCCACGGCCGCCATCACGGGCCTTGCAGCGCCCTACATTGCCAGAAAAGACCGAGTGGCGGTTGCGCGATACACGATCCTGCTGTGCTTCCTGGTCGGGTCGACGGTGGGCGCGGTGGTGTTTGGACGGCAGCTGGAGATGCAACGCGCTAGGCCGGCTTAGGCTTGGCGCGCGGGGAGCGATAACGGAGGTGGATTTTTTTGGACACCAGAGGGAGCTTTGACTTTTGGCCCCGTCCACACGCGACTCTGTGACTCTCTCTCTCGACCTCCCCAGGCCGTCAAGGATCAATTGGGTGTGACTCAAAGGTGACTCAGAGCTGCACATAAGAGAGACGACATTGCTTGTCCGCACAAGAGGTACGTTTAAGCTTTTCAACCCTTTCGGAGCCGTGCTTCTTTGGTCCCTGGCATCGGGCTTTGCGTCATCGGAGAGCTGGAGCCCGACTACTTTGTCCATTGTTTCTTACCCTTGCGTCCGTTATAGACGTAGTCTCCTGGTCCAGATCTCTCATCTGATAAGATCACAGTCGCAATGCCGCTCGCACGCCCCAATGCCCGCATCCTCGCCCGCACCAACCGGTCCTTGGTGAACCAGGTCCGCACCTACGCGGCTCCAGGTGAATCGTCGGTGCCGCTCTCCAAGAAGAAGTACATTCCCACCAGTGGAACCTACCCGCTTGGATTCCGCACTGGAAGCGCACATGTCGGCGTCAAGGCGTCCAACACGCGATTCGACGACCTCGCCCTCATCGCCTCCGAGTCGCCATGCTCGGGAGCCGCAGTCTTCACCACAAACAAGTTCCAGGCCGCCCCCGTGACCGTCAGCAGGGACATGCTGAAGAAGAGGAAGGGCGAGGGCATCAGGGCCGTCGTCATCAACAGCGGCTGCGCCAATGCCGTGACTGGCCGTGGCGGCATCGAGGACGCCATCGCCATGGGCAAAGAGGCGGATCAGTGCTTCGTCAATGACAGCAACGGTGAGGACGACGGGCAAGGCTCCCGCAGCATCGTCATGAGCACCGGCGTCATCGGCCAGCGCCTCCCCATCCAGAAGATCATCGACAAGCTGCCCACCGCATACTACAACCTGGGCGCCACCCACGACCACTGGCTCAACACCGCCCGTGCCATTTGCACCACCGACACCTTCCCCAAGCTCGTCTCCAGGACCTTCACCCTGCCCGGAAGTGACCAGGAATACCGCATCGCGGGCATGACCAAGGGCGCCGGCATGATCCACCCCAACATGGCCACCCTCCTAGGCATAATCTGCACCGACGCGCCCATCGCCGCCGCCCCGCTGCAGACGGCCCTCACAAACGCAATCACAAAGTCCTTCAACAGCATCTCCATCGACGGCGACACGTCGACCAACGACACCGTCGCCATCCTCGCCAACGGCGCTGCCGGCGGAGCACCCATCTCCGACACCACCTCGGAAGCCTTTGGCGCCTTCCAGCAAACTCTTACGGCCTTCGCCATCGACCTCGCCAAGCTCGTCGTCCGCGACGGCGAGGGCGCCACAAAGTTCGTCACCATCAACGTCACCAATGCCAAATCCTACGCCGATGCGAAGCGCGTCGCAAACTCCATCGCTCGCTCCCCGCTCGTCAAGACGGCCCTCTACGGCAAGGACGCAAACTGGGGCCGCATCCTGTGCGCCACGGGTTACGCCGACGGCGTCGACTCCATCGTGCCCGAGGAGACGAGCGTGAGCTTCGTGCCCGCCGACGGCTCCGAGGAGCTCAAGCTGCTGGTCCGCGGCGAGCCAGAGACCGTGGATGAGGAACGCGCGGCAAAGATTCTGGAGGCGGAGGATCTGGAGATTCAGGTCAGGTTGAGTGAGAAGTTTGAGGAGAGGGCGACGGTTTGGACGTGTGATTTTAGTCACGAGTATGTTACCATTAATGGGGATTATAGGACGTAGAGGGTTGATGTGGTGGGGGGTGGGGTAGAGGAGAGAAAAGCTGGCGTTGTGGAGGGGGTGTATATACCATAGCATATTGAATTCTGCCTATCTTGATTGCCTGTTCTGTGGAGGCAAGTGAATGTAATGTTTTGAAAAGAGTGGACGCAGTGTCTTTGTCAGAATGACATGGTTATCTATGCACAGTCTGACTTCGAGACTACTGAGGCATGGACGCTGGTATATCAAACCCCGTTTTGCGTTGCACAAACCTTGCGGGGATGACGGTTGGAGTGTGCTAGAGCCTAAGCTTTCTATTACAGGTCTTGTTATGGCGACGGCCGGAGCGTGCTAGAGTCTAAGCTCCCGGGTACAGATCTTGCTATGGTGACGGTGGGGGCGTAGTAGAGTCTGAGTCCCCCTGGTACAGACCTTGCCGTGTGCGGCGTATAGACCGTGCTGTGCGGATTTGGCTAGACTTGTAGTACAAGACGACGTAGGCAATGAGTTGAGCGGGCGGAACCAGGGGGAAGAGGGATGCTGGGCGCGCTCTGGGCCACTGTGAAGGTGTGATGGCGGTGCACTGTGGGGGTCGGGAGGTGATGTGAAGGTGTGATATCGGCTACATGTGGGATAGTTTAGTCGTACAAATCAGAATGATCTACCAGTCATAGCGAAACGATATGCTACAGGGCTGAGTATGCGTCAAAGCTTGACCTTCTCGGACGTGCTTGACGATAATGCAGCCCCACTAGTCCATCGATCTTGGAGGTAGATCGAGTGGCAACATCGGCAAAGGAGGCCCGTAGGACTGGCTCTGGGCTCCACAGGCCGCATAGGTCAACACGGCTCGTGTGTTGGAGATGAGCGGGCGGCAGGAATGGTCGCCTCGCCGTAGTGCAACTTGCCATTGAGAATGCTGGAGCACCAATCGGGTCGGGCCTGAGGTGTGGAGCCTTCTTTCTTCCGCTGCATCGGAATTCCACCGTAGTGTTGGGTCCTTGGGGCATCGTGCGCAAGGGGCGGGAATGGGTACGTGGTTTTGCACGTCATATGCTTGACTCACACCATCAGTATGGAGGTAGATATCTTGACAGTACAAAAGCCTGGTAAACAGGGGCACTCTGATTCAAGTATACATGGTTCACAGGTACACGCAGGGGGTTTTGCCCGGTTGACAATACTGTTACAAAAATATGCTGCTATCAGCTTTGAACTTCCAAGAATAATGTCCCGAGACTCATAGCCGGGAACCTGAGCTCTGGTAGAATCTAGAGTAGGTGGAGTCTTGGTCAATCCTCAAACAATAGTCCTAGCAAACTAGAATTTACCATGTGCCTAGAAGAGAATAGAAGATATGGCTTTTGGCAAAATATAAACAGTATTAGAGGCCATTTCCTGTCTATTTCTACTACTTCTAGGGGTCTAAGTATATTCAAATATGGGCACCTCGACTAGTTGGATAAAATTTCAAAGCCATAGGGTTGTCTGACTAAAAAAGAAGCATCAACTGCCTTCGGGTCCCTAAAAGCCTGACGACGCACCTAAACAAACTAGCTCAACGATATGTCCAGTTTTGCCACTCTACCTACGACGAGGGGTATGACAAACTTGGTAAATGCGAAATGGTCGTACAGTTTACTTCGCCCAGTACGAACAGTCACTTATCACGACCTCGCAGTACTTGGCAGTTAGTACACAAAGTGAACCCACTCAAGAGGTGGTAGGAGTAAGCTCAGCGGAGTCATTTTTTGAGTGACATAGTTCCATCCCCATGGATATACTCATGGAATCATTAGTCCATAGCATGAGCTGTAGTTTATATAAAGATAACGCCATGTGCTGAGTATATGCTTCTCTATACATTCTCCATTTTCTGAAACGAAAAACTACTTTGCACACATACCACCAAACCAATATCTCCTAAAAAATGGCCAACACAAATCCAAGGCAGCTTCCAAGGCTTGACCCACTTGACACAGATATTGTTCAACCCCAAAACGATGAGCGCAGAGCCGGCCAACCCATGAACAGCGTAGATGCTAGACTCCTTAATAGCATTTATGGTATTCTTGATGATGAGGCACTTAGGCGTTACAATACAATGGCTGAAGGGGAACGAAATAGTGCACAAAGGCTAGCGCAGGAAGATAGAGCCGAACTCTTCCAGGTCCTCCTGACGAGAGTCAAAAGAACGTTTGATAATGATATAAAAATGTTCAACGTCCGCCAAGAACCCCTCTGGAAGCTCCATGTTTACACCTTGCGCGCCTGGGGTGGGAATGACAAGAGACCGGACGAGGATGTCGAAGAAGAGGCTTCTCAAGTGTTGGAATACCTACACCATCTTCTCGACCACAAGGAACTGACCTTTATCGACAAATCTCAAAACCCACTTGCGGTCCCCCCCTGGCAAAGTACAATGTCATGGGATGAAAAAATACACTGGGCTCGATTTTTCGTCCGAATGATATCTCTATGGAGACTCCCGGATCGCTTTTTGAAGCGTAACTTCGATGATCATATGCCACCGGAATCTGACGACGATGATTACGGACAAGCATACTATGAGGCTCGGGATAAGGAAGGAAATGCTACGCCGACAAATCTGGAGGACTCGTTGACCAGTTTGAATGTTTCTGCAAAGTATGCAAACGAACCGGGCGACCACGATGAGGTGAAAGAAGAAGAGGAAGAAGAGGAAGAAGCAGTCAGTCCGATTGAGAAAAGTCTAGTCAATCCGATTGAAGAAGATCCAGTCAGTCCGATTGAAAAAAATCTAGTCAATCCGATTGAAGAAGATCCAGTCAGTCCGATTGATGAAAAAAACTGATTGCATGACTTTCTATCTTATCTTGTGTATTTCTATTGTATGACAGACAGACTATCTCCCCCTCAAGTTTCACCCGTCTTTGAGTGATTAAAGCAACTAAACTGTATGATATGATTGATTAGCAAAAGACCAGACCGGCCTGCGATATATATATCATACTTGTCTAACTCTTACCAGATGACTCCAAAACTAGCTACATCAAGGCAGGGAGCCAAAATCCGCATAGGAAGTGGCAGAAAAGAAGTTTTTATAAAGATAATTGCTTTGAAGAACACACTTTAGCCTTGTTTAAACTACAGAATATCAGGATAAAGTAAACATAAACCTTTCATCTCCTTAAGAATGGAAGAGAAAAGCGCGGAAAATGGGGTCAGGCTTACTAGGTCCAACGTCCTCACCAAGGTAATATATTTCAAGGCTCTAGGACCAAGCTGAAAACTGAATACAAAACAAAAACGACTGGCTATATGAACGGAACCTCTAGAATAAAATCAGGTAGCGGATTTCCAACTCTCTTCTCAATCTTCTGTTCCTAGATCCATGTACAGGCTACTCTGGCCTTTTTCAAAACCTTCGGTATTTGTGATGAACAAAAGCAAAGGGTCTGTAATCCGGCTCCAATTTCGATTGATTTGAGATTTGCGTAATTCCAAAATTTCTCCTTCTAGTATCTTCTCTAGCTTTGCCTCCAACTTTTCGAGGTTTTTTGACTCCCACCAAGTGACAACCAACACATATAGTTGTAAGCTTCTCTGTGCATCCTTTATATCATTGGACTTTTTGTCACTAGAAAAGATGAGATCTCCTTTTTTTCTCCAAGAGTCGGCAAGAGCGGCGCTAAGCTCTCTGTTGTCAATGAGACTCGTAATGTCAGAGACGAGCTTTTCCAAAAGCTGGGACCCTTCTTCGCAAAGCTGTTTGTAGGATTCTCCTTCGGCATGTAAAAGTTTCTCTAAACCGATGAAGGCTTCGAAAGCTACTTCTATGAAGCCCGGAACATGTGTAGTGGACCCAGAAAGATCTTTAGATTGTGAATCTGATGGATCAGAGGAGGAGGTATGATGAGACATGGTCGAGAGACCGTCGATATCTTAGGGCGAGCTCGAGAGCTTCAGGTAGCCCCAAATGACAGATTCAAAAATGAGCCAGGAGAGTTTGTAGAGTATTAAACGGTGGGAAAAGTAGTGGGAGTTGATGAACTGCACATCCCTTCCGTTCCATGGGCCATATATACTGTTTTCGGGCCCAGATAGTATGACTCACACAAGTGGCACCCAGTCCGCTCCTACATCCTCAACCACATGTGTCTTCTATTTATGGTCTATGGCAACTTTTTGTACAATCAGGCGAGGCAAAAAGCCTGCTGTGCCTCTTTTCATGAAGTAGTCGTCTCTTTAGAGGTAAATTTGTGTTTTAACCAACTTGATACAAGTGACACAAGACCTATGACTCGCCTTAATTCGTAGAGTCATGATGAATTACTATGTGGAAAGCGACCAAGCACGGAAGGATTATAGCCAACGTGGCGGTAGGGGCGGGAACAAAAGGTTCGTGGAACAGCTGTGCCTCGAGGATGCTGAGCTATAACTGATCCTTCTTTGATTGAGCTGTTCCAACAAAGCTGTGCTTTATTATCTTCACATTGACCTAGATGGTGAAAGTTCGAAATCAGAAGACCCTCAGACTAACATAAAAGCTTCAGGTTGCCCTCGAACATCTCTGTGTCAGACATTGCACCCAGATGTACCATTTCAGAATCGTTATGTTTTTACCACTCCTCATACAGTCGAGGGTACGAAGGGGGTTGCAAATAAGCCGTACTACTGCCGTTATGTCCAAAGTCCAAAGTCACTCTTTAAGCCTTATATGATTTGGCAACCCGAAAAAAAGAGAGGTGATTTACTTTGAAATTGCAAGCGTCTGTCCGACAGACTCATTGCATACGTGACACACGCTTGTCTCCGTGTGGGAGTCCAAAGGGGTGCCAGTCATGGGGATGAGTCAATGATAGGCATAAAAGGACGCTTTCTCAAGCGCGCTGTATCTAACCTCTTACATTATATCCAATATTATCTTCTAAAATAAACAAGTGCCCTTAAACACACAACCAGCCAAGTTATCCACGATGGCCGACCCAGATTCACGAAAAAACAGAAATGTGGATGGACTTCCAGAACCCGACCCGATAGCTCTGGGCATGTTGTATGACCAACTTAACCGGTCATTTCTGACCGGTTTGGACCTTGACATCCGCGAAAAAATTTTGGACGAGCAAAAAAAAGCCTATCGAAAAGAACAAAACATAAGGGAGAATGACTACCAAAGGATGCTCGAGGCCGAAAGAGATCTCGCGATAAGAAAGGGGGAACAAAGTCGTGCAGATCTTCTCCAACAGCTAATAAAAAAGGCACAAGCAAAAGAAAAAGAAGATGGTGAAAAGTACCGGGTTCGAGAAAGGGCTATTCTGGAACTCCATGCTTTCACTTTACGCGCATACCGCACAAGAAACGACAAGGCTGACGACGAAGTCAAAGATGGCGCCATGGAAGCAATGGATCAAGTTGGCGAGCTTATGGATCCCGTATTGCACCGAAACGAGCTGACCATGCTCAAAAACCCAAACAAAATCCCTCCCTGGAAAGCAGACATGGGGGAGAGTGGGAAATTATTTTGGCTGGGATTTTTCATTAGAATGTTAGCCTCATGGAGATTGTCGTCTTGCACGATGGATGAAAACGTCTATCTCAGTGAACCACTGGAAGAAGAAGAGCTGGAGGACTTCCGTAAAATGTTCAAGGAGGCCGAAGAACAAGAAGCAAACCGTACGCCGAAGACTCTAGAAGATTCGACCACTAGCTTGAATGTCAAAGTAAAGCATGAAAACGAACCAGAAGAACTAAAGATAGATTGTGAAGCAGACAGCTCCGACGACCCCCCCACATACTTATGATGGCAATTTTACGGTTATCTTGCTTATTCTATATTTTTTTTCGTCAGTTGCAAGGCAGACTTTCCTTTACATCCAGCCTCCTATTCTTCGGTTGACAGACAGGCTCTGCTAATTCCTGGGTACTTTTCCTTAACTAAAGGATGGAATGTTTTTCTTATTTCTTTGTTTGAATATGGATAAGTAATGTTTAATCTGATGAAACTATGTCTTGAGAAGAATCTGCTCACTGGCTTATTGATCATGTTATTATTCCACTTCCTTGTTCTCTTCAAGACACTTGAAGCAAATAGAATATGTGCGATGACTGGTCCATTATCTCAATATTTGGAGAAAACTGCAAAATACTATGCTGTGGCCGTAGTAGTTGTGACTCCATTGTCAATTATCTTATAAACTACGACCCTTGAGTGGGCAGTACAGGAAAATATTGATCTTATAAGCAACCTCAAGGGCGTAAGAGCACGTCGTAAATGAAGAGCCATTATGTCTACATGAGCATTACCATGCAAATTGAACCTGTATCAGAGGAAAGTAGGAACATAGTACCTTACAAGAATTTAATCAATTCGGTATAGCATAGGGGAGCATAGCACTGGAAATCAGGGCTGAGCGAGCCCAAGTGGCTAGATAAGGTGATATAATCCATCTGAGGTTTGAGGGCCAGCCTCTGAGCCCGAATGGAAAACACAAACAATTAGATACATAAGAAGGTGCCCTAATAATTGTTAAGCATAGAAGATACAGGAATTCTGAGTCTTTGATATCCTAGAATCTCGCGCAACTGGCGTTGAGCACGGTCAAACCCATCATGGTCTGTGATGAACCCCACCAGACAGTCCCTAATTCTGTTCCACAGATAAATTAAATGTAATTGAAGTGGTTGCGGGAGCTTCTTCTCTATTCTGTCTACAATGTCGGACCCTATGATGGCAAGTATCACCTCCAGGAAGAGGAGGCTCGCCTGTACTCCCTGCTTGTCCTCTGGGGTGCATTTTCCCCCCTGCGGTAGAACAAGAGATATTTTATCTGTCCAAGAAGCTGTAAGTGTTTCTTTGATTTTCGGATCGATAAAAAGGGTTCCAAGCATAGCGACGAGCTGCTGCCAATGCAGACGCGCACTGACTTCACGCGACCGATCGCTGCCCCCCTCTGGATCATTCGATAATTGCTCCACAAGATTTGTGATTTCCAAGATGAGGTTGGGAAGCAAGATAGGCTGGGTGAAGCTGGCATGAAACCCAGGAAGTGCCTCGGAAGGCCCAGACGTGGAGGGATTAGGTTGAGTCATGATCGATGGATTGGCAGCAATTTAAGAGGAGCCGGCGGTCTGGGAGGAGGTATCCCGGTAACGAATATGGGTACTTATTTAGATTGAAAAGAATGTTCAATGAATAATGGAACAATGGAAGTTGATGAGCAGAGCCCTATTTTCACCATTGGGGCTTTTTATACTTGGGATTCGATTACAAGTCATGACGCATACAGACGGCACATTATACATGACTGTCCACGGGTTGCAGAGTCATACGAAGATGCAGCGCGGCAAAGGGTGGAGCACAGAGCTCCTCGTCCAATCTGGTCGTAGGCGCGGGAACCAGAAAGGTTCGTGTAACCGCTGTGCCACAAGGACGTCGGGGAAGGACCAGGCCGTTATTGATCGGGCCGATTTAAAATTGATCCCCAAAGAGATCCATTGAAGGGCGTGCGCTCTTCGAAGTGGCCACTGCATTGACTGTGGCTGTTACCTCGACATTTCTGGACTTATGCTCGGGTTGGACCACGTGTCTAGTAGCAACCCAATGAATTCACTCTTTGAAGATTCAACAATGGCAAAATCAGAAAGGAGATGATGAGTCTTAGAAAAAGACACACTTATAGATTGAGCGTGGACTTGGGTCAATGCAACGCCCCGTCATAGCCAACGCTTATTCTAGAACAGGTAACAGAGTCACTTCTGTGGAAGGAACGTAGATTTAATTTAGTTGGACTGATATTTCCGTGAGGAAGTGATTGAAAAGCCCCTGTAGTGGATGACAAAGACAAAAAAAAGGGAAGTCCAAAGAGCAAACCTATCTGAAATACAAGATGTGTGGCCAATACACGGCTGATGATTTGAAAAGAGTGAGCCATCAGGAAATAGGGCCTAGGAAGCATTAGGAAGTAAAGAAACCCTGCCCTCGCCTTCAACCTAAATTAAGATCCAATTCTTGAAGATGTCACGAGGAACCCCCTTTCCTGCCGTACAGAGGACTAGCTCCTTCCTTATATCCTTGGCATCATTCACGATCGAATCCTTGGCATTCTTAAAGCACTCTATGTCGTCCAACCCATCCTCCAGGGTTTTCATGTCCGTGAACAGGACAAGGATAAAGATCAGATATTCTTTGAGAGGTGTAAGATTGACTTGCCAGTTTTCATTCTTATACAGTTTATTTGAATGCCATTTCCACACAGTGTGACTCTTCTCGTCCCAGTTTTTTCTAAGAGCATCAGCCTTTTCAGAGGAAAAGCAGGTTTCTCCAAGATGTTGGAGGAAATCTTCCCATTTCGGGTGGATATAAGAGGTCAATGCCTCCATTTCTGCCACCGATTTTCCATTTTCGAAGATTTCCTTCCAGTACGCTTCCATGAGAATCGCATGACGCAACATCTCCAAGGATTTTACGTGAAGGGGATAACTATCTCCAAACTCGAGCAACTTTTTGATATCCTTATATCTGGGAAGGTCCAAGGAGATAGACGGTACGGATTCTGACGAAGATACTTCTGGTGGTGATGAGGATTCCATTGATGTATCCATTGGTGATGGGTCGATTTTGATATTCTGCTGGTATTGTAGGTTTTCTCCAGTAGAAAGAGATGTAGAAGTGAGGCTCTCTGGGGCTCAATGGAAGATTATATATGGTTGAGTTTAGCTTCCCGGCGCTTTGGTTGTAAGGTATCTTGCCAGAATGACCGAGTCAATTTATAGTTGGCGCTGAACCCTGACTCTTTCATAACCTGAGAAGTTGGATATAGCTAAATATACTCGGACAACAATGAGAACATAGCGTAATGGCGTCCTTGATCTGTATGTCCTAGTCACACACCCTGGAATAAGCTTCGGTTCGCTGATAAAAGTGTGGAGGCATGGGCGAGCTATGGTCTCCCGACTTTGGGAAGGTGTAAATTGATCATAGCTTCTTTGTAGCCAAAGAGGTGGCATAAGCCATGTAAGATTAGATTGTCAATGTCATTTTCATAATCAGAGCCTCCCAAATTAGTACTTGTCCAAGGTATCAAATGTTAGAGGTTAGGAATTAAGGTATTAGTAGAAATAATTGTGTCAGATATTTTGAGAGAGAACAACTGATAATGCCCCTTGATAAATTATTCTACACTAACCTGTTAACAAGAAGAAATGCGGGAGAAGAAAAACTTCTCAGTGCATCTGCAGAACTAAAAAAACGGCATCTGAATGGCAATTGGCATGTCTTGATATTTTTACACCACTTGCCCATCGTGAACCAGCATCAAGTGGGCACAGTATGCTTTTAGGCTCTGAAAGATAGCCTTCCGCAAATGTTTCAACGTCGACAAATCACAACCTCGAACACTGGCTAATCAAAGCCAGTCTTTCTTGGTGGTCTGTCTCAGTTTATTGCCGAAAAGGGAAGCGGTCTTTGCGCTGCGCCCTCGTGCGGAACCTTGTCTTAGCTCCCGCGCCAGAGCTTAGCCGTAGCCCCCTCCCTGACCCTGGCCCATGCTGCATCCTCATCTGCACCATCGAATTCGCCCATCCAGACCTTCCGGAACAGCCTAGATCCTCCAATCGTGAGATTACGCTACAAAAAGGAACGGCACAGCGACCTGGATGTGCGGTTTCATTGCCGCTCCGTTGTGACTGCGCGAGTGCCGCCCCTCATTTACCATGTAGCCACGCCGCGGAATCTTGATCAAGATGCACTGCGCATGCGCGCCATCAATTGGTAACCTACCTTGATTGCTACTTCTTATTGAATTTACGGCATGTTCTTCGTGAACTTTCCCCAAATGCGCCTCTCGTTGTCATATCATTTTCGAACGATCGGTGTCATACTGCCCATCCAAGTGGCAATCACCGTGTAACCGAGCAGAAGTGCGGGCCCAATCCCAATCGCCGGATCTATATCAGTCGACTGATGAGAGCGATGCACTAGCAGGCTCAGGGCCTGTAGGCGACGCTGCTCGCATCTGTTGACGCGCCTACCATATATACCGCTCCAGCGCCAGATGTCGCTCATCCCATCTGTGTTCCTCTGCTTACCGGGTCCGCCTTGACGATGGAAAAGACTGCAGATTTATCTGCTGAAGAGCGAGCCTTTACGAACGATGGGATACCAGAGTCTGGCATAAAGGCGGGGACGGTCGAAGATAGAGAAGCGATGCGAAGGTTGGGCAAACAGCAGCTTTTCAAGGTGTGTCCCGACTTTTCAGCCAACCCATATTACCCCCTAACAGCTATTCAGCGCAACTTTGGATTCTTGAGCATCTTGGGCTTCGCGCTCATCTTGATGGGGACCTGGGAGACTATCCTCGGAACCGTCGCTTTCGGCCTGGGCAATGGCGGACCTTCAGGCCTGCTGTACACCTACCTCGGTGTCTGGATCGGCTTCTTTCTTATCGCAACATCCATGGCGGAGATGGCCTCGATGCACGTTCGACTTCGTACCCCCCTGCGGGGCATTCGCTGACAGGGTGCAGGGCTCCGACGGCTGGGGGCCAGTATCACTGGGTTAGCGAGTTCTCCTCGCCCAAGTATCAGAAACAGCTTTCGTACCTTATTGGCTGGCTTGGCATATTAGGCTATCAAGTCGGCGTTACGATTGGAGGTTTCCTCTCTGGACAAATTATTCAGGGCTTGATTGTGCTTAACAATCCGTCCTACGACTACCAGCGATGGCATGGTACATTGATCGCGATGCTCATTACCATCTTGGTCGCCCTGTTCAATATTTTCATGGCAAGTTGGCTTCCGTTCATCGAGACTCTGATCTTGATTCTGCATCTGGCGGCTTGGGTCGGCATCATTGTGCCATTGTGGGTTCTTGCACCAAAGACTCCTCATGCACAGGTTTGGAACTCATTTGTAGACTCTGGATGGGGAAACAGTGAGTTTTGATTGAAATTTCGGTATTCTTACCTATTTGCTAATGCTCTAAAGCTGGCGTAGCATGCCTTGTGGGTATGATCACCAACGTCGGCAGCTTTATTGGGTCCGATGCTCCCGCGCACATGGCTGAAGAGGTGAAAAGCGCATCAAAACTCTTGCCGAGAGTCATGATTTTTACCATGATAATCAATGGAGCTATGGGGTTCATCACACTCGTGTAGGACTCCATATTCACCCTATTCGTACTCATCGCTAATTCAGTCTCCAAAGAACATTTTGTTACTGCGTCGGCGACCTCGAAGCCGCCCTCACTACGCCCACCGGATTTCCCATCATCCAAGTATTCTACTCTGCAACTGGATCTGCTGCCAGCACATCGGGGCTCTGCTCGCTCCTCATCCTCCTCAACCTCGTCAACAACTTGACCAACATGGCCGGCGCATCCCGGCAGATTTTCGCTTTCGCCCGCGACCGTGGCGTCCCATTCTCGAACTGGGTATCTCGCGTTCCTTCGCGCTTTGACGTCCCTGTAAACTCCATCGCCGTTTCGGCATTTTGCGCATGCGTCTTGCACTGCATCAACATCGGTTCGACGATTGCCTTCAACATCATCTTGTCTGTCGGAACTGTTTCACTGATCACGTCGTATGTCACTTCGATTGGCTGCATTACGTGGCGTCGTATAAAGGGACTACCGCTTCTACCGTCCAAGTTCTCTTTGGGCCGTAAGCTGGGACTTGTTGTCAATCTGCTGTCGCTGGGGTTTTGTGCTTTGATTTATGTTTTTGCTTTCTTTCCGCCGACTCCGGATCCGCCTACCGTTAGTATGAATTGGGCTGTTGTGGTGTATGCTGGTGTGCTCGGCATTGCAGGGGTATATTATATGGCTGAGGCGAGGCATCATTATGAAGGACCGGTGGAATATGTCAGAAAACGGGCTTGAATGGTTGTCGAGGAAATTAAACACCATCGATGTTGATATATGCGTACTGAATCGCTATTCGATATGAGTACAAAGAGTAAAACAACTCCCTTACATATTTAGTAGAGAGCAAACGTAAAAAATACTGACAAATGTATTGAAGAAATGGATAGAATGTGCAGCATTTGTATGCCATGTAGATGCTATCTTTCATGCCCATTATCCAAATTCATACAGAGGGGAATAAGTGCCCTCGATCATAAAAACCAAGTAATGACCGTCTTGAAATCTCGTCATGTAATAAACCTAATATCTCATCATCTTTACGGTGACGAGCGAGCTCAATGGCTGTCATCTGAACCCCGTCATAAACACCCCCAAGTTCCAAGAGATCGACTTTCGGGGACGCTATAAGAATTTTGACCAATTGCGTGTACTTGTATTTGACAGCAATTGTCAATGCAGTCCAGTTGCCCACATCATGGTGATTCGCGTCCACTCCAGGCTGTCGAAGTAGCCAGCGGACGATCATCTCCGAATGACTCATCACTGCGATAATTAAAGGCGTCTCTTTTCGTGAGTTGACTGCGTTAACCAAGGAAGGATCTTTCTCGCAAATCATTTGCAAGGCTTCGGTCCGCAATCCTCGAGCGCAGTACGTTACAAGTGGTTCACCTTTCCACGATGTATCCGGATTTGCCCCATTATCCAAGAGAAGTCTCGCGGTGTCGAGATGACGGTTCAGAATAGCCTGAGCAAGTGGATATTGAGAATTCCGATATTCGTTTGGAGTGATGCGAGGATCCTCGAGAAACAACCGAACGATCGATTCATGGCCATTCCTCGCCGCGTGGCCCAATGGAGTATTTCCAGTTTTGTCAACTGGATTAACATCGAGATCTGGGAGCTTGAGAAGTAGCTCGCATATTGCGCGAGAGTTGTTGGCAGCGGCATAATGAAGTGCTGTCATCCCGTAGACTGTTTTTTTATTCAATTCACTTAATTCTGCCAACCCTCTTACGACAATCTCTGAATTCTCTTGACAGGCGGTATGAAGCGGAAGTCGACCGATGATATCTTTTGTTTCGATAGTAAAACTTTCTTCGCACAGCTTAGCTAAGTAGATGTCGACCATTTTTTGTGTCTCGAATTCGTCTAGCACAACATGTAGAGAAGAGCGACCTAGAAAATCTTCGAATTGCTCTGGATCACCGTGACAAATAGAAAAAACTGCGAGCTGGGAAGATGATTTAGGAAACAGAATTGGTGGGCGAGTTGCGATCATAGGATCCAGATCTAAGAATTTTACGAGTTCGTGGGTTTTGCTGGACACGGATGCGGCTAATAGGGCCAAGCGTTTCCACTCTTCCTTGAAGTCAAAGCAAAAGACATTCTCACAGAATTGATGTCGCTGCAGCCTTCTCACTCTGTATTGCATCTCTCCGCCTATATCGCCAAGGTTCATCATTTGGTCGATCTCTGACTCTTCTTTTGACGAAGGCTCACAAAGAGAACATACGGTAGGATTAAAATAAAAATCTCTGCTTAATGATCTCTCAAGGAGTGTCGAGTGACTTGTTGGATTTTGTTTGTCTGGTGATTGTTCGACTTTGTTCTGGCCCAGGCGGAGAGTGACAGCATGCAGATCTGCGAAATGTTTTTCAAAGTTTCTGTCGTAGTCGCTACCACTAAGCGCAATAAAATCTTCCATACCCATCTCAGGAGCGAAAAGTTGTCGAATTTCCTCTCGCAGCTCCCGCAAGCGTATCACAGCCTTAGCCATGGTCTGGTGGAGGTGAAAGAGCAGAGACCACTGGTTGGCGCTGATGGATGGTGTTGTTCGAGAAATGATTCCAACTGTCGGGCTGGGTACCATTGCAGGACCGAGCTGTTTGGAAATCCGCTCAGTGTGTTTTGTCTTTCGTGGTAATCTGCGGCCCTCGGAGCAACGGAACCCCTTTGAAGTGCACCGGTCGCACTTATCGTCGGGCCAGCTTCTGTGGACAGGTTCGCATTTCTGCTTGTCGGCTCGGCAGAAATCGCATTTGACGTATTCAAGTTTTCTCCTCTTGGCTGGAGGTGGACGAAGACTTGCGGGATTGGTTGTTGTAGCCATTGGAGTGACTGCCCAGATAGTGTGCCAAGGCTGGGGCTGAACTGAACGGGTTGAATGGTAGACAATCGTAGAAGGAGCAGAACGGAGAAGAGCGGTCTGGTACTCTGGAGGTATGAAGACTGGTTTGGCTGTGTTTATGATTCCTAAGATTGGGGGAGAAGGACGGGCTTTTATGCCAGTCAAGAGTGCCTTTCTGTGCACCCAGCCAAGGCTGAGATGCAGCTAGCCTTTTTATGCGGCGAGGTCGCGAAGCGCTGCACGAGCTGAGCAGTATCATTGGCTTGATATGACAGGCTTCGCACATTATCGCACTGGCACTGATCTGACAGGCGTCGCACTCTTTCGCACTGGATCGCAGGCTATCGCACTGGCCCGCGTCCGTCATACGACCCACAAGCCAGCACAGCCATCACGCTGCAGAGCGGCATCACACGATCGCCGTCTAGCCCAAGCCCCTTCCAACCGGTTTGATAGGATTCGACCCTGGCATTCCGCTGATGTGTTCACTGGCCCAGTCGGTTGATGGGGAACTCAATTTCCAGCTGCCCCTGCTGCGCGATTTGCTCGCCCACAATTTCCTGGAGGTCGCGCAAAGCCTGTGCCCTGACATCCGGGTTCTCGTGAGCTGCAGCCGATGTTTTCGCCCCCAACAACCTCATGATGCCAATATGTCTCATGCGCACAGCGTAATAGAAGGCCGTGTGGCCGTAGAAAATGACCCTGGGATTGGCTCCGTTTTGGAGCAGCAGGTCCACCATCTCATCGTTTCCCACGTATATCGCCTTTATGAGTGGTGGAGGCCCTTTATCGACTGCAAATGCGTTCGGGTTAAGCTTTCTGTCCCCAGATAAGAAGAGCTTGACAATTTCGATATTGTTGCTGCTGATCGCGTAATAAAGTGCTGCATTCCCCTGGCAGTCGAGATGATTGAGATGCCCATCTGCTCGAGAATGAGCGATGAGGAGTTCGCATATCTCGAGATGCCCCTTCAAGGCAGCAAAGTGGAGTGCAAGGCTGCCATATATCGTTTCAAGGCCGACGTCGGCGCCCAGCTCCAGGAGATGAGCCACGGCTGGAACCCAATTTTTCTGAACAGAAGCGTGCAAAAGAGATCTACCCAGCACATCCTGGAGGTTGATATTCTCAGATGTGGTGACGTCTTTGAAGAATTCCATGTCCTCTTCTTCGAATCCGTTAACCTTGGAATCTAGCCATTGCAGCGTAGATGAGCGACCTAAACAATCCCTGTAATCCATGGTACCGCTCATGATGATCCGGTGATTAATATTGTCCGGCGTGAAACATGCGTGCGTTTTGGTGGATAGGGGCATGTCCTCGTAAAGATTCATGCTCTTCATGGTGACCTCTGCCTTTTCATGTATCAAGTAGGATAGCTCGACAAGGCGAGTGTTCTCCATGTCAACTTGATCCCAAACATCCAAATCCCAGTGCGTCCTGTCTCGAAGATGGCGATTCATTTGGGCAACCCTGACAAGGAATTCGTGACCAACGTCTTCGCGTTTCATGAGGGACCGAATAATTCGGTCGCCGTCTGCATGATAGCATATAGGGCATTTTTCTTCCCATGTGATTGTCGTTAGAGCCTGTCCTACTATTTGTGAAAGAACGTATTCGGAAGACTCTTTGGTTGCATCATGACTGCTGTCAAGTAATTGATGCTCCAGGAAACTTAGAGTCGTCGAGTCGAGATTCTGATAGAAGTTGACAAATTGAAAGCTCTCAGTGCCCTCAAAAGCGATGGTATAGTAGCTAGCATCGGTCCATGAATCTGCGAATGGATCTTTGATTCCTTTTCTTAATTCAAATAGGCGTTCAACTGCCATGGCCATGGTTTTGTGGTAACTCATGAGAAAGCTCCTATCGAGAGATCAGCAGCCATATCTTGCACTGAAAGTTTAGTTCTGACCCATCTACTTTCTGCTCTTCAGCATGCCTATCGGGGATCTTCGAAGCCATGGGCTTTTGGTACGAATCTTGATATTTTGTCTTGCGTTCTACCCTTGTGCCTTCTGAGCATACAAATCCCTTTGCGAGGCAGCGATCGCACTTTGTTGGCCAGACTCGATCTTTCGGACCACACTGGACGTCTTGGTCAAAACAGACACGATGCGACTCATGCTCAACGGTCGCAAACCTTTTGTTTATCTATGCGACACCTTTGACATTTGACTAGGTCAAGTTTTCCCCTCTTCTGCAACACTGACGGATCTGCTCCATTACCCCCGAATGTGCGTGCATCAGATGGCCCCTGTGCTGCTGAGCGCCACATTGAGTTCATGATCCCTGCAAGGCGAGTGATAGGGTGCGAAAAGGTGCGGTAAAGTGCGACGATTTGCGACGAAACAGCAGCCTGGTCACAATGGGCAGACCGGTCCAAGCAGGACAGCGGGAACGTGCCTAGCTCAAATCAGCCGCCAAGGTCGGCTTGCATGTTCCCTTGGATAACAAGCCTATCAGCAGCATCTTGCCAGGGATCGCACTTGATCGCACTTGCGGCGCGTCCGGAAGGCACATATCCACCCTTGCAAAGCGGAGTGAGGTTAGGTTATTGAGCGCGCAGGCTGTCGCACTCCATCGCAGGTTTTCGCAGGTTAGGTACCTAACCATATGTGTCCCACAGCCCCCGACGCCTGCGCAAAGGTTCGCAATTGCTGCAAGCAGGGACTGCGATGGTCTGAATATAAGATGGAGGCCCGGAAGCCTGCTCAAGAGAGTTTCTAGAATATCGGTCACGGTCGCTCAAGCTCGAAGCATAGCACTGTCTGTCTTTCAACCCTTCCACGGTCATATACGCGATTCTTGGATCGGATTTCCAGTGGAAAATATCTTTAAATCACCCTGAAAATGTTCAACTCCACAATTGTTCGACCATTACTCACGGTGCCTTCGACGCTGCCGCTGGTCACGTGTCGGCCTTGCGCCACACAAAGACCGGCCTCAACTCCGGTCGTAGCAGTGCCCACCCTGGTCCTCTCGAAGACTGAAGAGTCACATGCGGACCTGAGTCTGACGATTGTTTTTGGAGTAGTTGGGTTGGTCGTTGCTATCATTGGGACTGCCATTGCTGTGCTCCAGCTTCGACACATGTACAATCGGCATAAGCTGTCCAAGGAACTCCTATCATTACCATGATGGGTAAGTTTAATTGAATCAGTCGCAAGAACGTGTACTGACTAAACAGGGGATTTTTTTGAAAAAGTAAAAATTAACGAAATGGAAAGGCGGAGAGGCAGAAATCTTCGGAGTGCACTAGGCATGTAATATAGCTACCTCAATGTGATTATGAGATGAACTTGCTATTGGATTTCATGATAGACTACTGTTCTTCATGTAGCGTGACCCTGTACAGAGCAACGTCTCGCGAGCGTTCAGGTATACCTAGACAACGAGTCTGTATGACGCGCCTCGAGTGGCGATGGATTTGGCGTTGGGCAGGGATCAGGCCTTGGCGCCGATGATCTCCCGGTAACAGCATTCGCCAACCCTCACTTCGACATCAAGAGCCCAAGCACGCAAAATGTTCGAGATTCCCACGGCGAAGCGGTACGACTATGCTGTCACTCGACGCGACACTTATTACTAACTCCATACAAGTGTCCGCCGGGACGACCTGCAGTCGCCCGCCTCTTCCCCGCGCTCCACGCCTGACCCCGAGCTCGAAGACCTCCTCCGCTCTCGCATCCAAAACGAATATGCTTTCGAGACGGCCGATAACGATGTCGCAATGGAAGACGATGCTGTTGCTGCTGCTGGCAGCGATGGCGACGAAACCGAGCTAAGGCTTTTTGCCGCCCCGATATCGTCCGCCCCACAAACGCAAAAAATTCGCATCTCCTCGCCCGAGGTTGAAACAGGCGAGCCTGGTTTCCTCCGAAAACGACCGCAAAGCTATTATTTTGCGGATGAAGTCACGAGCGATCGAGAGATCGAGCTGGAGGCAGCGGCGGTGGATGGAGAGGCAGTACTACAAATGTCGAAAATTCCGTGGCTTGGGTGCGCCTTGCCATGGAAGGTCCAGAAGATATCGCCAGCGGGGTTGCGCAAAGAGGTTCTCGTAGGACATCCTCCGCAGCTGTTCACAGTGGAAGAGAAAGCTCAGAAGCGACGGAGAAAGGGAAAGAAGAGCAGGATAGCCATACGGACGAAAATCCAGGCAGCCAAAAACAAGCAATCAGAAAAGGCGCGATTAGCACAGGAGAAGGAGGAAGCTGAGCGCGAGAAGAGGACGAGGAAGAACCGGGAAAAGAAGGTAAAAAAGAAGGAGAGAGAAAAGGCCAAGAAGCTGGCCGAGGGTGGAGGTGAGAGCATTGCTCCGCCGGCTGCAGATGGCGTCGATGAGGAGGAATGAGACATGGATTCATTAACTTGGAGATCTATCCTCCTCGTTTGCAACAAAACCGGATGCAAGCCTGCATCTGCGCATACCAGCCACGGTCACAGGCAGTACCGGCGGCACCCGACTATAAACCAGTCATACGCGGAAGCTGCTAGAATACAGTCATGCAGCGGCAGCAAGGTCCTACAACAGTCACGAAGATTGACCCAAAGATGTGGAAATGTCCTCTCTTAAGCTTTATACCCTTCATTGTATCAACAATACACCCTTATATGTGAGTTGAAGGAGACAAGCGCTCGGACTTGTCCTACTATCTTATTTGACGTCAGCCGAATATGCAAAAGATCCTTTTTTTTTCACTGTTCTGATTGCCGCTACTTTCACTCTGTTCGAGGCCGTCATCTCCGCTGTCGGGTGTTTTGATCAACCCTTCACCACCACCATTCCTTTGCCCTCCAAAAAGCAACGCCACACTTCTAATAAGCCTGCTTCTCACCACCAAGCGTGCCTTGAAAATACTGCCCGTTGCAGCCTTTGGCTTCCTATTTCACCTGAGCAGCAAATCACGGTCGCCACAGAGCACGTGCAGACTCCACCGGGCCCCGCTCTCTAAATAAGCTCCCGTTTCGTTCTCCAATTTTGATTCCGCAACACACAACCAACTCTCTTATCCACTCGCACGTGCACAAGTCGACAACACCCACGCGCGCCGCAGCCTTGAGTGAGGAATATTCCAGGCGCGGTGTACCACTGATTTTTACTCTCCAAAAAAATTTATTTGCTAGGCTATGGACCAAGTCTTCGGCAGTAACCCAAGCGACCCCAATCAGCGTTTTGCGCAGACCTTCTCACCGCCGGCGCATCCAGACTCCATGTCCGCCGGCCAAATTGCACCGGACATGGACCTCACCCAAATGGACGACGATAATTTGGATGCTGAACTGTTTGGCATCGAAGGCAGCCCCAATGGTCTCGCCGACTCTTACCCCACGCCGGCAACCAATTTTTCAGACATAGACGCTCTCTTCTCGGATGGCAAACCAGACGACGTAGGCGCATTCGATGCCGCACCCACCGATGGAGTCACCACGGCCGATGATGATGCCCACGTCCAGGACACCACCGCCACTGTAAACAACGCCCCCGCTGCCCCTGTTGCCGCCGCCACCACGGACCCCAGGATCCCAGACCTGACCCAGGCTCACATCACCACCGTCCCGCACCTCACCTCCCTCTATGAAACCTATGCTGCCGGCTACGCGGACCCCGCCACCCCTCCAGAAGAGCACCTCCGCCGCGCTGAGACCCTGGCCCGTGCCCTGCTCTCCCACTACTATCCCGCGTCCCAGGGCTTCACCATCGCACAGCACGCCTACGAGGTGAGCGCCCCCTACGGCATGGCATGGGAGCTCCGCACCCCGCGCCCCAAGAACGACCCCTTCAACTACATTCCGGCCATCCACAGTATCCCCCCGCACCTCGTCTCCGGCTACTGCGTCTTCAAGAACTACCTCATGACCGACGGCACGTGGCTGCCCTTTCCGCACACGTATGTTGCCATCGCCATCGACACGCTCAAAAACTACCATGACTGGGTTCCCGTGAGTAAGGAGGGGTGTGCGCATCGGGGGGACGTGCTGGCGTACAGCCTGGGGGTCACGGCGGAGATTGCGAAGGGGTATGGGTTTTTGATCGTGGGGCCTCGCGTTGAGGCGTACAAGTATGACGCAAATGATGGGCGTATGCCTATAAGGCAGTGGGCCAAGTCTCATGAGGGAGGGAAATGGGCGGTTGATATGAGGTATGGGGGTGTTGGGGAGTTGGATCGGTTAGTGAAGGATGTGGTGCCGGAGACGGTCCGTTATAAGAATACGGTCTTTGGGGAAGGTGTCAAGTTTTAGTGGGCGTGGGGACGGGGTTGGATGAGGGGAATGGAAGATGGGTGGGTGGTGTTGAGATGGAGGAGGGGAGACGAGTCGGTGGAGGATGGCATGCATGGCGTGGCGCGGCTTGGATTTGACACGATACCCGCTAGACTGGGTACATTTTCTCTGGGGTTTATGGCGCTGGCGGTTCTCTGTCTCTTTTTTTTTGCATTTGCATTTGCATTGCATCATTTCATCTTTGGCATGGAAACTGGCAGACGCGGTGTTTGCGCTTCGAGGATGGCTTTGATATCAGCGCCGAGGACGACCGACTACGATACTGGCTGATAGTCATGCATCTACTTGCATTGTTTAGCATAGGCGTCTTTGTATCACAGAATAAATTACGAAATAATTAGAAGACTCCTGGTATATGCGAATTCGTTCTATGATTTCGGAGTCACCGTGGACATTCGATGGGTTCCAGCGCATTTCTTTGTTGCGGGAAATGAACGAGTAGACGAGGTTGCGACGCACGTCAGGCGGTCCGCGCAGTGGATGCTGGCCCAAAAAGCACCCAACCATTTTGTCAAGGACTTGACTCTTACTTCACTATCAATGGAATCAATCTATGAGGCTTTGTTTGGAGAGGGAATACTCAGTTATCAAGATGAAGAAACGTCAAGTTATGACGGAGGGATGATGGAGGATGGAGTCTTGGATTCAGAATTCGAAATATCTGACCAAAATCCTGCAATCATGGGAGAGTTCATCTATCGATGCACCCGCAGAAATTTCGACACCAGAAAGGCCATCGAAAAAGCGAAAGAGGGATGATTTCGTCTGAGCAGGAAATCCCAGCAACACAGCAGAATGCTCCAACCGACCAGTATCCCCACCACACCCTCCAGGATAGCACTATAGGCCCACAAAGTCTCGAAAATAAAACTGAAGGACGTCGAGCAAAATTTCACATCCCAATCGCCCTAAACCACGGGGTCATATGGACTTGTCAGCCAGAGCGCAACCTTGGCTGAGTAGTGCGGTAGGGTGCCAAGGATCCGAAGAACCAGCAACCCGACCCACCTAGTGTCGTTTCCGGCTCCACTCGAGGGATTGAACCTCTAGCTAACCCTCGCATCCGAATTGACTGTTGTAGCAAGCTACAGGTGCGAAACGGGTTGCTGCTGCCAGCTGGAAATCATGGAAAACATGTAGGTGGGTCCAACCTTGATTTATACTGTGCAGCTGGAAAAGGCTGGTTTGGGGTCGATGGAAGGTTGGAGGGGGGTGATGTGTTTTTTGGGGTCTGGATCACAGGAGGTGATACGATTGGATTGTGGATGGTGAAGCATACGGGAAGCTTCTGGTGAAGAAGTATAGCACATCACAAGCTTGGACAATAGGGAAAGGTATCTAAAAAGGAGACGAAAATTTAAGTCTGTAGGGAATGAAAAAAAAAGACAGCAGGCGGAGGATATAAGATGGCATATATAAGAGGGGAGATAGAATGTAAAGGGTGGGGGGCAGAGCATAGAAGTTGAAGGATGAAGATGCTGGCCCTGAAACGACGTTTGTTTATTTTCTGCAAAGTCAAAATTAGGGTTACTGCTCGAAAGTTTCCTATCTAAGGAGGCGTATTTTCTATCCAGGCTGTTGCAAGTCCAAGCTAAGCAGATGTCTTCTGTTTGAACTGACTATGTCATACGTTGAATGGTAAGCAGTGTGTATGCCCGCCGAAGCAGTCCACAGTGTTTTGCATAAGTGACGTGAATATAATAGTTTTCTTTCGCTTGCAGGCTACTCGCCGAGACCACTGGAAGAGCTCAACACTTATTGAGTATTATTTTAATACGAGGTTGTGGGGAATGTAGACATCTCTATATAATTTTGTTGCCAACAGGCATTTATCCGTGGACTAAAAGGACGTGAGGTTGTTGGGAATCGTCATCTGTCCACAATCCCCCAATGACACAACTCATATTCATCAAACCTATTACAACAGTCTATCTTAAATTGTCCTTGAGCGCTTGGGAGCCATGAAATTGCCGCTACACCACCTCTTTACCATCCTCGACCTCAGGGCTAACTAAACCACCCACCGCTCCTCCCCTGATCCTGAGAAGCTCCAGAACCCACATGCCACGATCCAGGAGCCCCCGACTGCGACAATTGTCGCTGCTGCTGTTGCTGAGGGATCTGTATTCCCGCCCCCCACAGCCCCTGTCCACCCTGCTGCTGTCCCTGACCGTGACCATGCCCCTGCCCCCACTGCCCCAGCCAATTCTGCATCCCCGTATTCATCGTCGCCGCCGCCCCATCCTTCTTCTCCCTCTCCTTGGCCCCAACCACAAACCCCCAAGTCCCCACCCTCACCTTCTCCCCCACAAACCCCACCTTCCACGCCCTTGGGCATCCTCCCCTTACACCCCTCCATCCCCCACTCCACCACGCGCACGACCTCCTTCCAGCTCTCCTTGAGCTCCTCGCTAATCTTGGGTTCCGCCCTGCCAGTCCGCACGCGCTCCAGCACCCCCATCATCATGCCCTGCACCCGCGCCGTCACCTTGTCGACGTCCTCTGGCCCGGCACCACGGGAGACCAGCACGCGATGCACGCCCGCAGAACTCGCCCGCACGGTGCCGGCGCTGAAGTCGAACACCGCGGGCGCGGCTACGCACGCCATGCCGCCCCCGGCCGCGGGTCCGACCGCCAGCCGGGCAAACGCGGGGATGGCTTGGGAGAATGGCTGGAAGGGGGAGTCGGCGAGGTGTACCGCGGCGTGTATGCTGGCGTCCTTTGCGGCATCGCGGCATGAGGCTTTGTCGTAGCTCCTCGCATCGATGCAGCTCGCGGCCCAGGGGCGGGCAACGCGTGCGTCGAGGTGGGCTTGTACGTCTCGCACGAGAGCCGCGCCATACGTAGACGTAGCTGCGCCGCGGAGGCGTGCGGCGAAGGTGACCAGGGCGTCCATGGCGGCATGTAGATGGGTTTTCAGAACAGGCGCTGGGAGGAAGGTGGGGAGGTAGTAGGCGTAAAAGTACATGTAGGTTGCGAGGTGTTCGAAGACGATGCCCTGGTGCTTGGGGTCCAGCCACACGACCGGCACCGCGAGCTTAGCCGCGTACTCTTCCAGGCGCGCGAGATCCTTCAGGCTATTGCGGCGACCCTCGGGGGAGGGTTTGGCGGCGGGGCCGGAGACGAGGTCCAGGGCGCCGGTGAGGGAGAGGGCGGAGAGGCAGGCACGCAGGTCGGGCGTGGTGCTGTTTATCCAGTCGAGCATGAAGGCGAAGACCGGGCCGTGGTGCCAGACGAGCTTGCGCTGGGCGTCGCTGTAGCGGCACATTTTGAAGATGCGGTTGATGCATGTGTTGATGCGGTCGACGACCACCTTTGCGGCGTCGCCTGTGGGAGGGGACGCGGGGTCGACGCCGCGCACAACGACGATGGTGTCAAAGGCGTAGACGGTGCCTTCGAGGTGCTTCTTTCCGTTGTTGCCCGTGAGATGCTTGACGAGGTCGCAGCAGCGGGCGAAGTTGTTGCGGGTGGGGTGCGAGGAGGCGAGGATGATGGTGCCTAGGGTCTTCTTGTCCGAGGTGCTGGTGGACGGTGACGGAGACGGGGGGTTGCAGATCTTTGCAATCACTTGGGTGAGCTGGAGGACGTTGTCAATGTCTGAATCGGTCTCCCAAATGTGCAGGGAGTCGGGGTCGCAGATTGTCTTTATGGTGTCCTTGGACAGGTTGTCAAATGACGCCCTGTATTTGTCCGGCATATTCTTGACCGAAGTTATAAACTCGTCGAGGGACCTAGTCCACGGGCCGTTGAACGAGGCCGTCTCCATTTTGTCGCGGTTTCGGCGTCGAAGACGAGGTGGCGGTCGAGAAATGGAGCGATGATGTCGCGAGCCCTTCCTCGCAACTGCAGACTGGCTCTCCTTCCGAGGACTGGTATGTGCAGCCGGCTTACTACGTGGGACGTTAGGGGTAGGAATTTCTGAAGTTTTCAGGACCAACTTGGAATGTCTGTGCCGTGATTCCTTTGGTGAAGTCGACGGCCGTGGGCTCGTTGGCAAGTCTGGCTGCTCCAAGTTCGGCGAGGTGGGTGGCTCTGACCTGCCCAAGAAGCGGTTGATTAGATACATTGAAGCAGTGCGCCGACACAAACCGGGGGCGTTCGGAACCTGATTGTCGCAAGGTTGTGTTGGCGATGGGGTTCGTGAAGCGGGCCGTGTGTTTTGGAGCGTGTGCCTATTCACTCAAAAAAAAAACACATACCAGGGCAACTGACTTATTGCGCCCATCGAGGGCCAACCAAGCGCAAGGTGTTTATTGACAGCTTTAGTTGATTCACTATACAGATAAGTAGATAAGCCAGTGATTCATGTAGGAATTCACGCTGATGCACAGCGTTGGCACCAATACGTGGATTGAAGGGAGAGTGTAAATGTGAAGGCGACAACGCCGGACCCAACCTCCCAAGCCATGTTACTATACCGTCCCCAAACGCCGCCCCAGTGGAAGAGCCATGAAAAGCACGTCGGCTTCTATCCAGTAACCAGAAGTGCATGCAAGAATATGGAAAACGTCAAAAAAAAAATCAGATGAACGCAGGACGCTTACGTCCCAACTCCTCCTCCATGCTTGACCACTTCTTCTTTGTCTAGCTTCTCAATCTTGCGACTTAGTAGGATTCTCAACTCGGGACTGATTACTCTTTCGTCTGCATCGGCGGCTTGCTTTCCTCTATCGGTGCCTGACGATGCCGCTTGGGGCTCAGGGCTTGCCGAGTCGCGGCCGGGGGTTGTAGGTGGCGAGGGCAGGGCCTTGCGCTGCCGTGCCTGTGGCGGGGTGGGAAAGTTTGATTTCTTGTCAATAGTCTCAACGGTGCGCTGGAACCGTCGATATAGCGATTCAGCGCGGACGAGTGTCGACTCGAGGTCCATGGTGCCAGACAGCTCGTTAACTGCAAGAGTTAGCAAATTAGAGAGTAGATGGAAGATTTTCACCCACCATACTTGAGCACCTCGTCGAAGTGCTTCAGATGCGCCATGATGATGTCGCGGTGCTTCTCCAGGATGGCCAAGGCAATGAAAATGTGAAAGTTGCTGCTGAGATAGTCGGTCCACAGAGACTCCCACAGTCTGAGCACATCCGCCCATTCAAATTCGCGCTTATACCACACGAGAAGCATGCGGAAGAAGAAGAAGAAGTTGGTAGAGTCGGCTGACTGGAGGTGCAGGTAGAGCTTGGGGTCCATGAGCTGCACGAGGTGGTCGAGGGTGAGGAGCTGCTTGCGCATGCCGGACTGGTCGCGCAGGAAATTCCTCTCCTATTGGCTGTTAGCTTGAGCTTACTTTATCCATCGTGAATTCATACCATTCGCTCCATGAATCCCACAAAGCCCCAAAATGCAACTGCATCGTCTTGCATGACTGCGTAGATGGGGGCCAGCAGATCGCTCATGCCCTGCACGTAGCCGAGATCTTTGTTGTACTCATTGTACGTCAAGAGCATGTCCTTCATCTGCTCGAGATGCACATTGGTTCCGACGTCGGCAAAGGGTGAGTCTGGATCCGGATGGGGAATGTCCTCGCCCATGAAGATGGGAATGGTGCGGTCTGTTCGGTGCACATCCTTCTCTATAGCACGCACCCCATAAAATGGGCAACAGTCAGCAAACATATCCCACGCCTTCTGAGAAATGGCCATACGAACCTATCCTGTTCTTCTGTTCCCTCCAGTACTCTTCGGCTTCGAGGCTCGCGAAGCCGTCGACCATCCTCTCCCACCAGGCGCCCTTGAGGCGAATGTACTCGTCGCGCCGGCTGTTGAGGTTCGCTCTACGCTCCTCTTCTGAGCTATCCCAGTCGTACACGCCGAGCAGGAATAGCCAGGCCTCCTTCCGCACACCATCGTCGGGGTGGAGACCGCCGTGGAATATGCGCTCCTTGACCTCGTCGGGTGTCAAAACAAGGCGGCCCAGACGGTCAAAGAAGCCCTTCCACTCTTTCATGGTGACGGGCTTGCGGCGATCGCCCACGGCCATCTTGTCCATGTCCAGAATCTCGAAATCGCCGACATCGCTCTCCTCCATGGCCAATACATCCTTGGCCGTCCATATCCTCTGGTTGCGCTCCCGCTCACTCTGCTCTGCGATGCCCATAGCCCAGCGAGCCAAATAGAGGCGGGCACTGTCAAACTCGTCTTGCAAGGTCTGAACCTCGGGGTTCTGGATGAGGCGGCGGACTTGGGGCGGAAGCTTTGGGTTTTCGGCAACGGCCTGGGCAGTCCTCCTGGTGAAGGTGGTGACCTGGCTGAGCTTCTCGAGGAAGTTCCAGCGGGCCTCTTTCAATGCCTTGGTTACAGGGTCCATACCGCCGTCACGCTTAGCGGGGGGCTGTGAAGAGGAGGCCTCGCCGGGCTTCCCGCCGTCGGCGGCGGCCGAGTTGGGGGACTTGGAACCAGGCGCATCTCGACCAAACGCGCGCTTGTCGTCGTCGGAGGGGTCGATGAGAAAGATGCTTGGGTCGGCCCCTGAGCGCTCCACCGTGACGTAGCGCTTGAGCCATCGGAGGACTTCATCGCCACCCCAAAACATGCCACCCCCGTCGCCAAAGGGGTCAAAGCTCTCCCGGGCCAGCTTCTTCCGCTGCATGATGGTCGACTGGCACTCGCTGTCGTGGAAGAAGAGGGCGGGGAAGCTGTCTCCAGCGCGCGTGTTGACGACGACGCTGCCGAACCACCACCCGATGCTGGGCGGGCGCACCAGCAGGGAGTATATCTCGCTCACGGGTACGGCAAAGGCGTAGGTGCCGGCGCTGGCGCTGGCGCCATGGGTAGTGGTGGGCGGCGGCGGCACGAGGTACGACTGCTTGGGCGGCGAGGACGAGTCGGAGAGATCGACCTTGACGTACGTGTCGTAGGCGTCGCCCAGGGAGCTCTCGGGGATCCAGGCGAGCAGCAGCGACGACGCATGAAGACTGCGGGCGGAGGCGGACGACGTGGGGCGAGCATCGTTGGCGGCGGAGTCGGAGGGCGACTTTTGCTGGACTAGGGCGATGAAGCCGGGGATGTTGTCCCTGGCCGAGGGGGTCGGGTGGACGTAGACCTGTTTTGGGGGGCTTGTTGAGCTTCTGGACGGTCTACGTTGACGTTCACGTTCACGTTCACGCCACCGCGTGTGTGTGCATGTGGACGGGCATGGGCATGGGCTTGGGGACTCGACTCACCTTGCTCTTGGTGTACAGCAGCTTGACGCCGCAGCCGCTGGTGGTGTGCCGGATGGTATTGTACTCGCCCTCCTCGTCGTCACTCAGGTCGTAGAATGAGGCCGAGGGCGAGGGCGGGCTGCGCGACGAGGCCGGGGATGCCATGGCGGGGCAGGGCAGCGCTCCAGGCGGCGGGTGGTTCAGCGTGCCCGATCGGGGGCCGTCAGGGGGTCGGTGTAAATGCGCGGCGGCGGTGAGGGTCGAGTTTGAGTCTACTCTCGCACAGCTGGGGTGTGGAGAGATAAATGGGAGAGAGGTCGAGAGTCATGCCCTCGCCTGGCCCAGATGACGTTGGGAGTGTGGCGGGGGCTGCAGCAGCTGCGCGTCCGGCATCCCGGCAGCAAATCACTGGGCTTGCATTGCAACCAGCCTGCAAGCTATACACGCCTTGGTATTGCTCTACTCTAAATACACCCTAGCCGCCCGTGAGGCGCGTCGAGAACTGAACAACTGCCCGCACATACATACAAACAAAGCCTGCGCCGTGATACTCCCCAGCGCGCCGTGCGCCGTGCTGCCGTGACATGAGAGCTATTGCCTTCCCAACATCACAAGGCTCCAACGCCCGCAAGAACCCATGGAACAAAGAGTCGAGAACACTCCACCACCGCCTAGCGCATGCGCGGCCCGCTCGGCAGCCCGATGCGTCGCTGGCCGTCTGGACGCTGCGAGCCGCCGCCGTAGCTCCCTCCTCCGCCTCCGCCTCCTCCGCCGTACGGATCGTCGTTGCCTGACCAGGGCGAGTTTGCCGACATGCCATACTGATTCTGCTGCCGCCCGCCGCCGCCGCCGCTAGGGTACGAGCCGCTCCGGTCGTCCGGGTAGGGTGGCCGTCCTCCTCCGCCTCCCTGCGAGGGCCGCTCGAACGGGCTGCGCATGGCGGCGGGACTGGTGCTTGTCGACGACGGCGCGCTCTGTGCAGGGCTTGTTGACCTCCCGGACCCCCATAGCCTGGCCTTGAGCCGCTCTTGCGCCGTGGTTCCCGACCCCGCGCTAGGCGGCGGAGAGGGTTCGGCGCGGCCTCCCAACGACGATGCGCTCTGATAGCTGCCTGCCCGCTGGCTGGGGAGTGGTCGGCCTTGGGGTTCGGGGGTGTGGGATGGGTCCAGCATGCCCGGGCGAGCTCCTCCGCCACGGCCCTGGGCGCGACGCAGTGAGAGAGGCTCCTGGGGCGGCTGCTGCTGTGGCCGTGGCGAGTCCCACAGGTCGCTCAGGCCTCCGCCTCCGCGCCCCATCTGCTGCTGTCCTGGCTGGCGGCCGGACGACGACACAAACTGGGCGGGCGCCTGCTGCGGGGCCTTTGGGTCGGGCGGCAGCCATTGCGGGAACGGTCTGCCCTTCTCCGTGTAGTATGCGCGCAGCACGCGCGAGATGTGCGAGTCGTCCTCGGTGTCGCCGTCGGCCTCGTCGGAGAGGAGCTGTCGCCGCAGCGAGTTGTAGCGCGACGTCGTCGTCGTGAGCAGGTTGTTGAGGTAGCCCGACATGGTGCTTGCTGGCCTGCCGAGCTGCAGTCGATGCGGGGGGAAGGGGGCTAGTTGGCCGTCTGTATTGCTTTTTTCGCCGTGTCTATGCGAGGATCGGGGGCTGTCTCCGCTGCCGGCAGTCGTGGCGTGTCGCGTCCAGGCGGCGGACGAGGGCGAGGTCGAGGTGGAGAGCGAGGTTGAGGTTGAGTTGGCGGTTTGAGAGCCGCAGCTGCCAATTTCGGGCGCCGTTTGGGTTTCCAAGCGAGCGGCTCCTCTTACTTCGGACCTCCTCCCGCCAACCACCGCCACCACCACCACCTGGGCCCCCTCCACCTCCAGCCTTGGCAGTCCTCCTCCCATTCACGGTCCTTCAGTCAGTGTCGACTGTGGTTATGCTTGTTTCTTATACTGCCCTCCAAAATGAGTCACGTCCGGCTGACTAAGCCGATCATTCTCACCTCTCCTACACAAACACTCTCCCTCCTCCACCTGCTGTTGACAACAACTTCCGCTCTGCCAACGCCAACTTCTTCTCCAAACACTCCCAAGCAAATCATTTCTACTCACCAAACCTCCTGAAAAAAAACTGGGATCCGCCATTCTGGTGAAACAACGTGAAACGGCCCCGCGTGCCGTCCACCGCGAGAGCTTCGACTTCCAATCGCTGAACACTACCACCGCTGAAGTCTCGACTGACCTCTACTATGCGAGCGGCTCATGGCCTTCGCTACTCACAATACCACCATACAAAGCTACCACGACTAACCATCAGTTCTTTCTGGCTGGGACTCGCCATCCAAATGCGCAAACGAGCTCACCCGACTTCCCAGCGCTGTCTACACTGACAAGCCTACTGACGTGATTGATCAGAATGGTCTGGTACATGTATACTACCAATGCCTCCGATACCGTGTAATCTCTTTGAGCTCACGGCCCGCGATGCAAACATCACGGAGAAGTTTTCCTTTCAGTGAGCACACCGCAGACTGCAAATAATTCACGAACTCGCTGTCGACTTGATCTGCCATACCTCGTCGCAATCTGATGCTACGGCGAATTTCCTTCTGTTAAGCCATTGTAAACATGGTGAACTTTTCCACTGACACCGATCAAGCCCACATGCAATACCACAGTACATCAGCCACGGGCGACAGTTCCCCATGTACACCGTTTCTTTCCATCTTGGGCAATGATTCCACATCACCACCCTTGAAATCCTCGTGGATGAGAGCTTCCGATGAAATATCCGGCCCTTGTGATCCAAAGACAACGAATCTAGCCATGCAGGAGGGTGCTCCCCTCCAAGCAAGCCCTCCCTCAGATGAGAAGAGATCAAGTACATGGGCCCTTTGCATGATTCTCCTCGCCCCAGTCTCCCAACCCCACATCCCGCTCATGACCCGCCCCGACCAAGCCCTCCAACCAACTCTGACCTCTGATGTTTACCAACCTTTATAGCCCGCTATCTGGGAATGAACTGTCACATACGACCACAGGTCCAAGAATCTAGCGCTTCCCGTCTGCTCAGCGGTACTCAAGCTTGGAACCGGCGGACTAGTAGTCAGGTGGGTGACCACTGGCGAATCCCTGCTGTCGTATGTTTTTTTTTGTCTACTTGAAGGAACTAAAAGGGGGGAAGAATGTGCAGGAAGAGTGAGGATGGTGGCGTGGTTGGAGGGGTGCGAGGGGGCTGGCCCTGTTGTTGTTGGGGGGGGGGGGGAAGAACGGGGAAGGGTGTCACAGACAATATAACACGATACCTATCTCACATTTTCGGTTAGATGGTGAATTTTGGAAACGGGGATAGACGTGTAGAGTTAGTTGTCTTCTTTTTGGATGCGGTAGTGGTACTCGGAAGATGACTTCATTCTGCTTTTTGGATTGATTTCTCCTGGTTTAAAATCATTAAGATATGGATTGTTACTGTGGCTCTCGATGCACTGTAGACTACATATCGGCTGATTGTCGATGGGGGGTGGGGGAGCGTTTGTTAATCTTGTTGATCGTGAGTGTTTTGATGTGGCCCCATGGACAGTGTGGATCACCCAGCGTTTTCACCATGTACAGTCCGAAAAAATTGTAGTGATTCTTAATGCAATAATTCATCTGGGGGGCCTTTCGATCGATAAAAAGTATTGGGCAACATTTGCACGATACAAAAACAACATTGACCTGAAAATCAAAGCTAGTTCAAAGTGACGGCCACAAGAGGAGAAACGTTGGAGGTTGATATTTTCAACCATTGAAGGAGATATGCGTGGCATGGAGCAAGGTCAAAATACACCATTCCCAACCAAGTGCTTTTTTACGTGCTACGGCCGTACAGTTCCTTGATATGTATGCAAGCTCAATCACGTCACATAAATTTCTTGCTTAGCCGTCACATTAGAAATTAATCAATTGCCTCCTCTTACGCCCTCTTTCCAATCGAATAGCATCACTGTACGTGACCACCTACATCGCGCACTTGGGCCTCCGGCGACCTCATGCCCAACCCCTCAAATGCGACGTGACGCATCCGTGCATCGCGCATCCAGCGGCCCAAATGCGGTGGAACAAAAGCCCAGCCTTTAACAGGGCTGAGTGTTGGGCTGGAATGAGAGCGCGCGAGTCCAATAAGCCTCGCTTGCGGAATACGCCAAAAGGGCGTTGGACGGAAATCTCGGGTCAGCTGTCCTTCGGGAATCCGGAACTTTTGGAATCTGGGTCACGGTGACGGCTTTGGGAATGGTCAATTGGGATTGATTGGTGAGTTATTTATTATCTTAAGACTCTTTGCAGAGATGACATCTTTGGGTGGGAAAAGCACCTGCAGTTGATGCGGTGGTGAGGGGGGATGGGCATGCGAGAGGGTCTGAGAAAGGAAGACAAGGCAAAAACCTCCCAACACCGTATGACGCCAAAAGAAAAGAGTGGGGAGAGAGGATTGTTCAGGATGGGTTTTGTTGCGGCCAATCAAATCAATTAGCTCATTTCTGTCAAGAGTCGCTGAAACTTGCATCCAGCTGGTTGCTAGGCTTGCCACATTGCGACCGGGATGGAGATGTTGTCTGACCCATGGTACCGCGATCAGAAGGGCGTATATTGATGTTTTGTGTATATCCCTCGTAAGGAGATTCCTTCGCGCTGGTTAGGGATGTCCAGCCGGTGCCAGTACGATTTGAGGCAATAGCACGCGACGGAGCTACAGATCTGTTTTTGGGCGAGCTTTTCTGTAACCTAGCATTATCTTCAGGTGATTTAGGTAGTACTGATAGAATCCGGGATAGATTTTGGTCATCCGGTTGATGTTCGTTGCTCCCGCCAGCGATCGTATAATGCGATTGAGATGAGGCATGTTGAAATTTGGTTCTTTGGCCCCCAAAGGCTTGGTTTTCCTTCTGGAAAGTCGATGAAGTATATGGCTGACAGGTGTCTACGTGTGACCCTTTTGAAACATGTTTATCCTTTAACTTCCCGGCGATTCTTTGATTTGGAATTTGGAAAGGTGATGCACGGTCTTCGAGGATGGAGGGGTTGAGATTGTCGTGGCCTGATCCAGCAGATGAATTCCGGTTTTGCAATCCATCAATTTGCCCATAAGGGTATTTTTGGTGTAGTGTTCCAGTTGGCGAGCCTCCAGAATCATTGGAATGATTCAAAAGGGCGTCTGGAATTGTTTTGTTTTCGGGCTTCATCCCTAGAGAGTCTCTCAACTTCAAACTAGCTTCTAAAAGACTAGGCAGTCGCTCCTCAATTTTCAGGCTGTCATCACCAAATTCGACCCGCAGCTCGATGCGCAGAAGATCCAAAAACCTTTGAAGTTGTTGTTTATCCATAAAAGTATATTCTAGAACCTAGTCAGTAAGCAACACTTTCTGACCGTGTCATGTCATAGCACCTACGGTTATATGCCAATTCTTTGTTCTTCAGAGTTAGCTGTTGATATTCGAATTTCACAATTGATATGGACTTTACCTGGCTTGATGCTGGCCATAAAATCGGTGGCAGAGCATTCATGTAGGAAAATTATCAAGTAAACGTCGATAGACCAGTTGCCATGGTACTCAAAGTCGATTGGGAAGCCATCAACTCGAGATTTTAAATATGCTCTGGTGTGCGGAAGCGGAACGGGCCATTAGAATGCAGGACCAGTGAGACGTGTCTAATGGCACCACGACGCTCCAGTAGAACAGAATAATACTGTTTGAGACATTTGCGAGTCCGCCAGTTGAATGAAGGCTAATAGACGCCTCTTTTCGCTTAAAAATGTAGGTTTGTTTGCTGAGGCTGGCGAGCCTTTTGCCGTGCGACTCTGTGCCGCTTCGATGCGAAGCTGCCCAACACAATAGACTTGGGGTTGTGATGTCTGTTTTGGTAGATATCTAGTGGAGTGCAAGGTATGTAGACACGGGAGCTGGGGTGAGGAAGCAGAACGACCATCCTTGACGACTGGTCGGGATCGTTCAAAAGATGAGGCGGGCTTCTGCACGCGCAGAGCCAATCACGGACCCCAGACCACATATGCACATCCACGTCGCGCATCTAAGTTAGGCACACATGTGATGTACCCAGTTGAGCAAAGCACATTTGAGGAGAGCGCCTACGGGTTGTCGTACATGGCTTTTGAGCTGTATACCTTAGGCAGACCTTATCTTCGATAAAAGCGCTGCTTATGGCTGCACAAGTCCTAAGAAAATGCTCGGAAACACCATTTTATTTTACATCAAAGCTGCTCCTCAAACATTTCCTACATCGACTTCTTTTTGCCCCAAGCGGAGATGACAAGGATTCCGACTGGGTCTCCCTGTGGCCAAGACATGCAGTGAGTCTTAGAACCGAATAAGAAGCTCGCAACTGATACCACGCAGAGCAAAAGATGCTGCACAGCCCCAAAATGCGAATAAGCCTTCTTTTTCACTGAAGCGCTTCCTTGAAGATCGAGAAGACTGTCCATGGCGCTTACAGAGTGAGGCGGGAAAATTCAAGGAGCGTGCTATTGATCTTGCTGCATGTCTCAAGCAGATAGATCAAGGGCTAGAAGCACGAGACGACAAAACATCTTAGTTATAAATGCCTTAAACTAAAAATTCCTGAAATCTACTATACTGTTGGTCTTCAATCTACTCCTTTAGAGAGCGACATTCTATATTTAATTGTATGGTCTGAAAACACTAAGTTCGCTCCGGATATTTCTCATCTTGATTGTGCCTGAACTTAGGGGTTTCCTGTGCTGTTTTTCCCTTTGTCCACCTCATCTCGTGTTTCTTCATCTAATTCAACTAGACTATGTTGCTCCGGCGGGGATGGAGTTTTGGAATCAGAAGAGCTACTTATTGCGACTTCTTTGCACTTCCGTATTATTTCCAGAAGTCTTTCTTGAAGAGGTGTAGCATGTTCTGTTCCAAATTCATCTCCAAATTCTTTGTGAAACTCTTTCACTAGACTTCTAACCAACAGTCTGTCAAAGTCCGGGCCCAATGCATATTCATCATCTATCCAAATCAGCATATGCGCAACAATGTGACTGCTTCTACGCACAGGGTGAGGGGACGATGGAATCTTCAGGAAACAACTGTCTATATAAATGCTTCCACTTTGCCTCGACGCTAGGAAGATTAGCATAGGGCAATCTGTTGAAATTCAATGACTGCAATTGTTCATTTGGAATGCGATCATCCTGTGGCTTCGGCTTTTGTACGCAGCCAGATTCCATGACATGATGCAGAAGATCTTGCTCTGTTGAGAACTCTGTCCAGCATCGCGGACATTGTCGAGCTCTTGTATGTACTCTTTTGAGATGATCTCTACGGTACAACATATCAGTTACTATAGTTGTTCTGCGAGCATGGAACCATACTTCAATTTTCCCATATCTGTAAAACCGGTACCCCTGCAAGAACCTCGAGTATATTTATCGGGCTGCCTTAGGAAAAAAGGGCACTTCAGTCTTCTGCGTGATTGGGCGTCATCTCCATCTGCACCCAATTTTCGTTTTTTACGGCCATCGTCAGACTCGTCTTCCGACTCGGCCTTTTTCTTTTTTTGCTTTTTGACCCCTCTTTGGATAATGTCACTCGTATTCTGGACTGGGGAATCTTTCTTCGTGTTGGTATCCTCAATCGGCACTTTAGCGTGCTGAGAAACACCGGGATCAGCGCTGGTAAGCTCCACGGCGCTTTTAGAATGGGAAGACATGATCATAGAAAGTGAAAAATCCACCCATTCCGGTAGCAAAATCCTGACAGACGTATTGGAATTTTCAACCAAAGGAAAAAGACTCGGAAAAACTTGATTGGGGCCAGGGAAATGGAACTCGCTCGAAACAGGAAAAACAAAGTCGAGACTCGAGTCCTCTATTGTGCATGATTGTGCCAGGGTATCGGAAGGCCCTCGTTTCTGTGATGGAATCTGAACCCATTAGTCTTTATGTATATTGAGTATATCCAGAAAAGAGTCAGAGCGAGCCCAAAATTGTGCCCGACGAATAATCAGCTGACCTTTCTTTGTTCCTGAGTGCCAGCAAATGCGCTCTGTGTATGACGCATCCTGCCACATCGGGCTGTATCGCAATTTGTTGGGTTTCGGGCTTTCTTGCTTCGTAGCCCGACCAGGCTACAGGCTTGAACAGTGCATCTCTGCCGGTACTGCCAGGTGTGCTTTGTTGGCCTGTTTCCGGTCATTGCGTCAGCCTGCCATGCAAGAAAAAGGCGTCAAGAGAGTTGTAACAAAGTGCCAAAAAACTAGAGAGTGGCTCTTTAGCAGGATGAACTTTATTGAACCACGTGTTCGTGGCTTAGTTAGCTGTGCATTAATTTTAGCACGCGATGTGACGGTAAAGCACTGGTTGCGATCTGTCATTCGCTCTACCTAATCGTGCAGCTCGCCTTGGGTAGCGAGTAGATTTATCTCAGACCGCGGGACTGTGTGATGGCGCACTCGAGTGGCCTGGACGATGCAATCCAGTTTCAGGTGCTAGATGAGCGCGGTTAGCTATCGTCGCGCGGCAGCGGGATGGATTCCGACCATGAGCTAGCCCCGAATAGTCTGTGCCCCCTGTACTAAATCGAAGGACGTGTCAAATTCTTTGCATTACAACATTCATTTCGACTTCATTCTAGGAGCTTGATGCTCTCATTGTCAATGGAAATTGTCCACGAACGTTCCTTGTGAACAGCAAACGAATTGTCTGCGCCTCATTGCGAGTGACTCACAGAACATGTCTTTATTTAGGTAGACAGCTCATCATACATGTAAACTTCCATTTTTTGTTCTTTGTAAGATACTTCTTGTGAACTAATAGCGGAATCATTAAGATTGAATAGTGACCTTGCGGTGAAAACTTCTACAAATGTTCATTAGTTTGTAAAAAGATCATTGAGAGCCCTGGTGAGGCACACCCCTTAGGCAAGGGTTGCAAACGTTATGCTATATGTTCGTGCGTTTAGATTGAGAGTTAAGTTCAAAATCACTTCCCTTGTTTTAGGCTTGCACCAACTTGATTGAAATCCATAAACTGAAGGGTATTGTGGTGCATAGACAGATTGACATTCCTCAAGTTCACAGTCATCAACAGCTCGCATCATAGAAACTCTCTAGAATCTAATAGCCTGATTTCAATGAGTACCACCATAGAAATATTTTGAATCTAAATAGGTAAAGTATATATATGAAACTCTTTGTAAGGCGTTCATCCGTCTTAATAAGCATATGTATCTTGTGGTACGAATGACCTACTTTAAGCATCAACCGTTAACAGAAGCGCTCTTTGGCAAGCCAATACCGACAGCAGCAGTTGCTCCTGCATCAACTGGTAATATAGCACCGGTGATCCATCGTGCATGATCACTAGCTAAAAACACAACTGCACAAGCAGCGTCCCATCCATTCCCCTCCGTGCCCAGCAGACTTCTCTTCTTTCTTGCTTCTCTAGCTTCCTCACTCATACCTCCCGCGTACATCATAGGCGTGTAAAGCATCTTACATTGATCAGCTCGTGGCTTAACTTGTAGAAATTATACGTGGAAGAAAATTTACTTACGCCAGGGCATACACAGTTTACCCTAATGCCATCTGTCGCATGATGGGCCGACATTGCTCTCGTCATATTCACCACAGCTCCCTTACTGGTTGGGTAAAGAAGGTGGGGCGTACCACCCTTAAGACCTGCAACACTTCCCATGTTGATGATACTGCCTTTGATTTCACCTTCATTCTTTTTCATAGCTGGTATGCAATATTTCGTCATCTGTACCATGCTACTGACATTAATCTCCAATCCCTTGGCCCATGCGTCCATGTCTACGTCAACGGCTGTGCCTGCTGCGCCACCGATTCCGACGTTATTGACTAGGATGTCAAGACGTCCAAATTGCTCGAGGGCAAGCTTGACTGCGTTCTCACAGTCGGAAGACAATGTCACATCGGCTTTGAATGCAACAGCACGGCCTCGGTTGGGTGCAGAGGCAACCATGTCTGCCGTCTTTTCAGCCCATTGGAGATTGAGGTCCAGGCAGATAACGTTGCAGCCTTCTGCTGCGAGCATGATCGCTATCGCCCTTCCGTTACCAATACCGTCGCCTGCGCAGCCAGCACCAGTGATTATGGCCACTTTCCCCTGGAGATTCCGGGATGGAGGAGTAGTGGGTATGTCGTCTCCCATACTGTTGAGATGGATATCAAGTTAAAGAGTCGAGGGAGTGGATCAAGTGAAGAAGAAATCAAATTAAAATGTCAAAAACTGGAAGAAGACACTTTAGATTGTTGTGTCCGGTAACGGGCTTCCGAGGGAGTACCGCTAAGTATCAGCGACTGGGTCCAACCTGTCTTGAGGCGGGGCCCAGTTCCTTTCCTCAGCACATCTCATTTGCCAGAACACGCACAGATTGATCATTCGGCGCCAACTTCCCCAAATTCCGAACAAACGTACCCCGCACTCTGCATCAGCCGAGGTCGGACAACTAGTGCGGGGCATTGGGCGAATGCTAATAGTGTAGCCTGCAGCACACTTCTCCTGACCACGCTAGGTTGGCCAGCATCACGTATCTAGTACCAGCATTGCGATCTCGCCTCACGCTGTGCATCATTAGCACCATTTTAGTGTTGAAATTGGATACACAACGTGGGACACTTGGTGATCTGATTCAATCGATTGATAAGCCAGCATCATACATAATTTCGAGCAGGCTCCCGAGCATCCAAATACCTAAACACCCCTTGATCCATACCTCTTTTTTGGTTTCGAAGATATCCCGATCTTGTTAAATTCTTGACTCAATTTTGGGAAGAGAATATGGACTTCTCGGCTTACAACGGTCCCTCAGAGGAATGGCTCAAAGTCCAGGAGACTCTCCCCGCTTGGACTTTCGACATATCCGTTCCGCCTGTCAAACTCCGAGAGACGGTGAACGGTGGACGCGAACAATTAGCCGCTACCAATTTTGCAAATATTAGCTCACGGCTTGTTACTACCGACTACACGATTCCAACGCGAGATGGCTCCCAGATCGAGGCCCGGTCCTATCGTCCCATTTCTAAACCCAAAGACGAAGAACTTCCGGTATATCTCTACTTCCACGGCGGGGGCTTCATCTTTGGTAGTGTGGCATCTGAAGATGCGTTGTGTGGCCAACTCGCCCTCAACCTGGACATAATTGTATTAAACGTCAATTATCGCCACACGCCCGAGCACCCATTCCCTGATGCATGGCACGATGCTCAAGATGCGTACGCATGGCTGCACGATAACATATCCACCGTGGGTGGGGATGTCACGAAGATCGTGGTCGGCGGAATTTCGGCCGGAGGCCAATTGACGGCCTCTCTCACGCTCGAGCAGAACCTCGGAAAAGCGTTGACGAATTACCCGAAGCCGGCGGGGCAGATCCTGATGATCCCGTGCCTGGCACACTTGAAGACGTACGCAGATGGTCCGGCAAAGAAACTAAAGGATCCGTCATTCTCGTCTTATGTCGCCAACGAAAACGCGCCATTGCTTCCGAAGAATGTGATTGAATTTTTCTCCGACCTGCTCAAGAGCGGAACGCCAGACCCGAAGGACACGAAGTTGAACATCGTGGGTGCAGAGTCGGAGGATGTCAAGGGACTGCCACCCACCGTCTTTGGAATCTGCGGATTAGACCCGCTGCGGGATGAGGCGCTTTTCTATGCGAAGACTGTGAGCGAGGCTAGAGTGCCGACTCACACGACTCTCATAAAGGGCGTGCCACATGGTTTCAGAAGATGGGCAGGCGACATCAAGGCTGGCAAGGACTGGGATGATGTAGTCGAAAATGGCATCAGATGGGTGCTTGAGAAGCCAAAGGCTACGGGAAATTTCGACATCATTGTGAAGGGATAGTGTGATTGCGCAAGCGCGGCGTGATTCGTCTTACGAGAGACAGTACAACAGATCGAGGTTGTGAATGCGAAAGAACCTACAAGGTTTTTATACAGGAATGCTTTCTGGTTAGCAGAAAATTCAATGCACTAAACATTGATTTTCTCTTTTGAAAAGATAGTGAGGTCAAAAGTTGATCTGATGAAGAAGCGTTGATGCTCAGGTTTGTCAAAATTCAAGTAGCCCGTGTCAGACATTAGAAAAGGCTAGATTCTTTGGATTCCAAAGCTTATTCCGAACTGCCAAGTTTTCCAATGAAATGCTGATGCACTCGATTTGTCACGGACGAAAGGATACTGGATGGTAATTCACGGGTCAGCAAGAAAAAAGTTGGAGTTCTAGGGATTCGTGAGCTTGAATGGCTAGCGTGCCATACAAGGCTTAGCGTACACCAAATCCATCCTGCATATTCATCCGATCTGCCGATAAATGACCATCTCTTACTATAGCTCTCGACTTCAGTTTCTGCATTGAGTTGTTTGAAGTGGTCTTGTGCGAACTTTTAAGGTCATGAATGATACCCTTCTAAGCCACCTCGGCGATCAGTTTCCCGCTATCAATGGCGTAATCAGACCCCGCTTTCTCATCACCGCTGCTGGTCCTCTCGTCCAAGAGGCATGGCAGGATTCTGATCGGCTCTTAGGATCTTGGATATACTTGCTCCCGGAACGTATATATAAAGCCACCATGGTACTCATTTTCGCCCGAGCTATCGGACGATACTTGCATTACCCCACAAATTTGCACCCATCATGACCCTAGGCGAACAAAACCTGGTAGAGGGAAACAAGGCATATGCAGGATCCTTTACACAGGGACACCTTGCCTTGCCGCCAAGCCAGAAGTATGCTGTTTGTACGTATCGTCTCTACCCCTCATCCTAGGTGCTCATTAACCTCTGGCCTTAGTGACATGCATGGACGCCCGTATCGACCCTGCAGCCGCCTTCAACATCCCACTCGGCGCGGCCCATGTCATCCGCAATGCTGGGGCATCTGCGCGCGATGCTTTCCGCTCGCTTGTCATCTCACAGCAACTTCTGGGTACCACTGAAGTACTCGTCGTCAAACATACAGGTTGCGGCATGTTGACGTTTGACAACGAGGCGGCGCGCGCTATTGTGAAGAAGAACAAGGGCGATGCAGCTGCAAAGGAGGTCGAAGATCTTGACTTTCTTGCCTTTCCGGAACTCGAGGAGAAAGTCAAAGAAGACGTTGATTGGCTGAAGACCCGGGCCGTGGAAGATGGTGTAAAGGTTACTGGGTGGATTTATGAGGTAGAGACTGGACGTGTGCGCAAGGTAGTATAGGGTATTTGCTCTCAATATATGACTAGACAATAACATAGTTGTAACATTGAATACAGCTCGAGTGGTATCCTGCCTGATGACTTAATGTATGGATAATGCCCAAATGAGGCTTTGACTCACGTGATACAGATTCCTTGAACGGCATTTCTACGACTGAATCCTAACTTGGTACCGGCAACGAGCCCTGTGAAAAGGGCATATAAATTTAATAATAGCTTTGATCCTGGTGTTGGCGTCTGCGCTGCCTTTACTGATAGGAACTCAATTAGCTTCTCTAACCCTGATGCGCATCCGCAATTCTGCGGCAACGGTTTGCAGATCTAGAAACTGGAAATTCAATAAGAATCCATGTTTTACTACAAATTGATACAGAGTACAGGTTATTCAGCAATTAATGACAATGTACTCCAGTATTTTTCAGAGATTAAATTAACCCACGAGAGCTGAGAAGGTTAATAAAGTACGGACAAATTATCAGAATGGGGATTTAGGCTTCACAGAAATCACTGGAGATGATTATTCAAAGCATTGGGTGTAAATTATAGCTAATTTTGACCCTTACTCTTTACAACCCCTATATAAGCTATCGGAGTTCTTGCAGAGACGATTTTGCTTTTTTGTGGGGAGATAGTTAACGGAGAAAAGGGGTACTAGATGTTGCTTGAAACCCCTCATACAGCTACCATACCTTTATTCGATTCCAGTCCTTTTGAGAAGCCAGTGATAGCCCTCATTGCCAAAGCCGTTGAGACACCGCGATTACCAATCCTGATCCCAGTTGATCCATACCGATACATCCATCCAAGATCCCACCCTCCGTCCGGGCGCTGAGATTCAGCCAACGCTCTTCTATCTTGCTCACACTCTATACCCATTCTGTCGCATGCAGTTATTCGCATCGCCAGGTCGAGAACACTTCCATCTTTTCCTACGCGTTCTTTTAGTCCTTCCTTCAAAAGAGGGCCTAGAGTGTCATGAAGGTAGGTCTCGCTGCCTGAATACTGTAAAAGTCGTGTGAAGAAGCCCAAGCAGCAGTCTGGCGAAGGGTAGTAACGAGTACCTTCAAGGTAGATGCGCCGCTTGAGGACGTCGCAGATGAGCCGGACCGTTTCATCGAACTGGCGCCCACGACCAAAGTGGTAGAAGCATGCCAGTACATTTGAGCTTACGACTGCATCTATTCGAGGTTTTTTTGGATCAAAATATGTCTATCACGTGTCGTGAGAGTGTAGTTTTCATTATGAGCAGCTGAATGGCTTACCATGAACGTGCCATCGAAGTTCACACACTGGCTCATTCGATCCAAGATCGCAGCTACCGACGGAGTAATATCTGGGCGAAGTACTGTAAGAGCCAACGAAGTGGTGTCTAGATCGTCCGGAAAGTATCCTCCAGGGACCAATGTCGCTTCTCCTATTCACGATAAGCCTTGTCAGCTTTTCCATTGCGATTTGGGCTCCATAAAATCCGAAAAATCAATACTAACCGGCAAAGTAGTTCCATGTATTCTCTGTATCTAGCGATATATCAACAACATTACTGAGCGTGGTCAGTACATATGCTATCCGATATTCTTCAAAGTACGCTTACGTATCCTGGGTGGCTTCTAGTATGAGTAGCCGCGCAAAGTTGTCGTCGATTTCGACCCCTGTACTCGTAACGGAGACATGTTTCTTCGCGTTCCTTCTCAGATACTCATACCCTTTTGCGACAGGGTTGTCGAGCATCTTCTCCAGAGTTGGCACTGCATATCCATCAAAGACAATGCCCTTTATCCCAAGAGCCTCTGCAGCGAGAACATTTTCTTGCTTATCGTCCAAAAAAACCAGCTTTTCTGACTCTATGTCTATCTCCTTCAGCACATGTTGGAAGAATTGTGGATCCGGTTTTCTCATGCCGGCCACGCCCGAAGCAAACACGCCATCGAAAAGAGACCAGTCCATCTTCTCTACAAGCGCTTCAAAGTCCTCTCTGCCGACATTAGACATGGCATATACCTTTAGCCAGTATTTATGCTTCAGATTCTTAATGAAAGCCACCAACTGCTCGTCCTGTTGCAATGACTCGCGAGCCTGCGAAAATGCTTCGGCTATGTGTGAAACCTCAAGGACAAACTCCTGAGCAATTTTCTCATAGCATTGAGCTTGGGATATTGTTCCACGTTCATAATCGTGCCAAGTCGTTGATTGGAGAATGTTCTTCAGTGTCTGTGGTGATACGGAGGTGTTCGTGTGTGGTGACCATTGGAACAAGACGTCCCCAAGATCGAAAATCACGCCCTGGATAGGCAAAAGAGACGCCATGGGGGATATCTTATCGATTAAAAAGAATTATTTAGTACTTTAGGAAGTAGTGTGTAGCGGACTTTTATATAGCACAGCTCGCTCTAAGATCTTGGTGGAAGTTGCTTCAACAGTCGGCTTCTCGCCCATTAGGCCGCCAATAGGACTATTCCATATGCATACTTTACAAAAATAGGAAGTATTAAACGAATCCAGAAACAAATGGCTTGAGGTTGTATTGCTGGCGCTTATCTCCTGCGAGCCGTTTTGAGGGCGGTGAGATGATTTCTGTAATTTAGTCATCCCGTCACGACTAGCAGGTAGGATCACAAGTAGGACTTTAAGAAACATGTCGCCACCCTCGATATCTATGCCTACCTTTTGAAAATTACATAGTTTGAATATATACAGCGATTTATTGTTCTGGTATCAGCTTCAAAAACACTCAAAACACTCCCAAAAAACATAACTACCTTGAGCTTTAACAGCCAGAATTTACTAATTTTTGCTGTGCATCTTTGGTAAGCAATAGTCTCACCACGCCACTCCTTCAAGTACATGGTGCACGGAAGGGACGTCATACCGCTATTTGAAAAGATCAAACGCTATAAAAAATGTATTGCTGATGCGCAAAGAGTCCGGGACCTTCTAGAGGTCCTACAAGATTTTGCCAATATCGCAGTACGTCAGCATCTTCTTTGTCATCACAACTCAGCACACTTCCCGTGTGTGATATCACACGTCAGCTAGTCAAGCCAGTAGATGCATTGGGACAGTGACAAAGCATTTTGGTGGAGAAATGGCTGCTTTTGTGTGATACGACCGGGTACACTGCGTTTGAAAACCAGTCAGAAAAAGGATCGAAGTAGATGAAGTAGAAGGCACACTGGAATGATGGCTGCAAAGCAATTTCTATGCTTCACTTGTTTTTGGGCTCTCTAAGGGCTCTTCACTCGATTGTGCTGCCTTTCAAATCTGTCATGGCTCAATTTTCGACATTATTCTATCACATCACAGCCTCCCACGTTCCAAAAGTACTCCATTGCGTAGATGGTTATTTGCATAGATATCTGATGTTTACTCATGCAGAAACATTTACAATTTCGAATCTCCTCCTAGTAGTAGGAATTTCTTAAAATACGTTTCCAAAGCAGGACCAGCACCTGTATCAAGTTCTAATACGGTACCGACCCACCCATCTGGCCTCAATACAAATACGGCACCCTTTTCTATGTCAATGCCATACCTATTGTGCGCACTACAATCTTGGTCGTAAAATACCCTACCAAAGGGCATCCCTCCGAGTGCTTCATAGGCCGACGGGCCTCCGGCCCCAGCGAAAATCGATATCCAGGAGATTGGGCTCTGAGATCCAAACAACCAGGGCAGCCCCGTCACACAGCTGGAGAAAGCAGACAAAAAAGGCTTTGTTTTCGAAATATTGCCAGCGAAAAGCACAACGTAGAAGGTGGCGATATTCGGGGTCTCGATCTGCAGCCGGGTGGGCTCAAAAGTGGCCGGCTTTTGCAGGGCAACATCGGGAGCGCGCCAGCCAGGCTGGACGCTCGAAAGATGTGAAGCCTGCAAAAGGTTGAGCAGCGAATCAGGCTCGTAGTATATGCCCAAGCCACTGCTGAAGGTCGCTGCCTCAGCCATGACCTTGCCAAGCACTTCGTTCGGGTCGGCATTGGGGTCGCCCTCCCAGTTCTCAGGGAGCTGCATTGTCATGAGTCGCGAAATGTCTTTATCGTAATTGATCAGCTTCTGGACGTTTGGTCGACGTTCGTTTTCGTAGCTGTGTAGTAGATTGGGATTAGCCAGACCCTGGAGGACTAGCGATAGTTTCCAGCCTAGGTTCACGGCATCGTGGATTCCGGTGTTCATGCCCTGGGCTGCCCCTGAGCTGTGTGTGTGACATGCGTCGCCGGCGAGGAGAACGCAGCCCTTGATAAAGAACGAACGAGCGATGCGCTGGCCCACGACATAGATCGTCCACCAGTCGACTTGCTTGAAGCCCAGGGAGAATGGCTTGACTGACGCAATTGCTTCTTTGACGGCGGCTTCTTCGTTGAATTCTGGGTACGCTTTTTGACGCTCAGCAGTGAAGGCGAATCCGATGCGCGTAGCCCCGTGATCTAACGCAGCCCAAAGCACATTCCCATGCGTAGGTGACTCGATGGCGCAGTAGGTCCTTGGCTTAGGAAGATCCGTTTCGACAACCCCATCTATGCGAACCCATTTGTCTTCGCTTGAAGACCCGTCAAAAGGAATACCCAAGGCGCGCCGCACGAAGGATCTTCCGCCATCAGCGCCCACGAGGTATTTGCATTTCACCAAGCTTTTGGCCTTTGTTTCGACGTTCTCAATCGTCGCGATGATTCTGTATCCGTTGGGGCCTACCTCTTCAAGCACCTCAATGTCGACTAGCGCAAACGGGGTGTCGAGCTCGACACCATGACGTTTGAGCGCCTGTCTGAATATCTCCTCCTGATACTTCTGTCGCAATACGAGAGCGAAATCCCACTCTGTATCTTTCATGTTCTCCATAAAGGACCATCCTCTTCCGGGGGTCTCGTTGCCGTCCTTGTCGTAATTGACCGTCTCCCTGCAAGCGAAACATTGCTGAGCCAAAGCATCTGCAAGACCGAGCTGATCCAACAACTCGGACGATCGGGGGAACAATGTTATGGCGCGCCCATATTGATCCTGGGAAGATTTCTGGTGCTTCTCTATGATCTTGACCTTGTGAGGGGGTCGAAGGTTCCGTGCAAGTTGGTAGGCAGTAATAAGACCTACTACGCTCAGCAAGGGGCAGATTTGCGACTGGCAGGGACAAGGTACCGACTGGGCCTCCACCAACGACCAACACATCGACATACTCAGCTGCGGTTGATTCGGCCATGACTTGTGTACCGATAGCTACACAAGCAAGTCGTGGAAGCCTGCGGCTGGGCACTTTGTATCCCCGTGGACTGGTGTGGCTACGGAGTACGAGCCGGTAATGGCGATGACAGCTTGGGCGATAAGAGCACGATGTGCCCAATGGGAAGGCTAACAGTCGGTCTCATGGTGGAAAACAAATGATACGACGGATGCAATTGTCTGGGACCATGGCAATGTGTAGGATGCGCGCAAAGATGGGGGTTTGGAGATAAGAGGGGCCGATGACTAAGCGACCGCGTGAGGCAAGCTTGCCCTCCAGATTGACTCCGAGGTACGGCACACTCATCTTTCTTGGTCGCTGAACTTCTGCATACTGCGCCTGCATGTTTCAGCCGTCTCGCAGCCATTGCACCCGACCTTGCATTGCAGGTGGTGCTGTCCACTGCGTCGCACGCTACCAGTGGCCAACAGGGGCACGATGAAGAGGACAGGACCCGAGTCTGGCCTCGCCCGATGCGATTGCTTTTGAACGCACTGCGCACGTTTTCAACTCCAAAAAGCAAACCGCGGCTCAGCCCTGTCGCCCTGCCAGACGGCATCGTTTTTCAAAATCAAAAACCTCAGGGTCGGCCGGAGGGTTGCCGAACGCAACCCCGCTCGTCCCGGAGAAACGGTGACGGATCAGTGCCTGCTGAGCACAGTATGCAGGGTCCTCGACCTTTCTGCGCCAACTGGCACAGGGGACTCGGCAGGGATATGAGCGACCAGCCTAGGCCCAGACTAGACCAGACCAGCCTTGGGTCTCCTCAGCATCCGAGGAGAGTCCACGAGTAACAGCTCGGAGGAGGCCGTTAGGCAATAACAAACTTTCGCCACAACCCACACCTTCACCTCAACTCGAGGGCCAGGAGGGGGCAGGGCTTATGCACAGTCTAACTTCAGTCGACGATCACTTCCTCTGCTCACTTGACGTCCTCCAGGGATACCACAGCCCGGTCTCACCGTGCACCAATGACAGCTACCCATAGTGGCCCTTGCACCAATCGTCTCTTGTCCCTCGAAACGAAAGCCCACGTCTGGCATGGCTTTTACACAAAGTTTTCTTTTACTGCAACACGTGTGGGATATCCATGCTTTTTCCCTGGCTGTGTTACTGAACCATGGTCGGCCGTTATAGAAAGCACCGGCGACCGCTGCGTGATTTTTCGTGTCCCTCCTGTCGCTCTACCCTCGACTCCAATGTCCGCCGAAGAACTGCAGTCGTTCTTCGAAGGCGAGAAATCCCATCCGCCCGCTGTTGAGCTCCGATTCCACGAGCAGCCCGAGATACACTTGACCCGAAATACCACCATCAAATTTACCCTGCGAAACCTAGCTCCGCAGGATGCCGACCCGAAAATGACCAGCATCTTCTTCCAATGGGAACATTGGAGAACATGTTCTCGCTCCCACCTGCTCCTGCTACAACACACCCCCAATGGCCTCCGTAGAGTGCATGTTCCTCCAGAAATCAGCCCATACGACCCCGACAGTATCATAATTGACGATCACATCTTTGCCCGCGGAGTCATAACACTCGGTCCCAGTGCTACAAAGACGTCCTGCTTCTGGCTCACCGCAAACTACCTAAAAGCCATGGAACCCGGCGAACGATACACGTTGCTCTGGCCTGGAAAGAACATGCCCATCTGGAACAGAGGGGTACCACAGCAATACAAAGACACCATTCTCAGGCCCCGATATATGCATCCGTTGACCCTCCCGGGTGGCGCACACATCACTTTCAAGACGAAGACGGATGAGAAACCTTGGCCTGATCGAGCTGATGTAGAGAAGAAGTATGGATACTTTGAGGCCAACATGTACGAAGAGAAATGGAGGAGAAAGATGGCACTCCAATGTCGCTATACGCCAAGCCCAACTGAGGCACGTCTCTCGGAGTCGTCTCCATGCCTACAGCTGACGCCAGAGCAGACCACTACTAGCCCCAAACAAGATAGCCCAATGAGAAAATCAAGCCAACCTCGATCCGCATATTTTTCGAACGCAGCCCGGCCAGTATTATGCTCATGAGCAACATTATGAAGATCTTTGGGGGTCTACCTATTATAAAACCTCATGGATATCGACTATAGCTGTTCGAAAACTTTCATATCTCGCCGATACAATGGCCGACAGCGTCTGGGAGACACGCACCGTCATTACTGGACAAGTTTAACACAATGTTAGCGAAGGAGGATATATGGACGTCAAAAGAGGGGAATGAATCTACGACTATAAGCGCCAAGGCATCCACATCCTAGGAACACATAACTTCGTCGGTCTCTTAGCAATGGCGTTGATCAACATGAAGAGTTTAGTAGCAACTGCAGGGTGTTGCTAGAGCAAGAGAAACGTATGATTCAAGGGCACTGGCCACAATTTTTAGCAAAGTCATCTTTGTATTGCAGCGTTTGAGTTATCTCTACGATGCTGGGGGTAATGGGATTGAGAGATCCCTGGGTTATCTCGACACGCGAGTCTGACCGGATCATCGGCCCTCGTTCCTAGTCGTCTCAAGCGAACACCAGGCGATTTCAAATCAACGATTTGGTTTTCTTCTACAAAGAAACACACTTTTCGATACTTATCAGAAGTTAAATCAACTGAACGATTACGAGTTAATCTTTCTTCCATACACATCAAATATTGCCTCCCTTTCTGAATTGGCAATCATCATTGTAACATAGCCTTAAACCATGGCTTCACCACCAACCTTTACCTTCGACCACCCGGAATTGGGACACATGATCGGTATTGTCCAACCTGACAACGTTGTCCAATTTCGGGCCATACCGTATGCCACGCTCCCGGCAAGGTTCAAGCAGTCCGTGCTCCTTGACCGCCTCCCTGAAGGGAAGACCGACTTCACAAAGCCAGGGTAACATTATTTCACATTTACATCATCAACTCCCCAATCCGTAGCGTCCATGCATGCCAACGCACTCCTAGTTTCGCATGCCCGCACATCTTCGGCGCCGACATCTTCAGCGGCGGCCCCCGCCCCGACGAACCCCCCTTCCAATCCTCAGAGTTTTCCTCCCTGATCCTCCAACTAAACGCCCCACTCTCGACCCTGCAGTCCCTGCAGGCCGACAAGGATGGCAACCCCCCCGCCAAACTCCCCGTCATGGTGTACATCCACGGCGGCGGCTTCGTGCTCGGCAAAATCGACCAAAACCACAACGCCGCCTACATGGTCGAGCACTCCATCGCCACCGCGCAGCCCGTCATCGGAATCAGCATCCAGTACCGCGTCGGCGCGCTCGGGTTCCTGGGCACGCCCGACGGCGGGCGCAACTTTGGGCTGTACGACCAGCGGAATGCGCTGGCATGGGTGCGCAGGTTCGTGGGCGGGTTTGGCGGCGATGCGGGGCGGACGACGGCGTGGGGAGAGTCTGCGGGCGCAATGTCCATTTGCTTTCATATGCTGATGAGGCCGCCGCCTGGGGGTCCGCTGTTCGATCGCGTGATCTTGATGTCGGGGGTTTTGGGGCCGTTGGGGACGCCGGTGAGGCGGAGGGAGGCGGAGGAGACGTATGAGAAGGCTTTGAAGATACTCGAAATTAAAGAGCGAGGAGAGGAGGGGCTTGAAAAGGCTAGGAGTGTCGAGGTGGAGAGGATTCACATGATTAGCAATGCGCTCACGGATGAAGGGGGGATATGGCTCCCTGTCGAGGACGAGATGCTGCCTTATTTTTCGTGGGAGGATATTCCTCGATTGCTTGGGGAGTGTGACTGGGTGAATGATATCGTGCTTGGAACCACCGGGTTTGAGGTATGTGAAAGGCTAGTTCTTTGGCTGCACTGATACTAATTGCTTCCATGCAGGGGTTGACGATGCTGAACAACGCCAACGCCATGACCCCATCGACATTCCTCGATGGCATAACTAAGCAACTTGGAGATTCTGCCGCGGCAACAATAGCAGAAGCGTACAACGTTACGAGAACAATGGATCAGAATCTCTTTCTCACGTCTGCGATGAGATGGATTGGAGACGTTGTATTTGATGGTGAGACATACCCGACAATACTGATTTTCTTAACGATATCTAACGTACCGTAGCCCCTGTTCATAATTTGGCACGCCATCTTACCACCGGGGAGACACCCTCGCCCAAGCGCGTATATCGCTACGTCTTTGACGTCGGAAACCCATTTCCCAACCATACGCTTTACCAGCTGCCCCACCATTGGGTGGACGTCTACTTTGTGTTTCGTAGTCTGCAGTTCCGATACCCATCGCAGCGCCTAAAGATGATATCTGACCAGCATGCATCGTACTGGATCGATTTTGGCAACGGAAATGCACCTTGGACTGAATACAGGCACAGCGGCAATGGCAAGGAAATTATAGCTGTGGCTGAATTAAGAGATGGCTGGGTCGAGCGAACGGTAGCTGAAGACGAGCGGGTAACCGAGCTCAGCTGGAAGAGGGTTGAAAAACTTTACGATGCATGGTCAGCAGCGAAGGGTTCGCAGTTCCGGCCTTTGAGCATCGATCCGTTGCTGAAAAAGCGATTTGTTTGATGGGAGAGATGCGCTAGTATTGGTCGTCTTTGACTTTTTGGTCATAGTGCAATACAGAATCCAGCAGGATTTGTGCTCCGAGCGCACAGTGCTCTGGGCTTGTGTATTCATTCGGATTGTGACTAACACCATCTCTCGAAGGGACGAATATCATACTCGTGGGACAAACTCGGCTGGTCCACGCGCTGTCGTGACCAGCTCGGCTCTTCATGTCGATGATTTGATCTTTTTCAACATGTTTGAGGGCAGATGCGCGGACGGAGTCAATGCAATTCGAATGGAATATCGACTCAGGCAAACCCCAGGTACGTTGTATCTCGTAGGCTGTACCGTTGTCTTCCTCCCTGATGACTGCGTCGAAGGTTTCAAAAACGGCAGTGGCAAGCTGATCTACCAATTCGTCTGTCGAACATCGAACGTCGATGATGAATTCCACGCCCGCTGGAATGGTGGCTTGACTTGAAGTATCCGACTTTATTACACCAACTGTAGCGACTCCGAGTCCAGTTTTGAGTGCGGTATCTCGGACTGCTGTTACGAGGCGGGAAGCAGTGACCAATGCATCGGCGCGGTCTGGCATGGGAGTCGTTCCAGAGTGGCCCTCTCTCCCGGTGACTCGTACTGCGAACCATTTCATGCCCTGGACACTCGTCACAACGCCTACACTCTTCTTTTCTCTTTCTAATATCGGCCCTTGCTCGATGTGCAGTTCAAAATGGCATTCTAGTCCGTTTTCTCTGTAATCGCACTTTGTGCCGCCAAGGTAACCAATTTCTTGTAGGGCGTCTCTCATCTTCATCCCCTCCTTATCTTGAATTTTCCAGCATGCTTCGAGAGGAGTTGAAGATTTCGTAGACCATACTCCAGACGCCATCATGGCTCCTGGAAAACGTGCACCTTCTTCGTTTGTCCAATCCACGAGAGCAACTGGGCAGTGCGTTGATATCTGGTTTTCGTGAAGAGTGCGAAGCACTTCGAGAGCAGCTTGAACACCCAGAATCCCGTCGTATCTACCACCTATATTCAATCGTCATTTTTGGCCCCTCGATCAATAACCTCAAGACTCTACCTGCAGGCTGGGTGTCCAGATGGCTGCCCATGGCAATGGGCTTCCTTTTTGTCGCCGCTCCAGGGCGAATCGCAAATATGTTTCCCATTTCATCGATCCTCACTTCACATCCCAGGCTCTTGCACTCTTCTACTAGCCAATCTCGAACCGCCCTATCGTCTTGACCGAGTGTCAAGCGACACATTCCAGTCGGGTGAGACGATAACGCACCCCATTGTGTGCATGTACTTTGTAGCGTCGCATTGAGCCTGTCAGCATTAATACGCAAGTTCCTGTAATTATCCATGGCGATCAATTGTCGTAGCTGCCACTGTCAATATGTCAACAGGAGGCCTTGGTGTTCAAGTCAGCGGGTGGCAAGGGCATGCATCGCCGTCGGTACGTTTCCCGTCGGAAATCATGACATGCGCCTATGACTGTACAGCGCATCGTTTCTTCCGAGCTACCTTTTATGGACAAAGCCAGGCCGATGATAAGCTGCACGGAAGAAGACGCCTGATGTCTGGACTTGGAGCTCGGCGCGGGGCAGCAAATGAGGGGCTATCGATGGTTGATACGGATAAGACGCGTCCGAGCTAAGCCCCTTTGGTATTCCATTACGGATGCCTTCCCTGAGTCGTCCGTCTTCCAAACCACTCTCATATACGGCCGAGAGTTCCCGCAGAATCGAAGACGAACCCAAATTATTGAAGCGACAAACATGGTGCTGGAATATGAGCTCGTGATTGTGAACGGGGTCGTTGTGACGGATACCGACATTGGCGAATACGACATCGCGATCAACAATGAGAAGATCGAGAAGATCACCACGAGGGGCGGCCTTGGAAGGGCAAAGGCAAAGAAGACAATTGATGCAGAGGGAGGTTATGTGATGGTACTTCCCCCTCAGTCGCACGTCGTCCAAAGTCGGCTAACCTCTACTAGCCAGGCGGAGTCGATGCTCATGTCCACCTTCAAGAGCCGCCGCTATTTGGCAAGGGATCGACTGCAGACAACTATGAGACGGGCAGTCGATCTGCAGTGTGTGGTGGCACGACCACCATGGTAACTTTCGCACCGCAAAAGAAAAGTGAAGACACGCTATTGGACACTCTACGAGCTACACATGAACGCGCAAGAGACAATTGCTACATCGACTATTCGTTCCACTTGCTGGTGGGCAATCCCTCGGAGCGGGCGCTTTCAGAGTTCAAGACGCTGCGCGAAGAAGGCATATCTTCTCTAAAGATATACATGACATACGAAGCGCTGCAACTTCATGATGGGCAGATTCTGGACGTGCTGCTCGAAGCACGCCGGCAGGGCATAACCACGATGATTCATGCCGAAAACGGGCAAGTGATTGATTGGATGACTGCCCAGCTCGAGAAGAGGAAGCTTTTCGCACCAAGGTATCACGGACCCTCTCATCCGCCAGTAGCCGAAATTGAGGCCACATACCGTGCCATTAGTCTGTCCGAGTTCATGGACACGCCCATTCTGATTGTGCATGTGTCGACGCCTGCGGCAGCAGCGCACATCAAGTCAGCCCAAGACCGGGGTCTACCGATCTTTGCGGAAACGTGCCCACAGTATCTGTTTTTGACCAAGAAGGACCTTGATCAGCCCGGCTTCGAGGGAGCCAAATGTGTTTGCAGTCCTCCGCCTCGTGAGAGCGAAGCCGATTGCGACGCTATCTGGGAGGGTCTTGCAAACGGTACATTCACGATCCTCTCGTCAGACCATTGCCCTTTCAGATATGAAGACAACGTCAACGGGAAGAAGACGTGTATCAATGAAGAGCACCCAGAGGGCCACTTCAAGTACATTCCAAACGGCTGTCCAGGAATCGAGACGAGACTTGCGCTCACCCTGTCTGCCGACCGACTAGACCTGAAGAAGTTTGTGGAAGTGACTTCTTCAAATCCGGCAAAGCTTTATGGTTTATGGCCGCGCAAAGGTAGCTTGCTCGAGGGAGAATCAGATGCGGATATTAACATCTGGTATCCTCCCGGCAAGATGCAGGAGTATGCGCTGACAAATGATATGTTGCATCACGATGTCGATTATACGCCATTTGAAGGTAGGAGCATGAAGCAATGGCCGAGGTATACTATTTTGAGAGGAAAGGTAGTGTGGGACAAGGAGAATGGTGGACTGTTGGGGGAGAAGGGATATGGAGCATTCGTAAAACGAGACCAAAGTAGCCTTGCGAAGCCGAGGAGTGAGGGGGAATGGGATATACCACTTTGAAAGGCATTCTCAGTATACTATACCTATATTTTACCTTCATTCAAGGTTTTCCAGTGGGTGCGATGTCATGAGTAAGGCAGGTGAGATACCAGATGCTGAGGGCTCTCAGTTTCATCTTACTTATTTGGCCGGATTTGGCTTAGCGCGTCATTTTGATCAAAACGTCATCGATGTGCACGTGCTTTTACCCTGCCCTCACCCTCTTGGTTTCCATTTCAGTTTCTCGATCGATTTTTGGTAATGGTTCTCATCCGTAGAGGCCTAGGAGCAATCCAATTCTTTACAAAAACCGGGCCAAACAAATTCTCCGCTCCCAGTCTTCGACCATTTCTCCCTCTCAGCGCCTCTTTGACTATGGCCGCTTTTGCGAAACGCAAAGCCGCTCAGGAATCCCCCGGATCGAAATCGAAGAAGCGAAAAATCGAAGTGCCGGAATATCATCTCACAGTTTCAAGAAGAGACGATGCTGGTGAAGCAGTTTGGCCCGCTCCAGCAGCCCAGATTGAACGTGCCCGGGAAATCATCCGAGAATGGTAATTGTCCCTCTCAAATGCCAAAAGTAGTGAGATACTGACATAAGGCAGTGTCAAGGCTCAAAAGCCAGTGCTAATCATGCCTGATAAAGATGCTGATGGTCTGTCATCTGGCGCCATCCTCCATCATACGCTTACTGCACTTGGTCTGGACAGCTCTTTGATATCGGTCCACTTCCCAGCTAAAGGGAGCAATGTACACGAATCCACTACTCGTGATGTTATTGATGAGACCTCGCCATCCTACATCTTCGTTCTCGACCAAGGGAGCAGAAAGACGCCACCATTGGCAGATGATCCCACTACCTGCCTAATCATCGACCATCATTTTGCTGAGGATGGTGGATTTCCCGAGGGTTCCGAATACGTGACAGCACACGACTGCCCTCCAGTGGCTACGAGCTCTCTCTTGACATACCATATCTGTCTTCCCCTGCACCCAGATCTCAGCGACAAGATATCCTGGCTTGCGATACTCGGTACACATGGCGATCTGGGTAACACGTTCAAGTGGCAAACACCTTTTCCAGATATGACGGCTATTTTCAAGCAACATCCAAAAAGCAAAATAAGCGAGGCCGTTGCACGCGTTAACGCTCCCCGAAGATCTGCTGCGTACAATGTCCAAGCAGCGTGGGATGCAATCATTTCTGCATCTGATCCAGAGGCGATAATGAAAGATCGGGCCTTGGAAGCTGCCTCGAAAGAGGTTAAACTGGAGACGGAGCGTTGCGCCCGTGCACCTCCCAAGTTTTCCGCCGACGCGACCATTTCGGTGCACACAATCTCATCCAAGGCACAAATCCATCCAGTCATTGCCACGCGATGGGCTGCATATCTCACCAGTCAGACCCTTGAGATTGTCATGTGCGCCAATGAAGGTTATCTTCCAGGCAAAGTCAATTTTTCGTGCCGCGTTGCAAACGGCGCCCGAGCTAGGGGGGGAGATGACAAGGTCGACATCATAAAGAAGCTCGAAGATATAGCCTCTGCAGATCCCGACCTGCGCGAACGTCTGGGTGAAAACTTTGCGAGAGGCCATAAAGAGGCAAGCGGAGGAATAGTTGGGACTGCGGAGTGGGAAGAGCTGAAGAGGTTGATGGCCATAGGAGAAGGAAACCGGAAGAAAGGAGACGGAGCTAGAAAGAAAGATGCAAAGCCTGCTCAAAAGAACACACTGACCAACTACTTTGCCAGAAAATAATGAATGGGTATGCAGCACTTCTATGACATTACTAAGCCTCGGCGGCTTTCAAGTGCATTTCCGGTCAGCATTCAGGCTGAGGCTGTGCGGTGAGAGGCAACTCATAGCAACCTCCAAGCCTTTTAGTCACCAAGTTCTATTCGACACATTAACAAAGCGGGTAAAGGTTTTGGTTCGACGACACAAAAGTTAGGGGGGGCTTCAAGTTCTAAAGACAGATTCTCTGATAATCTGGGGTCACGTTCAGATCATCTTCTTGTTAATGGGTCTACATTGGAGAGAAGTCTTCTGGAAGCGAAAGCGCTACATCGATATACCAGGCACTCTTGTATAGATAAGGCCTCTAATACCTTTTTATGACTACCTCCTGTCTTTCTGCTCTCCTCAAGTGGTTCCCATAAGTTCGACGCAAGCTCTGACTGCTCGCTCTCAGCATCTGCTAAAGAATCCAGAAGCGTCGATGATATCCTTGAATCGTTATTTCGGAGTCACGTTCGCCGATCGGTCTGGGTGCAGGCAATTAATCTTTTCTAGACTGCCCAAGATACCTTTTTCTACCAACTCCGATGTTTCCGTTCCTTTATCAACCACTTGCAACTCCGATATAGCACAGGCTCTTTTCATGAATGTTCCAAGTATATCGAAACAGCGTTAAGTCGCAAGATTGTGCCTGTGTCGGAAATCAACATGATGCTTTGTACCCCACGAAAGCCTCCCGGCTCGTCGAGCACCCGTCACCCGACATGTCCCAAAGTCATGGCCAGATACCCACACATCTTACGCGCATAAGCACGGAGAGCAGAATGGCACTGCGAGTGCCGAAATGAAAGTGGCTTGAATCTCAACCCGGATTTCCCAGCCTACGTCCCGGTAGCTGGTCGGCATCCAGCCAATATTTAATCTAGATTCGGGCACCCATATAACGATATCTGACATCATGGACTTCCCGAAAGAATCCTCACGTTACATTGCAAAAACGAAGCATTTTCTGATCGCAGCCGCAGGACTTGAAACATCACGTGGTACGACGATAACGTGCTGGCCGTGAGAACAGGCTGGACCTTTGGCCGGAACTTCTCGACGAAATCAACCGGTGGGTGCAAGCTCGCAACTCAAGACGAGAGACCGAAGTCGCGAAATGGTAGGGTGATACCAGAGCCACATAAGGACCGGGGTGTGTCTTAGCTAGAAGAGTACCCACTTCAAACGGCCGCACACTGACAAGCGCACACTCCAGACCGCAAACGCTCGTCCCTATCAACGCCGATGGCGATTGACAATGTGACCATCTATCCCAGCTGCAACCTTTCTACCCTCACATCAGCAACCCAAGCCAACCCCGATCCCAATATCGCCTCACCAGCCAAAACGGCAAGGCGCCACTCCCTCTCATATCCCTCTCATATCCCTCTTCATATACAGCACCTGCACAAGTGCCCAGCCGCCGTCCCACATGACATGCCACCTTCTTCCCTCCGTCTCCTAAACCGGCAAAGCTCACACATCCCAGCTTCCCCAAATCCTCCTACCAAAGTGTGCGAAGCCTACCTAGCCCACGACCAGAAACCAAAAATGCGGGGTGCGGCATACGAATCACGACAGCCCATCAACCCATCGGAAAGAAGATAAAAACCCGGGGTGCATGCATGTGCGTTGTTGCGCGTTTGCACCGCGCATGCGCTGGGGGGAGGTGGTAAATTTCTTCCTCTTTTTCATTTGTTCGCCAAGCCAGCCAGGCTGTGTTGTTTAGATTGACTACAAGTTGCGGCTTTGGTCTAAGCGTGGCGATCGGTGGGATGAGCGGGCCGGCACCTCAGCGGCGCGCTGCCAAAGCAGGAAAACACTGGCTGGGTGTTAATTAAACCATGGCAATCTGCGATAGTAGCACTGAGTCGGTGGCCCTCCGTGCGACATATTGGAGGGGTTGTGAGAGAGGTGAATAAATAGCTGGGGGGTGGTTGCGGATGTTGCTGAGTACGGGCGGCAGAGAACTTTGATTTCACCTTTTTTTCGACACGCTGAGGATATACATACAGTAAAAAAAAAACGCTTTAGAAGAGAAGTTTAGGTCAAAAGGTCAAGATGAAGACTGCTTTCGTCCTCCTCGCGGCCATCGCATCGGCCAGTGCGCACTCGACATGGCAACAGCTCTGGGTTGGCTCGACAGACCAAAAGGATACCTGCGCGCGCACCGTCAAGGACAACTCCCCCATCGATAGCGTCACCTCGGCCGACATGTTCTGCGGCCGCGGCCCCAAGAGCACCCAAGGCGTCTGCGAAGTCGCCGGTCCGTCTCCCCATCCCCATCCCCATCCCCATCCCCATCCCCATCTCGTACCGTACAGACGCATCATCCACTGACACGCCCCTCCAACAGCGGGAACCTCCCTCACCGTCGAAATGCACGCCCAGCCCGGCGACCGCTCCTGCAGCCAGCCCGCCATCGGCGGAAACCACTACGGCCCCGTGCTCGTGTACATGGCCAAGGTGGCGGACGCGAAGACGGCCACGTCGGGCTCCTTCTTCAAGGTGGCCGAGGATGGGTACACGGGCACGACGGCGTCGTGGGGCACCGAGATCTTGAACGCCAACTGCGGGAAGCGCGCCTTCACGGTGCCCAAGTCGCTCGCGTCGGGCGACTATCTCGTGCGCGCAGAGGCCATTGCGCTGCACGCGGGGGCTGGGAACCCGCAGCCGTATGTTACATGCTTTCAGGTCAAGGTTACTGGGGGCGGGAGTGCGAGCCCGAGTGGGGTTTCGTTTCCTGGGGGGTACAGCAAGAGGTGAGAACTCCCTTTTTTTTTCTTGGAAAAAGTACGGGGTGGTGATACTGACTGGCGATTTTAGCGATGCGCTCTTCTCCAAGGCCATCTACGACTCGAGCTTCAAGTACGTCAGCCCTGGACCGGCCGTCTGGTCTGGTTAAAAGGCTTTGGAAGGCCTCCGGTGGCAGTGGCGGTGGCGGTAGCGGTATGCGCATCTTCATTCTTGTATCTTGTCTCAGCATCATCGGCGGACACCGTCTCGCGTCGTCGAAAGGATTAGGAAATCTGTAAATACCATTAGCATTCTTCTCAAATGGCATAAAGTCTGTTGACCACCACCACATGTTCACCATTACCAAGTTGTCAAAGTGTGAATCCGACTTGAACATTAAGAAGTAGGATGATAATTCATAGACAGGTATACGTGCGTTTAAGAAATACAAGTCCTTCCACGGCGCCGTTAGAAACTATTCTTCTTCCGGGAACAGTAACCACTGTGCCTCCACGCTATATCCAGAACCGACCACCACACCTGCTTACTCGTCGTCCTCTTCCTCCACAGCCCTGGCAGCAAGGACATATCTCTCGGTACCATTCTTATCCTTGCCATGCTCGAGGGCCAGTTTGCTGAGCGCAGCAATCATGTTCTCAATGGCTGGATCCTTGTTGCTGCGGTCCTTCCTGCCAAGGTTGTCGAGCCAGGAAATCTGGTTCAGAACGTAGTACACGATAGCAATGATGATGGTGACGCCGATCGAGTACGCCCAAATGATGACGACGGTGACAATGTCAACCCATCCATCAGGACGCTGTTGCCACAAGTCGACAGGGTTGGTCTGGTACATGCCGCCGCTGAGCCAGCCGAAGAGACAGAAGATGGTGGCGAGAGCGTCGACGCCGAGAATGGCGGCCACCAGCTGGAAAGAGGGCCACGTCTTGCCGCCGCGCGTCACGAAGATGAGCCAGTTTTCGGTGAGGGCAACTTCGAGGAAGAGGATCTCTTGGACGCAGCCGAAGTTTTGGACGAAGCCGCCGTTAGGGAGGAACATGGCGCCGCGGATCACCCAGGTTGCCAGTGCGAGGAGTATACCCAAGATGACGCTAATAACCCAGATCTTGGGGAGCTGCCATTCCACGGGTCTTTGCTCAGAGTGTGCGTTCTGGGATCGTTAGTAACGAGCGGATGATGGAATAGTGGTGGTGGTGGAGTGCTTACATCATAGGCAACGGCGACTGTCGCAAGATCGGCAAAAAGGGCAATGAAGACGATAAGTTCAGCACGGATAGTCTCGTTGATGATAATCATGGAAGTGACCTGGCGGACGTTAGTGTTCATTCTTCTAGATGAAGGCAATGGATAGAGGGCGCCAGCACATACCAAGTATATTTCCAAATGAAGACAGAGAGCAATGCGGTACTGAATGTATGCCTTCATGCGCTGGAAAATCTGCCTAGCTGTCTTAATGGCGAGGACGATAGTCGAGAGACCAGGAGCCAGGAAAACGATATCAGCCGCAGCTTGGGCAGCCTCGGAAGCACCTTCGACGGCAATACCACAATCGGCCTTCTTCAAGCTAGGGGCATCATTGACACCTATTGCGGTTAGTGCTGTGGACATCCGGTCACGTGCATACCAGGTACGTACCATCACCAGTCATGGCAGTCAGATGACCTCTTTGCTGAAGCATCTCGACAACCTGGTACTTGTGTTCGGGGAAGACCTCTGCGAAGCCATCGGCACGCTCGACAAGGTCGTGCTGAGTGGTACCAGAGAGACCGCCATGGATGAGCTTAGTCGAATTGTAAACCTTGGTGCCCAACGCCAGCATCTTGCACGTTTCCTTTGCAATGGCAATTGCGTCACCCCTACCCCACGTTAGCATGTGAAGAGATATATTGGTGACAGGGTAAGCTTACGTCAACATCTTTACTGGGACTCCAAGCTGTTGTGCCTCGACAATGGTTTGGGCCGTGTCTTCACGTGGCGGGTCGAACATGGAGAGCAGGCCGAGCAGGATCCAATCGCCGTCATTCTTTTGGTAAGCCACGCCCAGGGATCGGAATCCACGCCTGGCAAAGTCGGCCGTCTTCTCCTTGAACAGGGTAGCCGTCTGCTCGTCGCAATTGGAGAGATTGAGAATGGCCTTGGGGGCACCCTTGGCGCAGACGTACTTGTCCCCGCCCATGTGGCATACGGCAGTGATGCGCTTCGAGACGGGGTCGAATGGGGTGAACTTCTCGGTTGTCCATCCCATGTCGAGAATCTCACGAGCTTTCGGGTATTTGCGAACGGTCAGGATGGTGACCTTGTCGATGGGGTCAAGTGATTTGAGGTTGTGAGACGAAGCAAGCGCAGCAACTGCCATCATCCAATTGACATCCTGGCCCTCTGCCACATAAGGGTCTCTTATACTCAGTTGGTTGGCAGTGAGGGTACCCGTTTTGTCGGAACAGAGAATGTCAACGCCAGCGAGCGATTCAATGGCCGTCAGCTTCTGGACAATGGCCTTTTGCTTAGCCAGATACGCAGCACCGACGGCAAGGGTCGTGGTCGTGACGACGGGAAGACCGACTGGCACACCAATGATGAAGAGAATCAGAGCGTAGTGGAGCAGTGTAACAGACTTGTCGGTATCCCCACGAGCCACAGAGATGGGCAGGTGACGGAAGAAACCACCGATCCACGCGGCCAGGATCCAGAACATGACGAGAACGAGAAGACTGGTACCAATGGAGTTCATGATGGCCTTGAAATGACCCTGGTCCTTTGCGCCTTGCACCAGGGTGGCAGTCCGCCCGACGAACGAGTGCTTGGCCGAGGTCAAGACGATGCCGTAGGCCTTGCCACGCTTGCAGCCGGTGGTGTAGTAGGCCACTTCACCCATGTACTTGTCGACGGCAAGAGATTCTCCAGTGATGGCGCTCTGGTCGCAGGCAATGAGGGGATGCCCTTGTAGAATCGGGCCCTCTTCGTCGCCAAAGTCGTCTTCCTTGTTCTTCTCGTCGTCGGGATCCGACTCATCGGCGAACTTGTCTTCCTCACGAAGCTTTTGATAGGTGGCAAAGTCTTCGGGCTTGTCGTAGTCGCATACCAAGCGGCAATCGGCTGGAACCGTCTGGCCTTCTTCAATGATGACGATGTCACCAGGAACCAGCTCTCTCGCAAGGACGGTTTCTCGCGACCCATCGCGGATGACGGTTGCTTTCATGGCAATGTCACCTTTCAGACTGGCGACGACATCGGCTGCTTGCTTCTCCTGGTACCAACCTACGGCAGCGTTGAGCAGGAGGATACCGCAAATGACACCAAAATCGACCCCTGTGGTTTTGTTAGCTTGGAATTGATCTGACACCAGCGTAGCGCTTACAATCTTGGAGACCGGCAGCCAACAGTGCAGCGATTTCCATGACTATGTCAAAAAATGTTAGCGGTTTTCCATCGATGGCTTCTCATGTGTGCATGCATACCATAGAGAATGGGGCCAGTAAAGTAGCCGAGGAATTGCTTGAGCCAATTGGTCTTCTCCGTGGTGAGCTCGTTCCAGCCGTAGCGCCTTCGCCGGGTCTCGACATCAGCGGTGAAGAGGCCCTGGCTGATGGTGGTGTTGAGGTGGTCCTCGGGGACAATAGCAGCGTCGGATTGGTTCACCTGGGGCGTGTCGTCTCCGGCGCGCCAGAATTGCCACCAGCGCTTGTTCTTTCGAGCGGCGGCCTCCTTTGCCTCTCCCTTCTCGAAGGCAGCGGCTCGCGGGTCGCGGTAGACGGAGATGTACTTTTGCAGGGCGGCGTACTCTTCCATACCCTCGAAGCCGGACAGGGTCACGACCGACTTGGAGCGGCTGGCAGTGGACTGCCGCCGATTCTTTTCGATGTCGCCGTCGGTGTCGGCATCCTTCCCACGACCTGGAATATGCATGGCTCGGACAAAGAATGCGATTGAGGTGATTCACGCAAAGAGAGCACGCATGCAATGGAGGGAGCCGGTAGGGCAGGTCGGTGGAGAGCAAGACGGACGTAGGGGCCCAGGCCGATTAAAAACAAACAGAAGGGACGAGGGCGGGTGCTAGAGGTCCAGCAATGGGGTCAGGCGCATTTTATCAGCTTGGACCCTGATTGACGTCTCTGGCGTCCAAGGCCGGGCAAGGTGCCAATAGACTACCTGGTAGATGCATCTGGGATTTTTCTCGCTCGCTGAATGAGCGCCTCTCCGAGGGACAGCCGGCCGATCCGTCGGGCTCAGTTGCGCGATTTTGTGAGTGAAGCCAGACGAGGCAAGCAGCAGTGGGTGGTGAAGCTTGCCCGGCCGGGTATACCGTCACGCGTGTGATGGGACGGCACTGCATCGCCTGCGTCTGCAGCGCCAGGGGCAGATCTGGCATGACCCATGACTGCCGTGGCACGCAAATGCAGCGGGTGGTCCCAATTGCGAGGGCCGTTTATCGCATTCGCGCGGTGCTGGCGGTGCTGGCGGTGCTCATGGTTTGCCGCCGGCTCCAGGCCAGTGCCGACCTTCCAGCGGCCTGAGGGAGCCATCCAATCGAGGCGGGAGGCGGCTGCCGCCTGCGTCATTTGAAAGGAGGTGAGTAAAATGGCGCAGGATGACCGTACAGACAGGAAAATGACCGATTGCCCCCGGCGGCTGGCGAGGATAAGGATGACGTGGAGGGGAGGATGCAGGACAGGCAGCATGGCGCCCGAGGCGGCACGGCCGGAAATGTAGCAAGCAAAGCCAAGCTTTCTTATCCGCGAGACAAGCTTTCTTTGAAAGCACACTTGTCCAACGTTGCGCGGGCTTGTTCGCAGTTCACTCTACCGTCCGTCGTGCGGTGGCAGAGGGGTGGTTCGGTGGCCGCCAGGCACGTGCCGGGGCAGTCGTCGTCGTCCTCGTCGTCCTCGTCGTCCTCGTCCACGCCCCGGCCATATTCCCTCACCTCCTCAGCCGTGCCCCCTCCCTCGCTCTGCACGCCGCAAGCCGTCTCCGGTCACTCGATACGGCGCCAGGCCGTGGGGCCACTCAGCAGTCACCGTGATGATCAGAAAAGCTTATCCTTGCTTTCCCCGCCCTTTCCGGGCGCGCGAACCACCGCCGTCGGCCGAGCTAGAGCATACAGCAACGCCATGATTAAGCCAGATCCGGGACTTTATTCGGTTGACGCCCTCTTACGAATCTGACACCGTTGCACGCCAGCTTCGCCCGATCCGTGGGAGCCAGAAAACTTCTTGATCGACAGTGGAGGGGTGGGATGCAGCAGCAGCCACACGTGACCTGGCGCTGACTAACGGGTGGGAGTGGTGCACCATCGGGTCCCCTTTTCGCCCATGTCTGCCGTCTCGCCTTCGGTGCCATCCCGACCGACCACGGCTGGCCCTGCTGCTCTTCATCTCGCAGCACCACCAGCCGTCTGTCGCTCGAGACCAGCCCGACTCCCCAGCCGAGGCATCCCGCAAGGCATCCCCCCCTTCACATCACCGGGATGCCCTTTCGGACTGCTCGCTCGTCCTGCCCATCCTGCCATTGGACCATGTCTTCCCGATAAACGACGCAGACCTTTTGTCAAGCCGTCGCCTGCTATCCCTCGACCCCTCGTTCTCGTACATCGCCCTAGTACGACGGCGCTCGTGTCCCTGTTCGGCGTACATCACAGCGACGTTTATCCGTGCCGACTAACCTTGTGCACCCATTCGCCGGATGCTCGCTACAACCAAAGGCATTCCCATCTTCCATTTGGGCCACGAGGATATGGAGACTTTTGAGGACCAGCAAACCCTTCCAGCCCAATTCCACGCCATCGTCTCCAAAGCCCTATCGTCAACATTGATTTCGGTTCCTTCAAATTGACGTCACTGTAAATCCCGCTTTGGACCGCATACCCGGGCATGTCTTGTGGCAGGTATGACTTACTGCTGTCAGATGCAATACCATCCCGTCACCTTTTCCTGCCGAATAGCCATTCTCTCGTCACAGGATAACGATACATACCCGGCAAACGCTCCAATTTTATTTCCATACCTGCTAAATAAACCATGGTTTGTGCTCAGCCGTACAGCCATAGCAAACTTCTCGCACGGCTACCAATTACATATAGAAACTCCTGCCAGGCATTCAGATAAGTCAAATGGAACAGTCACGTATTGTCCAGCTGCAATGCCCGACCCAACATTGTTCGCCACTTTCCACTCGTACCGTCTATCGGCACGTGCCTACGCATCATGAACGAGTACCAGGGTCGAATCTTTGATGTCCACATTAGCGGACAGTTACCGAAACCCCCTCCCCCATCAAAGTGACACCGGCACCAGCTCACATAAGGCGACTTTGAACCCAACAATGCTTCACCAAACTGCTCCTCGACAACGAGACTGCGACTCTTGTCCATGTCCAAGCCGGAAACGGCATGGCTTATTCCCACTCGCTTAATACTAATACAGGCTTTCTCTACCGGTACTTGAGCCTCTATCCACATGCTCCACATCATAGCACCACCGCCAAGTAATTAACGACTCCTTCGTCGGAAAATCTATTCCCATTGGTTCAGCTTTGCCCTATTTCATCACTAGGAGGTGGGTCTGCCATGAAACCAAGGCCAAGAATCAGGCCTCCTATTGAGGCTGAAGCAGGAGTACCTTCACAGCCACGAGACGCCCGGAGGTCCCATGACACAAATTTCTTCACCTTGGCAAAATCTCTTCACAATGGCAATTCTCGCTCTACTGTACACACAGCAGTCCCAAGTAATGGAAACGGATCGAGTCCGACATCGGGCTTTTTCGTAGTACTAATTTCTCCGCCAGAGCAGCAAAAGACAAGGCGCACCATTGCACTCCAGAATAGCGCCAAGTACGCCCGTATGATTTGATTTCGTGATATTCCTCCCACCTTGGCTGAGAGCTATATATACTAGTTTCGATCTTCAGCAGGATCTCCTTTGGGATGGTGCCGTATACGGTCATCAGGCATCCCATCGGCCCCAGCCACGCCCACCAGGCCAATTAGACATTCGCTTAACGCTTACCCGGCTCTTATGCTCAGCCTTGCACACCGTTTGGCGTCCGGGTCTGGTATATAAGTCCCCGTTGGCAGTACATGCTGTATACTCCATTCGCCACTGCCAGGCACATCACAGTGCGCATGCATGAGTAGTTACTAAATATTTTCCATTTCTTTGAAACCTTCACGATGAAAAATCTCTTGTTTTTCATCCCTGCAATCGCAGCGGCTCAGAAACTTCAACAGCCTGCAGCACCCACAGAGGAGCTACCGACGCTTTCTTCTATAATCAAGCGACAAGATGCAGAAGCGTGCGAAAAAGTCACCGGGTTCTGGGAAGACCAGGTAGCTGACTCGAATCAATCTACTCCGATCCGCGTACCTGCACAGCTGGCTTACGAATGCCTTCAATCTGTGCCCGTCGATACCGATGGCGATCTAAAGCAAATCGAGGAGCTCAAGGAATTCATAAATTTCCAATCCAATCTCAATTATCGAAAGGATCGCATCGAAAACTACGACGAACCACTGGATGTCATCTCCGAACTCGATGAAATTGCGAACAACATACAGGATGGGAACTATGAGAGCGACTACGAAGTGCAAACGGCCATGTACCTCTTGTTCCAAAAGGTCAGAGACTTCCATTTTGTCTTCATGCCCGACCTTGTCACTGCCCTTCCGTTTTTCCGAAATGGCGGCCAAATCATCTCCTTGTCCGAAGACGGATTATCTCTGCCGCAGGTCTATCTCGTCTCGGATCTCAACCGGACCTCATCCGACTTTACTGCCTCGCCTATTGAAACAATCAATGGTCAGCCGGTAGAGGAATATTTGCAAGAAATTGCCGATGTCTCCAATTACCACGACCCTGATGCCCGATACAACGATCTGTTCCCAAATCTAGCCCTAAGGTCAAAGGGTTCTACCTTGGGTGGCATGTTCCAGCAAGCAAATATCTTCGATGGAGCTACTACAACACTCACTTTTTCCAATGGCACTGAAAAGACTCTTGATAATTTAGCGACCATATCAGATGCCTTCAATTATACAGGAGTGACTGATGGAGAGTCATTTTTCGATCGATTCTGCCAGGGACCCAGCAATACTAGGAACGAGAGCACATCTGTTTCCCCATCGCCTACTGCAACTCCGGCTCCCATAGGATACCCCAACCCTGTCTTTGTCGAAAGTTCTCGAAGTTTCCATGGATACTACCTCAATGATAGTGGGCACTCTGATGTCGCAGTTCTCGCGATCCCAGGCTTCCAGCCCATTGTCAATGGCAACCCATATGAAGGCCTTGTCGAAACCCAGAAGCTGCTTAGAACCTTCTTCGCAAATGCTGTCAAGGATGGAAAGGACAAGCTACTCATTGATCTGCGAGGCAACGGAGGCGGAACAATCGATATGGGCTTCGAGCTCTTCAAGCAACTCTTTCCCAGCATTGAACCTTTTGGAGCCACGCGGTATCGCGCGCACGAGGCATTCGGCCTAGTCAGCGCCGCTGTTGCCGAATTTCTAGGAAACGAATCGATTAAAGAGCAAGATCCGACGACGTACAATCTTGTCATGGAGAATGCCGGAGTTTTCGATTACCGCAACGTTCTGAACGTCAATGGATCGAGATTCAACAGCTTTGACGAGTACTACGGGCCTTACACCAACAACAATGACACTTTTACCGCAATTCGCCGATACAATGTGAGTTAATACACTACTTCCTATTGGTCGATTTGTACTTACATTTTAATGTCCAGTTCTCCGATGAAAGTGGCGGGTATACCACTGGCGGATACTTTAACCTCACCGGCTATAACTCTGAACGTCCCGCCCCAGCCCAGCCATTCAATGCTTCCAACATTGTCCTTCTACAAGACGGGTTATGCGGCTCCACTTGCGCCATCTTTGCCGAGCTCATGCGCGAGCAAGGCCATGTCCACTCCATCGCCATCGGCGGCCGCCCGAAGAACGAGCCAATGCAAGCAGTCGGTGGTTCAAAAGGAGCGAATATCTTTGCCTTCGACGCCATATACACGATCCTGACGGCGGCAATCGGCATCTTCACCTACACGGGCGGGTTAGCCGCCGCAGCTGAAGTCAATGCCACCGCCGTAGGCCGGATAGCGGCGACGACGCAACTCCAGCGTCGCGTGGGTGTTAACGCGCAATCGCAGATCCCCGGGTCAGCCAATTCACTGGACAACTTTCGGCAGGGCGATGCCACCGAGACGCCGTTGCAGTTCATCTACGAAGCTGCCGACTGCCGTCTCTTCTACCCAAAGTCGGTTCTCACGGAGGGCCCTACGTCTGTTTGGAGGCTTGCTGCCGACGCTAAATGGGGTAATGGCAAGTGCGTCGAGGGCAGCACAGGCCACTCTTCATCCATCAGTGCGGTTGACGATCAGGCTTTTAATGTTAAAGAACAGGACCCGTCCACTGGCGCAGCGTCGGGTTTGAAAGCGTATGGTCTTGAGAAGCTGCTTTTGGGATTGGCAGTGATCGCGTTGTTATTGTAGATGGTATGATTTCCGGCGTACATGGAGGACTGCACCTGGGCTTAGACATTGGTTTAGAACGGAGGCTACCTTTCGGTTTGTTACTTGTCATGATTGCATATTTGGCGTTCTCTTATTAGCTTCACATTAGTTTATCATCCTGGAGCCAGTCTGATTATGGGTTCGTAGACACACTCGGTAACTGAGGAATGTATTATGACTATTTCATTATTCATGACTGTATTGATCTTGACGGTGATATCAAAGTGCAACAAATGACTCCTACGACCTCCGCGGCTGGTAAAACTCGATGATATCCGCGTCTCTTTGTGGCGCTGTCGAACTGCCCGCCTGTGCTGTCGAGCTTTGTGCCTGGGCTGTCGAGCCCTCTGCCTGAGCCTGTGCCGGCACTGCCATATTACTCTGGAGCTGATTCTCATTCCCCCACTTTGCCGTCTGTGGAACAAGCACCTGGCCGCCCCCCTGCCCACCCTCGGCCGCCGCGATACCACTCGCAGCATACCGCTCTGCCCTCCTACTCTCCAACCTCGACCTCACCACCATGGCAATAACCGCAATCCCTATCAAAACCCCAATCCCCACGAACACGAACAAGACAATGAACCCCGTCGTCATGGCAAACCCGGCCGAACCACTCACCCCGTTGTGCGTATTCCGCGTCCACCCGTCCCCCGTGTACGTTGGCGCATACCGCGTCGCAGACCCAGTCTCGGTCCCCGTCTCCGTCCCCGTCTCCGTCGCCGTACTGCTCACATCCCACCACTCGGTCCTCCCCTCGGCTGTCCTCGTGCTCGCCCCCGTCGGCCTCGCAAACGCGCGCGTACTCGTACTCCCCGGCGTCGCCCTCGCCGCCACCACAAACCCCCCCGCCACTTCCTCGCACCACCCCTCGGCCACGGCCCGCAGCGCGCTCGTCGCCACGCTCGTCGGCGAGCAGCTCGGGATCGCGCCGTCCTCTATGAGCGAGGTCAGGGCCGCGAAGTTGGAGCTGCAGAGGCAGGCCGCGTATCCCGCATCGGTGTCTTCATCGAGGGCGGCGACGAGGCAGTAGGGTTGGGAGAGGATGCTGTAGGGCGCTCTGTGTGAGTACGGGGCTGTGGAAGGAGGGTGCGGGGTGAAGGTCTTGGGGGCGCGTACTTGTAGGATGCTATGGTTTGGGCGCAGGGGGGGAGGGCGGTGTAGGCGGGGAGGGAGGTGAGGGGGTAGCGGGAGAGGGTTTGGGCGCGGCATTGGGCTGAGGCTATGAGGTCGAGGTTGGTGCAGTCGGCCATTTTTGTGGGAGGATCCAAGCGGGTGGTGGTGAATGGCTCGGCACGTGATGGATGCGCGCAGCGCGGTCTGGTCCAGGGATGTCCACTCTACGAAGCGATGCGCGTGTACATCTATCTCTTTGATCTTTTTGCAAAAGTCGAATGCAGTAGATAAAAATGAATGCAAAGGGCTTGGGAGAGCCTGCAAGGAACGAGGGTCGCATGATGCATTTAACAGTTTTGCAAGGCTGACGGCTCGTATCTGCCGCCCGATCAATATCTGATTTATCCATTTTGCGGTTATTATCTGTCGAAAAGCGGGAAAGTCGCAATCCTGAATCCTTCCAGGCAGAAATGCTGCAGGGGGTAGCCCCGCCACTCAAATCGGGCAGCACACGACATGTCTCTAGTGGCGGTCTTTGGCACTCTGGAGGCGATTACAGATAACCATGGTGAACACCATCAATTTTGCGTATGCGAAATATGCAATGTTATTACAGCCTTGTTGCTTGGTGACTATTAAGCTCTTTATTAGCGTTGAGAAGGAGACGCGTCGACCCGATTTCCGTGCGTCTATTATCGTCTACTCAAACACGGTTGGATTGGTGTTGAGCCATCTCGATCGTCGTCTCCTTGTTCAAACCTGTTCTCAAGAATACAAAGATAATACTGCCACCCTCATCATTATTGCCGGGGTACCGCTTGATTAATATATCCCTTTGGTAAATTCGTTGAACATGGTGATTTCCTCAAATTTGGTCACCAAGGAATCCACCGTCGCAGCCGCTGCGTCGGTTATGGCGCGGTCCAAATCGACAATGTAGCCGCCTCTGTTCATCTCACTCTTCAAGTCGAATACTCTCTTCGAAGACTTGAATCCAGCGCCAAATCTCTCGGCCTCGCTGCCGGTAATGGCGCCATTTTCGACCGCCATTGCGAGTAGGCTCTGCACGAGTGGCCAGATGAAGGCGAAGCACAGATATAGCTTCTGATAGGTTTCGATGCAGAATTGGAAGTAGAAGCGCCAGTCCGGGTCGGCGCGATTCTTGGATACGGCGCTCGCGACATACAAGAGACTACTGTGCCAGTTGACCGAGTATATTGCAGATGGATGTTGGTTTGTGTATTCAAATATAAGACCTGTCTGATGTCAATATCAACGTAGCCATGTCGCTCAAAAGAGTGACCACCTTTGATTTGCCTCAAAGAAGCAGCAAATATTGCTTCGGGGGGCGGGATCTCTGAGGTGGAGTTGGCTCTCGGGCGGCGATTCCCTATGAAACGGCGGAACATGTCTACTATGACTGCATGGTAGAAGATGCTGGTCGAGTGTCAGCATCGACTTCAAGTCTGACCAAGGATGCACTCATCCTTCAGTCCTTTCTGTGACAAAGGATCCGTGAAAAAAATAAATTAAAAGAGGGCTAGTTACTTACTGAAAGACCAAGGCAGGAGGTGAAGTACCTTTTCTCCTGACAGCGCAAGTGGGTAGGTTGTCAGACAAACGTAGAAGCTGGTAATACTTGCTACTTGCAAACGCTAGGGATACATTTTTCTCCGCCGTGAACAAGAAGAAAATCCCCGAAGCAATTACCCAGAGCTTGCAAAAGCTGGCGAATATCTCGTCTTCTTCCCTGCACGTCCTGGAATCTAGCTCTTGACTCTCCACCTCTGACTTTTTCAATTCCAACGGCAGCGGCATCCGCGGCGGATAGCATGTCGGCGTCGACATGCCGAATAGGCTCTGTATACTGGATCGAGTCAAAATAAATGGCCAAGCAACATTGCGAATAACTCTGCTGCATCTGGGCTCGAGCCCGACAGTCCTTACCTAAGAGTGGCAAAGACGCCCCAGGCGGCGCTAGAGGTCGCGATCTGGTCATCCTTTGGCAAAGAGTCGACACGCTGCAATGCGTCGGGCACATCGAAGAGCTTCATGCGCCGAGCCATTGAGCATGCATCGTCAATAAACTGCTTCGCGAACTCACTCTGGCCATGGGTGCCGAATGACATGTAGAGAAGAATAAGGCCGGCAAGGGTTGGCAGAGAATCCGCCTTCTCAACACGCCACAGGGCCTCTGCTTCTTTTTCGAACTCGCTCGATCTGTGCGAAGCGTTTTGGTCAACCGAAGTGTAGGCCTGGGAGGCAAAAGCAAGCAAGGCGCTCACCAAGAAGGGCGAGCAGAAGTGGAATCGACACTGGACCAGATCGCGGACGAAGAGATGGGCATCGAACAGGCCCATTACGGGATAGTCGGTCTCGAGGTAGCTCGATATCGCGCCTGCGGCATACTCATCAGTGACGGGCACGCTCGTCCAGAAGCCGATGTCGAGGTCAGATAGGCGCGGATAGGAACCGGGACTTTGGGCGAGGAGACCGTCTTGGCCCCCATCCGACGAGTTCACTAGATGGTCGCTGCTGTTCCTGGGACGGGTGCCGGGGGTTTGCATTGGCTGATCCGGGCTTGCCTCGGCCCTGATGGAAGTCGCGCACTGGGCGGCTACGGGTATGAGTGGACTAACAAGTGTCTGGCCGGACCGAATGCTCTCTGCAGACAGCTCAAGGGTAGGATATGCAGTAGAGTGGCTGACTAGGAGCCCGTAGACCTGTTCAGGGTCGACTGGAGACGGGGCCCGGTGAGGGCTGGCTGCGCCCGAGGGGAGTGGGTGAAGCACGGAAGCAGGGTCTGATGCACGTCGTAGGCGCCGGAGCAAGTCCTGGGCGGCGTGCTCGGGGGCGTCCTTCAGCTGTGCTACAAGCCCCTCGAGCGTGGCGTTTCTCTCGTTCAAGGCCGTGTTCTCTCTCTTCAAAGCCTGGTGGCGCGTCTCGGTGTCGTCCTTTGTGATGTAGACGCATTCCGAATCCCGGGCTTCGCAAGCCGAACAGATTGGCCTGGCACCATCACACTGGATGGGTTAACCGTTAGCCTGCCGTGCATGGCGTATGAGGCCGGGATCGACTTGCAGCAGTCTTCTTCGTCCGGCAGGCATTGCACGCTATCGCAGCCCGCTTTCTCTTGCGCGCCGGCTCATCAGCACGCCTGGGCCGCCCAAAGGACGGCAGAATGGGCCGGTATGCTGGATTGCTCATGTCCTCCACCGCAGAAAGGGGCTGCTTCGGCTGCTCTGGCTGCTCTGGCTGCTCGGGGCCGTGTTGGGGCTATGGATTGCGAGGGAGAGTGCTGAGTGTGGGCATGCAGCCCGGCCGCGTTCTTGTGCGGCTGCGAGGGCAGTCTCAAGCCTCGCGCATGATTGGTGGAGGATATGTCCGGCGAATAACGAAGCTCGAAGGTCGCCTGTAGAGGGAGAGTCGAGGGGCTGCAACGAGGTATGGGAGGAGGGACGGGAGACGCACTGCTTGCATGCCACCGAGCACAGCGGAGGCGTTATTTGAACCCGGGGCCATGCGCGCACTGCACATCACGTGGCTGTCCATGGACGAGCTGCGGCGCCGCCACGAGTGAGACGGCTTCTAGCCTTTTGCCATCGAACATGTCCAGGGCTTTGGGAGCTCGGCTGGCATCCGAAGGCGAAGAACAGGCAGGGATCAGGACATGGCCGCCACCCAATGGCAGACGAGCACTTATCCCGACGGCTTTCTTTTGCCATCCGAGACGCTGGGAAAGGAAGATAACGCGGCCGAAAAGAAAGCTGGGGAGCAGGTCGGCTCAAGACTAATGCCTTGGGACAGAGATGGCCGCCCGTGGACGGCTGGGTGCTGAATCAGCCAATTGTCCCAGGCAAAGCCCTCTATTTCCCGTCGCCTTCGCCTTGCTTCTTCGTCGACCCTGCACTCCCACCTCGTATGCATCTTTAGCCTCCTCTGGTCGCTGGCCTTTGCGTGCCAAGACAAGGCACAGTGTTGCTTCTAGAAACTGTACGACGCCACCGCCTTGGGTGTCTTGCTCCACCCCGGTGATCTTCCGGCTTGTTCACTAATTGTGCCCATGCAAAGAGGAGTCCGTCCATTTCCAGGGTTGGGTTAGCGACACCAAAGCAGCACGACTTTCCCAGGGTGCTTGTCAAGGCCCGCGCTCATCTCATGGGTACCTGCATCGCCGAACGGACCGTGTGTCCGCCTGGTCTCAGCAAGCAAGCACCGGGGGCTAGTCACGATGCTTTCCTAGACGCAAGGCCTGTATAGGGCTAGTTTCCGCGAATACGGGGAATCTTAGCACAAGGGCTCCCAATGCGGGGCCCGAGTAACATGCGACCCTCCGGTCGGCACTTCTGCAAGCTCGAGCATGGCTGCTTTCCCCTCACGACATGGCAAGAGTGCCTTCTGTCGTCACAGCCCGTGATCAAATGCCCTTGGCTATAGACCTGCGCTGCCCGCCTCGATCCACCTCGTCTTCTCCACGCTACAAATCACCGCCGGCTTCATCTCTACCATTGGCCCAGGCTCGTGCAATCGACCAACCAAAACACCGGCAGCATCCAAGAACAAGATGAAAACCGCCCTGATCCTTGCTGCTTTCGCAGTAGCGGCATTTGCCCAGGGCCAGTACTACGTCAAGCAGTCTCCAAAGTTCCGCCTCATCCTCAAATCTGCCAACTCCACCCTCAATGCAAGTCTACTTCCCCATGGCCACCAGGTCCTAGCCGCCGCTGACTTTTTCGCAGGGCACTGCCCTTGCAGCTTGCCATCAAGGCGCAGTGAGTAAACCTCGATTAGCCCGCGACACGAAAAGAGATCATCACACTGAACCTCTGCCCCCCAGGCAATTGAAGGTCTCTGCCTGTCTGCCGAGCTGTACTCGGAGCCTGCCAGTTATTCCACGACTTTCTACCATAATGTCACGGCCGGCAGCGACTTGGTCGACGAGGGCGGCATCCTCGGATGGAGCTTGACCTACAACTACAACCTCACCGCCCCGTCATCCATGCAGTTCTCCATAAACCCGACTTCCAACGTCGCCATACCCATCATCTATCCTGGATGGACCCAATACACCTTGGTGAACTTCGACGAGTCCGGCTCCATGTACATTCCGTGGTTCGTAGACGACACCAAGTCGCCCCCCGAATACCCCAGTCCGGCCCTGAAGCTCAAGAATTGGTACATTTGCTTGACCAGGTGGAGCTACCTGTACACGACGCTCACTTGGAAGATTGGTGTCACGGGCGAGCCGCAGAACCCCAGCTGCCAAAAGGTAGACGTCACCCGTGTCTATGTCTGAGGGCATAACGGTGGTGTGATGCCACTCCGCGACGGATGGGGCCTTGATCGGCGAGTGCGGGGTGCATCGGTGGCGTAGCGACGGATACGACGGCGAGGGTTTGCTTTGCTTTGCTGGCAGTACTAATATTGCGCATTGATATCGAAATGCAAAAGTTCCAATCGCGGTACCACAATTCCATGGTCAATAATTTACACCATATTGTTTTTCTTCATCTTGACCTTGTGCTTTTGCCCATCGTCGCACCGAGCTCCAACGCCCCTGGCTGATACTCCCGAATCCTTGTAACCATCCACGATCCCATTCTTTCACAATCCTGCCCAGTCGTCGCCACCGTCAAAACACCACATCCTCCGCTTCTCCAAAAACGCTATTGACCACCGCCTCGGCGCTCGCCGTCGCATCGTCGACAATGCTCCCTCGCCCCACCCACGGACACCTCTCCTCCAGATAATCCCGAATCAGCTGATTCAACCGCTCAAACTCGAGCAAGAACCCGTCATGCCCGTCGGGAGAGTCCAAGCTCACGAACCTCGTCTCCGGCAAGCACCTCGCCAGCTCTTGCTGCTGCTCGGGCCGGAACAGGACGTCCGTGGCCACGCTGACCACCAGCGCGTTGGAAGGCGCCTTGCTGAGGACCTGCCGTAGGTCGTCCTCGGATGGGGGGTATGCCTGCGCCGAGCGAGGGGGCAGTCTGTCGCGGGTCACGTCGTGCGTGTCCATCTTGCGCGTGAGGTGGATGTAGCAGTTTGCATCGAAGCGCTTGAGGAACTTGTCGGCCTGGTAGTGCAGGTAGCTCTGGGCCGCGAAATCGATGCGCGAGCCCGGGATTTTGGATTCGGGGTCCGATGTCGCGGACGATATGCTTCCCCGGTGGGACGTCGGCGGCGAGGGCAGACTGGCAGAGGCCACTGCGCTCGGGCGCGGGAGCGGAGCGGCAGGTCGGCGGCTGAAGCGCTCCTCAAAGGACCCGTGCGAGCGGTATGTGAGCATGGCAATCATCCTTGCCGTCCCGAGGCCTTGCGAGGGTTGGCCCGAGGGCGTGGGCGTGTACCACCCGCTTTTGAAGGACGCGTCCGAGTAGATGGCCTGCCGCTGGGTTTCTCCCCACGATATGCCCCACGCGCCGTGGTATGCTGATGTGGTTATTGGAACAAGGTTCTTCACGTAGCCAGGCGGGGTGCAGAGGGTCCATTCGAGGGCCGCCATGCCGCCCATGGACCCGCCGATTACGGCGGCGATGCTGGAAACTCCAAGGGCGTCGAGAATGAGCTTGTGAATACTGTCCGTCTCAGCGTGCATCTCACTTGGCATGTATGGAATCAACCTACGCGACATCGTCCCTGGCGGTGGTTTCGGGGAAATCTGGTCCATACCGTTTTCCCGTCTCCGGATTTGTCGACACTGGCGATGCAGAGCCGTACGGAGAGCCCAGGACATTTGCACAAAAGATAAAGTATCGGCCATAGTCCAAGGCTTTCCCTGGCCCAACAAGTGGGCGCCACCAGTCTACTGCATCGCTGCTGCCCGTCAATGCATGGCAGACCACAAGGACGTTGTCGCGGTTCTCACTCAGCGTGCCCCACGTCGAGTATGCGACGGGTACCGAGCAGATGGTCTCTCCCGATTCGAGCGTGAAGCTTGGAATGGAGGCAATCCTTTGGTTCTGCACGAATTTGGAATATAAGTTGTCCCGGTCAGGCTCGCTCTGGAGAGCTATATGGGGGTCAGCAAGGTGGGGAAACGACGGCATCCAAAACTTACAAATATCCAATGGGGTTCTCACGGACATGATTTCTCCGAGTAAGCTGATTTTTTATTTTTTTGGGTTTTTGGTTCTTTTCTATAGTTGAATGAACAAATGCATATTTCTCGTTGGCATGTAGTCATTGAATCCTATTTGAACACCTGATGTATGAATTCTCTTGCTTGGCTGCACGTGCAGGAACGACGAATTCAACGTAGGTGCCAAGATAGGGGCTTACAACAACGGCCTTCGGCAATGTCTAGCATAACAGGAGAGTATACGTACCAGTGAGCCAGTTGTGCTTGGTATTCATGCCTTATCACGGCAGCTCTTACGGCATCTGCTTGCTCTGGGGAAGAATTAGGCCCCCGTGTGCCGGCATCTTATCACTTTCGGCACGACATGGGGCCATCTCCACTTTCATCTCCGTGGCAAGTCTGGCCCAGCAGTCGGCTAATCCTGCTGTCCCTCTGAACCGACCTGAGCTAGTACTAGTGGCAAAGCAAAAGAGAACTCCATATCCCCTCCTACCCTAGAGTCATATACGGACCTCACTCATACAGCACTTCACTTCAAAGTCACTCGAATTAAACCAAGATGCGTGCATCCGTCAAAGTGGCTGCCGTACAAACGGCTCCCGTCTCCTTCGATCTCCAAAAGAGCATAGAGAAGGTGGCAAAGTACACATCAGAAGCCGCCCGGTCTGGAGCTGATCTCGTCGTGTTTCCGTATGTTGTTCGGGCGTCATGGAAGGATTATCCATCAGCTGACTGCAGAATTATTCGAATTCAGAGAGGGGTTTCTGTCCGCTTATCCCTGGCGCTATGCTTTTGACGCCACAATCGGTTCCCGCGAGCCTCGAGGTAAGTTCTGTGTCAGACCATTGTGCTGGAGATACTGATCGCAAAAGGCCGGAAATGGTACGCTAAATATTACGATTCCGCTATTGACATCGCCTCTGCCGAATTCAGTACCCTCTGTGAGATAGCCGAGAGGAACAATGTCTTCCTCTCGGTCGGTATCATAGAGAAATCTGGCGCTACTCTGTATTGCAGCGCTGTATTGATAGGCAGAGACGGTTCTTTGCTGTCGAATCATCGCAAGGTAAGCTGCAGGAAATCCTGATTCCGTAATAGGCTGACCAACCCGATTTGGACAGTTGATTCCTACTGCAGCAGAGCGGTTGGTATGGGGTCGCGGCGCGGGTGATGGTCTCAACGTCGTTGATACTGAGATCGGCAAGGTCGGAGGGCTGATTTGCTGGGAAAATTATATGCCGGCCGCGAGACTGGCATTGTACCAGCAAGGTATCGAGTACGACAGTTCTGCATTCTGTCACTGCCTTGCACGCGCTGATATCTAACTGCAGAATCTACATCGCTCCGAATGCCGATGATCTTCCCGCTTGGGTCGCCTCGATGCAACACATTGCGAAAGAGGGGCGTTGTTTTGTCATCTCTGTCAATCAATTCTGCAAGGTAAGGAGGTGAATGGAGCGTGCTCGCATAACAAGCTAACCATTAAGGTCTCTGACTTTCCCTCGGATTACCCACCATTTACTCCAGAGCATCATGACCGACAGTCTGACGGCTCACCATGGACGCCTGATGCTATTTTGAGCCACGGAAGATCATGTATTGTTGGACCATTAGGCGAATTCCTTGCCGAACCCGTGGTCGACAAGGACGAGATTCTGTATGCAGAATTGAAGAGAGACGATTTGATTGGGTCAAGGGTCGGTGCACTTATCAGTGACTTGCAGTCGAAGAGACTAATGAGATTGCAGATGGACTTCGACGCGGTTGGAGGCTACTCACGACCTGATATATTGTAAGGATTCGCCACGCCACTTGGCTAAGCTGCGCTAACGCATTGGTAGCTCTTTGAACGTGAACACTAAACCCGCCGTCAATGTTTCTCTCGAATAGCGTCTTCATGAAGCCGTAATATAGTCGGATAGTAAGGCCGTAGCTAGAATTAAATCCACGAGTCTTGTTTTTCTCAACATCAATCATTACGTAGTTGATACCAAAAGTCCACTCAGACCCCTGTGATGTCCACATCGACCGATCAGCAATCCCGGGACACCTCGGCACCTGGCACTCGGGAAATCTCTATATTGTCAGGTTCATCCTACATTTTTTTTTTGGCCTGGCCGGATCAACGGGAAGATTTGAAGCAAGCGATGAGGCCATCATGTGGGTGCGTATGCGTGGTCGTTTGAGTAGGCTTGGAATCGGCACTTTCGGCATCCTTTCGGCATAGTCACGTGTCGTATCTCACACGGCTTCCAAGGTTCAGAGGCATAGAGATTTCACTATCATTCTGCGGAGCGGACTATTTTTTTCCGGAGAATTGAATCAATCACATAGACCGGAAAATCGATGCAAAGAACATGTCAAGTTGTGTGGGGAGATGATAACGAACATGCCGATGCGCAAATCTCCTGCAGTAAGATCTGGGCTTCCGGGTGTCTGGATGCGATGGTGCTCGTAGCGGCAAGTCTTGACGGCGCAAATCAAAATATGGGGGGGGGGGGGGGGCTTGCAGGAAGCCTACGCCCCGCAATTGCGTTTGCCAGAGGCTGCAGTTACAGATAAGGGGGCAGTGTGTAGCTAGGCCGGTTTCGCAACCTCGGAGGCAGTGTGTCTTCCCCAAACTTATAAGTATACAGTTCGTTAATGTTCCTTTTATTCCAATCTTCAGTTCCTGACGAATAACCCTTCATTGTCGCCTCCTTTTGCATCTAATTATTCAAGATGGTTTCTGGTCACCTCGGAAATGTCACAAAGGCTCCGGAGTACGAGACGATTGCGCTCCACGGAGCTCAAGAGCCCGATCCCATCAATGGCTCCCGAGCTCTTCCTCTCTATCAGACATGCTCTTACAACTTCACCGATGCTGCTGACGGAGCCTCGAAATTCGCCTGGTCCAAGGATGGATACGTCTATACTCGGATGGGCAATCCTACCAATTCGGTCTTTGAACAGCGCATGGCAATGCTAGAGGGGGGTGTGGGTGCAGTTGCAACGGCGTCCGGTCACGCGGCACAGTTCATGGCCATCACATCTATATGCGAGCCTGGCTATAACTTTGTGAGCACCATGAACCTTTATGGTGGAACGTTCAACCAGGTGAGTCCGCGAATAGCGTTTTGCCCCGGTGCTGGGTGATACTCTGTGGCCTTGCAAGCTGACAGCGTCCAAAAGTTCCGAGTTTATTTCAAAAAATTCAACATAGCCTGCAAGTTTGTCGAAGGTCAAGATCCTCAAAAGATCAAAGAAGCCATCGATGACAAGACCCGCGCCGTATACATCGAGACGATTGGAAACCCCCAGTTCAACGTGCCAGATATTGCCGCCGTGTCCAAGGTCTGCCACGATGCGGGAATCCCTCTCATCGTTGACAACACATTTGGAATGGGTGGATACCTGTGCAAACCCATTACGTTCGGCGCCGATATTGTAACGCACTCGTGCACCAAATGGATCGGTGGCCACGGGACGAGTATGGGCGGCATCATCATCGATGGCGGACATTTCGATTGGTCCGCCAGCGGAAAATTCCCCTGCATGACCGAGCCCGCGGACGGATACCACGGAATGCGGTTTTGGGAGACGTATGGCTTCAAGTCGCTGTCGGCCAAGGTGCGCATGGACGCGATGCGTGACCTAGGACCATGCATGAGCCCCTTCAATGCCTGGCTCTTCCTCCAGGGCCTAGAGACCATTGCCTTGAGAGGCGAGAGGCATGTTTACAACACCTTGACCTTTGCACGTTGGCTGGAGAAGCATTCTTGTGTGAGTTGGGTCAACTATCCCGGCCTCGAGTCGCATGCCGACTACGAGTTGGCGCAGCGGGTCCTGCCCAGGGGCCAGGGCGGAGTCCTGACTTTCGGTGTCGCCGGCAACATTAAGGAGGTGGAGGCCGTGGTGGACAATCTGAAGCTTTGCTCGCATTTGGCTAATGTCGGAGATGCCAAAACGCTCATCATCCACCCGTGGAGGACAACACACCAACAGATTCCCGACGACGAAAAGATCAAGGGCGGCGTCACCCCCGACTTGATTCGCGTGTCGCTCGGCCTCGAGCACATTGACGACATCATCCATGACTTCGATCAAGCCTTCGCCGCCGCCGGGCTGAAGTCGGCTGAGGGCTGGACCCCGACATGGAAGAAGGACATGTCTAGCAAGGAATGGAACGAGGGCACATTGTATGCGCCAAAGCCGGGGCAGCCAAACGGCACGGCAAAGGACCTGGCTACGAGAGAGACGGCTGCTAGCGCGTGAGTGGTTAGGCTACCCAGCTAGGTAGATGTCATGGAGAATGTGGTCAAGCGGAATGAGATCTTTCTCACCGTCAATACAACAAGCTTCGTATCGTCAAGGCTTTCCAGTCTTCGCATCCGTGACTAATTTTGGGATTGATGACAGGGTCAGAGGCGGCTCGGGGGGATGGAAGAAGCATGGCGGACGAGGCTACGGGATTGTACCCAGGTAAGCTCGAAAGTGCCCAGGTGCCCTATCGATAGGCGATGCGCTAGTCCCAAATGGGGCTGGCCCTGGACCATGCACCTCGTCGGCGCCATGGACGGATGTGAAGAACCACCGTGCATCGCCGTGGGAAGAAGCCCGTGTATGGTGGCCCGAGTTTCTTTGCTTCTTGCAAGGGCAGCGCATCTCAGGCACCATGTCTCGAAATAGTGGTAAGAAGAGTCCCCCATTGGCCGCCGTGTCGGCAAGTCATCAAGCCACGCGATGATTAAGCAGCCAAATGTCCGTTGCACCGCCCTGGTCCCATTCCCAGCTCATCCATCATCAGCCCCACCCACGTTCCCTCGTTACCATGGCATCGGACTACGGTCTCCCTGCCTTCGCCCCGAGATATCGCTTAGACGACATGCACGCGTCTTCTTCCTCGTGTCCTGCCAAACTCCCTCCAGAGAAGGGATGGTCACGTCGAATAGGATTCCGTAGCTCGCGATCCCACAACTCTGCTCCCTCTGTTTCACGCTCTTTGCATCGGACCCCAGAGATGCGTTTCGCCCCAAGCTGCGGTGACGATTCATGGCAGCTGGCGCTCATGGACCATTTGCTTAAGTCTTGTTTCCTCCCCGAAGGGTCCTGCATCTGCATCTCCTTCCAAGGTACCTAGCGATACAACGCACTTGGCCGTCATCTCCCAGGCACTACTGATTACGGTCCCTGGAGATAATGTTCAAATCGGCCCTTCTTCTGGCACTAGGCTACGGAACACTCTTACCACTTGTATCCGCTGGACCCGATTATCTTGACCCTCGATCTTTCCTTAGAAGACGATATCATGCGTGTAAGTCGGGCTATTCCGTGTTGGCTCGGTTTCATCTACTGATTTGTCTCCTCCTAGCCGCCAAAGTGGGTAGATACATCTACATTGATGGCGGAGAATTGGCGTGGAAGGATAGTAATGCCACTGTCATCAACGCTCAGAGTAGGCATTGATCGAAGCTCTCGATCCTTTTTCGATACTGATCCCGCCAGATCCGATGACCCAAGTCATTGACTTGACAAATTCGTGGACGAATGCGAGTGTCCAAATCAGGGAAATAGACCGCGGTGGTGCTCCTATTCTGAATTATCGCACCTTTTGGGTGGACGACAACAAATCAACCATATACACGTTCGGCGGCGAGGCATCCTGGCTCACCAGCGATGTCCCCGCGCCTCCTCAGCCCTGGATCTTCAAAGCAAATGGCTCTGGGGGAGGTGGTTGGTCCAAGGGAAGGATTGATCGCGACACCAACTTCCCCACCATACTACCGGCCGGCGTTTCCTACACACATGGCAATGGAATTGGATATTCGCTTGGGGGCCACTTGTCTGACAAAGACTTACCAGCTAGCAAATGGCTGCCTGTCAATGGATTACTCATGTACAACATGTCTTCCAATACATATACCAATGTGTCAGCGGAGGGTTACGGCTATGACCAGGTCGCCCAGCAGGGCGTTGCGCATTTTGTGCCGTCCTTGGGACCATCCGGCATGCTGGTCTTTTTGGGGGGTCGGGATGCGTCGTGGACTCGTTTCTCGGATCTTGACCTTAAACGAACCTTTGCAGACATTACGCTGTATGATCCTTCAAGCGGAAAATGGTTCCACCAAAATGCGACGGGTGTCATTCCTAGTTGGAGATACCGTACGTGCGCCGTTGGAGCTCAAGGTCAAAACAATACTTATGAAATGTACGTTTACGCTTTTCTTGCGTGCCACCAGCAGGACTCACTGTTCCTAGATTTATATATTCGGGTTGTTCAACATCGGTGTATGGAGGAGTTTACCCATCTCCTGTAGAAGCGGCAGCAACAACTTCCTTGGACGAAATTTATGTATTGTCACTTCCGGCATTTGTCTGGTTCAAGGCGGATTATCCCGCCAAATCGTCGAGACAAAGCCACACATGCCACGTTGTTGGCAACCGACAGCTTCTCACTGTTGGAGGCATTGATGGGGCGTTTCAAGAAAACGATTCTTTCAACCTACCTAACGCGACCGATCCCTTTGCGCTTGGCTTGGGCATCTTTGACCTTACGAAAATGGAATGGTCTAACAAATATGATGCGGACGCTCTCCCTTACGAGTCTCCTCAAGTGATTTCAGAATACTATCGCAGCAAGTACGTATTCACACATGAGCCTCGAATCAGGCAGTAGCTCACTTAGCGACCAAAGTCCACGATATCCCGAACAATGGGGTTCTTCGGGTCTTCAGGACCTGATCCTCAATGGCACTCCCCCCAGCAATACAACCACATCAGCTCCTCCTGGGAATGATGCAGGTAATCTTGGACAAGACCCTGCATCCGAAAAATCTAGAAGATCGAATGTAGCGATGATAGCTGGAGTCGCCACTGGTGCGCTAGCCCTGCTAGTCGTATCTGGTCTCTTGATTCGATACCTGCGCCGTCGCCGGAAGGCGAGAATGGAAATTGAAAAAGTCCAAAAGGAATCCGAGAAGCCAGGCCCAGAGCTCGATTCTTCGCCTTGTGAAGAGCTCGCTGGAGCCCAGCGCTATGAACTTCCCGAGAAGTCTTTGTTCGAGATGCCTGCAGCACCTCGAATCCCTCAGATACGTATTGAGACTGCTTGATTCTCCAAACGCGTACAAATGAAAGAATCGTATCCCTATTTCCTCAGATCTCCACTGTTTCCGAATGGCGGTCTCTAAATCGGGTGACAATCGATATTATGCTTCAACCATCTTCCCCTTCTCCACTAATATGATTCTGCCTGTCTTGCGAGTCGCACATGGAAGTACTTGCTCAGCAGGAAGCCAACTACATCTAAATTTACCCCTCGTCGGAACTAAACCAGCGATGTCAGCAGCTCAGTCTTGATTTTGCTACGTATTTCCTGCATCTAGGTCTCGAGATAGGGCTGAAAACCCTGGCAGGGCTTAGTTGCGGCTCTCTAATGCATTATTCCGCGAGCGCATGCCCTTGTCACCAACCTGGGCTAACCAATGCCTGCAGTGCGCTAATGCGACATCGGCTTACTCATGATTAGACACCTACCATTTGTCTGAACAAGATTGCATCACTTCTTTCTCACGATGGCCTCAGATGTAAGCTTTTTCCAGGTCATGCATGCCGTTTGCCAAGGTAAGCGTCGTCTTGCAAATATTGATTGACATTGTCTACACGACATCTGAATCTGCAACCGGAAGCTCATCGAAGGCTCTGAGGCACACCCGACTATTCTTAACAGTGAACGGATAGAATTAGCCGACAACCAGCCACGCGTCAAACAGCATGTACGATGCTTCAAACGGCACCTTTGTAGGGCCAAGCAACGGGGTCGACGGGGGGAATTATGATGTGTACGGCGCCGATCGCACTATTCCCCGGTCCATGACCGCGTTCACGGCCATTGCTTGGTACAATTCTATCGAGATATTATCTATCATTTTTTTCATTTTCAAGAGATACTCGGGCCTGTACTTTTGGTCTTTGCTCATTACGACGCTGAGCATTTTGCCGTACGCTTCAGGTAAGATTTTTCGTCACATGAGGAATTATGCGCTGAGATGGGCTTACGGTATAATTTCAGGTGCATGGATGAAGCAAAACAACGTTTCTCACAACCAAGTATTGACCGACGTGCTATTAACCATCGGATGGGTCATCATGGTACCTGGACAGTCACTTGTTCTTTACTCAAGACTTCACCTGATATCTCAGAACCACAAGCTCCTCCGCTTCACACTCTGGATGATCATCACCAGCGCCATCGTGCTGTGCGTTCCAACCTCAACCCTGAACTTGCGCCAGAGCACCCAGAATCCCGCCTACACAAATGGCTACAAGATCATGGAGAAAATCCAGATGACCCTTTTCGCCGCGCAAGAGGCTTTCATATCATTTGTTTACATCTGGGAGGTCCGCCGCGTCCTGATGGTCATCTCCGACGGCCGCACGCGCAAATCCATGTGGCAACTCGTAGCCATGAACGTGTTCCTCCTCGCCCTCGACATCACACTCCTCACCATCGAATTCTTCAACCTGTACATGATCGAAACGACCTTCAAGTCTCTGGTGTATAGCACGAAGCTCAAGGTCGAGTTTGCGGTGCTGAGCCAGATTGTGCGCGTCGTGCAGGACCGCAGCGAGCCGAATAGCCTCACGCTGGCAATCTCCGATGCTGGAGGGAAAGAGGCTGAAGGGGGGCTCAGAGAATTGGACTTGGAGCGAGCGCCGAGCCGAAACTTTGAGGTGCAGATTACACAGAGAAATTTGCCGCCTGAATGGAGGCTTTCCATTGGGAATGCGATGGGCGAGCCGGACCTGTTGGAGATTGGGAGGGCGAGAAAGACCGGGAGTGAGAGGCGCAGTTTCGAGTCGGTGGACCGCATGTATCCGGGTCGGTTGGGATGGTGATGGAGTTTGAGGAAGCTTCCTGATTTTGGAGACTGGTGTTTACAGACATGTTCCTCGCCTGCCCGTAGCTCTGCGATAGAAGGTTTATGGGCGTGCAGGGCCGTCACAATATACAGGATGCTCGGAACAGCCATGATTGAAGTAATACATATAATGTGATTTATCATTACCACTTCCTCATCTTCATTCAATCCACCTCGACATAAAAGCCCGACGGAATCCCGTCCGTCCCGGAGCTGGCCCCCCCTCCCCAACCATGATGGTCATTTCTTTATTCCCGTTCCATCTAAGCAAGCTGCCCTCGCACGGCACCGGGCAAGGCAAGACTCGAATGCGTATCCGCCATAAAGGCCGCAGGATTCTCCTCAATCTGACTGACATGGAACCCCTCCCCCGTATCCTTCTCCTCCATGACCACGCCGGTGGTGAAGGGGCCCTTGAGGCAGCCGACACTCTGCCTGACCATGCCGGCGGCATCCAGCGGCTCGGGGTTGGGGAAGGCAATGCGCGGCGGGCCCGAGGCGCCGACGGCGGCCTCGTGGATGTGGGTGGCGGTGTCGGCGGGCGAGTCGAACTCGCCCTGGAAGTTGTGCAGGGTGATGTTGTAGCAGATCATGTTTGCGGCGCTGTTGATGCCAAAGTTGAAGGTGCCCGAGGCGCCGGCGAGGCCGCCCGTGGGCGTCGTCTCGTTGACGACCTGCTCGGGGGTCGCGTGCACGGCGTGCATCGAGGTGAAGTGGAACAGGTCGAAGGCTTGGGCGGCGCCCAGGATGCCGGCCTCGTCGGCTTGGTTGAGGTCGATGTTGAGTTGGAGGGTCACGTGGCCGCCGGTGATGTCCATGGGGGCGGCGGTGGCGAGGGTGGCGGCCAGAGAGGCGGTGAGGGTGGATGTGAAGAGTGAGGTCTTCATTATGGTGGTCAACACGAATGAAAGAAAGTGTGTGGTACTGGGGGTGGTGTCCGAAGAAGATAATTATAGTCCTTCTCTTTTGGTTGACCAAAAAAAAAAAAGAGACTGGGTATTAAAAAAAACTTGGGGAGAGAAAATGAAGGTGAGGACGACCAGAAAAGGAATGAATGTGGGAGACCGTTCAACAGCGCTGCAGACGTTGGCTGGGGGGGTGAGGTTGGTGTTGTATTTATCCTGCCCGTGACGTGCGCCCGCCTCGCCTCCCCCCACCCCCAGGGAGACGTTGCATACAGGCTTGGTAGCACCGTGGGACAGACAGGTAGGCAGTACCTGAGGCAGAAGATGGAACGCGTGCCTGGTTTCACGGCCTCTTGGCCCAGCCATGTGCGCCGGCTGGGGGTGCTGCCGGCTCGCTTGGTGCCCCATGGGGCTTAGCGCGACTCCTGCCCAGCTCTACAACACCATGGCGCCTAGAGGTGCCCAAGTACTGCATATCTTAATCCTGCAATGAGGCTGTTTGCGCACGCGGCCTGCCGTGCTTGGTGCCCGGCGTCGACTCGCGGCCCCTGCCCGTTGCCCCCAATGAACGCTCCAAACGACGTGTTCTGGGCAGATCACTGCCCGTAAAGACCGGCCCTGGAATTCTCCGGTAGGAAAAGTGGTGCCATTTGTACTGCAGCGGCGACTTGGTATCCCCAGGCTCCGATGCTGTGGCACCGTGGGCGGGCACTTTTTTCTCTTCTCCTCAGCTGCGGGCGAACGACATGCCGGACCGACCGGCACTGGGGACGCGGGCACGAGCATGGGGCTTGGTGCGAGGGTAAGAGAAGTCCGTGGGGGCAGAAATTCCATGTCATTGACTCTATCAGAGAACGCCTCCGCTACACCTGACACCTAGACTGTTCCCCTTCCGTGTTTCCGGCGCTCGTCTCTCACCGTCTTCTCGTCAAGACTCGGCCTGCTCCCCCTGCAGTGGGATTTGCAGTCCGTCGTGCAGCTCAATCCTTGGGCCCGGGGTTTTCTTTTCTCCCTCTCGTTTCGGGAGATCGCCAATCTTCTTCCACAGCAACAGCAATTGGATGTGGCCAGGGGTGATTCCACGCTGGCCCGACCCCCACTTGAACTGCCAGAGCGACAACTTCTCGTCCCCCTCGGGCGCGCGCTTGGCGTCATAGTAGCAAACAATGTCACCATGGCAGAGGAAAACCTCGGGGAACCCATCCTGCAGCCCGTCAGCTCGCGGGTGTGCGAAGAAGGAGCCCGACTGGACCTACAATGGTGTATAGCTCATCGTAGATGATGGCTTCGTGGGGCGTGGTGCAGGACCAAGCATAGGTCGACTTGCCATATCTGCTGTCCGTGTTTCTCTCCCGAGTGGTGTCCTTGAAGGTGCAGTTGCCAGCGTCGGTCGACAGCGTCCAGGGATACTCTGGCTCCCGGTAGAAGACGCCGCACTCGCTTGCATCCTCTCCGGTGATGAAATTGCCATGCTTGTCTATGCAGCCAACCTGTTGGTCAAGTGTGACGGTTCGCCAGTCGCTGGAATTCAGCACATGGATGTTTCCTTGTTCGGCGTCAACGGACGGACAGTCCCCCTGGAGGCTGGGATACTAACCGAGGCCACTGAAGTCGGCTTGCGTGACGGCTGCTCGCGCAAGCAGTGCCGAGGAGAAGAGCAACACGGCAGTGGGGAAACTGAACATGGCGAGGGCTTTGTCGAGTGCGATGGGCGGTAAGGTGGGCAGCAAGGGCGGGCCACGCCGGGTCTCTCTATATATATTGTCCTTTTATGTACCCCGGAGTAACTGTGCCGCTGTGAATGAGCCCAACAACCGGGTCCGACCGAGGGAGGAGATCGCTTGTACGACGGGTTAGAGCTGCAGGATAAATGAAGGGTGACGAAAGTGGTAGGTCGGATCCCCTCAGAGTGTACGTCTGCCACGGCGAAGAGGCGATCACATGCCTTTTCGGAGGGCAGGGCAGAGCAGGGCAGAGGGGGGGTTGGTGGAGGCCTGATGCAGAGAGGCAATTTCAGGCTCTTGTCGAGAATAAGGGACGAGATTGAAATCGTATCCCGAAGGAGCGCTTGGCTGTTGCACAAGGGCACGAGAGGAGACGCCACGAGGCCGCGGCGGAGAAACACGGCGAATGAGGGCGGGGACGGCGCAATGTTTTCAGGGCAGCGATATGAGGACCCGCATATGCAGAGGCTCGTAGATGGCGGTTTAACCACTTCTCCCGCCCGCGGGCGCAGCTGACGTCCTGTCAGGCATCTGTCAGCAGAAGATGGGGATTGCGTCCCCCTCGCCAAGCGGGTGGGGCGCTAGCCGAACAGGGGATAGCGGAGTCCGGTTAAGCTTCCATCTGCACAGGGAGCGGAGGGTTGGCCTCGCTTCATCCCCCATGCCCATGTTGATGTTGGCCATTGGCGGCTATGCAGAAGGGCTCTTGCTATTGCAGGTCCAAACGAGACGGCGAGGATCGGCCTTGCAACGGTCCGGGAGGTGATGCATGGCAGTGACTTGGGCGAGGGCTTGTAGTTGCGAAAGGCGGGCACGACTGGCGAATTGCGCGATTGCGTATCAAGATAAGAAGAAGAAGAAGAAGAAGAAGAAGAAGAAGAAGAAGAAGAAGAAGAAGAAGAAGAAGAAGAAGAAGAAGAAGAAGAAGAAGAAGAAGAGAGACAGGCACATGGAGCTGCAGATGGTATCGTTTTGGCCCTTGGCAAGTATTCCATTCTTGTCGAGCTGGGAAAAGGCATGCGTGCGTCTCTCTGCCTGCCTTCACCGAGCCCTCGAATCCAACTGTCTCTTCGCCTGGCCGACCCCGTGTATGTGATGACACTGCTGCTACCAGGCCCGGCTTCAGAGAGCTGCCAACCGGCAGATTCGACTGGAGAGCCCAATAAAGCACATGTAGACACAAAAAAGGTCGGCTCCCAGCCATGGCCTGGAGACACATGATGCGTCCAGGTCGTTTTTTTTAGGAGCTGGCCTTTGGGTGCTATTTGTGCGTTACTGGACTCTCCAGTCCTCGTGCGATGATCAAATCTCCGAAAAGACTCGACGTGGGAACGGAGCTCGACGAGGGGCTTTGGCGGGCCTCGCTAGCGTGGCTGGCTGGGTGTCGACACTGCTGTAGGTGAAACAAGATGCGCCTTTTTGTCTCCCTGCTCTTCGCGTCCGAGGGCGCTCTGGAGTTCATCCCATACCTACCTGCTCACGTCGGGTCGAGCCTGTCCAGAGGCATGATGGCGGTGGGAGGGGGAAGAAAGCACGAAACAAGGAGAGCGAGCCGATATCATGGCCGAGGGAATGGAATCGCGTAAGCATGTGTCGGCGATGTGATGATGATAACGGCCAACTCGCAAAAGGCCATCCGCGTCGGAAATGTCGGAAATGGGGCTGGGGGTGCTTCCGTAGGCGGGCTGATGGAGGGCGGGGTGGCTCGGGGCTCTTAAGGCGCCCCCGCCCGAGCGGGGCCGAGCGATGCCGGGCCATCTCCGGGCGTCCCCGAGGCTCGCCCACCCTTTGGCCGGCCGGTCCGGGCTCCGGCCGAGCTTCAGCGGCGCTCGCTTGGGGACATCTCGCAACCGCAGCTCTGGCGAAGTTGAACCGCATGCGCTCCGCACCCCTCCAGCTCCCATTGCGCCGCCGCCCACGGGCTTTGATGGTGCCGCTTCTGGACGCGGTCGGCGGCACCCCACCTCAGGCATCGTGGAGCGTCGTGTGGCCAGGCAGGTCGCCGCATGCCGCTCGCTCTCCAGGTCTCAACATGGCAAGAGTTTCCGGCTCCGCTGGGCGCGACGACGGCCTTCTCCACGGCGCCCCGTTGCCTCTCAACCATCGAACGCCTTTTGGCCTTTGCATCCGGCAGTCGCCCCTCGATAACAGACGCGCGCCGCTGGGCGGAGTCCTGGGGATGGCGTGCAGTGTCAAGTTGCCGTTCTGGGCCACCTCCGCTGTTCCGCAGCCCTCAGTCCATCGGAAACTAGCTCGGAATGCAGCAACTCGGGCAATCGAGCAATCGAGCCAATGCCTCAGCTGCCGTACCTCTGCGACCGTGCGTTTACGTACATGGTGGGGTATCGGGCGAATGCTGGCATTGCACGTCCCCAGGGCCAGCACCGGCCAGCACGGCCAGCACGGCCAGCCACCACCAGAGAGGGGCCCTGCGCGGCACCATGGCCCGCCATCGTCCAGACGCCCACCACTATCGACGCGTCGCTGCAACAAGGCTGAATCAAACGGGTAAGCACCCACCGCCCCAGGCCCCGGCGCGTCCCAGCGCGGCATGGTATCATTCGCTGCGACCCCGCATCGCCGTGGGTGAGGAGCTGGCCCAAACGAGACCGTGATAGCCGCAGGAGGCCGTGGCAGGCCTGCGTGCGACGTCGCTCGACGCCCATGGACCTCTGCACAATCGGGTGGGGAAGCTAAGGCCGTGGGACGCTTCGAAGGGCGAGGGAAAGCATGCTTGCTGGCCGCGTTGGGCCCCTCTGTCGCGTGTATATAAGGCGGTTGGCTTCCCCTCCCGAAACATGCTACACCAACTCTCCTCCCTTGTCCACCAGCCTCAGTTAGGAGCTTAGGTATCTTGTACGTCACTCAATACCGCAACAGGTAAAGCAACCCACCAGACGAACAGCCGCAGGTACCGAGCAGCAGGCTGACTGAAGTTGCGTCAGATCCACGTCGAGCGCGTCCCTAGTCGCCCTTGATATATAACCTCATCGAAGCCCCAATTCTTCTCAGCTTCATTGCACTTCACACAAAATGGTATTTCTCCGTTCAGTTTCCCGGCTCGCACGCCCTGCTTCTTCTGTTCTTTCGGCACGCGCTGCTCCTCGAGTCTCTGCCGGGGCCTCCTTCGCCCGCCAACCCAATGCCTTCAGAACGCTGACCGCGACCGCGCAACAACAGGGCAAAGTACTCCTCGTCCTCTACGATGTAAGTGTCCACACGCCCCCAATTGACTCGGTCGACGCGTTCCTGACGAGCCATCACCAGGGCGGCATCCACGCCGAGCAGGAGCCCCAGCTCCTCGGAACCACTGAGAACGAGCTCGGCATCCGCAAGTGGCTCGAGGACCAGGGCCACACGCTGGTCACCACGTCGGACAAGGAGGGCGAGAACTCCAAGTTCGACCAGGAGCTCGTTGACGCCGAGGTCATCATCACCACCCCGTAGGTCGCTCTCGTTGCTCCCCTCTCTCGTCTCGGTGGTCCGTTCCGCAGCGCGCGCGCGCATTGCATGTACAGGGGAGGGAACTACCCCGCACTGCCGGAGCTAGGCTGCTAGACGACCTCTGCCCCGCAGCCCGCCGCAGCCCCTCCCCACTATTTTTGTAACCACCACATCGGTTCCGCATTGCACACGTCCCAAACAGCAACGGACAGATGGATCAGGCATACTTGCGCACAAGTACACGCACACGTGCTGACATGTGGCCTCTGCAGCTTCCACCCCGGCTACCTGACTGCTGAGCGCCTGGCCAAGGCCAAGAACCTCAAGCTCGCCGTCACTGCTGGTATCGGCTCCGACCACGTCGACCTCAATGCCGCCAACAAGACCAACGGCGGCATCACCGTCGCCGAGGTCACGGGCTCCAACGTCGTCTCCGTCGCCGAGCACGTCGTCATGACCATCCTGACCCTCGTCCGCAACTTCGTCCCCGCCCACGAGCAGATTGCCCGCGGTGACTGGAACGTCGCCGAGGTGGCCAAGAACGAGTACGACCTCGAGAACAAGGTCGTCGGCACCGTCGCCGTCGGCCGCATTGGCGAGCGTGTCCTCCGCCGCCTGAAGCCCTTCGACTGCAAGGAGCTGCTGTACTTTGACTACCAGCCCCTGTCTCCCGAGAAGGAGAAGGAGATTGGCTGCCGCCGCGTCGAGAACCTCGAGGAGATGCTTGCACAGTGTGACATTGTCACCATCAACTGCCCGCTCCACGAGAAGACCCGCGGTCTGTTCAACAAGGACCTGATCTCCAAGATGAAGAAGGGTGAGTGCAGACCGACCCGCGAATGGGCGAGGATCGCTTGCTGATCAATAAATGCACAGGCTCATGGCTCATCAACACTGCCCGTGGCGCCATCGTCGTCAAGGAGGACGTCGCCGATGCCCTCAAGTCCGGCCACCTCCGCGGATACGGTGGTGACGTCTGGTTCCCCCAGCCCGCCCCCAAGGACCACCCGCTCCGCTACGCCACCAACCCCTGGGGTGGAGGCAACGCCATGGTCCCCCACATGTCTGGTACCTCGATCGACGCCCAGAAGGTGAGTGCCGCATGCCCCGTAACTCCCCAGCCTTTGGCAACCACATATACTTACTCGTTCACAGCGCTACGCCGCCGGTACCAAGGCCATCCTCGATTCATACTTCTCGGGCCGCGAGGACTACAAGCCCGAGGACCTCATCGTCCACAAGGGCGACTACGCCACCAAGGCGTACGGCCAGCGCGAAAAGAAATAAGCGATTTGATCTTGTTCACCCAATTTTCTTTGCCCGTTCTTCAGGAGTCGGCAGGACGCCCTGCAAGCTGTATATATGAACATGAATGAAACCTATGAACTCCAACAAGCCTTTCCCATGCCATGCTGTGCTGTGCTGTGCTGTGCTGTGCTGTGCTGTTCCGCGCAGTTCCGCGCAAAAAAGCGCCCAATGATACGCCCAATGCCATGCCAGAGTGATTACGCGATGCGGGTGGGGGGGTATATCCAAGAAGAATGGTGTTGTACAGCGGTGGGAAACTGAACAGACGGAAGAATGTAGAGAGAAGAGGGAGGGATGGTGCGGGAGCGAGGGCGCAAGATGGAAATAGAAGCCAATGACAGAAATCAGTATCGCGACCGGGACCGGGACCGCGAGAGCGAGCGTCTCCGTTCATCCTCGTGCTCCTCATCGCTCTCGTCCTTGAACCCCTCCTCCAGCTCCCTACTCAAACGGCGGTCATCATCGCCAACCAAGCTGCGGCGCTGCTCGAGGGCCTCGCGGCGCCGCTCATCGATGGGATCAAATCCGACCATGCCCTCGCCCTCCTCGTCGTCAAACAGCGAGTCGTCCTCGCTGCCGTGGGGCCCGCCAGCCGCCCCGCTACCATCGACGACGCGGCGGCCCCGCAGCGCGGCCCAGCTCGTGGGCACGAACAGATTGTACAGGGCGTCAGAGATGCGGGTGCGCCACGAGGCGGCGGCGGTGGTGCTCGCCGTGGCGGACGAGGCCATGGGCAGGTACTGCGAGTAGCGGCTGCGGTGGCGGCGCACAAAGGGGAGGATGACGTGGGCGAGGAGGACGTAGAGGATGGCGGCGAGGAAGAGCGGGATGAAGACGGTCTGGGGGAGCGGACAGGCGCGGAGGGTTAGCTAACTGCAGTGCTGTGGCTGAGGCGGTGATCGGGGGAAGGGTGGCTGTTTTGGACCGGGGGCGTACCTTGAGGAAGTGGGTGAAGCCCGACATGGCGGCGGCGGCAGCGGCGACGGCGGAGGCGCGCGGAGAGTGTGGGGAAGGGGAGAGAAACGGAGGGATTGAGGGAACGGGAATATGGGAGGGGGAGAGGTGGGCGTTGGACGTTGGACGTTGGACGTTGAGACGGAAGGGCGGACCTGAGGCTGACGCGTGGCTTGACGGGCGCGCCAGGGCGCCGTCTGGTGGCTGTCTGGACGGAGCCTCTGGTTGCTTTTGCAGGGCTGCTGGCGGCGCACTCGCTACTGCACGCACAAGCAGGCGCGGGCGGGCGGTTTGCCGTGCAAGGCGGAGCAGAGGCGCCGTAGGGTCTAGGACAGTGTCTTGCTTTGCTGTGCTTTGCTGTGCTTTGCTGTGCTTTGATGTGCTTTGCTGTGCTGTGCTGTGCTGTGCTGTGCTGTGGCCGGTCACGTGACCGTCTGGAGTCGCTCGCAGCACACGTCCAGCCACAGCACTCCGGGAGACGCGGCGCGATGCGACCAAAGCGGACACGCGGTGCACGTTTCAGGAGAAGCCGCACGCCCCTGGCAGAGCGTCTCACCCCCCAAATCCCCCAAAGCGGCAACCCAGTGTGGGCGCAGTGGCCCCGTTCCCCCCCCGTCTGCTGCTGCAGTGGCCTCAGCAGATCGCCAGGCCGAAACGCGCATCGCTCGTCCACGCCTGACGACGTCGGCTCCCAGCGCAGCCCACACTCGCCCTGCCCACCGTCCCGCCGCTCCCTCTGCTCCCTCTGCTCCCTTCCCACCGACCGCCCACTGTCGCCCTGCCTCCGCCCGGCCCTTCCATGCGAGACCACGGCGGCTAGCGAGCTTTCGGCAGCAGCCCGACCCGTGGACGGCCGCTGGGCAGACGCGACCCACCCCGAACCTCACATCCAATTCCAATATCCCGCCCCGACCACCACGCCCTGCGCATTTGCCTGTGACCCGCGACCCGCGACCCGCGACGCGCCCCCGGAGCGGCTCTCGAGCGGCACACGAGCGGTCTCTGCCAGCAGCCAGGCAGGCCTCGATAGCCTTTGTCGTCGCTGCCCGGCCCCGCACATCCCTGTTTCAGCGGCTGCAGAAGCAACCTCGCGCCGCCCCAGGGCCCAGGGCCCGCACTACATAGCCAGAGCATGCCGCCGTCGACGTCGCAGGATGGCAAGGGGAGGCAATCGTCGGCCGGCAAGTTTTTTGGACGCCGCCTGCACAAGGACAAGGCCGCCCACCACGACGCCTCGCACCTGGGGCCCAGCCCCAGCTCCTCGACCGCCAACACCACCGCCAGCAGCAGCAGCACGACCCAGAGCCCGCCGGGCAGCGCCGCCGGCTCGCAGTCGTCGCGCCATTCGCACTCGCACCGGCACAGCAGCTCCGTCGCCTCCATCGACCGCCCCGTCTCCATCGGCATCGACGCGGGCCTGTCCATGCAGGCCGGCGTGCTCACGTCGCTACCCTCGAGCTACGACCACGGCTACGCCCACAGCAGCCACAGCGCCCACGGCGGGACCGCCCTGCACAGCGACGACGACCCCCTGCCGCACCACCTGAACAAGGGCGGCACCGACTTCCACCAGTACCCAGTCTTCCACCCCTCCCAGCACCCGCACCCGCCGCCGCCGCCGCCCACGTCCAGCAGCAGCAACGCGAGCATGCACTCGTCCTCCAACCCGCCCCGCCCCCCTCCCCACGGCGGCGCCGCCATGGCCTCGAGCCAGCCCGGCGACCGAGGCGTGTCGATGCAGCAATGGGGGCAGGCGGCCCGTGCCAGCGCCGCCAGTGGGGGCAATGGATATTACTCTACCTATGCCGGCACAGATTCCTCTGCCAACACGCGCACGTCCTCGGACCAAGCGAGCGTCTACTCAAACGACTCCAAGAACCGCCAGTCCAACGCCTCCACCATCTTCTACCCCCCGAACCCCTCGCAGTCGACCTTCTCCAACCTCGGCCTCGACGCAGGGAGCCTGCTCCCCACCGCAGTCGCCACCCCCCGCGACTCGCACCGCCACCTGCTGCACTCGAACCAGTCCTTCTCCTCCACCACCTCGTCCCTTGGCCCCCAGGGCGGCACCCTGAGCATGCAGCGCCCGCCCGACCATGTCGTCGAGCAGGAGTTTATGAACCTGATGGTGAAGCGGGGGTGGAAAAGTCTGCCCGAGCAGGCCAGGAGGCAGATGGAGGCCTACAAGGTCGAGAAGAAATGGACCCTCGTCTACCAGGACAAGCTGGCCGAGTTCAAGCACGAGGAGAAGAAGCGCCAGACCCAGCGCAACACCTACGTCGGCGGCCAGGGCGGCCCGGACATCCTGGCCCGCGCAGAAGAGGAGGGCTCGCCCGAGTGGTACGTCAAGAAGGTCATGGACAACTCCATCACCATCAAGCAGATGCAGAGCCTGGAGATTAGCCTGCGCACCCAGCCCATTGCCTGGGTCAGGGGCTTCATCGAGGCCCAGGGCCAGATCTGCCTCACAAACGTCCTCGCCAAGATCAACCGCAGGAAGGGGCAGGGCCCGCAGCCGCCCCCCAGCGCCCTGGCCCAGCGCGCGGAGAACGACGTGGAGCGCGAGTACGAGATCATAAAGTGCCTCAAGGCCCTGATGAACAACAAGTACGGAGCCGACAACGCCCTGCAGCATCCCTCCATCATCCAGGCCCTGGCCGGCTCCCTGATATCCTCCCGCCTCAACACGCGCAAGGTCGTCTCCGATGTCCTCACCTTCCTGTGCCACTGGGGGGATGGCCTCGGCCACGAGAAGGTCATGCAGGCCCTGGACAACCTCAAGTCCGTCTACGGCGAGAATGGCCGCTTCGACGCTTGGATGCGCATCGTCGAAGTCACAGTCGACGGCCGCGGCAAGATGGGCTCCATGGTGGGCGCCTCCGACGAGGTCCGCAGCGGAGGCATCGGCATGGAGAACCTGCTCATGGAGTACGCCATTGCCACCCTGTTCCTCGTGAACATGATGGTGGATGCTCCCGAGCGCGACCTGCAGCTGAGGATGCACCTCCGTGCCCAGTTCACGGGATGCGGCATCAAGCGCATATTCAAGAAGATGGAGGGGTTCCAGTACGAGGTCATTGACAAGCAGGTCGAGCGCTATCTGAACAACGAGGCCATCGACTATGAGGACTACCTCGACCGTGAGAACAGCTCCATGGTGGACAGCATCGAGGGCGAGACCAAGGACCTCAACGACCCCACGCAGATTGCCGATGCCATCATGAGCAAGATCAATGGGAGTCGCGCGCAGGATTACTTCACGTCCGCCATGCAGCATTTGCTCCTCATCCGGGATACCGACGGAGAAGACCGGCTCAGGATGTTCCAGCTGGTGGATTCGATGCTCAGCTACGTCGCCATGGACCGCCGTCTTCCGGACATGGACCTGAAGCAGAGTCTCAACTTCACCGTCCAGTCCTTGCTCGACAAGCTGTACACCGACTCCGAGGCACGGCAGGTGCGGGACGAGGCAATCGAGGCGCGGCAAATCGCAGACTCTGCCATTGCGGAGCGCGATGACATGAAGGCCAAGCTCGATCTCGGAGCTGACGGACTGGTCTCGAAGCTTCAGAAGCAGTTGGACGAGCAGCAGCGCATCATCGACGTCCGCAACCGGCAGATTGAGGGAATGAAGGCCGAACTTGCAGACATCCAGCGGATACGGGCCCAGGAGCTGCAGCGCAATGAGCTCGAGACGCGTGAACTGTACCTCATGTTGAGGGATGCCCAAGACGTTGCTGCGTCCGCCTCGAAGAAATCGGGCAAGGAGGGCCTCGGAACCACCGATCCCGCACAAATGCAGGGCATCATGGACCGCGAGAGGTTGATGAACAGGCTCGAGATCCAGCTCCAGCGAGCAAAGACGCAGGCACAGTTGGAGGGCAAGAACCTGGCCCAGATGCAGCCCAGCGAGAAGCTCAGGGAACTGCGCGAGAAGATGGAGGGCACCGGTTTCTCGGACGAATCCTTTGGCGGCCTGGACCCCAACCAGCTCGGAACGGCCAGGGCGAAGAGCGGCGTCCCTCGCAGGAAGCCTGTGGGCGGCACTGTGGGCGAAGACGACCAGCTACCAGACGTGGCCGAGGACGACGACGAAGACGCAGTCATCGAGAGGCCCCGCATCGTACAGATGGGCAGGCCGAAGATGAGCATCGACAAGACTGGACTGCTCAACGAAATCTCCTCCAAAATCAAGCCGTACGAAGACTCGGAAGAAGACGCCGGCGACGGTGTCACCACGGGTCCATCTCACCCCAGCCTTGGCTCGGATGCTCCCAACACTCCAGCAGATGCAGATGGCAAAGTCAACGGCGCCGCCAAAGGCGCCATTCCACCACCGCCTCCTCCACCCCCTGGCCAGCTTGGCTTCCCCTCTAATATTCCTCCACCGCCGCCTATGCCCGGCACTAATGCTAATATCCCACCTCCTCCGCCCCCGCCCCCGCCAGGCATGCTTGGGTTCCCAGGCGCGCCCGGCATTCCTCCTCCACCTCCTATGCCTGGCCAAGTCGATGGAGTGGGACCCCCTCCGCCCCCGCCCCCGCCTCCACCACCAATGCCCGGAGCGAAGCGCCCCCCAGGATTCATCAAGCCCGCCTTCAACATGGGGCCATCCATCAACCTGCCAGGCGTTCGGCCCAAGAAGAAGCTCAAGGCTCTGCATTGGGACAAGGTCGATACCCCGCAGAGCACCGTCTGGGCCCAGCATGGCCTCACCTCGGAAGAGAAGGAAGAAAAATACCGCGAGCTCTCCAAGAAGGGTGTGCTGGACGAGGTCGAGAAGCTTTTCTTGGCAAAGGAGATCAAGGCCATTGGCAAGAAGTCGTCCAAGAAGGACGAGAAGAAGCAGATCATTTCGCGCGATCTTATGCACAACTTCCAGATCAGCATGGCCAAGTACTCTACCTTCGCTGTCGAGGAGCTGGTGAATATGATAATCCACTGCGACCCCAAGGTTCTCGACGACCAGGTTGTCATGGACTTCTTGCAGAAGAACGACTTTTGCGACATCCCCGACAACACTTCCAAGCTCATGGCGCCCTACTCCAAGGACTGGACTGGACCCAATGCTGGCGAGAGCAAGCGCGAGCAGGACCCGAATGAGCTCACACGAGAAGACCAAATCTACCTCTACACCGCCTACGAGCTTCACCACTACTGGAAGAGCAGGATGCGAGCCCTCGCGCTTACCCGCACGTACGAGACCGAATACGACGAGATTTCCAACAAGCTCTTGGAGGTGTCGAGGGTCTCGGACAGCCTGAGGAGTTCGTCTAGCTTGATTAGCGTCTTGGGTCTTATCCTCGACATTGGTAACTTCATGAACGACGCTAACAAGCAGGCCAATGGTTTCAAGCTGTCTACACTGTCTCGTCTGGGCATGCTCAAGGACGACAAGAACGAGTCTACCTTTGCCGATCTTGTCGAACGCATCGTGCGCAACCAGTACCCTGGTTGGGAGGACTTTACTGCCGAGATTAGCGGTGTCGTCACGGCCCAGAAGATCAACATTGAGCAGCTGCAGACCGATGCGAAGAAGTACATTGATAACGTCAAGAACATTCAAATGTCTCTCGACGCCGGTAACCTGTCTGACCCGAGCAAGTTCCACCCCGAGGACAAGGTTGCCGTCGTGGTGCAGAGGAGCATGAAGGAAGCCAGGCGGAAGGCCGAGCAGCTGCAGGTGTTCCTCGAGGACATGCAGAAGCAGTACGACGACATCATGGCGTTCTACGGTGAAGACCCCACAGACGACAGCGCGAGACGTGATTTCTTCGCCAAGCTGGCCAACTTCGTGTTGGAGTGGAAGGTTAGTCGTTGCAAAACGGGTGCCATGACAGTGACTGACAATGCCCCAGAAATCAAAGGAGAAGAACATTGGGCTCGAGGAGCTACACCGCCGAAACGAACAGTCGATGCGCCGCAAAGCAGGCGGACCCACGAATCCGCTTTCTTCGCCTACGGACTCGGATCCACCCAAGTCGCCAGCCTCGACCGGCGCCATGGACGACTTGCTCCAGAAGCTGCGTGCCGCCAAGCCCGAAGCAAGAGACCAACGCGACCGCAGAAGGCGCGCGCGCCTCAAGGATCGCCACCAGGTGCGCGTCGCCTCTGGGCAGAAGATTCCCGAGCTGGGCGTCAACGTGGAAGAGCAAGAAGAGGGGCAGAGCGAGAGTGGTGCTGTTGGCAAAGGTATGCTGAGCCCGAACAGCGAAACGGGCGAAAGCGAGTCGAGCAATGTGATTACCAGTCCTACAGATGCCACGCCCGACGTCGCGGATCGCGCAGCAGCAATGCTCGAGGGTCTGCAGGGCGGCTCATCTCTCAACAAGGACGGCTCGCTTTCGGTCCGGCGGCGAAGAGAAAGCGCAGATAACGAGCGCGAGCGGAGAAGGCGGAGGCGCCAGCAGGCCAGCAGCTCCGCCAAGAGTGACGATGGTGCACTCATGAGTCCGGCGATACCCGAAGAGGCCGAGAGTGAAGCGGCAGGCGAGCGCAGAGGAAGCGTCATGAGCGGGAGTGCTGCTGGGGATGCCGATGGGACCGACAGCCAGCCCCCCACCACACCAGTGACCATTGTGCACCCACCGAGCCCGGAGCAGAAGAAGGTGGAGAGAGAAGACCGGGAGATGCTGACGCCGCCGCCTGAATCGGAGGGTTGAGCTGGTTTTTGCCGTTGGACGTTAAGTCTTTGAGTTCTTGAGTCTTTGCGAAAGTTGAGCCGTGAGAAGTTGATGATATCCAGAGCTGAGCTGAGCTGAGCCGAGTCGAGCGATGTTTCTGAGCGAGTCGTTTACTATCTCTGCTAGTATTGCCGCTGCCGCCGTTGCTGCTGCTGCTGCCGCCACGGCCAATGTTGTAAACACACACATACACATACACACAGGCAGATAGCTTGGGACGCTCTTATTTTGCCTGGAACATCCCGTCCCGTCCCGTCCCGTCCTGTTTTCTTTTGAGTCGTCATCTACCTCTTCCACTACCAATACTCCCTCTCCATATCACCTCTTATCACCGCTCCCCGACCCACTTACTCCTCCTACGAGGCGATACGTCCCTCCCCGCTGATTTTTCCTTGGCTTTTTTTGTTTTGTTTTCCCTGTTTCCCCTTGTTCCGTTTTTCCTTTTACATGTGTGTGTGTGTGTGTGTGTGTAATTCAGCAAGGAACCCGGATCTCTGCATACATGTCTCACGTCGGGGTTTAAGTGATGTAAGCAATGTTGGCATTTTGTGGAGCGCTTGCTGGGTTTTGTTTTCTTTTTCGTTTCTTTTACACATCTGGAGGGTTGGTGGTGGGGGGATATATGGAATGGGATGGGGATGGTTATGTATGGGTATGTTATGACATGCCTGAACAGGGGTGGAGGGGCAGTTACTAGTATTTAATCAATGGACATTCTCTTTTCAATTCGCTTGGGTCGGGGTATCTTCAGGGGTTGACTGTGTCTTCGCTTTGCATGAGCCCGTCACGGCTTTCCAGGCACGTGGGCATCGGCGGTGCCCCCAGCATCTTGACACGGGATATCATCCAAGCAACATCCATCACAAGACGAACATGGCGAGCCACCAGGCCTACCCCAGATTCCGATGGCATGGCACATGGCCCAGTGTCCGGATAGTCGGCAGCGAGCTTGGCGAGTGTATGCCCCCGCCTTCCCCCAAGCGGAAGGCACCAAGATGGACATCTTACACTTGCAATGTCGCTTGCCTACTGCACGGCGTCGACATGCCTGTGGCGCTCCTCCGGTATCTCTGCCCAGTGTCTGGGCACTGTCCGCCACAGCCTGTTTCCCGTCTTATCTTCCCTTTCCAGCAATGCGATGGCCGCCTCCTGGCAACACCAACACATGGCAGGGGCAAATGGGAGCGCGGGGATAAGAGAACCTGCCGAGGGTCTCTCTCGGGCTTTGTGTTAGACGCTGGATCAAGGCCTCTCCGAGTCTCCTTGGCTGGATCCATTTGGAAGCTGCGGCAACGTGGATGGCGCGTGGCGTCCTCGCCATATCGCGATGACTACTCGCTCGAGGCCCTCCTCGGACGCGGCACCAGAGCCTTGGGCCATCTTTGTATCCTTGGCCCTGCCTGCACGCCGGGTATAACATGACCGTCGTCTCGGTCGCTGGCTTGTCGTTCGCAGCTTCGGATCCTCGCTCGCAAGTCCTTACCCCCAGTGCCCCCATCCATTCCCAGAAAACCACACTTGGTTCAAGGTTCTTCTCTTCTTCTTGAATCTTCGGGGCATGAATCGTCTCAAGAAGGCGGGGAGGTGGTTGGTGCCAAAGGCCGAAAAGTCCGAGGATGGTCGCGATCAGTGGGGGTCGCGTACGTCGTTCGTGCTCGCTGCCATGGGTGGAGCGGTCGGTCTCGGGAACATCCTCAGATATCCGGGCCAGGTCTTCCACAATAACGGTCTGCAGTGGTAAGTGGGGGCCTCGAAGAAGGGGTGTCGACGAGCGCGTGCAACGATGGTTGGCGTTTGCTAGTGGTTATCGGTGCTAACACTGCCACGCTTCCAGGTTCGTGCCCTACTTGATGGCGCTGGTCTTCCTGGGAATGCCAGTCTTGATGCTCGAGATATGCATCGGTCAAGCATACCGTGGCGGCTGTCTCATTGCTTACGACCACATCAACAAGAGGACCAAGGGGGTGGGCATGGCTGTTGTCTTCAACGGATATGCCATCGTAGTGGTAAGCAAGTCCATCCATGCCCGTCGTAGAACCCTCTTGTATGAAACACGCTTGCTGATTGCACCAAATCTTGTCTAGTACTATGTCCCAATCCTTGCCTGGGTCATGCAATTCTTCCGCAACTCGTTTCAAAGCCCCTTGCCCTGGGCCGGACGTGGAGAAGACTTCTACTACGGCGACGTCATCAGGAACCCCGACCCCATTGACAACGGGGCATACCTCTCGTACCCCAATTCTTCCATGAATGCCGAGACGGTGGGGTGGACTGCCTTTACGTGGTTCATTGTGTGGCTCTGCATGTTCAAAGGGGTGGGCGTTCTCGGACGGGTCGTCTACGTTACAATGGGCCTTCCTGTCGTCATGGCAATCATCCTCATTGGCCGAGGAGCATCTTTGGAAAATGCCGGGCGCGGCATCAAGCTCTATTTTGGCGAGTGGAATGGTGGCCAGTTGGGAAGCGGCCAGATATGGCAGGCTGCGTGCGGTCAAATCTTCTTTTCCATTGGCGGTATGCCTCGTCCCATCCCCAATTTTTATTCTTTTTTCCTCGGCCTCCATATGCGACTTCCTTTCCTCCAGTGAATTCGAATGTGTTCATTTGCTGACATTTTTGCAGTGGGAATGGGGTACTTTACCTCATATGCCTCGTACAACTCGAAATTCGCCAACGCCGTGCAGGACGCAGTCATCATAGCCTGCTGCAACTCGCTCTATGAGATTCTCGTGGCCTTCTCTGTATTTGGGGTTGTCGGCTATCTTGGTTTGGCTCCCTCTGACGACGTGTCCCTTGGAACCTTCTCCATTGGATTCTTGACCTACCCCGAGGCCTTGGCTTCCATGCCAGGAGCCCCATTCTGGTCCATAGTGTTCTTCGGGACTGTGATGCTTCTGGGAGTAAGCTCTTCTTTCGCCTTGCTCGAGACCATTGTTACCATGGTTTGCGATACGGATTGGGGCAGAAAAATCCCCCGTCCCATTGTGGCCACGGTCGCAGTCATCATTTCTTTCTTACTTTCCCTCATGTACTGCACGTCATTTGGCTTTTACCTCCTGGATGCTGTCGACACCTATGTCAACTATCTGTGTCTATTCTTTGTGGTATGGTGGGAGTGCATCGCTTGCACCACAGTCTATCGCTTCCGGGATGTTGTTGGTCAAATAGGCTGGCCTGCTATGCTCGCCTTTAATGGCGGTTATTTTGGGGGCACGGTATTTGGCCTTGCGGTCGCACACGCTGTCAGCGCCTCTGCGGGAGCTGGCCTTGGATTTGGACTGTTTGTCTTGGGAACGGCTGTTTCTATCCTGATTGCCAAGGTGCCAGACTCTCCAGCCCCGAGGTTTTGGGGCAACAACAAGTTCTTGTCCAAGCTATGGTGGGCCGCCCTTTATCAGGTACGTTCCTCCGCAAGTTTCCGGCACACAGTGGCTGGGAAACAGCATGTCCTTGGTGCTTCAGCTAACCTATCTTAGGGTGTTCAGCTGAGAAGAGATCTCAACGTCACAGTGGCGACCGGAAACAATTGGAAGCTGCCGGTATTCTGGGCTGCAGTGCTAAAATACATATCAGCCCCCATCCTGGCCATTGTATTTTCCTTCGCATACCCGAGCTTTGCCGAAAAGTCAAATGATCCCTTGCACATCTTTGGATTTTCCATAGCTCATGTCGTCATGGTTCTCATAACCGCCGGCTTCGTCGTACCTCGCTGGTTTGACGTATTCGTTCCTATAGAGCGACGAGGGGAGGGAAAGCTCCCTTATGCGCCCAATGTTACTCTCAGCGGAGAAACGCACTTGGGCAATAATTTGGAGAATGGAGATCACAGCACGGATTTCTCAGAGAACACGAAACCGAGATATGACGAGAGTAATGTACCAGCCAAAGCCTGATCAAACTCTAGTAGAGTTGTTGTTGTCAAAGCCCATCATTATTCATTACAGATAGCCTAGTCTATATTGGACGTTATCTTCTGTCAGCTACACTCTATTATGTGATTTTGTACGAATATATTCTGGAATCCAGTTTATAACTGTGAGCTTCTCCGTTGAATAATCACCCTAATATTGACTCTCTGTCTTTCATACTAGGGTACAAATGCTTGAATTAGTCTTCAACCTATGTATTCAGTGATGAAGTAATTGAGACATGAGAATTCGAAGGCATTTTGTAAGTCATTTGTATTGAATCCTATTGCTCTGACAGAGGGGCTCCTTACAAAAACTAAGCTGACTACTATGAAAGGACTATTTTACATACTTCATAATACAAACACAACAAAGGAAAGCTCCGCCGAAGAAAGCGCTCTTGCGGAAATACAGACATGTCGATGATATGTACGCAGTTATGCCTCCCGAGTTGTGGAAGCCAGACTGATGAATCCAGCATCTATTAGTTGGAATAAGGAGGCGGTGCATACGGAGGAGGAGCAAGGTCATGTCGAGAAGGCGGAGGCGGAGGATCCTTGGGCGGAGGAGGGGGAGATGGGAGCCCCTTATACAAATTTGGTGGCTCGTGCACACTTTGGTTCACAGGCCGCGACAAGTGCGACACTACTTGAACATCTCCTCTGCATGCAGTCACCTTAAATTCTTTCCCTACACATTCAGCCAAGAGGAAAATCTCAAGCTCATGTTCGACTCGAAATCCGAAGCTTTTGAAGTCTGGAACGGCATCGTCTGGAACTTGCACGCTCCCTATGTCAGAAAGACTGAGTCCGTCATACAACAGCGAACTCTTCTCCGGAAAAGATTCGTCCAAGAGGCATCTTTCGGTCGAATATCGTTCCGCCAATTCGTTGGGGCTCCCATTCATTGACGGTACACATGAAATCCGCACCAAATACTTGACCGTCAATGTGATCCGTATCCTTCGCAAAAATACAGGCGGTATCTCAACCAAACTTTCCGAATGCTCCGCGATATTAAAAGAAAGCGTTCCGTTTATAGCGGTACCCGAAACAAGAGTGTGTGGTACCCTTGCATCTACACGCCACCGAATCCAAGGCTTGGTATTTCGCTTCTCCGAGAATACTTGAAGGACCTTGTCCTTCAAAGACTCGTCGTATCCAGGGATTAGATCGCCAGTCCTAACATACGCCTGCCCTTTGAACATTTTTGGCGTCTTCAGCAAGCGATCTGCATCGGTTTCTAGTGCCTGAGGTCGGAATTGAAGACAAAGGCGGGAGGTATTGTCGGGAACGCTCTCGTCACTAGCGTACAATTCGGCCTCTAGAGAATATTCAACCAGCTGCTCTTCTAGACCCCACATGCTAGTGTTCGCGTTGTATCGAAAACTCGGCGGCAGTACATGGCCTGATTTGTGCTCGAAATCCTCTCGTGGCGAGAATTGCCATTTCGGTTGGTTCTCTACCACAGTCGGAAATGTGAATTGGAAAGGGAGTCTGACTTTGTTGTCTGATCCTACACCTCCTTCAACAATTCCGTATCCTGAGTTGGTCTGCGACCGTGTGAACAATTGCAAGGTTTTTTTAAATAGTCCGACCCTCTCTTTGTGGATTTTGCCAGTAGTGGTTCCGTCCCAAACGCGTATGGAGACTTTACATCGTCCTTTGAAAGTAATTGAAACGGTATTTGGCCTCTTAGTTGGATCTATGCAAACTTTGCCTTTGATTATATCGCCGCTCGTGTAGTAGGGACTGGGTTGGCAAGGTACATCAATGAAGATGGGGTCATACGGATTGTTGGCACCAGCCGCCATCGGGGCTTTGTTATAACGCAATCCGTTTTTAATGAGGAGTTTGGCACATCTATGGGGTGTGATGTCTTTTTATGTTTTATTTGGAAGGATCGTCTTAGTAGGATCGCATTGCCAAGGTCCGATCGGTCGAGGCTGTGTAGCACAGCCTTGCGAAGCCGCCTTGCAACGGTACTTCCGATTGGACAGTTCAGCAATTTTCTCGTGTTTAGCAATGCATGGATGATCATGAAATCGCGGACAATAATGAACCTTTATCGGGCATCAAGATGCGACGCATGTCATTGATTCCTCCTCTGGTCAATGACATCACGCCTCGGTATGACAAACAAGCAGGAATCAAGGGCGAGAGATACGTGAAACATTAACATGCTACCTAAATTCAGTCTATGAGCCTTTACTTCAACTCAACCTCCCCATCTATGATCTGAAAGGAGGACGAAAATATGACGGCTGGTATTAAACCGATAACGAACCCCATTTCTGGCTGACTATTCCCATCTCTTTTTAACATAATTGGCCACATGGCCGCCGGGTAGCTCCTTAACCCCTATGAATGGATTAACGCTATTTTTCTTCTGGCATGCAATATGTGAAAGATACTCACAAGCGTCAATTTCTTCTTTTACCACCCTCTGCTTAGTGCAAGCGTTCATGGCTTGTGCGTTCTGTGACTTCAGGGTCGGGCAATTTTGGTAGCATGGATTGTCCACGGCGCGTTGCAACGCGTCACCTTGCCAACCAAACACGTAGTCGCCATGGTTGGCGTAGCCAGTGCTGTAGATTTTATCAGTTTTGTGTCAAGAATGCCTCATACCGATATAGCGAACTCACCCATCACCAAAGCTCCATACGAAAGGCTGCGATCCATCAGCAGGCCAATCGGCCTTATTGTTGAACTGAGCGGTATCCCAGATGACTTCGTAAAACAGCTGCGGCATCCTTACGGGATGAGATGCTGGACAAGGGCCTCCAGACTCGAACGAGCCGGACTCTGGATAACTCATGTGTGCCATATGGTCGGGCGAGTCGAGGTTCTTTCCGTCCCAGCAGCTGAAGTCTTGTGAGCAACTTATCAACTATCGTTACTGAAAGAAATATGCTTACGTTGGGAATCGTACAGCAGTCATTATTCCTGAAGGACATGGCCTTGTAGGGAAATCTAGAGTTTGAGGGTCGCGAGTATTCATGTTGTCCAAGCATGTAAATGTAAGCTGCCTGAAGCGCTCAGCCTGCTCCTTTGTCCGAGCATTCACATCTCCGATATACATGCGGAAGCCCTGGAGACAAGGTTAGATTTTCTTGTTTTCTTCCAGCCTCGAGAAATCGCATACCGGCTTGAAGGCTTGGACTTTGGACGTTTGTTGGAAGTTGTAGAGACCATCCTGCATGTAGTAGACTGCTATTGATTAGAGTATTTCCTTTTATTCTTAATAGTTGAGACCTCACCTGTCATTCCACCTTTTACACCGTCAAACCCTACATTTTGCTTTTGGGGAACACGTTTGTAGGTGCCGTTCTTAGCCTTGAAGTAACTACTACAATCAGCAACATTGCTTTTCAGTGACATATACTAGTACTTACAGCAAAGCAGTCCAATAGTTTGAAAAGTCTTCGCTGAACTTTGGCATGGTTAGGATCTCCAATTCAGTGTGGCAATTGAAGACACCGTACCTGGCAAGAAGTGCAAGTCGATTCCGCTGGCATATCTTTGGATGGTGCCATGGTGATGTTGAACGAGTTCTATGGAGATTTAGTCAACCTAGAAGGCTTTGATAACATGTACTACTTACTCCTCCTACGATCTGATGCAAATGCGGCGAAGGGGCCTGGCCTGGGTTCACTAACGGATCCACGCGGTCGATTGTGAGTTGACCACAAGGAAACCGCAAGAGCGCCTCAGCTGGCACCAATAGCCCCAGAGCAGCAGCAGAAATCCACTTCATCTTTGATTGTGTTCCGTTAGAGGATATCAGTTGATGGGTAGTTGAGGAGCGGGTGGAAGGGTCCGAGTACCCCGTCTCTTATAGGAATCTAGACTCGGGCACATCACGAGGGGTGTGCATCACAATGCCGATTGCATCCAAGACAAGTATCTGGGCCTGGAAAGCGCGGCGCTTAGCAATCACTCCCCTTGCAATGACATCGAGAAAGTTATCCCCAAGCCCGGATGTGGGGAATTGGGGCCACATGCCTTGTGAGAGCTGAATAAATTAACCATGTGCCACACATTTTGCTATATAGTTTGCCTGAAGCCCATCTACGGTGATCCATGCCAGAATCGTGAGACCTTGGGCAGCGACTCGAAAAGATCCACTCTCTCCCACGAGAGGGCTCCAAGACCTCAAATTTCTTGCTTGCAAGTCAGTTGGGGGTGAGAGACACCATTTCATTGTCCATATTAAAGACTCCCAGTTATGTCGGAGCAGCACTCTTTTAAAGTCGTGTCTGACGAATGAAATTGCCTGACTTTATTTCCTCAATATCCAGCCATCCCGTAGGTTTTCGGCAGTTACACACACGGGTAAACAAAGAGGGTAGCGATGGCCAAAGCTCTCCAAAGAGGCAACAGTATATATTATTCGAGGCAGACTTGTGAGGATGAATGGATGTAAAGCCAACGGTTGAAGGTGGTCGACGTCTGGACAAGGTTGCACAAGAGCCGTATAGCCTCCATTGCCGTTGTGCCAAGCCGCGGGGGCTATATTCACGCGATATTAATCTCCATAGAATATATATTGCCGGCATTTGCGCCGCCCTGATGCTTGCTGAATGGTGGAGGCTTGTCCAAATCTCGGCCAAGCGCCAATCTCGGCCCTTTGGGTTTGATATGTGGTGGGAAAATGACCTAGCCGAGCTTGCGCCAACACGAGGATAGAAATTCTTCATTTCATGGATACCGCTTTTGGCCTACAGGCGGAAGTGGCGAGATGATGTATATACCAAGCAAGCCTGGACTCGGGAATTCAAACAAAACTGGTATAAACCGGGTAGAAGTGGTTGATTAATATGAAGCCTGGTAGTGTCCTTAGCTGTGATTCCTCGCATTTTTAAGGATCCTTTCTAGAAAGCCTGGCCTCCCTTCCTCTACGACGTCAGAAATTCATCTCTCTTCTGTTTGTTATCATTCCTATTGTGTAATTCTGTCCGACTTCATCATTGGCTAGTGTCAAGATTCCGACCTAGCTACCATGAAACTTGCCGCTCTTCTTGGTGTGGCCTGCTGGGCATCAGCCGCTCTGGGCGCATTCGATCTAAATCGAGCGGGAGCAGTGCTCAAAGCACCGTCAGGAGATTCATTCACGTCGGTCACGGGCACCTTCAACGTTCCCAATCTCTCCGGAAACAGCAGACTATCGGTGTGGGTAGGCATTGGTGACAGTGCCGAACAAACATACGTCCTCGGTGGTGGCATTGTATTCAACAGAACGCTCAGTAGCTGGGCAGCATTCTACCCACAGCCTTCAACAGATACTACGTCACAAGTTCCCGTCAGCAATGGCAACTCGATCCGGGTTACGGTAAACATCCAAGAAGGAGCCGGAGGAAGTGTGACGATCGAGAACACAACGCAGAATAGAAGGGTGACTCAAACACTGGCGGCCCCAGCAAATGCGGATGCCAGCAGACTTACGGCCCTTGCTGCAGATTGGTGGGTGCAAGGCTACCAAGTCACGCCTGGGGAACTGCTCACGACACCCAACTTTGGCACGCTACAGTTCACGGCGTGCAGCGCAACGACAAAAAGCGGCAAGACGCTGCCACTTACCGGCGCAGGTGCCTACGAGCTCCAAGGCACGTCTGGGCAGATGTACTCGAGAACGACGATTTCAGCGAACGGCGTTTCGATCCGGCGGCAGTAGGAGTTGCGAGCAGACGGGAGATGCGGAGCCGGGGCAGGGAAACGGAAGAGTGGACGAAATTGTACATAGTTGCTGAATAGATTGGCATGAACTAGACATGGCTTGACTGGGCAATAAACACACTTTCCTGGTAACCTGGAGTGTTCAACAATGGGTGGCGTGGTGGAGGGCATGAGGGGGCACGGGAGACGGGTGTATATTGGCCATGCCTCTTCCGGAATAGCGATATCCGTCACGTGCACTGCCCCACACGCATCATTCATCCGGCTCGACGCGACGCGACGGCTTCACGTCTCGACGGCGACACGATGCGCTTCAAAGCGTCCATCCACAACACTGCGACCTTTGCGAGTGAGTGCTCATGCTCATGAGAGGACGAACCCCAATGGCTGATCCAGCTGGAGCGCAGAGCTCACGGCGTCGCTCAGCTCACTAGGCCCTCTCGCGTGGGTCAAGCTCAGCGACGACCAAGTGTGCTTCACCATTATCCCCGAGCAGGGCACGCAGGTGTGGGCGTGAGTTGCTCCACCTCTTCTGCCATTACACCTACATGTATTGACAGGCCGCAGCGTGCTGTCCATTGTAAGCACCACATGCGCCCTCCCGCTCCGTCTCCCTCGAGCAAGCGTCTAACCGCCCCAGGACGCCATCTTCGACTCGTATGTGGTGCAGTCGGCCGCCAACAATGTCATCAACCTCGAAGTGCCTCTGGCCTCGCTCAATCGCGCCCTCAAGTCGGCCGTCAACTCCACGTCGGTGTCGGTGCGCCTGACCAAGAAGGATAACATGCCGCTACTCGCCCTCACCATCGTCACAAACTCGTCAAGCTCCGCCAACGCCGCCTTCCCTACTGCAGGTGCTGGCGAGTATAACCAAGATGCCCACTTTGACGCGGGCTTTGGCGGGGGCAACCGCGAGACGTACATCACTCAAGAGGTGCCTGTCCGCGTTCTGGCGCCAGATACGGTTGCGGGCCTGCATGAGCCCCAGTGCCGCGAGCCCGACGTACACATTATCCTGCCACCGTTGATGCAGCTCAAGAGCATCAGCGACCGCTTCACCAAGCTTGCCCTCGCCGGCGCCAGGTCTGCCCCGGGCTCCACGGCATCGCGCACAAGGCTGGACATGGCTGCCAACATGCACGGATGCCTGAAGATGAGCATTCAAACCGACGCCATGAGCATATCCTCCGTCTGGACCGACCTCACCAACCCGGATCTGGATCCCAGCCAGATAGCTGGGGGAGAAGAGGGCATTGCAGATCACCCAAGTACACGCATGAAACAGCTGGGCTCTGCCGATGGCCGTAGCGAAGAAGGATGGGCCGCTGTAAGAATCGATGGTAAAGACTGGGGGAAGGTCATGAGTGTGGGTAGACTTGGAGGACGTGTCATTGCCTGTAAGTGTAAAACGCAGTGCGAACAATTCCGGTCTCATTGCCATAACCACCTGATCTTTTCTTCTGACCGTCTCCAGGTTTCTGCCACGAGCATGCCTTGATCCTGTATGTCTACCTGCCGAGCGATAACGGCGAAGACGAGTCGGTCTTGACAGTACGTGAATGCAAATGTTTCCACGCCAGAACGCAGCTGACAATGCGCCAGTATTATGTCAGTTCCTACAGTGCTTGAACCGGTCGGCATCTTTCTTCTTCATTCCCCTCTAGATACCACCTCTCACAAGACCATTTACAAATGATACCTGTCAATGAATGATGCAAAGCCACCTAATCCATTTCTCACGTGCAATTACTCATCGTCGCTTGTTTGCATTATTCAGAGTTGATGGTAAGCTTGTCTGACCGGTAATCTTTAATTTATCCAGGTCCAGTCGTGTAACCTTCTAGAAGCCCGAGGAAGTTTCTTTAATCCCCGGTAAGCGCCTCTCAGCCCCCCTCGAAATGAAGGCCCTCGTCACACCCATATCAGCACCCCGGCTTTTTTCCCTCCGAGTCACAGAAGGGCGGGCGTTCGACTCAATGCCAAATGTCTTTGGAGTCGCATCGTTCTTTAGCGCTTTGGGGGCTAGGCACATCTGGGTCAGAGTCATGGGTGAAGTGGCCCCAAATATGTTCCCCACGCAGCATTGCGACAAAGCATTCGATCATCAGACCAAGTGAGCCGGCGGATGATGACGCTTCATGAGGCTGGCTGTGCTCATCGTACCTCGCGCGCCCCTCCATATCCGACACCAGGCTTGGAGCCACCAAGAATATGGCGACTCTGCTCCCGACCAAAATCTCACAGCACGCCAATCATATTGCATCGATCCCATCTTGGAAGGCTTCCAGAACACTGCCGCAAGTTTCCTGGCTGACATGCATTGGCAGGGCGCCATGTGCACCACACTAGATGGGGAATCGGCCACGAGACACGACCATTGACAGCTTCGCATGCCCAGTGTCCCAGGGTCCGCCCATACATGGATGAGGAATGGCGGCGCGTGCGGCCACGTTTTTTGATCCGCGGGCCTCGGGGAGTTGGTCAAGCTCGTGGGCGCAGGGCAGTGCCGCAGTCACTGTCATGCACGAAGATGTGTCGCGATTCGGTCGCATGGATGGATCTGGATCCGAGTACAAAGACGATGCACACGGACTGTGGGGTGGCTTGCGACGATGAGCAAAAAAAAGCGCAGAATTCTGGAGCCTACCATGGTACATGTGAGGGGCATGGACGCTCACGGCGCGCACTTTGGATGCGTAGGGTCAGAAGGTGGAAGTGGGCGATGCCTTGCTTGCGTAACTCACCATCGCTTCTCCTCTGGACACGCATGCCTGCTTATCGTGATTTTGATGAACAAGGTGCCAGTCGTCTCTGGTGCATTGGAAGATTGGAGGACTGCGTTGGGTTGGGGTCGTTTGCTCACTTGCGCGCTCGCAATTTCGAGGCCCGATCTGGCCTGACAATCCATCTGCCTGCTCCCCTCCCCCAGTCCGGAAAGGAGGACGCAGGGTGATTTGCAGCGATGGAAGTGGAGGTGGCCAAGCGAATGGGATCAGAACCGGTGGGTTGGGACCGGAATCCGACATGTCGACAGGCCCAGCATGTCGCCGGGGGGCCGTACAGCAAGGCTAGCCCAGTGCGATGTCCACCATCTACCGCGATCACACGTCTTGGCTAAGCGATAGAGCATGATATGTGTCTAATTCGAAGACCAAAAGTTGCGTACGCGTCGCTCGCTCATTCTTGGAATAGGTAATGCTGCTGCCTGGGGCTTTTTGGGTTCCGGTTGGCTTTTGTGGAGATGTCATCCCCCCTCTCCGTGTTTTGGGGGTTGAATTCCTACCGTTACGAGGGGGCCGAGGCGTCCTCTCCACCTTGGCCACTCTGTTGCACTTTGTTAGCTGCGACGGGCGCGCTAGAATTGTCATTGGTCACATGATGCATTGCCCCCTCGAGGCTTGGAATAACCACCAATGTGCAGAGGAGTTGGCAGGCCTGTTACGCCCCAGGGGGCGTTTTGTCACGTGTATGGCTGACTGCAGCCCCAAACCACCCGGGCAGGCTTCGAGCTTGTGCACGCTTGAATCCCGGGCTTTGCAATGCGATTTGCGGGATTGCAGGATCGGGCGGAGGCGTAGCAGGCAGAGCAGGCGGGCGCAATGCAATGCGATGGAGACAAGTGTGGCTAATGAGACAGTGTAGATCACCAGGCGTAACTTCGGCTCCCCATGGCGCCAGATTTTACTCCATGGGGAATGACCCTCAAGCGCGCTTGAAGTACAAGATGGTCTCGCAATGGCGCAGCGGCAGGATGAGACGGTATGACGGCAGACGGGCGGGCGGGAGGTGAGAGCCTTGAAACATGGCATGGCAAGGAGCCGTTGAGAGGATCAGTTGAGGAATGAGTCAAAGCCATGTGTGGCGGCGAACAAAGTGTGTGGAGAATGCGATCGGAGCGGGCCGTTGCGGCACTTGACGATGAGCGTGCTGGGGAGATGATGCTAGAGAGCTTGGACATGGTTCATCTACAGATCTCGGTCCTGTAATTCAGAATGCGGGCCTTTCAACACAGAGGTCGGCGAAGAATATCCTGAAGGCCTCTGCACTGAGAAGCGTTTAGGAGACATATGCTTGAGCTCAGTAAGCATAGACGCTTTTGACTGCTCGACTCCAAGACCCCTCCCTCAGAGCATAAATAAAACATCGAGTACGAAGTTCTATCACGGCTACCTGGCACCAGACCACAAACTCCGGTCTTTCAATACTATGGGCTCATGGTGAAGAGTGCACGTGTGTACACTCGCCGGGGCTGGGCTCTGCGCTTGGATTTTGTGCTACGTAGTGCAAGTCAACTTGATATGGATACTTGTTCGCAAATTATATACCCAGTCAGATCATAAGATGGTTCAATGAGAACGGGTCCAAGCCATTTGACAAGACCACGGTGAAGTTGGTACTGACAAACAAAGGGGGGGGGGGCGTATATCCCCCCCTAGTTTGGCATTGCAAGTTCCGTGGCCATCTCGGTGTTGCATTGGTAGCCGAGGGGAGGCGCCCGTGATAGAATTTGTCATTGCAGTGCAAAGTTGGACCTTGGATCTGTGCAACCACGATGACATTTGCGAAGAGTGAAACCTGCAGAGGGAACGTGAGCCAGGGGGTGTATGACGAATGAAAGGCCGGGATGTTTGCGCGAACCAAATTTGGCGATGAGGAATCGGCTGGCGAAGTGCAAAAAGACATCAGTTTGCTGCGGCTGCAGCGGAGTCGGTAATGAACCCTATTTCCGATCAATCGACATGTTTACTTGGCATGGACAGACGGTGCCGGACTAGCCTTGCTGCACGTCGCCACGATCGGTCCGCGAATGTTCGCATTCCATTCCGGTGAACGCTTTGCGCCCGTGGCTAGCCTTCTTGGGGGCAAGATGTGGTGCTGCACTGCGTTGTGGTATGTCAAACAGGGACATCGAGATCCATGATCACGGTGAGCCAGAGAACAAAGGGGGAAACGAAAGGCAGTGCAAGCAACTCAAATCCGGTGGCCTCGGCATGCATGTTCGCTCCGTAAATTGCCACATCGAGTAAACGGACAGCTAAGGTGCGAGCGAATCTGTTTCCTTGCAATGGGGAAGTGGGCATCCGTCGTCTCCCAGCCCATGGAACAGGCGGGACGGAATGCACTCGGATGTGGCCGCCAGCGAGTAATGATGAACTAGGCCAGGCCGGGAAGTAGACTTGCCAATCCCAGACGCTAGCCTTGCTGGTGGGCCAGTCTTGCATCGGAAGCACGACGAGGCTGTCGGTAAGGCTGATGAGCGGCTCGGGGCCTCCGGGCGCATCTTGTGTCTTCGTAAAGAAGTGCCGTTCTGGGCTTCGCGTGGAGACGCTTCTGCGAAGAGGGCTAAATGCAAAAGTTCGGGTGGAAGCTGTACTGCAAGCAGGGTGCGGACGAGTGCACATTGGCAGCGCGGAGAGGGGCTCGCTTCGCGGAGCAGCCACTGCACGGGGACAGCTGCAGGCGGAATGGAATGGCATGGGTGGTGACGAGGGACTCGCTGTGCAACATGGCACCAACCTGGTCCCTTTCGTCTCAGGCTACTTGAGCATGGTGTTTTTGGCCTAGGTCAGTCGTGCGCGACCCAGACAGAGCGAAGGCAGAGCGAAAAGCCGATTGAAGACGCGTTCGCAGATGCGCAGAGACTCTGGGCAAGGCGGCTTGCTAAGCACACTGCGCAGTGGCAGCAATGGCAACCACGAGGGAGATGGGAGGACTCTGACGGAAATAGTAGCGTGAAACTGGGGCGGCTAACGCTATCGGTGGGCTTGCTGTGCGATGAGGCCATCCAAACGAAGAACGAGCACGCAGGGTGCTGCTAACCAGAGGACTCGTGGGGGAATAGGTGGTAGGACAGGAGTGGTTTCGAAAGGCGACTATCCAAAAAGGCGACTGATTCAGCGAGGTTTCCCAAAGTGGCAACATCAAAGGCCCAAAATTAGCCCCCGTCGAGGCCATCTGGGAAGCTAACGGGACAGAAAGCGCCAGTTGGAGGGAAAAGCAGCGGCTGACGTGCATAATTATAGCTAATAGTGAAGGTCGCTATCCAATGGCGCGCTCAGCTGGTAAGGACAGAAGTAACTGGATCGAGCAAATGGCGCTGAGGTAATGGAGCGGCACAGCCATGAGGTCAGCCCTACGCAGGGGCTCGTGTGTGTGTGTGTGGACGGCAGGCAGTCTAAGCGCGGCTATCGCGTCTAGCAGATCGGGGCACTCACTATTTTTGGGGCCCCGGCGCATCATGGCGTGTGGGTGCAAGCCAAGTTGATGGGCCAAAGGGTTCCTGCAGCTGCGGCCTCTTCGTCGGGACTGCGACACGTGTGGTGATTAGATGGGTTGCTGATGATGATGACGATGATGACGATGGCCATGAACAGGAGTTTGGTCGGCGGGAGGGTCGCGGGAAGCGTGCTTGCAAAGGGCGTCGCAGCCGCAGCCGCAGCCGCATTCGCAGTTGCAGTCGATTCTCGAGGCAATACACCGTGGCATCCCGGGACAAAGACACGACGATAAAGGCAGGTTGACAGCGGGAGGCTCGATTGCCCGACGAGGCATTCTCCACTGCAGGTGGTCGTCATGTGCAGGGCACTTCTCGCCCCCAAAGATAGCATACTCAGGGGCTCGCAGAATGGAGTGTATCACAATGGGCATGCTCCCCCCCAAGACGGCGGGATAGGCCGTGCATGCGGCAAGCAATTCACCTCGTGGCATGCGGTAGCACAGACAAGGCTCAATCCCGAGTGCTGGGATGGAGCGGCTTCGGTGGAATGAGGTGAGAGGGCCAGGGACCATGACAGCGGGCAGGGAGCGATATTATCCTGCGGCAGGTGAGGTGGACGGGGGGCAGCAGGCTCCACATGGGAACAAGAGGGGCGCCCACGATTGGAGGGCCGTCAGAGCAGTCGTTGTGCGGGGCCGTGCGCGCCTAGAGCAGGTGGTAGGTGGTGGGTTGAGATAATTTTGGGGGGGGGGGGGGGGGGGTGCGCGATTGGGAGATTGCGAGGATGCGGGCATTGGCAACGAGGCGGCAAAGGCAACGAGGCTTTTCCTGATGGTTCGAGTTTCGAGAGGCAGCGGGTTCAGCAGGTTCAGCAGGTTCAGCAGGTTCGGCAGGTTCAGCAGGCCCAGCAGGTTCGGCAGAGGCAGGGCAGGACCAATGTCGAGATTGGGCGAGGTGGTGTAGCTCGAGTTGCGACCAAGGGCGGCAGCCATTCCGAAGCGGGCGGGCGCCGAGGCGGTTGGCAGCTGGCCAGCAGCTGGCAGCTGAGGGCACAACGGCCGGCGCTCCGCCCACGCCCTGGCCCTGGCCCTGGCCCTGGCCCTGGCGCCCTGGCGCCCTGGCTTGCACTGCACTGCACTGCACTGCACTGTGTTCCCCATGATTGTCACGATTGTCATGATGGACACGGTGCGGCTGCTGCAGGGTGCGAGGCGGCCCCCCGAGACGGGTGCGCGGTGCTGCAGCGTCGGCTCGACGAAAAGGCTCCGCACGGGCAGTGATTGAAGCAGAGCATCCGGTGCGACGAGGTCCTGGGCGGCAAGAGAGCAGAGTGGGGGGGGAGGGAGGCAGAGAAGCAGATGGCAGAGGGAGGTCGAGGTCAAGGTCGAGGTCGAGGTCGGGGAGCAGATGATGGGTATGACTGTACCGCGCATATCTCAGCACGGCCAATCGCACGCCAGCACGCGCTTGTCCCGACCTCTCACTGCCTTCACATGGCCTCTCTGCACACCCCACGCTTTTGACCCCGACGGCCCACACGATGCGATGCTACTACGGTTGCTGCTGGCAGACGGCCGGCGAGCGAGCAGGCAGCAGCCCGCCGACGGGGCCTCGTGCTGCACGCCCTGGGACCGCCGTCGCGCGCCCGTCTACGCTTGCGCTGCGTCGTCTGCGTCTTCTGCATCGTCTGCGTCTTCTGCATCGTCTGCTCTCCTGCACCGGCGGAAGGGTCCATCAGCCGCGCGCAGGATTCACAGCCCTGGCCGCTGCAGCGCGCGGAGCACGTAGCGTGCAGCCGTGCAGCCACCAGCGTACCCGGCCCTGGATGGCAGCCCTCGAGGTTGGCCCTGGAGGCTAGCCCGTGCGCCCATTGCGGCTCCCGTCCATCATCACTGCCACACCCCCCCAGCTAGGCCCCGTTGCACCCACACCAGCCCGCGGGTTATTCCTGTCTGCCAGCAGCCCTCTCCCGACGGGCCCAGGGTGCTGCCCGCGAGATGACTAGATGCCTGACCGTGGCTAGCCCGGGGCGTCGAGCCCGCTGCCCTGGGTTGCGACACCCTGGTCCCTCGACCCTCGACCCTCGACTGCCCGCCGTTATAAAGATGCCTGGCCGAGCTCAAGGCACAGTCACTCTACAGCCTATCCTATCCTGTCCTATCCCACCCCATCCAGTCATTCGCCTGCGCCTTCTCTACCTTTTGCCTTTCCTCGTTGCATTTGTTTAAAGTCTGCTTTGCCGTTCTGACTCAGTCCCTCCATTCCACCGTCTTCCACACACTGCCCGCCTCTCGTCGACGACTACTTATAATCCTCGACTCGTCCCGTCTCACTCCAAACAACTACCCTCAATCCCTCCACCTGTCTGCCATCCAAATGGGCCGCGGCGGTTACAACTAAGCTCATCGCACCTCCGCCTGCACTGGCACTTCGACTCTCTCTAATCGCCGTCACTTTCTCCATGGGACGCGGAGGCTACAACTAAGGCCCCTTCTCCTTCCTCCATTACCACACACAAACGCACACCATATCCAGCCAAGAGGCGCCCTACTGTCCCACCACAATCAACCTCGCCGTCACCATGGGCCGCGGCGGATACAACTAAACTCGTGCGGTGCTCCCGCCGTCCATCTCTTCACCACCACCATGGCCACACACCTCGACGCCACCATCAAGCGCCATCACCGTCCGCGGTCAGCCTTCAAGACGCTCCGCAAGCAACGTCTCGAACGATGGCGGCCCGTCCCGCCGGCCCTCGCCACCCCTTCGTCTGATTAAGTCGTCCGCCTCTCTTATTCAGCAGCTGTACAACTACCCTCCGTCCGTCGCATTGCATTTTCAGCCAACCGAGCCCATGTACTTTTATCGCCTCATATCCCATCATTCGTCTCTTCCTCTTTCCTCCTTTTTTCTTCCTTTCTTGTTTTTCCTTCACCTTCGTTTCGCTTCCTCGTTTGATTTTGCCAATTTCCAAGCATGCCTTCAACATTTGTCAGCGTTCCAGCGAGCAAGCGAGTTCAGCATGTACATGTATAGGATTACGGGTCATGGTCATGGTTACAGGCATATGGGTTATGGGATACGGCATCGGGTCACATGGATCTAGGATAACGGCGTTTTTCCCTTTTTCTTTTTTCCTTTCCCCTTCTCTTTCCTTATCATCCATTATAGACGGTGGGATTCACGCTCTTCAATGAGCCATGGCATGGGTACCGGGGCACCAGCGTTTGGCGTTTTTGATCCCTTTCCTTGTCTTTTCCGGGTTAATTTCTTCTTGCAATTCTACAATTCTTCCTCATCTTCGTCCATTCGCTTTGTCTGCTTTGCCTTCTTCTCGATTTTGTCGTCTGGCTGGTCCGCATGGCATTCTCTCCACCCATACCACAGCAGGATCCATTGGCGCTTGCAGCCAAACCCAACGTTATACAGCCCCATCAATATCATCTGTCAACCACCACACATTCACCTTGCCTGTTGCATGCATCGCTTCGCTTCGCTGATCGCCCCATGGCATACCAGGGAACAAAGAAATAGGGAGAGAACTATTTACCCACGCAGAATCTAGAAGACGCACATTGTCAGCTTCGGCCCCACAAAAGAGCGACATGCCTGGCAGTGGGCCGACAACCATGCGGCGCGCGCAGCTCGGGTGGCATGGGCAACTACCCGCATTTCGAGTCGAGCTCGAACTCACGAGCCGAACGGACTGTGCCGCCAACATGGCAGAGCTCGCAGCAGTGTCAGAACCTATAACGGTTGTGGCTTGTCGTCGTTACGGCGCAGGCCCGTAGCGTCCAGGCACCCAAGCTGGAGCGCGAGGGTTCGGTCCAACGGGGCCCTGCCACTGGCCAATGACTTGGATGAGACTCACTTTTCGAATACGACGCCTAGCACTTCCTCGACATCGCCGCTCTCCCCACGGCCAGTAATCCTGGCCAACGTGTCTGCTCCGAGGCGTAGTGACTCGGCCGCAACCACAATGTCGACATCAATGTCGACCTCGCCATCGTCGTCACCATTGTCTCTCGCTTCATGCGGCACCGCCTGGTCTGAACCTCGCACGGCGCGAACAAATTCGTCCAGGTGGGAAAGACATTCTGTGAGTAAAAGTCGCTGACGCTCGGTTGCCCCGAGAGACTCTTGCCATATTGAGGGGTCCGGCTCTGAGTCTGGTACCAGTGCAGTGGTCATGTCTTTGAAGATTTTCACGAGACCTTGGAGGAAGGATTGGATGTTGCCCGCATCTTTCTCTGGTGATGCCAACGGATCAAGGGTCGCTTCCTTGCAGGAGATGAAGAAGATGTGCTCGGCGGAGATGCCCAAATCAGTACCCAGCCGGGCCATCCATTCTTCCTGGGCTGAAGCACTGGCGGGGAGTTGATCAATCTTGTTGATGGCCACAACGACCTGGGTGCCTTGATCAACGCACTGCTTTGCCGTTTCAGCGACGTCTGGATCCATGTCGGCTGTGGCATCCTGGACGACGATCAATACGTCCGACTCGAGCGCTCGCTGCTTGGCACGCTTGATGCCTTCCTGCTCAATGGCACCAACAGCATCCGAGCCCACCAGCCCGGCCCTCCTCAGTCCAGCCATATCGCCAATCCTGACGAGCCACCCACTCAGGTCTATCCCGACATCCACCACATCTCTTGTGGTGCCGGCCTCGTGTGAGACAATGGCCGCCTCGCGGCCGACGATGCGGTTAAGGAGGCTACTTTTCCCCGCATTGGGGGCGCCGAGGAGAGCGACGCTGATGCCGCTGCGGAGCAGTTCTCCCCGGACGGCATTCGCTTGGTGGGCCTCGATCTGCGAGGCCAGCTTGCGCACCTGCTGGGCAACAGATGCGCAGAGCGTGGCTGGCGATTCGTCGAAATGCTGGTCTTCGGAGAAGTCGATCAAAGCCTCGAGTTCGCCCCGGGCCTGGAGCAGTTGATGGCGCCATTGCTCGTATCGCACAGCCAGCGACGATGTTGTTCCGCGAACAGACAGCTTGCGCTGCTGCTCAGTGGAGGCCGACAGGGTCTCGCCCAGCGATTCGATCTGGGGCAGATCCATGCGATTGTTGGCAAATGCACGGCGGGTGAACTCGCCTGGCTCGGCATATCTAACTTGGGCAGCACATTGTGGTATAGCAGCAAGAAGGGCGCGAACAATGGCCGGCCCGCCGTGTACATGCAGTTCGAGCACATCTTCACCCGTCACCGTCTTGGGGGCGGGGAAGAACAGCACGAGGGCGCCCGAGTCGAGCAAGGTGGACGGCGAGGGCGGCTGGTTGGGCGCGTACAGCCTTCGGAGCGTAGCATATCGCGGCTTTGGCATTGGCGTCGAAGGACACAGGCCTTGGTAGATGCGGGCACAGGCGGGGCCCGAGACGCGAATGACAGCAATGGCAGCCTTGCCGGGGGCAGTCGAGAGGGCGTAGATGGTCGGCTCATGGTGAGGAATGGAGTCGGCGTGGAAGCCCCGATTCTGTCGCAAGCTCAATGGCCCCCGGGGGGGACTGAAGGACTGGTGGTGGCCGGTGTAGCAGACATGGCGGCGAAGCAGGGCGGGCGGAGGTAGACGAGACGGCGGGCGGGCGGGGAGCAGGCTAGCTGGGGCGCGACGACGAAGGGCCCTCGACTGGGCGATGGAGGCCTTCATTCCTGGAGACGGGCAGGGCGCGCATGATGGATGGCGTGGGTCGAGGATGGGGTGGGGAGTGGAATTGCGAGGGTCCGCACTGGCTCGCGCTGGCTCGCACTGGCCCGCCCGCCCCACTGAATTTCCGCGCCGGCGCCAAGATTTCGAGCCCTCAGAGAAAAAAGTCGCCCGCCGCTGCCAGCCCTTCACCACCACCACCAAGCCAGATCCCCCGCTTGATCCTCGCCCACGCTGCACTGCAATGGCTTCCGACGACCTCGTGTGGAAGTAAGTCCGCCCGCCGCCTTCCTCGCCGCTGAAACTGACCGCCCTCGCCAGCGTCATTGGCACCGACTTCTGCTCCTTCAAGCTCAAGACCACCAAGGACCAGACCTTCTGCCGCAACGAGCATAATGTCTCGGGCTTCTGCTCGCGCCAGAGCTGCCCCCTAGCCAACTCGCGGTATGCCACCATCCGCGCCGACCCCGCCACCGGAAACCTCTACCTCTACATCAAGGCCATCGAGCGGTCGCATCTGCCCTCCAAGTGGTGGGAGCGCATCAAACTCTCCAAGAACTACACCAAGGCCCTGGAGCAAGTCGTATGCATTGCCCTGCCTTGTCCCCGAGTCTCGTCTGCTAACCCCCCTCGCAGGACCAGCAGCTGCAGTTTTTCCCAAAGTTTCTCGTACACAAGAACAAGCAGAGATTGACACGCCTGACCCAGGTCAATCTGCGCATCCGGAAGCTTGCCAAGGAGGAAGAACGCCTGGGGGAGAAGCTCGTCCCGCGTCTCGCGCCCAAGGTTCGCAGGAGGGAGGAAGGCCGAGAGAGAAAGGCGCTCGCCGCAGCCAAGGTCGAGCGCGCCATTGAGAGGGTACTTATCGACCGTCTCCGAAGCGGCGCCTATGGCGACCGGCCCATCAACGTCGAACCAAATGTCTGGAAGCGCGTCATGCGTGGCCTGGAGAAGGAAGGGCAGGCTGTCAAGGACGAAGACCGCGACCTGGAGGACGAGGAGGAATACGAGGAGGAATACGAGAACGGCGTGGGTGACGTCGAGTATGTCTCGGACATTGAAGGCGAATCTGATGACGACATGGAGGACTTTGAGGATTGGGTTGGTGGTGATAGCCCCGATGACGACGATGACGACGACGACGATGATGAAGACGATGAGGACGATAACGAGGCCCCAAGCGGCAGTGACAAGGAAGGCGAAGAAGACGAGCCGGCAGATGACGACACTGAAGCACTCAAGAAGACGCTTGCCAGCCTCAAGCGAAAGCGACCCGCCGGTCCTCCACCGCAGGCCAAGAAAAAGCCGTCGAAAGACTCCAAGGGACCGCGCCGGAGGATCGAATACGAAACCGAACGGGAACCTGCCGCGAGGCAAGTGTACGGCATGTGATGTCTTTGTGCATTTCACGGCCTGGCGTTATCAATGGAGCCTGGGGGAGGTTTTTTTTTCTACTGCAGGGGTCATGGTCCAGCCATATGTCTTAGCCTCTTCACATGGCTGCAAAATTCTCAATAGATCTACGTCAAATTTTCTATGCTAATCAACACGAATCCCATCTGTTTTAGCAGTCATTCTATATAACTTCAATTCGAAACAGCGTATGGACTTAGTCATCGTCCTGCGCCCACACATTCTTTTCCACCGCGACGGCCTCTAGTGCTGTGGCCATCACATCCCCCTCGATTTTTTCTTCCAGCGGCTTCATAGAATCCCCAGGCGCATCTCTCTTTAGCCCTGCCTCCATATCAAGCCTTCGCTGGGTATAGTTATTCTGAACAAGCTTAGTAATTGCAATTATGTTACTCAGCTCTTCTCCATGCTGTAGTGCATCGATGCTCTCCCACAGCGAATTCTTCATGCCGCTTGCTCGCAATGTAGCTAACTCCCAGCCAGAGAAGAACTTTCCAGTCAATTCCGAGGCGTTATACATCTTGGAGCGGCGTTTGGTGCTCGTTTTCTCTTCCAGTGGTATCAGCCTATCCTTTTCGTCTTCCAGGCCCTGGATGTATACAGGCTGTTTCAAAGGGTCCATTTCCCCTGATACTACCGTCTGAGGAAAAGCTTCAAGCTCCAATGTTGGATCGGGTGTCGCAAAGTCGCCAAAGTCCATGTCATCTTCAAAGGTTCCTTGTTGCTTGTATGGAGTGGCTGTCGGGTTGGCGCTGACACTGTCAGCCCAAACGTTGATATCCATAGTTGAACCTCTACTCCGTGTTGTAAAGGGAAAAGTTACGGTTATTTGGTAGGATAGGATTGTTTGCATATATAATCTACAGAATAGTAGTATCTTACGCTTTGCACAATGCGGCGGATCCAGTGCTAGGCAGCTTTGTAAGTGTGCTGATTGTTTACAAGTAATGCACCAACACCTGTCAATGTCATCTCACAACTTCTTGAACATCATATTCACCACCATTGTGCCAAGTTTTTGACTTGTTACGTGTACAGGGATATCGAAGCATAATCACTTGGAAACCATAGTAAATAAAGCATCGCGATAGATGAGATACCCTAAGCAGTCATACCGAGCGTTTCTGTGGATGTATACATGCGGTGTCAGAACTATATTAGCATTATTTATGGTGATCTTGACATTAGTTGAAACTTTATAGACGTGAAGAAATGCCTCGTTCTGGCGGTGCAGATAGTTAAATGATTTTTGTATCACTAATATGACACTAACCCCAGCCCTTGGTTTCTATTGACAATATGAGTGACTTCAAGTTCCTTTACTTAGGTACTTTAGCAGCTCTAACACTTTTTTTGTTTTACTGTTATCTTCGTCTATAATGCAGCTACTTATTGTCTCAGTCATATATATATTTTTTTAATGAAGATCCTAAGTGGATGCCTTAAGACGTAAGCAAGTTACTTTTTATCACATTCTTGATTGGTATTATTACTGTCTGTACTTATTATTTAATCCTGGCCTAGTAAAGCTGAGAAAAAGAGACTTCTGCAGCTCTTTGGAAAATGTAAGCAAATTATTGCTTTTCTACATAACCACAGCTAGACACCTAGAAACTAATCCATCAAATAAAGGACAGGAGGACAGCGGACTGATTATTAACTCGCATGTCATAGTACATGTAATATAAAATACACAGAACGCACTAGAGTAAAAAGTGCAGTTTCTCTCTCGCCAGAGCCCCCAACCATCCGTGTATAGTGCTTCAGTATTCAGCCTTCCTTGTGTTCCTGCACAGCCTTCTGGACATCCTGCGCGGCAACAGAACTTCTCCTTCGTTCCGCATATATCATTGCTTCTTCTGTCTGATCGTACGCGATGAGAAGGTTTCCGTTCTTATCGTAACGGTGGGGCATCTCGTGGGCGATCTTGACGACATTGAATGGGTTGGTGGTCTTGTGGAAGATTTCATCCATCTAGAACATGAATTAGCCATTCTGTGTGGTAAATCAAGATGATGTGAGTAGAAAACATACCTCTTCAAGAGAACGATAGGCCGTCTCTGGGAAAAAAAGATATACGCATGGAACCATGGCAGTGTTGATGACGGCGAAGATGATGTAGGTTTTGTAACCGATGTTGGCAAATGCCACTGGAGTCACCATGACGACCATGAACTACAGCGTCATTAGGAATGTGAATCTAATGCTGGATCTGTTATCTTACATTGAAAATCCAGTTTGCAGTTGTAGAGATAGCATTCGCCGGTGCTCGAATGCTCAAAGGTGTGATTTCGGCTGGATAAAGCCTGCAGTCTATCAGAAAGCGTCCTCAAAGTCCAACATATTACACATACCAGGTCATCCCAAGCCATCCAATAGCAAAGAACGAGTTGAAGACGAACAGAAAGACGGCAGCGGTGATGCCCAAGCCGGTAGAGACACGAGATGTCGTTCCAGCTAGCACCGCCATTGACGCGGCTTGGCCGGCAGCGCCAAACATCATCAGCGATCGGCGGCCGAATTTTTCGATTGTGAAGATGGCGATCCAAGAAGCCATGAAATATTCGGTGCCGTTACATGCGGCTAGCAGACGACTAAGAAAGCCGGACAATCCTATGTTTTGCTCGAAAATCGTTGCTGCATAGTACGTAATGATATTGATCCCGGATATCTTCGGATGGTCAGCATAAAAGCTCCGCCGTAAAACATGACCCAAAGAATGGCTCGATTACCTGCTGAAACATCTGGTTGACATAGGCAAGCGCTGTCCGATGAAAGTTGCGGTTTCGATTCATCCTGAAACAATCCCTGAAACCCCCTTTTGACATTTCGAAGACAGTGTCTTTGACGGCTTGGAACTCGCTTTGTATCTTCTTGTCTTCGGGTGGCAAATCGCTGAGGGCGCAGAGGACCTGCAGTGCGTCATCTTCGCGGTTCTTTAGCACCAACCATCGAGGAGATTCAGGGAGTCCAGGTATAGTGACGAGAATGAAGACGGCCAAGACAATCTGGAAAGCTATGGGGAATCGCCAAGAGATGGTGGATGGTTCCAAGAATGAAAAGCCAAGGTCGATCCAATAGCTTAGCATGACACCAAAGACGATGAGCGAGCCCTGGTCGATTTAGATTGGGGTCGTAGGGAGAGATTCTAAGGTGCTACCCACCTCTATCATGACCATCTGTCCTCGCCTATGGGATTTCGAAGTCTCTGCTTGCCAGCTGCGTCATCACTTAGCAGATATTCGAGGCGGAGTGGGCAGTACTTACGTGGGCACAGTGGATGTGTTCATGCCGTTGCCAAAGCCAGTTATCCAGCGGCCTACAATGAGCTGTGGCAGACCGAATGATGCAGCTTGAAGAATGGCGCCGACGACCATGATGGCACTCCCGGTGAAAATTGTGCGTTTGCGGCCGAGTATGTTTCCCAACCAGATGGTTGCAACGGCGCCGAAGAAGCAACCCAGGGTATAGGAACCGACGGTTATTCTGCGTGCGACGCGATCAGACTGGGTGGTAGTGATGGTAGTGAGGAAAATAGTTACCCTTGTATGTTTGATGCATGGCTGGGATTGCTTTCGAAGAGTCAGTGAGGAGAAGACATAAGCCAGACAAATCCACGGGTTGCGAGAAACGACAGTTGAGAGAAGTTGGTGTAAGACTGTGTGTCAAGTTGCTGATAAAAGACATGCACACACCTTCCTTCAGGCGGATTCACAACATCAATCTCTGGAAAATGATGCAAGAAGGACGGGAGCGTAAGCAGGCCGCCCATGACTGTCGGAAATGTTAATTTGCGGAGACATCCAGGCTGTCGGCGATGTCAAAACCTACCACCCTGGTCTACCTATCGTCAGCCTTCAACATAACATGGGATAACAACGATGGAACATACCATAACCAAACAATGCAAAGTCAGTGCCTGCGACTACGGCAATGGCAATATTGAGCTTCAGGCCCGTCAGGCCGTAAAACTTCTTCATTGCGTTCGGTTGAGGTGACGATGAGGTTCGGATCGGCAGATTGGGGGGAAAAAGCAGACCACAGGTTGCGATGGCCAATTGCTCCCACAGACACTGCACAGTGAAGAGGTCTTCAGGAAGGAAAGGCTGCGCTGCTGACTGGAGAAAACATGGGCCTGGAGCGGACCATGTAGGGATTTATGAGAATCATGGCGGTTGGCGGAGATGCCGACAGGGCCAGTACGACACGGAGGCAATGAGCGAGCATCCCATGATGACGTTGCACGCTTGAGCCGCGTGCGGGGATAAACTGGACGATGCGCCCCTGCGACGGCCGAGCTACCAGCCCCGTGGGGAAAGTAGCGCGCTTCTCGTGATTTGGCCAGCCAGCGGCATTATGATAGATACAGGCCGGAATTGCCTGTTGGGGTGCATCCGAGCCTGTCAGTCAAAGTGAACGGCTTCCAGATCGTGGAGGCGGCCCCGAGGAAGGGCCGCTGACGGCGCCACCCTGCGTGCGCGCGCCGCCATCCAGTGAGGCCACGTCCCAGATCAGGCATTCCGGGAAACGTCGTTGTAGATTGAGTTTGCCGGAGCCCGCATATTCCTCAGCAATTTCTCCAAGCAGCAGCAGAGACTGCAGGTGCGGGAACGAAGAGGAGCTTCTACAGCCCTTCCAGAACAGTGGCGGATTCGCACATGCGGAGAAGAAGCGGGCCTCCCCTCCTTAGCATATCACCCGATACTCTTGGCCGAGTCTTGATCTCACTTCCGAGGTCTTCGTCATGGCATGGTTCGTCATGGTTAAGCGCTGCCGACTCGCTCTTCTCCGCACGCATTGGCACTATATTCTGCTAAGCACTGGGCGGTTTGCCATTCGCAGACAAGCCGCAGTGAACCACACACACACACACACACACACACACACACACAGAGACATATACACCTTCTAGTGCCTCCAGTGCAAAGACCTGGCCATGACGGCGGCGCATATCGGTACACGTAAAAAAACCACAAGATGTTGCTCCGGAAAAGCCACTGGATTGTTCATTCCATCACCTGCTTCGTGCCGCAATACAATGCCACACAACGAAGGAGAAACCTGCCCACTAGTGCTTATCCAGTCGAGAAGGTGACTTCGGTCGTCGTCGTCTTTACAATCCTCATCTCGTCAATTCCAACTTCTCCAGTCTCGATTCCCTCTTTGTTTAATCCGCGGATGCTACTATTGCCTTCGTGGAGTGCCTCGCCCCTCGTGACACTGACCGCATATAGACTCTGCGACGCCATGGCCGACTTAATGCCCCAACCAGCCAAATTTCGATTTCTGGAAATCGGCCACCCCTCTCTGTCCGACGAGTTCGCTCTCTCTGTACAGCTCCAGGACCCATTTAATTTCGATGTAATCCGCTTTCCATGTCGCTGTGCGAATGACGGCGCTGGCCTCTTCACATATGGGTCGCATTCGAGCATAGGCTCATGGTTGTCCTTAGGAAAGCACGCAGCTTGTGGGCGAACAAAGAAGAGGCTCGGAAATGCGACATGCGATAGGGTGGGACTATGTGGCTCACTAAAGTCATGCGAGCTAGAGCCAGAGACAGGGGCTATTGCACAGTATGTTGTAGCCAATCTCGCGAGATGGTTTCCAAGGCTTGTAAAGAGAGATCTTATAGATGAAATACAAGCGACTATTAGACCGGATACCATGTCGATACCGAGAGCATATATGCTTTGGCTCTTTGTTATTTGCTGATGCTCTTTAGACTGTGGCACGGACAAGGTGTGAGAGGGAATCATCTGTCAAGCTTGATTCTGACTGCGGAGAATTTTGGGAGCCAGGCGATTCTGAGTCTTCCTCGACCCTCATATAAAGCACGTGCATCGGCAGTTGAATGTCACGGCGCCATGGGGCGCGTGTGTCCACATGCAACACTGTCCTACGGCGTGGACCCTTGTATTCAGAGAGGCCCGGCAAGGTCGACAAAGCATGACTGAGGACGGACAACAGGACACTACAGTCAAAGGAAGAGCAAAAATAGCGCTTCGTTACAAACACTGTCAGTGACTCTATCTACCGGGCAATCTATTACTTCTTAGAACGCTGTACGGCTAATCCATCTTAATATTCGCAGTCACCTACTCGAATCAACCTTTGGTTCCAACTAAACTTTTCGATTCAAATTAGCCAAAAAAAAAAAGCATCTGCTGCGCATGCGCTGTGCAACTCTTTTTCAGAGCATCAACGGTGTAACTGTGCGACATGCGCAGAAAAACTCGGTATCAAAAGCAAATAGGAGAGGGATATTCGCTGGTGGGCCTAACGCTATCGTTCTCACTGCTTACAGGGAGGTGATAGAGTCCGGCCATTAGCGGAGCCATACATCTCATCTACAAGCAAAATCCTAATGGGTGTGCCTTTTTTCTTCATCTGCATCGATTGTGCTGAATTTCAGGTACTTGAAGTGTGCAATACACCGATAAGAGCAAAAAAAAGCCACGGGACTCTGAGTCTCTGGCAGTCATGTGGTTGAAAAAAATCTATTTAATATATCCAAAGACAATTGACAGTGGAGGCTACTGAGTACATGGACATATCTTATATATCCTCTGATCTGTAGCAAAAACCTAAGGAGAAACTGTAAATTATGCCCTTGACGCATAGTTTGGAAGAAGGCATAGATGAAGGGGACTCTATAAGATTTAGTCCAAGGTCGTTGAGGAATCTATAAGTTTGCAGCATATTAGGGAAACTGTGAAATCCAAAATAGAAATGACTTTTTATTTCTAAAGGTATAGACTGCTGTTCTTTCTGTGCTACGTTGCTACATAGCGGGTCGGCTTTAGTGATTAGCTCGATGATATCTGTCTCTACTTCATGTAGCCGAGAAAGAAGAAATGTTCTAATCCCAATGAACTTGAACTTTTTTGTAATAATATCCTGGGCAACACTAACCTGCTTCAGGTACTTGAACCAATATGTAGGGGACTAAGAACCCTAACTGGGGATGCATGAAGGGCCTCGCATTCTGATTAAACTGTTATAAGATATCCAAGTACTCTACTCTGAGACTAAAAGTGTTGTGGTCATGGTTTGGCTATACTCTCATTTGTATGCAACACAGACGACTGGGAAAGGATGGTATTGTATCGCAATACATTTCTTGGAAGAAATCTCTGCTCTCCTCTCCCTACGTGCGCCTGGCTCTGATATGACGGTAGCTATGCAAAAATTAACAGGTGGAAATGACTGAGAGCTCGAGTATAGTAAAAAGTCATTAGGGGATGAATGCGTCATAGCAGAGAAAGGCTATTATTCCCCAGCAGCTGATAGCCTATGTCCTTGGCCCCATTCCGTGCGTTTGAGTAGTATGATATTCGGTAATCTGTGACATTGCTCCTTGTCGTCAAACCTGCTGAGACGAGATTGTACTACACTTTTCATGTCCCGGTCGTCCAGGGGGTTGCTGGCAATCCACGAGCGAAGGATGCGGTAAAATATGAAAAAAAAGAAGTATTCCAAAGTATCACATGCTTTCTGGCGTCTTACACTGTATTTTTTTTGCAGGAAATACCTACAGAGCGCATGTCTACGGTATGTCCAGAGTGCAGTGGCTCACCGCACTTCATCGGTATTCCAGCGCTTCAGCCGCTTGCGGAATATGTGCTACTCGGATTGTATCAGCCACAATTCGGATATCAGCTTTCGCATACCAGCTTGGGGGCTCAGCTTAAGCTAATGTTCAGCCTTTTGTAAAAGTTGTGTGCCTTATGGCTCCAATACACATAGGGTTTTCTTTTCGGAGGTTCATCGCGATTCCCCCTGACATGCTTTTCTCCCGGCGAAAAGAACCCAACTTTATGACTGGGTGATGGACAAGATGCAAACTCCAGACTGGTAATGTTTGAGTTGGCGCTCAGCGGTATCTAAGAATAGTGGCCAGGGGAGGCCAAGACGTCCTAGCGAGCCTAGCCTTCACCGGATCCAGCCACCAGTTTTCTACGCTGTTCCACTTCGTCACGTTCCAGCTGATGCACAGTATGAAATTGAATGGTATTGGTCGATAAAGTTTGAACTATCGCTTCTTCTTCTTCTTCTTGTTCTTGTTCTTGCCAGCGAATATATTAGGCACTTACATCATAGGTCTCGCACATTTGCATGTGGTCGTCCAGAACGCCGCTTATTTGCGCACACATGTTGTCAGGCAACCGTCGCCTTCAAGCCACGAACTCGTACTCTCAGTTCAGCCGCATATCCTTTCTGTCCAAAGATATCCTTTCGGACCGTGGCTTCAGGCGCCCTAAGCTTCACGCGGTAGTCCTTAGCGTCAAGGGTTCAGCTCAGCTTGGCAGCCCCCATCACGCTGCAGTCCTACCTCATTCGTCCTATCATGTCTGCAATTTGCCGTGGCAGTGTACTACAACGCGGATCTTCGCGCCAAAGTCCGCTGCATGTAGTTTTCAGCCTCGTGGAGGTATATTAAAATTGCAGTCCCCCGCGATTGTACCTTTTTGTGACTTCGTGATCGCGCCTCGCTCTTTGGGCCTTTTTTTTTTTTTGTCGCAGCTAGGTTTCTTCGTTGCGAAGGATCGCGAACGCCGACCGACGTGGAGTTGAATGCCTTTTTCTCTTAGCCATGCTTTTCGATTTGTTCGTCGTGAGCACCGCCATTCTGCTCTTTGACAAGAGAGCGGCGGCACAGCGGGACAAGACGCCATGTCAGTCGGTGAGCTCGATGTCTGCGGCGTTCGTGTCGCTATATCCGGAAGCAACACAAGCCTTGGTACCAGCCCAAGTCGCTGAGGATTGCTTGAAATCGGTCCCAATAAACAAAGAGGAGGACCTAGCTCTGATTGAGGAGATGGGATACTACATTAGTTGGCAGTCCAATCTTGCCTATCTGGTTGAGCCTCCAGAAGGGTATACCGGGGAGCGTGTCGACACGCTGGAGGAAATCCAAAAGATTTACGATGACCTGGAGAACGACAAGTACAAAGACGAATACACGCTAATGTTTGATTTATCTTCGGTCTTGACAAAATCTTACGATTTCCATTTTGCATTCGCAGCGGATATCCTGGGGGTTTTTCGCTTTCGGAGGGGGAACATTGGCCGTGGGCTCTTGGACGAGTTTGCCGTCATCTCTGTATCCACTGACGGCAAGGAAGTACCGAAGTTATACAACTACTGTAAGTAAAATCTACCATGTTCGGGGGGTAAGAAGTATCAATTGGTTGACGGTCATAGATGATGTCATGGTTAGCACAGAGGAGGGATGGACGCCATCTCCAATCACTCAAATCAATAACCAGTCGGCTGAAGAGTACTTGCAAGATTGGAGCACCAACTTCGTATATCATGAAGACCATGCTCGATATAACCGCTTGTTTCCTAATCAAGCGCAAGACTCTATGGGGATACCCGTTAATCAATTCGGCAGGAGTAGTGTGCCCGACGGAGCACATACGACGGTAGAGCACGAAAACGGAACCATTTTTCAATACATCAACAATGCCATCATTGATTTGGACGCTTTTGACGGGGTCGAAGACGGCAAGAGCTTCTTTGCCCGATTCTGCAACCAGGGCCCGCCGACTCAGACTCGCAAGCGCGGCGCAATGAAGCTCTCGCGGCCAGCCTCAAAGGTCAAGCGTCAGACGACGGAGCCTACAGCGACAGGCTTTCCCACGCCGGCGATTCTGCACTCAGAGGGTGTGATTGGGGGTTACTACCTGGATGGCGCAGGTTACGACGACGTTGCTGTGTTCAGCGTTCCCTCGTTCAGCCCAGAGACGCAAGAGGGACCGGAGGAATTCCAGAACCTAATCAGCGTTTTCCTCAAGGATGCAAAGGACACAGGAAAGAAGAGGCTGGTAATCGACCTGCGCGGGAATGGAGGAGGTCGCGTGTTCCTGGGCTACGATCTGTTCAAGCAGGTATGTCTATTCACGGCTTCGTGGGACCAATAGTCTGCTAACTTGGTCAGCTTTTCCCCAAGGAAGATCCGTATGGCGCGTCCCAGTTCCGAGCAAACGAGGCCTTTGACATTACTGGCCAGTTCATGACGGAGGCCTTGAGCTCCGTCACGTACGAGGATGCGCTGGCAGACTTCCGGCTCAACGGCGAGGAGAGCAAACTCGGACTGGCATGGCAGTCCATCTTCAACTACCGTCTCCCTCTGACGGTCGACAACAAGAACTTCTCGTCATGGGAGGAATACTTTGGCCCTCACGTGCGCAACAATGACAACTTCACAACCATATCGCGCAAAGATCTCAACAATGCCTTCTCGGACGACTTGAGCATGGACGTGACGGGCTATGGCACGCGAGCGGCCAACCTGGACGAGAACCAGGCCTTCGATGCCGACAACATGGTGCTCCTGCAGGACGGTGGGTGCGGATCGACATGTGCTGTCTTCTCCGAGTTTATGAAGTCGCAGGGAGGTGTCCACCAAGTAGTTGTGGGTGGCAAGCCCGAGACGGGGCCCATGCAAGGCGTAGCCGGAAGCAAAGGCTCCCAAGTGTATACGTGGACGCAGGTTTGGACCGAGGCGTTCAGGGCGTATAGCAACCTCGCAGAATACCAGGAGGAGCTCAACAGGACGGAGCTCGGGGCCCTGGTGTTTGCTGAGCGGCCACTCCAGCGCACGGCATACCAGCAGAACGGGATGAGCCAGTCAGTCATAAATCTAAGGGACAACATGAGGAAGAACGACGACAGCGGGGTCCCGCTCGAGTTCCAGTACGAGGCGGCTGACTGCAGGCTCTTCTACACGGCAGGCATGGTGCGGGACGTGCAGGAGGTGTGGAAGAAGACGGTCGACGCGCGCTGGGGCGACGCGAATCAGGTGTGCGTCGAGGGCAGCGTGGGCCATGAGTCGTCGTTGTCCGGAGGAGCGCCGACGGCCGAGGGCAGCAGGAAGAGTGGCGCGACAAAGACGAGCAGCGGGGCTGCCATGGCCGTGGCAGTGGGTCTATTTGCAGCGGTGGTGGTTTTGTAGACGGTCATGGCGTCGGCGTTGGTCTTTGGGGTTGGTGGGCCTAGACAGCTGGAGTGCAACCCATTCGATACGGCCGTTTGACTCTCGCTGTTGACATGTGGGTGCTATCTGACTCGAAGTGGTGTGCATGTCGTGTCGCATCGCCGCCTGCCGGGCAAGGGTCCGGGTGATGGCCCCTTTCCCCCGAGGATTTGCCGGCCAGTAGAGCAGATGGTCAATGCACGGGGCCACGCTATTCCCGGGCATTCTTGTAGAATAATAGACAGAATCGCACGCGGAACTGGGGTCCTAGATCACTCACAAACACACCGGGGCTGCCCCCAACAATGCCCGGAGACGCAAAGAGCGCGGGAGCTCTCACACAAAAACGCAGATACTCCCGGGTATACATACACTACATTACTCAGCCATCAGAGTTACATTATCCGTCATCATCCATGAGCGCTGCCATCATCATCGTAACCACCCACCCGCATCCATAGATGCGCAATGCCATCATGACTTGTCCACCTCGACTCCCGCCACGGCCACCATGGTCTGCGCCACCTCCAGACTGTCCGCCTCGTCCTCTCGCTCCATCTCGCTCCTAGCCAAGTCGACCTTGGTCTCGACCGCCCCCTCGGGCCGCGCCACCACGTTCAAGTCGCTCTGCGTGCGGCTAGTGACCTCCTTGCCGGCCACGGTGAAGGTCACGTCGCACTCGAGCCGATAGCTCCGCCAGAAGTTGTACGTCCTGAAGCTGGGCACTAGCGTGTGCGGAAGTCGGAGCGTCACGATGCACGACTGCCTATTGAAGTTGCCCTGCCGGGGCTTGAAGGCGGCCCCGGGCGGCGAGCGCGACGTACGCAGCTCCGTCGCCTTGAACGTATGGGCCTTCATCTGTGCAGGCTTGTCGGGCGAGGACAGGTCCGGTGCCCGCAGCACGCGCACGCCCGTGTGGGAGCGTAGGCGGAACTTGAGGCACGTGACGGCAATGTCAGGCACGGGGAAGTTGTACAGCTTCCCCGGCGGTGGCGGGAGCACGTGGAGCGACAAGATCACCTTGACATCTGCTCCAGGCACAGAGAGCTTGGGCGTCGTCACCGTGTTGGAGAAGTAAAAGTTGGGCGCGGAGCTGCTGAAGGCGTCGCGCAGCTGTTCACAGAGAGACAGGCGGCGGTCCTTGGAGAGCTGTGCCGTCTGCACCGTCAGTGCTGCAGTGGCCGTGCTGGGCTGGCCCATCAGCTCTCGCACCTTGGAAAGCGGGAGGCGCCGGCTCGTGATTCGTATTGGCACCTGACAGCTTGCTTCGGGAACGAGCCTCCCAGTGGTGGGGTTGAGGCTCGAGCGGACGGCAATGATCTTGTATTCGATGTAGCCACGGCCGGAGCCTCGGGCGCTGAGGCTGATTGATGACCGCGGCACCATGGCCATGGAAGGCGGCAGAGCATGGCCTGGCTGACACTCGAACGGATCGTGTCCAGGCCAGTCGTGCGTCCAGTACTTTTCAAAGTTGTAGTCTTTGGGAACATAATCATCGAGCCGTTCGAGATCATCGGCCGTTGTGTCCGGGATGGTGACGGCGAAGCGAGGCACCATGCCATATTGATCGGGCTTGAGGTGTGTCACTTGGTACAGAAGTGGAGACTGGTCGACGTACTCTGTATCGCAGAGGTCGCCGCGTAGGCACGTCTTCGCACGGCCTTCGAGTATGACGTGCACATGGGTTGGGTTCCGAGCAGATTGGTTCCAGCCGGAAATGTAGCCAGTCACCGTGTCCTGGGGCGCATAGAGCTTCGAGGGGTCATCGAGATGGAGCTGCAGATCCGTGGGACTGAAGGAATCTCGCGGACGTGGGGGGAAGTGGATTGCAATGTCCTCCTTCTCAAAGTCCTTGTCGGTAGGGCTGGCATAGAGGGAGTCGTAGTCGTCGTCATCATCATCATCATCATCATCATGGCGGGACAGTCCGACTTGGATGTAGCCAAAGTCGGGGGCGCGAGAGGCGGGGCTACGCTGCATAGCCCCCCTCGAGTCTGGTGTGGGGAGGTTAGACAGAGGGCGGGGAAAAGTGGAGAGTAAACGTTGATCCCTTGTTGAGACGGCCATCTGATGTCGTCAGATACCGCGGTGGCTGGAGGGTCGTGTATGGAGACCAGTAGGGGAGCCAGTAGGGTGATGGATTTGCCGAGTTCAGCAGGGGAGTGTTACGATGGTCGTCTGAGAGATATTGTTGTTGCCGAGCAAGGCTACATTCACTGAAACGCCGAGGGGGCGGGTGCCAATGTGATGTTAATTTTCCAAGGCTAAGCTGCGTTGTACGGAACAAGAAGAAGAAGAAGACGAAGACGACAGTTGAAAGAGGAAATTGCAGAAGAGAGCACACAACAGGGCCGCGGCCGATACATGTACCCGGCCATGGCCCTCGGAATCGCAGGCGCATCGCATTGAGTTTCAAGGTGGTCCTTGTTTCGACAAATTGCCAATGGCCTATAACAAGGTGACAACGCATAACAAACCCATCCAAGCCAAATCTTAACCCCCTTTTCAGGTTTTCACGGGCCAGTGCCGTGGACGTCAAAGACATGCCGCTGAACAATGCGCGGGTGCTAGGCGTGGGAGTCCGCCTTCCAGAAGAGCCAGGCACCCACAGCGACAGCCTTTAGGGCAACGGCGGTCCACAGGGCGCCGGCCAAGCCCACAGGGCTATGGGCCCACAGGCCGCCGAACATGGCGCCAATCAGGAGCAGGATGGGAGCAGCGGTCCGCCGGTTCCGCTCGACGTTGGCGAGGGCCGTCAGGTTGGGGTCGGAGAATAAATCGCAGTAGTTGCTTGTCAAGACGACGCTGGTGAGGCCGCCATACTGGAGGACGCGCGAGGTGACGGCCTGGCCGCTCGACTGGAAGGCGACGGCGGCGAGGGGCACGAGGACCTGCCAGCGCAGGCCGTCGGAGGCGCGGGGCCAGAGGGTGACGATGAGGGCCGCGAGCACGATGAGCAGCAGCTGGAGCGAGTACGAGACGACCAGCACCCAGCGCCGTCTCGGGGACAGGTAGCGGTGGAAACGACTGAAGAAGAAGGAGCCGAGGCAGAAGAAGGAGATGGACGTCAGGGCCTTGACCCAGCGGATGCCGTCCGAGGGGGCCACGAGCCCCAGGCCCAGGTAGACTGTATTGCCTGGAGGGGGTTAGGGGCGGGCGCTGACTGGCTGTACCTGGGCACCTAGGCACCTAGGCACCTAGGCCAACGGGACCTAGGCCAACGGCAGGGCTTACTCACCCGTCTGCATGCTCACAAAGGAGCCCCAGATGGCCGTGGCGGAGCTGTCCAGCAGGCCCGTGATGATGTAGCAGAAGAGCAGGACGGCGTCGGCCCAGTCCTTGCTCACGTCGGCGGCCATGTACGCCTTGAGCTGCTGACTCCGCGCCCGACAGACGGCCGAGGGTTTGCCGGGGCGCGCGAGCAGCGGCGTGTGCTCGTCGGGCGGGATACTGCCGGCAACTGGGGGCGCATGGGAGCTGTCCATGTTGGGGAGGGGGAGGGGGGGAGGCAGATGGTGCGTCGTGCAGGATCCAGACAGAGGGCGAGGCGTGCAATTGATGAAATACTTGCCGGTGGAGACGGATCACCGGCATGGGGGACGGGGAGATCGCCAGGGACGCTGCGGCCGCGCGCCGGCAATCGCAGGATAGCCGTGGCACGCCAGCCGCGCAGGCTGCGGGGTCTGGAGCGCTGATGCCGTGAAGGTTTGGAGATGAGGTTTTGGGTGTTTATTCATCCCGGGGGCGTGTTTAGAGCGGGCGACGCTCAGCCAGTGGCCTGCCGCGGCCGTGACGACATGCGGACGGGGGGGGGGGGCGGCCAGCAGCACGTCAAAAGGGCTGCGTGCGCGCCCTCGCCGTCCTGCCTCTCCAGCCCATTCCCATTGCCCGTTGCCCATTGCCCATTGTCCACTGCAGTCTGTTGCAGTCAATTGAAGCTCGGCCGCCATGCGTTTCTCTCCCCTCTTGGCCCTGGGCATCTGCAGCCGCGCCTGGGCTGCGCCCGTAGACCAGCAGCCGCTAGCCACGCCGGGCCGCCATACTGGCCCCCATGGCGACAGCGGCCCCAGCGGCCCCAGCGGCCCCAGTGGCCCCAGTGCCCCCCCCTACACGCCCGACCACCGCGATCCGTACGATGGCCGCATCGACTCGACCAAGGACAGGCTCCAGCCGCTGCCGTGGAGGAACGGCGACGGCGCAGACATGCTGGGCCCGCGCAACAAGCCGCGCGAGAGGCAGAACCCCGACCTGGTGCGCCCGCCGTCGACCGACCACGGCAACATGCCCAACATGCGCTGGAGCTTTGCCGACTCGCACATCCGCATCGAGGAGGGCGGCTGGACCCGCCAGACCACCATTCGCGAGCTCCCCACCAGCAAGGAGCTGGCCGGCGTCAACATGCGCCTGGACCAGGGCGTCATCCGCGAGCTCCACTGGCACAAGGAGGCCGAGTGGGCCTACGTGCTCGAGGGCGAGGTCCGCATCACCGCCCTGGACGTCGAGGGCGGCTCCTTTGTCGACGACCTCAAGAAGGGCGACCTGTGGTACTTCCCCTCCGGCCACCCCCACTCCCTCCAGGGCCTGAGCCCCAACGGCACCGAGTTCTTGCTCATCTTCGACGACGGCAACTTCTCCGAGGACTCGACCTTTCTGCTGACCGACTGGGTCGCCCGCACCCCCAAGGAGGTTCTTGCCGAGAACTTCCGCGTCGCCCCCGACGTCTTCAGGGCCATCCCGGACAAGGAGAAGTACATCTTCCAGGGCTCCAACCCAGACTCCATCGACAAGGAGATCCCCAAGAGCAAGGGCTACAAGAAGTCGAAGCTCCAATTTACCCACAAGATGCTCGACCAGGAGCCGCTCAACACCACCGGCGGCCAGGTTCGCATCACCGACTCCACCGTCTTCCCCATCTCCAAGACGGTCGCTGCAGCCCATCTCGACATCCACCCCGGAGCCTTGAGGGAGATGCACTGGCACCCCAATGCCGACGAGTGGTCCTTCTTCATCAAGGGCCGCGCCCGCGTCACCATCTTTGCCGCAGAGGGCACCGCCAGGACCTTTGACTACCAGGCTGGCGACGTCGGCATCGTCCCCAAGAACATGGGCCACTTCATCGAGAACCTGAGCGATGACGAGCCGCTCGAGGTCCTGGAAATCTTCCGCGCCCCAAAGTTCGAGGACTTTTCTCTCTTCCAATGGCTGGGCGAGACCCCGAGGCGCATGGTCAAGGAGCACCTGTTCGCCAACGACCCGGAGTCTGGCAAGAAGTTCGAGGAGGCCGTCTGGGATGCCGAGAAGGATCCTCTCAAGGAGAGAGTCGACTTGGACATTGAGGAGGAGAAGGCCGAGTTGTGAAGGGTTGCCTCCACCGACGTTGGCGTTTCTTGTGAATTTGTAGTAATATCCAGGGTGCACGTGCCACTCATCCACCTCCTCGTATACATCATCTCTAGTCTGCGTCAGTTTTGGTCCACAATATATTCCACCTTTTCTCTCTCCCAAAAGCTCACCCCAAAAAGACATTCCATCATAAGACACAATCGTTTGTGAAGCATATGACGTTAGCTGCACGAAACATTGGCGCTGTCAGCATGGCTGCGGGGTAGCTTCTTCATGGCAGTCCCCCCCCCCTCCTCCTCAACATCCAACACCCATCATCTCATTGACGGGCAGCACGATCTAGCTCGCTTAAGAACACATGTCACTTCCTGCTCGTTTATCGGATGTTTGATTCCATACATGGCAAGTTTATCGCAACTTTTGAAGAAATGGAGGGAAATCTTGCCTGTGGATCGGAGAGCAATGCATCCTATTATGTTCTCCAGGCAACACTTGGCCATGCCAGCGCAAAAGCCAAACCCAGACTGGGGTACGAGAACGAGTGGTCGTAATTGGATGCCTTTCTTACTCCGCCTGGGTCTACATATGCCATGCAGTGGCTCACCGGAATTTGGCCCAATGACACCCTTGCATCTTCAGCCCTCCTAGTTTCTCGCAAATCTGTATTCATCGGCGAGAATGGAACGAGATGATCAGAAATGTTATACACAAAGACTTCAGCCGCTCTGAGACACAAGTGTGATTTCCTGTGGTGATTCAGTTTCTCGCTGTGACTATGCCAAAACCCAGCCTTGCAAGTCCAGCCTATCTAGTTCAGCCTTTCCAAGAGAGCCTTGTAGGGATGCCGCCCACTCTCGGGGCAGAAAAGCGCCAATATACCTGGTACTGCTGCAGCTGCTCAGATGGACCTCTCTCGACCAGCAATCATGCCGCCTGCGTAATATGCAGGGAACAACACGAGCTGTGTAACCAGTGCGTCATCGAAGCTACTCCGAACCTAGCGCAGATATCGGAAGCTCAGCCTCTCACGGTCGAAAAAGTCCGTCGTTCGGATCTGTTGGAATCACGTGAAATCCACGAGACAGTTCCAGTTTTCCTATCAGAGGTTACTCAGAATGATGAACGCTACCACAAAAGTAGCTCTGCAGTGGTCACTCAGAAACACACTACAGTTCCTCTTTCATCCTTGAGTATTGACGAGACTGACGACTCGGACTCGGACTCGGGTTCGGATTGTGATAGCGATTTCGGCTCACTCATTTCCTACGACAGCAAAGACGATTCCGAGAGCGGGGATTGGCGCCACGGTCCAAGGGAGGCAGTACATCCTGAAATAAATACCGAGGGAGACTACAGGGCCCCGCGGCCGTGCGACAGCACTGATCCGGATCAAACCAGGGTCCGAGGCTTTCCTAGTCAACATGTCAGCCATGCACCTGTATCACACTCATCAACACGCGGGAACAGAGATACAACAGTTGTCCGCCTTGAGAACAAATTCCGGCAAAACTCTAGGAGCCAAACACGGGGAAGGAGCAAACGCAAGAGGCAAGACTCGGACGAAGAGGAAAATGAAGGCCAGCAAAGTTCATCACATTCGCTGAAGCGACAATCCGAGCCCGGCGCCAGGTGGCTTTGCCCTTACTACAAGGACAACCCATTTCGACACGTTGCTTGTGAAGACAGCGAGTTTAGGGACCTATCCAGGGTGAGGTTAGTCAGAGCATCACGTTCTTCTTCCTTGGGCATGCACTCACCGAATGGCACAGGGAGCACTTGAAACGGGTGCATACCATTGACGCGTGTGGATATTGCCCTTCGCCCCGGACGCAAGCTTGCCCGGTAGAAGGGGTAACGTTTCTTATGCTGAACCAAATCAAGGGCCGAACAGGCCCGCAAAGGTCCAGCAAGACAAAACAATGGGACATATTGTGTGAGGTGCTATTTGGGCGCTCTGGCATCAACCCTCGTACGTCAGTAAAACCATGAGGCCTCGAACCATACTCACAATACCAAGGTCGTGAACCCAATGACCATGTCCGCAGTATCGATGACGGGCTGCGTCATGATACCCGATCTCTTCTACAGGCAGAGTTCAAACACGGACTCCCCGATGACATGAGGAAGAAGAGAAGGGACATGTACTGGAAAAGCTCCTATCGCCTGGACAGCATCTTCTTCGGAAGTTTTCCCGGCGAAGTGAGTAGGTGGCCAGAGCCTGCGCTGACCACCAATACGACCACAGCTCCCTCTTCTCCGAGCCAGGGGGTTTTCCACTCGACCACGGCTGATCCAAAGCCCAGTGGCGGCGGAATCTCCACCTGGACAGACGAATCCATGGATCCGTGGGCATCCACCAACATTGATGTTGCTGGTTTGAACGAAGGCACCGACAACATGGACATGAATTTTCCTGGTTCGACGGCTTTCAACCCGGGGCTTGCATTCCAGCCAGACAGCTTCGGCTCGGTGGATTGTGGCCCATACAGCCTCACGCCCAGCATGACGGGCAATGGCTATTCTCTTGGTGAATTGCAGACGTCCTTTGAGGACTTCAGCGGCGCAGAAATGGCCGGGCAGTCTTCAGCGCATCATGGCACATGGGAAGAAGAGCAGAAACGGCTGGAAGGGGCGGCAGACGGAGAATGGGCCCGTGACCATGCAAGACAGGATTCAAACCACGGCCACTTTTCGGACCCACTGGGAGAGCCATGTTTGAGTGTGCCATCTCAGATGTACGGCTTCGAGCAGATGCTGTGGGATGGATCAAGATACGGTGATGTGGGTTTTTGAGGGCATGTAGATGTTTCCCCACGACGAGGTGGATGAAGGCAGTTTGGGGGCGGTTTTACAGCGGCTGCTGTGAGCATGGGCCCAGGCTCGCTGCACAGAGGCGGAGAAGCGGGACTGAGCAGCATCGCAGGAGACGCACGCGGCGGGGCGACCAAGGACAGCAGAAGGGCGGGAGGAGAGGACGGCGGCCAGGCCATGCCACGACTGTGTGAGGAAGCGGAGTGCGGCACGGGACGTGTGCTGGCAGTCTTGTCTTGGATGCCATGGAGTCTGTCGGCCGTCGCGCCACCGTCGCAATGGCTCTGGCTGGGGGGTGGAGGAGAGGAGTGGCAGCAGGGGTGGAGGTGCCCAGGTGGAGGTGCCCAGGTGGCAGCCGCCGCCCCGTCCGCCCGCCTTAACCCGCTTAAGTAACCCAAGGTTCGGCTCCCCTCGAAAATCTCCGGAGCCGACTCGACGCTCCACCGCCGTCTGCCGCGCCCTGCTGCGACCCGCTGCGACCCGCTGCGACCTGCAGTGCCTCTTCCAATGCATGCCACGCCATTGGACTCCTCCCACGTTGATGTCGATGCCGCAGGCTGCCCGTCTCGATAGCGCCACGCCGTTTGGTCCCTGAGTTTCGAGTCCAAGGAGAAAAGCAAACACGGTCTTCTATTTTTGACGTCGTCAAGCGACTTGGAGGCGGTCCCAAGATATTGGACGCCGCCCGCATCTTGTGGCCCAATGCCCGCGCAGCCAAAGTAAGCCTGTCTGTGTGTGGCCCGCATGTTGCGAGCTCAGCCCTACTGCGCCGACGCCCATGGCCGCCTGGACTGCAGTGCCCCCGGACCGGGACCAGGGAGCCGTCTCCTCGGCTGCCTCCCTCCTTGATTGGCGCTTCCACCTCCCACGAAAAGCTTCTCTGCGCCTCCGCTGCGTAGATTGATGAGGAGCCTCCGTGGGGCCGTGGCGATCGTCGCTGTGGAGCCACCCCTCTCCCACCATCGTCCACCATCGTCCACCATCGCGAACTGATACCGGCGGGCCCCCCCTCGACCACCAAGAGCTCCCCTTTCCCCTGTTTGACCACCGCCTAGGCCAATTCCAAGGCCACTCTCCAGGCGTGCTGCTGCCCGCTTCTGGACGCAGGTGAGATGTTGCTGAGTAGAGCTCCGCCGAGCCCCATGTGGCAGCCAGTCTCGCTTCCATGGCCCCCGTGGACCGCAACACGCCCGCGGGAGCGCCTCACGCAGCTAGCTGCTGGCTCTGCAGCTGCAATATTCTTGCTTGTACACAGCCTGCCGCATCCGGCGAGTGCAGCTTTGCTGTGCACCGCGCTGGGGGTGCGATCAGCAGGCATGGCTTCCTGTCATCCCCCTAGCACATGCAGCCATGACAACAGCCCGACGCATCTTGGCCCGCCATGGCCACTTTGTAGTGTGCTCGGGCCAATCTCTTCACTATGCCTGCACCATGACAGTTGCCAGTCATGGCCATCTCAGCATCGCTAGCTTGTCCAGGTGCTCCTCAGATCTCTGCCCCGTGGCCTCGGACCACCCGGCGGATGGCTATTTTTGTTTGCCATCTGCTCTCTCGACCGGCTGTATAAAGACCATGCCCATCTCCCGGCACCAGATGACCAGCAAGACGTTCACTTCGATCCATCCCAGCCCGCCGCCTCGGTAATAGTAGGACAGTCCTTCTCTCTTCCACATCATTACACGCTGCATAATGTATATTTCCAACCTCTTCGTCTCCCTCCTTGCTGCCTCCAGCACCGCGACCGCTCTCCAATTCTCCCATGTCTCCGAGGCTGCCTCGGACGCAAAGCGTGGCCTGCACGATGCACTCAAGAACCTGTTCGGCCGTCAGGGGACATGCCCACCCGTGTGGAAGGAGATATCCACCACCCTGACAGCTCAGTTCCTGGCCGATGGCCAGTGCACGGATGCTGCTCGTGCCGCAATCCGAGCTGCCTTCCACGACTGCTTCAACGGGGCCTGCGATGGATCTCTGATCCTTGCCAACGAATGCTCCAACTCCGAGAACAGAGGTCTCGAGCGTCTCTGTGGAAACTTGGCTACTGTTGCCAATGATAACAAAGTTGGAGTTGCCGATCTAATCCAGTTCGCTGCCGGTATGTTCGCTTTTGCCGCGCCCTGCATGTGCACATCATTAACCTTATTCAGCCCACGCTATCAAGACCTGCCCTGGCGGTCCCACCGTGCCTGTCAAGGTCGGCCGCAAGGACTCGAGCACCGCCAACCCCACCGGCATCCTGCCCAGCGGCAATGCAGACGGCGGAGACCTTGTCAAGCTATTCGCATCCAAGGGCTTCTCGCCCGTCGACCTTGCTGCTCTCATCGGGGCACACACTGCTGCCAAGCAGTTTACCACCGACCCTTCCCGTGCTGGGGCATCCATGGACTCTACCCCTGGCCAGTGGGACAACAAGTACTACTCTGAGACCATCAGCGGCAAGGCACCCTTCACCCTTCAATCCGACAAGAATATCGCCAGCAACTTGCTCACTGCCGCTCCCTTCAAGTCCTTTGCCGCCAGCCAGGGTCTGTGGGCGGCTGCCTTTGTGCCCGCCATGACCAAGATGAGCATGATGGGCGTCGACTCCAAAGGTCTTGTTGACTGCACCTCTGCTCTCCCCGGAGGCAGCCGCAAGCGTGATGTCAAGAGCTCGCCTCTTTTCGACCGTTTGGGCTGGTAATTTTTAATGCTCCTTCTCCTTCTCCTTCTCATTTCTCATTCTAATGATATCCGATTAATGTCTGCATTCTCTCATCTCTATGTGGGGTCTTTGGCGTTTGGTAACATACATGGGCTAGCGGATAAGGCGCTGTCTTCCCAAGATTATACTTTGCGAATGGCGCAACGCACATGTCAGGGATTACTCAAGAGTTTAAATTTTCGGCACTGTAATAAAACTATAATAGACCTTGGAATTATTCCTTAGCATTATATCTATGCATATACCGACAAGAACTGCAGACAATCATATCCCAGCGCCCTGGTGTTCCGTGCTTGTGACCCTTGTTGCAGATCCTTACAGCCAATCTGGGGTCCAGGCCTCGGAAGCACAATCGCAACACTTTGATGAAGGGCCACCTTATCAACCCACCTTTATCCGAGTGGGATATTCTTTGCCAGTTTCCATCTATAGAAATGATTTGACCGCAAAGTCAAATCCAAGAAATGCCAAAATCATTTCTCGCAGCTACAACTCCCTAATCTAGAATGTAGACTAGGCATAAATGTCATTTCGTGAGTGACGAGCGAATGCCACACACAAGTGCCTTTTCTATTCCAAATTGCACCCCAAGAAGTGTACATGACAGTGTCGCAAGCAGACTGTAGGTGCATCAGGAACCCTCTACCATTGGCAGTACCTTTGAGCACCGCCATCTGGCCCTTGCCCGAGTCTACAACACAAAAGGCAACTCAAAGCCCCCCCTTCAACTTCCATGCCGTGGAACTTCTCAAGAGATATGATTTTCATTGTACCGTCTGAACAATATGTACATGCGCTTTATCGATCCTTCCGCCAGTGTGGTATTTATCCGGTCCCGGGCGCTTGACGATCCAAAAAAAATCAAGCTTTCCCGACAAAAAGAATCGAGTGTTACACCCATCCGCAATGTACTGTGGTCTGCATAGCTTCATGCAAGAGACTTTATCCGCACATCCCTGTAAGTATACATAAGCCATCGCAACACGCGGGAAACGCCTCCCAACGCCACCGCAATACCTGGCCGTTCCTCGTTACAATGGAGGGAACAAAAACAAACTAGGATTCAAAAGGTCGTCAATCAATAAAGGCATACCAATTCGGTATAAATGTGTAATTTATGCTATTAGAAACAATGTGCGTGAGTGCGTGGGTGCTTTACTTCTTGCGCACTTCGGGCTTCGGAAGCGGAGGCGAACGTGGCTGATATGATTGGCCCGGACTACCCTCCGCGACAACCCTTCCAGCTCTCCTTGTCACCTCATGACATGCGGCTGTTCAGACGGATCCTACCGGTAGCTTTTAGGCGTTCCGGGTGTTGGAGGGACGTTGAGATGGTGAGACTAGGGTCGCGTGGGGGTGGCAGTGGCGTGGAGCAGTTCGTGGCGAGGACTAGGCAGTCTGACATGAGAGCCATGGTTTGCTAGTATATAAATAGATGGCTTAGACAGTGCAAGTCAATTGCGGTGGATTACTAGGCTCGGTTTAGTGGTTGTGAACCAGCTGTGCGCCAAAAGGATGATGGATTCCTCTAGAAGTCAGACGAGCTGTGAGAGCTTCCAAAGCCGCCATCGCGCACCCTTTGTTCTTTGTACATGCTCTGATCGAGAAACCGCAGAAGCTAGATGTCTGTAGGTTACTCTCATGGAAGAGAATATTGTTTGTGAGTCCAATAAATCTGAGAAACTGACACCCTTCACCAACAATGAACCAAAGTAAGCCATCAGGCGATAGCCGGCTAAATATCTTTCGAAGAAAAATCAAAAGTTTACAATTCTCTCCACCTTTGTGACTATCAGGAAAATAAAACATACATTTAAGATCCAAGTTATCCAACAAGAAAATAGTACATGTGTGCGTGTGAGGATATTGAGAACACATAGTTCAAGGTCTCATAAGAAAAACGGTGGGTAGTACATGGGCCAATGCGGTCTACTCGCGCGTATCTAGATAGTTTTCCTCCGCATAAATGACAACAAAGTCCTTGTTAGCTACCTGGCCCCTTTAGAAGCATTTCCGAATTCTGCGAACCGTAAAACGCGTAATTTTATGCAAAACTGGAGAACAGATTAGGACTATGGCAGTATTCTGAGCCATTTTTATTCCTTTGAGTCCTGCTTCCTTGAAATGTATCCAACAAGGTATATATTAATCCGGGTGCTGATATCTTTAGGTAGCCATGGATGCTCCGGCTCCGTTTTTCTTGCAATAGTGGTTCAGCTCGTCGCCGCCGATATGCCATGCCTCGGAAGAGCAGACATCGAGCTCACCGATATTTTTCTTCACAATAGTCAGCCTGGTGTTGTGTTCCCCACATTGAGTGGCTGTACGAACCATGGTGCAGTCTGGGCATTGATCCCATTGCTTGCTTCCAGTATTTCTGGCAAGATAATCTCGGCATGCTGCCTGTGTTGCATTTGAATTGTAAACAGTTGTTTTGCCCTTGTGGTCGACACATATCCCAACGTTGTGCAAATCGGCTGCCACGAGTGGAGCGAGGAGCACTGAAAATAGAATGGCCAATTTGGTGTACATGGTGGAAAATGGGTTGGCAGAAGCTCAATATAGTCAATAGACAAAAGCAAATAAGTGAATGAATGCGGTGAGGAGTGCTGCGGTGAATTGATGACCTTTCAGACGGAGGACCTTGCGGTAAATATCACTCTCGAGCTTGATTCTCCCACAAATACTGCATATTGGAATGCAGCTTAGTGATCCAGCTAAGCTAAATAAGATTAAAATCCGGCATCTATTCTTAGTTTGAAACAGGAATGATCCTTCAGCTCTTGGGGTCTTCACCGTCAATTTTTCATAAAGCATGACTCGATCGAAGATTCGTCCGAACCTCCTTTTCTCCGGAATGACTATACCGGTAATCATCTATGGAAAGTAGTGAAAAAGAGGCAAATGTACCAATGGGAGCACATGTCCGAAATTCCCAGTGGTCCTTATATTGAAACACCCAAGACTCTTGCGCCCCCAAGGTGGATATGTCGTCAGGCAACCCCTAAGCTGCTTGGAAGCCTCTTTGGGCATACTAGACGGTCGAGACTGTCATGCACCGCGGCCCAATAAGCTTATTTGGTCTCTTGAAACACTTTGTAGAACATTCAGCCAATAGAGTGGGGCACTAAACGCTACACAACTCATGCGCTTCGGCCCGATGAGCTTGTTCAATCTCTAAACGACTCTCACATCCGATCCTCTGACACATAGTACGAGGACCCTCCACGCCCCGGTTGTCATCACGCCAATAACTCAGGTACCCATAGTAGAAAACAAATTTTAGTACCGAGCTAGCTACATCTGCTAAAGGTCCTACCAATCGGCACTGGATCGCTTATCGGTCTTACTTTTCGGCGTGTGCCGAGCAGTATAGCACCATGCTCTGGTCTCCGCGTAAGACACCGTGCTAATCAAGGACAAGATTTATGAGTTGACTTGAATCGTATATCAAAGGGGGTGCGTAGTATAAATATGTGCCGTTACCATCCTGAACCAATCGCCACAGCACTCATTCTTTTACTATTCAAGTCTCTACTATTCTACAAGGTCTTCATAGACCTTTTTACACTCGTTGATACGTTATAACGCACACTCGTTCGCCAAAAATCTATAACTCCATAAATCACTCCAACATGCAGCTTACTTCCGCATTCGCACTTGCCTCAAGTCTTGCGCTTGTCTCTGCATTCCCAACTCCAGACGGTGCTTCAAAACCAATCACCGTCCGTCACGATGACGTCGTTCTTGTAGGAGAAGGCAGATTTGAGGTCATGAAACGTTCCGAGTTTGCCGAACTCGAGCAACTCCGCAAGTCAAGCATTCCGCCACCCGCACCTGGCCACTTCAACGCATCTCTCAAAAGCTATTCGGGGCCTGAACTCGGCCATGCGATCTCGGAAAGCAACACAAGCTCACACACCAAGCGGAAAAATCAGAACATCATCATCCCGAATGAACCTCAGAGGTTCTTGGGGTGGGATGTCCTGATGAGCCAGGTGGTAAAGGGCGCGCCTACGACCATCTACGTGGGAACTGGATATGAAATCTCAAACGAGATCAGTGTGGGTGTCGGTTTGGAGGTAGGCCTCATCTCGGATTTCTTGAGTGTGAGCACTTCGGTCGATTATTCCAACAGTTGGACGTCGACGCAATCCCAGGAGCTGGAGGCCGAGGTTCCCGAAGGCATGTATGGAGCCTTTGTAATTAATCCATGGACGAACCGGCAGAGCGGGTATGTTTGGACCGGCGATATGGGCAAATTGGGCGCAGGGGGGAGTCGGACTTACTGGCAGGCGGATTCCTTCGAATCGAGGAAGTACGGGGATCTCGCCTGGGTGGATGGTTTGATCACCCTTTGCACTGGCGCCGAGTTTCCTCTTAAGAGATGTATGGGAGAGGGAACTTTGTAAGATACATGTGCTTGGATAGACGACGTTTTATTGTTATGTTAGACGCAGGTATATTGTGCTATTTTCTTTCCACGACTTTCCGGGTACATATCTCCAGTGCAAGGTCTAGCGTCTACTGGTCGAATTACTTGTAGACTCAAGGCCGACAGATATCTCCGCAATCATCGACCTCCATTCATCCCACATGAAGTCAGCAAAGGTTTCATTCTGGAGAACTTGTATTCCTGTCAATGCAAGTATCTTTGCGGTTTTAATTGCCTGATCATGAGCAAAGTCCTGAATAATTCAGTATGGGTTACAATCATATGGTCATGTTTCAAACTTACAGTTCCAGCTTGTTCGCGGAAGCCCGCATTGTGCACAGGAGCCGATCCCCCCACGGGAAAGTTGACCTGAATGGATGGCAGAAACCACGAGACGTTACCCTGGTCAGAAGAGGCTGATGCTTCATCGCTGGCATCTTCTGGCGCCACCACAGTAAAGTTGGACGTCTCGGGATCTTGGGATGGATCAAGATGCTCCATTTGAAGCTTGTAGAATTCGTTTGCCAATGAAAAGCTAGGGTTTTGATCCCAGTAGTCTTGGAATGGAGCGATCTCGATAGAAGTATTGGTTGCGTTGGAAGAGGCGTAAAGTATGTTGTAAAGCTGTTGTCTGACGTGCTCGGCGCGAGGCCTAGAGGAGCCTCTTACTCCCCAGACAGAGTCCACGAAGTCCGGGATGATGTTTGCTACCATGTCACTCTGACCTTGAACAATATGGTGGATACGATCAGTGCCCATGAGTTGCTGGCGGAGCATTCCTGTCATCGAGTATGCAGAAACAAACCCATCCAGTGCATTGCGTCCTAACCAAGGAGCAGCAGCAGCATGTGACGCTTCGCCCGTCCAAGTGACATTTGCCCGCCAAGAGGCCAAAGTCTTGCTCCATGATCCATAGACATTGTTTCCAGGATGAGCCATTAGGCTGCAATCAAGGTTTTCATACGCTCCCGCTTCGAGCAGCCTGACTTTTCCACCTGCAGATTCCTCTGCCGGCGTACCAATGAGTCTGGCAAGATTAGCAACCTCGTTGATAATATTCTACACGCAATGATAGCTTACACTACTTTACCGCTGATACCCTGGTTTTCCAATGCTTCCTTGACTCCTATGGCAGCTGCCACCCCGACAGTCGCTATGAGATTATGGCCACAAGCATGTCCAATGCCAGGCAGCGCATCGTATTCTGAATTAAAAGACACTGCACGCCCTTCGCCGCTTTGAAACTCAGCGCGGAAAGCTGTACTGATGTTATGCGCGCTTCGCGTTACGTTGAAGCCTTGCTCTTCAAGGAATTCCGTCAGCGTATCGTGCGCTTGAACTTCCTCATAGGCTATTTCCGGGTTCTCCCATATCTAGCCTTCCGATTAGCCATGGAAATCATTTCACATTTGATTTGAAGGTTGACTTGCCTTCCGGTTGACTTCTCTAAGACCGTCGTTATTTTTGTCGATTGCAGCAAACACTTCATCTGTAAGTCCATAGACTTGTGGAATTCCTATCAGAGTGCTCGCGCTAAAAAGCAGTCGAGCGGTAGATGACTTCATTGTATATGATCAGGTACTGGGCGCCTGAGACTTCTAAATTCACCTCCAAGGGGGGTGGGGTTATATAGGCAAATCGACTGTCCTATCACCTCTCTACCAGCACAAAGCTGTTGCTTGTCAACTCGCGCAGAGTAGATAGCTAGCCTTAGCTTTCTCCACCCTTATCGGCAACATTTTCGGCGTACACTAGCCGAAGAGCATCAAGACTTCCTATTCCAGAACTGCCGATATCGCTCTTCGGTTCGGAAGAAGGAGCGGGTATGTCCATTAAGATAAGACCGCAATTACAACGCTACGCTATTACAAACTTATGCGACAGATCAGAGTATTTTGAATAAGATAGAGTGAACTGCGAGTAGTGTATACGAACATCTAGAGTGCTAAGCAACTTGACCTTGACCTTGCATACAAGAGTATAGAAGAGCCAAGTCCCTGTCTCACGGCGCCCATTATGCCTAGAGCTCGATTATAAGTCAAGTAAGTTATCGCGGCTCTGTGCATTTTAAACGATAGTTACTATGCTTGAAGCAGTCCATGTTGCCGCGGCTGATTCCCGTTCGACCTTCCAAGAGTCTTGGCTGCGGGGCATAGACGCTTTGTCTTAGCTACCTGCCTATTTAAATAAGCAACACCGGCAGTTAAAAAGTCTACTATCTGAAGAGCTGTAGGAGTCCTTTTCTCTCAGCTTTGCTGGGCCAGGACTAAACGATAAGTATAGACAATATGTATAAACAGTAATAACGGGTTAAGGCTGTGCTACAGACTATAAGCGAGACTAGAAAGCAAGTAGCTGCTTAGATTAATTTTTAAAAATAAGTACTAGTAAATATTACGTAAGTAAAATAATGTATCTAAAAAGTTGTAAAAGTTTTTTTTTTTAATTTTACTAAACTAAAACTAAATATAGTAAAGTATTATAAGCGTTAACTAAAAAGCAAATATAAAATAATAAACTTTAGATTATACTCTGTATTATTTAACTATACTAAAATAAAAAAATTAAAAAATATAGAAAATATTTAGCTTTTTATTTAAAAAGCTATAAAAGTTTTTTTTTTTAGCTTTACTAAGCTAAAACTAAATAATAAATATAAATAATAAATATAATTAGTAATAAATTATAAATTTAAAAAAGTAGACGGCGCAGGCAACGCTTTTAAAAAATAGCTAATAATAAATATTAATAGTAAATACTTATTACTCTGCTAAGTTAAAATAAATTATATAATAGTTTTATAAAAATATTAACGCTAAATAAAGTTTAGTATAAATTTTTTTAAAATTTATAACTTAATATTTTATAAATTTTATAGTTTTATAAAAATAGATTTATAAATTTTAGTATATATATAGTCTATATAATTATATTTTATAATTATATTTACTTTATTAGCAAATTTATATTAAAGCTGTGCTACAGGCTATAAGCGAGGCTAGAAAGTAAGTAGCTGCTTAAATTAATTCTTAGAAATAAATATAAGTAGAGTTATAGAAGTAAAATAATATATAATATACTGTACAGATTTCTGTATTAGTAATAAAGCATAATAAGTTAATAGTTAATTCTAAATAATAAATTTATTAATAAAATAAATATAATTATAAAGTATAATTATGCGAACTATATATCTATTAAATTTTTTAAATTTTATAGTTCTATAAAACTATTTTTATAAAACTATAAAATTTATAAAACGCTAAATTATAAGTTTTAAAAATCTTATACTAAACTTTTTTTAGTATTATTATTTTTATAGAACTATTACGTAACTTGTTTTAGCTTAGCAGAGTAATAAATATTTATTATTAATATTTATTATTAGCTATTTTTTAAAAGCGTTGTCTGCGCTGTCTACTTTTTTAAATTTATAATACTATTTTTTTTTTTTTAGTTTAATATTTTTATAGGCTAATTTAATATTATTACGCAGTACCGCTTATCGTTACACTTATAAAAATTATATTAATACTTAAAATATTATTATAATAGTTACTTATAAATGTTATATAAAAAATAATTTAACTTATAAACTATTATTATTAAATAAAAAGTATAGAAATTATAAGTATGCGGGCTGTTAGTTATATATACTAATTAATATTTTACTTTCTAATTTTTTTAAAATTAATTCTAAAATAAATAAGCTAGAAAAAAAAGCAACTAAAGCTATTTTAAAAAAAAAAATATTTAGCTAAAGCTGTTTTAGCACAAATACGCGATACACGTTCTAAATTAAAATATTTATAAAAATAAAAAAAGTTTTTTTAAAAAAAAAAAGTAAAAGTTATTTAACATAGATTTAAAAACTATAAAAAAACTAAAATAGTTAAAAGCACTAAAAACGCTAAACTAAAAAATAGTTTTAATAAATTTTAAAGCTTTTACTAGTACTGCAGCCGTAAACTAGTTTATTTTTTAATTTTTTAAATTTTTTAATAGTTGTTTTATATTATTAGATTTTTAATTACTTTTAGAAAATAAACTTTTTTTTTATAAATAAGTTCTTTTATTCTAACTCTGTATAATAGTAAATAATATATTTTTTTTAATATTTTTTTAGCAGTTGCTAACAATTTTATAAATTTTTTTTTAGTTTTTAAGTATTTTTTAAATTAAAATATTTTTTTATTTAACTAGAAATTTTTAAATAAACTATTTATTTTAAAAAAATTTTTGCTTAATTTTACAGTAGTTTAGCAGTACTTTAACTTTAAATTTAACTTTTTTTTCTATTTTATAATAGAAATGTTTTTAAACTAGTATTTTAGCGTTAGCAGATTCTAATAGTAATACGTAAAATACTAAATATATTCTAGTATTAGTAGAAAGTTAAAGTTTATAGTTAACTAGTTTTTTTTATTTTAGAATTAAAAATAGTCTAATCTTAACGTAATCTAATTTTTTACTTAGTTATATTATTTAAAAGTTTTTTATAAAAATATATATATATATATATATGTATATTTTTAGCTGAAGTGCTATTTTTTGTTTCTAGTTAATATAAAAACTAGTCTTATATTATACTGTTTTAATATTTTTCTGTAATTATTTATAAAGTTTTTATAATTTTTTTAATTTATCTATTACTTAACTTATAACTAGCTTAATTTTTTTTTTTTTAATTTTTAGTAATAAAAAATTTAAATATATTCTGTGTAATACGTAATAAAAAAATTATTTTATTATTACTAATTTTCTATTATTAAATACTAGTTATACTATAAATAGTAGTAATATCTAATTATTCTGTTTTTAGTTGCTATATATCCGTAGATATATCTTTATAATTTAGTTTATTTTTTTTATTTAACTGTTTATCTGTAGATAATATACTATTAATAATTTTTTTTTTAATTTTAATAGCTAATATTAGTGTTATCTAGTAGTTTAATATAAAAAATTTATTTTTATTACTAATAATTAATTAAAATAATTTATAATACTTAACTACGCGATTTAAAATAATTTATACTAATTTTAACGTAGTATAGTTATTTTTAAATAAAATTATTTTTACGTATTTTATAAATTTATTTATAACTACTAGAATAGTATTATAAAGTATTTTAAAAACTAGATTTTAAAACGTTAGTAGTCTAATAATAAAGTTTATAATAATATTTGTTTAGAGTTTATTTAGTATTTCTACAGTTTATAGCTTTCTATACTAAGTATATATACTATATTTATTTTTTTAATATATTATATATTTTTTAGTAAACTTTACTATTTTTTTTTTAATTTAGAAATATTATACGTCTGTTGTATTAGTTTAATCGTCTATTTAGTATCTAAGTATTTATATAATAAATTTTTATAATACTGCTAAATAATAGTTTAATAAAAATTTTTTAGTACTTATTAATATATTATTATAATAAAATTAATACTGCGTGCTAGTTTTAAAATACTATCTAGCACTTACTTAAAAATAGCAGCTTTGTTTATTAACTTAGTTTTTATAATATTTATCTTTTAGCTTAAAACGTCTACTTTTCTATTTTCTTTATCTAGTATATAAATAATTTTAAATTTATATTATTTTAATTTTTTATTTTATTTAATATATCGTCGGTCTAATAGTTTAGTTATTATAAATATTATTAGATTTTTATAATTTAAATATACTGTAAGTTCTAAACAGCTTTTTACATAAATTCTCTAGTATTTAAAAAAGTTTATAATAGTAAGTAGTTTTTTATTATAAATATTATAGTTTTTTTTAGCTCTGCTAAACTTTTTTAAATAATAAATAATTAAATACTTTTTTTTTTTTTAGTTAATATATACTTCTATTACTAAGTTTAATATATCTGTTTCTATACGTAAAAGTTTTTTACTAGTAAAAAATATAAAAACTAGTAGTAATATGCTTGCTTTTTTAAGTATTTTAAAAACTTATTACTAGTTTATATTTTACTTAAATAGTATATTTTTTTTTATTAACTTTATAAGTAGTAGTGTTTTTTTTAAGTAGTAATTAATAAACTGCCTATTAAAATTCTAAAATTCTAAAAGAAATTATATATTTTTAACGTTTTTTAGCGTTAGCCAGTTTTTAACTACTTTAATTTTTTTTAAACTAATTTTAACTCTGTATTTTTCTATAATATATTCTAAAAATTTAACTTTTTTTTTATAGAATTTATATTTTTTTAGTTTAAGTTATAGTTCTGCTTTTTTTAAATATTTTAGTACTATTTATATATATTAAATATATTTTTTAAAGTTTTTAAAAAAAACTAAAATATTATTTAAATATATAATAATAAATATATCTAAATATACTTTTAATATATTATTAATAAGTGCTTAATATGTCGCAGATACGTTAGTAAAACTAAATAGTATTATAAAATATTTATAGTACTTATACCGCGTTTAAAATATTGTTTTTTATTTTTTACTTTTTTTTATATATATTAAGTTATATATGTTTTAAAAATCTAAAACTATAAATATCTATACTTTAAATAGCTTATTTTTAAGCTTTTAAATATTTAGTAGTAGATATCTATTTTTAATTATAATATTATTAAATTTTTTAAAATCTATATATAACTGTAAAAATCTATTTTTTTTAAAAATAAAAATAATTAAATATTCTGCTTCTAACGTTAATTCGCGTATAAATTTTTTTTTAAAATTTTTATTAAAATATATTTATAACGCTATAAGTTTTTTTTTAATAAACTATAAATAGATTTAAAAATTAGATATTTTTTTTTCTAAAAAACTATTTTACAGTTCTAAAACTAATACTTAAATAACACTCTATTATTTACTTTTTTTTAAAAAAATAGTTTTTATTTACTATATTTTTTAGAAATTCTAGAAGTTACGTAAGTTATTTCTAAAACTTTTATTTTTTTATTTAGTAGCTTTTTATTAAATTTAGTAAAATTAATTTTTTTTTTTAAAAGCGTTTTAGTTAATTTTTTACTGCCTATATTATTTAGCGTAATTTTATTTACTATTAAATACTACTAATATATAAATTCTAATATAATAGCGTAATCGCATTTTATAAACAAAAATTTTTTTTTTACCTAATTAATATATAAATTATACTTTTTAAACTATAAAAGTTTTAAAATAACGTTATAAATAGCTGTATTTATAATATTAAAAAAAATCTCTTTTTAGTGTTTTTAGATATCTATAATAATTATAGCTTTTTAATTTATTAATACTTTTTTTAGTATTTTTCTTTTAGTAGCTGTATAAAAAAAATAGAATTATTTATAAATATACGTTTTTATTTTACTATATTTTATAGTCTGCTGTAAAAAATAGTTACGCTAAACTTTTATATTTAATAATATTTTTATTTAATATTTATTAAGCTTAATAAGTAGTTTAACTAAGTTTTCTAAGTTAGTAGCGTATAATACTTTAAATTAATTCTAAATACTAAGTACTGTTTTAAAAAAAACTTATTACTAAATTTATATAAGCGTTTTTTATTTTAATAACGTTTGTAATTATTATATAGGCAGATTTACTAAAAATTTTACGTATATTTTTTATTAATTAGTATATTTATTATAAGTTTTTCAGCTTTATTTATTTTAAAAAAATATTATAATTATTATTTATTTTATAGATAAGTGTTGTATACGTATATCTTACAGTTAAACTATTAATATATATTTATATAGTTTAAATAAAAACTAGTTTACAGCTATTTTATCTAAATAGTAAATTTAATATTAGTTTTTTTAATAAAAAGTCTATAAATAAATTACGTGCTTTAAATTTTTTAAATTTAAATAGTATTACAGTTTTTACGTATTTTAGCTTTATAAAAAATTTAAAACTATATTTAGTTTGCTGTTAAAGTTTAGTAGAACTTCTAACTTAATTTTTAAATTTTTTTAATTAATTTATTTTTATGTTTTAGAACTGTGTTGTTATCAGCGTTTCTCTAAATTTTAATTTTTTTTATTTAAATTATTATGCTTTTTTAACTGTTTACGCGTTATAAATAATTTTTTTTACTATATAAATATTTTTATTAAATTTTTTCTATTTTTTTTACAAATTTTAGCTAATTTTTATTTTTATTCTAAGTTTTTATTAACTTAAAATTTAGTAAGTTTTTTTAATTTATACTTACAGCTATAGTCGCTTAAATATTTTTTATAATTATATATATTATAAAAAACTTTTTTTTTATAGCTAAGTTTTTTAAACTTAATTTTTTTAAAAATACTTCTAAGCTCTGTCTAAGTACCTTTATTTTAATACTAAATATAATTAAAAATTTTTTTTATTTTTTTATATTGCAGTAGTTCGCTGTTATAAATAAATTTTATTTTATAAAATTTATTTATAATAACTTTTTATTTATTATCTGCGTCAGATTTATTATACAGAATAATTTATAATATATTTAGTTATTAAATAACTTTATTTTTTAATTAATAGTTTTTTATAATATAGCCTGTTTTTCTATACACGTAGCAAGTTATAGCTTTATTTTTAAACTTATTATTTTTTTTTATTATTTTTTTATCCCGCTTTCTAAATATTACTAAAAACTATTAGTTTATTACTATAGATGTTGCGAGTAAAATGCGTTATTTTATATTTAACTTATTTACTAGTATTAATATTATAGTACTTTCTGCTATAGTTTAGTTTAATACGTTATTAGTATTATAAATTTTAGTTTTAGTGTAATTTTATTTGTAGTTTATACAGTTTCTAATTAATATTAATAAATTTATTTATAAGTTATTTAAGTATTTTAAGCTGAGCTTCTAAGCGTATAAGTTTTTTTTTAATATTAAATTTAAGTTTTTAACAGTATATTATTATAAGTATTTTATTATTTTATTTAGTAAAAATTAATAGTTATTAAAATTTATTAGTATAGTTAGCAGCTGAAGCCTGTTATTTAAAATATTAAATATTTTATTTAGTAATTATATTTTTATTAGTAATTTTAAAAACTTATTTAATTTTTTTTTTAAACTTATTAAAATTCTCTATTTATTTATTAACGTTATTATTAGTTTTACCGTTTTTATACTTAATAAAAACTAGTTTAATCTATTAAAATATTTTATTTTTTATATATATAGCTGCAAATATAACGCGTTTTTTTTTTTTAATATTTCTACTTTAGAAGTTAAAAAATAAGTTAAGCTGTAAGAGCTAGTTTTTAAACTTATTTTATTTTTTATAATAAAAGTTAAGTATTATTATTTTAATAGAATTATTATCTGCTGTGTTAGATTATATAATTATATTAGTAGTAGCTTTAGTACTAATAGTACTACTAGTTAAAGTTAAAAGTACGCGTAATTCTAAAGTAGTACTTATTTTAAAAAGTATTTATAATATTAAAGCTGTGCTACAGACTATAAATAAAACTAAAAAGTAAATAGCTACTTAAGTTAATTTTTAAAAATAAATATAAATAAAATTATAAAAGTAAAATAATATGTAATATACTATACAGATCTCTGCATTAGCAATAGAGTATAATAAATTAACAGTTAATTTTAAATAATAAATTTACTAATAAAATAAATATAATTATAAAATATAATTATACGAACTATATACTTATTAAATTCTATAAAATTTTATAGTTTTATAAAACTATTTTTATAAAACTGTAAAACTTATAAAACGCTAAATTATAAGTTCTAAAAATCTTATACTAAGCTTTTTTTAGTATTATTATTTTATAAAACTGTTACGTAACTTGTTTTAGCTTAGCAGAGTAATAAATACTTACTATTAGTACTTATTATTAGCTATTTTTTAAAAGCGTCGCCTGCGCCGCCTACTTTCTCAGATTCGTAATAATCTACTATTTAAAATTAACTATTAATTTATTATACTCTATTACTAATACAGATATCTGTATAGTATATTATATATTATTTTATTTATATAATTTTACTAGTATTTATTTTTAAAAATAAATTTAAACAGCTATTTACTTTTTAGTTTTATTTATAATTTATAGTATAGTTTTAATATTATAAATATTTTTTTAAAATAAATACTATATTAAAGCTAATTATAGGCTATAAGCGAAGCTAGAAAGTAAATAGCTGTTTAAATTAATTTTTAAAGATAAATACTAATAAAATTTTATAAATAACGTGGTTTTTAAGCGAATAGCTAATCTAAATTAGTAGCTAATTTTTAACCTGCGTATTAAATATATAATAATATTATATACTAATAATAATATTTATTAATAATTATAGTAAGCTAATTTATTTTTTAAATTTATATTAAGACTGTGCTATAGGCTATAAATAAAACTAAAAAGTAAATAGCTACTTAAATTAATTTTTAGAAATAAATACTAGTAAAGTTATATAAGTAAAATAATATACGATATACTATATAAGTTTCTGTATTAATAATAAAGTATAATAAATTAATAGTTAATTTTAAATAATAAATTTACTAATAAAGTAAATATAGTTATAAAATATAATTATAACGTAAAGAATAAGCGAGTCGGCCGGATAAGCGAGTCGGCCACTCAATGCCAAGCATTTATATAAAACTTTAAAGCTTAATAACCTTTTTATTATAATAGCTATTAAAATAAAAATTTAATATTTATAAAATTAAAGTTTATAGCTTTTTATAAAGATAAAAAATCTATTTATAAGTTTACTAATAAAAAGGTTAGTTAGTTTTAAAGTTTATATAAAGTAATATTAGTTTAGTTAATATAATAACTTTAAAATAGCTATAATATATTAGAATATTTTTTTTATAAGTAAAATAAATATAAATTAGTATATTAAATTTATTAATATAGCGTGCAGTACTTATTTTAGTATAGTTTATTTGGTTTATTTAATAATATTATTTAAAAAGTTATATAATTAAACTTTTAAAAAATAGTAACTTTTTTAAAAATTCTAAGCTTATTATAAACTAATTAATGTATATTATTATTAGAAATATAATATTTTAGAATAATAAATATTAAAATTAAATATTAAAATTAAATTATATTTTAGTAATATGTATTTACTTATATAAAACGCTAAATTTAACTTTTTTTAAAAAGGTTTTTACTAAAATAGATTTCAAGTATAATAAATATTAAACTAAAAGTTTTTAAAAAGTTTTAAATTAAATATATAGTATATAAATTTAAAAAATAATTTTTTTTAATATTACTTAAATAAACCAAATAAACTATACTAAAATAAGTACTGCACGCTATATTAATAAATTTAATATACTAATTTATATTTATTTTACTTATAAAAAAAATATTCTAATATATTATAGCTATTTTAAAGTTATTATATTAACTAAACTAATATTACTTTATATAAACTTTAAAACTAACTAACCTTTTTATTAGTAAACTTATAAATAGATTTTTTATCTTTATAAAAAGCTATAAACTTTAATTTTATAAATATTAAATTTTTATTTGAATAGCTATTATAATAAAAAAGTTATTAAGCTTTAAAGTTTTATATAAATGCTTGGCATTGAGTGGCCGACTCGCTTATCCGGCCGACTCGCTTATCCTTTACGTTATAAACTATATATATATATATTAAGTTTTATAAAATTATAAAATTTTTAAAACGTTAAGTTATAAATTCTATAAATTTTATACTAAATTTTTTTTAATATTAATGCTTTTATAGAACTATTACGTAACTTATTTTAGCTTAATAAAATAATAAATATTTACTATTAGTATTTATTATTAGTTATTTTTTAAAAGTGTTACCTGCGCTGTCTACTTTTTTAAATTTATAATACTACTTTTTTTTAGCTTAATATTTTTATAAACTAATCTAATATTATTACGTAGTACTATTTATTATTATATTTATAAAAATTATATTAATATTTAAAGTATTATTTTAATAGTTATTTATAAATATTACGTAAATAATAATTTAACTTATAAACTATTATTATTAAATAAAAAATATAAAAATTATAAGTACGCAGGCTGTTAATATAAAAATTCTAGCTTTAGATAATAGTACTTGCTTTATACTAGAATTAATAACAAAAAAATAGCTTAAATAATATATTAATAGTAGTTTTAAAAATAATATTTGTCGCGTTTAAAGCGTGCGCTAAATATAAATTTTATATAATTTATTTATTCAGCACGCTAATATAAATATAAAATAGCTAAAGTTTTATAATATTTATAAAGAATTATTTTTTTAGCTACAGTTTTTAGTAGTAATCTATTAGTTTTAATAAAAAATCTTACTTTTATTTTTTTTTAAAAAAAAAAGTATTTAAAAATATATTTTATGTTTACGTTTCTAACGCGCTTTACGCATATATTATATATAATATATTTAATTTTATAATATTTATTATATTAGAATAAAGTTTATTTACTGTTTTATATTCTAAAATATAAGCTTATTATTTTTATTATAGTTTATTATTTTAACTTTAAATATATTAAAAAAACGTATTTCTATAATACGCGTTTTTTTATATAGTTTAATACTAAAAAACGTATAAATATTATTATAATATATATAATATATATGCGTTGCGCGTAGAACGTTATAAAATAAATAAAATTTTATAAAATATTTAAATACTATTAGTATAAGTATTATATTAAAAGTAATTATAGTAGTTATACAGCTGTAAGTACTTTTAATATTATATATTTTAAATATATTTTAGTTAATATTTATAAATTTTTTAAAAATTTAATAGTTATTTAAATTATTTATACAGACTTTATACACGCTATAATACTACTATTACTACTACTACTATATTTAAAACTAATACTGCTATAATTATAGCTAGTATTAAGCTTACGCGTTACTAACACTAATTTAATTTTAAATTTATTAACTACTACTATATTATTATTTATAGTAGTATACTTTTAAAAATTACTATTTAAATATCTACTATATGTTAAGACTGTGCTACAGGCTATAAGCGAGGCTAAAAAGTAAGTAGCTGCTTAAGTTAATTTTTAGAAATAAGTACTAATAGAGTTACGTAAGTAAAATAATATGTAATATACTATATAGGTATCTGTATTAGTAATAGAGTATAATAGATTAATAGTTAATTCTAAATAATAAATTTACTAATAAAGTAAATATAATTATAAAGTATAATTGTGCGAACTATATATATATATATATCTAAAACTACTGCTTAGTTATACTTAGTTACTTAGTACTGCTAAGTAGACTAATTAACTAAGTAAGTTACGTAACTGGCTATAGCGGTACAACTTTTATTAGCCCCGTTATTAGCTTATATTTATAGCTTATAATACTATTTTTTTTTTAGTCTAGCTTAGTTTTTTAAGTTAATATATAACGTGCGAGTTTTTTTTATTACTGCCTACTTTTATAATAATATCTAAAATACTAACAGTTTTTAGTACTGTCTGCTGTTATTATTTAGCTAATTTTATTAAAGCTGTAAAAAAAGTTATAGTTTAAAAGTATTTAACTTATATAAAGTATAAATAAATATATAAAGTGTATATTTATTTTAAAAAATATAATAAATATTTATATTACAGATAGCGGTGCAATATTCGCGTTACTTAGTTTAAGTTTTAGTATTTTACTAAAAAAAAAAATTATAATAGTAGATAAAAGAGTTGTATAAAGCGCAGAATACAGCTGTAAAAATATATAAAAAAGTTTTAAAAAACTTATAAATAGCAAAAGCTAAAAAAAAGCAGCTTTATTAATAGATAGATTTAATTAATTATTATGTAGAAAAGGCTATATCTGTAGAAAAATAAAATTTAAAAAAATAAAAGTAATAAAAACGTAAAGTGCTGTTTAAAGTTTTTATTTTTAATAGTTTTTTTAAAAATTTTATTTTTATTTTTTTTTTAAGCACTTAAAGCGCTATTAAAAAGTTTTCTAATAACTTTTAGAAAGTATCTGTGTTATCTACTAGTTTTTAAATATTTAGTTATATATAATATATTTTTTTTTTAAGTATATTTTTTTTAATTACTTTTATATAGTAGTAGAAGTAGTTTTGTTTTTAGCTTTTTTTGAATAGTTACTAACAGTTTTATAAGTTTTATTTTAGTTTTTAAATATTTTCTAATTTTAAGTATTTTTTTTATTTTACTAACTATTTCTGTGCGAAATAGTTATTATAGAATTTATTTTATTTTATTTTATAGTAGCTTATTAGCGTTTCTACTTTAAATTTAGCTTTTTTTTCTATTTTATAATAGAAGTGTTTTTAAATTAGTATTTCAGCGTCAGCAAATTCTAATAGTAATATCTAAAATATTAAATATATTTTAGTATTAGCAGGAAGTTAGAGTTTATAGTTAACTAGTTTTTTTTATTTTAAAATTAAAAATAGTCTGATTTTAACATAATCTAATTTTTTACTTAGTTATATTATTTAAAAAAAATTTATAAAAAAATATATTTTATTTATTTTTTTTAGCTAAAGTGCTATTTTTTATTTTTAGTTAATATAAAAAAAAGTTTTACGTTATGCTGTTTTAATATTTTTTTATAATTATTTATAAAGTTTTTATAATTTTTCTAATTTATCTATTACTTAACTTATAACTAGCTTAATTTTTTTTTTTAATTTTTAGTAATAGAAAATTTAGATATATCCCGTATAATACGTAATAAGAAAATTATTTTATTATTATTAATTTTTTATTATTAAATACGAGTTGTGCTATAAGTAGTAATAATATCTAATTATTCTGTTTTTAGTTACTATATATCTGTAAATATATTTTTATAGTCTAGTTTATTTTTTTTATTTAACTATCTGTTTATAAATAGTATACTATTAATAATTTTTTTTAATTTTAATAGCTAATATTAATATTATTTAATAGTTTAATATAAAAAGTTTGTCTCTGTTACTAATAATTAATTAAAATAATCTGTAATACTTAACTATGCGATTTAAAATAATCTATACTAATTTTAATATAATATAGTTATTTTTAAATAGAATTATTTTTATATATTTTATAAATCTGTTTATAACTACTAAAATAACAGTATAAAATACTTTAAAAACTAAATTCTAAAACGTTAGTAGTCTAGTAATAAAATTTATAGTAATATTTATCTAAAGTTTATTTAGTATTTTTATAGTTTATAGTTTTCTGTACTAAGCGTGTATACTATACTTATTTTTTAAATATATTATATATTTTTTAATAAACTTTATTATTTTATTTTTTAATCTAGAAATGTTGTACGTCTGTTATATTAGTTTAATTATCTATTTAATATTTAAATATTTATATAATAGATTTTTATAATACTGCTAAATAATAGTTTAATAAAAAATTTTTAGTATTTATTAATATACTGTTATAATAAGATTAATACTGCGTGCTAGTTTTAAAATACTATTTAGCGCTTACTTAAAAATAGTAGCTTTATTTATTAACTTAGTTTTTATAATATCTGTTTTTTAACTTAAAATATCTATTTTTCTGTTTTTTTTACATAGTGTATAAATAATTTTAAATTTATACTATTTTAGTTTTTTACTTTATTTAGTATATTATTAGTTTAATAATTTAGTTATTGTAAATATTATTAGATTTTTATAATTTAAATATACTATAAGTTTTAAACAGCTTTCTGCGTAAATTCTTTAGTACTTAAAAAAATTTATAATAGTAAGTAATTTTTTATTATAAATATTATAGTTTTTTTTAGCTTCGCTAAATTTTTTTAAGTAATAAATAATTAAATACTATTTACTTTTTTTTTAACTAATATATATTTTTATTACTAAGTTTAATACGTCTGTCTTTATACGCAAAAGTTTTCTACTAATAAAAAATATAAAAACTAGTAGTAATATGCTTGCTTTTTTAAATATTTTAAAAACTTATTACTAATTTATATTCTACTTAAATAGTATATTTTTTTTTATTAACTTTATAAGTAGTAGTGCTTTTTTTAAATAGTAATTAATAAACTGTTTGTTAAAGTTACAGAATTTTAAAAAAAATTATATATTTTTAATATTTTTTAGTGTTAGCTAGTTTTTAACTACTTTAATTTTTTTTAAACTAATTTTAACTTTATATTTTTCTATAATATATTCTAAAAATTTAACTTTTTTTTTATAGAATTTATATTTCTTTAGTTTAAGTCGTAGTTTTACTTTTTTTAAATATTTTAGTACTGTTTATACGTACTAGATATGTTTTTTAAAGTTTTTAAAAAAAACTAAAATATTATCTAAATATATAATAATAAATATATTTAAATATATTTTTAATATATTATTAATAAGTGTTTAATATGTTATAGGTGCGTTAGTAAAACTAAATAGTATTATAAAATATTTATAGTACTTATACTACGTCCGGAATACTGTTTTCTATTTTTTATTTTTTTTTATATATATTAGATTTTACGCGCCTTAAAAATTTAAAACTATAAATATTTATATTTTAAATAGTCTATTTTTAAGTTTTTAAATATTTAGTAGTAAATATTTATTTTTAATTATAATATTATTAAGTTTTTTAAAATCTATATATAACTGTAGAGATCTATCTTTTTTAAAAATAAAAATAATTAGATATTCTGCTTCTAACGTTAATTCGCGTATAAATTCTTTTTTAAAATTTTTATTAAAGTATACTTATAATAATATAAGTTTTTTTCTTATTAAACTGTAGATAGATTTAAAAATTAAAATTTTTTTTTTTAAAAAGCTATTTTACAGTTTTAAAGCTAATACTTAAATAACGCTTTATTATTATTTTTTTTAAAAAAAGTAGTTTTTATTTACTATATTTTTTAGAAATTCTAAAAGTTACGTAAGTTATTTTTAAAACTTTTATTTTTTTATTTAGTAGCTTTTTATTAGATTTAGTAGAGTTAACTTTTCTTTTTAAAAGCGTTTTAGTTAATTTTTTACTGTTTATATTATTCAGCGTAATTTTATCTACTATTAAATACTATTAATATATAGATTCTAATATAATAGCGTAATCACATTTTATAAATAAAAGCTTCTTTCTTACTTAGTTAATATATAAATTATATTTTCTAAATTATAGAAGTTTTAGAATAACGTTGTAGATAGCTGTGTCTATAATATTAAAAAAAAAAATTTCTAATATTTTTAAATATCTATAATAGTTATAGCTTTTTAATTTATTAATATTTTTTTTAGTTACTATATAAAAGAAATAAAGTTACTTATAAGTATATGTTTTTGCTTTACTACGCTTTACAGCCTGCTATAAAAAATAGTTATACTAAGCTTCTATATTTAATAATACTTTTATTTAATATTTATTAAGCTTAATAAATAGTTTAACTAAGTTTTCTAAGTTAGTAGCGTATAATACTTTAAATTAATTCTAAGCGTTAAATACTGTTCTAAAAAAAACTTATTACTAAATCTATATAAGCGTTTTTTATTCTAGTAACGTTTATAATTTTTATATAGATATATTTATTAGAAATTTTATTTATATTTTTTATTAACTAGCATATTTATTATAAGTTTTTTATTTTTATTTATTTTAAAAAAGTATTATATTTATTATTTATTTTATAGGTAAGTATTATATATATGTGTTTCGCAGTTAAACTACTATTACATATATTTATATAGTTTTTTTAAAAATTATTCTACTAATACTTTATTTAAGTAGTAGATTTAGTATTAATTTTTTCTATAGAACGTTTATAAGTAGCTTACGTACTTTAAATTTTTTAAATTTAAGTAGTATTATAATTTTTACGTATTTTAGTTTTATAAAAAGTTTAAAACTGTATTTAGTTTACTGTTAAAATCTAATAAAACTTTTAATTTAATTTCTAAATCTAGTTAATTAATTTATTTTTATATTTTAGAACTGCGTTATTATCAGCGTTTCTCTAAATTTTAATTTTTTTTTATTTAAGTTATAGTACTTTTTTAACTATTTACGTGTTATAGGTAATTTTTTCTACTATATAAATATTTTTATTAAATTTTTTCTATTTTTTTTATAAGTTTTTATTACTTTTTATTTTTATGTAAAGTTTTTATTAATTTTAAACTAAGTAAGTTTAGATAGTATACTGCTATTACTATTTTATTTAAATTTATAACTAGCGTTACTTAAATATTTTTCGTTTTCGTGTGCGTTACAAAAAACTTTTTTTTTTTATAGCTAGGTTTTTTAAACTTAACTTCTTTAAAAATACTTTTAAACTCTATTTAAATGCTTTTATTTTAATTTTAAATATAATTAAAAAAAATTCTGTTTTTTTATGTCGCAGTAGTTTACTATTATAAATAAATTTTATTTTATAGAATCTATTTATAATAATTTTTTATTTATTATCTGCGTCGGTTTTGTTATTTAAAATAATTTATAATATATTTAGCTATTAAATAACTTTGTTCTTTAATTAATAGTTTTTTATAATATAGTCTGTTTTTCCACACACGTAGTAAGTTATAGCTTTACTTTTAAACTTATTATTTTTTTATTACTTTTTTATTTTAATTTTTAGATATTACTAAAAACTATTAGTTTATTACTATAAGTATTATAAATAAAATACGTTACCTTGCGTTTAATTTGTTTACTAGTATTAACGTTATAGTACTTTTTACTATAGCTTAGTTTAGTATATTATTTATATTTTAAGTTTTAGTTTTAGCGTAATTCTATACATAGTTTATATAGTTTTTAATTAATATTAATAGATTTATTTATAAGCTGTTTAAGCGTATTAAGCTAAACTCTAAAATATATAAGTTTTTTTTTAATATTAGGTTTAAGTCCTTAACAGTATATTATTATAAATACTTTATTATTTTATTTAGTAAAAATTAATAGTTATTAAAATTTATTAGTATAGTCAGCCGCTAAAGCCTGTTACTTAAAATATTAAATAGCTTATTTAGTAATTATATTTTTATTAGAAATTTTAAAAACTTATTTAATTTTTTTCTTAAATTTATTAAAATTTTTTATTTATTTATTAACGTTATTGTTAGCTTCGCTGTTTTTATACTTAATAAAAACTAGTTTAATTTATTAAAGTATTTTATTTTTTATATACGTGACTGTAAATATAACGCGTTTTTTTTTTTTAATATTTTTATTTTAAAAGTTAAAAAATAAGTTAAGCTGTAAAAGCTAGTCTTTAAACTTATTTTAGTTTTTATAATAAAAATTAAGTATTATTATTTTAATAGAATTATTATCTGCTATATTAGATTATATAATTATATTAGTAGTAGCTTTAGTACTAATAGTACTACTAGTTAAAGTTAAAAGTACGCGTAATTCTAAAGTAGTACTTATTTTAAAAAGTATTTATAATATTAAAGCTATATTATAAGCTATAAGCGAGGCTAGAGAGCGAATAGCTGTTTAAATTAATTTTTAAAAATAAATACTAGTAAAGTTACGTAAATAAAATAATATACAATATACTATACAGATATTTATATTAGTAATAAAGCATAATAAGTTAATAGTTAATTCTAAATAATAGATTTGCTAATAAAGTAAATATAATTATAAAGTATAATTATGCGAACTATATATATATACCTAAAGCTGCTGCTAAGTTGTGCTTAGTTACTTAGTACTGCTAAGCAGACTAATTAACTAAGTAAGTCACGTGACTAGCTATAGCGGTACGACTTTTATCGGCCCTGTTATTAGCTTACGTTTGTGGCTTATAACACTATATTAGTATAAATTTTTAAATTAATTTTAATTAAATAGCGTCGCATTACAAATACGCTTAAATAAATTATTAGCTATTTAATCTATATAGTAAGTTCGCGTTTTTAATATATTTATAGTATATATTAATATATTTATAAAGTAGTAGTACTAGTAGTAAACTTAATAAATCTAATTCTAAGTCTAAAAACAACTTTAAAAAAAAATAGTTTATTTAACAGAAAAATAAATAAATAAAAAGTAATAATCTGCGTTTTAGCGGGTACAGTACTAGTTTAGTACTATTTTTATATATAGTATTTATAAGCTTTAGACTAGTAATTTTTTACTATTTTAACTTATAATTTTAGTGTAATTTTTATACAATTTATATATATATATTTATATATAAGAATTTTAGTTCTAATGTATTCTACAAGCGAGCAGCGCACACAAGCAAGCAGCGTATTTTCTAACTACCTCAGCACCTACGCAACTACCTACTTAACTACCTTAAAAAAATACTATAATACCTTAATACAATAAGTAACTATAGTAGTTATACTGTTATTTTATATATATAAAAATTATATTTTTACTTTTTATAGTGCGTGCAGCGCGCTTTTAACTGCTAGCTGCTACTAAAGTAAGCTACTTTTTTATATCTTTTTTTATTTAATTACTTTTTAACGTTTTTTTAAGCTATAATTTCAGCTTTTTTAGTTTTTATTAGAGTTTTTTATTATTAAATTTATTTTTTATTTCGCTATTTACGCTGCGTAGCAGCTTTATTAGCTTTTTTAAAATTTTTAATTTAGCTCTAAAGCAACGCAGCTAAATAAGCTATTATTTTAGCTTTTTTCTTAAACTAACTAAAAGCTTTAATAATAGAAGTAGATAATAAATTTTTATAACTTCTAATTCTATCGCAAATTAATATTAATTAAGCTTTTAGCTCGTACGCGTTACTTAGTATTCTAACTTTTTACTAAATAGTTTTAGAAAAAGCTAATATAAACGTATATAGCTTTACGTTAAACTTTAATAGTACTATTTTTAAATTATATAAAACTATTTTTACTTTTTAAAAGTTTACGCGTATATTATTTTCTGTAAAAAATTATTTAAAAGTTTTTTTAAAAGCTAGTAAAAAAGTAATTTTATTAATATAGTTAATATAATTATGTGCTAAGCTAAAGATTTTATTACTGTACGCCCGCTTTAAAAATAAAAAGCACTCTATATTAAAAAGCTAGAAAAAGTATAATAAATGCGGGGGTATATAAAAAGTAATAATCTTACTCGCTTTATAGAAGTTTTAAAAAGCTAAAAAGTTATAGTTTTTATAGCTGTTAATAATAAGTAGTTAGTACGTTTCTACTATACAGCTTTGTATATAAATATTAAAATATTTTAGTTAATGTATTTCTAGCTAATTTATTGTTCAGCCTGTCTTACTAAGTAATATATACTAACTAAATAAAATATTATTATTTTTGTACTATATAGAGAAATAGTGCTTACCCGTAAAAATAATAAAAAAAAAAATTATTTAGCTGTACACGTTAATTTTCTAAATTACTATAATCTACTTATAATTATTTAGCTAAGTATTTTTAGATTAATTCTATCTTTTTAAAGTTATAACTACTAATTAAGCTAAAATTATATTTATTATAAAGCCTGTCTTATCGAAGTTATACATATTTTTATTAATAATACTATACTTTTTTTTTATATAATACAGCAACTTAAACTAAAAGCTAATAATTTTAAAATTTTTATATAGAATCTGCTAGCGATTCTGCTAGTAAGTTAATTAAACTTAAAAATTTAGCTAACGCTTAATAAAGTTACTAAACTAGTTAATACTAATATAGCCCGCCTCTTACGCAGTAAGTAATTAATTAGCTATATTATATATAGTATTTAGTATAAGTATAAATTTTTATAAATCTAGCTTAAAAATATAAGTAATAATTACTTTCTTTTTAATTTTAGTTAGCTATTTTAAGTTAAGCTAGTAATTATATCGCGTGGGTTATCCAGCGCGTTAATAACAGACTATAGCTTCTAAAACTTTATAGGCCTCAGCAGCGCGTCGTACGCTTTAAATTAAGTAATTATTAATAGCTAAAAAAGTAAGAACTACAGAAGCCTCTTTGTAAGTTAATTGGGATTCTTTTAGTAGTAGTATTATAAGTATAAGTAGTATGTGCTGGGGCAGTTAGAAGGTGCGCCGCTCGCTTGTGTGCGCCGCTCGCTTGTAAAATACGTTAATTTATAGTTACAAACTATATTTTTTATATTTTTAAAATTTAAAACTAAAGTTTATATATTTTAAAAATTATTATACTTTTTCTAGCGGAGTAAATATTATAGTTAACTTTTTTTTAAACGTTTTTTAAAAAAAAATTTTACTTTCTAAATTTTTTTCTTTTTTAGTATAATATCAGAGAGGTATATATATATATATTTAGTTTTAGTTTCTATCGCTTTAATAGAAAAATATAAAATATATTATAAATATAATATAAAAATAGTAGAAGTAAGCGGTATGCCTGCGATCTAACTATATTTTAAATTCTAAATAAATTAATAAATTTACTAGTAAGCTTTCTGCTTAGTTATTATACTAAATTTATATATTTAGTATTAAGTAGTATTTAATTTTTTAAGCAGAAAGTTTTATATTTATATTTTTAGTTATAATACTAACTTTAATATTTTTATATTTTTTTTAAATGCTCTGTAAACGCTGTTTTTACACTATATATATATTTAATTTTATTAATTATATTTAGTATTTTTTTTTTTAGTTTACTGTTTTAAAAAAGTTTAGTAAATAAAAATTTTTACTATAAACCGCGTAAAAAAGCGTAGTTTTTATAAATTTATATACTAAATTATTATAAGCAAATTATACTATTAGTAAAAATTATATCTAATTATTTTAAAATAATAAAGTAAATATTTAAAAATATTATTTTAGTATTTAATTTTAGTATTTAGTTTATCTGTCTGTCTGCAGATAAAAAACAGTACTTAATTTATATTTTATTTATAGTTAGTAGTATATTTCTGTTTAAAACTTAAAAGTAAAAATAACTTTTCTATTTAATATAACATTTTTTTATATTTTAAACTTTAATATAATATTAATAAAGTAAGTTTCTGTAAACTGTTTTACGTTCTATATTTTTAAAACTAGTATATAAAAAGCTATTTTTAAAAAGTAGTATACTATTATAAAAATTATATTAAACGCGTTTTTTAAAAAATTCTTTATAAAAAATAAACTAGTAATAAAGTTTAGTATTATTTTTTTAAAAATATTTTTAAATACTAACAGCAGTAATAGTTTTTTATATTTATTATATTTTAAAGTTTTGCTTTTTTAGTATATAGCGTAAGTTTTTATATAATTTTAAATATTTTTACTAATAAAAAACTAATAATAAATTTTTTTAATTAGTTTTAGCGTTCTATATACGCTAAAATAGCCTGCTATATATATATTATAGTTTTAAAATAAAATTTTTTATTTAATAGCTAGTTTATTTAGAACGTATACTCTACTATTATATTTTAAAAAATTTTTTTATTTATGTGCTAAACGTGCGCTTTACTACGTTTTTAAATACTATTTTTACTATAGCTAATACAGAGTTTAAATAAATAATTAAAATTTTATTTTTACAGATTTACTGCTAATTAGTATTTTAGCTAATAAATATAGTACGTATAGTATATATTTTATAGTACTAATAGTAAAAATTTAACTAGTTCTATAAATAGAAACAATATATATTTTATATATATTTAATAAGCTGTATTTATTCGCAGATTCTTTTACTTTACTAACTATATTTTTTACTAATAATTTATTTTATAAAGTAAATAATAATTAGATTAGTAGTAGATTTTTCTGTATATAATCTACTTTTTATAAAAAAACTATTTATAAAGTTTATTTTTTTTAAATAATATTTTAATTTAAAATTAAATACTACTAAATATATTATTTGTTTTATTTACTATAAATTAAGTTTTTATACTACACGTATACCGCGCAGATTATTATAATTACTTAATATTTATATAGTATACTAAGTGCTTTTAAAATAGTATTATTACTATTTAAAATTATATATAATAGCTAAAAGCTTGAAATTATAGATTTTGTAGTTTAGCTCTATAGTCTATAATTTTTTTAATATAAAAATAATTAAATACTATTTATAATTTTTAAATAGTTAAAAAAAAAATTTAATATAGTAAAAGTTAACGCGTCTATTTCTACGCGGATTAAATAAATAAAATTATAATAATATAAAATAAATATATTTAAAAAATAAGTTTTTAGTTTTTTAAAAAAATTATATACAGTTTTGTTTTAGTAAAAATTCTAATTTTTTTAAAATAAATTTATAAAAAAAATAGTTTTTTTTATATATTTTTTAATAAAGCGTTAGTAGAAGTGAATTAATAAATAGTTTTATTTTTTATAGTAATTTAAGTACTATATATACAGCGCGCTAGTAAAACGTAAAGTTATTACTACTAATATAAATAAAAATATTATTTAGATAGACTACGTAAATATAGTTTAAATATTTAATAAAATTTTTATTAATATAAACTTAAAAGCTTACAGAAGTATTTATTAATTTAAATAGTATTATAAAATATTTAAAGTAGCTGTAGCGGGTTCTAAAAGCGGTTTTTTACTTATTACTTATTTTAATTTAAAGTTTATAATAAATATTTTAAAAGTTTAAAATTATATAGTAATATACGTCTAATAAGTAGTTTAACGTTTTTTTAATTAAAAAAAAATAAATATTAATTTTTAATAGTAATAGAGTTTAAGTTTTTATAGTTTATATAGAAGCGGAGAGTTCTGTTTTTTTTAAAAATAAATAAAATTAAAACTCTAGTAAAATTTATACTACATTATATTTCGCTATTTTATAGTATTTGTTTTAAGTATTTACGTAGCATTTTAAACTTATATAAAAAAAATTATAAAATAAATTATAAAGCAGTTTTTTTTTATTAAAAAAATTATATAATTTAATAATTTAAAATTAAAAAATGTAGCTGCGGTTTTTTTTATTAAATATATTAGTATAGTTTTGTAATACTTTTAGTACGCGTGTTATATATATTATATAACGTAAAGAATAAGTGAGCCGATCGGACAAGCGAGCTGATTAGCTCTCTAACTGCTCTAACGCGAGCTATCTACACCTATAATACTTTTACTAAATAATTTTTAATTAACTTATAACGAAGTCTGTATAACTTTAGCTTTTATAGTAATTTAAAATAATTTAATTTTAAGTATATAATACGCTGCGAAAGCTTATAAAGTTTTATTTACTACGCTATATAATTAACGCGCTAAATAATTTATAAAACGTAATTACTAGCCTAATTTAAAATAACTAACTAAGCTTTAAAAAAGTAATTATTATTTATATTTTTAAGTTAAATTTATAAAAATTTGCGTCTACGCTAACTACTGTATATAATATAGCTAATTAGTTACTTACTACGTAAAAAGTAAGCTTTATTAGTATTAAATAGTTTAATAACTTTATTAAATATTAGCTAAATTTTTAAGTTTAATTAATTTATTAGCAGAATCGCCAGCGTATTCTATATAAAAATTTTAAAATTATTAGCTTTTAGTTTAAACTGCTGTATTATATAAAAGTAAAATATAGTATTATTAATAAAAATACGTATAACTTTGACGAAACAGGCTTTATAATAAATATAATATTAGCTTAGTTAGTAGTTATAGTATTAAAAAAACAAAATTAACTTAAAAATATTTAGCTAAATAATTATAAATAAGTTATAGTAATTTAAAAAATTAACGTGTGTAGCTAGGTAATTTTTTTTTTATTATTTTTACAGGTAAGTACTATTTTTATATATAGTTTAAAAGTAAAAATATTTTATTTAATTAGTATATATTATTTAGCGAAACAGGCTAGACAATAAATAAGCTAAAAGTATATTAGTTAAAGTATTTTAACGTCTATACGCAGAGCTGTATAGTAAATATATACTAATTACTATTTATTAATAGCTATAAAAGCTATAACTTTTTTACTTTTTAAAACTTCTGTATAAAAAATAAAATTATTACTTTTTATATACTTCTATATTTATTATATTTTTTTAGTTTTTTAATATAAAGTGTTTTTCGTCTTTAAAGCGCGCGTATAGTAATAAAATTTCTAGCTTAGTACGTAATTATATTAACTATATTAATAAAATTACTTTTCTACTAGTTTTTAAAAAAACTTTTAAATAATTTTTTATAAAAAGTAATATACGCGCGAGCTTCTAAAAAATAAAAATAATTTTTTATAACTTAAAAATAGTACTGTTAAAGTTTAATATAAAACTATATATATCTACGCTAGTTTTTTTTAAAACTATTTAGTAAAAAATTAAAATACTAAGTAACGCGTATGAGCTAAAAGTTTAATTAATATTAATTTATAATAGAATTAGAAAATATAAAAATTTATTATCTGTTTTTGTTTTTACAGCTATTAATTAGCTTAAAAAAAAAGCTGCAGTAATACTTTATACAGCTGTATTATTTAAAAGCTAAAATAAAAATTTTAAAAAAGCTAATAAAACCGCTACGCAGCGTATAAAGTAAAAAAAAAATCTAATATAAAAAAACTTTAGTAAAAGCTAAAAAAGCTGAAATTATAGCTTAAAAAAACGTTAAAAAGTAATTAAATAAAAAAGGCGTAAGAAAATAGCTTATTTTAGTAGCAGCTAGTAGTTAAAAGCGCGCTGCACACGCTGCAGAAAATAAAAATATAATTTTTATACGTATAAAATAATAGTATAACTACTATAGTTACTTTTTATATTAAGTTATTATAGTATTTTATTAAGATAGTTAAGTAGGTAGTTGCGTAGGTGCTGGGGCAGTTAAAAACTAATTAGCTCGCTTGTCTAATCGGCTCGTTTATTCTTTATATTATACTTTAAAAATACACGCTTTGTATTTTTTATTATTACTTATAATCTAAAAAATATTTAGAAAAAAAAAGTTAGAATTAGTTTTTTCTATTTTTTTTTCTAATTTTTTAATAGTAATTAGCTAAATATTTACGCTAGTATAGTTTTAACGCTATATTTAAACTTTACAGTTAAAATAAATATACTTTTTTTTTAAAAAATTTTTTTTTAATAATAAAAGTGTTTTTTTTTATTAACGCTATAAATAGTAGTTTATATTTTTTATTCTGCGTTTATATTATCTGCTAAACGTATTTAAATTATATATAACGTAAAGAATAAGCGAGTCGCCAGGACAAGCGAGTCGCCGCCTTCTAACTGCTCTAATACTTTCTAACTATACCTACTATATCTCTACTAAAATTCTTTTAATTATTAAATAACGAGAGATTTATAATTTTTATTTTTTTAGCTATTAAAAATAACTCTGCTTAAAGCGTATAACACGCTGCTTCTGCGTATAGTGTTTTCTGTATAATATTTCGCAATTAACACGCTAAATAATCTACATAATATAATTACTAGTCTAATTTAAAACAGTTAACTAAGCTTAAAAAAAAAGTAATTGTCGCTTATATTTTTAAGCTAAACTTATAAAAATTTACGTCTATACTAAATACTATATATAATATAGCTAATTAGTTACTTACTAAGTAAGAAGCAGGCTATATTAGTATTAAGTAGTTTAATAACTTTATTAAGCGTTAGCTAGATTTCTAAGTTTAATTAATCTGCTAGCAGAATTACTAAAAAGTCTTATATAAAAATTCTAAAATTATATATTTTTAGTTTAAGCTACTGTATTATATAAAAAAAAAATATAGTATTATTAATAAAAACACGTACAACTTTAACAAAACAGGCTTTATAATAAATATAATATTAGCTTAATTAGTAGTTATAGTATTAGAGAGACAGAATTAACTTAAAAGCACTTAGCTAAATAATTAAAAATAAACTATAATAATTTAAAAAATTAACGCGTGCGGCTAAGTAATTTTTTTTTTTATTATTTTTATAGATAAGCACTATCTCTAAATATAGTATAAAAGTAATAATATTTTATTTAGCTAGTATATATTACTTAGTAAAATAGGCTAGATAATAAATAAGCTAAAAGTATATTAGTTAGAGTATTTTAATATCTATACGCAGAGCTGTACAGTAGAAACGTACTAATTACTTATTATTAATAGCTATAAAAGTTATAACTTTCTAGCTTTCTAGAACCTCTGTAAAAAAAGTAAAATTATTACTTTTTATATACTTCTGTATTTATTATACTTTTTTTAATTTTTTAATATAGAGTGTTTTTTACTTTTAAAGCGCGCGTACAGTAATAAAATTTCTAGCTTAACACGTAATTATATTAACTATATTAATAAAATTACTTTTCTACTAGCTTTTAAAAAAGCTTTTAAATAATTTTTTATAAAAAGTAATATACGCGCGAGCTTCTAAAAAGCAGAAATAGTTTTTTATAATTTAAAAATAGTACTATTAAAGCTTAACGTAAAGCTACGTATATCTATACTAGCTTTTTTTAAAGCTACTTAATAAAAAGCTAGAATATTAAGTAACGCGTACAAGCTAGAAACTTAATTAATATTAATCTGTAATAGAATTAAAAAGCATAAAAATTTATTATCTGTTTCTATTATTAAAGCGCTTACTTAGTTTAATAAAAGTACTATAATACTAACTTATAAAGTTGTATTACTTTATACGTAAGTTAAAAACTTTAAAAAAGCTAATAAAGCTGCTACGCAGCGTATAAAGTAAAAAAAAAAAAAAATTTAGTATAAAAAGATCTTAATAAAAGCTAAAAAAGCTAAAATTGTAGCTTAAAAAAATATTAAAAAGTAATTAAATAAGAAGAGGCGTAAGAAAGTAGCTTGTTTTAGTAGCAGCTGGTAGTTAAAAGCGCGCTGTACGCGCTGCAGAGAGTAAAGTTACAACTTTTATATATATAAAACAGTAGTATAACTACTCTAGTTACTCTCTATATTAAGTTATTATAGTATTTTTTTAAAGTAGTTATATAGGTAGATGCGTGTGCTGGGGCAGTTAGAAGAAACGGCGACTCGCTTGTCCTGGCGACTCGCTTATTCTTTACGTTACTATATAAATACTTTAGTAGTGTGCTTCTATTTAGCCTAATTTAAAAAGCTTAGCTTTTCTAATAAATAATAAGTTTATTTCTACTATAATATATTAGCTAATTAAGCTAACGTCTATTTATAAATTTAAAATAACTTATAACTGTTTTTTAAATATTATATTTTTGAATATACTGCACGTACGCTTTATATTTAATATAATATATATAAATATACGCTTTACTATTTTTTAATTATAAATAAAGCTTAGCTTTTTTCTGTCTAGTAGATATAGACTAAAATCTAATTTAAATTACTGTTTTAGTATTTATTAGTATAATAGTTTATTTTCTAGCACTTAAAATAGATAACATTATTTTTATTATATAGTAATTTATTTACAGAAAGTGTAGGCGCATTAGCTATTTTTTATTTTTTAAATTTTTTATAGTAATTATTACGCGTAAAAAATATATACGTTATAAAAAATTATTATAAGTTATACTTAAAAATAAAGTTTAAAGCTACTAAGTTTTTTTATATTACTAGTATTTAGTAGTAGTTAGTTATTATCTGTTATATTTCTAGTTAAAATTTTAAAAATAAATATTAAACTTATTATAATTTAGTATATAGTATAAATTAGTTTTTTAAAATATTAAGGTATATTATAAACGCGCAGACTATTTAATTTTTTTATTAAATAGTTTAAGTATATACTATAGCAGCTTCTAAAATACAGTTAATAAAATTAAAAAGTAAATTAAGTATATAAGTTTTAAAATATTTTTAGGTTAGTATTTTTCTGCGTGTTTTAAACGTGCGTTTATAGTATAAATACTATAGTTTTTTTAAATTATCTGCTAAGTATTATATAGCTTAAAAAACTTTACTGTTACTATTATAAAATTTCTAAAATAGTAGCTAAAAAGCTATTTTACAGAAGTAGAAAAACTTATAATATTTTTTTTAAATTTTTTTTTTATATTTTACTAAATTTTTTAGTTTAAGTATATACTTTAGCTACAGTAGTATAAACGCTTTAAATATATTTTTTTTATATATATTTTACGCGTAAAACTTAAAAGTTTTTTAATAGCTAGTTTTATTATATTTAAAATAGTATTTTTTTTTTTACGATTTTAAGTTATGCGATTTTAGCTTTTAATATATATAAGTATTATAGTTTTTAAAACTTATTACATTATTTCTCTGCAGCTTAAATATATTTATTAAATATTATAAAAGCGCTTATTATAGGTATTAGTTACTCGTTATTAATAAAAAAAAAATTATTTTTTATAGTTATTTAGAGAGCTGCTGTATTTTTTTTAAAAGTATTTTTTAACTATCTACACACGTTCCAGAAACTACTTTTAAATTATTATATTAAAAAGTATTATTATATAAAAAATTTAGTTTTAAGTAATAGTATTTACTTTATACTAAAATTAATAACAGAAAAATAGCTTAAATAATATATTAATAGTAGTTTTAAAAATAATATTTATTATGTTTAAAGCGCGCGCTAAGCGCAGGTTTTACACAGCTTATTTATTTAGCACGCTAATATAAATATAGAATAGCTGGAGTCCCGCAATATCCGTTACAGTTAATTATATATACTAATTAATGTTTTACTAACTTTTTTAAAATTAACTTTAAAATAGATAAGCTAAAAAAAAGTAACTAAAGCTATTTTGAAAAAAAAAATTTAGCTAAAACTATTTTAGCACAGATACACAATACGTATTTTAAACTAAAATATTTATAAAAATAAAATAAAATTTTTTTTAAAAAAATTAAAATTATTTAATATAAATTTAAAAGCTATAAAAAAGTTAAAGCAGCTAAAAACGCTAAAAGCGCTAAATTAAAAAATAAACTATTTTTTTTATAAGTAAGTTTTCTTATTCTAACTCTGTATAGTAATAAATAATATATTTTTTTAATATTTTTTTAGTAGTTACTAATAATTTTATAAGTTTTTTTCTAGTTTTAAAGTGTTTTCTAAATTAAAATATTTTTTTTATTTAACTAAAAATTTCTAAATAAACTATTTATTTTAAAAAAATTTTCGTCTAATTTTGCGGTAGTTTAATAGTATTTTAATTTTAATTTTAATTTTTTTTCTATTTTATAATAGAAGTGTTTTTAAACTAGTATTTTAGTATTAGTAAATTCTAATAGTAACACGTAAAATACTAAATATATTCTAATATTAATAGAAAGTTAAAGCTTATAGTTAACTAGTTTTTTTTATTTTAAAATTAAAAATAGTTTAATTTTAACGTAGTCTAGTTTTTTACTTAGTTATATTATTAAAAGTTTTTTATAAGTATATATATACATATATATATATATATTTAGCTAAAGTGCTATTTTTTATTTTTAGTTAATATAAGAATTAGTTTTATATTTTACTGTTTTAATATTCTTCTGTAATTATTTATAAAGTTTTTTTAATTTTTTTAATTTATTTATTATTTAACTTATAACTAGCCTAATTTGTTTTTTTTTTAATTTTTAATAATAAAAAATTTAAATATATTCTGTGTAAAGTATAATAAAAAAATTATTTTATTATTACTAATTTTCTATTATTAAATACTAATTATACTATAAATAGTAGTAATATTTAATTATTTTATTTTTAGTTGCTATATATCTGTAAGTATATTTTTATAGTTTAATTTTTTTTTTATTTATCTGTCTGTAGATAATATACTATTAATAGTTTTTTTTAATTTTAATAACTATTATTAGTATTTTTAATAGTTTAATGTAGAAAGTTTTTCTCTGTTACTAATAAGTAATTAAAATAATTTATAATATTTAACTACGCGATCTAAAATAATTTATACTAGTTTAAATATAGTATAGTTATTCTTAAATAAAATTATTTCTATATATTTTATAAATTTATTCATAACTACTAAAATGATATTATAAAGTATTTTAAAAATTAGGTTCTAAAATATTAGTAGTTTAGTAATAAAGTTTATAGTAATACTTATTTGGAGTTTATTTAGTATTTTTATAGTTTATAGCTTTCTGTACTAAGTATATATACTATATTTATTTTTTTAATATATTATATATTTTTTAATAAATTTTATTACTTAGTTTTTTAATTTAAAAATATTATACGTCTATTATATTAATTTTATTATTTATTTAATATTAAAATGTTTGTGTAACAGATTTTTATATTACTACTAAATAATAATTTAATAAAACTTTTTTAGTACTTATTAATATACTATCATAATAAAATTAATACTATATGCTAATTTTAAAGTACTGTCTAGCACTTATTTAAAAATAACAGCTTTATCTATTAATTTAGTTTTTATAATATCTGTTTTTTAGCTTAAAGCGTTTATTTTTCTATTTTTTTTATTTAGTATATAGATAATTTTAAATTTATATTATTCTAGTTTTTTACTTTATCTAGTATATTATTAGTTTAATATTTTAGTTATAAATATTATTAGATTTTTAGAATTTAAGTATACTATAAATTCTGAAAAATTTTCTGCGTAAATTTTCTAATATTTAAAAAAATTTATAATAGTAAGTAATTTTTTATTATAAATATTATAATTTTTTTTAGTTTTATTAAACTTTTTTAAGTAGTAAATAATCAAATACTATTTTTTTAAAATTAATATATACTTTTATTACTAAGTTTAATACGTCTGTTTTTATACGTAAAAGTTTTCTACTAACAAAAAATATAAAAATTAGTAGTAATATACTTATTTTTTTAAGTATTTTAAAAGCTTATTACTAGTTTGTATTCTACTTAAATATTATATTTTTTTTTTAATTTTATAAGTAGTAGTAATTTTTTTTAAATAGTAATTAATAAACTGTTTGTTAAAATTACAGAATTTCAAAAAAAAATTATATATTTTTAATATTTTTTAGCGTAAACTAGTTTTTAACTACTTTAATTTTTTAAACTAATTTTAACTCTATACTTTTCTATAATATATTTTAAAAATTTAACTTTTTTTTTATAAAATTTATATTTTTTAGTTTAAGTTGTAGTTCTACTTTTTTTAAATATTTTAGTATTATTTATACATATTAAATGTGTTTTTTAAAATTTTTTAAAAAAAAATTAAAATATTATTTAAATATACTTTTAATATATTGCAGGTGCGTTAGTAAAACTAAATAGTATTATAAAATATTTATAGTATTTATACTGCGTTTAAAATACTGTTTTTTATTTTCTATTTTTTTTATACATATTACGTTATACGCGTTTTAAAAAATTAAAACTATAAATATTTATATTTTAAATAGCTTATTTTTAAGCTTTCAAATATTTAGTAGTAGATGATTATTTTTAATTATAACGTAAAGGATAAGCGAGTCGATCGGACAAGCGAGCCGATTACTTAATGCCAAGCATTTATATAAAACTTTAAAGCTTAATAACTTTTTTATTATAATAGCTATTAAAATAAAAATTTAATATTTATAAAGCTAAAGCGTATAGCTTTTTATAAATATAAAAAATATATTTATAAGTTTACTAATATAAAAGCTATTAAGTTTTTAAGTTTAGATAAAATAGTATTAGTTTAGTTAATATAATAGCTTTAAAATAGCTATAATAATTTATAATAATTTTTTTATAAATAAAAAAAGTATATATTTATATATTAAATTTATTATTATAGCGTGCAGTGTTTATTTTAGTATAGTTTATTTAGCTTAGCTTAAAAATATTAAAAAATATTACTTTTTAAGTTTATAAGCTATATATTAAATTTAAAACTTTTTAAAATACTTTTAGTTTAATACATTCTATACTATAAAGCTATTTTAAGGTTTTTTTTTTAAAAAAAAAAGTTAAACTAATATTTTATGTAAGTAAATATATATTACTAAATTATATTTTAACTTTAATACTCAACTTTAATATTAATTATTATAAAATATTTTAAATTTAATAATACTATATATTTATTAGTTTATAATAAGCTTAAAAGTATTTAAAAAATTACTATTATTTAAAAGTTTGATTATATAAACTATTTTTATAGAATTTTTAAGCTAAGCTAGATAAACTATACTAAAATAAACACTGCACGCTATAATAATAAATTTAATATATAAATATATACTTTTTTTATTTATAAAAAAATTATTATAAATTATTATAGCTATTTTAAAGCTATTATATTAACTAAACTAATACTATTTTATCTAAACTTAAAAACTTAATAGCTTTTATATTAGTAAACTTATAAATATATTTTTTATATTTATAAAAAGCTATACGCTTTAGCTTTATAAATATTAAATTTTTATTTTAATAGCTATTATAATAAAAAAGTTATTAAGCTTTAAAGTTTTATATAAATGCTTGGCATTAAGTAATCGGCTCGCTTGTCCGATCGACTCGCTTATCCTTTACGTTAACATTATTAAGTTTTTTAAAATTTATATATAACTGTAAACATCTATATTTTTTTAAAAATAGAAATAATTAAATATTTTGCTTCTGACGTTAATTTGCGTATAAATTTTTTTTTAAAATTTTTATTGAAATATATTTATAGTATTATAAGTTTTTTTTAATAAACTGTAGATAAGTTTAAAAGTTAAAATTTTTTTTGAAAAGCTATTTCGCAGTCTTAAAACTAATACTTAAATAATATTTTATTATTTATTATATTTTTTAGAGATTTTAAAGTTACGTAAGTCATTTTTAAAAGTTTTGTTTTTTTATTTATTAGTTTTTTATTAAATTTAGTAAAGTTAACTTTTTTTTTTAAAAGCGTTTTAGTTAATTTTTTACTGTCTATATTATTTAGCGTAATTTTATCTACTATTAAACTTTACTAATATATAAGTTCTAATATAATAATATAATTATATTCTATAAATAAAAACTTTTTTTTTATTTTGTTAATATATAAATTATATTTTTTAAACTATAGAAGTTTTAAAATAATATTATAAATAGCTATATTAATAATATTAGAGAAAATTATGTTTTATTGTCTCTAGATATTTATAGTTATTATAGCTTTTTAATTTATTAATAATTTTTCTAAAAAAATAATTTTTTATAAGTATATATTTTTATTTTACTACGTTTTATAGTCTGCTGTAAAAAAATAGTTACGCTAAATTTTTATATTTTATAATACTTTTATTTAGTATTTATTAAACTTAATAAACAGCTTAACTAAATTTTTTAAGTTAGTAGTATATAATACTTTAAGTTAATTTTAAACGCTAAGTACTGTTTTAAAAAAAAGTTATTACTAAATTTATATAAGCGTTTTTTATTTTAGTAATATTTATAATTATTATATAAATACGTTTATTAAAAAATTTACGTATATTTTTTATTAACTGATATATTTATTATAAGGTTTTTAGTTTTATTTATTTTAGAAAAATATTATATTTATTATCTATTTTATAAGTAAGTGTTATATACGTTTATTTTACAGTTAAATTACTAATACTTATATTTACGTAGTTTAGATAGAAACTAATTTACAGCTATTTTATTTAAACAGTAGATTTAATATTAGTTTTTTTAGTAAAAAGTTTATAAATAAATTACGTATTTTAAATTTTTTAAATTTAAATAGTATTACAGTTTTTACGTGTTTTAGCTTTGTAAAAAACTTAAAACTATATTTAGTTTACTATTAAAATTTAGTACAGCTTTTAGTTTAATTTTTAAATTTAGTTAATTAATTTATTTTTATATTTTAGAACTATGTTATTATTAGCGTTTTTTTAGATTTTAATTTTTTTTATTTAAGTTATAGTTTTTTTTTAAATGTTTACGCGTTATAAGTAATTTTTTTTATTATATAAATATTTTTATTAAAGTTTTTATATTTTTTTTATAAACGTCTGCTAGTTTTTATTTTTATATAAAGTTTTTATTAACTTTAAATTTAGTAAGTTTAAATAGTATACTGCTGTTACAATTCTATTTAAACTTATAGCTAGTATTACTTAAATATTTTTTATATTTATATGCGTTGTAAAAGGCTTTTTTTTTTATAATTAGATTTTTTAAACTTAACTTTTTTAAAATTACTTTTAAATTTTATTTAAGTATTTTTATTTTAATACTAAACGCAGTTAAAAAAAATTTCTGTTTTTCTGTATTATAGTAGTTCGCTATTATAAATAAATTCTATTTTATAAAACTTATTTATAATAACTTTTTATTTATTATCTGCGTTAAATTTATTATTTAAAATAGTTTATAATATATTAAGCTATTAAATAACTTTATTTTTTAATTAATAGCTTTTTATAATATAGTCTATTTTTCTACACACGTAGTAAATTATATTTTTATTTTTAAATTTATTAATTTTTATTTTATTTTTTTATTTTATTTTTTAAATATTACTAAAAACTATTAGTTTATTATTATAAGTATTATAAGTAAAATACGTTATTTTTTATTTAATTTATTTATTAGTATTAGTATTATACAGTGGGGTGACACGAAAAAAACTCCCTCTAAAAAATAGCAATTTTTAAACATTAATAACTTTTTAACTAGACTAGCTATTAAAATAAAAAAAAAATTCATTTATTAGACATTTGTTGAGGTTTTAATCTTAAGATTGAAAATTTAGAATTTATATTAAGGTTTTAAGGTTAGAATTAAGCTTAAAGTAAAGGTAAAAAAAAATATAAAATTAAGTGCTTAATTATTTTTTATCTAGCGTATAATTTTTATTTTTTATTTAATTATTATAAACTTATATACTATATAATTATATATAAAAAATTTTAATATAGCTTTTTTATTTAAAAAAAAAATAATAATAATAGAAAAAAATATTTAAAAAAATTAAACTATATAAATAAATTAATAATTAATTAAATTATTAATATTTTGTATAATATCCGTTGGCTTTAATAACTGCTTCCTAACACCTAAATAAAAATAATATATAATTATCTATTATTTTTTGTAGAATTAAATTCTATTTTTTATTTATAGCGTTTATAAATAAATTATTTTTTTTTATTTTTTTTGCCTAATAAATTAGAATTTAATTTTTCTAAATTATTTTTTAATATAGCCCAGATATTTTCTATAGGTGCTAAGTCTAGACTATAAGCTGGATATTTAAATAATTTAATTTTATTTTTTTAAACTATTTTAAAACTAGTTTAGCTGTATAAATTTTTAAATTATCTTATTAAAATTTCCAGTCTATAAACTAATTATTATTTATATTATTTTATAATTTAATATTTAATTTAATATATTTAATTAAATATTAAATTTATTTAAAAAATAAAAAAAAGTTTATAAACTAACCAAGTTTTATTTGTTTTTTAATAATAAATTTTAATATTTTTTATATATAATCTGTATTATTAAAGCTATTTTTAGAATTAGGTATTTTAATAAATACTAATTCCAATCTTCTTTCTATCTAAATAGCTCCTTGTACTAATATAACAATATTTTAAGCTATAATTTAATTAGTATAAATTATTTTTAAAAAAGTAATTAAATTCAAATATTACAATTAATTTTTAGTTAATTTTAATTTTTTTAATTATTTTTTTAACTTATAATTTAATTTTATAAAAGGTAATTCAGTTTCTACACCTTTTTTTTTTCTAATATATTTTTATTTAGAATCTAGACTTTTTTCTATTGTTAACTTATTAGAAAACATAATTTTATTTAAATTTATATTTCTATATTTTTTAATTATTTTTTTTATATATTTTAATCTTATTTCAGCTTTTTTTTTATATAAATAAGGTTTTTTAGTACTAATTTTTATACTATAATTTTGTTTTCTAAATTTTTTTATAAGCTTTTTTTAGATTTTTTTATATTATTTTTTTAATAATTATCTTTTATTTATTTTTTTAGAGCTTTTAATTAAATCTTTATTAATAATTTTTTTTATCTCTTTTAGAAAGCTTACTTTTTTCTTCTTTATTAGCCTTATTTAAACTATTAAATAATTTATATTTTTTATTAATTCGTTTTATAGTATAATATATACTATTTTTAGATTTATTTAATAAATTAAAGATAGTTATAATAGGTGTATTAGTTTTATATAAAAGATTAACTTTTTCTTCGTAGTCTGAAAATTGAGATTTCATCTTATATTTATTTAAAGGAAATAGAGATTCAGATTTAAATTTTTAAAATATTAATTTATATACTAATTCAACTAGCTTATTTTTATATAATAATGCTGATATAATCGAAACCTTATTTTTTAAACTTTGATTTTTTATACTTTAAATATAAAATTATAGCTTCAGGTCTTTGCTTCCGTAATAGAAACTCAGCTTAATATAGCTAGCGTGAAAAAGTTTAAATAATTTTGTTAATAAAAAATAATTAAGCACTTAATTTTAAAGTTTTTTTTATTTTTACTTTAAGCTTAATTCTAACTTTAAAACTTTAATAAAAACTCTACTTTTTTAATTCTAATATTAAAATGTCAATAAATATCTATTAAATTAATTTTTTTTTATTTAAATAGCTAGTCTAGTCAAAAAGTAATTAATGTTTAAAAATTGCTATTTTTTAGAGGGAGTTTTTTTCGTGTCACCCCACTGTAAGTAATATTATTTATAAAAAAAGAATTAAATTAAAAATTATATACAATTTATTTTTAAAAAACGGTTTGTTTTTTTTTTTAAAAAAGGCTAAACTAAAGCTTTAAAATGTAAAAAAAGGCTAAACTAAAGCTTTAAAATGTAAAAAAGTAGAAAGTTTTTTTAAAATAAAATTTAAAATTAAACTAAATTATTATATATTACATTTATTATTTTAATTTTTATATTTTTAATAGCTATATTAAAATATATAAAAACTTGTATTTAAAAATGAATAAAATTTTAAAAACTAATATAAATATTTAAAAAAATAAGATAAAAATATATCTTCAAAGTAAAATATTTTTAATATTAAAAAAGATAGATTTATTTTAAGTTTTTTGATTTTTAGTATATATCTCATATTTATTATTTATTTTTTAATAATTTTTTAAATACTATTTTAAAATGATTTCTATATTTATATTACTTTCAAAATATATAAAAGTATATTTAGCTTATAGCTAGAAAGCTATATTTATTTGTTGAAAAACAAAATTCTAAAAAACTTATAATAATTACTAAAAAAAATTATAAAATTAAGTTTTTTTTGAAAAATTTATATAAAAGTACTAAAAATTTTTTTTTTTAAAAAAAGCACTTTTAAAATTTTATTATTAAATTTTCTACTTAGAACTATATTTTAAGAAATTCTAAATCATTAATAAAAAAGAGTTCAAATGCTAAAAAATATATACTAAAATCTTTTAGGTTTTATTTTAAAAAAAATCTAATTTTAAACTTATTTTTTTAATTAAAAATATACTTTTTTTTAAAAGCAGTATTATTATATATATATTTAATAGAAATGATTTTCTTTTTTTCTAAAACTTATATTACAAATACTAATAAAACCAAAATAATGAAAAAAGTTTTTTTTTAACTATATTCTATTTATTTAAAGTTTTATTAAAAAGTACTTTTTTTTATTAATTTATAATTTAACTTTTCTAAGTATTTATATTTATAAATTAATACTTAATATATTCTATTATATCTATATTTTCATTATAAAAGTTATTTAAATTTATAGAAATTTTTTAGGTAATTATTTTTACACTTTTAAAAATACTATTTTTTAAAAAATTAGTAAAAACTTTTAACTCTATTATCTCTATAATAAAGTTATATAGAAAAAATCTGTTTTAAAATTTTTAAATAAAATATTAAAGTAAATAAAATTAAAATTTTATTATGTAATATATGCTTATATAAGCAATACTCTAATTTTTTAATCTATAATAATTTAATTTTTAAATAATATATAAACAATTTTTTTTTCGTTATGTATATATTACTAATAGATCTTTATTTTTATAAAATAAAGAAATAAAATTATACGCTAGAAAAAAAATAAATCAGCTTTTAAATTTGCAAATTTTTTTACTATACTTTTACTTTAAAATATTAGGTAATAAATATTATAAAAGCTATATAACATTTTTTATACAAGAAAGAAACCTCTAAAGCTCTTTAAAATTAATTTTTTTTATTTTAATAGCTAGTCTAGTTACAGAGTTATACTAGTTTAAAAAGTATAACTTTTTTGGTTTTTTTTTAATGTCACCCCTCTGTATAAGTTATTTTAAATCGCGTAGTTAGATATTATAAATTACTTTAATTAATTATTAGCGATAGAGATAAACTTTTTATATTAAATTATTAAATAATACTAATATTAGCTATTAGAATTAAAAAAAAGTTATTAACAGTATACTATTTATAGATAAACAGTTAAATAAAAAAATAAACTAAACTATAAAAATATATTTACGGATATATAGCAACTAAAAATAAAACAATTAAATATTACTACTATCTATAGCATAACTCGCATTTAATGATAAAAAATTAGTAATAATAAAATAATTTTTTTATTACGTATTATATAAAATATATTTAAATTTTTTATTACTAAAAACTAAAAAAGAACGAATTAAGCTAGTTATAAGCTAAGTAATAAATAAATTAAAAAATTATAAAAATTTTATAAATAACTATAAAAAAATATTAAAATAGTATAACGTAAAACTATTTTTTATATTAACTAAAAACAACAAATAGCATCTTAGCTAAAATATATAACGTAAAGGATAAGCGAGTCGGCCGGATAAGCGAGTCGGCCACTTAATGCCAAGCATTTATATAAAACTTTAAAGCTTAATAACCTTTTTATTATAATAGCTATTAAAATAAAAATTTAATATTTATAGAATTAAGGTTTATAGCTTTTTATAAATATAAAAAATCTATTTATAAGTTTACTAATAAAAAGGTTAGTAAGTTTTAAAGTTTATATAAAGTAATATTAGTTTAGTTAATATAATAACTTTAAAAGAGCTATAATATATAATAATCTTTTTTTTATAAGTAAAATAAATATAAATTAGTATAGTAAATTTATTAACATAGCGTGCAGTACTTATTTTAGTATAGTTTATTTAGTTTATTTAATAATATTATTTAAAAAGTTATATAATTAAACCTTTAAAAAATAGTAACTTTTTTAAAAATTCTAAGCTTATTATAAACTAATTAATATATAGTATTATTAGAAATATAATATTTTAGAATAATAAATATTAAAATTAAATATTAAAATTAAATTATATTTTAGTAATATGTATTTACTTATATAAAACGCTAAATTTAACTTTTTTTAAAAAGATTTTTGCTAAAATAGTTTCTAAGTATAATAAATATTAAACTAAAAGTTTTTAAAAAGTTTTAAATTAAATATATAGTATATAAATTTAAAAAATAATTTTTTTTAATATTACTTAAATAAACTAAATAAACTATACTAAAATAAGTACTGCACGCTATGTTAATAAATTTACTATACTAATTTATATTTATTTTACTTATAAAAAAAAGATTATTATATATTATAGCTCTTTTAAAGTTATTATATTAACTAAACTAATATTACTTTATATAAACTTTAAAACTTACTAACCTTTTTATTAGTAAACTTATAAATAGATTTTTTATATTTATAAAAAGCTATAAACCTTAATTCTATAAATATTAAATTTTTATTTTAATAGCTATTATAATAAAAAGGTTATTAAGCTTTAAAGTTTTATATAAATGCTTGGCATTAAGTGGCCGACTCGCTTATCCGGCCGACTCGCTTATCCTTTACGTTATATATATATATATATATATATATATATATATCTTTTTATAAATGTTTTTTAAATAATATAACTAAGTAAAAAATTAAATTACGTTGAAATTGGACTATTTTTAATTCTAAAACAAAAAAACCAGTTAACTATAAACTCTAACTTTTTACTAATATTAAAATATATTTAGTGTTTTATATATTACTACTAGAATCTATTAACGCCGAAATACTAGTTTAAAAATACTTTTATTATAAAATAAAAAAAAAATTAAATTTAAAGTTAATATACTGTTAAACTACCGCAAAATTAGATAAAAAAATTCTAAAATAAATAGTTTATTTAAAAATTTTTAGTTAAATAAAAAAAATATTTTAATTTAGAAAATATTTAAAAATTAGAAAAAATTTTATAAAATTATTAGTAACTGCTAAAAAAATATTAAAAAAAAAATATTATTTATTACTATACAGAGTTAGAATAAAAGAACTTACTTATAAAGAAAAAGCTTATTTTTTAAAAATAATTAGAGATCTAATAATACAGAATAACTATTAAACAGTTTAAAAAATTAAAAAATAAATTAGTTTACGGCTGTAGCGCTAGTAAAAGCTTTAAAATTTATTAAAACTATTTTTTAGTTTAGCGTTTTTAGTATTTTTAGCTGCTTTAGTTTTTTTTACAGCTTTTAAATCTATATTAAATAACTTTTATTTTTATTTTTTAAAATTTTTTTTTATTTTTATAAACGCTTTAGTTTAAAACGCGTATTATATATCTGCGCTAAAATAGCTTTAGCTAAATATTTTTTTTACAAAAATAGTTTTAGTTACTTTTTTTTAGCTTATCTATTTTAGAGTTAATTTTAAAAAAGTTAAAAAGTAAAATATTAACTAGTATATATAACTAACAGCCCGCGTACTTATAATTTTTATACTTTTTATTTAGTAATAATAGTTTAAGTATTAATATAATTTTTATAAATATAATAATAAGCAGTACTGCGTAATAATATTAAATTAGTTTATAAAAATATTAAGTTAAAAAAAAAGTAGTATTATAAATCTGAGAAAGTGGGCGGCGTAAGTAATACTTTTAAAAAATAGCTAATAATAAGTACTAATAGTAAGTACTTATTATTTTACTAAGCTAAAATAAGTTATATAACAGTTTTATAGAAATAGTAATACTAAAAAAAACTTAGTATAAAATTTATAGAACTTATAATTTAGCGTTTTATAAATTTTATAGTTTTATAAAAATAGTTTTATAAAACTATAAGATTTTATAGAACCTAATATATATATAGTTCGTATAATTATATTTTATAATTATATTTATTTTATTAGCAAATTTATTATTTAAAATTAACTACTAATCTATTATACTTTATTACTAATATAGAGATCTGTATAGTATATTATATATTATTTTACTTATATAATTTTACTAGTATTTATTTTTAAAAATTAATTTAAGCAGCTATTTATTTTTTAGCTTTACTTATAGCCTGTAGTACAGCCTTAATAAGTACTTTTAGTTACTTATAAAGTATTAAAAGCACTTCTTAGAAAGTAAAATTATACTATTATTAGTTTAGTATACTTACTTTTTATAAAAAATATTTATTACTTTTATTAACTATAGGTATAAAATATCTAATCTGTTAAAAAAAAATTTACTTTTAGTAAAAAAATACATATATTAAATATAAATATAATAAATATATATTTATTATTATTTAAAAGGTTATTTCTAACCGCGGTAGAGTCTATAATAACTTATTATAAACTATAATAAGCTAAAAGAAAAATAAAAAAAAAAGTTTAAATTATAGTTTAAAAAACTTAGTTAGTTAAAAACTGGGCAAAAAAGTAAAAGTAAAATATTATAAAGTATACTACTTTATAATACTTTTTAATTATTTATTTTTTAGAATAGAAAGCTAAAAATAGATTTTAAAAGTTAAACGCCTAAAAAAGTAAAAAAAACTAAATTAAAAAAATTAAAAAAGTTTTTTTTATACTTTTTAATTAATAAAAGTTTAAAGTATTTACAGATAGTAAGCTTTACTACTATTTTACTTTACTTTTTATTTAAAATTATCATTATTTTCTAAAAGACGTATATAGATAGCTTATAAAAAACTATTTTAAAAAAAATAATATCTAATAAAATATTATAATAAAAAAAAGGCGAAGAGTAAAAGCAGCTTTTTTTTTTATTTTTACTTTCTTTTAATTTAATTATTTAATATAATTACTTTTAGAGGCGGAAACAGTTATAAAAAAAATAATATAAAATTTTAGACGTAGTTATAACCTATAAAAACCTATTATAGTTTATAACTAGTCTAAAAAAGTTATTGAAATTATATATAATTTTATATATATTTTTTAATTATTATACAGTCTCTTATTAGCGATTTATCTTAATACTACTTTACTAAATACTAAAATAGTAATAGTTAACTCTTTTCTGTATTCGCGCATCTGTTCTAAATAATTTTAAATTATTTTAATTATAATTATTATAATATATATACATATATATATATATATATATATAAACTATAAAAAAATTATACTAAAACTGTAAGTTAAAATAGTAAAAAATTATTAATCTAAAGTTTATAAATATTATATATTAATACTAATACTAAACTAGCGCTATACGCGTAAAAATATAAATTACTATATTTAAAATATAACTTTTATTTACTACTACTACTATTACTATTTTTCCTACTACTATTACTATTTTTACTACTACTATTACTATTTTTACTACGACTATTACTATTTTTACTACTACTATTACTATTTTTACTACTACTATTATTATTTTTAAACTTAATCTTAGACTTAAAGTTATTATTATTACTACTACTACTCTGTAAAAAATATTAGTATACGCTATATATATACTAAAAAATAAATTTACTATATAAAATATATAAATAATAAGTTAATTAAGCGCATTAGTAATATAATACTATTCATTTAAAATTAATATAAAGAACTAAACTAATTATTAAGGCTGTGCTACAGGCTATAAGCGAGGCTAGAAAGCAAGTAGCTGCTTAAGTTAATTCTCGGAAATAAATATTAGTAGAGTTACGTAAGTAAAATAATATATAATATACTATATAAATCTCTGTATTAGTAATAGAGTATAATAAATTAATAGTTAATTCTAAATAATAGATTTGCTAATAAGATAAATATAATTATAAAATTTAATTATATAAGCTTTATATATATTAAGTTTTATAAATTTTATACTAAATTTTTTTTAGTATTAATATTTTTATAAAACTGTTACGTAATTCGTTTTAGCTTAGTAAAATAATAAATATTTACTATTAATATTTATTATTAGTTATTTTTTAAAAGCGTTGTCTGCGCTGTCTACTTTTTTAAATTTATAATACTATTTTTTTTTTTAGTTTAATATTTTTATAAGCTAATTTAATATTATCGCGCAGTACCGCTTATTATTATATTTATAAAAATTATATTAATATTTAAAGTATTATTATAATAGTTACTTACAAACGTTACGTAAAAAATAATTTAACTTATAAACTATTATTATTAAGTAAAAAGTATAGAAATTATAAGTACGCGGGCTGTTAGTTATATATACTAGTTAATATTTTACTTTCTAATTTTTTAAAATTAATTCTAAAATAAATAAATTAAAAAAGAAAAAAAAGTAATAGAAACTATTTAAAAAAAAAATTTTAGTTAAAACTGCTGTAACGCAAATACGCAATATATATTTTAAACTAAAATATTTATAAAAATAAAAAAAGTTTTTTTTTAAAAAAAAAAGTAAAAGTTATTTAATATAAATTTAAAAGCTGTAAAAAAGCTAAAATAGTTAAAAATATTAGAAACGCTAAACTAAAAAATAGTTTTAATAAATTTTAAAGCTTCTGCTAGCGCTGCAGCTATAAATTAATTTATTTTTTAATTTTTTTAATTTTTTAATAATTATTTTATATTATTAAGTTTCTAATTATTTTTAGAAAATAAACTTTTTTTTTATAAGTAAGTTTTTTTGTTCTAACTCTGTGTAGTAGTAAATAATATATTTTTTTTAATATTTTTTTAGTAGTTACTAATAATTTTATAAATTTTTTTTTAGTTTTTAAATATTTTCTAAATTAAAATTTTTTTTTATTTAACTAAAAATTTCTAAATAAACTATTTATTTTAGAATTTTTTTTATTTAATTTCGCGGTAGTTTAGCAGTACTTTAATTTTAAATTTAATTTTTTTTTTATTTTATAATAAAAGTATTTTTAAACTAGTATTTCGGCGTTAATAAATTCTAGTAGTAATATATAAAATACTAAATATATTTTAGTATTAGTAGAAAATTAGAGTTTATAGTTAACTAGTTCTTTTTGTTCTAAAATTAAAAATAGTCCAACTTTAATATAATCTAATTTTTTACTTAGTTATATTATTTAAAATTTTTTTATAAAAAAATATATTTTATTCTTTTTTTTTAGCTAAAATACTATTTTTTGTTTTTAGTTAATATAAAAAATAGTTTTATATTATACTGTTTTAATATTTTTCTGTAATTATTTGTAAAGTTTTTATAATTTTTTTAATTTATTTATTACTTAATTTACAACTAGCTTAAATTTTTTTTTTTTAATTTTTAGTAATAAAAAATTTAAATATATTCTGTGTAATACGTAATAAAAAATTACTTTATTATTACTAATTCTCTATTATTAAATACTAGTTATACTATAAATAGTAGTAATATCTAATTATTTTATTTTTAGTTACTATATATCTGTAGATATATTTTTATAGTTTAATTTATTTTTTCTATTTAACTATCTATCTGTAAATAATATACTATTAATAATTTTTTTTAAATTTTAATAGCTAATATTAGTATTATTTAATAGTTTAATATAAAAAAATTGTCTCTGTTGCTGATAATTAATTAAAATAATTTATAATATCTAACTACGTAATTTAAAATAATTTATACTAGTTTTAATATAGTATAGTTATTTTTAAATAAAATTATTTCTGCGTATTTTATAAATCTATTTATAACTACTAAAATAATATTATAAAATACTTTAAAAACTAAATTTTACAACGTTAGTAGTTTAGTAATAAAGTTTATAGTAATATCTGTTTAAAATTTATTTAGTATTTTTATAGCTTATAGCTCTCTGTACTAAGCATATATACTATACTTATTTTTTTAATATATTATATATTTTTTTAATAAATTTTGCTACTTAGTTTTTTAATTTAAAAATATTTTATATTTATTATATTAGTTTAATTATTTATTTAATATTTAGATGTCTGTATAACAGATTTTTATAATACTATTAAATAATAGTTTAGTAAAGTTTTTTTAGTATTTATTAATATACTGTTATAATAAAATTAATACTGTGTGCTAGTTTTAAAATACTATTTAACGCTTATTTAAAAATAGCAACTTTATCTATTAATTTAATTTTTATAATATTTATCTTTTAGCTTAAAGCGTCTGCTTATCTATTTTTTTTACTTAATATATAAATAATTTTAAATTTATACTGTTTTAGTTTTTTACTCTATCTAGTATATTATTAGTTTAATAGTTTAGTTATTATAAATATTATTAAATTTTTATAATTTAAATATACTATAAGTTCTAAACAACTTTTTGTATAAATTCTCTAATATTTAAAAAAGTTTATAATAGTAAGTAATTTTTTATTATAAATATTATAATTTTTTTTTAGCTCTGCTAAATTTTTTTAAATAATAAATAATTATATATTATTTACTTTTTTTAATTAATATATATTTTTATTACTAAGTCTAATACGTCTGTTTCTATACGTAAAAATTTTCTATTAATAAAAAATATAAAAATTAGTAGTAATATATTTACTTTTTTAAATATTTTAAAAACCTGTTACTAGTCTGTATTCTACTTAAATAGTATTTTTTTTTATTAATTTTATAAGTAGTAGTATTTTTTTTAAGTAGTAATTAATAAACAGTTTATTAAAGTTATAGAATTCTAAAAAAAATTATATATTTTTAATATTTTTTAGTATTAGCTAATTTCTAACTACTTTAATTTTTTTTAAACTAATTTTAACTTTATATTTTTCTATAATATATTTTAAAAATTTAACTTTTTTTTTATAACATTTATATTTTTTTAGTTTAAATTATAGTTTTACTTTTTTAAATATTTTAGTACTTTTTATACGTACTAAACGTGTTTCTTTAAATTCTTAAAAAAAACTAAAATATTATTTAAATATATAATAATAAATATATCTAGATATACTTTTAATACGTTATTAATAAGTATTTAATATATTATAAGTGCGTTAGTAAAACTAAATAGTATTATAAAATACTTATAGTGTTTATACCGCGTTTAGAATACTGTTTTTTATTTTTTTATTTTTTTTTATATATATTAAGTTATATACGCTTTAAAAATTTAAAACTATAAATATTTACGTTTTAGATAGCTTATTTTTAAGCTTTTAAATATTTAGTAGTAGATATTTATTTTTAATTATAATATTATTAAATTTTTTATAATTTATATATAACTGTAAAAATCTATTTTTTTTTAAAAATAAAAATAATTAAATATTCCGCCTTTAATGTTAATTTACGTATAAATTTTTTTTTAAAATTTTTATTAAAATATACTTATAATACTATAAGTTTTTTTTTTAATAAACTATAAATAAGTTTAAAAGTTAGATATATTTTTTTTAAAAAAGCTATTTCGCAGTTCTAGAGCTAATACTTAAATAATACTTTATTTATTTATTTTTAGAAAAATATTTTTTATTTACTATATTTTTTAGAAATTTTAAAAGTTATATAAGTTATTTTTAAAACTTTTTTTTTTATTTAGTAGCTTTTTATTAAATTTAGTAGAGTTAACTTTTTTTTTAAAAAATGTTTTAGTTAATTTTTTACTGCTTATATTATTTAGCGTAATTTTATTTACTATTAAATACTACTAATATATAGATTTTAATATAATAACGTAATTATATTTTATAAACAAAAATTTCTTTTTTTTCTAGTTAACATATAAATTATACTTTCTAAACTATAGAAGTTCTAAAATAATATTATAAATAGCTATATTTAAAATATTAAAAAAAATCTTTTTTTAGTATTTTTAGATATTTATAATAGTTATAGTTTTTTAATCTACTAATACTTTTTTTAGTATTTTTTTATTTATAATATAAAGTAAATAGAGTTATTTTTTAGTATATATATTTATTTTACTTCTTTTTACAGCCTGCTATAAAATATAGTTATACTAAATTTTTATATCTAATAGTACTTTTACTTAATATCTGTTAAGCTTAATAAATAGCTTAACTAATTTTTTTAAATTAGTAGTATATAATATTTCAGATTTATTTTAGACGCTAAGTATTATTTTAAAAAAAACTTATTACTAAATCTGTATAAGCGTTTTTTATTCTAGTAATATTTATAATTTTTATATAAATATATTTACTAAAAATTTTATATATATTTTTTATTAATTAGTATATTTATTACGAGTTTTTTAGTTTCGTTTATTTTAAAAAAAATTTATACTTATTATTTATTTTATAAGTAAGTGTTATATACGTGTATTTTACAGTTAAATTACTAATACTTATATTTACGTAGTTTAAATAGAAACTAATTTACAGCTATTTTATTTAAACAGTAAATTTAATATTAGTTTTTTTAGTAAAAAGTTTATAAATAAATTACGTATTTTAAATTTTTTAAATTTAAATAGTATTACAGTTTTTACGTGTTTTAGCTTTATAAAAAACTTAAAACTATATTTAGTTTATTATTATTTAAGTCTAGTAAAACTTATAGTCTAATTTTTAAATTTAGTTAGTTAATTTATTTTTATATTTTAGAACTGTGTTGTGTTACTATTAGCGTTTTTTTAAATTTTAATTTTTTTTATCTAAATTATAGTTTTTTTTTTAATTATTTATATATTATAAATAATTCTTTTTACTATACAGGCGTTTTTATTAAATTTTTTTAATTTTTTTTATAAACTTCTGCTAGTTTTTATTTTTATATAAAAATTTTATTAACTTTAAATTTAATAAATTTAAATAACGTACTGCTGTTACTATTTTATTTAAACTTATAGCTATAGTTATTTAAATATTTTTTATAATCGTATGCGTTGTAAAAAGCTTTTTTTTTTTTAAAACTAAGTTTTTTAAATTTAACTTTTTTAAAAATACTTCTAAACTTTATTTAACTATTTTTATTTTAATACTAAATGTAGTTAAAAAAATTTTTTATTTTTTTATATTACAGTAGTTTACTGTTGTAGATAAATTCTGTTTTATAAAATCTATTTATAATAACTTTCTATTTATTATCTGTGTTAGATTTATTATTTAAAATAGTTTATAATATATTTAGCTGTTAAATAACTTTATTTTTTAATTAATAGTTTTTTATAATATAGTCTATCTTTCCACACGCGTAGTAAGTTATAGCTTTACTTTTAAACTTATTATTTTTTTTTTATTATTTACTTATTCTAATTTTTAGATATTATCTAAAACTATTAGTTTATTACTATAAGTATTGCGAGTAAAATGCGTTACTTTATATTTAACTTATTTACTAGTATTAGTGTTATAGTACTTTTTACTATAGCTTAGTTTAGTACGTTATTTATATTTTAAATTTTAGTTTTAGTGTAATTCTATACACAGTTTATACAGTTTTTAATTAATATTAATAAATTTATTTATAAATTATTTAAGCGTGTTAAGCTGAGCTCTAAAACATATAAATTTTTTTTTAATATTAGATTTAAGTTTTTAGCAGTATATTATTATAAATACTTTATTATTTTATTTAGTAAAAATTAATAGTTACTAAAATTTATTAGTGTAGTTAGCAGCTAAAACCTGTTATTTAAAATATTAAATAATTTATTTAGTAATTATATTTTTATTAAAAACTTTAAAAATTTATTTAATTTTTTTCTTAAATTTGTTAAAGTTTTTTATCTATTTAATAATATTATTATTAACTTCGCTGTTCTTATACTTAATAAAAACTAATTTAATCTATTAAAGTATTTTACTTTTTATATATATAGCTATAAATATAACGCGTTTTTTTTTTTAATATTTTTATTTTAAAAATTAAAGAATAAGTTAAGCTGTAAAAGCTAGTCTTTAAACTTACTTTATTCTTTATAATAAAAATTAGATATTACTATTTTAATAGAATTATTGTCTGCTGTATTAAATTATATAATTACACTAATAGTAGCTTTAGTACTAATAGTACTATTAGTTAAAGTTAAAAATGCGCGTAATTTTAAAGTAGTACTTATTTTAAAAAGTATTTATAATATTAAAGCTATACTACAGACTATAAGTAAAGCTAAAAAATAAATAGCTGCTTAAATTAATTTTTAAAAATAAATACTAGTAAAGTTACGTAAGTAAAATAATATATAATATACTATATAAATTTTCGTATTAGTAATAAAGCATAATAAATTAATAGTTAATTCTAAATAATAAATTTACTAATAAAATAAATATAGTTATAAAATATAATTATATAAACTATATATAAGTACTTTATCTGCGCTTACCTGTCTCTATTATAAATACTTACTATTAGTACTTATAAATGTTTACTTTATTAAAATATAAATTCTAAATTATATAGTTTTTTTAATTACGTAATATAGTACAGCAGTTTTTTTTTAGGCGCGTAATTATATGTATAATTAGAGCTGCGCTTTTAGTATTGCCTACCTAAATTCTTCTAAAACTGTATTATAATACTAGTAAACTAGTAAGCTTATAAAATAGAAATTACTTACTTACTTATTAATAACTTAATTATTTTTTATTACCTCTAGTTACTGTTTTATTAGATATCTAACTAGTATTATTTCTATTTTTTTTTATTAATTCATATTTACTATTTAGTTTTAGTCTAGTACAGCTAAAAGAAAAAAACTCCCGTAGCTCTTTCGATATAATATTTCTAAATTAAAAAATAAAATAATAAAATTTATTAAAAAATATATAATATATTAAAAAAAAAATATAGTATATACGCTTAGTATAGAAAACTATAAGTTATAAAAATACTAAATAAATTTTAGGCAGATATTACTGTAAACTTTATTACTAAACTACTAATATTTTAAAATTTAGTTTTTAAAGTATTTTATAATTTTATTTTAGTAGTTATAAATAAATTTATAAAATACGTAAAAATAATTCTATTTAAAAATAATTATATTATACTAAAACTAGTATAGATTATTTTAGATCGCGTAGTTAAATATTATAAATTATTTTAATTAATTATTAGTAATAGAAATAAACTTTTTATATTAAACTATTAAATAATACTAATATTAGTTATTAAAATTTAAAAAAAATTATTAATAGTATACTATTTACAGACAGATAGTTAAACAGAAAAAATAAACTAAACTATAAAAATATATCTACAGATATATAGTAACTAAAAATAAAATGATTAGATATTACTACTATTTATAATATAACTTATATTTAAAAATAGAGAATTAGTAATAATAAAGCAATTTTTTTATTATATATTACATAAAATATATTTAAATCTTTTATTACTAAAAATTAAAAAAAAAATTAAGCTAGTTATAATTTAAGTAATAAATAAATTAAAAAAATTATAAAAACTCTATAAATAATTATAAAAAAATATTAAAACAGTATAACGTAAGACTATTTTTTATATTAACTAAAAATAAAAAATAGTATTTTAGCTAAAGAAAAAAAAAAATATATATATTTTTTTTACAAAATTTTTTTAAATAATATAACTAAGTAAAAAATTAGATTATATTAAAATTAGACTATTTTTAATTCTAAAAAAAAAAAACTAGTTAACTATAAACTTTAATTTTTTGCTAATACTAAAATATATTTAGTATTTTATATATTATTACTAAAATCTGCTAACGCTGAAATACTAGTTTAAAAATAATTTTATTATAAAATAAAAAAAAAAGTTAAATTTAAAGTTAAAGTACTACTAAACTACTATAAAATTAGATAAAAAAAATTTTAAAACAGACAGTTTATTTAGAAATTTCTAGTTAAATAAAAAAAATACTTTAATTTAAAAATATTTAGAAACTAGAAAAAAATTTATAAAATTATTAGTAACTACTAAAAAAATATTAAAAAAAATATATTATTTATTACTACACAGAGTTAGAATAAAAAAACTTATCTATAAAAAAAAGTTTATTTTTTAAAAATAATTAGAGACTTAATAATATAAAATAATTATTAAAAAGTTTAAAAAATTAAAAAATAGATTAGTTTATAGCTGCAGCGCTAGTAAACGCTTTAAAATTTATTAAAACTATTTTTTAGTTTAGCGCTTTTAACATTTTTAACTATTTTAACTTTTTTATAATTTTTAAATTTATATTAAATAACTTTTATTTAAAAATTTTTTTTTTATTTTTATAAATATTTTAGTTTAAAATATATATTATGTATCTGCGCTAGAGCAGCTTTAGCTAAATATTTTTTTTTTCTCGCTTATTTATTTTAGAGTTAATTTTTAAAAAATTAAAAAACAGAATATTAATTAGTATATATAACTAATAGTCTGTGTGCTTGTAATTTCTATATTTTTTATTTAATAATAATAGTTTATAAGTTAAATTATTTTTTACGTAACGTTTGTAAGTAATTATTATAATAATATTTTAAGTATTAATATAATTTTTATAAGTATAATAATAAGCAGTACTATATAATAATATTAAATTAGTTTATAAAAATATTAAATAAAAAAAAATATTATAAATTTAAAAAAGTAGACAGCGCAGACAACGCTTTTAAAAAATAACTAATAATAAATACTAATAGTAAATATTTATTACTCTATTAAGCTAAAATAAATTATATAACAGTTTTATAAAAATATTAATATTAAAAAAAATTTAGTATAGAATTTATAAAACTATAGAATTTTATAGAACTTAATATATATATAGCTTATATAATTATATTTTATAATTATATTTATTTTATTAGCAAATTTATTATTTAAAATTAACTACTAATCTATTATACTTTATTACTAATATAGAGATCTGTATAGTATATTATATATTATTTTACTTATATAATTTTACTAGTATTTATTTTTAAAAATTAATTTAAGCAGCTACTTATTTTTTAGTTTTGTTTATAGCCTGTAGCACAGCTTTAATATATAGTTTATTTCTATTAAATTTTTAAAATATAAAATAGTAAATAAACTTTATTATAATATAATAAATATTATAAAATTAAATATATAACGCGTAAATATATTATATATAATATATATATAAAACGTATTAAAAGCGTAAATATAAAATATATATTTTAAATACTTTTTTTAAAAAAAATAAAAATAAAGTTTTTTATTAAAGCTAATAGATTACTACTAAAAACTACAGCTAAAAAAATTTTTTATAATAAATATTATAAAACTTTAGCTATTTTATATTTATATTAGTATATAAAATAAATAAACTACGTAAAATTTGTACTTAATATATATTTTAAAAATAATAAATATTATTTTAGAACTACTATTAATATATTATTTAAGCTATTTTTTTTACTATTAATTCTAGTGTGAAGCAAATACTATTGCCTGAAGCTAGATCTCTTACAATTTAGTTCTAGCCCAGCACAGCTGAGAGAAAAAAACTTCCGTAGCTCTTTTAATAGCAACACAGTAACCTAATAATGGAAACTCTATTCTTTAAGTACCAACCCTTTTCCCGACTTAGAGAGATTCGTCTTATTACAATTCTGCCTGATAAGCCATCTACAGCAATTAGAGGCAAGCTCAGCCATGTTGATATGAACTCAAACCCCCACTATGAGTGCCTATCATACGCTTGGGGTGCTGGCGACGGTGAAGAGCAGATCACAATTGACGGGTTTTCTTTTCTGGTCAGCTCGACTCTGCTGGTTGCGCTCGAGCATCTTCGGCACCCTTCAGAAGCGCGCAAGATGTGGATAGACGCCATATGTATCAATCAGACCGACATTGGCGAGCGCAGTCAACAGGTGGCCATTATGCAGGAGATTTATCAGCATGCGACTAGAGTGATTGTGTGGCTTGGGCCTGCAACAGAATCAAGCGAGAAGGCCATGGCATTTCTGACGACAATGGCTGCGTCATGGGAGAGGTACAGATCGCAGAGAATATTGAGTTCTGGGATAGCTCGGAGGAGTCAGAGCAGCAGCGTGAGCTCACTGTGGGGCGCTGGAGAAGCGCCTGCGGCGTTTTGGTCTAACGAAATCCCCGCCACACCAGTTGCCGAAGACAGAACCGAAATACGAGAAGATAATATTCTTTCAGAAAGGCATGGATCGCACCAGGGACAATCAATTGTTGTTTCGCCCTTCATTGAACCTGGCGAGACATCACCGCTTCTGCCTCTCCCACCAACCTGGCATGAGGTTGAAGGCCATGAAACCAGCAAGATAACCATATGGGAAAGATTGCAAATTTTCCTACAGCGCCATATCAAAGAATTGTCTATCTGGCAAAGTTTAGCGCTTTACGTCGAGAGCCTTTCAGAGTTCTTCACACGATCGCCCTTTTTCCAAAGACGCGAAGACAAATTTGCTTGGCAAGAAGGAGTACACTATTCTGAACCAGATCCTGAAGGACAGAATGATTACAGTATATCTTCGATCATCCATTTTACCAATCGTACCGATCATGTCATTACAGAGTACCCAATTCAATATAAGGACGGGCTCGTAGAATTCTTCGACGATGAATGGGAGGCCCATTGGCAATCTCTGGACGAGCTACTCGCACGACCTTGGTGGGGACGAACCTGGATTGTGCAGGAAGTTTGGTGCGCGTCAAAAATCCTGCTTCAATGCGGTACCACGAAAATCGAATGGAAGGAGTTTCAAGACGCGATGGACTACTCGGAAGGCTGGGATCAAATGGGTGATCGTATCAAGGGGACTAGGAGAGAGGCCGAGTGGGGCACTCTTCGCCGGCGATACACACTCGCAATACATCTTGCAAAAGCCAGAGTAAAGAACGGTGCGTTTTCGTCTTTGCTGTGGAATACGTGGGATCGCGAATCCACAGATCCCCGAGATAAGGTTTTTGCGATTCAGGCCTTGGTTAACCAGGCTGAAGATATCCCAGCGCCAGACTATACCAAATCAATGAGGCAGGTATACTGTGAGGTTGCACGCGATATCATCGCCAATAAGGGCCAGATGGATATTTTGCTGGCTGCAAGTGGTACGAATAACAGCTCCAGCTTGCCTTCGTGGGTGCCTGATTGGCGATGTGAAGCCAACGCAAAAAAGCCGACATTGCTAGTAAATCGCGGCTACATGATGACGCTTTTCCGCGAAGGTTCGATGACAGAACCGGAATTGTACGGACATGGTTATTATGCTTCAGGGAACTCAAAGCCTGTTGCTTGGTTCAGTAAAGATCTGAGCGTTCTCACTGTGTTGGCGAAAAAAGTAGATTCCGTTGCTGAGATAGGAGGCGCAGATATCGAAAAGTTCGACGACGACCACTTCATACAGGAGTCCGTCGATTTTGTCCGTCGATCCAAATCTGCATCGGCGAAGATAAAACTTTCAGAAGAGGCTGCAGGAACAAATAACCCTGACTCAATCGATGTCTCACTTGTGATTAGTGTGCTAGCGGGAGGCTGGTTCCGAGAAGAAGATCAGTCGCTCGTCATTAGAAATACCATGAGACGGCGTCGATTGCTTGTGTCTCAGCAAGGATATATTGGTATTGGACCAGTGGATACTCAAGTCGGAGATGTCGTCTTCATCATATCAGGCTGCAATTTTCCCATGGTGTTACGTCGACGGAAGAACAAGTTTATCGTTGTTGGCGAAGCATATGGTAAGTATCTAGAGTGGACTCCGATATAATAGAGATTCTAACCAGTACAGTCCACGGGTTTATGCATGAACAATTTCCTGCTCGCTCCTCACGGCCCTGGCGAAAAATCTACTTGGTATAGGAAATTCTGGCAAACAAATTTCACGGTGAGCACATATACGTGCGTCCATACTCAAGTCAGCCTATGGACCCGGAAATTCATCCTCCTTTGCAAAATAGTAGGCATCTTCTAGTCCAATTGACAAACAAATCACACTTTCGAGACACCCTGACTCTGTTGCACTCTCTAATAGCTCCGTTTCATTGTCCCGTAGAATCCTCCTCACCTCCTCTTCACCAATAGAAAAACAACCCCCCCGTGCATGATCAAGCCCGCTGTAATAGACTAAAATTAAACAGACTAGCGAATTCTTTTATTGGGGAATTGTGATTCGTGCACTGTATAGGTGGTATCAAATAGGCAGCCGGCTAAAATTGAGGACGGGTAGGCGCGGCCACATTGCACATCTAATAGCCGAATGTTTGGAGCCAAAACTTTACAGCAACAACCGAAGCGACTAGATAGATGCTACAGTTAAATCCAGCGCACATTGACTGATTACTAGACAGTCTCGAGTTCACTTCAAAATCACACATCGGGAAGCATTGGGGGCGAGCAAGGAAGAGCAGAAGGAAAGAGAATACGCCATCAGCCCGCCAATAGTCGGGGCGTTGTTGATGACGGTAGAGCTAACATCTATAGTGCTACTCATATGATATCTAATGGAAATACCATGGGTTTTGTATAGTCAGGAAGGGGAAGCGAAAGAGGAGAATAATATACTAGTGCGGGCGGGCATCAGTATTCTTGTATGACATCAACCCAGCACATGACAGTCATAACCACTTAACTAAACCAGTAGGGTTAATAGAACTTTCACAGCCCCAGGGCTAGCGATTCTAGCTGCACTTTGGGCAGCAAGCCGAATTTTGCTTACCATTTTCTACTACTCCATAAACTCCTGCATCCTCTATTAGATATTTGTGAGTCCCCTTAATTTGTGAAATATCAATCCTGGTCCTTGAGGCTCTCGTAGCTATTGATTTGGCGGGCAATATTGCACAATTTATTGATTATAACTGCAATCTTCTGGTTGAAGCGCACGATTCACCTCTATACAGTCCCTACCATTCTACAGAAAATAGCCCCGCAAGATACAGAGTGGTTGCTAAACAAAGCTACTCAACTACTCAGACATAATAGTTTTAGCCTCCCTATCTTCGAGCTTATTTATCACCACTGTTTCCTAATTATACTGCTGTCTTGTTATTTGCACATTGTGTTTTAGGCCAGGTAATGGCTTATAAGCTTTTTATTTGTTATACCCTGTTGCACCCTTCACTTTGTTAGTAATCTAGAGAGCTGCAGCAGTCCCCCTTCTCGGCTTTGTTGTTCACGAATTAAATATAATTGAATATCCTGTAATAGAATGTAGAACAATTCCAGTGTGCATTTCCCCTTAGAAATCTCCACCATCAAAATCCCCACCACCGTCAAAATCGCCTGCATCATCATTATAATTGTTCTCAATATAAGTGTCGCCACCGTCATCTGCAAGAGCAGAACCCAGTAGGGCTCCTCCAAGCAAACCGCCACCAACACCCAGCGCAGCTGCGCCACCGGCACCCATGCCTCCCGATTTCCTGCCCATTCCGGGGCGACCATGCATTTGTTGGTGTTGGAGGTAGTATCCAGGTTGACCGTAAGGCGCTTGGCTGCCATAGTACCCACCATGAGGGGAAGCACCATAGCCAGGGTTGCCATAAGCTTGCACACCGTAACCTCCCTGTTGAGGATATCCGTGGGGTCGGGAACTTGAACCACCTGCCTTCCCAAGAAGCTTGCCGAGGAAGCCTTTTGACTTTCCCTTTTCTTGTGTGACAGCATCATGGTAAGGGTTCTGACTCTGAGGATAGGGACTGGAGCTCGAGCCAGGTTGTGAATACCCATACTGCCCCGACTGTGGTGCCCCGCCTTGTTGGCCATAATATGCATCGGCAAGCCCTCTGTTATGGGGTTGGTTTCCTCTTGCGCGCGCTTCTTCTTCCTCTTGTAGCTGCCTTGCTATGCGCTCATCCTCGCTGATATCTGGCTGCCCCGAGGCGCTTCCAGCGTAAGGATTGTTACTTCCAAGCCTGGGTTTCTCAGACGTCGATGGATTATTCAATCCGGAATCAGGTAGGGGATACGAGGGTGGAGGAATGTCTGGTGTTTCACCGGGCGGATAAACCGGTTCTGTGGGTTTATCCCACTGGGACTGTTTCGTGTAGATATTGACGTAGAAGTATTCGTTGTATTGATCTAGGTCTTGTCAATACATCAAAGAACCATTGGTTTTTCCAAGCAGGCTACGATACCATTCCACACAGCCTTCCATCCCTCGGGTACTTTGGGTGGAGGGGGCCCCTACGTTGGCAATGTCAGTAGTGCTTCCGAGCTTCCGACTGGGCATGGCTTACCACTGGGGGTGCGTATTCACTCATTTCGTCTACAAACTCGCAAAAAACTGGCGTTTACAAAAAGGAGCGACGGGTCGATCAGATGGAGGTCCCTAGATCAAGAAGGAAGGCGGGGATAAGCAGGCGCGCAGTATGGCGCATCATATACTCATCGAAAGATGATGAGCTAATGCAAACCAAGTCGTCATTGGTGGCGAGCGTGGCTCAGACCCTGGCAGCGTGGCTGGGATGTGCACGTGAAGGTTCCGAACCGTTCCCTGGCGTTCGCATACACGTAATGCACGGCACAAGCAGGCACCAACTGATGACTTGTTTCTCAATTGACGAAAGGCTTGCACCAAAGGTGGGAACCCAAGGAATCATAGAATTAATTACATGTGTGCAGAGGGGAAATCGTGGACCGCCATCAGCCTGAGCGAATGCGTTGAAAGAAAGGACATATTAAACGGGGAGCAGAGTGATCGATATGGGATCCAGACCGTCCAAATGCGCGCTTCCGCAAAAAGAAACACCAACGCTAAGGGGTATGCGGCCAGACTAAGAGCGTGCAGGCAAGCCATGCAGAAGGATAGTAATCTTACAGAACAACCCAGAAATGCCCGCTAAAGCACAGAAGCGAATAGCCAGAGATACACGTCAACTCGGGCTCATAGTCAGGGTTCAGTGTCCAATGTGTATCGAACCCCACAATCCTAGACAAACCTTCTGTTCTCGTCGTTCTTGAGGTTTAATGGCCCGAAGTCAAGTAGTCCGCAGCCTGTACAGTTGTTAGCTGTTGGGGTTTATGCGACTCATGCATCGTTCCTGACCTTGTTGATATCATAATCAAACTTCTCGAGTGCATTCAAAGCATCATTTCTGGCATAGCCCATCCCAGTCAATTTCTTCAAAATAGGGTCATCGTGTTCGGTGCCGGCACTGAGGGCGCGACCAAGTTGAGGCATCTCAGGCGACTTGGATGACGTAGCCGTGGGATCCTCCCTGTCGAGGGTATCGAAAACAGACTTGCCAAGCTCGCCGGGGGTTTGGTGTGAACCTTTGTCATTCTGAGACGATTCGAGGTTCGAAAAGATGGCATCCCAGTCCTGGGATGAAGTTGCTGGCTGTGGTGCTTTCGGTTGACCGAAGCTCTGCGAAAGATGCTCAAAATCGCTGAAGCTGTCTTCTCCAAGAGCCTTACCGGTAGGAGTCTGTTGAGAAGCCATTGTGTTTGATTTTGATGCTGCTGGGGAGTCAAATACAGGGTCGAACTCATCAAAACCTTCGCGATGCTGCGAGGAGAGCATAAAATCATCATCAACCTTTTCGTCTGCTTCCTTTGCATCGGTCAAATCATCAAAGCCAGCGTCGAAATCATCACCAAAGGCGGATCTGCCAAGCTGGGGGATATTGGCCGGGGGTGAAGGCCCCTTGTTGGCATCGGCAGTTCCATATGAGACAGCCGAGTGGTATGCATCCGAAGGGACGGTGGACGACGGTGTATCGGCAGGCGGAGGTGACGTCGTGGACGGTTTTGCAGAGGATGAACCGCCAAACAGAGCAGCGCCTTGGCCACCAGGCGGGGGACTAAAAGGCTTCTCGGGAGACTGCGATGAAGTAGGCGAAGTAGGATCAGTACGGGATGGCAGAAGTCCTCCGAACTCAGGTGGGAATTGGTTAGAGCCGCTTCGAGCTGGGCCCACGGTTGCATCGTATGTTGGGGGGGACTTTTGTGCACCTGGCGATGGCAACCCACTTACGCTCGAATCAAGTCGAGTGGTGGGAGGAGGTGCTTCGCCACCAGTGGTCAGGGCGGTGCCTGGCTGTGGCTCAGTTGACCGTTGCTGCTGCGGGGATGCAGAGGTGAAGTTGTCCGCAAAACCACGCTCGCTTGCACTGTCGCTCTCATCATCGTGGCCGAGATCTTCTATCGGTGGAAATTCCTTGTTAAACTTGTTCGTTGTCTGGGTCGACCCATTGGCTCCAGAAGCAGTCTCAGGCTGCTGGCGTGCTGAGCCGAATCCAGCAAAGGCGGCATCAAAATCAGCCTTGCCGCCACCACGGGCTTGATCTCTGGATGTCGTTGCGAAAGGGTCATTCCGGTTGGTACTCTTGCTCTGGTTGCTCATGCTACTCTCACCCGTGGGCATTTGCTGAAGCGGAGAGGTAGTGTCCCTTGGGAAAGCGCCAGGAATTTCATGGCCAGCAGCTGTCGGGGCGCCGAAGCTCGAGAAGGTGTCTTTCCTGTCCTCCGCTTTTGAACCCGACCGTTGGTGATCACTGGTGACACTAGCAACCGGAGAAGCCGAGAAATTCCTGTCGAACAAAGAGGGGTTGAAATTATCAGTTTCAGTCCTGGTAGTATCGGTGCGCTCCACGGCTGGCTTCTCAGGCACCGGAGTGCTCGCTGGGGAGGCTTTAGAGATCGTTGGCGTCTCATTTCCTGGTGCTCCATATCTACTTGCAGGGGCAGACGCCTTGACAGACGAGCTAAAGGATTCGGACCGTGGCACAGCTTCTCGAAGAGGTAGAAAGCTTGATCCAAATTGTCGAGATTCAGGCGGCGCTGGCGGTTCTCCAGCACGAGGTGATTCTTGGTAAGACGACAGCGGAGGAGATGTAGAAGGGGTTGGGACGTCAGGCCCCTCGGAAGAGCGAACGGAATGGCCGGAGGGCGCAGAAAAGGCGGGGGGTTGAGTTTGGCCTTCTGAACGGAACGAGGTGGGAGGAGCTGTCGACTGTGGTGAAGCGAACGAACCGAAAACACTGTCAAAATCCTTGTGAGGGCCATCGCGGGAAAAGCCAGAAGGAGACATGGTGTTGTCAGTAGAGGGTTGGGGCGACTTGCGGAAGAAAGGATTAGTATTGTGACTAGCAGTAGAGGTAGCAGGGCTTGCAACAGTCGGTGTCTGCCCCTGAGGGCTCTTGAAGACTTCTTCGGAAGACTTGGAAAGATCATTGATCTCATTCTTGAGCTTGTCACGCTCGCCCTCGTTTGTTGCAAGTTGTTTCTTGTTGATAGCAACCATGCCCTTCTGTTGCCGGGCATCTGATCGCATCTTGTCAAGCTGAGGCCGCAGCTGTGCGATCTCAGCGTTGAGCTGGCGAATGCGCTCTTTTAGATTGTTGTTTTCGCGCTGGTCTGCTTCAAGAGCACCTCCAACTTGACGGTGCTGAGTTTGTAAATCCTGATGAGTGCTCTCTATCATGGCAAGGTCTTGCTGGAGCTTCCGGGTTTCGTTCCTGGAAGCTGCTAGCCGGTCCTCTAAGGTCTTTACAGCCTTGACCTCTTGTTCATATTGCGTCTTGAATTGGGACAATCGGATCTCGAGATCTCGCTTTTGAGTGTTGACGCTGTTAAGGTCGCTCTCGGTGGTGACCTTCTTGTTTTGAACTTCTTGCATTTGAGTCCGGAGGGTAGTCATCTGGTTAGACATGTTGGCCAGCTCTGTAGAATCCTGAGTTAGCTTTTTGTTGATCTCGGGGTCACTTTCGCCTAGCAGATCATCCATTGCAGAAGGGGGATTGGCCCTGGACTGCGTTCCCGAAGTCCCAGACGCACCAGTGGAATGGGAAGTCAGTGTCTGCCCGAAGGATGAGGTAGGCATGAATGGTTTGAACGTGGAAGCGGGGTTTCGTGGTGACGGTTGGAATGGATGAGGTGAAGTTGGCGAGGCAGTCTTGCTTGCAAATGGGTCCGCATCGAAAGGCTTGCTAAACGTCCCTGAGCCCCCCGTACTTTGCTGGATCTGCGGTGGCGCAGGTGCGGGCGTGGAGAATGCATCCAAGCCAAATAGATCATCTGCTGCGGATTTGGGTTGCGGGGCGACGATAGGCGTGGGCTCGGGAGGAGGCTGCGGCGGCGCAAGAGAGGGGGGGGGCCTCGATTGATTCCGCATGCTTGGAGGCACAAGATTCGGCGGGAGTGCTGCAGGCAGTGGAGTCCCGGGTTTCCTCTGCTGTCGAATCAAGTACATGGCGACCGCAAACTCGTCTCTAGTCAATTGGCCCTCCGAGTTGATATCAGCTAGATCCCAGATGCCTGCAAGAACATCTTCGGGAAGGCCGGAGTCACTGAAGAATTGGACTGCCTGCTCCCCTGTTATAAATCCACGGCCTAGTGTGTCCACTTTGCTGAAAAGGCTGTCATATGACGTCTTTTCTTGGGGCGTGATCAACCACTCCCCTCCAGTAGGCTGAGCAGACTGGGGTGGCGTGCCGTAAGGAGGCCGTCCTAGCGGGCTCTGATTTCTCTGAGAGCCGGTTCCACTGAACTGTCGGGGAATGGGGGCAGCTGCATCTGGACGGCCTGGTGGGGGAGGAATAGGGCCTCGCCTCGCGGCAGCCTCGTACAACCCGGCAGGCAAGGTGTTAGGGAGCGCCTTCATATTTCCAGTGCGATAGGAGGCTATCAGATGCATGGCGATGATGAACTCGGTGACTCCGAGGGCTCCGCGCTGTTCTGTGTCGGCCAGATTCCAGATGTGGCCCAAAATCTCGTTGGGCAGTCTAGCCTTCTCGAAGATCTGCTTCGCATTCTCACCTAGGGTTACGAGTTAGCTTGGCGTGGCTTGGTCCAGGGACGAGTATCTGCTTACCGGATAGCACTCCATTGACAGCGCCTGACTTCTCAAACAATCCAGCATACTCGGTGGCCTTTGCTGGTGGTAGAGGTGGCACGCGGATGGGTCCGCCGCTCATCTGCGGCTGGATGTTGCCGGTAGTCTGTGGTGAGAAAGCCGGGGCGGGCGCAGGCGCCGATGGGATGGTCAGACCTTCAAACTTGGGGAGGGGAGCAGCTACAGGCAGCGTCAGCCATGAGACTCGAGCGAGGAGTCGAGATACCTACGTCTAAAGGCAAGCTCTGGCGAGGGATCGCGGCCGGCCTGGTAGTGGCCGATCAAGCGCAAGACCTGGCAGAAGCCCGACGACGTCAACAGGCCGCGGTTCTCCGTGTCTGCAATCTGCCATATCTCGCCCAGGACGGCGGGAGCCAATTTGGTGCGCTCGAAGAACTTGACGGCGACTTCGCCCGTGACGACGCCCAGTTTCTCGGTATCTGCCTGCTGGAACAGATACTGGAAGGCACGCTTCTCGTCGGGGGTCAGGTTGAGGATGGGGTGGTCTGGAACCAAAATAAGCTGTCTGCCGGCGATGCAACGGCCGCATCGGGGATCATGGACATACTGAGTTCCCCACTGGCGGAGAGGTCGGCCATGGCGGCGGGAGGTCAAGCAATGGAGCTCGTTGATGGGATGGGCAGCATGCAATGAGGCTGAAGCTCCGGGCGCTGTCGTGTAATCGGGCGGGGAAGCTGGAGTGCGCAGGCGGCCGCGGCAGGGAAAGTCGGGTGGCTGGCACGGGGAGGTGGCGCCAGGTGCGCTTGACGACTGGGACGGCGCCCGCGGCACACGGCTGGGGGAGAGGAGGGGAGGGAGGAGGGGGGAAGCAGTGATAGCGATGCTGGCGGGCGGGAGAACGAGGGAGATGGCGTGGACTCCGGGCGCTGGGCTCGTCGAAGCAACATCCTCGTCGTCGTCCAGCTAGCCGCACGGGCCGCCTGCCTAGCTGGGCATGTGCAGGACGCTGAGCGCTGGCCGCGTCTGATTGGCCAGCGTGCTGCCTGCCAAAGGCTACGGCATCCGCTGCCACTCTCTCCACGGTGCCATGCGCGTAAGCCCGCAGGCTTCCAGACGCTGGAGCTGCACATGATCGTCCCGTGCCTCTCAATTGCACGGTCTGCACGGCCTGCATGTCCTGCAGCAAAGTCGGCATGTATTGCGTGTGCTAAGTACTACTACTATCCTACAGCCACCATCTACACACAGCAGCCCCGTCATGGTTACACGTTTTTGTACAAGTGGAGCCCGCAACACGCCTCACTCTGCAAGCCGCCTGCACCAATCGTCGCAACCGGAAGGGAACGTCAAGGCCCAACGGCTGTCGCGTTGCACCGCCAGCCAAGGCCAACGGCAGGCGTGAGGGGAGGGAGGAGAGGTTGCAGTATATGGGCCAAAGGCGGAGTGGAGGGTTTGCCATGTGGAGACATCAGCGCTGCTTCCTGCGTGGCCTCTTGCCATCTGGTCTGTCGGTCGTGATGAAGGCAAGACTCGGTGACCCCTCCTCGCCGCGCCTGCCCCAGGCACGGCCCAGCAGCCAGTCGGTGACGCTTATGACCTTGGTCATCTTGTCCCAGCTGCCGTTCTCTTCAGCGTGCTCGATGGTATGCGACGAGATCCTCCCTTGGTCATCGAATTCGAAGATGAACAGCCCACAGAACTCTTCGTCGGAGCGGCTGGAGCCACCGACAATCTTCGTGATCTTCTCAACGGCTTCACTGACCTGGCCGTGTTCCTTCTTGTCCGACTTCCCGCACGTTTTCCACTTGACGATCAGCTTCTCGTGCCGGAGATGGGGGGGAGTTGAGTTGCCGCCGTTCTTGACCATGCGCTCCGAGAGAATCTTGAGTTTCACATTGCCCAATACTGGCACGCGGCCCCAAGCGACTGGCGCAGTCCACAGTGCGGCAGTGTATGCAATCTTGCCCGTTACGCTGGGTAGATGGGGATGTGTCGAGGGGAAGAGGTGTAGCGATATGTGGGGCGACAGTATGTCTTGAGGTAGTGGCGATGCCAGGAGGGTTGGCAAGCGATCATGGAGGATGCGTATAGCTATGCGCCGTCAGCAGCTGCTCCTTGGGAAGACCGGGTGCTGCATACTGTTTCCAAGCTTCAAGGTGCGCTCGTCTGGCGGCGGATGGTCAGAGGCACCGGGCTGGGGGCATGAGCTGGGGGTCGAGCTGGTGAACCATGACTTTGCAACCGAGGCCTGCCGGGGGCGCACATCGGTGATGGTCCTCTGATATTGGCGAAGGCACAGCAGGCGCGGCGCTGTGAGGTGGCTCGACGACGAGCGCAGTGGGAGCTGAGTGCGAGTCGACGACGAGAACAGCCTCCGCATCCGACCGGTGGTCATCTGTGCGGATGTACAAACATAGAGGGAGCAATGGACGGCAGGATTCCGCAGGCGGAGGCGCGGAGGAGATGCGGAGGAGATGCGGAGGAGATGCGGCGGGCGGGCGAGGAAAAGGGCAGAGGGCCGTGGAAGAAAAAGAGGTGGATCCGGGGTGCAGCGCGCGGTAGGCGGGACCGGAAAATGACGTGGTGGAGAAGCTTAATCCGGTAACGTTGATTGACTCGGGATGCTCGCTGGGCGGGCTGCACCCCGCGAACAATGCGGTTTAAATAACTCTGCGGGGCACTCTGGTCCAGCTCCAATTCACAAGCTCAGTTGTCCTGCGCACCCGTCCCATCTACCCCATCCCATACACGCACGATACGGGCGAAGCCTGTCCTGCTGAGCTCTTTGACCCGGTTCGGCCCCAACACTCTGCCGCCCGCCCAACACGTCCAGAAAATGTCTCGTTCGGCGAAACGGATCGTCTTCACCGGCGGCTCTGGCAAGGCAGGGCGATGGGTCATTCCGGAGCTCATCTCCAAGGGGCACAAGGTCCTTAATGTCGACCTGGCCGACTTCCCTGACCCCAGCGCCAGCGTCTTCACACTCAAGACGGACCTAACCGACAGCGGGCAGGTGTTCAATGCACTGACTACCCACTTCGGCTTCGACGAGTACGAGGGCCCCAGCCCGCCTGCACCGCCTGATGTTGTGGTCCATTTCGCTGCGTACGCCAGGAACATGCTGGTCCCCGACAACGAGTGCTTCAAGGGCAATGCCACGTCCACGTACAATGTCATCGAGGCTGCGTGCAAGCTAGGCGTGAAGAAGATCATAATCGCCAGTAGCGAAACCACATACGAGGTATGCTTTGGGCAGGGCGACCTCGACTACAGCTCGTTCCCGCTCGACGAGGAGGCCGATGTGAACCCTATGGATACCTACGCCATCTCCAAGCTGGTTGGAGAGCGCGTTGCCCGTGGGTTTGCCCGCAGATTTGATGCCGATATCTACGCCTTGCGCATCGGCAATGTCGTCGAGCCGCACGAGTATGAGCGCGACTTTCCCAAGTACATCAGCGACCCAATGTGCCGCAAGCGCAATGCGTGGTCGTACATCGACGCCAGAGACCTCGGACAGATATGTCACCTCTGCATCCAGAAGGACGGGTTGGGCTTCCAGGTGTTCAATGCGACCAATGACACCATCACTGCCACGTTCCCCACGCGCCAATTCCTCGAGCAGTACGCGCCCAACACGCCCATCATGAGAGAGCTGGGCGAGTGGGAGGCGCCGCTGAGCAACCGCAAGGTCCGTGACGTCTTGGGATTCCAAGAGCAGCACAATTGGAGAAAATACTACAACCCAGAGTAGCTCTCGTAGCTTCCGTAGCTCTCGTAGCCGTGGTATGCGTGTGTGCGAGAGAGTGAGCATCCTTGTAGTGAGGTTGCAAGCGTGCACCGGCCATGGATGTAGATCGGCGCGTGGGCGGACAGCTGAATATCATGCGTTGACTAGGCCATATCGGGACTAGCCTCATTTCCACCTCCGATGGCCGCAGTGCTCTCAACTTTTTTGCGTCCTCGTCCTCGACAGTGGTTGATCTCGCCAGCCCGTTTTCCGTCCGCGTCCATTGATACCCCGTTTTGATCCGTGCTGTTTTATCCTCTCCTTCTTGTACATTAGTGCCCTCGAAAACCTTTGTGTTTCCAGCCATTGCGAGTCGACCATGACGCCTTCACCCTCAGAGGCTGCGGCCAAAGCTGCCACTGTCGTTGCCGGCACCTCGTCGTCGGCAAAGGAGTTCAAGAAGGAGTCGACTTCAGCACGCTTCTTGGGAGCAGGATGCGCCGGTATTGCGGAACTGATGGTCTTCCATCCGGTCGACACCACGGCGAAGCGTCTGATGAGCAACTACGGCAAGGTGCGTTGGCGCCCTCGAGACTAACACGCACACGGCTCACCCAATCTTGCCAGATTACTTCGGCGGCGCAATTGAACTCGGTCGTCTTCAAGGACAAGGCACAGGCTTCGGCCGCCGGCAGGTTCTTCTCGCTGTTCCCGGGTCTAGGCTACGCGGCCGCTTACAAGGTACACAAACCGAATGGGCTGCTCAGGGCAAAACGCTGATCGCGCAGGTGCTCCAACGTGTCTACAAGTACGGTGGCCAGCCCTTCGTGAGGGACTACCTGGCAAAGAACCACGGCGACAGCTTCGACCGCACATTCGGCAAGGGCAACGGAAAAGCAATCATGCACGCCACGGCGGGTAGCTTGATTGGCATTGGTGAAATCGTCATCCTGCCCCTCGACGTTCTCAAGATCAAGCGTCAAACCAACCCAGAGGCCTTCAGGGGACGTGGACTGTTCAGGATTGTCGCCGACGAGGGCTTTGGGCTGTACCGCGGCTGGGGTTGGACGGCGGCGCGTAACGCCCCCGGTTCCTTTGCGGTACGTGGACCAGAATGTTGGCAGTGTATACGAGTGTTTGACTGACATGCCACTAGCTCTTCGGTGGATCTGCCGCGGCCAAGGAGTACCTGTTCAAACTCTCCGACTACAACGCAGCCAGCTGGTCGCAGAATTTTGTCGCCTCCATCGCCGGTGCCAGCGCATCTCTCATTGTGTCTGCACCGCTCGACGTTATCAAGACGCGCATTCAGAACCGCAACTTCGATAACCCGGAGAGCGGCTTCAGGATTGTGTCCAAGATGGTGCGCCACGAGGGCATGTCGTCGTTCTTCAAGGGCCTCACCCCCAAGCTGCTAATGACGGGCCCTAAGCTGGTCTTCTCATTCTGGCTGGCGCAGACACTGATCCCAGCCTTCAACAAGGTGCTGTAAGGGTGAACAGCGGCGACGCACTTACTGTACTATACTAGGTCAAGCGGTGTTTGGGTTATGTATGGGCGGCTTAGACCAGGTTTCCGGGCCTAGCACACGAGGCAAGAAGGTTGTGCAGACTACCTAGGTAGGTACCTAGACGTGTCGACGGGCATCATGTGAGCAAAATAATACGAATACTCTTCTCCCTTTGCTTGCCACCTGCAATGTCGCGATTCGGCGCACGGGTGATGACGGCGGATCACGTGCAGCAGCAGAGCCCGCCCCCTCAGGTGCCCAGGTTTGCAGGCGTTTGCGCCTGGACACGGCTGCAGTCACCATGGCCCGATCGGAGGCGGACGGCAGCCATGCGCTAGACGGTGGGCAGGCAGCTATCTAGTGGCTATCTGCGCAGGTGGTGGCTATCGGCGTGAATGTGATGTACCGCCTGTGACCTGTTGACGGGGCCCCGAGCGGCCGCAGGATGCAACGCCCTGACGTCCGTGCTTTCGCCTGGTGCGCCGAGCCTCTCTCTTTCACCTGCCTGGGCGCTGCACCTCCATCCACCGCTCAGTCCTCTGTACTTGATACCTCGCAGCATCTCCACCCTCGCAAGCCCTCCGCCCTCCGCCTTTCGTCGCCCGCCCCAGGGAACACTGACCCCGCACAACAGCTGCCTCTCCTTTTTCGCAACAGACTTGGTCAACCACCGCCAACATGAATCCTGAGTAGTACGTAACCTCCGCCCATGGCTCGACCTCCTCCCCTCAGGCGCCACCAGCCCCGGAGCCGTCATGTCTACGCCGTGCGTGCCAGGCCATGTGCTAACCTTGTCGTGCCAGAGTCGACCTCCGCCCGCTGCTGCTGCGGCCTTTGCTGCGCGGCCTCATCGTCGCAACCCACCGTGTTCGACACCCGCCGCTGACCGCTCGCCCATAGATACGACTACCTGTTTAAGCTCCTCCTCATCGGTGACTCGGGTGTCGGAAAGTCGTGCCTGCTGCTCCGTTTTGCGGATGACACATACACAGAGAGCTACATCTCCACCATCGGTGTTGACTTCGTACGTGCCGTCTCGGAACCCGCTGTCTGTCAGCGCGCGACAGGTTGGGGCTAACTACCAGCCAGAAAATCCGCACCATCGAGCTGGACGGCAAGACCGTCAAGCTGCAGATTGTATGATCCCCCGCACCACTTGCTGCCTAGTGCCCCAACTGACGTGCCCTCCAAGTGGGATACCGCCGGCCAAGAGCGTTTCCGCACCATCACCTCGTCCTACTACCGCGGCGCCCACGGCATCTGCGTCGTCTACGATGTCACTGACATGGACTCGTTCAACAACGTGAAGCAGTGGCTCCAGGAGATCGACCGCTACGCCACAGAGGGCGTCAACAAGCTGTTGGTGGGCAACAAGTCCGATATGGCAGACAAGAAGGTCGTAGAGTACACTGTAGCCAAGGTGCGTCGAGTACCCACTCCGTTTCTGTTGCTTACCCCATGGTCTGCGGGCTGTGGGTCGTTTTCCGTGATCCGTGAGCCGTTTTCTGATCAGCGCCACAGGAATTCGCCGACAGCCTCGGCATCCCCTTCTTGGAGACGTCGGCGAAGAGCGCCACCAACGTCGAGCAGGCCTTCTTGACCATGGCCCGCCAGATCAAGGAGCGCATGGGCACCACAACCGTCAACAACAAGCCGACGGTGCCCATCGGCCAGGGCCAGGGCGTGCAGAGCGGATCTGGCGGAGGCTGCTGCTAGAGGGGTGCGTTGGATAGTGACAAGATGACATACAGTTCCAGGCGTGGGTGTTTGATCCGGTGCGGTACTAATGCTCATGGTTTTCTCTATACAATCCGCCATCCATCATTTGTCGGTCTTCCATGCATGACTTAGAAGGGTGGTTTGCCAGATCACTTTCCCTGTTGGATTCTTACGGTTTCGGTAGCAAATCTTTTCTGCATCCTGGGGGGCGCAGCCTCGGCAAACGTGCGCTGGTAGAGCAGCAGAGTGCAAAGGCTTGCGCTGCCGAAGGTTTATGGGATTTGTAGAAGGAGACTGCTATCACATTGGCCATCTTGTGTTGATCACCGGGTCTTTTGGGTTTCCTTAGTTGAGCAATCATATTTATCCTGTACCTGTCCTCCATCTTGCATTGGCGTCGTGACAACGTTTCCTACTACCAACGCGATGTTTCCTACCTCGACGATAGCCATAGTAAAGCAACCTCTTGTGCTAAGGCCTCCCGTTTTCCGCATTAGCTAAGCGACGCGCTGACGCACCGCCCAAATGCCCCCCTCTAGGCAGCCTCTCTTGGAAACAGGTGGGCCCGCCTCATGGCTGTACACGTGGGATGGGCTTTTTTCTTCACTTGCTTTTTACTGTTGCCGCTGCTAAACATTCGTTTTCCCGTGTCTTTGTCGTCATAAGCCCATCGCATTTGTCGGCTCCTGCTTGGTGTTCGCGGTACCCCTGCGTTACCGCTCCTTCGCACCTCAACTCGCAGGATCCATATGTCGTAAATGGCAGCCTACACTTGAATAACAACGCCATTCTCTCTGACTTTTTTACTCCGTGGTTCTAGCATGTCAATTCGACATGGCACAGCGAACGCTGCACGCTGGCTCGCAGATGAGCTCGGCCTCAAGACTATGGGGAGCGCCGGCAAGGACACATACATAATAATCCTCACCAGGTACCTCCGACTGTTTGCGTACGGAGCTGTAGCCCTCATCCTAGCGCTATACTTTGAAGAGTTGGGATTCTCGGACGAACAGATCGGCCTCTTCATGACCCTGACGCTGCTTGGCGATGTCATCATCAGTCTGCTGCTCACACTCATTGCCGACTCGCTTGGCCGGAGGATGACGTTACTGTTTGGTGCTATCATGATGGCAATCTCTGGGGCCGTTTTTGCGACTACTAGCAACTATGTGGCCTTGCTCATGGCCGCCGTTGTGGGCGTCATCAGCCCGAGTGGGAACGAGATTGGACCATTCAGGGCTGTCGAGGAATCGACATTGGCACACCTAATTCCCGAGGCACAGAGATCTGACGTGTATACGTGGTACGTGGTTCTGGCAGTATTGGGTACCTCGAGTGGATTGGTTGTAGGTGGACAGGCTGTGGATCGACTGCAAGAATTGCAAGGCTGGACTGAGTTGGATGCGTACCGAGCCATATTCTGGATCTACACAGGTGTTGGTTGTGTGAAGGCCATCATGACATTGTTCCTCAGCCGTCAGTGTGAGCACACCGGAAAAGCAGAACAGCGTCAGGAGGAGGTACCCGAAACCGAACCTCTCCTCAATGACCAGGACCACGATTCAACCCCTTCGGAGGCCTCTATCCGCGCCTCCGCAGCCCAAGAAGAGCGGAAATGGAACCCGATTAGCTCCATCTCAAAGCCCAGCCGTTGGATTTTGCTCAAGCTCTGCAGTCTATTCTTTTTTGATTCCCTGGGTAGCGGCATGGTGCCATTCTCCCTAATCAACTTCTACCTGGAGCGCAAGTTCAGGCTAGACAAAGGGAAATTGGGCGGAATCATGTCCGCCACATGGTGAGCTGGCCCAGTTTGCCCCACAATGAGAACTAACCGTCATTGCAAGGTTTATATCGACCATCGGCAACGTCTTCGCGTCGTCTTTAGCGAAGCGCATTGGCCTCATCCAAGCCATGGTAGCGACGCATCTGCCGAGTTCGATATTCCTCGGCCTCCTCCCAGTCCCACAGGGGCTGCCATTGACTATATGTCTTCTAGTTGGGCGCTCTGTGCTCAACTCCATGGACCAAGCACCCCGCTCTGCCTTCCTGTCGCTCGTGGTCCTGCCCGAAGAGCGCACAGCAGTCATGGGTGTGGTAAACATCTTGAAAACGCTTTCCCAGAGTCTAGGCCCCTCCTTTACGGGCATCATGGCCGGGCAGGGTCATTTCTGGGTGGCTTTTGTCGTAGCAGGCTCCATGAAGGCGGCTTATGATCTCATGCTGATGGCTTTCTTCGCGGGCAAAGTTCATACTCGACCGGGCGGAAACGAGGGCTCCGAGGACGAGGGCGAAGATGGCTAGAGAATGAAGCGGAGGCTTCTCGACCTCGAATAGCCACGTGCGCTGTAGCCACGACATTTCGTTTTACCCGCTAGCGGATATGCTGGGGGGCACATTGTTGGTGGACTAGTACGCCAAGTGGCATCGAGGCATTTGGTGGTCTATGGCATACTGATGCTGGACGACGCAATAATGGCGCATGTGCATGCCTCACAGCTGATGCACGGATAGCTGGTCATTCGGAATGTTTTGTGCAACGGTGCTCCGGTAGATGTCAAACTAGGTCCGAAATCCAAGCCATCCAATGTAGCCGTCATGGGTTGCCTCATGCTGATGCTGTCACGGAACCCGCCGCGAGCTTAGCCCGCCCCAACACATACATGGTCGACGCCCAGAGAGGCCTGCCGGCGAAGCCGACGAGTCAACCAGCCCAGGCCTCGCGCCGCACAGGGCTGCGGCAAATGAAACAGAAAAACCAACGTCGGGGCGGATGGAGAGGAGCCGCGGGAGGAAGGTCGTGCGGTGGCAAGCGGCCCCTGGGGCACACCCGGGTGTGGAAATCAGGGTCTAGCAGCCACCGTGACCGGCGCCCCGAACAGTCAACCCCCCGCCCATCGTCGGCTGCTCTTGGTCGCCGGGCGTGACACGATGGGCATGACCTCGGGCTGATCTGGCATGCCTCTCGACACAATCGGCCGCCCACTGCCCGGCGGGCCACCCACCGCTGCGCCGATGCCGCTACGCTCCCCACAAGGTTTAGCCGCACCGCCTCCGGACCCTGCATTAGCATCTGACCAGGGGCTCGGGACGTTTGGCGATAAGTAGAGCCCTATCGCTCACTCAGCATTCAGCATTCACTCCCCCCCGTCACGCTCTCGTGCTGTCCTGGCGCGCTTTCTTTCCAGTCCTTCCTTCGGCTACGCTGCTGTGCTGCCGTGCTCCATCCGCCCGCACCCGTTTCGGACTATCCTCGGCGCCGCTGCTGCCATTCTGTCCCATTCCGGAGCCGCAGTCCTCCCAACCTTTTCTTCCTCTCTGACAGATCCGAGCGCTGGCGCGTTGAAGGCAGTCGTACACAGAGCGTCGCCCGATATTCCCGTGCCTGGCCTCGAGCTGCCTTTCTTTCTCTTTTCCCTACCGTCTACAGCTACCGCCCTTGTGAGCCAGTCGAGCGTGGAGGCTCGCGCCTCGGAAACCATCGGAAACGCAATCCAACCCTCCACAATCACCAAACGCACTCGACTACCGCTCATCTGCCATGGCACCCGCCCTCTTGACAACTCGCCCCAGGATATTGTACTTGGATGCTTACGACTCGTTTTCCAACAACATCATCGCTCTGGTCGAGCAACATCTCGACGCCGACGTCACCAAAGTGCACATCGATGAGCCCGTGTTCCTCGCAGCCAAACCTGCCGTTCCATTTGCGGCATACATCCAGGATTTCGATGCTGTCATTGCAGGCCCTGGCCCGGGATGGGCTAAGAACGACAAGGATGTTGGCCTGATGCAACAACTCTGGGATTTGCAAGACACGCAGCTAGTACCAGTTCTCGGGATATGTCTAGGCTTCCAGTCGCTTTGTCTGGCGCATGGTGCTGACATCCAGTGTCTGACAGAACCAAGGCATGGGCTCGTTTCTGAGATACTCCATAACGGAACATCCATTTTTAGCCATGTCGAGCAGCTCCTGGCCACGCAGTACCATTCGCTACAGGTCATAATTGATCATTGTATCCAAACCAAGCGAGCGGTACGATACCCCGCAGAGCTCTGGGAGCCGACGCAAAATTGCCCAGAGCTTGAGCCTTTGGCATGGGACTTTGACAGCCAAAAGAACGGAGCGGTTCTCCAGGCAGTTAAGCATACATCTAAGCCCTTTTGTGGGGTTCAGTTCCATCCCGAGTCAATATGCACAAATAGCGGAGGTGTCAGCATTCTTCGAAATTGGTGGGGTGAGGCTCAGGAGTGGAATCGGAGACAGCCGTTTCAACCAGTCGCATGCACCAAACATCAGCCATCGATGAACATCATCACGCCTCGTCATCCTCTCGATATATCAGCCCTGAATGTCAAGAATGAGAAACTCAAACTTCTCAAAGGTCTTACAATTGGCAGGGAAATATGTTCACCAGAGGATCTTGCATCGCTTATTGCCTACGGAGACGGAATATCCATACCCAGCCTACCGCCGGATATTGTCCAGTGCATGACGATTGGCAGCGGAAGGCTGACGGTTGCTGATGTCTGCGAAGAATTCGATCTCCCGGAAAACGAGGCTATTGTCCTCGAGTCAGGCTTGCAGCCCGACCTCATTCCCATGAAGGTCGGCACTGGCCGGTACAGCATTATTGGGCTTGTTATTCCTGGGGAAACGCTCCGGTTACACTACTATGCTGATACAAAACTACTTCAGTTGCGAGACGGCAATGACGAGGTGCTTGTCGAGCCTCAAGTTTCGGAGCCTTGGGTATACATCAAAGCGGCCATGGAAAAATTGAAACCAAAGCACACCCCTTCAGGACCTACGTTTGCGCCTTTCTGGGGAGGTCTCATGGGCTACGCCTCGTACGAGGCTGGGTTAGAAACCATTGATGTCTCTCCCAGCGGCAAAGCGTCACTCCCGGATATCTGCTTTGCCTACATCACAAGAAGTATTGTCTTTGATCACCAGCTGAAGAAAATCTACGTCCAGAGCATCCGTGGAAACAATGATTCCGAATGGATTACAGATGCCCGAGAGAGAATCTACGAAGCTGCCGGGCGTAAGAGCATGGAATCCACCCCCAACCCAACACCATTGCCCCGAGCCAATCCATTTGACAAGGACGCGACACTGATCAAGTATCTCGAATCATGTCGAAAGCATATTACTAACAGCAAGGAGTATTGCCAGTCAGTGGCCGACTGCCAGGACATCATTGCCAATGGCTATTCTTATGAGCTTTGTCTGACCACGACGAACGAGATTCATGCCGACAAGCCAGCTCTATGCCAGGCCTCCAAGGCTGAGGACAACAGCCTAAGCTGGAAGCTCTACAACAACCTCACAAAACAGAACCCATCCCCCTTCAGCGCCTACATGCGCATGCACAACATGCATCTATTGAGCTCCTCTCCTGAACGCTACATATGCTGGGATCGCATGCAAAGTGCCCAGTGCAGGCCTATCAAGGGCACAGTTCAGAAGACGCCAGAGCTGACGACCGAAGATGCCTACATGATTTTGTCTTCGTCCAAAGAACGCGCAGAAAATCTCATGATCGTCGACCTCGTCCGGCATCAGCTCCATGGTGTCTACGGCTCCGGCAACGTCCATGTGAGCCAGCTGATGGAAGTTGAAGAGTACGAGACACTCTGGCAATTGGTCTCCGTCGTCGACGCCGTGCCCTCGGGAGTCGAGAAGCCGAGCACACCGGACCAGTGGGAGGAGCCTTCGGACTTCATGTCTCCAAAGAAGGGAAGAGATACAAAGGCATACCTTGGCTTCGATGCCTTCGTCCAGAGTCTGCCTCCAGGAAGCATGACGGGTGCGCCAAAGAAGCGCTCCTGTGAGATCCTGCAAGACGCTGAGAAGAAGCGTCGCCGCGGCATCTATTCGGGCGTCCTGGGCTACCTCGATGTTGGCGGTGCAGGCGACTTCTCCGTTGTGATCCGCACTGCCGTCAAGGTCGATCCCTTTCCCGATGAGGACACTGACGCCGACGCCGACGCCGACACTGCCACCGATGTCTGGAAGATTGGAGCTGGGGGAGCCATCACGAGCCAAAGCTCGCCGCAGGCTGAGTACGAAGAGATGGTGGGCAAGTTCCAGAGCACAGCGCGCGCTTTCACATATCAGCCCCCGCCGGCAGACACGCTGCCTGAGAAGGGCGATCCGACGCAGCATGTGGATCTGGCACGCATACAGGAGCTCATCAGGAGTAGGATATTGACCATGGATAGATGGTTCCCGGGGCCCGATCTTGAGGACGGAGACGTTGAAGATGATTTTAGCGATTAGATACCACTTTAGACTTGAGATATCATAGATTTCTGTTTTTCAATGTTCATATACGGTCGATTACCCATCATGTGCCATGCAATTCTCAGAACCTTGATGATCTACATGGGTGATTCCGACCGCATTTACACGTTGACAGAAGTGTCCCAGTCTCATATGAGTACTTTGTTGCGAAAGATTTCGAGCCTGATCTAATATGTGATGCACCACGGCGATGATGAAACAAGATGAAAAACTACCCTGGAGAAACGGCCCTTTCGGTATCTAGTGTCCTGGCGGAACATGTCCAGCATGCCCTTCCTACCGCCATCACCCACATCCATCTACCCAGCCTTCTGGCCCCACCAGGCCTCGGACTCTTGAGCTTTCCAGGAGTCGAAGTGGCCAGCGGCTCGCTCCCTCACGGCCTGGACGGCAGCCTGCCGCCAGCCCTTGGCCAGATGACCGGCCGCGAGATCCTCGACGAACTTGGCCACATCGGTCCGGAAGACGTCAAAGGAGGCCGAGAGCTCCATGGGCCTGGTGGGGCCCTCCACTCCTGCCTTGATACTCTCTGCCAGGGACTCGTTGGCGACAGTCCGGGGCAGCATCGAGACCAGCTCGAGCTGCTGGCCAGCCGCCAACGAGTCCCATGCGGCAGGCTCCAGCAGCAAGTGCTATGGATAGGAGTTAGCTCGTTGCTGGCTACACATGGAGGATCAGGGATAGCCTACATATATGTCTGCCTTGCGTAGACGGCTGGTTGAGTGGGTGGTCATGTACACCGGGTCATAGACCTTGGTTTTCTTGGGGGCGAGGGCCGGCTGCTTGACTGGCTCCTGGAGGGTATCGAACCTCGCCGGAGCTTTGCGGGTGCGCACTGGGCGGTTGGAATTGGCGGGTTTAGCAGCAGCGATAGTCTTGGGAGTCCTCTTCTTAGGAGCAGGCTGGTCATTGGCGGCAGCAGGGTCCTCGTGGGTGCGCTTCTTGTTTGCGGTGGCAATGGTGGAAGCAGTGGCACCGGCAGATGCGGTGGGTGAGAAACTAGCCGCCGGGGAATAAAGGGGGGAGGAGAGCACAGGCTTAGTGACGGATGGTGAAGACATGACGGAATGATTGATGGTTGTCGAAGAGTGATTGCCGGTATCAGGAGCGGATTCGCCGATGGCAGAAGCGGAGTTGCAGAGTCTCGGTGCCTTCGGTGGAGAGGAAGGATTTGATGGATCTGGAGGAGAAGCAGAAGGCTGTGGGGGTGGCCTGGTTTTATATGGGTCAGGCGAGCGTTGCGGCTGCTGCGTTCGCTATTGTCGCAATGGGACAATAGTAGGCAATGGAAAGCAATAGGGGCATAATGCGTGAGAGTGAATGGAAAAGGCATCGAACATACCGGACGGGCAGCGACATTGTGGAAATCACGTGTGCGGACGGGCGTAGGCGTAGGCGTAGGCGTTGGCGTTGGACGGATGCGCAAGGCTGGAGAGGGAAATGCTCACAGGCAGGCTGGACATGGTGTTTTTGGCGGCACAGATGGTTGCAGCTGGACAGCAACGGTACCGGTAGCCGCTCCGCACTGGATGGCCGATGGCCAGATATCGCGTCAATGGCACATTCAAGCGTGCCCAGGTCGAGATCAGTGGCCTAGGACGGCGTGGTCGCAGTGGCAGCGTCGTGCCTGTCCAGTACGCAGACTCAAGTGGTCTGGGTGGCCCAAGCTCCGCGTGCTTTATCCATCTCATGGGCCAGTCCGCATCGCCCGCCCCCCGGACACGTAGCGACATCTTTCCACGCCAGACTCCCCCCTTTAGAAAGCCATGATCCGGCACACGCTGATTTCGCGCCTGGATGGTGAGCTCTACCATACGACTGCCGTGCCTGACGTGCCTGCGGGCTAACCCAGCGCAGGCCTGATCCTGACTGCGTCAGTCGACGACGGCGAGGTGCGAGACTGCGAATGCCACTCCGCGCGGCTGCTGCGACCCGGGCTCACCATTCTCAGACAGACACGGAGCTGAACGAGGTCAAGTCAAAGGTCAAGCTTGTCCTGCGCCGCCTCAACCGCAACTCGGAGCCCCAGGCTAGCATCGAGAGCGGTTCCTACACGTACCAGTATGCCCCGGCTCCCTCCCTGCGCCGCCCAAGCCGCCCAGTCTCCTGACTCTTGCCCACAGCTATCTGATCAACGACAACCTGTGCTTCATCTGTATATGCGACCGGTCGTACCCGCGCAAGCTGGCCTTCACCTACCTCTCCGACGTCTCCTCCGAATTCACCACCACCTACAGCCCCCAGCAGTACCTGTCTCCCTCCTGCCGCCCATATGGCTTCGTTGAGTTCGACACCTTTATTCAGCGCACAAAAAAGACGTACCAAGATGCCCGCGCCACCCAAAACCTCGACAAGCTCAACGATGAGCTCAAGGACGTGACCAAGGTCATGACCAAGAACATCGAGGATCTGCTTTATCGCGGAGACAGCCTGGAGCGCATGGGTGACATATCGAGCAGGCTCCGGGAGGACAGCAGAAAGTATAAGAAGGCGGCTGTGAGGATCAATTGGGAGTTGCTGCTCAAGCAGGTGAGTTGACCCATGCCGCTTTCGGCCACATCGCTGACTCTTTCAAGTACGGTCCCATTGGGGGGTTGGTCTTCATCATGATTGTTTTCATTTGGTGGCGTTTTTTCTAGCCATGTGTACATATATTCGGCGCCGTTGCTATGCGGGGTACAAGGCGGGCCATGGCCGCAAAGGCCCAGATGCCGCACATCATGACCATGTTAGAACTCAATAATACCCAGACATGACCTTCGGACGGTCCTTTTCCTGATCGGATAACTCCCGAACACCACCCGATGCTGACACCTTCACTATCCGATGCTGACAGGGAGCTCCTCATGCCCCGGGGCGGTCGTTAGCATTTCTTGGGAGGTAAATATCGCAGCCTCTGACAGCTCACCTTTTGCCCGTGTTGTGGTCCGATTATGGACCCTATGGACCGTTTCTGTGAGATCCACAACCTTTTATTGGCCAAGGAGATGGCCCCGCCCAAACCCAAACCGCTACCACAATGAAGCCTTTGCCTTGTCTTACCTCATCTGGTATGGAACCCCATCTAGTGCTCCGTTGTAGGCACAAGCTGCTGTATCCCGGGCGTTGTCTACTCTAGTAACACTAGTTCCGGCCGCCATATTTGAATGTGCGCTTCCCGGCGCTTTGACTTCTACAAATACTCTTACTTTCAGTTGCAATCATCCCACCCAAGGATATCTTTTTCTCGGTCAATCATGTCAAAACCAGCCATTGTTCTTGCCCATGGAGCCTGGCATACTCCCGAAGCCTTCGGCCTAGTGACCAAAAGGCTCGAGGACGCAGGTTACAGTGTGCACGGACGGAAACTACCTTCGGTCGGGAACGACAACCCTCCCGAAGACTTGTCTCAGGACATTACTGCCGTTCAGGAGCTCGTCACTGAAGCCATTGGTGACGGTAACGATGTGATTGTGATCCCCCACAGCTGGGCCGGCATTATCGTCGCCAGCGCTCTATCGGGCTGGGGCAAGAAGGAACGAGAGGAGAGGGGCTTGAAGGGGGGCGTAGTAAAGTTTGCCTACATATGCGCCTTCATGATTCCCGAAAACGTGAGCCTGATGGATGCCATCCAACACCAGGTCCCACACTGGTGGGACTTCGACGTTAGTTTGAATTACGCCTCACCTCCGCCTTGTACAATTCTTGACACCAAGACAGGGACCCTATACCATTGCCAACGATCCAAACGTCTTTTACAATGATCTCTCGCACGAGGAACAGCAGAAATGGATGTCGAAGCTCGAGACACACGCGTATGCAACCAAAAAGGCCAAGTCGACTGCTGCGGCCTGGAAGGAGATACCCACCTGGTATCTTGTATGCGAGGACGACAATGCCATTCCGGTTGCTGCACAGGAAGCCATGGTTGACGGCGCCAAAGCAATGGGCGCTGACGTTCAGGCGGAGAGGATCAAGGCTAGCCACAGCCCATTTCTTAGCCAGCCAGATGTTGTAGCCAATTGGGTGCGGAGGGCTGCAGGAGAGAAACTCTAGAAGTTCTGTCAACCATGAAAACGGATACATATCCATACCAATATTACCAGATTCTAAAAAAGAAAGGAAAAATTCCGTTGGCTTCCAAGCCCAGAAGATTGATTGCCGTTACAGACCCCCGATGACTGGTTGGAACCAATGACTTGCCGGCTTGCCCCTCACCACTCTACGCGGAATCGGCGGGGTAGCTTCGCTTCCGATTCCGACGATGCCCAACGCATCTCAAGTCATCTTCGGATCCCCAGATCCATTCCCCACTTTGCCGCATTCCGTGTTCTCTTGTTACTCGCCTGAATAGGTAATTCGGATGCCCTGGCCGTTGGTGCATCGGCCCACGCCCTATTTCTACTCGTTCAGAGAAGGAATATCTATGCGCCGGCGCTGATTGTCCGGCGGATTGATGGCCCAGCTGATGGGATAGCTAAGTCCGCCTTGTACTACCATGTTACGAATATATATCTTGGCCTCGCTCCAATCTTGCATTGTTAATTTCTTCTCGCATCCGTTCCCTCGTTCTCGACTAGCCGACGATATCACCGTATAGCACATTGGCCTACAAGATTGACAGACACCAGCACCATGTCGGCTCCTCCGATTGCGAACTGGGAACAAGTCACGGCATCGAAGCGTGCCTCTGTTGCCCAAAAAATACCCTCCGAGTGGCGTCTACCCTCGTCCGTTACGTCCCAAATCTCCGAAAACTCGTACCTGAGCGTGCTAGATGTGCCCCGCTCGTCAGGCCTCCTGACGGAAAAGGAGTTGGAGCTGACAGAGAGGTACGATGCCACCGCCTTGGTCGAGCTGATGAGCGCCGGGACCGTGAAGAGCGTGGATGTCGTCACAGCGTTTTGCAAGAGAGCTGCCATTGCCCACCAAACAGTGAACTGCTTGACGGAGATCATGTTCGACGAGGCCATTGCTCGTGCAAGGCAATGCGATGAGTACCTTGCCAAGGAGGGAAAACCGATCGGACCTTTCCACGGACTGCCTATCAGTCTCAAGGTGAGCTGCACCTAGTGCTTCTTACGGTAATACTACTAAGCAATACAGGATTCGTTCAATGTCAAGGGCACGCAGACGACCATTGGCTACGTGTCTTTCCTCTCTCACCCCCCAGCTGCCTTCAACAGCGTGCTGGTCGACATCCTCTTCAATGCAGGTGCAGTCTTTTACGTCAAGACCAACATCCCGCAAACCATGATGACGGCAGACTCGCACAACAACGTCTTCGGCCGCACCCTGAATCCGCACAAGCTCTCGCTGACCGCGGGTGGCAGTACGGGCGGTGAGGGCGCACTAATCGCCATGCGCGGCAGCGTGCTCGGCATGGGCACCGACATTGCGGGGAGCGTCCGGATCCCCGCCCTGTGCAATGGCATCTCCACACTCAAGCCTACAGCAAGCCGCATCCCGTTCGCGAAGAAGGTCCCGCCGGGCAGGCTGGGCTCGCCGGGGGCCATCCTGCCCGTCATTGGGCCCGAGGGCATGTCCGTGAGAGACTATGAACTGTTCATGAGGACAGTTCTGGATAGCGAGCCTTGGGACTTGGACGAATCCGTCATCAATGTGCCTTGGAGGCGCGTGGAGCCATTCAAGCGTCCGCTCAGGTTTGGTTTGATCAGAGGTCATCCCAAACGGCCATTGCACCCCACAGTTGCGCGCACGCTGCACACAACGGCCACAAAGCTGAAGGAGCAGGGCCACAGCATCGTGCTACTGGACGATAAAATCCCCGACCTCTGGGAATCGGGCATAATCGCATGGAAATACTTTATGCTCGATCCAAAGAAGACACCCATCAAATATGTGGAAGAGAGTGGTGAGCCTTGGATTCCATCCATGTCAATAGCCAAGCACCCAGAACTCGACAATTGGGAGGCCACTCTGGACTCGCTGTGGGACCTCAACATTGAGAGGGCCCAGGTGGTGAAAAAATATCATGACGTGTTTGTCGAGCACCAACTAGATGCTATCTTGATGCCTGGTAACCATACCACGGCTGTCCCCCATGACACCTACAGCTTGCCCATTTACACGATGCTCGTCAATTTGATCAATGTAAGTCTAACACAGAGCAGTATTATTGAAGTTTCATGTGGAGACTGATATAAACAGTATCCTTCGGGAATCCTTCCTCATATGAAGGCTAACAAGCAGCTGGATGAGCCTTTCATCAACAAGGATGCTACATATGTGCCACCATGTAAGCTCTCTCTTACAATCGTTATATTCGTAGTTGGGTCACGACTGACGTAGTTTTGTAAGATGATCCAGATGCCGTAGAAGGTGCCCCAGGCGCAGTCCAGATCATGGGGAAACCTATGAGGGATGAGGAGCTGGTGCAGGTTCTGAAGGTTGTGGAGGAAACCCTGGGCAGACTTGCTTAGTTGGATCACGCCTATAGGAAATCACATTTTTCCATAGACAAACATTCGCATCCGGAGCCTGAGCCAAGGTATTGCAGACTATGATGTATTAATAGCAAGTCATGAGAGAGATTATAGGCAATTTGCTCTTGTGGCTTGATATCAGCTTACCAAATCTTGATCCGATTGGCTATTCAATCCCTCCTCCTCTCATGCCTGTCGTAGGGTGACCTGCTTCGACGGCGTTGGCGATCTGCCGAATGTGAACGCCGTCTACGGTCGTCGGCGCGGGTTTCCCTGCGATGAATATGGCGTTCATGACGGTCGTCTCGGTGCCTGTGCTCTCGACTTCTCGATCTGTGTCTTCGCCTGTCATCGTCCCCGTCCTTTCTCCTATCACGAGACCGAGAGCGGTCATGTTTTCTATCTCGACGATCCCTGGACCTGCTCCTGGATGAACGACGGTGCCTATGCCTTCGGCCATCGTCGTGGCGATCTCTCCTTTCCTTCCGTGTGCGATCTTTGCGGTCCTTCCTCTCCTTGTCCTTGCCAACGCCTGCCTTGTCCTCGATGGCATCCTTGACGTCTGCTTCGTGTGTCTTCTCGCCCAGTGGAGTCAAATTCGCATTGGAGGCCTCGCGTTTTGGTACGGGAAGACCCATTGCTGCGAGCATTGCATCCTGTTCGGCTTCTTTGAGCTTGCGCTTTTCCTCAGCAAGCTTCTCGGCAGCGGTTTGCTTATCGTCGTCGTCGCCTTTGGCATACCAGTTGAGATCGCGACCTTGTTGCCAACGACCAACAGCTACCGCAAGTCAGCGAAAAGGTCACAAGTCCTCGAACAGAGTGGACATACGCGCCATGAGCGAATGGCCGAGATAATTCTCGCGCTGAGAGTCCTGCTTGACATCCTCCCATTTGAATTCGGAGCGGCCGCCGCTGTGGCAAGGTCAGTCAAGCTCATGTGGCTATAAGACAGTGATGTACTCACCGGCTGCCCTCCTTGCGGACAGTCTGCACGAGGTCCATGGTTGTGGTGAATCGTGCTAGATTGTGGGGCTGGATGGTGCGTGCAGGTGTGGTCGGCGGAGCTGGCACGGAGGTGCGATTAGTTCGGCCTTAGTTTCCTCGCTTATCTAATCGTTAGCTCCATGACATCACGGGTTTCAAGAAGTGTACCTACTACCTGGATAGGTAGAACATTTGGTATCTCAGTGCAGAATTGCATTCAAATCATATGCTACATTTGATCGTGGACGAGATGGCTAGTCGTCTCCGCTATCCTCTGCTCTCTGCTGCTCAGCAAGTCTTTGGGCTTCCTGCCACTGCATGGCGAACTCGCGCAGGTTTCCTTCTCCGCCTCTACTAGCATCCACGACGTCTTTAGGAAGCTTGTGTGCACTGTACTGCGGCGTTGTGAAGCCGTAAGCCTCTGGATCATCTCGACGCACAAGGCGAAACTCGGGCCGCCACATCTCAACAATATCATCGTCTGCGTGTTCGAGGATCGGTTCTGGCATTTCGAGGAGCTCGAGCCAGCTGTAGAGAAGGGGGTCGGTCCTCTGCGCCCATGGATTGAAATCCATAACCCACACGCGGTCATGGGGAGGGGGTATATAGACATCAAAGGTGAAATCATCATCCGGGAACGTGTCCCGGAGCCGGATATCAAAGAAGTCTTGGATGACCTGGCGCAGCTTATCCTCCATGCTGAATAGGAACTCAAAGTGGTTCAGGTCTCGCTGACATATGGCAATAAGCTTCCGGTTGCGCACAAAGCAGCGGAACTCGACCGATGGGCTCAGGTTGATCCATTTGCGCAGGACGAGGTGGTAGGCAACAGAAGGGCCGCCTTCGTCTTGATCTGCTGTATCGTCAAAAGCATGCTCAAGATCGTGGGTGATGAAATCGCTAGACTTGAGCAGCAGGTAAATGTCATTCGGAGTGCGGCATTCCATAGTGTTTGTAGCCGACATCCAGGTGGCATCCTTGGGCGCAGACCAGTTCAGCTTGGGCGCCACCTTGCCGCCCAGCTCCTCTATAGTAGCCTCGATGGCGTCGTGGGTGTCGCGCCAGTTGGCGGATGGATCATAGGCATCCTCGTCGTCATCACCTGCTTCGTTGTTGTCGGCGCCAGAAAAGATACCACTGTCTGAATCGGACCATTCGGGGCGATCCGTGTCTTCAGGAGGGAGAACAATGCCATCTTCGCGGAGATAGCCGAGGAAAGCGTCTGGGAGAGGGATGAGGCGTGCCTTGGGGGTGATGGCTCGATACCTGAGCCAAGTCAGACGCGGTCACTTTTCCGGGGCAAGACGAGATGTGGTTTTGACTAACTTGGGGTGCCAGACGTGATACGAGCAGTTGAGGATGTGCTGCTTGGTGACGGGAGGGAAGGGCAGCTGGCGTGCAGCGGCCATGGTTTGTATGTGCTAGAGCGGTGGATCAGAGGGGAAGCGAGAGACGAGGTTCCTGCAGTCACAGTCGTCCATTCTACCCGTGGGCCAGAATTTTTGGCGTGTGAGTCTTGCCCTCTGGGCTTCTAGAAGAAATGGCGGGGCGAGTGCGGCGCTCGAGCCATCTCCGACCATCCCGCCCGCCTGCCCGCCCTCCGCAGCCTGCAGCCCTTCCTCTACCATTTCTCCACCGCGACCCTGTTGCGAACCCCATCGGCCACCCGCAATCCCCACCGCCACCACCATCGTCATCATGTCAGACAACGTCGGCCTCACCACTCCGCGAGGCAGTGGCACCTCGGGCTATGTGCAGAAGAACCGGTCGCTCCTGCGCCATCGCGACAAGGCCGCACCCTACCCCAAGGACTGGGAGCAGACCAAGCACCGCCAGCGCCAGCCCGACGAGGAGATTCTCGAACACGAGAGTAAGCGCGAGATCGAAGTCAAGGTCTTTGAGCTACGCGACAAGCTCGAAGACGAGGGCGTTGACGAGGACGAGATTGACGACCAGTGCGATGCCCTGCGCAAAAAGCTCGAGGAGCAGCGCAAGCAAGGCAAGGCAGGCGGGTCGAATGCGCGCAACCTGAAGTCGCACCAAGTTCATGATCTGGCCAAGGCTAAGATTGAGGAGAGCGAGCGCTTACGCAAGGCCCTGGGCATATCGGCAGACTACGAGGAGGGCAGCCACTGGAGGAAGCAGGAGGAGCGGCTCCGGGAGTCGCTGGCGCAGAGGGAAAAGGAAGACGAAGAGCGCCTCGATAAGGAGCGGGAACGACGTAAATACAAGGACGAATCCGACTGAGGGGCCAGTGTACCCCATACCATCACACGGGCCAAGCCCACCACTACCACCGCCACCACACGCACTACAGAGCAGGGACGTCCGCAAGAAGAATAACTGATTCCGTGTCCTTGCACACGGGTGGGCTTAGGCAGGCCATATCCCAACATGGTTCAACATCGCCTTCTCCTCCCGACTAGGCTTGGGTCCATGGCCACGCCACATGAATCTAGAGAGACGAGACGGGCGTGTTGCAAATGTATGCTACGGGTATCACATGCAGGGAGGGCAAAATTCGGCGAGATTTGTGTGTAAAGTAACTGCTCTTACAGCAGCCCAAAGGGCCAATCAACGTCGGCCTTCCGTGTTGATGAGGTATCTGAAAAACTCCCGCTCCTATTCCGTGTCCATCCTGCACTGACAGTCCTTCATCTTCTCCGTCAAAATGTCGATTTCCTTCTCCTGGGCTTTTAGTCTTTCGAGGGCCATTTCTATCAGTCTGGCCTTGTTGATGGTGGTCCGCCGCTTCGAGTCTTCGGTCGTCTCTTCCTGCTCCCCTTCGCCATTCTTCATTACCACAAAGCAAGTAGTTCCGGACCCAAAGGTGACCTCGCCGTCAAGCAAGAACTCGGCCAAATCAACCATGGCTGTCTTCATCCGGTCTCGTCGGGCCTGCTCGGCTGCACGGTGGGTTGCCCGCTTCATCATCACGCCCGTGGCCATGGCGGTGGAAAAGTGCAGACCCATCTCTGCATGTCTCCCCTCGGCAATCCATTCATAATTCGACTTGGAGGCCAACGCCTCGGCCTGGGAGTTCCCAGATGAAACTGGCAAAGTGCGTCAGATGGGTCGGTCGTCACTAGACTCGAAGTACGACATACCTGTGCTCTCGGAAAAGACGCTTGCATTGCTCGACTTTGGGATGGGAATCTTTTGGAGCGGAGGGGCCGCCGCCTGAGCCAAGGCGTTCTCGGTCACGGCCTCTCGCACTGGGCTGTGTCGACGTCGCTTTTTAAACAATTGAGGCCACGTCCTGCTGAGTGGCCCGCCGGTCGGCTTGTTGGCGTCCATGGTCCATTCGAGCAGCGGCTAAGGAATGGCTGCGAAGAGGAGAAAACTCCAGGGCCCGATGGCGGGAGGCACAATGCAGGGCAGCTCGTCTTGATTAGTCTGTCGTCAGGCACACATGCAACAGCGAGGTCGACGATCTTCCGGAGGCGTCGTCAGGGCACACCGGAGCATCTGGAACATGGTGAGCTGCTCCGCCATGCTGGGCATTCGAAACAAATAACGCCCTCGATCGACTCGGTGGAATGCTTGCAGCCTTTCTTGGCTGCTCTTGGTGTGTCGAGGATGTAGTGGTTGACCCGCCGGCCGTCCAACTAGATGATGGAGCACGCCCACGTGCCCCCGCCAAGCCACCGGAACTGTGCCTCTGCCCACGGCGGCGGCTGATACGCTTTCGACTTCCCCATCCCGAGCTTATTCGTACCTCCAGCACTCCGCCCTTGGGGCAAACGGGCCATCGATTGGCGTCGCCCCTTCATCCGCCAGCACCTAGCAGCACGCGACGCCTTGGTGCCCTGCCCATCCCAGCCGACCTCCCCCCCAGCTCCGTCAGCGCCACCTCACCGCACCGCTCGAATGGGTCAATTCAGTGACATTCTAGCCTGACATTCTAGCCTGTGGTCTGCATAGCTCCCGCCAGCCTGCCTGCAACCCGTCCGCCCCACGCGCCGTCGAAATGCCTGCCTAGGTGTTGCTCTCGGACCGCTTGATGCTGGCCATCTCGTGATGCTTTATGACAATGTCGTCGTCCATGCCCATGTAGTCGTCCTCCATGTCCTGCTCCAGGTCCTCGTCGTTCAGCATCTTCGGGTTGAAAGCAAACGACCCCTTGGGCACGAACGTGGCCGTCATGACGAGGGCGAAGATTAGCGTGAACTGCACGCCGGCCGTGTTTGCTATCGCCGAGTGGATCTCCTCGTCGTTGGCCGCCGAGACGTTGTCAATGTACCTACCCAGCAGCGGCGACGTTATGGCGTACGTCACAATGTACGTGCAGTAGAGGAACGCCATGACAGCACCCAGCGCCGACACGTTCTTGGTTTTGGATTCGATGCGTGCCAGCGATGCCTGGATGTACGCGGCAAGCGACACATCGCCCGCAGCCCAGCCGAAGCTTATCGGCAAGAAGGTCGCGGCAACGATCCATGCGTAGCGGACGTCGCCGGACGGAGGGTACCAGTATGGAAGGTACCAGACAATAAGCAGCGTCAGACTGTCCAGCCGAAGCCACGGCATGGGCGTTGACACCAGATTGGTAAACAGGAACACAAACAGGGCTCCGAGCAGTTCACCAAAGTTGGACCCGCCAACCATGATCTGCGACCACGCCGAGTTCCCGAGGTAGCGACGTGCAATAGCTGGTGCAATGCCATTCTCAAGGTAGCGGTGGCCGTACAAGGCGACGGCGTAGCCCGGGAGGAGCCAGACGAACTTGCGGCTGGTGAAGATGATCTTGGCTCCAGTGAAGACGGATTCGAAGAAGAGCCAGAAGCCTCCCAACACAGCCTTGATGTACGAAGGCTGGCTTTCCAGCACTGTAGCCCTTTCCTTCTGGAATCCTGCTTCCTGGATGAAGAACCAGGCAATGGCCGCCAGAGCAAAGAAGATGGGCGTGATGATGAAGGAGAAGTTGTTCCCGAAGCGGGGGATGAGGGCCAGGGCAGTGCAAAAAGCACCCGCCGTGCCAGCGACTTCGTAAAAGATGTGCACCATGGAATCCATTACGCGTAGCTTCTGCACGTTTCCTCCAACAATGTCGCGCGGTATCACACGACGGATGAGCTCCACCATGCCATAGACGATGCCGCAGACGCAATAGATGGGGATCATACCGTCCGTGTTGTAGCTCCCGTAGTAGGGAAAGTTCTTCTCGGGATGGTTGCTTCTCCACTTGGCGGGCACAAAGGTGCCTCCGGTGGCGGCGTCGATGATGAGCAGAAGAGAGCTCATGACGCCAAAGGTGAGGATGGCACATGCAAGGATGTTCTTGGTCGGAAACCTCTTCACGAGTGGAGCAATCAGGATGGAGCCAATGCACTGGAAGGCCTGGTTGAGGCCCGTCAGGAGGCCCACGCGCTCGAACGTCTTTGCCCTGGTGTTGGTGACCCTAGCGTGCTCATCGTATCTGTTGGTAGCAAGCGCTACAATGGAGCCGTTGAAAGCCTCGAGGCCAAACTTGTACAGCATGATGCCACAGATGTCTACACAGGAAGTCAGTGCATGTCCACGCCATGAGGGTTCGCGTCTGCAGGCGTCCCATTGGGAGTGCCCCACACGAGCGGTGCTCGCAGGGGATTCCAGAACCCTGGCCCTTCGGAAGAGATTCAAAGACATGCTAGAGAGATACGTACAAATGGCGATGTTGCGCCTCTCGGTGGGAGTGAAGCTGCTCCATGCTTCCTTGATGACGGCAAGTGGACGGGCCATGGCGAAGACGAAGGAGAGGACCAGGGACCAGCCGGAAATGGCGATATGTCGTATGATTTAGAGGGAGAGCTTTCTCCAACCCAACCCTACGAAAAGCTTCCCTCGTGATGGGGGGTTTATAGTGCACCAGGGCGCTCTGTCGTCCGCTACGAGCAGCCAATGGCGTGGGTGGCATTCGGCATGTGCGAGGCTGCGATGTGCTGTGAACTGGGCAGTGCAGTTGCTCAGGAACGTCTGCTGGAGAAGAAGAGGATCGATCTTGTCCAGCTCAATGGCGTTCCTGGCAGCAGAGTCGTCGAGGGCGCCAAGTCTTGCCCTCTTGGCGCCCGTGTAGAGGTTAACCAAACGCAGGGCGGAGCCAGAGCACGTTGCTGGCGAACACACCCCATGCCATGGCCAGCTCCCACACGCCCCGGCCACGCCTCTGGGGGTGCAAATCCACCATGGCCGTAGTGCGTCTCGGCCCTGCCATGCACCCCGGGGACGCCTTGGACGCCGTCCTTCTCTCTCCCCCCAAAATGCCGCATCCGCCCATCTCCTTGCGTCTCGTTTTCTCATCCCTCAGCTACAGAGAGAGACGGCTCGCATCACCGACCCGACCGCTCGGCCCGGCAGCTCGACTTGCCCTTCTCCATCGACGTCCATGGCGCATGCGAGACGTTGACAGGAGCTTCGGCCCTGCGCGTGCCTGGGCTTGAGCCCGGACAAACACAGTCGGACCGGGCGTCGATGGCACTTTCGCAATGCATTGTATGCTCCCGATCTTCTCTGCTTCAAGACGCGGCAGCGTGCTCCTGCCCCAAGCCCACGTGCTCTTGCGACTACCGTGGAGCAGCTACCTGGTTTAGGGACCTTTTTTTTGCTTAGGGTGCGGGCCATGCCCGTTGACTAACCTCGTCGCTGGGTCCATCAATACTGCGAACGGCCCATCAGCTCTGTGGGGCTGCATAGATGGTGAAGATCCGGAAATAAGCGGTATAGTACAGTCGCACACTCATCTCCGTGTACCTGCACGTGCGTGGATGCGTTTCTTTCCAGGTTCGAAGGTCAGTCCAACCGCCAGGCCGAAAGCAAGAGTAAGGAAACCTGGCGTTGAAAAGAATCGCCCGGGCCAATCGTGTCCTCTGCACGTGCCTCTAGCGTCATGGCGACGGCCGCGGACTAGCCCAACATTCGAGTCTGCAATTCGAAGTTGCCCATCGAAAGGCGTTCCGACTTCTACCTCTAGGTTTTTTTGCAGTTGTGACAGCCGCCTTGTACGTACAGCCCGCCTACTTTCGAAAAAACACCACCCACCATGACTCAAACGGAGCTGCCTGAATTCGATGCGCTTCTTCGCTCGCTCCTCCCAAGCGAGTCGAGGGCCGCGCTTCGCAGAGAGGTGCTTCCGCAGCTCCTCCGGTCGCTTTCCGAGATCGCACAGGCTTTGCGCTCGGCTTCAGTGTCCGAGGCTGGGAGTGCCAACACGTTCGGCGATCAGCAGCTGAACGTTGACGTCATTGCCGAAGATCTGATACGTTCTACCATCGCTCATGCTCCCTCGATTGTCGCCGCCAGCAGCGAAGAGGACCCCGTTGAAAAGAAAAGTAGCACGGGGGGTGCTCCGTTGCAGGAGGCATACACTGTCGCATTCGACCCTCTGGATGGGAGTTCCATCATTGGTCCAAATTGGACCGTTGGTACCATCATCGGCATCTGGGAAGGTGAAACGGCCCTGAACGCAAACCCTAGGACGAAACAGGTGGCCTCCATTCTCGGGGTATTGGGTCCTCGCACAACCGCCATCGTTGCTCTACGCGTGCCCGAGGCCGCTCCAGCCTGCTTTGAAGTCGGACTCTCAAACGACGACATCCATGTCATCCGTTCCACGCTTCAGCTTCGGTCACACCAAAAATCCCAGTCCTCAACACGCTACTTTGCCCCTGCCAATATGCGAGCAGCTGCGGAGAATCCGAAATATCTCGACCTGATCAACCACTACATTTCCCACAAGTACACGCTGCGCTACAGCGGCGGTCTCGTGCCGGACATCTTCCATGGCTTGGTCAAGGGTCATGGCATTTATATTTCGCCCGTCACCTCCAAGAGTCCGGCCAAATTGCGCCGTCTCTACGAGTTGGCCCCGATAGCCTTGATTCTCGAGTGTGCAGGTGGAGTCGCCATCGATTCGGCGGACGGCAGCCATGTTTTGGACAGGCCCATCGCCAACACCGATGAGAGGGGCGGCTTGGTATGTGGAAACGGCGAGGAGGTCGAAATTGTGCGCTCAAAGCTACTCGAGAAGTAGATCTTCTCGGCCACGAACAATGGTCAAGGTTCTATGGGTTATCGGGAGATTGGAGCGGATTATAGATTTTAGACTAGACTACTTCAGGAACGTGTTAGACCCCTCAGGCAGGGGCGGGGCTATGTACTTTTTGTCTGCTCACACCCGCGTGCAACATCACCGTGAATTTACTCTCTGAAATGTTCCCATTTGATACATTATTCATTCACCATTACCTGTCCGTAATCATGTGTGCCTGCCACCATTCCAACGCGTCTATCCCCTCTAGAAAGGAACATCTAATCATGGTCATAATTCGAGTACGAGGAAATGACAGTACGTGTCTACAGCATGCTGTATGTATATGTGACGTTGGGGGAAAAGAGAGAGAGAGAGAGAGAGAGAGAGAGAGAGAGAGAGAGAGAGAGAGAGAGAGAGAGAGAGAGCCATGCGTAACTCATGAACGCATTCATAATGCTGCATATCAGAGCGATTGAGAACGTCTACACGATTCCCACCCGAGATGCTCACACAGCCCAGCGGGAGAAGTAGTGCCTCGCCACCTTACCCTTCCAGTAGACCAGAAGACCCAACAGGCCAAAGACGCCCATGATGCCGGATAGGATGCCAAACGTGGTGGCAGCGCCCACGGCATTGACATAGTCGACAGTGTGGTAGGAAATTCCAAAGCTCACCAAACCCCTCGTGACAGGAATGACGACCAGAATGGCCCCGGCTCGGGCGGGGTGTGCGTCTAGCAGGTATGTGGTGCCAACGGTGCTGGCGGCGAGTAGCAGGAAAAGCCAAATGTTGACGGTGAAGGCGAGGGCAAACCAATGGTACTTCTCGGGATACTGCAATGCGAAACCGTATATGATGGTCATCATGATGCAGATCAGAAGGGGGGCAATAATGGGTGGCAACCGATGTTCTGGCTCGTGGACCCCCTGGTTGTTTCTGGCTTTGGACTGGATGAGAGAGTCGCTGAACCAGCCAATGATTGGTATGGAGAGCAGAGCAACGATGATCTGCCCGATTTGGATGAGAGACACGGTAGTGTTTTGCCAGTTGTAAGGAGGGGAGACGAGGGCGGTACCGTAGGTGATTTGGATACACACATCGGTACCCTGGAAGAAGCCATTCATGAGAGTGACCCACAGGACGTGCGGGAAGAAGTAGATGGTACACATCTGCTTCCAGGTTGTGATGGCTCGCTGGAAGTTTGGTTTGACTACAAAGATGCGCATGTCTGATCTCAGTGTGCGTTTTTCGTAGTTGGCCGTGTCCAGTGTACGCTCGCTCAGCGTAGTCATGGGCTCTACGTGCGCAACTTGGTAGTCGTACTGGACATGGTCTCCGTGGTCTATGTCGGCGTACTCGGGAGTTTCCGAGCCCATGTAGGCAGCCAGTGGGCGCGTGTATGCCGTCTCGGGAACAAAGATGAAGGCAAAGACGAAGCACACGCCAGAAATGGCCGTGAAGAGCCAGTACCAAGAGCGCCAGCCAGCAGCCTCGGCCATGTACGAGGAGACAATGGTCAGACTAGAGTTGAGAAGTACCTCGAAAGAGGAGAACAACTGAAAGGTCCTGCCCCGCTGATGGAGGAAGAATATGTCCTACATGTCTCGGTCAGCCATGCTATACGGGCCCATGTGCCTCTTTTCTTTTCTTTTTTGGCAACGCACCTGAATGATGAGCAGCACCAAGGCCATGCATTGAGCAGCGGAGAAGGCTGCGATGCTCCGTGCGGCGAGATGCCAGGTAAAGTTCTGATTGGTTGCACAGAGGATCCCAGATATGAATAGCAAAAACAGGGAGAGCAGCAGCACCGGGCGGCGGCCAATGGCCATGGCTAGCGGCATTGAAACAATGTTCCCTACGCCGAGGAACAGGGATGGGTATGTGAGTAGGCCCGAAATTTGGGCCTGTGTAATGCCCTCCCTTTCATAGTCGTCGGTGAAGAAGACTATGAGGGCGCCGAGGGCAGTCACCAGGCAGAGGCCCGATACGGCATCTAGAGGATATGGAGTGAGCCCATGGGCAGCCAGGGGTGGATTGGGCCAGCTTACAGACAACCAGAATGGCCAGGATGGCGTACTTGCGAAAGGTAGACAGGTTCAGCGGGTCTGCTTGCTGTCAGTGATGGAAGCAGCGCACGGGGTACCATGGCGGGTTGCCTGAGGCGTCGAGGGCCTACTGCGGCACAACGGCACCACGGCATGGTTTGTTTTTGTCGGGGGAGTTTGGGCCTCATACCGCGCGGATCAGAGGTCGGGGCGGGAATGAGGATGGTGCCGCGGCCAAGGGTCAGGTTGGCAGTGCCGTCAAAACCATTGTTGAGCGAGTCGACGCTCCCGTACGTGGGCAGGTGTTTGACATCGGCCTCGCTCGCAATGGGCGTCGCCGAGTGGGTCTTCTGGATCGTCTCTCCCATGGTCGCTGGCGCGGGTAGGGCACCAAGGGCGGGGAAAAGGCGATCATCTTATACACAGCTGGGTCAACGGCCTCGCACGCGCTGGCGATATCCCGACCGAATCAGGCCAACATGGCCGAGACATGCAAATACCTCACGCGCCCCGTGGTGCAGATGGTGCAGGCGCTGTGCAGGCGCCCTGCATCGACGCCGCGATCAGCGACCTCTGGCGAGGCGTGTCGGCGCAGTTGCTGTCGTGGTGGTTGGCCGGCCCGAATGGGCAGCCCGTCGTGTGCACGCTAGCCCGCCCTGCCCTCTGGCCGTTCGCCGGGGGCCCGAGGCCTGCTTCCCTTCTAGACCGCGCCATGCAGGGCTGGATTGCCCGGGTGCTCCCGTCCTCCATCCATGCCCAACCACGCGTGGCCCTCTGCTCGCTCTCTCCACGCCCGAGAGCCCTCCCGGCACCGGCCTCGTACCTTTCGCCTCGACCAGCATGCCCGGCCTTGCCTGGGAGCCGCCCTGTAGCCGTGTCTCGAGCTGGGCTGCCTGCGTCTCGACTTCGTCCTCTTCAGTAAAGCCGCCTGCCAGTCTCCCCGTACCTCCGTACCTCCACCTACACGGGCCATGCCTCATCTCCTTCGCCGTAGCTTCCGCCCCGAGGCCGTGTATTTATTGTCCACTTCGCCACGGCCCGGTGTTTGAACTCTTTTTTTTTGCTTTGCCTTGCTTCATCACTCTGGAAACTCTACTTTTGTAAACCCAACTTCCCGCCCCCAGCATACGCGCCATGTCGAGGACCCACCTGGACCATCATCCAGCTACCGATGTCCATGTAGAGCCGGCACACGAGGACGAATCAGATGCCGACCCAAGCGAATGCGACGAGGGCCACCTGGAGCCGAGCTGCATGCCAGCCGCAGCCCAATGGGGAAGTCCCAAGGACTGGCCCGCCGCCAAAAAGTGGCTTCACATTGCAATCGTGGCGTCCATGACCATGGCTACGTATGTTCCAGCAGCGTGACCATCTCTTCCGCACCCGGCCATGTCTAACCTGTCCAATGCCATCCAGTCCGCTTGCCTCTTCTATCCATACGCCTGCTCTGCCATTGATTGCTGCCGATTTCTCCATAGACCGAAGTGCTGCCTCACTCAGCGTCCCATTATACGTCTTGGGCTTTGCCACCGGCCCTCTTCTCTTTCTGCCCTTGTCCAAGGCATACGGACGGCTGTACATTTACAATGCTGCAAACTTCATGTTGCTCCTCGGGAACCTGGGCTGTGCCCTGTCTCCTGCATTTGCATGGCTGCTTGTCTTCAGATTCCTGGCAGGCTGCGGCGGTGCCTGTGCCATCACCCAGGGCAGCGGTACCATAGCCGATATCATCGAGAAGGAAGACAGAGGCAAGGCTGTGGCTTTCATGGCTTTCGGCACCGTATGGGCCCCCATACTAGGCCCGGTCATCGGCGGACAGATTGCAGAGAAGTTCGGCTGGAGGGGCTGTTTTTGGGCTCTGATGTGTGTCGTAAGTGCAATCACCTATCCAGGCCGCCACTTGTGGGGGGGCAGAGGACCGCGGGTGCTGACTCGTCACTAGGTGGCTTTCAATACTCTCATTACCCTCTTGTTCATGCAAGAGACGTCAACCACCCATCATTTCAACACACCTCACTGGACTCGACTTTTCAGGCCCCACCTTCTCTTCCCATCGACCCACAACTACACCAAACTCGAAGAAGGTGGCGATTTGCAACCCAGGCGATTCAGGGACATCATGTTTCAGGCTGTATGCTCTCCGTTCCGACTTCTCTTGCATCCCATCGTGTGCGTCGTGGCAGTTCTTTCTTCCATTTTTTACAGCATTCAGATCTTCCTATATGTCGATATACCCGCCACATACAAGGCCGAGTATGGCTTTACCCCAAGCCAGACCGGCCTTGCTTTCTTGGGAAACGGCATAGGCATGACCGTCGGCTTGGTTACCTTTGGTCTGTTTAGCGACCGCATTATGATTTATCTGGCCGGCCATGGTCCACGTATGCCCGAGTATCGGTTACCTTTGATGATGCTATCTGTTACCTTGGTCTTTTGTGGCTTGGTCGGCTATAGCCTCACTGCATTCTCGTCAATCGACTGGATATATCCAATCATTGCCAATGGTTTCACGGGTGCCGGCTTGTATTCGTTATCGGTACGTCTTGATCCAAGTTAAACACTCAATTGGCGCCATGGCTAACTCGACTTTGCCAGATGGCTGCATCGACTTATTTGATTGATTTGGCCCCCGAGAGGGCTGCCGAATCAGCCACTCTTTTGGCCACGGTCAGATTTCCCTTTGGAGCTGCTGTCTGTGCGCTTAGTGAGAAGATAGTTCCACTAATTGGGCGAACCACCACCAAAGAAGTCTTTGCCACAGTTGCCTTGCTCACCCTACCTGCTGTTTTCATATTGTATAAATACGGAGAGAGGATCAGAGTTAATCACGTCTCCAAATTCTCAGTATAGCCTGCATACAGCGTTCTTTCCTAGACTTACTTTTTCAGCGACAAATCTCTTACCCACAGTGTCCTAGATCAAAATTTGAGTCGCGAGACCTCTATCTACCCGAAGATACCCTGTTGTAACAAGGATTTTTTTTTTCCTTTTTAGAAACCCATAGACATAGATGTATCACGTACCTGTATTAGGAATATCAAATGTATCTTTACCAAAATTGGTCGTTTCTCCGCCATCAGCGGCACATTCACCTATAAGGGTGTGTAACTTAATAGGCATAACCTCGACGTACCCCACGAGTATTCAGAACGTGGTTTATTTTTAATGCACCTACAAGATAGCTTTACCTGGGTGGTATATTTCTTCTGTATGCTCCAGCAGTGAGACATGACCTAGGGTATTACAACCCTAAGTTCAATACAGAGCCGTTAGGCTTAAAGATGACTGATAGAAGTATGATGTTCGGCATTCTGACATAGATTTATTTTGGCAGACGTGAAAAAAAAAAACAGACATGCGCCACTGTGCGAGCAACGCCACGATTCATTAATTCCATCTGATTTTACCCGCCGGAGAAATTCGAGCAACATGGCCCAGAAATAGGCAGCTTCCCAAGCGTGGCCACACAACGGAAACCCCGCAGCTTGGGCCTTTTAATGAACTTGCGGTCCGAATGCACCGAATACTTGGTTTGTGGCACCATCGTCGACTGCCCATGTGCCCAGGTGTGCATGGAGGTTTGGGATCACGTGAGAGCACGGAGCCCCGAAGTTTCAATGCTGTCCAAAAGTCAGGCGTTATGGCATTTGATTTTCTAGGCCTTTGTAGGATATCAATGACGCTGTCGGAATGTATGGTCAAGAGCAGCTTTTGTGCTGCTTCTTGGTGGCGCCGGACGCTAGACTACTCATGTACAAGACTCCCCAGAGAATTTCGCCTCACAAATGGGCTATTTCCTTGGACCGCGGAGCGAGATTACCACCGTTCAGAAAGGGCTCTTGCTCCGAGGATCCGAGGTCTAAGCCGGCTGATTTGTGGATTAGCTTGGAGATCTCCACACGAATTCCTGGGGAACATCGAACGGTTAGACTTGGCACAGATCCAGACCCCGGATAAAAGGTGAACGCCACAGGCCAGGAACTTCCAGAATACCCGTCACACGGGTATATATGAAGCGACGCTGCAGTAGCTAGGTACATTCTCGGTGTGTATTCGAGTGCAATACTTCTGGACCGTCAACATGCATTTCTCGAGTTTGCTGGCAACGACACTTGCGTTGGCGAGCACCACAGTCGCTACACCGTAAGAGCGCTTCAAATTGTGCTTCTCTAACATTTGCTGACTTGTGACTCAGGAGTGGCTATGGAAAGGACAGTTTGTACAAGGCAATACGCCAGCGAGGCCGGAGCTTCATTGGTACGGCATTGACACTCCGAGACGAGCCTGCAGAGCCCAAGATCATCAGGCAAGAATTCAACTCGTATGACAATTCTCTTCCTTAAACTAGCAGAATTACTTGCCTCATTTTTCCCTATATTGGCTGTTAATCATCTTCAATCAGGATAACACCGGAAAATGCACAAAAGTGGGAGAGTACCGAGCCATCCCGCGGTAACTTTACCTTCGAAGACGCAGATCGACACGTCGCCTTTGCGAAGAAAAACGGCCTCCAACTTCATTGCCACACGTTGGTGTGGCACAGTCAGCTACCTGTTTGGGTTTCTGAGGGCGGTTTTGATAATGCTACTCTGATCCAGATCATGGAGGATCATATCAAGGCTGTAGCTGGTAGATATCGTGGCGCCTGCACTCGATGGGATGTTGTCAACGAAGGTATGCTTCGCAAGTTTTGGATTTTGGATTCCTTTAACACGACAATTCAGCATTGAACGAAGACGGTACCTATCGCGAGAGTGTTTGGCTTGACACCATCGGCCCAGCATATATTCCAATTGCATTCCGCCTTGCAAAAAAGTATGACAGACATGCCAAACTGTACTACAATGACTACAATCTCGAGTACAACGGTGCTAAAACCGAGGGCGCTAAGAGGATAGTCAATCTGATCAAGTCATATGGCGTCCAGATCGATGGCGTCGGCTACCAAGGGCACGTGGCCAGTGAATCAACTCCGACTGCACCCGGCGCAGTTCCGGACCAGGCCACTCTTGAGGCTGCTCTTCGCGCGACGGCAGACCTCGGGGTGGACGTCGTCTACACTGAAATTGACATCCGCATGAACACCCCCGCCACGCCTGAGAAGCTCGCAGTACAAGAATCTGCTTTTGAGCGCGTAGCGAAGTCTTGTTTGGCCGTGAAGCGGTGTGTAGGCATGTCAGTTTGGGTATGTTTTGCATCCTTCGATTCATTCGTAATGCTGACCAGATATGAGGGTATTTCCGACAAGTACTCTTGGATTCCAGGTGTTTTTGAAGGAGAGGGAGCTGCACTCCTATGGGATGAGAACTACAACAAGAAGCCAGCGTACAAGGGATTTTTGAAGGGCATCGCCAAGCGTTAACATATCTCTCCTGGTAGCTACACAGGATATGTAAACATGTATAGCAACATTGAAGTTTCAATCTTGTATTTTCGCCCAGCTTCTTGCTTCCAAAGCACAAGATTCAGATACATTACAGAGGTGTGGTATTTGCATCATAGTCGTGCTTTATCTTCGTAAAAACAATAAAAAGCATCCTTTTGGTGCTTGGCATATACTTTTACTCTAGGGAAGCATTATATCTGCGTATTACATGACTAGACAATAAACAACACACCCCTTGCATCAAAGTTTGCTTCTATTTATTCTGTCATGAGTCTGGACGACTGCCTTATAGTTGGGGAATAGCCCTTTTGGGTCCCACCTTTTACGGATCTCGAGAAATCTTATCAAGGCCGTATCTGTCATAACCTTGTGCTACGAAGAAATTAGTTTGTAACTAGGTCAGGTGTTTGATTCATGCCTACATTTGCGTCGTCGCAGTTGGGATCATAGTCCGCAACATACATGCCGCATGCAACCTGAGCACATTCTCGATAATAGGCTCTCATTGGCTCGTAAACCTGAGGCTGTAGCCTGTTGTCTAACCATTGAGTGAATGTCGAGATATAGTACTTCTGTGGAAGACTAAACACAGCATCGCTTTCATCTGGCTTGACATCTGTGATTGATATGGCTGACGTGGACAGACGAGTCGGGAGGTTACAAATCGCTGGTTTTATGGCCTCGACTAGCTGAGGTCATAAGTCAGATAAGTTGAGATTCAGGAAGGCTCCGGGGTAAATCCTGCCTCGGATTGACATACCCTTGGTAACTCAACAGTCGGGTCGTTCAAAAAGCTGTTGATCTGGAAATTTCGCACTCCATCGGGTCCGAAAAATGCGTTTTGAACAGCCCAAATGTTATCCCAAGTCTCAACTTGCACTGGCTTCCTGTCTATCAAAAGAGGCAGAAGTGAGTCCGGAATAGTTTCGAATGCACCTGCCAATGTGCGCGCTTGTTGTATGTTCTCCGTATACATTGCCATAGAGATTCCAAAAATGAGCTTCGCGTCCTCGGTAATGTGATCGGTGGTGCATGTAGCATCAAAGGCTGTGTTCCAGAATGTGATGAAGTTGATATCCGTACCCTGTTTTGGAGTGGCTTCTGATGCCATGAATGCCCACTCCAGGAGCTCATTGTATTTTTCTCCCATTTCGAATGAATAAGAGATAGTGAAAATATTTTCCGATCTTGTCGTTCGACCCCAGAACTTCGTCACAACGCCGAAAAACGCAGTTCCGCTCCCTCTCGCCGCCCAGAATAGGTCAATGTTCTCGGTACGACTTGCAACAGCTACCTCTCCGCCTGCAGTGACTATTTCAAGCTTTGTAATCCATTCCTGGCAGGTCGCTCCCCAACCCCGTCCAAAAAACCCTTGGCCACCAGCGAGAAGGAAACCTCCAGCGGCGACAGTGGGCGAATGACCATGCGGGAAAAACCGACCATGTTCGATCATTGCCTTGGAAATTTCCTGGACCTGGACAGATGGGCCGAAGCTGACTTCGTGGGTTTTGATATCGTATTCGATCATTCGATTGAGTTTCTGGGTGTCGATCAAGATTCCGTCTTCCAGCAAGGGACTACAGTGATAAGTATGCCCTCCCGATCGGACTCCAATGGAATGGCCACCGGCGTTGGCTGCTCTGACAGCATCAATCACGTCGTCCACGCTTTCAACCCCGTATATCAATTTCGGGTATCGCTTGGGAGTGTCTGCATTGACATTGTGCCGTCGATATTCTTCGTACTTTTGACTGCCCTGGTGAAAGATTCTCTGTCCTTGCTCCTCCATGCCTGACCGTATGTGATTTTTAGATCCAAGACGATACGTGAAGCTGGCCGTAGGGATTTACTAAGCTGACATACGGTATTATTTATGTCGCTTCTTTGTCGCGCGATATCTGGCAATGTGACAAAGTCAAATGCGGCACATATAGTCCTGGCAATATCTAGGGTACTTGAATATGATACCGAAGGCTTGTACGTTGGGGTGTTCAGATACCCCACATAGTTCCATCCCCACATGCTCCGCACAACGCGGGCCTTACTCAAAACACTCCACACACTCCACACACTCCACATGCATTGCAGATTCTCGATACCCTACCCAACCTCTCAAAAATATACGCGTTTGATCTGGACTGGGCGGGTAGACGGTATGTAATGTGAGATGGGTAGCAACATGACTAGCATTGAAGAGCGTGGCCGCTGTGTGTTCTCGCAACCAGTAAGAAATGTAACAGGGAGGCCGACAATGGCTGTAGCCGTGAAGGATCAGGAAGTACCCGCAATGCGCTTACCGAAAGCCTCGAGCAGATTCTGCAACTCATTCTAAGGAGTATAGTTCCATATTGATATTAACCCCGCAACAAGAATAGTAATTTTGTAGCGCATGGCAGACGAAGCTGTTACTGGAGATTTTTTTTTAGCACGATCTAGGGTTCAGCGAGTCCTTTAAAGCACGACTGATAAGCACACAACGGACCTACGGCTGGTCCGGGTGACACGTGTTTGCGAAGGAACACGAGTAAATGAGCGATACTTGGTTGCTAGGTCGGGCATGTTGGAACGGGTTCTTACTGAAGAGATCATTGCAGCTCCAAAGTTCTGGAAGAACAAGATGGACATAGCAGAAGGGACCTAAGCCGCCGTTAGGGCATTCTGTACAGCTGCTATGGCATAGGCCAAGCCAAATAGATATGCCTTATATCATTGATGGTATGTGACTTTTGTCAGCTCTGGAAAACACCTAGAATTAGGAATGCTAGGCCGCTTTGTGTCAGGCGAGACAGCTGTTAACAAGACCGACCCAGTGGAACTGGAAAGCACACCAGTCAGGGGGGGGCAAATAGCACCCCACTGTACTACACAACAGCGTACTAACCTTTAGCAATTTTGAGATATAATGGTTTCTTGAAAATCTCGGAGCAACTAATGTTGTAGTTCCAATATCCTTGCGTGTGCAGTCTCTTCGCGCATAGTCCACTTCAAACAACCCACCTATGACGTTATCGCATTTCGAAATTGCCAAGCCTTTCGATCCCTCGAACCGCGAAACATTATCAGCGTTCTTTCTCTATGCTACGCTCATCTTCCCGCATATCAGCAATCATGTCCGCCGAGCAGAAAAAGAGAAACATCGTCATCGTAGGTACGGATCGGCTTGGCAGACTGGCCTCATTATCGGGATATATACTCACCTTTGCATGTACAGGTGGCGGTATCATAGGCTCCACAACTGCCTATTATTTATCAAACCACGAGAAATTTGACCGGGAAAGAGACAGCATCACTCTGCTAGAGGCTACAAAAATTGCGGGTGGCGCCTCAGGTAAAGCGGGAGGTTTGCTTGCGCTCTGGGCTTATCCAAGCTGCATTGTGCCGCTGAGTTATCGGTTGCATAAGGAGGTACGTATTCCCTTTCTCATGACCTTTCCGAGCCAAACTTGATTCCATCTATTTCAACAATATGGAAGTGCTTGGGCTATCTGAGGTATTTGTAGTACCTGTACCTCATCATCTGGAACACGAGACAGCCCCTCTGCACAAAATTACCTTACAATGATCATATCTAATCCACCAAATAGCTTGCTGATAAACATGGGGGTGAAGACCGTTGGGGATACCGTGCCGTCCACTGTGGCCAGCTCGATACATACGGCATCCTTGCGAAATCCAAGTCTGCTTCCCAGTCTGGCACTGGATCCTCGATATCGCTGCAAAAGCGCTCTGAAAAGGCGATCGGGCTTCTTCGTGCCGCTGGTGTACCCAAGGAGCTCGACTGGGTAGCTGTAGAAGGAATCCAATCATATGATGAAATGGGCGACCCCAGCACAACAGCCCAAGTCCACCCATATCAATTCACCACCAGTATGGCCTCGCTAGCCGAAGAGAAAGGCGTCAAGATTATATACGGAAGCGCTACTGGAATCGATCAGGAAAACGGCACGGTAAAGAGCGTCAGATACACCTCCGAAGACACAAGGGAGACCCACACGCTGGATGCCGACACAGTGATCTTGACCGCAGGGCCTTGGACAAAGTCTGTATGGCCATCCGCTCCCATATCGGCTTTGCGCGCACACTCGGTTACTATCAGGCCCTCTCGCCCCGTTTCGGCATACTGCCTCTTCACCAGCATCGATTTGCCACGCGGCAACAGCAAGCGCTCGCAGACCGTCACTCCAGAAATCTACGCTCGCCCCAACAACGAAGTATATGCCTGCGGCGAGGGCGACCATCTCGTTCCTTTGCCTCCGTCTACAGACAAGGTAGAGGTTGATGATGCGCGGTGCCAGGATATTGTTGATCAAGTGTCTTCGATTAGCGAGGAGTTACGTGATGGGGAAGTGACTGCGAGACAGGCATGTTATTTGCCCAATGTTACTCGAGGAGGAGGCCCCATGGTGGGGGAGACTGCAGTGAAGGGGCTATTGATGGGGGCTGGACACACGTGTTGGGGCATCCAGAATGCGCCAGGCACAGCCAAGTGCTTGAGCGAACTGGTTTGGGAAGGCAGTATCAAGAGTGCGAAGTTGGGTAGTTTGGATCCGAGAAAGTACATGTAGAGCGCCGCCGTTGACATGTAGAAGCAAGCAGATACACGCATGAATATATTCGTCATTGTATTAGAGCGGATGATGTCCACATGATGTGTTGATTGGCTATTTGTAGAAAGAATCCAGCTTTCCGAACAGGATACACGTTTTTACAGGTCTCGAGCACAAATCTATACCGGGAAGCTTCATTTCTGCCGAAGCCCAAAGCCATGCTCGGAGTAGCGAGCCATGCATACCACTTAAATGCAGATCGATAGAGCACCAGTGCCCCCAAGCTCCTATGCTCCAATGCCGCTGGTATGCCAGTGTGTGTAAAGTACATTTGAACAAATGAAAAAAAGTCGAAAGGAATGAAAGGAAGAGAATGTCCATGAAAAGGAAACTCAGCCAAGAGAACGAATCATCCACCATATCTAAGTTCGTAGCCCCCTTATCGACTCACTCGATCATTGTCCCCAATTCTCGCCAATCAGGAACTCGTCACATGCCGCAACCGACTTGACACTGTTCTGCCCCCAGCTAGAAGCCATCCGACGACCGTCTGACTTGGGCTTGACGCTAAGAACCATACCACTGCCAACACGGCCATTGGTCGCATGCGTGGTTATGTCACCGCCGGGGGTATTGCGCAAGATGTTGGTAACGGGACCATTGAGGTCGCCCCAGATGCAGTTGTACGATTTCGTGTCGGCATAGAGGATGCGTGCCTCGAGGGACTGGAAGGCAGAGGTCGGAGCAGACGTTCGGGGGAGTATAGTGCGGACGAGGTTTTCGAGTGCGTTCGGAGCATGAGTTATCGTTGTGCTGGGGTGGGTAGGAAGCACAGGGTCTGTATTCTTCAAAGGAGGGTCGAGGCGGACACGAGGTCGCGGTATGGTGCCATTCTGGCGTATCATGCTGGAGCGGCGGATGCGAGGCATGGCTGTTGCATGAGGAGGCGCGTCTATGGTATCACTGTTAACATACCGCTCACGTATCATGTCCCGGATACTTTCGAGTAGCATCGTATTACTCGGGTATCAATTATGACGTACCTTTGGAAGATGTATAGTATCCCGAGATATACACATTCCGCACATGTTTCATGAGGAATGGGTAGAGTGCATCCAGGACCACGACGCCGTACGGGTATGAAACGTATAGTGCCAGGTTTTTGGTGGTCGCACTGCCGCCGCGGTGCCTCTGCACGTGATCTTGAATCTCATCACGCATCATACGACACGTGCTTGCCAGGGCCATGTGTGCAGGCATAGGCAACTTCGGGACTGTCGTATTGAATCCTTCCTCTTTGTCCAGACTGATCTGCGCCGGGGTAGACACGGAGAGCAATGCTGGATCATAATGGTTGCGCACCAGTGGCGCGTGGTCTAGCGGCAATCCTGGAATCTCATTTTTGCGGCCGAGATCTTGTATCTTGTGGCCGAATACCGTGATCGGGGCCGCTGAGATGGTGAATGCGTTTGGTTCGTCGAGGCAGTAATCGTAGATGAGGAGACGAATCTCGGTAGGGACTGATAGCAGTAGGCTGGGGTGATTCCCTGCCAGACGATTCGCTTGACCGTCATCGCAGGTGCTTGGAGACTGACGGAGGGTGGTGTCGCACATTATGATTATGTTGTTTCTTCCTGGGGCGGCCGGCGCAAGGTTGGAATAGTGTGTGCAAAAGGGAGATTTTGGAGTTTTTATGGAAAGATTTGTGCCGGAGGAGTCATCAATGTGCGGTGTGGGCCTCGATGTTGCGTTGTTTGAGCTTCGCGACTTGCCTGCCAATCATTCAGATGCAAGTAAACGAGGGTGAGATCCCCGCCACGTCACGTGTGACGGCACTGCTTCCTGAGAACCAGCCGATAACAAGTGGATCAAGTGGCCTGAGAGCATCCAAACACTGCCCTATGCCCTGTGGTGAGAGGGTCACTTGAGAGTCGTCTCACCGGAACTCACAGAGTGCCAAGAGGCTTGCGATGCACCTAGCAGAAGTGCCGCCTCATCTTTTGGCATTCATCCCAGTTGAAGCACAATGAAGAGTAATTGCATGGATTCCAGATGCACGTCTTTCGCTACATTGGGTATCAACCGCCTATGCCAACAGAGCGAACATCAAGTATGTTTTACGCCAGTAATCAGAAGCGTTCTTCTTGAGCCTCCCCATCAAGACGTCATCGAGCCCGGTATCCTTGTCGAGATTTTCCACGAGATCATTGATAGCATCATCTGTGTTGCTAGTTCCTACAAAACGCCCCACATAGAGCACGTCAAAGAGCGCCTGCTTCAATCTTTGGCCTCTGGCTTCTTCTGAGGTGGGTAAAGGACCATCTTTCTTGCCTTCGGATTGTTGTTCTTCGCCTCTAGTAGTCGCATCGGCGGCAGGGTCGACCTCCTTCTCTTGCTCCATGTCGGATTTCTTTACCGCTTCTAAATGCGCCTTGAAAATGGCCGGGATCTCATCGCACACCATGGCTTTCAGGATGGAAACACCACTTGGAGCCCACAAGTCACTTCCTTGTGAACCCATGCTCTTAACCAAGTCTTGGAGGAAGCGGAACGTGCTTGGGGATGGCTGCGCGGGTAGTGGCGGTTGGCCCTCCCAGAGGATATAACTTCTTGACTTCGACTTCGTCCCTGCGACTAGCGACTTTTGGTATGAGTCCAATGCAGGCCGTATAATATGAGTTGCTAGGACTGCGTGCAAAGGCTTCAAAAGATCGGGTTTAAATGGAGAAGGAGGAGGTGTGGATCGTTCTTGGAGCCGTAGTTTTGGAATCCGATCCCCAATCTCGCGAACAATACGTAGCACAAATACTGATCGCGGAACGGTACCTTCATCCTTTCCAGAACTCAGTCTGGCGACAATTTGTCCAACACTTTTTCCCAAACTATCAAGCGCATCCGCAAGCGCATCCTGGGTGGCGTCTTCGAGTAAACGGGGGTCGTCATCGTTCAGGAGTGTTTGCTTTGAATCGCCAAATTCGTCGTCCAAGCCGTCGACATCATCTGCGAACGTATCATCCCAACGAGCTTCCTTCATGGATTTGACAATGCCCTTCACTTCGAGTACAGACTCCATCCAGTGATCAAAGGCAGATGCAACCTTGATCACGGCTTCGTTTCGGCCTTGGTAAGTGTTGAGAACGGCAGACTTGAAAGCCTGTGCGCCGTTGCTCAAGTCCATAGGGGTGGAGGCAATGTTCCAAAGTGACAGGCCTTGCTCTTCATTATGGGAGAATCCACTCTCCAGGACCTTGGACAGCTCAATGACAACCTGCTGAAGGTTCTGCGAGCGAGCACGCACGATATTCTCTAGTTGGTTGTTCATCGTGTCGCGAAGATCGTCCAAGACATTGGCAGACTTGATACCTGCCATGCGAGAACCAGAGAGTATCCACGTCTCAATTAGATCCGATCGAAGAGAGGCGACTTCACTGAGCCGCTGTTCCTGGTCTAGTGATGCTTTGATTCCCTTGAGGAACGTTGTAATGGACTGTTTAGACCATTGGTGGAGGATCTTCTCTGCTTCGGTCTTCTGGAGCTCGTCATGTCGCGGCCAAGGCGTATAGTTACGTGCCTCATCTCCTATCCATCGATAGTAGACGTCCAAATTGAGCTCGTAAAGAGCGCGCACATCTGCGTCTTGCACCAAGGGCTGAGCTTTGAGTTTTGCCAGAGACTCTGCTAACCGACGAGGGAATATTGATTGAGTGTCTAGACAAGTTTGAATGCAGAGTTTGAGCGCCTTGATACCGTTCTCGGCCAAGGCGTCGGTGTTCTCCAGAAAGTTACCAACCTCCTCCATCCGAACGAGGTGGAAATGTCGCAGCACATCCGTTGGAGTCGAGCTCGTCGCGAGAGAGTATGCACACATGCTCTCCACCAGAGCTGTAATGTCGCCTGTGGTCGTAGCAAGCCGCCTATCGATCCGACGGAGAAGCTTTCGACGCACCGAGCCGATCCGGTCACGCAATTGATCCACGATGGGCGGCTTGGAGGTCGACTGAGACAGTGCCTTGTGAAGTAGCCGCGAGATAACCAATACTTTGGCGATGAGTAGGTACGATCCATCACTTTTCATCAACCGCATCATGACTATCGGGCAATTGCGCAGGACCGAAAGCTGAGATGCGAACGAGTATCGCTCCAGATCTGTCTTAGGGTCAGCTTCTAATCCTGTAATAGACTATCATGTGGTTCATACCACGACCCCGGTTATGTGTATCCATCTTATTTGCGTTCGTCGTAACGCGGTCAAGGCCCCGTGAATTGCAATTCTGGCCGACGCGAGATAACTTGGATTCTACATGCTCCATCCTGACCTCCATGTCTATGATGGTTTCAGCCGTGTCAAGCAGGCTTCGATAGCTCGCCCTGAAGTGTATATCAGTCACCTTGCTCGTTTACTCGGATTTCTGCCCTTGTATCATACCCAACGAGTGAGCGCAACTTCTCGCGGTTGTCGCCAGCGCTCGAGCGGAGCTGACTCTCCAGCTTGCGAACAACAGGAACTGGGTATTGGAAAGCATCTTCCCAGCTCTTGAAGTTGCGGGGGTCGGGCGCCTCGGTTGTCATTGTGGCCGTGGTCGCGCGTCGGCGGTCGCGGTTCTTGCGGGTAATGTGTACACTTGGGGAGCGCTGGGAGATATTCCGTAGAAAAGCGCAATTGGAGTGCTGGATGAACACGGGATGATAAAGATTTTTCACACAGAAAGTTGCAATATTGCAATACCAAAGTGAACTGTGCCCTATGGACTGTAGCTGACCGCGCAGGTGAAATGAAGCGCAATGCGGCGGGCGGAGGTGTCGTAGGAAAGCTTGGACCCTGCTTGCCCCACGTGAATAAAGCACCACAGCTCTCTCATGCACCACCAGCCTCGCCCGCCTCCGACAGACAAAGACGAACCGCGCCCGCCTCAACTCCCCCATAGCCCCGTATTCCCCGGCATATCCCGCATCCCACGTCCCGCGCGCCGCAGCAGCAATGCCTCCCCAAGCGCCTCCCCTCGACGAGCAGGAATGGGAGAACCCGCACATCCTACGTGAGCTTCCTGGCGGCGTCCTCACCACGGACAACTTATACTGGTATTTTTCATGGTCTCCATACTATGAGAGCACCTGCGCCAACACAGCACTGTGGACTCAGATCCAGAAGCAGCCTGAAGGCATCCACATCATGCTCAACCGGCAGCGGTTCGAGGAACTGCTGGAGCGCGACTATCCGGTCGGCCTGCGGTACATGATTGTGGGCGAACCGCTTGCGTCAGGCCAGCCGTGGGTGATTCAGCGGCAGAATCGCGTCCGGAATCCCGAGACGGACGAGATTGAGGTCACAGTCGAGGGGACGTACTATGTGCAGGGCATCAAGATATTGCAAGCGCCGAGCTTGTTGGACGTATTGCAGACGCGATTGGTAAGCCCCATGGATGCTCCGCCGGGCGGAACGGATGTCCAAGTACATGGACATGGCAAATATCGAATGCTGACTATGCGCCCCTAGCTCCAGGTCTCTCAATGTCTCTCCGACTTCTTCGAGCTAGGCAAGAACCTTTCACACTGGTCTCCCGCCACCGGCCACACGTACCTCCCGGCATCGTACGAGCCCAAGGCGGGCGGCGCGACGGCAGCGGGTAGTCGCATTGGCAGTCCGACGCTCGCGCCCGAGGCGGACGGAGCATCGCAGGGCCAGCCGGGCTCGCAGCAACAACCCGGCGGCGCTGCCACTGCGGAGACGTTGACGACCGACTTCAGTGATGACTTGTTCCTGTCATCACTCCATCTCACTAACCGCTACGGCAACGAGTTCATGGACGAGAACCCGCTACGCGGCGAGCCGGGCGCCTTTGTCTTCTCCAACACGCTAGGGCACGTCGACGCGCGGAACAGGGCGGCCCAGGCTGCCGCACAGAACCAAGCGGCCGCTGCTGCCTCCTCGAACCCTGCCTCCTCTGCAATCAGTGGGAGCAACCAGGCGGGCGCCAACATCAAGAGCGAGATTGACAGCACCGCCAACAGCGTGGCCCCGACCCCGCGGCCCACGGCAACGGGCACTCCGCTGCCCGCCGCCGGTGACGCGCAGAACAGGAAGCCCAGCCTGGCAGGCCTCCCCACTATGACGACCAAGGAGAAGAAGGAGAGGAGGAAGAGCAAGGGACTCAACAGCCCCGTCACGCCGACCGTGCCCTGATTGTGCGGCTCATATTCTTGATTTGTGACTGTCAATTCTTGCTTCTCCTTTTGGCCTCGAAAGTGGTTTACTGTGGAGCCGCCATGGACTCGAGGCCCATCCGTGACTCACCCACCCAGCGACCAGCGAACCAGCCGCCCCAAACACGTTTTTCTGCAATTTTGTTTCTAAAATAATGATACCCCGTTCCTCACTGGGAACATTTCGGCACGGCTGGCTGGGTCCGTCAGGGGAGGGGGGGCGAATTTGGACGGGGGCTGATAGAATGCAGTCTAGTTCCGAGTTCGAGGAAGGCGTCAAATGACTTGGACGCGAGAGACATTTGGGCACATGGCATGGCAGAACAAGTAGTGCAAAACAACGGGTCTGGCGACGAGTGCACACGGCATGCACACCGAATGAATATACTACGCAGTTGCCGCGGCATGGTCGTTGCTCGGACACGAATGACTCTGGCCTAACTGATGCATGTTGTTCAGCTAGACCTCCTTTAATAATCCGCTGTTAGTCAACCATCACGACTAGACACGTTACCATCATCGTACACTATTCTGCCAATTCACTAGTATTGACTCATTGACTACCTAACCGACTTTGTCCATCCTACCCCCTTTATCGCCAGAGACAGACCCATTCATTCATTCAGCCACATCATCGTCGCCATCATCATCGTAATCACTTGACTCATCATCCAAAGCAGGCAGACGCGGTGTTGAGTGGGTAAATCCCGGATCCAGCATTCCCATCGGCATGCCAGACACCTGCGGATACGAGTCTTGACTATCTAAATCATCCCTATGAGAAAAGAAGTTGTAGTTGTAGTTTGAAAAGAAAAAAACCTCCCGCGGAAACCTCTTTCCCAATCCATCCCGTACAAAAAAAGTCCCAGTTCCAAGATAAGAGTTTCAGTTTGTGATGATGCCCAAGCCGTCATTCGGTCTTAATCGACCACGCTCGCCAAAATGCTTCCGAGTTCCCCAATGCTCCAAGAAGTGCCAAAGTGTAACAAACGAGATACCAGGAGAGACAGCGACAGAAAATGCTAGAGGTATGATGATGAGGTTGTAGAGTAGAGAGTCGAGGAGAGGAGAAAAGAGGAAATGGTATCTCTAAAGCTACAGGCTGGATACGAGGAGAACTCCTAGGTTTCCAGAGGTTAAAATGTGTCGTTCTGATCAAAAAAGGAAAAAAAAAGAAAGACAAGGGATGATAAGTGTCAAGACTACAAGTGGAGGTCGTTCCAACCTCCAACCCACTCAAGGTCACCAATGTCATCGTCATCGTCCACGATGGCTGGACTAGGATGATGGCGCCAATCCTTACTCAAGGTCCAAGGGTCCTTTCGGTCCCAAACACCATTCTCATGGTGGCTTGGTCCCCAGTGAATGGGACGTCTCCAGCTACCAGTCCGGCTGCGCTTCCTGGCGGAGTTCGGAGTTGGTTGAGACTGTTTGGTTTGCTTCATCGGCTTCTGCGGCGTCTGGGGCAACGACGGAGAGTGCTTCTGAGGCGAGCCACGCCTGCGGTCACCAAGGGCAGCCCACTTGTCCATGACCGATCGCTTCGAAGGAGGCGAGTGACGAGCAACCATGGACGTGTGCTCTTCGAAGACGAAGCCAGTTTGCTGACTGACGTGGTCTTCGACTTGGCGAGTGCTCTTGGGCTCGCGGCTCCTGCTGTTGTTGACGACAGCAGGGTTCTTCATCTCAGAGAGACCGCCGCGAGGAGTAGAGACACCAGAGCCACTTTCCGACTGGACGGCAGGCTTCTCCTTCTTGAGACCGAAAGGAGCGTAGTTGTTCTCGATCTCGGCGATGGCGAGCTCCTCCTCTTCCTCATCCCAGAGATCGCTCCAGCTCTTGGAGATGGCATCACGCTTCTTGCCAAAAACCGAAGCCATGCTGTTGAATGGCCGGGAGGCATTGACGGGAAGGGAGCCAGCAATGGGCATGGGCTTGGATCGGGTCATGTCCATCGATTGCGGTTGGGTGTCGACAGACTTGAACGACAAACCCAAACCAGAGTCGACAAAGGAGACGGAAGAAGCATTGTCTGGTTTGATGTCGTACCAGCCATGGCCAGATCGCTCGGAACCAGGGAAGAGGTCATCCGAGTAGATCTCAGTGTCGGGGATAGCTGACAACTGACGAATGGGCTGGGGTGGGGACATGGCGAGGGCTTTCGCCCAGGGGAACGATCCGCCCTGGTCGACCTGAGGGGTCGAGATGGAGGGGGTGCGGAGGGGCTCGCGGTTGGCGCTCGCAACGACAGGGTCACGATCCTCGGTGCAGAAGTCGTCGAGAGCTTCATCATCCGTGGTGAAGGAGATGGCACGGTTGAGGGCCTCCCTAACGAGCGACAGATCGCGCTTCTCGGGGTCAAGGGCCAAGCAGTGCCTGAGGACCTCGTAGGTGTCCTGAGACATGTTGGGGAAGACGTCGAAGAGGGTCTGACGGTCAAGCGCGAAGTCGGCATAAAGGGGATCCGAGGGGGCAGGGACCGCAAAGGGGTTGCGGGAAAAGAGGACGTTGAGCAGGCAGATGCCAATGGCCCAGATGTCGGCCTTGGGGGTCGAGTAGCCCGAGGCCGGGGGATCGTACTGCTCGGGAGCCATGTAGCGGTCGCTGCCGACGGCGATCTCGTAGGACCAAGGGTCGGTGGTGGCGAGGCCGAAGTCGCCAAGCTTCATCTCGCCCGACTGGGTCAAGAAGATGTTCTCGGGCTTGATGTCGCGGTGATAGACGCCCTTGGAGTGCAGGTACTCGATGGCACCGACGAGCTGCAACATGAAGTCGCGAACATGCTCAGTCTCCAAGGGGCCCTTGCCGAGACGGATGGCTTCGTAGAGGTCGCCATTGGAGCAGAACTCCAAGACCAAGTAGATGTGGGTCTGCGTCTCGAACGACTGGAGAAGGTTGACAACGTTGTCGTTGGAGCCGAGGCGGAGGTGGATGCCGAGCTCCTCGGAGCGCTCGTCGACGGCAAAGGCGGAGGGGCAAGAGCTGGTGGCCGAGGTCTTTGTGATGACCTTGATGGCGACGTGATCGCCGGTTACAAGGTCCTTTGCCTGAAAGACCATGCCAAAGGAGCCATGGTTGAGGGGCGAGATTGTTTCGTATCGTCCATTGAGCACTGCACCCTCTTGTAGCTGATTGCGCATGCACTCCATGTGGTAGACTGGGTAACGAAGAAGCGGGGAAGCTGGCCAAAGGGAGCTCCTGGATTGGACCCGGTGGCAGAACGCTGGACGAACTGGAAAGCAAGACCGACGAGCGGGAAGTATATGGAAGCGCCGAGATATGGAGATCCCAAGTCGTAATCAAACAAAGGGTCGACGGTGGTCAAGCCCAGAAGCAATGTGATCTATTGCACTTTTGGGTGGCGATACAGCTTCGAAGAAAGATGGCACTAAATGGATATGATGTTGTCCGAGGCGGAAAGATATGAAAGCAAGGCTAATGAGATGTCGTCAACTAAACAGGCTGCAGGTTGCAGTAGGCCGCTCCAAAGGATCCGGAAGCAAGGGAAAGTAGTCGTCGGTGGATATGCACAGGGGGGGTCCGTCGACTGGTAAAAGACTAGGAAATGTTCAAGAGAGTGTGGTGCTCATTTGTTGTATTAATTTGTTGTATGGATAACCCGGGTCAACGAGCGGTCGGAAAGGAAAGAGGGTTGTCGTGCGGAGTGCTAGACGTCCGGGGTGGAGAAAGCAAGAACGAGATGGATCGCTGCGTGATGGAGAGAAATTCGTAACACGTGGACTGGACGGTGGGGGTGTCGGCAGGAAGAGGCGGGCCGGCGAGGGTGTTTGTCAACACGCGTCGTCGGGGGAGTCGAGGGTAGGATGGCGAGGTGGTGAGTCAGCGGACAGACTCGGGCGAGCACAGGATTCGGCGGGAACCGAAGCTGCTACGGTTGGCGGGGTGTGACTGGAAGAGAGGCTCGATCAGGTTGTGTGCATCAAGCAGCGGAACCAAGACGGTGGGCTGGCGACGTTGTGCTGGCGTGCAGTGGACGGAGGTGTTGAGCGTCGGGGCTCAGAGCATAGACGACGGGTTCAGGGCCGAGGATGTCCGAGGATCGCCAGGAGACGGGGGCTCTCTTATCACATCAAGCGGATGGAGAGGCGAGGAGCGGGAGAGCGGGAGAGTCGAGGGTGGAGGGTGGCGGCGGGCTCGGAGAGTAGGGGGATGGCGGTTGGTGTGTTGTCGATTGTCGAGTAGCAGGAGCAGCAGCAGCCCGGTTGCGGCAGGAACGAGCGGAATGCGGCGAGAGATTAGGGAGGCGCGAGGGAGGCGGAGAGGAGGGCGGCGGAAGGAGTAGGTGGGACGAGAGGAAGGAAGAGAGGAGGCGGAGGAGTGCTGGTTGCTACAGGGGAGACAAAGGACGCGAAACGACGAGCGAGGTGGTGTGTTATCAGGACATGGCAGAGAGGTGAGGTTCGGTGACGGGGCGAGGGCAGGGCGGGAGCAGCCAGGAGTAATAACGGACAGACTCAGCGGGCGGGCAGAGCAGGGCAGGCCCGTGCAGGCCGGTGCAGAGCAGTGCAGGGCCAGGGCGGTGCAGCCAGCGCCGGAGCCAGCCAGTCACGACCGAGGGCCGGGGGGCCCAGGCGCTAGCGGCCGGAAGCGGCTAGGGCAATATATATGGAGGGCTCTCGGCCTGACCTGGACGAGCTGCTCGGACGCGCTTGACGTGGCTTGCGTCCTGCGTCACACGGCCTCTGCAGGTTTCGACCACCTTCCACGCCAGTCCGTCGTCGCCAGTCACCCCATCGTCCACCTCTTTGTTGCTGCTGCTGCTGCCGCTGCCGCTGCCGCTGTCGCTGTCGCTGTGTTGCGCGTGCACCTGCCTGGCCTCTGCTGCCCACGTACGCACTCACCCACCCGTGGGTACATGCTCCACCGCAGCCAGCACGGCATCGCACGCCATTGCTCTTCGCAAGCTCTCGGTTTCACCCAGCGCTGCTGCTCGTCCTCGCTCGCTGCGCGATGCATCGCCGGGGGCGAGCTGGTCCCGGCCAGGGCGGCCGCGCGCGGCACCGCTGATCAGCCCTCCCACCATCAGCCGGCCTTTGTCCAACAGCCTGCCGGGCCTGCCACGCCTGCCAGGCCACCACCAAGAAGCTGCCACCTGGCCTCCCATTGGCCGTGCGCCGTCCTGTGCTGATCAACGGCCATCCCTCGACCCTCCACTGCGACCTCCCCTGCCTCCCCTGCTATCCTGCTTCCACTTGTCGCCATTCACCGTCATTTCCCGCCGCTCTGGCAAACCGCTGGCCCTCCCTCCGTGCCTGCTCTGCACCCGCCCTGCACCCTACGCTCTCTGCACCCTCTGCACCCTCTGCACCCTCTGCGCCCGCTTGCGCGACCCTCCTGTACGACTCAGGGGCTGCTTTGCCTGCTCGCCCAAACGAGCCATGACAGGCGTTTCACTTCGTCCTGCGCCTGTTCATTAGCGCTCGCATCCATGCTTCGTGGCCCCCCTCGAGTTCCGCACGGCCAGCGGGTAGCCGTCTGGGACTCTGGGGAAAGCTCATGCTGTCGAGAGCTTGCTGTTTGCCATGCGACGCGCTGCCCCCCTCCCCTTCCTGTCGTGGCTGTCGGGCAATGGCTCGACATGTTGATATGCATCGGAGATGAAACAAAGTCGGTGTGGGCAGCCTCGCGCGAATGGCATCGCGCTCCCGCGTTGGCATATCGCGTGCCTTTGACGGCCCCCAGGCCTTTCCAGGGCCTCCCAAATCCTCCTGCCTGGCTGCTGCTCCGCATTCGGATCAGTCCGCCAGTCCACCAGTCCACCCGTCCACCCTCTCCGTAGTCCTTGCCGGGAATCCGTACCAGTCGCCTGCAGCGTAAGCCTGCAGTGCCCGCAGTAGACCTGCAGCTACACGCAGCCATACGCAGCCATACGCCGCTACGGCACATGGCGTCTCCTCTCGCCACCAGCGAAGCGACAGCGGGCCACAGGTACTCGACTGACTTCCGAGAGCGCTACTGCAGGAAACATGCCCGCGAGCCGTGGCGGTGAAGTTGACAACAGATAGCTGCCGAACAACACACTGTGTTTTGTTGCGCTCCCGCCTATGGGAATGCTCGCATTTTCTGTCTGGTGGAGAGCTCTCTCGTGTCCATCCACTCCCAGTGGGCCTGCGGAGATGGTTTCCGCACACGATGCATCTCTCCCGATGATAGCGGCGCATCACTGGGGCCCGTCTCCCGGTGCTTGTCAGAGAGCTCACAAGTTCCAAGGTTGTTGTTTACCATCCGCTACCTAGGTACCTAGGTACTAGGTATGCTCAACAACATGACAGCACGCCTCGCGTACCAGAAGTGAGGCATCGTGCACTTGACGTGAAGAAATCGCAGAGGCGGTGACGGTCCAAGGCGAGCGAACAGACGTGGACGTAGTTGTCGGCGTGGACGTGGACGTGGACGTGGACGTGATGAGTGATGATGGCATGAGGCTGAAACCAGTCTCAGAACCGCTCGATGCTCGTGGTCAGGTCAGCACCACGATGCACCATGCGGTGGAAGAAATTTTCCGCCCAAGCTCCCAAGCTTCACGTTTGCTGCATCAGGTCTCTGATACGGCAAAGGGCCCGTCGTGGTTGTCGCAATGGCAGATGGCAGTTCGCCGGCAGACTGACCGCCATCTGTACCTCTGCCGTGTTTAGAACCCCGGACCAACCAGCATGCGAGGCCGACACACAAACAACAACGCGAGGCCTGCAACAGCCCTCTATCTGAAAAATTTTCGCCTCACCGCCCCTCAACCGCACCCTCTGCCTTCAACAACACCATGTCGGCTGCATCCCTCGACACTGCCCGCTGGGAGCGCTCGAGTCTCGTCCTCCTCGACATTGGTGAGTGCGACGTCCCTCCTGACCCTCGCTCCTCGCCCCCGCCGCCAGCCCAGCCGGCCAGCGCGCCCACCACCAACCTTCCATACCAACCTTCCACCAACCTCGCGACGCCTGTAGCTGCTTTTGCCTGGGCTGGCCCGGCCAGGCCAGTCCTGCTGGAGCACGCACCCAACCGCATCACGCCAATGCCCCCTTCGCCTGCTACCCCAGGTTTCTGCCCCCGCCACCGCCGCGCCTCTGTCTGGACTGCGCCCACCGGCGGCGCTTGCGACCGTTGCTGAATGTCCTACTGACCATGCGCTTCCTGCTTCTAGAGGGCACCATCTCGAGCATCTCCTTTGTCAAGGACGTCTTGGTGAGCCTGCCTTCTGGTCCTCCCCTGCCCTGCACGCCCAGTCGCCGTCGCCCGCATCGCAAGCCGACCCTCAATCGAGTCGTTCCCCGCAGTCGGGAAGCTCGTGTGACCTCCGATCACAACCACCTCGACTCGAGCAGCACGGCCCGCGCTTCCACTTCGTTGCTTTTCGGCACTCGACAAGCCACTCATTTCCCCTTCGAGCCCGCCCATTCTCTCCTAAACCTTCCATTGTGACCCTCAAGCTTTTCGTCCGCCGTCACGCCATACCACCTCAGGAGCGCTTCCCCTTACTATCTACGTAAACGCTCACATTAGGCCCAGTATCCCTATGCCCTCCATCGGCTCTCTGCGTTAGCCCGCAGCTCATGGAGCGACTCGGCCTTCCAGCAGCTTGTTGCCGCTTTCCCAGAGGAGACCAGACAGGACCCCGACACGCTGATCGCCCATGTCGAGGACCTGACACGTAGAGACATCAAGGCCGTGTACTTGAAGCAATTGCAAGGTAGGTTCCTGCCTCTCTCTTCTGTCGCCTGCTCCGCTCTCTCGGTCGAGCCCTCTCTGCCATTGCCATTCCGGTCTACGCCCAGGGTCCTTCCCAGACCTGCCCTCCCCCCACGCCCGCGCCGTCGTTGCGATCAACGCTATCGATTACATTGGCGGACATCGGAGCGGAGTCGGCCCGGCCATGCAACGGAAAGGGGTGTGCCCTTGTGATGGTTGCCCCGCCGTCATGTACGCGTCGCACTGCTGAGCTGTCTGTCGTCAGCCACCTTGCGCTGTTCCCGTAGCCCTCCACCTTCAGCTATATCCATAAAAAATATCGATTTTGTTTTTGTTTCAGGTCAATTGCTTTGTTTGCTCGCCTCAACTACCGCTGAATGCATGCCTGCTCCGCTCTTTACCTCATATCGCACTAATATCGCACCACTAACCACCGAACAGGACACCTTTGGAAGATCGGATATAGCAATGGCGAGCTCAAGACCCCGCTCTTCGAGGACGTAATACCCACCTTGGAAGCCTGGAAGGATCAAGGCCGAGTGCTGGCCATCTTCTCGTCCGGCAGTGTGCAGGCGCAGCTCCAATTCTTCTCATATGTCGACGATGGGTCTGGCACCAGGGATCTCAAGCCCTTGTTCGCAGCCCACTTTGACACCGTGTCAGCTGGGTCAAAGCTAGAAAAGGCTTCGTATGAGAAGATCTGTAAAGAGCTTGCTCGAGAGACCGGCACGGTATCATTTTTGACCGATAACGTTCTAGGTACGTCCGATATCTACCCCATGCCCCATCTCATTTCGTCTTCACCCCTTCCGCGGTTCGTCCCATGCACGCGGAGTCCAGCGCTTACCAGTGCCTGGACGCTGCATCTGTTTCTACGTGAAACAGCTCCGAATGGTGATTGACCAGCCCCGACACGACAACCTTATTCTATTAATATGGGACAAACATCCATCATCCCTTCCTCCATGTCTTGCACACCAGTCGCCTAGCATTTGGCGGAGAGGGACGACGACGACGTCCAAGGTGTTCCTTGCGTCATCTCGCGCCTCGGTTTCATTCCGATTATATTGCGCCCAAATCCACGTCCACGACAGCCGTAACGCCGGCCGTCGATCCCCCTCCCCTGTCTCCAATCTAAGCAGACACTTCCGTGCCTTCCCTCTCCCAATCAAAGACCCCCGCACGCCATCCCGCGTCAAATTTCCCAATACATGCACCGCACAAACTCTCTCGGAGCCGTTGGAGGTTGCACATTGCTACCGTTATTGTTACTGACAGCAACCGCGTAAACAGAAGCTGCAGCGGCCACGGAAGCGGGCATCTACAGCATCGTTGTCGATCGTCCTGGCAACGCGCCCCTCACGTCCGCGTCCCGCGCCTCCTTCGCCGTGATCCAGAAACTCACCGACCTGCCCTGATACACGCGCACGCCAAAGGGGGGGAGAGATCACAAATGTGCTCACGCGCAAATCTCCGGCCCACTACACATGACGTAGTGTGGGGAATTGGTGGAGACGGTCCTGATAGCGATAGCGAAAGGTGGAGCTGGCGACGTTTCAGGGCTGGCGCGAATTTGGTATAGAGTCTCCGCCCGAAACATTCCTTGGAGCTTCCATCGGGGACGGGCGCGCTGGAGGATCATTAGACATCAGATCTGTGATCCAACCGAGATGAAGTTGACCCTGAACTCGAGGTCTTTGCGTGGGGACTGCGTGCATGTCTGTGTGATGTAGATACGTATCCTGCTCTACCTTGTCCCGCCCTGTCCTGCCCTGCCTTATCCCACCAAATGGGCCTGTCGCGTGCGTGCCGTCGTCTATCGAAGCCCTTCCATCAAACCACCATCCGTATCATCCGGCCTGAGTCATTCCGTCGCAACACACCCACCGTCTCCCAGCCCGCCCCCAAACCCTGCGGCCATTTTCCCACACACCGTTTCCCACAATCAGGCGCCCCTCCCTTCCCCCCATTGCTCCAATTGCCGGCGCGAACCCCAATATTCCCACACTCAAACACCAACACACCTGTCACCGTTGTAACGCGCGCGCGTCTCAGGTTTGCCCTCCCCTCGCACCGTTTGGGCGGCCGGCCCGCCCGACAACCTCACTCGTAAGACCCGGACACCACCCGCCCGGCCACCCAGCCACTGGCCGCCGTCGTAGTAGTCGTCGCGGAGACAGCCAGTCAGCTAGCCTGGCCACTTACCGTACGAGGAACGAGGGATACAGCATGGCGGTGGCGCCGTCGTGCCCGAGACGCGTTGCGCATCACTTGGAGGGGCATGCACGTCTCCAGGCCGGCGCCGAGGGCTGAATCGAGACATTGCAGAGAGAGAGAGAGAGAGAGGGAGAGAGAGAAAGCTCGGCCGGCGCCGACCCGAGGCTTTGTTATGGGGAGGGCTGCGGATGGGGTATCCGCTTCCTGGGTCTAAGCCAGGGCCAGTGCCATTGCACGGACAGACACACAGACAGATGGGCTTGTAGGTGGAAGAAGAAGGAAACATTTACTTGGATGGCGGCGGCGGGGGAGGGCCACGGGGTGCGGTGCGAGGACGCACGGCTGCGGACTGTACGTACGTGCTCGGCCGTCGCGCTGGGTGGATTGTGTTGTATGGGTGGATTGCTGTAGATGGGCGAGTGGTGGCGTGAGCGCGACGCAGTATCATGGCTCGGCGCTCGCTGTAGCAGCGGGCAACAACAGCGGCATCAATCAGCGGTAGCATCTGGGACTGGGGGGGGGGGGCCGCCGAACTCGGGAGGCCCGCGAAGGCTGGGCTCACACCACCACGTCTGCGGAAGGTTGAGGGGGTTGGCAGAGACGGCCACCTTTCGTGGGCGTGGTGCGTAAGGTTTGGGCGACGCGTGCGAGTGCATGCAGGTGTGGAGGGTTTAGTGGATGGCTAGCCTCTGGCCGTCGATGCGAGGCGCGAGCGTGTCTGCGAGGTCTCGGGCCGCGGGTTTAGTTCAAAGTCAGCAGGTAGAACACAGGCACTCAGGAATGTCGGCAGTTGGTGCGTCTAGACGGGGTGCGGGCGTCACGTTACATCATCCTTCATTCCTTCTGCCGCTGTTTGTTTGTTTGTTTACTCGCCATTGTTATGTTTGATATCGGGATGACGCATGTGGCGACGCCCATCCTGAATGATCGCTTGACCTTCTGGTACCACATCAAAGTCGTCCCTAAAGACTGGAGGGGGTGTATCCAAGGTGCAAATGCGTGTAGCTAATAGACTGTCATTATTGTAAAATATATGTTGCTGTGCCTTTCCCATCCAGCGCCCGCACTGGCTCTACACTGTCCGGGAGAATCAAACGAATACCTGCGCTTGATAATCTCTGTACACCACCGGCCCCGCACAGAATATTTTTCCCGTCGATACAAAAGAAAGCAAAAGCCCTGGGGTTATCTGCGCACAAGCCATCAACGCCGAAAAACCACGCCATCCTCACCACCCTCAAACCCATGATCCCAATGGCAATCAATGCCCATCTTGACTGTCACTAAGAAATTGAAGGCATATCAGAATCCCCTATGGGATGTACAGTATGAGAGGCCCGAATGCAAAGGTCAAGGAGCAAAAGAGGAATATAAGTACTGAAGAAGAGAACAAATACAGAACGAGGCCTCAACTTCAAAACAGACATTGCAGTGTAGAGAGAGGAATTGGACCGGGCTGTCGATTGCCCCGTGGCGTAGGCAGATCCTAGCTATTGTTCCCGCTATTCATGTCTGCACGAAGTTCTTCCAATACATGGCCGCCGAAAGAATCCCAAGAGATGGGTAGTCGATCTGGAAGCTTCCGGTTGATTTCGTCAACCGCTATCTGTAAGTGGACAATACTTAGCAGCGACGGACCCAGACAGGTGAGTAGCTGGATGTCCTTCGTACTGACATTCAGCAGGTGATGGGTAATGTCGTTCACGCCATCGATTTGCCGCGTGATATGGCTAACATGGGCTTCGTCTTTAGCCATGCGCTTGTCGAGTGAAGAAAATTGGTCGTCGAGTTTGGCAAGGGATCTCTGCACCCCCACGACAGCCTCTTGTTCTTCCTTCCACTCTTTCTTCTTGACGAACTGTTCATCTTCGCTTTCGGTGGTAAGAATGTCCTGAACAGCAGAGAACTCGTTCTGCAATCCTTTGATATTGTTTTGTGCTTCTTTGATGTCCTCCTGACTGTTGTTCTGTTCTTGAGACATTTCTTTAAGCTTTGTGTCCATGCCCTTCAGTTGGGACTGCACCTCTCTCCTGTGATTGAATAGATGGAGCTGCTGCTCGCGGGATATTTTCTCGTTGAAAGAGGACACAGTGTTTTTCAGCTCTTTCAGGGTCGATGACTGGTTATTCAGCCTGTCCAGGGCTGTTGAGACATCAATGTCGAGCTTTTCCAGCTTCTTGACGTGCTTTTTTATTGTTGAAGTTGTCGTTTGTGATTCCAAGGCCAACTTATCGACCCGCTGCAGAGTGTCAGGAAGTCTGTGCATTTCCGTATTGTTGCTGTTCAAGAACCCAATCCATGGAGTGGTTTCCGTTTGCACCTTCCGAACATCGGCTTGCACCTTTTGAACATCTGCTTGCACCTTTTGGATATCGCCTTGCAGCGCAATCATGCCTTGGTGGAGGCCTGGAGCCGTGGGGTAGTGTTGCATCAGCCATTGGACCATATATTGATGAATCCAGGCGGTGCTGATGTTGTTGTACCGCTCTTCAAGGCTCGAGATTGCATGTTGTCGTACGTCGTCTCGGCCCAGGAGATCTTGAATCGCATCATGACGCGCATGTTGCTCGGTAGTGATGGAAGTCTGCAATTGGTCGCAGCTTGTGGTGACTTTTCGTTCGAGCTCTTCTTTCTGCTTGGAGAATTCTTTCCTGTAATTTCCTCGCAGAGTCTCCATTTGCAAGTCGAACTTAGATTCCACTTTGCTTGTCTGCGTTGAAATCCATTCGGGAATCGAGTTGCGTAGTGTGGATGTGTCATTTCCGAGTCCATGGACTTTCATCTCTATATCTTCATAGTCCTTTGCATATTGTTCAACATGATCCTCTACCTGGCTTCGGATACTCTCCACAAGGGTTCTGAGATCATCGTTCTGGGGCAGCTGGGACATTTCGTTCTGAGCTCTTTCCAAGTTGGACAGCTTCATGCCCATCTGCTTAAATGATCTGACATTCGCCTTCAGGGCTTTTACGTCAGTCTCCAGTTGAGTAACGGTGGCTATGCGCTTGTCCAATCGCGAGATTTCGTCCTTCATGCGCTTGTCGAGTTCCGATGATCTTGACGCTTCGAGCGTGATTTGATGCTGGGTGTCCTTCTTGGCAGTAGCCATTCCCTTATCGATAGTAACCAGCTTTGTCTCTATGGTCAATAGCCTACCCTCGTGAGTTTTACTCTCTTCGATCGAGGCCTGTAGGTCAGAGACATTCGATGTCAGAGTGGAATTTAGCTGGTTAAGCTGGTCTTCTAGCCCCTTCAGACCGGACTCTAATGTAGATATTTTTTCGATTGGGCCTAGTTTGGCTTCGAGGTCTTGCAGCTTCGTGCGCAGTGGTTTAATATTTCCCTCAATTTCTTGCATCTGCGACTCGAGTCCAGGAACCTTATTGCTCTGCTTTTCAACTTCATTTAGCTTCTGCTGCATGCCTTGGAACCGGGAATCCAGCGTCGAAAGGCTGCCATCCGGGCCTTCAATTTTATCCATTTTGGAAAGGAGCTCTTCCACGTTCAACACTAACATGGGGAGATTTTTGCTTTGTTCTTCGGCATGATCAAGTTGCTGTTGTATCTTCTCCATTTGCGAATGCAAATCAGGGAGCTTCTTCTTCTCCAGTTCAGTTCGGAAAGCTTGATGCGTCTTGTTACATGTCTCAACAACTTCTAGACGTGAAGCCAGGGCGGCCCTCTGAGTTCCCTCTGCTTGGATCAGAGAAGCTCTATGGGCTTCGTTCTGCTCCACGGTTTCGAGTATCTGACTTTGGACACCATCAATGTGCGAGCGCAAATTTGCAAGCTCCTCCGTTTCGACCTTCCCTAGGCGCTTCCGGATAATTCCAAGCTGATTTTCAGTATCAGTTTTGATATCTTGACGTAATACATCCGGGGCGGAAGGGCTAGCGTCCAACTTTTTCTCGGCAGCTTCCATCTGCTTCTCCAACTGAGAAGTTCTTTCCTCTGAGACTTTGTTGAAGGTCTCGATTTGTTCCTCCAGCTTAGAAGTCCTTTCCTTCGAAACTTTAGTGGAGACTTCGAATTGCTTCTCCAGCTTGGAAGTTCTTTCCTCTGAAACTTTGCTAGAAGCTTCCAGTTGCTTTTCCAGCTTGGAGGCCCTAGCGTTTGACTCTTCTCTGGAAGTTTCGATTTGCTTTTCTAGATCGGAGGTCCTCGTGTTCAATTCTTCCTTGGAGATCTTGGAATTCTGCAGGTCAACAATCTTCGCATTGTCGGTTTCCAGAGCTCCGAGTCGACTTGTAAGGGCTGAAAGTTTTTCATCGCCCATCTCAGTCTTGAAGGTCAGGAATTCTATTTCCAGAGCAGACATGTCCTCGCCAAATTCAGTCCGCAGGGTCTTAAACTGTCCGTCGAGAGCGGGCAACACGGTTTCGTTGATATTGGTTTGAAAAGCTTTAAGTTCCTGAAGATCCGTCTCGAGTTTGGGTAACTTGGCTTGGTTGATACGGGTTTGGAAGGCTTCAATTTTTTCCTCCAGAGGCTTGATCTTGCCCAATTCTTTGTTGAGTTCTTCAAGTCGTGTCTCGAGATTGGGTAGACTCGCATTGCTGACACTGGTTTTGAGATCTTGAACATCATCTTCTAACTTCTGTATCCTTCCCTGGCAAAGGTCTCGAAGTTGTTTCTGAAGAGCGGGCAACTGTTTGCCATTCAATTCATCATTCAAGCATCGAGTTTCTCTGTTCCGTGATGTGACTTCGATGATTTGCGTTTGGAGTCGATCCAGTGCGAGAGCATGTTCCTCCAGTTCCTGCTGGGCAGACCTATCCAAGACTGATGACCTTGCTTCTAAATCGGCAGACTTGCTAGGCATTATCAGAGAGGAGTTGTGGTCGCTGTCCAAGGACCCTGTAGGATTTGTCCGTTTCTCCGCAATGATGACATTTGCTTTGACATTGGCGAGCGCTTTCGTGAATTCTGTCTTGACGATATCGAGTGATCGCTCAATCCCGGGTATCTTTTCGAGCGTCCCGGGGTTCTCTTTGAAATATTCTAGAGACGAACCGTACTCCTCGTTGAAGCGCCGGAGATCCTCGATTTGTGTTTCTAGGTTGGTAACTCGGGGGATGATTTTGGCCTCATCAACCGTCTTCTGGAAGGCGGAAAGGTCACTGACCTTTTTGGAGAGCACCTCAATGTCCCCGTCCTTTTTTTTAGTGTTTGACTTGAATGCTGCAGCGTCCTTCTCGAGGGTATGGAGTCTTGGTGATATCGATGACATACAATTCATTATTAAATTTTCAATGTCCTTTCTAATCAAAGGCTCTGGTAGCTCAGCCTTCCACTCCGTTAAGTTCTCCAGGTCATTGCTTAGACGCGATAGATCGCCTGACAAAGTTTTCATCGGCTGGTCTACATTTTGGCTCTCCTTTGCCAAAGCTTCGAGCTTCTGGTGTCTTTCTTCTAGAGATGTGATTTGACTAGACAGACCACTATTCTCATTGCTGACATTCTCCATCTTGACCCGAACTGCTTGAATATCTGTCTTGAGTTGCTGAAGCGAGGACACTTGATCCGAAAGTGGTAGCAGCTTCGATACTTGATCCGAAAGTGGCCGCAACTGTGATTGTAGATCCAAAACTTGCTGTCGCAACGATGCCTCATCGTCGAAACCCGCATTGCCTGACCCAAACACAGCTGTCTTCAGGAAATTGCTTAGTTCAAGGAGGTCACTCACGTTGGCCTTGAGCTTGTCGTTATCTTCCGTTCTCTGTGCATTGAGCTTTGCGTTTGCTATCTCTTTTCGCATATTAGACAAGTCAGCTTTGATACTCTCGACGACCCCAGTTCCATCTATTTGATCGGTCTGGTGTTGGTTTCTAGAGGGCTGGTCAATACCAGGCGCAATTGAAGAGCGCCGTATACTGTGCTCATACTCAGCCTGTGCCAAATCAACCTTGCGCGATCTTATCGCCCGTAACGAGGTCATGGCTCTGCTGGCCGGGGCGGCAGCGTTCGGTGTCATTGACGGAGCCATAGGTGCGATCTGAGCGGGAGTGGAGGCTCCAGAATTAGCACCCTCTCCATGCGTGAGGGATGTGGGTGACATGGAGTAATGCAGTGCAGCAATTCCGGGTTGAGGTCTTGCATCAACAGAATCCCACAGGTTGGGCCTGTGCCGATTAGCATGTGGTTGAACCTTGGACGAGGTGGGTAGGGCAGAGTTTGCTGTTGATACAGGATGAAACGAACGAACCTGTCAGAAGATGCCGAACCGGTGTCTTGCGGGCGCATCCGCTTCTCCGGGGGGCTTATGCCTCTAGCGCTAGGGCGCTTGTTAGAGGACATTGAAGGAGATGGAGCCGCAGCGGTATGCAGCTGGCGGGTATCAATGGGACTGCATTCTATGCATTAGCAGAGGCGAAATCAAAGCAAGCAAAACGTCAATTATTTCCATCTTGTCTTCTCTTTCTCGTCTTTCTGGCTATGTGTCTTTGCTTGTCGGGTGCACAGAGCAGCACTGCAGGAAAGTGAGCGTGTACCTGTTTGTGTGCCACGGGAGCCTGGTGTTGGGCCGCCTGTCGGCCATGGTGGGCGGAAACTCTGGGGGTTCAAGTTTGAAAGGGTGTAACGGACCCGTACCGGGTCGATGGTAGGTCGAAAAGCCGCTGTCGCCGCTCAGCAAAGCAGGCAAAAGGCGGACAGCCGCCGGGAGAGGCGAACAGCGAGCAGGAGCGCAGATAAGTGAAGTCGCCGGCGGCGGGGGGCTCTTGAGGGCGGCGAGGAGCAGACTTTATAAAAGCATGGTAGAGCAGCGAGAGGCTGCCGAGCCAAGAGGGCGTCTGGAGGGCGTGAGATGGGGATCCGCGACGCGATGGCGACACGCTTGGGCCTCTCTGGGCCTAGCGTAGCTGCCGCTTTTGTAGCAGTCCGGGCAGCACTGGCAGGTACCACCCAGGCGCGTTCGGCATGGCCCGAGCGCACCGAAGCTGCACGCTGTGGCTCGGGTTGGATGAAGCTGCTGGCCGTCACTACAAACTCTCTCCCGCTCGACTCCCGCCCTAACCCTCGCCGTCAAACCCGCCCACGACGCACCACCATGGCTGTTGTAAGTCCCCGCTGGCCCTGTCCCGCTGCGCGCCAGCGCCTTGCGCGCTCGAGTGCTCCGCTGACACGCGCCGCAGCCCATAACGACCATCGCCGAGAGCAAGGAGCTGCGTGGGCTCAACCTCATCGCCGCGCACTCGCACATTCGCGGCCTCGGGGTCGAGACGGACACGTTAGAACCAAAGCCGTCCTCGCAGGGCCTGGTCGGCCAGGAGAAGGCCCGCAAGGCTGCCGCCGTGATCCTGCAGATGGCGAAGGAGGGCAAGATTGCAGGCCGCGCTGTCCTCATTGCAGGCCCCCCGAGCACCGGCAAGACGGCCATTGCCATGGGCATGGCCCAGTCGCTGGGCGCGGACGTGCCCTTCACTATGCTGGCCTCGTCCGAAATCTTTTCGCTGGACATGTCCAAGACGGAAGCCCTGACCCAGGCCTTCCGCAAGTCCATCGGCGTGCGCATAACAGAGGAGAGCGAGGTCATTGAGGGAGAGGTTGTCGAGATCCAGATCGACCGGAGCGTGACGGGGGGCAACAAGCAGGGCAAGCTCACCATCAAGACGACCGACATGGAGACCATCTATGACATGGGGACCAAGATGATCGATTCCATGACAAAGGAGAAGGTCATGGCCGGCGACATCATTTCCATCGATAAGGCCTCTGGGAAGATCACAAAGCTCGGCCGATCCTACACGCGGTCGAGGGACTACGATGCCATGGGCATTGATACCAAGTTTGTGCAGTGCCCCGAAGGCGAGCTCCAACAGCGTCGCGAGGTCGTACACACTGTGAGCCTCCATGAGATTGACGTGATAAATTCGCGCACCCAGGGTTTCTTGGCCCTCTTCTCTGGCGACACGGGCGAGATTCGCAGCGAAGTTCGCGACCAGATCAACACAAAGGTGGCCGAGTGGAAGGAAGAGGGCAAGGCTGAGATTGTGCCTGGTGTCCTGTTCATCGACGAGGTCCACATGCTCGATATCGAATGTTTCTCTTTCATCAACCGCGCCCTCGAGGACGAGCTTGCCCCCATCGTCATCATGGCTAGCAACAGGGGGAACACGCAGATCAGAGGCACTGACTACCGTTCACCCCACGGACTTCCTCTGGACTTCCTCGACCGCGTTGTCATTGTCAGCACCCACGCTTACTCCCAAGAAGAGATGCAGCAAATCTTGTCGATACGCGCGCAGGAAGAAGAAGTCGACATTTCGCCAGACGCCCTTGCGCTTCTGACCAAAATTGGCCAAGAGACGGGGCTACGCTACGCCAGCAATTTGATTACGACCTCGGACCTTGTCCGCAAGAAGAGGCACGGGCAGGATGTGAGCATAGACGACGTCCAGCGCAGCTTTGCGCTCTTTTACGACCCTACGAGGAGTGTAAAGGTGAGTTGATGGCCTCCGTGCCTATCCTACAGTCATGCTGACGCTTTTGGCTAGTTTGTCACGGAATCCGAGAAGCGCCTCATTGGGGACGCCGGCGATGTATCCTTTGCTGTGACAAACGGCACCGAGGCGATGGATGTATCATGAGATTTCGGATATATGTCACTGGCGTACGGAGGATCAAGGGTGGGTTGAGCGTTCGGGTATAGAACGCCGTGTCATCCAGGCAGGACAAAAGTAGCACCTGTAATATTAGACAACCAGTCAATTCATGGACCTAAGACCTATGGCAGCAGTGTTCGACTGACATGGGCACGGAAATGTAGGGTTAGCCATCAGGATACCAAGACGGGCTGGTTCAAGTCTGGATGGTGAGGTTTTGGACTTGTACGACCGTCACCAAAGAATGGAACGAGCAGAATCCTCGCGTCTTGATGAGCACACGGGAGAATCGGTAAGCTTTGAGGTGCATCTAGGATGTGGCTGCGAGCTTACAATCAAAATGTGACGATGCCTGCTACGTACCCGTGTCGTCAGTGCGAACAAGGCCGAAGCGCCGTCCTACGGCAGACTACAGTCTGGACACACCGAGTGTTGCATCCTCAACGTTGACAGCGGCCGAGGCCGACTTACCTTTCCCTAGGGACGACATGGCGGCTGGATTGGAGCCATGATATTGCGCGGTCTCGCCGGAAAAGTCGCAAATTGGAACATGCACACGTACCCAAGGTGTGCGTAAGCCAAGGGGTTTTCCCCTTATCGCACATCGGATGGTCCCAGGAACATGGCGGCTGCGGCCGAATAGCCCCCGTGGAAGCAAAAAACGAAACGCACCCCGAAAGCCCACAATTCCGACCAAAGAGCCACAAGCAGAAAGCAAGCAAGCTGCGGCATGGCAGCACCGGCACTGACGGTAGGCGGGGAGCGGCCGGCATGGCCTGATGATGATTGCTTGAGCGCTTGGCGTGGCCCCGCCGATGGGGGTGCAGATCTGATGGGATAAATTTGGCCAATTCATTGCATGACGATCCTCTCTTATTTTTTGCCATGAAGCACGCGAGCACCCAGCAGACGACAGCAGCGTCCCTGACCTCGTACATCCCGGGGGCATTGATGGCGCATGTGTTAGCGCCAGCAAGGAGGCCAGCACGTCTCGTGTCTGCAAAGAGGGTATCTCCTACGCAGAGCATACGACGCTGACAGCCACAGCCGCTTCCGTGATGCGGAATCCAGTTCTCCATGGGGCCAAGGCCGCGCGTTACTGGCAGGGCTGCCCCCCAAGCACTCGCTATGTCGGTTCTCGGGATGGACGGCGCTCTCCAGCCCGGCCGAGCAACGGCTGAGCACACGACCCGTTGCCCCAAGTGTCGCTGGGGTCCTTGATTGCGCGTTGTGACTGGCGCGTCTTCGTCCGCCGAGCGCTCTGATGGACGCCGTGGAGCATCCTCCCATGTCATCCCTACACAGCCCTTAAAGCCGTCATGCCCTTCCTCTTTGCGTACCCTCGTCTGCTCTGGTTCTGTCCTCGACTCCGGGTTTGCGCTTGCCAGAGCACGATTCCCACCTTGCGACGTCATTCCTGCCGACTTTCCCGCCTACTGTGTACCAGACACGCCAAGGAGTGTAGCAGACAACCACCTTCCGGGGAGAGACATAGGGCGAGCACAATCTCATCACTCCGAGTCCCACTCTATTCCAACTGTGCTGTTCTCAAGCTGGCTCTCTGGATTTCCACGCCATCAACGGGACGAAAACGCTCCCATTTCAGCACCACGCTCGCCTTTATTCATAACCGTGACGCAACTTGCTGCCCGACTCGTGTCCTCGGACGCTCGACATGAAGCTTTCAACTTGCGCGGCAGCAATTGCTTCTGCGTCCTTCTTCGCCCCAGTGTTGGGCGGGCCAGTAAAGTTGGGAAACCAGAAACTGGGTCAGCGCAAGGACGAACAGGAGGACAAGAGCAAGAACAAGTACTTCCATGAGCCTGGGTAAGCACAATACGCGCCCTCGTGTCCAGCCGGACGCCGACTGACATGATTGATAGAGGTTCCCACGATCTCGGTCACTACGATGCGCGCTTTTTCTCCAAGATCGTTTCCTACGAAGAGCGAACGGATACGCAGTTGCACATGATCCGGGCGTACTTGGACTTCTTTCGTGAGAAGGAGCTGGATACATGGATTGCGCACGGCACACTGCTCGGCTGGTGGTGGAACGGCAAGGTAATTCCATTCATCTGGAGCTTCTTGCGGAATATCAGCTAACTCGTGCAGCGCCTTCCCTGGGATTGGGACATGGACACACAGGTCTCGGGTGCCACGCTACACCATCTCGGCGAACACCATAACCAGACGCGGCACAAGTACGTCTCGGAGGATGGGAAGGTCGAGCGCGAGTTCCTCCTCGATGTCAATCCGTGGATATGGGAGAGGGAGCGTGGGGATGGTATGAATATCATTGATGCGCGCTGGATCGACGTGCGCAATGGTCTCTTCATCGATATCACCGGGCTGAGTGAAACGCACCCCGATTCAGCGCCAGGGACCTGGAGCTGCAAGAACTATCACCGTTACAAGACGCACGAACTGTACCCGATGCGCGAGACGACGTTCGAGGGTGTACCCGCCAAGGTACCGTATTCTTACGACAAGATCTTGATCGATGAATATAAGGAGAAGGCCCTCACTGTCACGGAGTTCGAAGGGTAGGCCCCCCCCTTTTTTTTGAAACGATTCGCATCTTCTAACATGCACGTAGTCATAGATGGGATTCTACCAAGAAGGAATGGGTCAAGACTGACGAGCAAATGAAGAAGGAACAGGAGGCCGAAGAAGAGGCGCAAAAACAACAAGGCGGCGTGTAAGATACGGAAGATGGGCAGGCATTAGACAAAAGTGGCCCGGCGAACATACACCATGGCGAGTAGCGTTGGATTCGACTGAGCGTTATAGAAGATTTTCGATGCGTGCATGCATTTGAAGCGGGCTTTTGCATACAGCTGGCGCACTTCTTGGATGGAATAACGTTTGGGAGCGGCGTTGGGGCCTACGCCCTAATGAGATATTGATACCCGTATGATAAAGGAGGCCTGGACAACGGTTTAGTACGTCGAGAAGACTTTTTAAATTCATGAATATACTTTCCACCCTTTGCATTAAAGCCAAGCTCTCTGCTATATCCTGGCTTCACGCCATGAAGTAAATAACTGCATCTCTGGTTTGGGCATTTTGTACCTCATGATGTTGATGAGGAATATGATATACTTGGTGAGCAATGTTCAGTGGTTCGTAGGGTCAACAACCAAACTTGAAGCTCTCAACCTCATGCATCTCTGGTCGTGATGGTGGCGTCGCCTGTGAAATGTCTTGGCGGTGATGACCAATCTACATGATGACGCGCAGCTCGTGGAAGCCTTCCGAATATTAGTGAACACCATGTATATACAATTGCTAGATGCGCGCTCTCAACTGTTTCCTTCCGCAACTAACCCTCATAACTCACAATTCAAATAGATAGAAATCGTCAATGATGGCTTCCACTGACGATTCCCGCGGCGACGTCACACCCTCACAAGAAGGTTCCGACAGCGTACAACTGACCCTCACACATCACGGCAACCCAATCACCCTTAGCTTTTCAGGGGATGCCACACTTGCCGACCTCTCAGATCGAGTCTCTTCGGAGCTCTCGATCCCCCCGACCAACCAGAAATTCCTCATCTCCTCCAAGCTCGGCCTTCAAAAACCCCCGTTCAAAGACCCCAACATCCGCCTCTCCGACATCGCCACAAAAAAGATCACCCTGATGGGCAGTACTGCCGCAGAGCTATCCTCCCTCAACGCCAGTATATCCGCCGCCTCCGCCCCGCGCCGCCCAGGACCCATCAAGCCCGCGGCCCCCGCGCGAAACCGCGACTGGAAGCGCATGCAAGACGACGCACAATACACATTCCACACGCTGAGGCCGCTACCCTACCTGCCGAACCCAGAGCGCTCCCTGCGCTTCCTCGAACGCCTGCGCGACGATGCGGGCATCAAGGCAGCCATGCGCGCGCACAAGTTCAGCGTCCCGCTCCTCACCGAGATGGATCCTGCCATGCACACAACGCACGAGTCGCGGACGCTGGGCCTGAATCGGAACCAGGGAGAGGTCATTGAGCTGCGGTTGCGCACGGATGCGTACGATGGGTATCGCGACTACAAGACGATTCGCAAGACATTGTGCCATGAGTTGGCGCATAATGTATGGGGGCCACACGATCGGAATTTCTGGAACTTGTGTAGGCAGATTGAGAAGGAGGTGGAGAGGGACGATTGGAGGGCTGGGGGGAAGAGTGTGGGGAATGAGGAGTACTATGATCCGGGCGAGGAGGAGGTCTATGACCATGGGGGATGGACGGGCGGCGAGTTTGTCTTGGGAGGGGGCGGAGGAAGTGAGACGGTGGTGAGCAGTGTAAGCGGCGCTGTATCAGCGGGGAACCTTAGCAGGCGTGATATCCTAGCTCGGGCGGCTGAGGAGAGGATGAAGAAGGCGCGGCAGGCTGAGGACGAGAGTAAGGAGCCAGAAGGCTCGACGTCCTGAGTCCATCACATGGCCAGCTATTTGCCTGCCACTTTCCTTAGACCGCTTAAATACCCCATGCATGTCACTTCAATTAGCGTATTCATAACAAAGCATTATATTTCACATATCAAATTTATTGGCCAGTTTACCCTTGCCGTCTACGCTCATTTGCCTCCCATATCGGTGTTTTCCAGTTTACACTTGATTTCCTCCTACATTGGTATTTTCCAGTTTACACGTATTTCCTCCTATATTGATCGATACAAGTCAAGTATACCGTCCTTCGCTCATCAAGTCTATACAAATCGAGAGGGTGCTTTAGCAGAGAAACCTCAAGTATCTAAGATATTTAGGCGAAGGAGGGATGGGAATGGAAAAGAGGAGTTTATATGAAGGGGACAAGATACAAATAGGACAATACAGAGGGGCTGGCGTCGTTGCCGGGGTATGCGCTGATGATGGCGTAACTGTAGATGTACATGTAAGCACTGGAGTACGTGCCGATGTCGGATGGTGGTGATGCTTGTACTTGGGAGGGGTTGAGCTATTGGAAAAACATATTAGAGCAAGTGGAGACTGAGGCTGTGATGCTAAAGGAAACAGAACCCAAGAAATCATCAGTGCTAAAACCATACCTCGAATGCCACCAGAGACGAAGAAACAGCAAAAACATCAAGGAACAGGGAATAGATGAATTAAGAGGCAACAGGGCAACAGTTAGATCCGAAGCAAACAGCCAGCCAGTCAGCCAGCCAGTCTACTTGCCATAATGACCATGGAAACGATTTGACCGCGTGCTGCGACGAGATGTGACACTATCAAGCGAAGGTTCACGCATACCCCTAGTGGTCTTAGGAGTTTGAGGCGACTGGCCACGAGTGGGGGTGAAGACCTTGTTGGAGGTTGCCGACCCAGCGGAGACCGAAGCAGAGACAGCAGAAGCAGTCAAGGAAGCGCCTGGAGAGCGGGACCTGCTGTGATCCAGTGATATAGCTTTACCCAAGCCTATAGACAGTGCAGGTGCAGCGAAAGGTATCTGAGAAGCAATGACCGGAAACGTAGGTAGGGTGGAGGTGGGAGCATTGCGCAAAGATGCTACCTCAGCCTCGTTTATGGTGGTGATTACTTCGGCAGCGGTCATAGCCTGATTGGAATCGATTTCATCCTCAGAAACAACAGTCTCTTTGGCCTCTGTCTTGATAGTAGTGACAGTTGTGACCGCACGACCGGCAGCTGCTGCAGTTGGAGGCTGAGATGGGGTATCAACCTCACGGATGGGTGACATTCGTGTACCAGCTACGCTACTCTTGCGCGAGCTCCGCATGGACTTTAGCGGGAGGAGAGAAGTAAATGAGCTCGAGCTCTTCGAAAACTTCTTGGCTAGGACGCTGCGGATGGGGGTCACCTCATACGTTCGGAAATATCTTCCCGACCTCTTATCCACATACGTCGCGGATGCGGTTGATCGTGGAACAAAGGGAGTACCCTTCCGAACAACACTGGGAGTATTTGCAGCCCTTTGAGGCAGGCTCTTTCTATGAACTGTGGAAGCCACGGGTCTCCGGATTGTGTCGGCGCCACCAAGAGCTTTATTTGAATGGGTGGGGTCCAATGCAACTCCATTGCCAGGACGAGCTGCGTCGCTCGAATATTTGTTTACGCTAGGAGAAGATTTCTCTTCGCTGGAAGATGAAAAGTCATCATAATCAAAGCCGTAGCCGGACTTTACTGAGGCGACGGGAGATGGGGCCACGCTGGTGGGTTGAAGGTCTTGGGGAGGCCGAGATGTAGTTGCTCCATGAGACTGGAGGGCCCCTGAGATATATTTATACATCGGATTACCAGCTGCACTGTCTATATCCATTGAGTCTGGGTCCGCCTCGGAAATATTGTCGCTGGGGCCATTGGCTGAGGCGCCGCTTTGGGGGTCACTCGATGAACCACCCGAGGAGCCATGCGAGTTGTCTTGGAGTACCTGAGAGGATCCATTAGATGAATTGTGTGAGTTCTGATATGAATATCCTCCAGCAGCTACTGGCCCATGGTCAGTTCGGAGCCTCTTGGCAGCCTCGATCTGACCCTCTGTCCAGCCATGGCGCTTTCGCACAGCCTTGAGAATTTCGACAGATTCTGATTTCCTTAGATAACCATGCATAGTCTCGACCTCCCTCTCAACCTCCTGAATGAGACGTTCATCGGTTTCGCTCCATTCGGGATGGCTTTCTATCATGCGTAGGATATGGAATACACCTAGCTGCACCTTCTCTTTGCCCGCTTGTCGTATCGTAGCAAAGTAGGTCAACGTACAGCCAACCAATGCACCAAACCATTGATTTATGAAACTTATCATGATAGGAGAATAGACTTGAAGAGATTCTGGAAGTGGTTTATCGTAGAGGAGCCAACTAGTGATAGCGCGCGCTTTCGCAGAGAGCGACAAAGCAGCACTGGCATTTGCGACTGGAGTTGTTGAAGGTACGGGGATATGCAAGGATATTGTCTTTATGATTTGCTTGGTGACATCCTTGACGGCACTGATTTTCGTAATGGGTGAAGTCGGCATGGTGGTAGACGGTACCATGAAGGGCGTAGTTGAGCTCATACCGCCGGTCAAATTGGGCGATGAAAATGATCCTGGATCATCTTCAAAATCGAAGCGTGGTAGGAATGACATTGACGGCGCTAGGTCACCCAAAATTCCTTTTTGGTACTTTTTGGGGGAAGGTTTGCGCTTTGCTCGTTGAGAAGTGTATGTTGTGGTTGTGAGCTGGAGGTGGTTATGGGTAATGTTGGTTAGAGGAAGAAAGACAAAGAGCAGGACAGGCGAGATTTTTTTCATGAGCCCGCATACAGTGAGCGTTTGTACTTCCACTTGCTTATCTAATAGTAATTAATGTGTTCGACTGAGTGAAAAGTGAAAATACTCATCCTAGCAGCACGCAAACGCTACATCCGCATTTCTTGGCTATGGTATTTTTGAAGTTGCTATTGATCATATTTCTTAGTCTCTCAAGGAATAGTATTGTAAATTTCTGAAGGGGAAGTTTTATTGTAGTCCAGTTTAATAGAGTATTTGCTATTATTAAAGTCTTTTCAATAAAATATTTAATGTTATATAGTCTTCGACGCAGCTTCATTCTCGACTTCTCCTTGAATCCTCCAGACTATCCAAATCTTTGTGCTCTAGCAGCCATCTTCTTCCCAAAAATCTTCACATCTCGTTGAATTATGCCAAAAAACACCTCATGAACCATGGACCGTTTCGAGTACATCTTCGAGTCCCTGGGCATCGCCTCCGACCCGACTCAGTCCCAAGAGATGTCCATCATCCAAACTACTAAAGCGCCAGTAGATCCCGATCCCACTTCAAATTCTGCCTGGGACCGCATCTGGGAGTCACTGAGCTCTCTGACCCCACCCGCCACCGCCACCGCCCCGCTACCAGCGCTGTCAACGTGCCCCCAGACTACGGAAGTAGTTGGGATCCAGACATCAGACCCTTCTAGTTCCGCCATCGCATCTGCTCTTGCTCTCACTTCCGCGCCGGATCTCACTACTGCGAGCTTCTCCTCTCTTTTAGAGCACACTACTACCCTACCCACATGGGTCCTTGGTGTTTGCGCAGCTACGGCTGCTGCCGGGAGCTACTGCGCATACATATATGGCCGGCATTCCGCATCAGTTCAATCACCTACTGCGGCAGGTCCGCAGGTAGCTCTAACATCCTCACGCCCCCTGAAGCGCAAGGCCGACAACATGGCGGGGAAATTCGACTTCGACAACATCCCAGTTCTCAGAGCTACTAAATTCCGACCGGCCAAGAAGATCCGGTACGAGGTGGCTGCTGGTAGCGCCTCTTTCATCTCCGCGGACTTTGCTCCTGCGCTCACTCCAGGCTCAGCTCTATTTCTTCCGACCGGGAGTGCCAGGCCTCGTCGAAGCGAAAGGCGCACTAGGAACCAGAGTAGCATGAACGAAGGCTACTTGAGGAGGAGGGCGCATTCTTCCCGGGAATAGAGCGCAGCATCTGAGTGCTGCTCACTCTTCTATGGCCCTTCTACCATTAGGTGTTCGAGTTTTCTAGCTTTCTATGGTGCTACAATAAGATCGTTTCTTTGACTAGGGGTGGGTTTTGTTGGATTTGCATCAGTTTGGGGTTGATGATAGCTTTGTCTAGGTACAGAACGCAGATCGTCTTACCTGTTGAAAACATTCTTTTTATATCGAGTGTCTTTCATCTTCCTGCAATTGTACTTACAAAGATACATCGACAAATACTGTGTGTTAATTGCTCTTCTAGAGAGAGCAAACCAAGCAAGTCACATATACAGCATAATATACATTGTTTGACTTCGTGTCCAAAAGTTAATGCTCATTTATATATCAGCTTTAGATAACATGGTATTTCTATTTACGGTATGTGACTGTCGTTAATTAAACTATGGCTACAGATCGATCCCTACCTGATCGGCATCGTTACATACAAGACTACTTGCTTCACATTTCTATTAACTCCACAAGTGATCCGTGCTGCATTTTCCAGTATCCGTATGATGAAAATTATCCACGAATCAAGCTTCCAGGGTGTGGGCATACATTTGGTCTTCCGTGTATCAAATTCTGGTTCGATAGTGGTCGATGGAACTCGAACACTTGTTCTTTGGACAGGTATGTTCTCTATCAAAATTCCAATGCGCTAGATGGCCAGATGCTGCCATAAAATACTCCTAGAGAGCGCCGTCAAGAGTTTGTTACTTTGATCCAAGGCGGTGAAATAGTAGGAGTCGACAGAATACTCACACGAGAAGGCTGTCGCCGCTATGTTATCGATCTCTGGATTTGCATAGGGGGCTGTTTGATTTGGATTGAACAGGAAAATATTACCGAGGAAGGGAATGGTGATTCTCTGCTGAGTCGGCCCATTCATGATGCACTTCCACCGGGTATAGATATTACCCCTACAATGTGGCAGGAATTGTTGGCGATATCATGATCAATGTTGGCAATGCACAGAGGGAACTGGCCTGATATGGCAAGTTTGCAGATGGGGGGTTTGATTAGGTATACAACTAAATCGGATTTTGCATGCCATCTAAGAACTGAGCCCTAGTTGCTAAATTGTCAAAGCACAAGCACCGGCGAATGATAACTTTTACATAGAGTATTTAGGTTTAAACTAACGATACTCATGAAGAAACCGAATTTAATGAATGATCTTTATCCGCTGGCATTCCGGCATCGCTACTATACATAAAAAGGGGCCTTAGTGAACCATTGACGGCGTTCAATATAACCAAGGAAATCGGCTCTTCTTGCTAGATTGCTTACTACTTGTTTCGGCCACATCGAGTTGACACAAATCTTGATCATGCTATAATTTGTTCCTGCTTTGAAAACAGAATTGTAATATACATGCATTCAAGCTTGTCTTCAAGCTAATCTGAAGGACTCAATCTATGCCTGGCTGGCAGTCTTGTGTCCAAGAGAGATAATGGGAAAGAATCAACAATCCGTCTGCACCTATTAGTTAGAATCAGACGGGCTCAAAATTAGATATGTGTATACAAGATGATCCTGATTCCTCATCATCAGTTCCACGAAGTCCAAATAAGCAGCCCCAGACGTCACACCGCCAAGCCCACTCGGAGATAACCCTCAACGCGCTACTAAACCCCGCCAAAACTTTCGCGCAAGCTCACCTCGCGTTCCCCTCAACCCTCCCAAGCTGTCCCACCCCAATAATCCCACGCCCACTCGCCACAGTCGCTCGCTTCAACAATGGCCCCCACATCTTCATCTCTCTTCGCGGATAATCCTACCGCTCTCGCCTCCGCCGCCTCCTCCGACACCCCCATGCCCGACGCAACCACATCAGAATCCACCACCACCACCACCACTCCGAAGAAGCGCAAACGCAAAGACGCCACCGGCCCATCTCACGTCCTCTTCCAAACCACCTTCCGCGCACATGAATGGACATACTTCCACCTTAGCCTCACCACGCCCTCAACCTCCACACTCCCCCTCTCCTCGGCCGCGCCCACGCCCACGACAAACGACCCCCCACCCTCCCTCGACGAAACAACAATATCGTCCCTCCTCTCGCCGCCGCTGATCCAATACCTCGGCCTCATGGGCGCAAGCATCGCCATCGATATCCTCAAGGTTGCAGGGCGGGAGGTGTGGGTTCGCGTCCCGAGGCAGGATGCCAAAGCCGTGCGCGCGAGTTTGGCAGGATGGATTGGGGCGGCGGATGCGGAGAGTGTGCCGGGGGTTGCGGAGGGGGGGAGGGTGAAGGTTGCGTGGAGGGTGGTTGGGGAGATGAGGGCGCTGGGGGTGGGAGGTGGGGATGGGAGTGAGGTTTTTGGAGGATGAGGAGGGGGGCGTGTGGATTGCTTTTGAGATACCCTGGATTGTCAGTACCAAGGAGGAGCAGATGGAATTCGGGGATGATATGAGGAACATGCATGCCCCAGGGAAGGGGGGCGGGTTTGCAAAGACTATGCAAGCGCATCATACCACGAAGATCAGAGTGGATCCGTGAGGAGAAAGGAAAGAAACCGAGATGATTTTTGCTGCATACGATACGCTCGCTTCAACGAACGACCAACACACAAACAGCGATAGACAAATGCTCAAACCCCTCTACGCTAGCACTCTTGAAGGGGAAATATGGGCAGAATCTCAAGTGAAAGAAACACAGAGGTCATGAAAGGTATGGAATCAGCCAAGCGCAGTCACATTTGCAGTCTCCCTCCCACAAATACACATGAAGAGGACCTGTGAAAAGAAAAGAGAGCGAAATTAGATCCTCCTCCATCATCACCATCATGTCCTTCGCTCAATTCAAGGAAATGGAAAGAATAGAATAGTCGTATTCCATGTGAACAAAGGGGGGTAATGAAATGGCTTCCATCTACACAAGATATACTAGGCGCCTACCGAATCGCTGGCTTTGATTTGCGGTCTGGGAAACGGGCAAAACACTTGGCAACGGCTACCATCCCGGCTGGGGTGGACCACCTCCGCCCTGGTGTGGGGGTGGTGGGTACTGGTTGTGTCCCGCGCCGTACTGATTGTAGCCCTGCCCACCTTGTGGGTGTTGGCCGTACTGGCCAGGCGGAGGAGCGCCGTATGATGGTCCCCCGTATCCGGCTTGCTGGCCGTACCCGGGTGCGCCTCCATAGCCTTGGCCCTGGGGAGGGTAGTTCTGGTGTTGACCGCCATAACCTGGCTGGCCGTGGCTAGGAGCGGGCGAGCCATACTGCTGGCCTGGTCCACCGTACTGCGGGGTACCACCATGTGCATGACCATGCTGTTGGCCATGCTGACCCTGGTTGTTGTATGAGCCGGGCGGGGGTGAGGAGTAGCTGTTGTGGCTTGGTGGACCACCGTGCTGACCCGATGGCTGGTAGGAAGATGGTGGCGCGCTGCCCGTGTATGCGCCGCCAGAGGAGTGGTTGTTGTTATTGTTGCTGTTGTGGCTGTATCCGTAGTCATTGTTCTTGGGTGGCTTGTTCTGTTGTGCTGGATTAGCCATGTACTTGTGTGAACTACCCATCCCATAGAAGACTCACAGAGCCTCCAAGTACGCCTCCTATCAGACCGCCAAGTCCTCCACTTGAGCTGTGACCAGAGCCACCGTGGCCACTGGACTGGTTGTTCGGAGAGCTGGGCTTTCCGCCGCCCAGGAGGCTGCTCAGTCCTCCTCCGCCTGAGCTACCGTGGCCGGACTGGTTGGAGTTCTTTCCACCTCCAAGAAGTGAGCCGGCCAGCTTGCCCACAAGGTCACCCGAGCCTCCTCCATGTCCGCTGCCGCTGCCGCTGCCATGCGATTGCTTGCCTCCGCCGAGCAGCGAGCCGGCAAGCTGGCCGACGAGGTTGCCAGAACCACCGCTTCCGTGACTCTGCTTGTTGCCGGTGAGGGCGTTCAAAGCGAAACCCTGGCCTGATGTTAGCGCAGATCTCCACTTGTCGTGGGAACACGCACCCCAAGACCCCCAGCGCGGTCGCCCGTGGGGCCATCTACGCCCCTTGTGCCGTCTGCAGCATTCGGTCCTTGGGTACCGTCATTAGGGGCGTTGTATGGGTTCGTGGACTGGGCCGGGGTGCCGCTGTGCGAACCGCCGGTTACGGGAGCCTCGCTCGTGGGCTTTTCCCATTGGGACACGCCAGTGCTAATCTGAACGTCTGCATTTCCTGATCAGTACACGCCCTCGAGCTTGGAGCCTGTCTACTGCAGACGCATGCGCCAAGGCTGGATATTACGCACAGTAGTACTTGCGAGAGCTGTCCAGAGGTTAGCCCAGGTCTCGCGGGGCACGTATGGGTGGTTGGCGGGGTACAGGGCGGCCATGGGTAGCGGCGCAGGAGGCCCAAGGGGGCACTTACGTATTGTCCCATTGCGCTATCCAGCCAGCAGGAAGCTGCGGGATATTGGGATCGGTCGGGCCAGAGTCTGGAGAGACAGGCGGGTGAGGAGGAGTCGGATTCGCCATGGCGGTGGGCGCAGGCGCGGGGTAGACGTGGAAGCACGTAAAGTGGTGAGAAAGGAGGGTTGAGGGAGTGTCCGGAGTCGAAGATGGATCGGAAATGAGAAGCCTCACCACGCGCTTATATGGAAACAAGGAGACGGAGGCGCCGGTGGTGGACAGTTGGAAGTCGACCTCCGGAAATCACTTGGGCACGTAACCGTGGCGCAGCGCGTGTGGCGCAGCGACCACTTCAGCTTCCTTCCTACTTGCCAGAAACTGATAATTCATTGCATAGCCTTCGCAAGGGTTCGTTGGGGTCAGACATTGTCGTTCCCATGCCCATTTCCCGAGTATGACGCCGCCCTTGAGTCCCGTCCCTGGAAACTCTATAAAAGTGCAGCGGCCCGAATGTGCCATGCCTGCCCTATGCCCAATATTTCATGCGAACAGGTATCAAGGCCCCGACCCACCAAACGCCAGCCCAATGTAAGAAGTTGCAGATGCCCAATATGCCTACCCATGAAACCCGCCCGTTCCCCGAACACCATTACCACGCATACCCGTCATCAACAACGTCGTTCCCGTCCCAGTCCTCATCTCCACTGCGCTCTGCGTCGAGGAAGTCGGCTTCGTCGTAGATCTCTTCCCGCGGGCGGAAATTGTCAATGCGAAAAACGACAGTGTGACATCTGCCCTGGACGAAGCCCACCTCCTCGTCCAGCACCTCCTCCGAATCCGACGCATTGTCCGATGTCTCGTCATAGCTGGTTGATGCCTTGGGTCGAGATCTTAGCCGCTTGGGATTCCACTTCTCGTCTGACTTATTATTCTTGCGTGGCATGGTTGGCACAGGAACGCCGCTGTAGTTGTTCTCGGCCTCGGGCGCCTCTGCAACATCCGGTTCAACGTCCAAGAACGAGTCATTTTTCTCAGCCTTGGGTCCCTGGGCCGCTTTCCATTCCCGGAACGCCCTAAGAGACACGAGGTGGGGCGCGGGCAGTGTCATTTTCCTTGCAAACACTTTCTGGAATGTCGCCGTCCATTTCTTGCGGAATTCCGCGCGTTGTCGCCAGTCGACATCTACCATGGCCAAAATAGTAATCTCTCGAAGCCACGGCAGTTCCTCGGCAGAATTGATTAGAGAAGTGAAGAACGTCGTGGCTGCACCAGACGTCCAGTTGCGCAGGTACTCGAGGTCAATAATTCGTAGAGTAGATGGCCAGGTCGGTACTTCGTCCTCTCCAAGGAGATAGTCGTAAAGTGGCTCATTGTCGGCAGACATGGCCAACGAACTATAATAGTTCAGGTCCATCCTCAAAACCTCTAATCGCGGACACGATTGCTTGAGATCCACCAAAAAGGCCAGGTCGAGAGACTGATCGTGATTCAAGACAAGCTCTTCCAACCGCGCGCCGTGTGTGGCCAAGAAGCCCTGCAGAGCCTCTGAAATAAGGTCCCTGCAGTTGGTGAAATTCAGATAAACCAGGTTTTTCGGTAGCAAAGGCAAAAGACGACCATCCACAGCTGTACAGGTCTCGAATGTGAGATACCTGAGGTTCGGCAGGACAGCGAGAGCTGATCCAAGAAGTTCCTCTGGAGTTGGTTGGACATCATCGGGTTTGCGTGTCTCATCAGAATGGAACTTGGTAAGTGTAAGATCTTGGAGGCTCTGGAAGGCCTTGTCGGCATGTATGTCCTTTATCCAAAGAGGGTCCTGCGCACAGAATGTGCTGTTCCAGCGCCAGCTCTTCAGACGAGCTTCGCTCTCATGCAGAGCTGTGAAGAGTTCGTCAGGGTAATACCAGCGACGGGCACGCCTCAACCGCTCCCTGTAAGGTGGTTTATCAATGGGATCAGATATGTCAATTTCCTTTAGAGTCTTCAGCGACGACACCAGCGACGCCAAATCCGTGACACTGTGTGTAGCATCGGTCAAAGCAGACATTTGGGTTGCATCGAGCTCTAAACGTTTGACCATGACGGCATAGTCTTCGCGGGCACCAGGCGGTGGCGAAATGAGATGTTGCACGAGTGCTTTACGATTCTGCTTCAGGGCAAAGATGGGTGGGTTCCGATACAGGGCCGTGAGGGCGGGTTTTGTGAAGGCCTGGCAAGTTCGAGCCATTTGCACAAGCCAGGATATTGAAGCCGTTGGCACCATATTCTCATCATGCAGCGGATGGGAGGCGTATACAAACACCTGAAGGAGAACATGGTATGGCAGGGAAGCAAGTGGCGGCCTCACGCCATCACTCAGCATCGGCTCGGTCGGTTTCTGGCTGCCTTGAGTGTCTGTATGAGTTAGTGAGCCCATGAATACACGGGGCTAAGTCATACCAGGCCTGCGCTTCAGCGGAGCCCCAAGAACGCCCTTTGGCCTTCCTCTTGCTCTCTTCTTGCTAGGGGAGCGGCCTGGACGAAGCGCTCTGGGCTGCCCTTTGGACTCGGGGCCCTGTTCCAGCTCAAAGTCCTCGTCCGACTCATCATCCGTGGTGACATCTCTGTACGAGACTTTGCGCTTCCTCCGCAGACTAAGGGCTTTCGACTCGTGTGTAGGTTCATCTGCGGCCGGCGGGGCAGGGGAGACAGCCCGATGGCGATGTCTTGAGGACTCTGGCTGCGAGTTCTGCTGGCGCGCAGATCGCCGAGAGGGCTGCACACGCTTGCTGGACGGGGTGCCGTTCTCGGAGTCATCTGAAAGGTCTATGTCGCTGCTGGGCTCTTTGTAGGATATGGGGTCGCGCTTGCGCTTCGACATGGCTGCTGGAGTATTTGTCAATCGAGCTGGAGCAGGAATGTCGACATGCAGAGTTGCAGGTGTGTGATCAGGCCATGGCAAGATGTTCGATCAGTAGATGTTGGTCGCAAGCACGTGCTGGGCCGCTGGAGAGCACGGGAGCTCTGTGGGCGACGGCAGAGGGCGACCTGTAAAAGTCGCCGCAAAGTGAAGGTACGGGTTGGCGACTCGGATGACGACAAGAGCCTGAGCCCCGGGCCTCGGCGCTTCTTCGGCAGATTCCCCTGATCTTATCGATATCGATACGACACGTGATGGCTGTATCACCTCGCACCAGGCGAAACAGTCGAGCAGCTGGGGTAGTAGGACCCATCGGCGCAGTGGCACGGCTATCGCTGGTCGTTGCGTTATTTTCGGATCCTGTCGCCTCTCCACGATCGTAGCCAGGCTCCTCAGGACTCCATCGCATCTCGTCTGAGCACTTTCCTTCTTTTTCCACTGACGACGCGGGTTGTTGTTAACCAACACAAGCAGCCCTTGAGTGCGCCATCAACATCGCTACCTTTGAACCGCACTTGGCTGACACCTCGGTAACTGCTGGTCGTACAAGGCCTGCCGGTCGTCTTGAGTCTCGTTTTCATGCTGCTTCGGTGAAGGGGGACGCTCCCTAGCGGACCACGGCTTTTTACGTCTTTCGCTTCCCTACCGTGCCAGCCTTACCTTCTAGCCGGCTTCCCCAAACACGTGCTTCTCATCCCCGGGTGCCGGCATCGTGGAAACACAGCCACTGATCGCCTGCCGTTCATAAAGTAGAGTGTCTCCGCGCATTAGAGAGAAACCTCAACGCTCCCCAGCTACGCGAATGAGAGACTACTGCGAGTGAGTTCAAATGTTTTACCATTGTATTCTTTTTCTCTTCATGCAAGGCTAAACATTGGTAGAGCATGGTTGGGCAATTTGACAAAGACATTACTAGAGAGTACCACGGCAACTTACTCTATTATAAATTCCTACGCTCAAAGAGAAACCCCGTTTTTCTGGACCGGAACCTAAGGCGTGCACTGCAGATTCACCAGCAGCAACTAGACCGTGAGAACGGGGCCGGACAGCAATCTCGTTTCCCCCCGGAAGGGTGGGAGCATAGGGGCCGACAGCTCTGGAAATTGCCGTCTAGCGCTGCCCTTCACGAAATGATGGAACGGAGCGAGGAGAAGTATTTCGTTCTAGAGATCAAGGGAATCAAGCCCACAAGCCCAGGGACGCAAATCTGGGGTCCACCGTCCAGCAAGCGTGCCCAGTTGTTTCGTTTCGAAGTCAATATCCTAATCATCATTCTGGACACAAACTCTGGGAGACAATGCGGGTCGTCAGTGCATCCACAAAAGGCCACCATAACGGGTTTCAGTGGTGACCAGGGAAGAGTAGTCTCAGTTGATACACCAAAATTCACCGTCAAGGTAGACGAACTCAAGGAGCCTGAGGTCCAAGAGGAAGGTGCATGGGGGGGATGTATCAGCGAAGAATATAGACTCATAGCGAGCCTCAACTTTCTTGGATCAAATGATGCCGAGGTTTTCTTCTCATGTTTGGTCGCCGAAGACTCATCTCTTCAGCAAAACCCCTCGACCCGTCTATCGACAACTTGGGACAACATCATTGAATGCCCACCCGCAGACATCGTGCTACCATTCAGAGCAAGCGGATCAGACAAGGATCTAGACATGGGCTTCCATGTTCTCATGTCCTGGGGGCGTGCGTTGCAACATGGAGAGACCATTCTCGAGGCTTTGAGAAGAGAAAATTCATCCACTTCGGCGACCAGATCGTATCTGACACCACCTTTGGATTCTGGCCCAGTCCAAAAGAAGTTCAAGATCACATACAGCTATAATGGCCAGGCAGTGACTCGAGACAATCTTGAGTGTCCTAAATGCGATAAAAAAAACACTTTTTCCGTACTGGACGATCTGAGAATGCACCTTGTGACCTGGCATGGTCATTTTGCGTGTGTTGCCACGAAGGAATCAAAGGATCAAGATGGGGGCCACGAACATTGGTTGTTTGAATGCACCACAGCAGAGCATAGGGCAGATCACCGCGCAAGTGACCACGTACCCGATCCCCTGAACATCCAAATGATAGCTCCTGATCAGCCCTTTGATCAGCGGCTGTTCCTCGACGAGGGAAACGATGGCTTTTGGCAATCGTCAAGGACAGGAAAACAGATGAAGTCTGCGGCAAAACGAAAGCCACTTGGCACCGGTGCAATCAGACCCGCCTACAAGGCTCCAGACCAGGTCCAGGAAAGGAAACCTGCAAGACGGATCGGCTTTCACATACCCAAAGCACCAGATAATATCACGTTCTTCAGAACTAGCACCAAGAGGCCCCTAAAGGAAGGAGAGGAAGTCAGCGAGAGCGAAATCGAGGAAGACGGTGATTGGGACTGGTTGCAAGTACGAAAACAAGTCCGTATCGAGAATGACCCAGCTATACCCGAGGCAGCCAAGCGGTTTTTGAAGGGGTTTGACCCATTCATTCGAGACGAAAACCTCCACAGCGATCTTCATCTGGGCGATGCCTTGGTACGATTCAGTCGGCAGAAAGCGGATTGGCTCTGGCAAACAAAGACGACGGCAGAGTTTTACCGAAAGCTCGATGAGCTATTGAGCGATGAGATCATCACCCAGGAAGTACGAGACTGGTGTTGGGAATTTGTCAGCGGCAAGAAGCCGCACGATGAGTCCGATGAACAAGACGATGTTTCGATGGAGGACGCCCAAACTGTCGGTGTATTACCCAATCGTTGCCTCTGCGGCGAAGACGCCCTTGATTCTCGCAACAGTCGGCCAATGGTCAGCTGCAGTAATATCGTAAGTACCCACCAGGGTCCACTACAGAGAGAACGTATTCTAACCATATATAGTCTTGCATTCGCGGTGCTTTCCACATTGACTGCGTCGAAAAGTACTGGGGCTCCAGCTCCATAAGTCAAGCTGCCATAAAATCTCGAACATGGGAGTGCGCTACCTGCCAAGCAGATTCTGGACCCGGAGCACCATCGTCTTGACAGGACAGACCGTCTTCCTAATACTGCTAGCACGAAATTTCCTCGAAGTCCTTTTTCCCTAAAGCAGCACTGAGGCTTACATCTGTTTAGTGCATATGTCTTCCATCATAATTGTATATAGCGAGCGAGCGAGCGAGCAAGCAAGTAGGAGAGAAAGCAGATAAGCAAGAGACGGGAAACGATGTGCATGTGCGCCATGACCCGGCAAAATACTCGATCCGTTCAAGCAATCAAATCCAGAAAATTTCCCTCCCTCCTACTCCTACTCATTAAACAAATTGCAATCCTTCGCCCATACTGTATGCAGCAAGAGGGAAAAAATGAAAAGAAGGAAAACGCACGCATGTCCGGCTGTACGTCAGCAATTAGCCGCATCCCATGCATTCCTACTCGCAACAGCTAGGCCAAACGGCCGGCGACCGTTTCCTGAGCCCCCAGAGATCCAACAGCACATGTACGCCGCTGCCGCCACCGCCGCGGTGATTGTCAGCAGGCAGTGGCCCGGCCCGGAGCCCAGCCCAGGCAAGGCAGGGCAGGGCAAGGTAAGGCGAGACAGGCCCGCACAGCAGGAATGAATACGCAACAACAGGCAGGCAGGTAGGCACGCACGCCCGCCTGCCCGCACACAAGCCACCCATCAGACAGGGCGCCGGGCCATGGAAGCAAGCTGCCGCATCCGCACCCAACTCCCTTGGCGGAAAAACCTCGCCCACGCGCGGATTTCGATGCCACGACCGCGGACTCCACTCTCAGGGTGAGTGGAGCGATCGTACCCACCGCATGCCATTCATTCCCTCGCTGGAGCTTGGGGCGGGGGGAGCTCGCGCCGCGCCGCGACGTCCCGGGGCGTGTAGCTAACGTACCGGTACTGTCGATACGCCCTGCGTGTGCTGAGGGAACGGAGGGGAGGGAAGGGGAGGTGGTGGCCAGTCGTGGGAGGCGCGGATACCATGTCCTGCCACACGCCCAGCCCTTCACATATACACGATTCTCGTCCGTGATCCACGGCTTCGGTCCGGGATTCCCTTTGCTCGATTCCTGGCTCCCTGGGATTTTCTGCGTAGACGCTCACGCATGATGCGTGGGACGGTTTAGATGCTGGGGGGGGTCTGCCTATCTAGGTATGTACGTTTTTACCTTTGTTCCAGACACGCGTGTGTGTGCGAGTGCGAGCGAGTGAACGTGCTACCCATCCACCCATACCCCTACCCTCCAAAGGAATGAAGCCTACAAGTACAGGCGGATATCGTACATGACGTGTACACCCACACCTTCTCTCTTCCCGGCCCCTCTTGTATCCAGCTCTCCAAAAGATTGCTCGATGGCGTTGCTTTTAGCCGTTCAGAAATGCAAATCGGCTAAGTTGGTTGGGCAGGAGGGAGTTTAGGGATGGAGGGGGGAATATTTTTTTCCCTCTACTCGGCGCCAGGGAGGTAGGGTGGGTGGTCGATGCGTACATGCGTCGTGCGTGCATGGTGATGATGCTTTGTGTTGCGGGTTTTGAAAAAAAAAAAATTGGGCGGCGGTTCCACACACGTCCACACATGTTGTGGCTCCTAACTGTTAAATGTCTATTTTTGTTTTTTCCCTTCTCTCATGATAGGCTTCTAGTTTTGCTGGGAGGAGCCATGCACGAATGTGCATTGCAGGGCGAGGGCAAGTAAGTGAGTGGGGTGGAGTAGGTAGGTGGCAAGTGCAGGTTGGCTGCTACTATCTAGGTACTTTGTCCTTGCAGATGGACCAAGTCGTATTCTGTCTGCGTCTATTGTCAGCCAGGGGATTCCAAAGGCTGGCTAGCTTGAACGATGCACAGAGGCAGCAGCCGCGAGCAAGCGCTCGGCCCAATCCATCAATGTTCCCCGAAAACACCATCAGTCTCGTCTCTACTACATGTGTACTCGGCGCCGACGTGATCATCCGTGACATGTGCTTGGTCACTCTTCGTCCGCCCCAGAGTAGGGATGTTGTCGCCGTCCATCCAGCGTGTATGTACCGTCTTCGGCGTCTCTCTGTTTCATGGCGATGCGTTTCCTTTTTTGCCCTTGTCTAAATTCAATGGCGCTTAGCTGCAGCACACAAGCCGGCATGGGTGGGGAGAGTAATGGCCCTTTAGTTGTTTTGGGGGGCGGCAGCCGAACGAACCAACGAACGTGAGGGGCCCAGGGCCTTGCGCTTCTGCGCTTTTGCGCGCATCCCATGCAATCCCTGCGCGTCTCTGATGGGCCATGTAGCTGTCCTCGACAGAGGACGAACGAACGATGGCGGGCGCGCAGAGATGCATACGTGCAACGAGGGCCGTGTTCTCCTTGTGCGCCGTCCCAAAATAGACGGTGGGAGTGGCCGTCCCAACCATTTTGGATGCGTCGTCGCCCTGTGTGCGCCCCTCTCAAACGTTGCCAGCATGCACCACGCCCTGCCGGCTGCGGAATGCCGTGCCAGAGGAGACAAGAGGGTGCCAGAATGCACCGTCCCACTACTCCAGCAGGACCCTTCGCGTCGAATCGTTTTTTTCTTGGTTTCGGCGGAGCGGGAAATTACATGTCGCATGTACGCACATTTGACGTGCAGGAAGCGTGTGCCACACGATCCATTACATACATGGTCACGAAGAATGTTGCGACTAGCGAATACAGACATGGAGGGGCTGCGGGCGCGCTGATAGGCCGTTGACGGTAGATCTTAACTATGGATACTGGTACTAATAGGTGCTTTTGTACACAAAGAGGCCGTTAGATCGAGGCAACAGGGCGCGTGCCCATGCGTGCAGAAAAGAAAAAAGACAGAGAGAGTAGCTATCGTACACGCCGCAGCAGAGAGACTTAGATTTGGAAACAGCAAAAACAGGCCAGAGCAGAAGAATGATAATGAAGATAACCACTTGACTGATACAAAAGATGTCCTCAAAGTCGTAAGATAGCAATAAGACATTAGGGTTGTGTTGCTCGTCACATGTTTGTCGACTTCGTGAGAAGAAGATGTTGTTGTGGTGGTGGTGGTGTTGTTGTCGTTGTCGTTGCTGCAGCGCATGCATGAACCAGAAGCGAACAAACAATAAAAACGCGCATTTTGGCTGAGACCCCCCGGAGGAACGGAAAGAGAAAGGAAATGTTTTTTTGGAGAGCGAGTGTCGAAGGAATGAGGGACGTGGGACCAATCCGAGGAGCAGATTCCGACAGACAAAAGCACACAAGGAAACAAATAAATAAAAGGGGATTCCGCATGATGGGTACCTCGTTGGAAAGCATGCCGGGCGCGTTAACAAGGTGTGTGTGCGGTTGCAGAGCATTACCTCCATAAGATCCATAATGGTATCATGGCAAAGATTTGTGTCATCATGACTGCGTGAAAAAAGAGAAGTCGTCCAAACGCTTTCAAAAGACAATTACCGCCCTTCGTGCTTCTTCTTTTGTGACTGAAAGGAACGCCTTATATGCCGACCGTGTCTTTAAATGAGCGAGGTGTGGTGGTTCGGGGCTGCTGCTGGGATTCTTCCACTCCCTCCATTCTCACGTCTCTATCCCTGGGCTCTGTCGACGAAGGGAGGGGAGCGGATATCGGGGTGAAGGACGAGTAGGCTTGGCTGCGGCTGGGATCCGCCGATCCATATGCTAAGGGGGACTCCATCTCGCTTGGTGTTCTGTGTGGTTTTTCCAATTCTAAAGGGGTGGGTTTGTTGCGTTTCTTTTTCCCGGACGACGACTCGAGACCCTGCTCCGGCTGCGGCTGCTGCTGGGGCGTCATGGCGCCCGCGGGCGCAGGGGGGACAGACCCTGGGGGAGTCTCGGCGTGTGGACGCGCCTCTGGCTGCTGAGGCAGTGGATCGGTGGCCGTGACGGATGTCCTCGCTTTCCTCGGTGGTGGATAGACTTCGCCGCGCGCGGCCGCCTGCTCTGCCCTCATCTGCGCCTCGGCCTTGGTCGGGCGGCCACGCTTCTTCTTGTTTGCTGGCTCGCCGACGGGGGGCATGTTGTAGGCCGGGCCCTGGACGAATTCTCCGGGGAAGGAATGGGGCGGGCGAGGTTGGAGCAGGCGGCCTCCAATTGGTGGCGCGGCTTCTGGCTGGAGGGCGCGCTTCTTTGGTATATCAGAGCCGGAGTACATGATGGGGTTGGGGTTGGGGTTGGGCAACTGAGGGCGCGTCCTGTAGTCTCCGTAGGTCGCGGCAATCTCGTTGTAGGCCATCTGGCATGAGCGGAGCGAGCGGCCTGAGCCAGGGAAACGGCAAGGTCAGTATAGGATGGCGCGCGCGGGGGAGGGGGAGGTTTGGGCAGAGGACGCGGGGGGTACGAGGGGCAGGTGCGAGGGCAGGACAGGCAGGCAGCAGCAGCAGCGGCGGCGGCGGCGGCGGAGGCGGAGGCGGAGGCGGCGGCGACAGCACGTACCTTGAGGAAGGGCGATTTCGGTCCATTGGGGCGAGATGCTGTAGTCGCGAATGAGGCCGTACAGCACGGGGGGCGGGATGCGGCCAACTCTGAGGATTTCGGCGAGCAGATATACCTGTAGTCGGGGATATAATCAGCCATGACGCGACGGGCATTGGGGCATTGGGGCCTTGGGGCAGCGTGGGAGCTAGGTAGCGGCACGTACCTTTTCGTGCTCTGCCCATGGAGGGTCCCGGGCAGGCTCCATGTCGTGTCTCTCTACGGGCACCAGAGGGAAGAAGGCCACCAAAAGTACGAGTCGCGGCGAATGGACGACAGATGCAGCCAGACAGATTGAGCAAGTGAGCGATCACAAGGCCGTTAGGTGTAGACGCGCGCGAAGCAGCCCCTCGCGCGCGGTTGAGGAGCAAGAGTCGCAAGAGTCGCAAGCTTAGCAACAGGAATAACGAGAGTAGGAAAGGCAAGACGGAACAACGAGCGGAAGAAGGAGAGGAGAGCATGAGCGTCAAGAAGAAGGACCTAGCTCATGCCAGCAGGCAGAGAGAATGTCAAAAGAGACTTTCCATGAAGGCTGGTGGAAGACAGAGGTGTCGGCAGCCGTCTGAAATTACACTCGAGTTAGGGGACTTCTGCATCTGCGTCGTCCCCGGCTAGGCCCCACTGGATGTCGCGGCCGCGCCCGCCTGCCAGCACGCCCGGTGCGCGCGCATCCTGCTCAGAGGGGGCCCCCCGGCGGCAGCGTGCCGTTTGCTGCAGCATCGACGAGCCCTGGAGGCCCTGGAGGCCCTGGGGGCCCTGGAGGTGACGAGGGCGCGCGCTCGCTCTCGCGGAGAGCCTCAGTCTAGGTGGACCATGGCCCGCTGCGGATCCATGGACGCTGGGCCATGGCGCAAAACGAACACCAAACCACACCCGCGCACACGCTCTCGTACCGTGACACCTGCCGCCAGGCCAGCCGCCTCGCCGTCCAGCAGTCCAGCAGTCCAGCAGTCCAGCGGCCCAGGATGGCCCGCGTGCGGTGCGGCGGCGGCGGCGGCAGCGGCAGCGGCAGCGCGGGAGATTCACTTTGGTCGAGACAAAGACTCTTGTGCAAGCGGCGACGGCGACGGCGACGGCCTTCTTTTATATACGGGCTGCTCGCAGAGTCCCGAGGCCGTCGCCATGGGCTTGCCACGTAGCACCAGTAACGACTGGCCGCGCTGGTCGAGGCTCGAGGCTGCTATATCCTCCTCCCTCGAGCTGTCGACCCGTGGACGGGCTGGCATAATAGCCGGTTCCTGGCAGCAGAGTACCAGTACCAGTACCAGTACCAGTACCAGCGCCAGTGTAGCCGGCCTGGGTAGACCTCGGGACGGCGACTTGCCCCATGCGGCAGCTTCGTCGTCGTCGCCTGCGGATGCGCCTGCGCGGCTCGGGGGAGCCCTGGGGCGCTGGAGCGCTGGAGGCTGCAAAACGCAAAAACGCCCTATCCAGCCGTGTTTTGATGTTAGAGATTGAGAGGCGTTAGCTCCGGATATCGATAGACAAGCACGCTAAACAATGAATGGACGCCATTGCCGAAACGAGAAACCTTAATTTGGGACGCGCCCATTCGTCAGCATTTCGTCGGCAGGCACGACCCACGACCAGCAACCCGCGACGATGAGGGCTCAAACACGCCCACTGCAGGCGACCTAGGAACACGCCCGCCCACTGCTGCTGCTGCTGCTGCTGCTACTACTACTGATACTACTCCTACTCCTCCTCCTCCTCCTGCTGGCCGAGGCGAGCGGCTGTTGTCTGTGAGCGCTAGGCCTCGTATCTCGTCGCCGCCCGCCCCTTATCCCCTTCCGTCCCTCCTCACCACCCTAGTGGTACGTCGCCCGCCCACTCCATGACCAGACAGTGCCGTGCTGCTGGTCTGTCGACTGTGTTCGGAAGCCCTGGCCGACAAGTCACTGATCTGATCTGAATCCCTCTGCTTCTTCCGGCTCCTCCAGGCGCCACTAGCTCTGCATCACCCTCTTGTTCATCTGTTCGTTGGCCACCTCGTCCTGGCCCGATACCATGGCTGCGTCTCCGTGCGCGTGCGCCCTTGTCAGATGAATACCCTCTCACACACCCACCCACCCTCGCGCTCCTCCCATGCCATTGCCCCGTCTCGACGAATGCCCTCGCCCTGCCGCCGCTGGAAACCAGGCGGATGGTTCCCCCGGCGCCCCACGTGGACCTTTACTCTGCTCTGGTCGAATCATGGTGCCGCCGCTGGGGTCTTTGTGCTACGTGTGCCCGCCGGCCTATCGATAGATAGCCGTCCTGTTTCGCTGTGTATGCAGACAAGCGCCATGCCCAGCTTGGGTTCAGGAGGATCAACCCACCCTGGTTACACATGGTTCCATGTTGGAAATCTGACTGAGCCATTTCGTTGACATGTACGCTAGTGTATGTGTGGATTCCCAACTCCGACGGAGTCGCCAGCCGCCTGCGAATTGAGCGTGCGCTTGGCCCTGCCCTCCATCAGTCTCCAGTTGCAGCAGTCGTAAGCGACCCGGCATAGGGCCTGGCTCAATACGTCAAGGTCTGCATGTTTTCTTCGTACCCTTTTGGCTCTTGGGCGTGCATGCTCCTGACCCGCTCTTCACTCATGGCGTCTGGACCCTGGATTTTGCCCTTCATGGCAACTGTCTGTTCGCGCCTCCGCTCAACGTTTTACAGACTCGAGCAGCCTGCTGCTCTCGACACCACCCCCGCCTTCCCCGAGGGCGCCCTTCCGTCCCGAATCCAAGTCGCCCACTGCACCGGTCCGTCGCATGCACACCATACTGAATTGTCGGACAAGGCAAACGCAAAAGGGTCGGCGGGGGAGGGGAGGGAGCATCGCCGCTGCAAACAAGATTCCCCCTCCCAAGTCGAGCGTCCATAGTCAGTTCTATATAGAAGCCTGGCTCTCTCTCCCGAATCATCATCATCCTCATTCTCGTCCTCATCATTCAAATCCATCCATTTGGCCAATTGTTGCCTTCGCAATTCACGTGGTGTCGAGAGACGGTGGCCTAGGCCGTGCCGAGCATGGGGAAGCCGAGCGCGAGCCGCATCAGAGCACGCACCTCGATCGTGCACACGTTCCGGCTTCTCGAGTCGAGCAAAACACCGCCCTCAACCAGGCGCCTTCAGAAGCTCCCCTCGAGGATCGATACACGCAGGCGGCCGCTTGCCCTACACCACTCATCGCCCGCTGTCCGCCGCAGCGCGCCCCCCCCCAGCACCGACCCCGGTTGCGCCCATATCCTTCGAGACGTACCAGCAGCCACCTCATGTCGAAAGGAACCCAATCTACCCCCGTCTACAGCCGCTCTTCCCATTCTCCGCCCTCGGCCTTGCTGCGCGAGCAGATGCGACCCGGCTACGAGTAGCGCGACCGCTGTTCCGTCTGAATTCGACGTGCGGCCAGCCGTGCCAGACATATTTGCCTCCATCGCGCGCTGCCGACCCGGCCCACGACCTGCGCACCCCCAGCCAGTACCTGCATCCGCTTGCTGCACGGCCGCCTGGAACCTTTCGTGGCTCTCGCGGCTTCTTGTGCAGGCATCCCGGCCTATTATGAAGTGAAGCGGGCCATGATTGCCATCGCAGCATAGAAAGCAATCGGAACATCGCTTAGCGTCCCTCAGTTCTTCACGCTGCACGCCTCCTCTCCCTTCCGCCTCCAGCCCACTTGCACGCGAGCCCTGCCCACTGCCCACCGCCCGTCGCCATGCCGGACAGCGACCCGGAGAAGCAGACGGCCCAGCTGGAGCCCGAGCTGCGCGAGATGAAGATCGGGGAAGGCGGCGCCGCGCCCGGGGAAGGTGAGAGCGCGAGGTCCCTGGTGAAGCTGGAAGACAACGACGACGACGACGACCTCGGACGGACGCGCACCCCCTCCTCCATACCACCCCGATCCAAGTCACGCACCAAGTCCCAGTCGCCCGACAAACCAGACGCCTCCGAATCCTCGTCCCCCGGCGACAGCGCGCATGAGGAGGTCGTCGGCGGCGAAATCACCCTCAAGATGGAGCCGGGGAAGGCGCCCAAGCTGTCGCGCACCGCCTCCCACAAAATTGTTGCCCGCCCGCCGCCCCTCTACTTCGACCACCCGGACGTCACCAACGAGGCCAAGGACAGCTTTGTCGTTCTCCCTGAATGCACCTACGCCAACAGGTCTCTTGGCACGACCGACCATGCCCTGGAGTGCGAGTGTTCCGAGGAGTGGGGTAGGTCCACGAGACTCCGTTGCCCATGTTATTTCCGCACCCTCGACTGACAAACTACCCTAGATCCCATTGAAAGAGTCAACCATGCCTGTGGTGAGGATTCCGACTGCATCAATCGCGCCACCAAAATGGAGTGCGTGGGCGACTGCTCCTGTGGGAGCAAGTGCCAGAACCAGCGTTTCATGCGGAAGCAATACGCCGATGTCACCGTCATCAAGACGGAAAAGAAGGGCTATGGTCTGCGCGCGAACCGCGACATGAAGCCTGGAGATTTCGTCTTTGAGTATATTGGCGAGGTCATCGACGAGCGCAACTTCCGCAAGCGCATGCTGCAATACGATGACGAGGGCATCAAGCACTTTTACTTCATGTCGCTCACCAAGGGCGAGTTTGTCGATGCGACCAAGAAGGGTAACCTCGGCCGCTTCTGCAACCATTCGTGCAATCCCAACTGCTTTGTGGACAAATGGGTGGTTGGCGACAAGCTGCGCATGGGCATCTTTGCCGAGCGGAAAATCAAAGCGGGCGAGGAACTCGTCTTCAACTACAACGTCGACCGCTATGGCGCAGACCCTCAGCCTTGTTACTGTGGCGAGCCCAACTGCACAGGCTTCATTGGCGGCCGGACTCAGACCGATAACGCCACCAAGCTGTCGCATGCCACCATCGAGGCCCTCGGCATTGATGATGGCGATGGCTGGCATGACGCTGCGCCGGTGAAGAAGCCTCGCAAGAAGAAGGTTAGTGAAGATGACGAAGAGTATGTCAACGACCTTCAACCCAGAACCTTGCAGGAGGATGGCGTCACAAAGGTCATGGCGGCCCTTCGCCAATGCAGCGAGAAATGGATTGCAGTCAAGCTCCTCGACCGGATACAGCAAACCGACGACGAGAAGGTTTTCAATCGTGTCATCAAAATGCACGGTTACGAGATCCTCAAATCGACGCTGACGGCTTGGATGGAGGATTTCAATGTGGTCTTGCAGATCCTAGATATTCTCCACAAGCTGCCTCGAATCACCAGAAACAAGATCCAAGACTCCAAGATCGAGGAGGTGATTGAAAAGCTGAAGACCTGCGGTGATGAGCGTGTCGAGGACTCTGCTACTGAACTGCTCGAGGCCTGGAGCAAGCTTGAAATGGCCTACAGGATTCCTCGCATGAAGCGAGATCCTAACGCAGGTACCCCTCTTCGGACGGAAAATCACTTCGAGCGACGCGAGAAGGGCCGAGAGAGGTCGAAGTCGAGGTCGAGGTCGCCCTCCATCGCAGCGCCCAAAGGACCTGCGAACATACCATCTGGGCCTCGTGGGTTCAATGCCCAGAGGGGATCAGGCTTCTTCAACGGCCCTCGCCCACCGCATCGGCCTCGAGCCCAATTCAATCCATTGCCTCCTGGTTGGTTTCAGGCAACGTCTGATAATGGGTCTACTTACTACTACAATTCAACAGGTACTACACAGTGGCAAAGGCCTACGCTCCCACCCAGCCAGCCGGCCGCACCGCCGAAGGCCAAGACGGACACGCAGCTCCTCCAAGACATCATCTCGAGCATTACGCAGAACGTTACCCCGACGATACATACTTCTGCAGCTACTACTCCCCAGCCTGTTGTGGATGAGGTCAAGGAGAAGAAGTCGAAGAGCGAGAAGTGGATGAGTTTATCTCAGGAAAAGCAGGAAAAGCTCTACGAAGCCACTGTAAGATGGTTCTGCCCTGTACCATGTCATTCCCTCACTAAACCGATAGATTTCACCTCATGTCCTGTCCGTGGCGGCGCATTACCGAAAGAAGCTCGACAAAGATGACGTTAAGAGACTGTGCAAAGAGGTACGCCAACCATCATCCACCAAGCTCGCAACGTGACTAACCACGAGAAGGTGGCGAAGAAGCTTGTGAGGGGAGACTACAAGTCTGGACGTGTTAAGGACCCGACCGCGAAGATCAGTTCCAAGCATGAGAAGACCATCAAGACATTCGTTAAGGACTACATGGACAAGGCGGTCAAGAAGAAGCTGGAACGCGAGCAGGCAAAGGCATCGAAAGGTGGCAGGAGCCAGGATGATGCGTCACTGGCGGCTACAGAGACGCCCGAGACACCGCGAGGCGAGCCAAAGGCTGGCGGTCATGATAGCGACGATGAAATGGTAGTGGCAGCGAGTTTCGAGGGCCTTGCATCAACGCAAACGTCGCCTGCAGATTCGCCAGCCACGGACTTGAAGCGAAAGAGAGAAGGCGATGGAGCCCTCGGTTCACCCAAGAAGACTAGAACTGAAATGTCAGTCGAGCCTCCGCCCCCTCCTCCACCTCCGCCACCTGCAGAGGACATGGGCATGGAGTCGGCGGAAGCAACCCTGACGCCCATGGATGACGACATGACTCTATGCTCTCGAGGTTCCGTTGAGACGGCCAGCGGTGTTTCTATTGACGGCAAGAGCTTCTACAGCCCCATGCAACTTGCGACCCCTCCCACCAACGGAGTGTACGAAAACGGCAGAAAAGACGGTGGATCAGGCCTCGAGAAGGCCAACGGCAACAGGCACCAAGTGACTGTAGATGGCAGCTCTTGATTGTGCCTGGACGATGCGCGTTTTACACATAATACTCCCTTTTCTCGGCATTTGATTTCGGTCTACGAGACCCATGGTTTTTTTGGTTTTTTTAGGCGTCCGGGCATTGGTGTCATGGTCTGCATGGACGCATTCTCAAGAGGGAAACTTGGGCGATTCCCACAGACATAATGGCGTTGGCGGAAGTGTGAGCAGCTTGAAGACGAGCATGTCCATCTGCTTATCTGGTCCTCGCCCGCGGCCCCTGCATACTAGTAGTATTTGATACGTTTGGCATTGCGAGGAGGAAAGCGGTCCCCGGAATGCGTAGGCAAATGACGGGGGCGTGTACTATAATAATGCAAAAGAATCGTGTCAGCCGACCGGAAGAAGCCATGATTGAAACGCGAGTGCATGTCATAGTGTAAGGGCACCGGCCAGGCGCGAGGTTGGCAATGCTTCTTTTGGTGCGGGGCCGGCGTCTAGGGCGTGTAGAGATAGAGGGGGCGCGGCCGTCCTCGGGCTGTTACAAAAAGTTTCTAAGAAAGCTTGCCTCCAGTCTCCACCGCCTGCGCGTGGACCAGCTGCTTTGGGCAAGGCGGGGCAATCGTCGGCCTTAGACCCCCGCCCTGCAGCTGCGGCAAGCTCCCAGCTATCGATAAACAATCGACATTATAACCTGCCTCGCCCCCCGGCACACCGCACCTTGACTTTCTCTGCAGCTGCAGCTTCTCCTCTCTCTCACCGCTGTTAGGACCAGCCTGTCGTCTTGTCTCTGCCATTGCGACTCTCCTCGCCGTCGTGACCTCTCCCACCCTGGCCTCTCGTCTCCATCACCTCAACCGTCTGGTTATCTACCTCCACCCTTTTTCTCCCACGTCACAATGGCATCTATCTTGCGGTCTGCCAGGCGGGCTCAGCCTACCCTGAGCCGCTCAATTGCTTCTTCTACTTCGCGCGTGGCTTCCGTGGCCACCCGCAGGCACTATGCCACGGAGCAGTCCTACTTCCCCGACGAGCCCGCCGGCCCAATCATCAAGACGGCGATCCCCGGACCCGAGAGCCAGAAGGCCATTGAGCGCCTCAGCAAGGTGTTCGACACGCGCAGCTTGAACATGATGACCAACTACCAGCAGAGCTTCGGCAACTAGTGAGCCCATTCCTCCCTCGAGCACAAGCATCAATGGCTGACACCGCGAAGCATCGCCGACCTCGACGGCAACGTCCTTCTCGATGTGTACGCCCAGATTGCATCCATCCCCGTTGGCTACAACAACCCTTCGCTTCTGCTGGCCGCTACTTCTCCTGAGATGGCCTCTGCGCTCATCAACCGACCCGCCCTCGGCAACTTCCCCCAGCATGACTGGGCCGACATCCTCGAGACTGGTATCCTCAGCGTTGCCCCCAAGGGCCTCGATCAGGTCTTCACTGGCCAGTCCGGCTCTGATGCCAACGAGCTTGCATACAAGGCTGCTTTCATGTGGAAGCGCCAGCAGCAGCGTGGTGGTCACCATGTCGAGTTCACCGACCATGAGATCAGCTCTGCCATGACCAACCAGTCCCCTGGTGCTCCTCAATTGTCCATCCTGTCCTTCAAGTCTGCCTTCCACGGCCGTCTCTTTGGCAGCTTGTCCACCACCCGCTCCAAGCCCATCCACAAGCTTGATATCCCTGCCTTCGACTGGCCCCAGGCCCCCTTCCCTGCTGTCAAGTACCCTCTTGACCAGTACGCTGCCGAGAATGCCGCCGAGGAGCAGCGCTGCCTTGACGAGACCGAGCGTCTCATCAAGGAGTGGCACGCACCCCCTGCTGCCATCATCGTCGAGCCCATCCAGTCCGAGGGTGGTGACAACCACGCCTCGCCCAACTTCTTCCGTGGCCTCCGTGAGATCACCAAGAAGCACGACATCCTCTTCATCGTCGACGAAGTCCAGACTGGTGTCGGTGCCACGGGCAAGTTCTGGGCCCACGAGCACTGGGGTCTCTCCTCTCCCCCGGACATGGTGACCTTCTCCAAGAAGGCCCAGACTGCCGGCTACTACTACGGCAACAACGACCTGCGCCCCAACAAGCCTTACCGCCAGTTCAACACCTGGATGGGTGACCCGGCCCGCGCCATCCTTTTCCGCGCCATCATCCAGGAAATCGACCGCCTGAAGCTCGTCGAGAACACCGCCATCACCGGCAACTATCTCTACGAGGGCCTCCAGCGCCTGTCGGAGCAGTACCCCAACGAGATCCAGAGCCTCCGTGGCAAGGGCCAGGGCACCTTCATTGCCTGGGACTCCCCCCGCCGCGACGAGGTCCTCAAGAAGGCCAAGAGCCACGGCGTCAACATTGGTGGCTCTGGCGAGTCGGCCGTCCGACTGCGGCCCATGCTAATCTTCCAAAAGCACCACGCCGACCTCCTCCTCGAGAAGCTGGAGAAGATCTTCAAGTCTTAGGTGTTGAGATGGGACCATTTCCCTGCATGCATGCATCATCATCGTCTTTTTTTGTCTCCACATGGACGGATCTTGAATTGGGATGAAGGGTTGATTGATTTAGTGGCGTTTTTTTTTGGAGTGGAGAATCTATGACTTGAGTTTTGGGCTGGTGGGTTAAAATCCGCTTATGTCATTTTTTTACCTCTATTTTGATGGAGAGTGGGCTATGGGTTTGCTTTCTTCTTTGAGGGTATTGGGTATATACTTGCATTAGCGAAATGATTGAATTAGCATCTTGGTTTGCTTCATGTTATTCGTTTTGGAATGTGGATTGTGAGGTTGTGTGAGTGTATAAATTCTTGATTTGTGGGTGCTGGTTGTGGTGGTGTTGAGGTGGAAGGAAATGTGGTTGTGGGACGGGGTGGGATATGGTTTCCCGACTGTTTTGGGGGGTCTGAATTGGGGGGGGGAATGGGGTGGCATGTCCCCAGCGTCTTCTTCGTGGGTGAGCAGTGTGTTGCTGCCGAATACCTGGTCCAATGTACCGTGGGATGGCGGTGGTGATGGCGATGACGATGGTCCGTACAACGCCATGTCGTCGTTGTGGCCTGTACCACGCACGCGATATTCTGGATAGCGTAATGCCGTGTCACGCTCGAAACGCCTTTCTGCAACGAAGCTGTTGGCTGGCGTTCTGGCTGGTAAAACGTCAAGGGTTCTCTAAAATGGGGTTTGCGTACTCGAGCTATAATCTTGGATTCTGGATGGTATGGTGGCATGGCAAGTTCAGAACATGGTTTGTGGGCCAGAGCCTTTGGGCCTAGGCGTGGTGGGTATAAGCCCATGTCGTCGTTGGAACGCGTTGTATGAACTCTATTCTTGGTTGATGTGGAGTGGAGTGGCCGTTAAGCCGTGTTTTGTTTACTCGAGGGTATGGCTGGCGTAGTGTTGTGCCGCCGTTGAAGCATACTTTCACTATCCTGAATCGTAACGACCACAAGTATGTCACCCTCAAACCTAAACGTACAGAGTCAATGTTGCCCGTCTTGAAAGCCGTCTTGACGGTGGCCCTTACATGGTTCAAGTGCCGCAGTGTGATAACGCCGCATCGCCGTTAAACCACTCTTTCCGGATTCCGGGTTTTGACGGCCAAACTCATGCCATCTCCAGAGCCTTAACGTACAGGCAGATTCAGAGCCGATGCTGAGCATCTAAAGAGGTATCAAGATGACAACATACCCTTATACCGTTCGGATTTTACAGTAGCACAACACCATGCCATCATCATACCGCACCATACACCCCTCTTAACCTCACGCACCACCACAACATCACAAGACAAAGGCACTCAATTTTTTTTTATTTTTGCAGATGTTATTCTTAATCTCTGTACATGCAATAGTGCACGTACCTATATGTCCTAGCCCATATATACCAAGACCCCATCTCCTCTCAATGCATTCCAGGGCCCATCATAGACTTTGTAGTTTGAAAAAGGAAAACACCATTGCGCGAAAGGACCTCATGGGGGTATCAGCCACGCCTTGCAACCAGGTAGAACTCGTGAAAACAAGGAAACAAGAACCAAGGGAAAAAAAGAAGGGAGAAGAGGGAGAGCGAAATGAATCAAGCCTTTGACCCCTTTGGAAGCGCAGGAAAGAAAACAGAAAGCCAGAAAGTCAGGAATGGGAGGAGGGACAGCGAAATGAATCAAGCCGTTAGCCCTTTTGAAACACAAATACGATCGAACCAGACGCCATGCACCATAGCCCATGCCAGTCGCTATGCCATAAGTTGAGATCAGGTAACAGAGCCACCGAAAGAGTGGCGGGGTATTCTTTTGATAACGAGAATGAAGTAGTCGTCGTCGTCGTCTTCTTGTCGAGATTGTTCACTCGGGTCGATCCAGGTTGACGCGGATGTTGTAGGGGAGGCGCTCCTTCTCGCAATATTCCTCGAGGAACTTGAGACCGAAACGAGCAGCCTGGAGAGGAGTCGTGTCGTTCTGAATGGGCAAGAAGTATGGGCCCGAGAGCTTTGTAGCGCTGATGTTCTCCTTCTCCAACGCCAGCTTTGCATTGGTCTCTCTGCCAGCCCAGGTTTTAGGATATGCCTTTGGCATTTCGTCGAAAGGAAGAGCGACCCGGGCTTCTTGGAATGCACGGAGCGACCTCATGTAATATTCAGACAGCATGGTGAAGTTTTCCGTCAATACGTTGTGTTGCCTGACAAGCTCCGTATGCGGGATGTCTTGAGCTGAGCCGTGAGTCGATGGGCGCGGTACTCGCGGCGCCATGTGAGTGCAAATGGTTGCGCAGATGACGGCGCTCAGGTAAGAGCGTAAACCATCAAGTGGCAAAAAGTCCTTCGTGTTACGGGAGGATATGTTACACAATGGCCACAGCGTCTTCCAGGTGTTGTCGACATCAACCGGCCGACCGCGCATATTTTGAGAAGCGTCATGGGCATAATAAGCTGCCATATAGGACAGTATGCACTCCATGTAGGCCACGGCTGTGCGTCGCTCGTCCTCCTTGGTGGCTTTGCCGTGTTTCTCCGCGAGCATCTTTTGCGCGTCATACTTGAGGTTGCGCCCCAATTGGTTAAACTTGAGAGATGTCTGGGATAGGAGAGCAAACTCGGCGGCTTGCTTCTTGCCTGTCAAGGGCCCGGAAGGTGGCAGTATTTTGCTGTCCTGGTTTCCGCCTGCGGGAGTTGTTCCATACCGCCCGGGAGTCGAGTCGATTCCGTCGGATGAGGTTGCGCGTGCCATGGCCATGGCCTTGTTGTCCTTCCGCGGGGTGGCGTGCGCGACTTGGGCTTTTTGGCCGCTCGATTTGCTCGACAACGGTGGTGAAAGTGCCGTCTGGCCTGGCGGGGTAGTGTGTCCCTCTTGTGAGGACGAGGCCTTTGGTCGCTTACCGGCAATGGCAGGCGCGCTATGGGTTCCTTCCGTGCGGAGACGTTTGTCGGAAACCTTCACCGTGCTACTGGCTAGCTTATTGCTGACAGCGGCGGATTCCGGTCGGCGTGGGGTAGCCTTTAGCGGCTCCTTTGCCTTGGGTACGTCAGCGCTCTTCACGTGCCCCTTCGCCGGAGAGCCCTTGGCGGTATCCTTCTTTTCGGGGCCTCCTGGCCTCAACTTGAGGATACGTGATACATCCGCACGCCTCGCCTTGGAGAAGCGAAGCTTGACCACCAAGCTTGGTGCTGAGCCTTCGGTGACTTGGGGTGGTGGACCGGTTGCGGGCTCATTGGGCGGATCCGGGGCAGCGAGGAGCTGAACTTTGGGTTCAGACGAAGTCGAGGCGTTTGACTCAGCCCGTTGTCGCTTCGTCGCCATGCGATCCAATTCGGCCTGGACGTTAGACGGAAGTGTAGGGGAAAGAATGGCAGGGAGGCCATATGGATTGTTGAGCGGCTGGTCGACTGGCGACAGTAGAGGGGGCAGCCCATGTGGGGTGGAGCTGGAGGGACCGGAGGTGTCGATATTGATGTTGAAATCGCCATTGTCGCGCTTGTCCGCATGCTCTAGTTTCTCGGGCGGAGGTGGACGAGTCTCGGGGGTCCCCTCGCGAAGGCGCTTCTCGGGCTTCTCCCGCAGATGGAGAGGCTCTGGAGCCGGGCTACCAGAAGTTAGCGCGATACCTGGGAGGACTGGATCGGAGGAAGAACTTACCGCTTAAAGGGGCGCTTTTCCTGCTCCAACTTCTTTCCAACAGCGGGCGCGGGTGGCATGGGCTTCTCGGCCGATTTGACGCCGTTGGGTTCAGTCGGAGGCAGATTGGGCTTCGTGGGAGGTAATGCAGGCGAGACCTTCTTGGATCCCGGGGTAATGACGCCGTTTGCCTGCTTGGAGCGGTATGCAGACAGACTAATCTTCTTTTTCGGACCCAGGAGAGACGGATTGGAGGGCTGTGTCTTGGGCTGCTCAGGCTCGGGCTCGGGCTCCGTCTGTCCCTTCGAAAGGACCAGGCAATCTTTGTACGGTTCTCGGAAGAGAAGTGTCTGATACTGGAGATCCTCCTCGCTGTGTTGGAACAAATGTCCCATCATCCAGGCCGATGCCTCGTAGGTAGACTTGTAACGGTAGCCTTCGAGGCTTGAAATCGAGAGGATATATGGGGCCTCAGGTACGACCTTCTTGATGCGGGCGAAGACGTCGTCGAGCTTTTCCAATTCCTCCTGATCCTCGGAGGAAATTCGTACGCGCTTCGGGTTGGCAGGGTGCGCAGCGCGCTCCGGGGGCTTGCCAGGCTCCGACATGGTGTGGTGCTGTAAATGTGATGGCAGATGATTGGTGAAGTGTATTGTGGCAGCTATGGATGTCGCGCCAGGTGGTAGAGGTATGAGTAAGGTAGAGGGTGGAGGGAGAAGAGGAACATGAAGGCCGGCGGGGGCGGGCGGTATAAATAGTGACGGTGGGGCAGCGAAGTGAAGGCGAGGAGCGCGGTGAAGGTGAAGGTGAGTCGCAAAGTGGGTCGTCGGGAGCGTCCTTTTGGCGGGATGGGCAGCGAGTGAGAGAATTGACGTCTCTAGGGGCGCAATGAGCTATTGTTGTCAGGTATTGTCCTTGTACAGTGAACAGTCGCAAAGGGCCGGCATCAGCGCGTCTCGTGTACTCACAGGCGGGTCGCCGGGCGGGTGGACAGCTACCGCGGCGGTTGCTTCTCGTCTGGTATGTGCGAAAGGACAGTCACCATGCCGCCGGCTGAGGCAAGGGCGCGGTAGGGAATGGCGCGTTCTCGATCGTGGGATGGGCAAGGCGGTGGTTGAGTTTGGGAGAGCAGCAGCTGCGGTGGTTGATCTTGGCACGACTTCGGGGCTCGCGGCCGCCTATTGGCTGCACATGATCACATCTCGTATGTGGTAGGGCTGCGAACTGCCCAGTACCGGCGCGACGGTGTGTGGTGTAGGCTGGAAGAGGGCCGCTGTGTCGCTGCATGCGTCGTCTCTGTTGCATGCGCTCCAGGCGTCGACGCGAGGGTCCCTCTCGCCGGCGGTAGGCCTGCGGTAGGCCTCGTCGTGCTTCCCGTCCCGTCGCATCGCATCGCTCACCTTGTAGGGCCGTGCTGCAGTGATCTCCAGAGACCCTGGCCCGCCGTCCGCGATGCCGCTGCTGCTTGTGGGCGCATGTATCCCAAGGCTCCTTGCAGGCCCCAGGTCACCTGATGCCATGGACGCAGCCGTAGACGTCTGGGACCATCCACGGCGCTGGACGCGGTGCAGTCAGCCGTCCTCCCACCAGTCGAGTCCAAGGGCATTATGTCACTGCCCAGAGTCCACGCGCTCGCCTGTGCTGGCAAGGATACACCAGGCGCCCAGGTGTCCTCTCGCGGGCTTACCGCATTTGGCTACATGGGCATTTGCTTCGACGTGATTTGGCCGAGCGCAGCAGGACATTGTGTGGAGTTTGATCACGGCACGGTTTGTAACAATCGCGAACGGCATTCAATTGCGCCAATGCGTGGCCACTAGCCACTGTTTTTTTATAACATCACGTCTACCACGCGTCCTACATGGGCGCTTCATAGCTCGTCGTCTGTCTCGTCCTCCTCTTCCACTACTCGCGCCGGGGCCGCGGCCGCGGCCGGCCCTTCTGTAGCTCTGCTGCGCGTAGCTGGCTTGCCAAAAGGCAATGCGCGCGCCGGTGGCGGCGGTCCGCTTGCCACGGGCTTGTCCTTGGATGCTTCTGCGGCGGCCGATGTTGCTCTGGTAGCCCTGGTACTTCTTGATGGCGGCACATTTTGTGAAGGCTCGTCCTCGTCTTCAGTTTCTTCGTCCGAATTCCGATCAGGAGTGGCCGCGCCCACATCAGATCCGTCAACCTGCTCTTCCTGTTTGGGCTGGTCGATCTCCATTTGGTCAGAGTCAGACTCCATGTCTGGTTCTGGCGCTGGCGCGGGCGCCGGTGCCGGTTCAGGTGGCGTCGCCCTCGCGGGTGCTTTTCGTTTCGATGTGCGCGATGCACCAGCTCTGCGTGGCTTGGTCTCGTCTCTGGCCGAGTGTACGGCAGATGCTGCCCATGTTAGTCCACAATCGCATCCGCATCCGCATCCGCATCCGCATCCGCATCCGCATCTGCGTCTGCCATGCACCATGTACACATACCCGTAGGCTCGTCGAGCTTGGCCCCGGCCAGCAGTCTGCTCTGGTCTCGAATCTTCCGCTTCTTTTCGTTCAGCAGCTCCATGAATTGCCGCAGCATGGCCGTTTCCGCCTCATTCTTTGTCTTGATGAAATCCTCCAGCTGAGCATTGAGCTTGGCAATCGTGCCCTGGCCGCTGCTTGCCTCGACCTTGAGGTGCAGAAGCTCTTCCAGCGTGCGGGCATGGGCCTGGGCCGACACCTGTGCCCACTCGAAAGGATTGAGTTCATACGCTGGGTCCTTGGGGAGTGATAACTCTCCTAGCGTCACCTTGGGCAGGTCAGCATCGGGTGGCCAGTCGGAGAGGGGAGCAGTGAGCATGTCACCTTGATTCCCTGCACGTCTTTGCGGATGGAAAGGTCGAGTCTCTCAGCCGCCATGGTGTAGACGAGGCGGACGCCATCCAGTAGCCCGGCATTGGGAGCTTGGGGCTGCTTCTGCAAGAGGAAATACGACACAATGGACTCCCACTCCTCATGGCTGCCCTTGAACTTGCGCCTGAGCTTGTCCAGCTGGCGGAGCTTGACTGGACGGACGTGTCAAAGAGAGAGGAGGCCGGCGGCATATAAGAGGGGCTTACTCGTGCCCACGTAGGGATTCTCGCCCTCGCAGCCGACTAGCTGCAGGTCGGCCTCGTGCTGCTGCACCTCTACCACGACCACCTCGCCGCTCCCGTCGGCAGGCGGCACGGGTATAACGTGACGCATGTCTGAGGACAAAACCTGCTGGCGCACCAATGATGTCGTGGCGCTGGATTGAGTTCTGGAGCAGCCCTAGTGGCCGGGTGTGATACGCGCCCCTGACAGTAGGGATGGCTTTGTTTTGTGGGAGCTAGGGCGGAAGGGAGGTGAGATTGGCCGCGTTTCACGATGGGGACGGGGAAGACAGAAAGTCAAAAGCCGGGGGACGAGTCGAATCTTATGAGGAGCAGCGCTGGCGACGGCGCAGTGCTGCCTGGGCTCAGCGCGGCGTTTGTTTTGGATGAATCGTGTGCGAGGGCGAGGGGGAGAGGCTGCCTGGAGGGGGAGCCAGCTGCCTCTGGAGGCTCGTTATAAGGGCGCACACCCCGGGCGCGACCGTGTACCGGTGTAGCTATAGCCATAGCCAGATACAGACACAGACAATACATCGGGATCCTGATCAGCTGCCGCCCTCCCATCCAGCCGCGGACCGGCGACGCATTCCATCCTCCGTTGACGTCGCGTGTCGGGCGGCCTCTGGCGTTGGCTTGGACCAGTTGGACAGTTGGACCAGCGCGCGGCGTGCATAGACGGCGGGGCGCCCCAAGCTCTCCGCTGCAAGGCAGGGTCGTCGGCCCACAACTGCACCCACTTCACCAGCCTCCTCCTCTTCCAAATTCGACCCTCCACCGCTCCTGCACGACACGCCCGCTCCCGCGAAGATGGCCGCCAAAGGCTCCTTCGCCCAACGAATGGCCTCCATGGCCTCGACCGTCGAGAACTGGGACGACGAGGACTTCGACACGGGCCCCAGCGACCTCTTCACCACCACCACCTCCATCCACTCCATGAGCTCGCGCGTCTCCCTCTCCGGCCGCTCCGAAAGCAACGTCGGCGAAGACGACTGGCAGGTCCTGCTGACCCCCGAGGACGACGCGTCCACCCAGAATGCCATCTCGTCGGCCAAGCAGGCCGGCATTCCCATCCCGAAAAGCGTGCCCTCGAGCGCCCTGCTTGGCGGCTCCATCAAACGCCTCGGAAAGAAAAAGTCCACCCGGAAAATCGACGTCGATGACGACTGGGGCAACGACCTCGAGCTGCCCGCCAACGCCGCCGAAGGACTGAAGCTGAAGCCGCTCCCCCCGTGCACTCCCGCCGACGACCAGGATGAATTCGACGACTGGGGCGAGGGCAGCCTGGGCATCCGCTTTGGAGGCACCAAGCGAGACACGCGCGGTGCTCGCAGCTCGTCCGTCTCTGCCATGAGTCCGAGCATGGGGAGCATCATGACGCTCGAGAGCGAGGACGACGACTTGAATGGCCTGGTCCTGCCCACGGAGCCATTGGACTTTGGTGCGCGTCTGGAAAAACTAAAGAAAAGCGAGCATCCCGTCCCGACCCTCTCTCCCGTCCCGAACCTCCCCAAACGCGAACCCCCGCCTACCTCGGCCCCAAGGCTAGACCCGTCCCCCGAATTCCCGAACTCGCCTACGGCCGACTCCTTCACGTCTCCCACCGTCGACTCCATCTTCACGCCCCCGTCCGAGCACGAGCCACAGCAGCCACAGCAACCGCAGGAGCAAGAGCAGGAATCGCAGCCGCAACAGCCAAAACCGAAGGGTGTAGAAGAGGAGGACGATTTTCTCGAAGGTCTTGAGATCGGCCTTGGAGAAACGCTCGACCCAAAGAAGCTTAATGTCAATCGGAACATTGTTGTCAAGAAGTCCTCGTTCAAACCCACGCCCCCTCCCGCCGCTCGACCTGCTACCACCATCACCTTTACAGACAAGCCATCCTCGTCGAAGATTCCGCGCCCGCTTTCGACAAGTCGTTCTCGATTGACGCCCGTCTACGAATCGGGCGCCTCCACCCTCGGGCATAGTCGGCCAATCCCCACGACAACCAGCGCACAGCTCCTTCGTGCAAAACGCTCCGCGCCTCTTCTTCGAAACACCAGCTATGGCTCGGCCCGCGGTTCCATCCCGTTCCTACCTGCAGGAAGCACCAGTTCACAGTCCCACCACGTGATGTCCAAGAACTCTCAGGGTCATCTCCGCCGCGACTCTGACCCCCATAGGCCATTGTCCCCTCCGACACGCTCGTTCTCACGCATGTCTTCCACCAATCACCAAGATACCCCCAGCCGTGCAGGCATCCGTCGAGAGTTGGCTCCATCTGCCTTGGCCCGTCGCCCGCCTCCTCCAAAGCGCTTGACTCAGCCCCAAGGCCGTAAGAAGGTCTACGGCGATGGCACCGAGCTTGAGCTATTCGACGACCTTCCAACCTCTGCGACCAAGGAAAAGCAGTTTGAGAAGACGCCGCGCAATGTACCGAGCAACAAGACTCTCAGGCAACAACCTAGTAACACTCGTTTGCCAATGCCTGACCGCATGGCTACACCACTCCCCCAGACCCCCAAGAGTCCGACTCATTCGCGAATGGATAACACCCCCCGGTTTGCTCGGGACACAGCAGCAAGTCGGAATGCCCGGGAGCAACGCCTAGCAGGTACAAGGTCTCGAGGCGAAGGACCGATTCCTCCAACGCTCACAAACTGGAAAGCGCATGTTGCTGCAAAGAGCCCGCACACTAGCCCTACCGCTCATAGGAAGAGGGGTTCGGGGCAAAAGCCAATGCTTATCAAGGCCATATCCGCACCTTATGCGAAGAGTAAGCCTATCATCACGATCTGCCCATCAGGCTTGACTAACACATGGTAGATGAGAAAGGGATGGTATATAACCCTACTCTACAACGTTGGGAAGGAAACGAAGACGCTCTCGTCCCCTTCTCCCACCCAAACACTTCCACCACCACTCTTGCGCTGACCACGGCGAGCACTCCTACCTTTGCTCCACCAAACCATCCGTTCAATCACGCGCATGATCGCTCCCACTCCATCTCGCACACGGCGCTATCTTCCATTCAGGCTGCGCAGCAAAAGAGCATATCCTCGCGTGCTGTGAGGGTTGCTCCTCAGCCTTCGCCGCCGCGCCCTGCCTTGATCTCGCAAATCTCGGCACCGCGTGGGGTGCAATACGAAGGTCGCATGGTCTACGACCCTGTATCGATGAAGTGGCAAAGGGCGCCCAGGTTGTCAACAGATTCCAGGGCCATGTCCATTGATTTGGAGGACGAGGAAGATCCTTTCGCTGGCATTGAAGATCTGAAAGATAACGAGAGTGTAGCTGGTCATGGTGGCGGTGGTTTTGCTGGCAACAGCGCCTCGAACCTAGAGGACCCGGCGTTTGTCGGAGAAGAATTCGATCTAGGCCCTAGCTTCATCCGGCGGCAGCGAGAAGAGGAAGCTGTCTGGCGGAGGAGAGTCGAGGGCTGGGTCGGCGGCCTCCGCGACAACGGCGAATCCAAAGAAGACGGATGGCGGTGGGCGATACGAAAGTTCGCCGCTGGAGCATCCGCAGAAGCCTCATTGGGCTAAGAGGTGTTTTTGTATAGCACTGTACTGTACATTCACGACTTGATGACCGCATTTGAGATGGTACTCGGCGCGAGCCCACAGAGACCATGGCGCCAGGGTTGTCCTTAAAAGATATCCACGAGTGTTATGACGGGCGTTTGGATGACCGCGCCTCACTCGTCTTACGGATTTATGAGTTACGATTTTGCATGACATTGGAGCTACTTCTCTGCTCTGCATAGAAATGATGACGCTTGGGTTTGATGGTTTTTACTGGCGTCTGGATTTTTTCATTTTGATATTATAGTTTGCTAATAATAGTAATAATAGGGTTTTTCTGTTTCGATTCATAGTTTGCCATGTATGCTTTTGCCATGAGTGCTCTCGCAGCTCGAGCAGCTCGAGGTGGAACTGGTGCAATGCCAGGCGAGGTGCGGGGAGCGGCGGGCACCAGCGCGGGCACCAGCGCGGGCGGGGCTTGCTTTCTTTTCAGGCCCCAAACATTTTCCTTCCACCTCCACCACCTGCTCGCCCTCGCCGACCATGTCGCAGTCGACGGATCCCCGCCACTTCTTCCAGACCACGTAGGCCGTGTTTGCTTTTGCTGTGAAGCTTGCGACTGACCGACGGCACCAGCTCCGCCCTCGACGAATCCGCGCGAAAGGCCTCCAAGTCGAAGAATGCCAAGGGCAACCCCGTCAAGCTTCCCTCGAAGATCCTCGCCGTCGTCCCAGACCCCCAGAGCGAGGCCCAGATCTACATTGCCGAGGCAGCTGGGAGTGTGAAGAGGATCAACCTTGAAGTCGGTCAGCGCACTGTTCCTAGCAGACGCCTCTCGGGCTGCACTGGTTCACGCATGGGTACTGACCGCCACGCTGCAGGCCAATGAGACCACTGCTACCTATGCTGGCCCTGTGGCCCCTCTGACCTCTCTCGCTGTGTCCCCGAGTACTGACACCGTGTTCGCCGGATGCTGGGACAAATCCGTGTGGTCGTGGACCATCTCGACCCGGAAGCTCGCGAGGAGGTTCCAGGGACACTCCGACTTCGTCAAGGCGGTCGCAGTATTCACCCTGCAAGGAAAAGAGATACTCGTGTCTGGTTCTTCGGATGCGACCATAATTGTCTGGGATGTGGAGACTGGAGAGAAGCTACACAAGCTGAAGGGACACACCAGAGGCATTCTAGCTCTCGCGCTGGATCCTGCCGAATTGGAGACTAGCAAAGACTCGGTCACCGTCTTCAGTGCAGGAAGCGACAGGGAGATTCGTCGTTGGACGATCGGCTTGTCGTCAGCGTCGGAAATTCAAGGGACCACTGAGGCGCCCGCGCCCATCCTCGCGCACGAGACAAGTGTCGATGCTCTTCGCTTCGACTCGGACGATGACTTGTGGACCGCGTCGGCGGACAAGTCCGTCAAGTGTCTGTCGCGCGCCCGCAATTGGGAGGAAGATACAAGGCTCGAACATCCCGACTTTGTCCGCGATGTCGTAGTCGACGAAGAAGGAGGATGGGTGGTCACGGCATGCAGAGACGAGGAAGTCCGAGTCTGGGAGAAGTCAAGTGGCAAGCTTCATCACGTCTTTACTGGTCACTTTGAAGAGGTCACCGGGCTTGTCTTGCTGCCTAGCCAAAAGGTCGTCAGTGTGAGCATCGATGCGACCGTACGTCAGTGGAGCTTGAAGGCGACAGACCTAGCACAAGCGATCAAGGAAGCTGAGGACGAGAAGCAGGGTAAAGAAAAGGAGAAGGAGCCTGAGAATAAGGGGAGCATCATGACGGCGGAGGAAGAAGCAGAGCTTGCAGAGCTGATGGGAGATAGCGATTAAAAGCACATCGTCCAACTTGGAGACGAGTTAGATACTGGCACTATAGCTACAATACAACACACTCCGCTCCAAATAATAAATGTGTTTGTTCCCATGTCCCTTGATCTGCTTGCGAGTGCTTCTCTTATCTAACAAGTATTCTGCAGACGCATCATCCATCCATCGAGGTGACCTTTGGCGTCTACGACTTCGGCATGAAGCCATCTCCTAATCTCGGACTTATATTTCCAGGTAATGTTATCGTTTCGAGAGGTGATTCTTTCTCGGAGCTATTCTTAATACCAAAGGGACAGCTATGGTGACGACACAACTGTTGTTTCAGACAGCGGTCAAACAATTCCAAGAGCTTCGATTCATGTGCCGTAGGTGCGCTATCCCTTCCTGGCCAGCAATTCGGCATCGTGTCTCTGCCTATTCCAAGGCTGCATCCATGACTGGTCCACGTGAGATGGCCCAACCAGTCAAGGCGGCGCCTCACCCAAGACATCCGGAACGGTGCTAGCGGCGCCAATCGACACCACCTTTAAAGCGGACATCCCACTTCGAACCACCACCAGCCAACACATCACCACAACCTCAGTTGGCGATGCTCACCGCTTCAGAACCCTCCGCTCCAGAAATGTCCCCTCCTCTCGCGCCCGTCTCGCTCCCACAACGATAGGCAGGAACGTCATTCAGCAGAGGGTCCCCTCCGTCATGGGTGTTTCAGCAAGGTCACTCGAGCCCAGCCCCTCAACCAGAAAGGCTGAGCCAGCTGGGAGTCGATGACATCCTGCCCCTACGACTAGATGCCAACAGATATTGAGCGCAAGCTCTGACAGGCTGAAAAATTGCCCCTGGCTATCCATCATTGCTGAGACGTACCCTCGCCCTATGTAACCCTCCCCTCCCTCCCAAGGCCAAACCGGCGCCGCCATCGCCCTCCATCGCCCGCCAAACTTTGCGGATGATACAAAGCGATTCAAGAAGAAGAGAACAAGTTGTCCAGTCCCCCCTCCCTCCCTGCTCCTCCTCCCCTCCCCGTCGTGTTTTCGTCCGGTACGCCGTTCCTGGAACGACGCCTGGCCGTCTGAGCAAGAGGACCATACACCTCCGCCCTCGCGTCCGGCGCACCTGTCATGCAGTGAACTGGGCGCGGGAGGAAAGAAGCCAACAGATATTGAGCGACTCCCTATCCTCCCTCGGTGGAGGGGACGGGACGTCGCTCTGACAGGCCCTCACGGGTCCATGGCGCAACAACCTTGTTCTGCTCAGACGCACCCACGGCGCCCTTACCGGCGCATAACTATCTTTTTGACCAAAAACACCACTTAAAACATTGCAAAGAGAAAGCAAAAAAAAGCCACAACAAATCCAGAAAGAATGAAGAACCGCTGTCCGTCCGCAAGACAGAAAAGATTCCCCTCCAACTCGAACAAAACGCCCCCGCTCCACGCGGGTTGCAAGGAAAAAGAGAGAAGGCGGAACGGCTCGTCGGCCCTCCGCCTTCGTTTCGTTATATTCCCCTCTGCTTGTCCTCCCCTAACACCTCCCCCTTTTCCTGGCTGATGTCCTGAGTCCTACCTACCTACCGCCCGAAGCCGAGTATGAAGAGTGGAGGAAGAGGAGACACTGGAATGCGATGCGGCGAAGAAGGATGAAATTCCCCTTCTCATCTCAACCTTTGTACCCGTCTTTTCCCCTCCCCCTTCCTTTTTCCCTCTCTTTGTATTTCCTCCAAAGGCCCGTTCCTCATTTGCTTCCCCGACTGTCGGTATCCGGGTTCCGCCTTGCGCACGTTAACGTTGGATCCGCTTTTCGTCGCCGTTGGCCGGTCGAATCGAGTCGAAGTCGAAGTCGAAGTCGAAGTCGAATCGAATCGGGTCGGGTAGCGATTTTCGGACCTGGGTTCGGGCTGGGAAGTAAGAATTCTCGGTTGGGGATTTGGGGTGCGGGGAGGTTACATGTTGTTAATCTTTTTATTCGGCTTTCTTTCTCGTCTTGTTCTTGTGACGAAAGCGGTAGGAGAGTTGGGGTTTGGGTTTGGGTCGGCTTTTGGTCAAGAGGAGGATGGCGGGCGATGGAAGTCGGACTCTCGCGCCTCCTCGCGGTGCCTGCTGGATAGTCTTCTCGACCTGTGTGAATGGGTTGGGGGATGAACTAAAGCGAGAGACGCAGGTTTGTATTTGGTAGGTACTGGACGGGTGTGTAGATATTTATTGCGTGCTGTTTTATTATGTTCCTTGGATTCTACTTGTCCTCGTGTACTCTATGCCGCAACTCGGTAGTAATCATACATGAGTATAGTATTCGGCACACCATAAACCAGAGCGATGACGTCCTACCTGATAGACTAAGGAAACTTGGAGTTTCGCAATTGGAACATACATACAATTTGCGGCGTATTATACCAGATCACTGAGTCCTAGGACGTTCATACGCCTCTTCTGTACTTGTCATAGTCACATGTCACAGCGTAAGAGAGGGCCCTTTTCGTACAGGAAGACATTGAAACGCTTGCAATCATTCACGGCAACATCTTATGATATTTTAGAGAACGAGAAGCCACATGTTAGTGTCTGTAATCTTCATTTGAGTAATTAGCATGAAATTTGGCGAGTGTGAGCATGAAGCATCCATAATCCCAAGTGCCTGTCTCCCAACAAAGGGAAACCTCAAATTGTGCCTACCCTCGATTCCATCGTTATCCCACTGCAATAAAGGCAGCGTTTTTCTCAATATTGTTCCTTTTTGAGCTAAGCCAATTACATCTTCTCAATTTCGAGCACCTTGAGCGGTTCACCTTCCGGGTTACGTACGTAGCAATTGTCCAAATGGCGCACAAGAAAAACCTTTTCAGGGAGTCTGCGGTCGATCATTACATGGGAATCTCGATGTTTGGGCTTCTCAAACCAGACAGTCGCAATGCTGCTGTCGTACATGTTGTAGTGCTGTAGTCTGAGCTCTTTCATGGCGTCCTGGCCCAGCAAATTGATGTCATGAAAGATTGTATCCGGGGTTGACTTTTCAACCCGAATTCTGCATTCGCCCACATTCACGAGGCATTTGTGGCCGGTAGGCAAGCCAAGAACACTCCACGACTAAGACCGTTAGTTTGGGCTTCATTATCGCGTACCCGTGAGCACTCACCTCTGGCGATAGACTAGTAATCGGAGATCCGGTGTCCAGGAGAAAGGTCACGTTGTATGCGCCACCATCAAAGCGATTCACCGCTAGATTGACCAAGAGGCGTCTGCTTATACCCTCCACGTACGCAATACGCGGGTCAAGCCTATCGATGTCGGCTTCCTGGTGGTATGGAGCACGCAGTTTTGTTCTTGCAATCACCGCGATTTTCGATTCCGGCAGGTCTCTCAAGAGTATCTCGTTGGGTATAGTGGGCGACAGGCTCCGTGGGCTCGCCAAATTGAGCAAATCGTCAGTTGTAGTGCGGTCTTCATTAGGTACGCCAACGTCGTAAGTAGAGCGAAGCCAGTTTAGCTGAAGGAAGGATTTGACTTGTTAGGGTCAGTGAAATTATGGCTCTGAGCAGCTAAATACGTCTACATATGTACCTGAGCTTTGTGAACTTGATCTGCTAGCCCTCATACGACGGTAGGTGAAAGGAGATCTGGTCATGACTAGATCAGACCAAACTGTGGTCTGGTGTTGCTAAGGACGCCTTTGGCAGATCGATGTTGTCGAACGCATGGTAGGAGACAGCGAATATATCAGAAGAGTATACGAGGAGAGACGGCAGTGGCAGTGAAATGGCCATCACAGGGAGCTCATGGCCGTTGCGGCGATTTGGCGTACTGTGGAATCGGATGGAATACGCCAGTTCTTTCCATCAACCCCATACAGGGCTTAACGAATACCACTTCACTCACCAATTGGAGCCGACCTGAAAGTAAGGGTCTGGTCAAAATATCTCACTCTTGTTCACCGTCCAGTGATGTTGTTTAGCTGATGCTTACGGTTAGTGCTTATCTACTTATAGACAAGAGACGAAGGCTGAGCATACTGGCTGAGAGATCCTCGTGAAACATGTCGCAGCTTCTTGCAAGATCAAAGCCATATTCGTTGGCGAATGTGGCTTAACGTAAAGGATAAGCGAGTCGCCAGGACAAGCGAGTTGCTGCCCCCCCTAACTGCCCCAGCGCGCGCATCTACCTACATAACCACTTTAAAAAAATACTGTAATAACTTAATATAGAGAGTAACTAGAATAGTTATACTACTGTTTTATATATATAAAAGTTATAATTTTATTTTCTGCAGTGTATACAGCGCGCTTTTAACTACTAGCTGCTACTAAAATAAGCTATTTTTTTACGCCTTTTTTTATTTAATTACTTTTTAATATTTTTTTAAGCTATAATTTTAGTTTTTTTAGTTTTTATTAAAGTTTTTTTATACTAAATTTTTTTTTTTTTTACTTTATACACTGCGTAGCAGCTTTATTAGTTTTTTTAAAATTTTTAACTTACGTATAAAGCAATATAACTTTATAAATTAGTATTATAGTACTTTTATTAAATTAAGTAAGCGCTTTAATAATAAAAGTAAATAATAAATTTTTATATTTTTTAATTTTATTACAGATTAATATTAATTAAGCTTTTAGCTTATACGCGTTACTTAGTATTTTAGCTTTTTATTAAGTAGTTTTAGAAAAAACTAGCGTAAGCATATATAGCTTTATATTAAACTTTAACAGTATTATTTTTAAATTATAAAAAACTATTTTTACTTTTTAGAAGCTTACGCGTATATTACTTTTTATAAAAAATTATTTAAAAATTTTTTTAAAAACTAATAAAAAAATAATTTTATTAATATAGTTAATATAATTACGTACTAAGTTAAAAATTTTATTACTATATACGCGCTTTAAAAGCGAAAAACACTTTATATTAAAAAGTTAAAAAAAATATAATAAACATAAAAATATATAAAAAGTAATAATTTTACTTTTTTTACAGAAGTTCTAAAAAGCTAAAAAATTATAGCTTTTATAACTATTAATAATAAATAGTTAATATATTTTTACTGTACAGCTCTACGTATAAATATTAAAATACTCTAACTAATATACTTTTAGTTTATTTATTGTCTAGCCTGTCTCGCTAAGCGATATATACTAGCTAAATAAAATATTATTACTTTTATATTATATTTAAAAATAGTACTTACTTATAAAAATAATAAAAAAAAAATTATTTAGCCGCACGCGTTAATTTTCTAAATTACTATAATTTATTTTTAATTATTTAGCTAAGTACTTTTAAATTAATTCTATTTTTTTAATACTATAACTACTAATTAAGCTAATATTATATTTATTATAAAGCCTGTTTTATTAAAGTTATATATATTTTTATTAATAATATTATACTTTTTTTTTATATAATATAGCAGCTTAAACTAAAAGTATATAACTTTAAAATTTTTATATAGAACCCGCTAGTAATTCTGCTAGTAAATTAATTAAATTTAAAAGTTTAATTAACGTTTAATAAAGTTATTAAACTACTTAATACTAATATAGCCTGCTTTTTACTTAGTAAGTAACTAATTAGCTATATTATGTATAGTACTTAATATAAACGCAAATTTTTATAAATCTAGCTTAAAAATATAAATAATAATTACTTTTTTTAAGCTTAGTTAACTGTTTTAAGTTAGGCTAGTAATTACGTCGCGTAGATCGTCCAGCGTATTAATTATAAAGTATTATATAGAAAACGCTATATATAAAAGCAGCGTATTATATACTTTAAGTAAAATTATTTTTAATAGCTAAAAAAGCAAAAATTATAAATCTCTTATTATTTAATAATTAAGAGAATTTTAGTAGAGATATAGTAGGTATAGTTAGAAAGTGTTGGGGCAGTCAGGAGGCGGCGACTCGCTTGTCCTGGCGACTCGCTTATCCTTTACGTTATTGTTATTCCAAACATGGATATAAGTGGAGGTTTTTATAAAGGAGGTATGAGTTGGCAGTGACTCGTTGATGAGGAAAGAGCTCTGTAATAGATATTTTTTGACAAAAGCTTAGCGCTGCGGCTCAGAACTCAGGAGAATTGTACCTCTTTGCTGCATTAGTCTCGTCACTTCGTCCTTAGACCTTATATCATAGCTAAACTCCACGCCACAATTGCACACAGATAAGAAGTATTGACTTGTCGAAGGCTCCGCAATGTGTCATCATAAGCGCAGTGTTCAATTAATGGATGATAGACACACAGACAGATAGTTGATTCTACTATCTATTGAAATTCAATGTCTCTGTGGTAGCATTGAAATCCGTCGTCCACGTCTCCCTAACCACAGCCATGTCTATTTGGGACGGTCTAGCAGACCTTTACAGTAACTAAAATTCTATTCAGTACCTATATCAGATGCCAATAATCTAAAATCCTCACTTAACTCAATTCTCTGTCCAAATATGCTTTGAAACTTTTCACTGCTTCCACACGACAAACTATCTCAATCTCACTCCTACACCATATAATTTCCAAGCTTTCGATTAAGCTCCCACCTTCTCATTCACGGATTGAATTCGCTCTTAGGCTATCTAAGCGTCCTGGACTCGCCAGTACAAGAAGCTTCCCAGCGCTCTCCTCCCTCGTCCCCCCCTCCCTATACCCTACCCACTCCACACTTGGTCCTCTTAAACCCCAGAACCGACGAGACTATTTCGATCCTTTGATGTGTCAACCGACTGGACTCTCTCGATCACCTCGATCGTATCGACATCTTCGATGTCTTCGACCACCTCGACCCATTCGACCACTCCGACCACTCCGACCTCTTCTTCCCCTTCGGCCGTTGCGACCCCGTCGACCACTTGGACCACTTCAACTACCTCGACCTTTCTCACCCCCCGTTCAACTCCAAGGACGACGAACCGTATAACGCAAAACGTATGCTAAGCCTGCCTGGCATGATTCTAGCGAAACCCGTCTACACCCATCCAGTGTACGAACATACCCTCACTCATCGCCTCTAACATCACTCCTCCGTTCAACTCCCATCCAGAAAAAGGGCAGTAACACCGCCTCCCCTGGCGAATATGCGCCCTGCCCCAGCTCCCACCGGTTCGCCTGAGCACCGGCTGTCCCTCTAAAGAGGAGGCACCTGAGGAGCCGGCGCCCGTATGGGCTTGTGGGAAGATACCTGCAGATGTTTGGACTTTGTGTTGAAGGGGCGCTGTAGCGCTCTGAGATGGAGGTTCGCGATAAGCTGCGAGGTCCTTGGCTTCGTTTTTGCGGGATATTTGGGGGGAGGGGGTTGGTGATTATTTTTTTTGCCGGTTTCTTGTTTGTGGTTTTGCAAGAGTGTGGAGGGATTGCTTGTTCTTCTTTTAGAGTTTGAGGGCGTGGGTTAGTGGGTGGGATCCCTGCATCTGTATACTCTTGTATACGCTGTTTTGTCTATTTTCTGGAGTTCTGTAGGGATTGGAGGGGTAGATGTTGGTATGGGATGCGGGCTCTGGGTAATGTGGTTGGATGCTTCGGCCGTTTGGAGTGCTGTAGCAAGAGATGTTTGGGGTTATAGAAGGATTGGAAGTTGAGATAGATGATATAGTGTTGATAGCTTAGGTGAATGGTCATTTGTTGCAACACCACTATTTTGCTTCAGATTATGCGAGATGCTTCATACGGCTTCATATCTTGAGTGGAAGCTTGTGAATTTTACTACCCTCTTTTTTCCGGCAAGATATCATACCGGTGTGGAGAATAACCCGGGTTTAAGAAATGCCTACATCTGAAGGAGTTCTCTGGGGAATCATATGCAGTCCAACTAATATTAGTGAGGTTAGTTGACAAGAACATGTTACTCTTTGGCGTTTATTTCTCCGATCAATGATGTGGAATATGTTTTCCAGTGTCCGTTTCCACTGTGAATTATGTGTCGATATACTGATTCACATGTAAATTTGGAATAGTTATTGCGATCTTGAATTCAACATTGATATCAGCAACTGTCAGTCCAGGTTCATAGATCTGCATGATCTCCAAGCACTTTCATTCCTCGGGCATGTCAGAAAAGGAGAGTTCCACAGAGATAATAGTCCTTGGTTGTAGTCTGGCCGCTGTCTTTTTGATAGCTGCAGACTAGCTTATGCTACAGTCACAGGTTACCCCTACACTGCATACCGCCATCTCGTACTTTCAAAGTTTATTCAAGTCAGTGCAATTATATTCCGCCGTTTTGCCTATCTGCGAGCCTGAACGAAGCGCAGAGCCGCTCATGAACAAAGCTCACTACAGAAGATGTAACCCAAAATCCAAGTGGAAATTAGCTACTAGTCATGGAAGCCCGCGATACCCTCCACCGAACAACTTCTCATAAACCTAATCACTTACACTCATCTCCCTCCCAGCATAGCAGCTCTCTCCGCCCATCAAATCCACCCACCTTCCACCCCACCAGGACCATCCCTAACGAAAATCCACAGTCGTACCATCCCACTGCACCACGACCCACATCGCCCTCCGCTCCGCGTGTTCTGACAATCAAGCTCGGACCGCTACCCTAACGCGTGCCTAGATTCCGCTGCTGAGTCCCCCTCCCGTGGCAGGGACCCGCGGTGGCCGCGTGCGGGCGCACGAGCAGTCCTCATACCATCCCCCTACAACAGGCCTCGGTATCAGATTTGCGGCGGATGGGACGGGGCACGCGCGGACTGATTGTCCCGTGGGCCGGAAGATACGAGTGTTCCTTGCAGGCAGATCCAGGTACGTCTATGCCGATGCGCCTACCAGAACCGTGGCAATTTCCGATTCGGATTCAGGTCTCCGATAGGAGCGAGGGTTGCTTCGCGCGGGGAGAGATCGCGATTGTTCCTGGGAAAATGGTTAGTCCAGCATCGTGGCCTTGCAAAGGATGGTTTTGAATGTCACTGGCAAGGTGTGGAGTTTGTTGTGGGGATGGTCGCATGTTTCCGCTAGGCGTGCAAATGGCCTTACTCAGAACTCCTGTAGGCAGGTCCTTATATGGGAGCTCATTTCCGATATACTATTGTTACGCTGCCAGAGGGATCCTGGCTTGACATGCCGATCCGGCAGAATGCGGCAGTTGCGAAGTTGGTGATGCGCGCTTCAGGCGTCGTCGGAACCCTCTCGTTCCTGCATCAAGCATGATGCTGTGTGCGCCTCGCCGTCGCCACGTCCATCAGTCGAGCACATCGAAGTATCAGTGGGTCTTCCCTGTGCCGTCACACACTCATGCTTGCCACATGTGCCGTCGACATTCTCGGATCATCTTCGATATGGCGGCAGTGTATGAGCCACTGGATCCGAAGGGGCCAATCGACAGGTCGTGGCGCTGACCCAAGGCGTTTCAGTGTGAGGTGCCTCTCGTATTGTCTTGAAATGATGGGTTGGAGCTTCCGATGAGGCGCCATATGGACGAACAGGCGACCACCGTGTGCGCGATGATCGGACATTCTACCAGTCGGTGGTGCTGAAACAGCGGCTGCTTGCCTGCTAGCAAAAACCAGTCGGCACGCTGGCTGCCACGTCGCATAGCAGAAGGCGAGATATGATAATTACGCGTCTAAGAAAAACAACTTGATCATAACGTGGACATCCAAAAACCATACAGTCCCACGAGGTAAGAAGAAATCTCCGAGTATGGTTACAGCAGGTGTTGTCGGTAGTCTACCCGCTATGAGAAGTCTGAAGCTGGGAGATGCTGGGATGAGAATGCGCAAATTGCAACATTGAGCGAACTGTCAGTCCCCTTTTTCCAGGCTGGCCCCGAGGCCCTCGCATGGCTTTGCAGTCGAATTGTCCAGGAGATCCCGACTCGAGAAACTCGGCAACGTCCAGTGCATTATTATTTCTTCCCGGCAACTCGTCACATATGGTCGTTCAAACCTTAGTACCGCAAAACCACTGTGAAAAATCCAATGTCATGACGGACACTTCCACGGCAAAAATCTGACAAGGGTATTATCCCCGGTATTGGAAATACACGTCCCTCGACGAATTGTCGGTGCTGCGTGATGGCACCGTCCTATCATGATACGGCAAAGCGTATTCGATGCTGCAGGCGCGAGGACTTTTGGAAGGGAAAAGCAACCAGACTTTTGGATTACCGACACGTTTTGAATTTTGGCGCCGTGTTCGCAGGTCCCGCCCATTGCAGGAGGGGTGCAGCGGCGAAAAGCAGCAGTTGAGGCTCTTGCATGCTGTGTCTACCTAGAAACCGAAAACGGTTGACACACTGTTCCACGGTTTGCGTGTTAAAAGGGGCGGTATTGGCGGTTTGTACAGAGGCATCCACACTTTTTCGCAGGGGAACACGTGGTGACGGTTAAGAATGGGCTGATGACTGTGCTGTCCAAAGCCTCGGTAGCCACTGGCTGTATGAGGCAGGACGTGGGTCGAGTCCCAGCAGGCAATAGACTCATCCGCTCTGGTGCCCCCGGTGTTTCTGTACAGGCTCTTTTGGGTACGGGGAACGCAGGGATGGAGCAGCGGCGGCCTCAGGCCTCATGGCCTGATTTTTAGTTTCTCTGCGTGCTCCGCATTCACAAGCAGGTGCAGACGACAAAAGCAATAGTTTCGGCGGAGGCGGCGACGAGCGTATATGTCTCAAAACGGTGCAACCGCTATGGCGATGGTCAAGCGCGCGAAGGCGTAGATCCATCTGATCTGTCTTCGTAAGAGGGCGGGAGCGGGAGATTGCGCATCCTGGAGACGACTTGAAGCCGTTGGCCAGGGTGTGTGATTCCGGCATGGCGTCTGGCAAATGAACAGCAAGCATCCGTGGTGTGGGCACGGCTGGTGGCGCCGGTAGAGTTGGTGCATGCTTAGCGGGTCAAGGCAAGGTTAGGGACCCCCTTCCTGGAGGCTTTCCCCGCCCGCTGTGACGGCTATTGGCTTATCACGAGCTGAAAGCCCGCCAAAAGGGCCGCCTCTGGGAACGCGAATTGCAACCAGCAATATGGAAGAGGTGGTCCCGCAGGCAAAGCCCATGATCCACAACTTTGCGTTCGTTTTGTGTCACTGAATGGCCTGAGGGGTGGACCCGCAACGCTGTGTTCTGGGCGGTGCGCGGATGCTGTCTTTGTCTAGCCTGCGACGACAGACGTTAGTCCTGCATCGTGCTGCGCAGTCGCAGTCGACGCCGGAGAATACATGGCAGCAGAGCACAGAGTCGTCGTCTCCGCCCATGTGCGTCAAACTCAGAGCATAAACTCTCAACGGACGCGGAGGAAAAGCTTGGAAGAGGAGTGCCAGGCGGCTGATCCGACCGACCCCAGCGTCTCGTTCGGCCAATGTCCAGAATAAAAAAGAACATATGATGCCGTACGTACCATGGAAATCAGAATAGAACGGGATGACCGTGTGGGAATGAGAATAGAACAGCACTGGGCAGGCTCGCGTGCGGTGCTCAGTCATGCAGCGCAGAATTAGGGCAAGTGATGGGCGGGCTGGGCGGGCTTCTGGCACCATGTGCAGGGGGTTTGATTGGATCCAAGACGGCGGGTTGGACAAAGGGTGTCTTCCTGTAGCTAGTCGACCTAGCGAGTGCATTCAGCCGGCGCCCCAACCTTGGAAGCCCAGCCATCTCCTCTGCCGCTCTCCCTCCTCGTCTCTGGCCAGCGTCTCCCACTTCATTCCTCGACAACACGAAGAGCGAAGAGCGACGGGCAGCACCAGTGACGACGGCCTCGCTCCACGACGTGAACGCACCGCGCCGATATCTCGAGTCTCGGATATCAGTGGTCTGTTCATCGCTGTGCCAGCGCTCCACCCGCCCTCTTGAACAAGACTTCGCCTCGCGCCCTCCATTTCTCCATCCTCGTTCCGTCTCTTTTGATCTGCGAGTCTCCCCTCCAGGCGAACGGCATCGGCGTATCCACGTCAATTCCCTCGCTGCTTTTCGTTTGTTTCCTCGTGAGTGCTCCTCGGTCCTTTTCGCGTTCTCGCGGTGACGCCCCGACGCTGTGGGCTGTGGGTTCGGCATATCGTCCGCCCCAGGTCCATGGGCGCCGATGCGTGTGTTCACGGCGCAGCGTGCACGCGTCTACCCAAACGCATTGTCTCGAATAGCTGCTAATGATTCGCAGTAGTAGAATCGACGACGACGTTCGATTTGGGTTTTGACGTTTGTCTGAACAGGTAGGAGCGATTCGAGGCGACGCTCTTTCCCTGATTGACGCGAGGACAGCACCGACTAATCACGACGACGGTGCCGCGACACCACACCGACTCTTCACCATGGCCACCATCCCCGTGCACAACGAGACCAAGAGCAGCGCCGTCCGCTCCACCAAGGACGGCCGCCAGATCCGCTACCAGCTCAATGTGATCCAACAGCCTGAGCGCGCCCGCGCTTGCGGTAGCGGTGCAAAGTCCAGCGCCGACCGACGCCCCGTCGACCCACCTCCGATCGTCGAACTGCGCGTCTTCGAGGGCGAGCAGGAGATCACCTTTGCCTACAACGCCAACTTCTTCCTGTTCGCAACCCTCGAGAATGCCCGCTCCATTGCCCCAGGACGGGCGCCGCCCACGACCCCCAGCTTTCCCGTCCTCACGGGAACCCCGGTCGCTGGCATGGCCTACCTCGACCGTCCGACGCCTGCCGGATACTTCATCTTCCCCGACCTTTCTGTGCGCCACGAGGGCAAGTATCGGTTGAGCTTTGCTCTCTACGAGGAGTTGAAGGACCCCAAGGACATGGACGACGACCGTTCTGCCCCCAACGTCCACGCCCAGGGTGGCGTTGATGCCCACGTTTCGCACCGCTTGGAAGTCAAGTCCATGCCGTTTGTCGTCTTCTCTGCAAAGAAGTTCCCTGGCCTGTCTGAGAGCACCGCGCTGAGCCGCATGGTTGCTGAGCAGGGATGCCGTGTTCGCATCCGCCGCGATGTGCGCATGAGGCGTCGCGAGAACAAGGGATCCAAGGACTGGGACGATTACGATGAAGAAGGCGCCTATGATCAAGCCAGACGCCAGTCGGCCACTCCCGATACCTACGGCCAACAGCCAGGCATGCCCGCACCCAACCAGCCTCTCGACGGCAGCGACCGGCCCCGATCTGTTTCGAATGCTAGCAGTGCTTCATTCGCTCCTCCCCGCAGACCCAGCATGGAAGAAATGGCGCAGCCATACCAGCCCAGCAACGGTTATTCTTCCATGGCTCCTCCCCAGCCTGGGTACTCTCAAATGTCCCAGTACGGATCGAGCCAGAGCCAGTACCAGAACCAGTACGCGCCGCCTCAGCCTGCTCCTGCCCCGATGATGCAACCTCCTCAGCCGCCCTACTCCCACCAGCCGGCACACAACAACTACCCCAGCCAGTCTGGAATGCACATGGGCCAGCCCTACAACAACTACATGAGCAACCAGAGCTACCAGCAGCCGCAGTATGAGCAACCCGCCCCAGCCCGTCAAGAGCCACCCGTAGAGTATGCGCCACAGGCCAGTGAATTCCGCCGCCCGTCCCTTCCTCAGACGACGCAGCAGTACCCGGGCCCCAGCCAAATGATCTCGCCTTACAGCCCCATGGACCAGTACAGTCACAGCCGTTCGCACTCGATTAGCCATCAGGTTCAGCCTCTTCAGAGCCCCAGTCACAACCCTCCCGTGTCGACTCCAAGCAGCATGCACATGTCTAACCCGCACTCTTTGGCACCGCTGAAGACTTTGCAACCGCCGGCGCCAGCTGATAACAAACTGGAGCCCGTGTCGCCCTCGTACCAGTCGCCACCCAACAGCATGTCTTCGGCCCCCATGTCTGCTGCATCTGAGGCGCCTCAGAACTACAGCAGCTATGCTGAGTCACGCGTTGCATTGCCCAAGTTTACTCAACCGCTCCAGTCGTCACTCGGCCAGAAGCGATCGTTCTCTAGCACGTTTGACTCGAAACATTTGAACGACCGTCTCCAGCAGGGAGCAAGACCTAACCCCACTGGGCCTGGCTACACGTACGACGGAGTCTACGACGAGCCCGACATGGAGGAGCCAATGGAGCGATCAGCGATGAGCTACCGCCGTGCCGACGGCACCCATCGTCAACGCCGCGTCCCTGACCTTGCCGTCTAGACGAGCACTTTTGTTGTTTGCGGTGGTAATCCGCATTTGTTTTTGTTTGGGACACGGTGTTAATCACGGCGGGTTTGATGTCCTCGATATCCTTATACCACCGAGAACCTACGAAAGCGCGAACAAGCGAGCGATTTCTTTGCCAATCTATTTCACATTTGAACCCCCCTGGATGCTATCAGGCTCCTGAGGCCACGCCTCGCCATCGTTTTCTTTCCTTGACGTCACCCAAACCCCCCCACAATCCTTTGGCTAGGCAACTGACTTAATTTCTTTGGCAATCTTGTTTGCATATTTCCTTCTGACTCTTGTACTGTAAGCTGATGGGACGAGGAACATGTACTGGACCCTGCAACACGGGCAGTCGCGTACGAAGAACACACAGCCTTGCGGCACATTGATTTCACTTGGTTTCGTTCGGGGCGCGGAGGCCATGAGTGTTCTCACCCACTGCTTTTTTGGCCATGGTGCTCTTGTTGATTGTGTTGATTGGTTGGTTTTTCCCTTTGTTAGCTGGCGGAAGGCTTCAAACCCCGGGCTACCTCTTGAGAACGACTGGCTCGCAGATCTAAAGTTGGAAGGACGGACGCATGCACGGGAGGCTGTGCATGGCCTTTACATGGTATGGGACGAACCAGGCCCAGGGAACAAAAGGCAGGCGGCTAGACGTAAACGTGAACACATGCGGTCGGGTCCAGTTCGGATTGGAGAGGGCAGCAGCACAATAACGGAATGTTTTATCGGTCGATGGATTGTGATTAGATGTGACGAAAATTCAAACGGGCGTTCTTTCCTTTCCGACCATTGTGCAGGACCGATTCTCCACCGCGATGGCCATTTTGCCTGAAACAAGTGATATTTTGTTTTGGCGAGTGACGGTTCGTTGCGGGCGCGAGGGTAGCATCCGGGCGTGCAAGGAACAGACAGCGTGTGATGGCGGGCCAGGTTGGGCTGAGCGGCCCTCCCGCGTGGTCTGTTCGGCCATGTTGAGCATCCATTGCTGGCTGGACCGCCCAGCCCAGTATCTCTCTAGCGCAGCAGTCTACTCGAGCGAGGCCATGGACGGGTAGCAGTGGCAGTGGCAGTGGCAGTGGCAGCGGCAGTAGCATCACCAGCCGAGCAGAGAGTGGCAGCACGCACACCTGCAAACCAACCATCAAGTCACACTACCTTTCTTTTCGACACCCGCGCAATCAACATGCCGGACCCCCTGCCCTCCTCCCTCCCATCACCCGCCCTGCCCAACGTGAAACCCTCCCTCCGGCCTCAGCCTCGCGCAACGCGCACTCCCCCTCTACGTACGCAGTCCAGCGCACCGCCTCTGCCAACCCAAAAACGCGCCTACCTTTGCCGGCCGCGCCGCCGCGAATCCTCATCCCAGCCCTCCAAAACGGGGGGGGGGGGGGACACGAACCCACTCGCCGCGCCGCGGCATCAGGCAGCGCCCCCCCTCTCGCGGCCCGCAGCGAAGCCGAGAGCGCCGCTTGCCGACTTCCCCTCTTTCGCTCGGTGCTGCGGCCACACCACACCACACCACACCACACCATACCGGCTGCGGATTGGATTGGGTTGGGTGGGTTGGGTTGGCCCCACAGCTTAGCCCTGAACCCTGGACCGGACTGGACTGGATTGGACAAGTACGGTAAGCCCCCCCCCCCGGTCCCGGCGCCTGGCGGCCCTTTTTTTTTTGTCCCCTTCTCTTCTTTCGTTTTGCTTTTCTTGCGTGGACCCTGGGCTCCGCGGAGCTGGTGGGTGGAGAGGGGGTATGTGCGCAGGCAGGCATTTTTCGGCGTAAATTTACCAGGGGGGTGGCACGGGGCACCAAGTTTGGGGATGGGCGCAAACGAGAGGGTGGTGGGGAGGGGAGGGCTTGGGTGTGGCGTGGGCAGCGTTTTCCGGATTGGGGTTGGAGGGGACGTTGGAGGGGGGTTTGGAGTGGTGGGGTGGTGGTGGTGGTGGTGGTGTTTTGCTTCTGCTTCTTCTGCTTCTTCTGCTCGTTCGTTTGCATGAGGGTGGGTGGTGTGGGTTTTGCTGCTGGGGAGAGGGATGCATACGCCCGAAGGGAGCTGGGAGCTGGGAGCTGGGAGCTGGGTGGGTGGGTGGGGGGACAGGACCCAGACCCAGAGACACCCCAGTAGGGGGGCGGAGGGCATGTCTCGGAGTCCGTCTAGTATAAGGTTGCCTGCTCTGCTATAGGGTGCCTTGGCCGTGGGAATAAGGAAATAAGGATCTGAGATGCAGTTTGCTGGATCTTGGGGTTCCTGGGGATGGGAGCAGCGCGTGCGTGCGTGCGTTCCCGACGTCTGCCTTGCCACTGGGAATTTTTTGGCCGTCTTGTGCTGGTAGGATGGGTGGGGGGACGACGGGCAATTTCTTCGCAAACTGCACGGTTGGCGTTGTACCGCGAGCGGGTGCTACGGATGCCCCATGGACAGTCTTTCATGACTAGTGTCGAGGGTATACCACCTCAAGTGATCGATCGAGAGCGCTAGATCACTTCCCTTGTAAGATTGTAAAGGACCTGTCGGCCTGAGTAGGCTGGCATCACGTGGAACGTCATGTGCGGCGTAGTAGCACTCTACCTAGGTACTTCAACCTTGGAACCTACCATCTAGTTCGACAGCTCATCATCACTCAATACTGACCTGCCCATTCGAATATCGACGGTCATGTCATCCAAACTTTAGCCGTAAATGGGTAGCAAGTACGGTATCTGGTCTCGGCCGTCTTTCGCCCTCGCGTGGCCTGCTCATCGAACCAGTCCCGCGTGTTACGGTTCCGCTCACGGTCCGGCATCTTTCTTCTTCGACCCTCGCATCCCACGCCAATCTTCGCTGGTAGTATGCTCGGCGCGCTCTCTGTTGACCCAATGATCCCGTTGCCTTTGGCGAGGGCTCCTCGTCATCCACGGGATGTGTCACGCATCCCGCAATAGCCTTTGTACGCATTCGGCTTCCGTAAGCTGCTCACCCCGCGATACTCGACATGACATTTGCGTACGAGCTGAGTCGACGCCGTCATCGCGACACTATAGTACTAAGCAAGACACATCCCGAATACAGTCAGATCTTTATGAAGACTATCCGCGTTGAGCTGCCATGCCCCGCCGGCGTTCAGCTAACAAGCAACCCCGCGGTCCTTAGGGCGGGGTAGCTATGGCGTGCTTCACACCACGCGCATTGAACACCAGACACGACCGACTTCGGACTGCCGCTCGATGGAATTTGCGTTTGAATAGCTGTTGAAAGGCCAATACGCGTCTGGTCGAACGACCCGCTAAATCATGTAATCGGCGAGGTGACACTTGACCGGCCTATAAAAGCTGATGAACCCTGGGGCTGTTGATGCTGTCTCGAGTTGCCCGTGGACCCTTTGACGGGACGTACCAATGCGATCACCCTTCTTTCCAGGACTAGTTCAATGACGTGACGCACGCGACGTTTTGCACAATTGATACAAGACTTGACTTTCCGCGGGACACCTTGTTGACCTGATTCCCCGACCTTCAACCTTCTGCAACCCCACTGGACCCTGACCTGTCGTACGATTACTACAGACTGCTTGCATTGCCTCTACGTAAACGTACATAATCAATCGCCATGGCCGACGAGCTTCCCAAGAACTTCGAGACGCTGCAATTGCATGCTGGTGAGCCATATACTGGTACTCCGCTTGTTCGGAGACGTCACAGCTAACCGGAGCTTCAAGGACATACGCCAGACCCGGCGACCAACTCGCGTGCTGTGCCTATTTACGCTACCACTGTGCGTCCTGACATATACACTGGGAGTTTGCGTCGAGTTAACACAGCTAGTCGTACGTCTTCAATGATTCGGCTCATGGCGCGAGGCTTTTCGGCCTCAAGGAGTTTGGCAACATCTACAGCCGTATCATGAACGTGGGTGTCTCCTCATACGTCTTTGAAGGTTGTGATATAGGCTAATGTGGGAAAAGCCTACTGTCGATGTCTTTGAAAAGCGAATTGCTGCCCTGGAGGGCGGTGTGGCCGCATTGGCGACATCTTCTGGCCAGGCTGCTCAGTTTATTGCCATTAGCGCCCTCGCGCATGCCGGCGACAACATCATCTCCACTTCGAACCTGTGAGTTGGAAAGCATATGGAACGGAATGAAATCTCATAGACCACAGTTACGGTGGCACCTACAACCAACTCAAGGTCTTCTTCCCTCGCCTCGGCATCCACACCAAATTCATCAACGGAGACAAGCCTGAAGATTTCAAGGCAGCAATCGATGACAAGACCAAGGCCATCTACCTTGAGAGCATCGGAAACCCCAAGTACAACATCCCAGATTTTGAGAAGATTACGGAGATTGCACACGAGGCCGGCGTGCCCGTCATTGTGGACAACACCTTTGGAGCTGGAGGCTTCTTTGTCCGCCCCATTGACCATGGAGCCGACATTGTGGTTCATTCGGCTACGAAATGGATTGGAGGGCGTGAGTTTCGAGCACTTTTGAATGCCTCCAAGCTATACTGACCCGTGTCCAGACGGCACAACCATCGGCGGAGTAATCGTGGACAGCGGCAAGTTCGATTGGGGAAAGAATGCAAAGCGTTTCCCTCAGTTCAACGATCCCTCTGAGGGCTACCATGGCCTCAAGTTCTGGGTAATTAGGCCTTCTCCAGCCTCTTGGAACTAAATCTGACCTATATGAAGGATACCTTCGGAGCCATTTCCTTCATCATCCGCGCCCGCGTGGAGATTCAGCGAGACCTGGGCGCCGCCCTGAACCCATTTGCTGCCCAGCAATTGCTTCTTGGTATCGAAACCCTGAGTTTGAGGGCGGAGCGACACGCGTACAATGCTATCAAGCTGGCCAAGTGGCTGGAGAGCAACCCCAATGTTAGCTGGGTCTCTTACCCGGGTCTGGAGAGCCACGCATCGCATGAACTTGCAAAGAAGTATCTTCCAAGGGGCTTTGGAGGCGTCCTTTCGTTTGGTGTCAAGGGAGGTGGCACCGCTGGCTCCCAGGTCGTCGACAACTTCAAGCTCATTTCCAACCTGGCAAAGTATAATCCCCAGCCCGTCCGGTCGACGTATGCTGACATTTGACCTAGCGTCGGAGACTCCAAGACCCTGGCCATTCACCCCTGGACTACGACCCACGAGCAGCTGAGCGACGAGGAGAAGCTCAGCTCTGGTGTCACCGAGGTGAGCATCATCCGGATATGTGTCTGCTTCAAAACTGACTTGTTCTAGGACCTCATCCGTATCTCGGTTGGCACAGAGCACATTGACGACATCATCGCAGACTTTGAGCAGTCCTTCAAGAAGTCGGCAACCAAGCCGGACGAGAAGGGTGAGACCGCCAACGCTGAGAAGACGGGCGAGACTGCCGGATCTCTGTCTGGTTCCGTATGAGGTCGCTAAGCATGCTGTAGATGCGCCGACCCCATCCCCACGGCTGTAGATGGAGGCTTTGTGCTTGTGCAAAACAGGGGGGGCGGAAGACTCGGGAAACAGGAGTTTGGAAGATACCTATACCAACTTTATTGAATGAATGAACACACTTGAACACGAATATGAGATATGACGTATCCGGAAATAAATCGGAGAACTTTCCGTCTCTGTTCTTTCTGGGGGAGCTCACATGCACCCCACAAACGCCCAGCTCCATGGGGTCAAAATGTCCGGCCTGGCGAATTTTTTCTTACGGTACGTCGCAACCGGCGAACAAAGATTTGCACAAACATAAAAGAATCAGAACTGCGGCACAACCGGAACTAGGCGCATCTGATCACTATTCAAATCACCGAGAGCTTGAAAATGGCAGAACTGACTGCAGGTACAAAAGGGGGACATCCGGATGTTCCAGCCCCGTGTCCTTCTGTCCAACCACAGCAGCGCCCAAAGTCGGCCGAGGAACTTTCCAGCTTCGGAAGTGTGTTGTGTTGGAGCGCTGTCCCGTGATCTGCGAGGCACCGAAAAGAGTTTCGCTTCCGAGAGCTATCCCAGTCCGCGTGGTCCAAGATTCAGCATGCAGGGCATGTGAAAGATGTGATCATCAACGTGCGTGATGAAACTTTTGCTTGTGAAATGTACCGGAGGTATGTGTATTCATCCCATATCGAAGCAGACAGATGGCCGCCGGGGGGAATGAGATTAACGAGCAGGCTTAACAGAAGGGCACCACAGTGCTGGTCCAGAATCGGATCGCGCCCTAAGACCCGAGCCGAGATGGTCAACGGGCGAGGCCTAAAACATTCTCCAAGCCGATGACGAGCACCTTGGCCCGGTTTTTATCTTGCGCTGGTGTGTGAGATTGTACCGAGGCCCAAACCGCAAGCTCTCGCCCGCGTCTACCCCGTCCTGTTCCTTTCCAGTGCATTCCCCAGATCGCTGCCGTGCCTCTCTGTCCTACAACGCACCCCGGCCACCCATCTTATAACACATCGCAACATCCCCGGTTCTACGCTTAGATCTCCGTGGAAGACGGCTCAAAGGCAGCAGTCGACTTTCCCCGCGTTCCTTTGGGTGCTCGGATACGGATTGTGGCGCACGTACGCCCAGGTAAGTCTAAGTCGAGATCGGTGTCGCCGAGGTCCATCCTCCAGCTTTAGATGGCCAGAAACCTAATCATGGGGCAAACAGCAGTCATCTTCTTAACTGGGGCGGAACCTCAGCTCAGTGCCATCTCCCTCCAAGTCACCGGTCGCGCGACTTCGAGTCTTTGAATAGATTCCCGGCCCAGCCATCCGAGTAGTTGCATCACCGACCGCAACGCCCAAAACCCACGACACACCTAGACGGACGAGCACAGCACATAGCCGCAGTCATGTTTGCGCAACCAGACCTTCAGGTACAGCGCGCTAAGGAGCTGGCGGCTCCGCCACCCAAAGGCCAACCCTACAGCGTTCCGCTTCCAGGGTCCCAGGCCGAGGGGCGCTCTGCAGTCTACCGGCATTGGAAATTCGCCAACAGGCCACTTTTGGATACGCTGGACCCTTCGGTACGCAGCACCATGCTTTTTTCCCGCGATCTGATGGGGAGGCTCGGGATGATTTCGAGTATGGACGGCTGACGGCGCGTTTGCAGATCAACACGGCTCACGAGGCTTTCGAGGCAGCCGGTACGTTGACAAAAGCAACCTTTTTTGCCCGCGCAGAGCACTGACGAGTCCCGCGACAGCTGTGAGATATGCGAAGAACAGATGCCTCGGCCACCGCCCCTACGATCCCGCGACCAAGACGTTTGGCGCATATGTGTGGCAGGACTACGAAACGGTACAACAGCGCAGGAAGAATCTCGGTGCTGGTCTGGTGCACCTCCACAGGCAGTCGGGCATCACCGAGCGATCGTATGGAGTGGGGCTGTGGTGCCAGAACCGCCCCGAGTGGCAGTTGACAGGTGTGTTGAGCATAATGACATGGCGCGGACAGGACGTTGACATGTGCAGATTTGGCTTGCATGTCGCAAGCCCTCTACACCGTTTCCATCTACGACACCCTCGGGCCCGACACTACCGAATTCATCATCAACCACTCCGGGCTGGCGTGCGTCGTTACGGCCTTGAACCATGTAACTGCATTGCTGAAACTCAAGCCCCGGCTCCCAACCCTCAAGCATATCGTGGTTCTCGACCCCCTGTCGGCGGGCGAGCTTCCTGGAGAGTCCAAGGGCGAGCTCTTGAACTCGCTGGCGAATGACCTCGGCGTCTCTATCAAGTACATTGAGGAGGTCGAGGCTTTGGGCGAGCAGAATCCCATTCCGTATAACCCACCAACGCCAGACGACATCACAACCATCAACTATACCTCTGGAACTACGGGAGACCCCAAGGGTGTCGTCCTGACCCACAGGGCCACACATGCTGCTACATGCGCATCCATGGTCATTTCGGGGCAGAATGCTGGTGAAGTCATTTGCTCGTTCCTTCCTCTGGCCCACATCTACCAGAGACTGGGTGAGCACACGGCGCTCGCCTCGGGCTCAGCCATTGGATACTTCCACGGCAACATCGCCGAGCTCGTCGACGACATGAAGCTTGTTCGACCTACCATCTTCTCCGGCGTGCCGCGACTGTACAACCGATTTGGTTCTGCCATCAAGGCAGCCACCACTGAGCAGAGTGGTTTCAAGGGCGCGTTGTCCCGGCACATTGTGACTACCAAGCAAGCTGCATTGAAGGACAAGCACAACCCATCCAACACACACGCCATCTACGATCGCATCTGGTCGAAGAAGGTGGCAGCCCAGTTTGGCCTGGATCGGACGAGGGCCATGGTCAGCGGTTCAGCTCCTATCGACCCCAGCTTGCACCAGTTCTTGCGCGTAGTATTTGCCAACCACTTTTTGCAAGGCTACGGCTTGACCGAGACGTACGCTGTCGCCCTCGCACAGGTCGAGGGTGATTTGTCTGCAGGCAACTGCGGTGCTGTAACCCCTGCCTCGGAGCTCTGCCTTGTAGATGTCCCTGACATGGAGTACTTTTCTACCGACAAGCCCCACCCTCGCGGCGAGCTCTGCATTCGCTCCCCGACTCAGTTTAGGGAATACTTCCGCAACGAGGAGGAGACCAAGAAGGCCGTAGACGCCGATGGCTGGTTCCACACTGGAGACATCTGCTCCGTCGACGAGATGGGACGCTTCAAGATCATTGACCGCAAGAAGAACGTCCTCAAGCTCTCGCAGGGCGAGTACATCTCCCCCGAGCGCATCGAGAACGTGTACCTCGCCAACTGCGGATGGATAGCCACGGCTTATGTGCACGGCGACTCGCACCAGTCCAGCCTTGTCGGCATCTTTGGCGTCGCACCAGACATGTTCCCGCCCTTCGCCAGCAAGGTCCTCGGCGAGAAGATCGAGGTGGGCGACACGGAGAAGCTCAAGTCCGTGCTCCAGAACAAGAAGCTGGAGAAGGCGGTGCTCAAGGAGCTCGACAGGGTGGGCAAGAAGAGCAAGTTCAACACGTACGAAAAGGTCAAGGCCGTGAGGCTCTTCCTGGATCCCTTCACCGTCGACAACCAGCTTCTGACACCGACGTAAGTAACACTCCTCAACAATGGAAATGACGCAACAGGCTAATGCAATGCAGGCTCAAGCTCAAGCGCCCCCAGGCGGCAAAGGCATTCCGGGAACACATCGATGCCTGCTACGAGGAGGTACTCGCGGAGGAGGCGAGTGGAAAGGCCAAGGCCAAGCTGTAGGCAGGGGGAGGGTTGCATATGCATTTGGTGGCTCATTGCAGCATTTCCAGCATCGCGCTGAGGTCATTAGAGAGTGGAGGTGTGCCTCTCGGCGCGATAGTGTACCTTATAATCCAAGAATTAAGATTTCCCGCGTGCAAAGTTTGTTTTTTGGGCTCGGAATAGCCGCTGGGGGGACAAAGGGATGACCTGCATGTGATGGGCCGGGGTAACGTCTAAAACGCACGGGCGATCGCGCGTCGCGCCAACGACAGGCTTGGCTTTGTTAGTGTGCCCAAACAACGCAGCATTCCTCCGCCCGTTTGCCAGCGTCGACATCCAGTCTTTCCCCCCACGCAAAGCCAGAGGCTCTCCTGACATGATGTCGTCGTACGAAGACACGCCGGCCCGGCCCTCCAAGTTCAAGGAGGGCACCATGGACTCCCGGAGATCGATCCACCCGCCGCCCGACGAGCTCTGGAGGGGCCAGGGCCTCGAAATCGATAGCCTTATCGACAAGTTTACCGAAGAGAATGCGACGAGGAGCGGTCGTGCCGTGTCTGGAGCGTCTGGCACGTCTGGCACTTCGTCGTCTTCGGCGGGGCGCGCGGCCGCTTCTACCTCGGAGGGGACGGGCGCGTTGGGTCGGCTGTCTCGCGCGCTGACGTCCTTCTTCAGCGGGACGTCCTTCTCGTCGCTGGGGAAGCGAAAGGCGGGGGCCGAGGCGGCCGTGGTGGTGGTGGAGAAGGAGGACCGCAGGGAGCAAGCGCAGCGGGCGTACCAGCAAGCCAAAGAATTGGGCCTTTTGCCCACGCCCAAGGTATTCGTGCGGCCGCAGACGCGGGTCCGCAACAACAACAATAACAACAACGGTGCGTATACATTGCCCTTCGCGCCGGACAAATTGGGGCATGGGGGATTGCTAACGGAGAGGCCTAGGTTCTGCGGTCCTGGAACCGAGCTCGCTGCCCGCGACGCCCACGCCCATGCTGTACAAGTCGCCCAGCAAGCGGGACCTGCACAAGCAGCGCAAGCTGTCGAAGCGCGTGTCGGACCTCGAGGCCAAGCTCGCGGAGGCGAGGAAGGAGCTCACGCTCGTGCTCTCGCCCAAGAGCGAGCGGCCCCTACGGGCCATTTCGGATAGCCTGCCGCCGACGCCCAAGTCTGCCCTCGCACCGAGCGAGGCCGACTTCTCGCCAAAGAATCCGCCCAGTGCGTCGTCGAGGCGGTCGAGCAGGGTCGTCAAGAAGCGCAAGACGGGCGACGTCGATGGCGATTACGAGGTCGGCGCCGAGAGCGATGTCTCCGTGGGCGGCTCCGAGTATGGGGACAGGCAGAGCGGGAGGGGCCCTGAGAGGCGCAGGAGCTCGCGATTGAGCAAGAAGAAGCAGTCGGTCACGCTGGAGAAGGTCATTACCGTGGTCCCGGATGGTACCGTTGTACCACCTCTTCCTGCGATTCCGCAGGGAGTTGAGGGGAAGAAGGCTGCTGTAAGGGATGATGGGTACGGAGGGCTTGGTCACGAAATCTTCTAACTTTCAAGGTTGGGTCGCTTTCCCCCCCCCCCCCTTTTTCGAAAAGAAAAGGAAAAAGGAACGATGAAGGCGGTGTTTGGGTCGGGACATTACTAGCTTGCATGGCGGTTTGCGTTCTCAGCGAGCATTGTTCGGCGGCGCTTGGCTTAAGGCCGACATCTGTCATTCTGTCCATTTTATTGGTTTCATACCGGCGTTAATGATGGGGAAAGGGTTCACGACGGTTTTACGACAGGCATGACTACACTACGACCCCAGCGTTGAGCTATCGGTTCCGAATGATTGGCATTCGGAATCTCTTCAGTTTACTTTCTTGTATTAAATTTCCGGGGGACGAGATTGGAGGATTGAGGTATATGATTTTCTTTTCTCATTTGTACACATTCCTATTTCCTACCAGGCATTTTTCTACCAGGCAGACTCGAATAGAAAAAAGATGCCGAACCACATAACGTCCTTGAAAACGAGCCCCCAATGCCGCAGATCCGACATTACGAAATCCCATGCTACGATCGGCCCGCAACCCATGTCAGAAATGTAGCCCCATCCCCCCTTCAAAACTCCCCGGGAGCTGAGACAAGCAGACAAGCAGGGTGCTTGGCGTCGCGGACCTGACGAGCGGCGTCGACGTGGGCACCTCCGTCTCTCCAAACCGCCTTCGCTGTAAACCACATTCGCTCCCCCCCCAAAAATCCCCTCTTACGGATCGACCTTCGTTAAAACACACCAAACTTACAGCCTATGGTATTATAAACCGCGCCGTTCGAGAAACGCCTCTCGCACGACTCCCCCGCCGCCGCCGCCACCGCAAAGCGCAAACGGGCGCCCGCGCGCGCACCGCAACCCACACCGCATTACCGGGCCCGACGCTCCCAATGCAACTCCCCAAACTCTCGCCCCTACAGTCGAGGCTGCTGGCCTCGGCACTCGCTTCGTGCGCCGTGGTCGCGATATGGATCTCGTTCCAGCCGCGCGCGTTCGTGTACGCCGCCGAAGTGGGCTTCGATGTCCAGGATAGACAGCACAGCCAGCAGGGGGACTCGATACCGCGGGGAGATTCTTCCTTTGAAGAAGCAGTCTCGCTGTCGTTTTTGGAAGGGCGGGATGGGATGCAAGAGGAGGGAGAGGAAGAGGGGGGAGTGGGATATGTGCCTGGGTTTGCGTACTTTGATCGGGGGTTGGTGGGGAGGCAGCAGGAGGATGTAACGAGGTTGACGGGCGATGAGAAGGCGAGTTCGAGGACAATCCCTGGGTCGGTCAGATATTTTGTGCTGGAGCGGAGTCAGCTGGGCGCCAGGGACCTGTCTGAGGCGCGGGGCGCGGAGAATGCGTCTGGGGGAGGAATGGAGGAGGTGGAAGAGGGAGACAACGACGAGGGAGAGGGACTGTTGGGGGAGGCAAAGGAGAAGAGACAGCAGCGTGGGACCCGCGTGTGGATCTCTGCCAATGCGTGTCGTATGCCGGAGCCTGGGAGTACGGCGGCTACAGGGTCGGCGCCGCAGATGACCATGTATGTGTCTACATCGACGGACAATCAACAGCCGGGGCCGGGGCGGGAGAACAACCTCGCGGGCGAACCCATACCGTTTGTGGGCGGGTATGCCAATTTCACGCTGCAGACGGATTCGGACGTGTATATTGGGGTCGAGGCCCCGGACGCACAGCAAGGTTGGGAGGGCATGTACGAATTCGAGATTGCGGCCAGCACGACGGACTTCTACCACGGGTACAACAGCTCCGATCCGTTTCTGTGGATGGTCGATACGGACAGCGAGTCTGCGCTCTTCATCACGCCGAACTTGACCATGACCAACGACTCGGCGGCCGTGAGCCGGTGGATCAACGCAACGCAGAACCCATTCACCATGTACGCGTTCCCGGCGAGCCAGACGTGGAGTCCGATGAACGGACTGGAGAGATCCATATGTGGGCTTCGCCAGCAGTTCAACGCTACTATGAATATCACGGTCGAGTCCTTCATGACGACAAAGTTTGGCGACAACAGACCCAAGGCCCAGTTCCACGTCCAGGGCCTCCAGAACGGCGTAACCTACTATGGCTTCCTTGCTGTCAACGGGACGAACGAGGGCCTGGAGCTACCTGGCATAGGCACCATCCGCGCCGGCGGCGAGGTATTCGAGCAATTCAACTGGACGACCAAAGTCGGTAAGTCTTCCCCCCCATCCCCCCTTCTCTCTATCTTTCCGTCAACCATCCCATTACTAACGTACGACCCTCCAGAGGACTCATGCCAAGTACTCTTCGACCTCGAGTTCTGCTCCGACGTCGCCTACGCCGTCCCCTCGTCCCCAGACTTCAAATTCGACGACGCGGCCCTGAAAAAGGTCTACGAAGACCAGGCCCGCGGCTACTGGGACGCCTTCTCCAAGTCACTCGCCCAGGTCGCATGCGACACCACCGACACGGCAAAGTACTCGCTCGCACGCACGTGCGACGACTGCAAAGCCGACTACAAAGCCTGGCTCTGCTCCGTCCTCATGCCGCGCTGCGAAGACTGGTCCGCCGACGACCCTTGGCTCATGGAGCGCAACATCAACGCCCGCCTCGCAGACGGCAGCCAACCCTTCGCCGCAAACAGGTCGACAGACCCCGACTTCAACAAGACCAAGGCAATGCGCACCGCGTACAATTCGTCGCGCAACCCGCTCATCGATGAAGTCATCAAGCCCGGCCCGTACAAGGAGGTGCTCCCCTGCGAGGACCTCTGCTTCGATATCGTGCGCAGTTGTCCCGCCCAGTTGGGCTTCGCGTGTCCGGATTGGCCCCACAGGAATGTGACTTATGGAAGGAGGGTCGATAATGACTTCTTGACGTGCAATTTTCCGGGCGCGGTCGTGAAGCTGAATGTTGATCGGGGGGCGGGGGTCAGGTTGGGCGTGGGGGTGGGGTGGGTGGTTGGGTTTACGGTGGTGGTTGGGAGTTTGCTTGTGTGAGGGTAGGATGACGAGGTGTGTGTGTGTTTGTGTGATTTGGTATTGCATGGATGGGGCGTTTTGGGTTTTAAATCTTTTACTTTTTCTTTATAGACGCGGGTGGCATTGGATGGTGTGAAGAGAGAGATATGGGATCGGTGAGGGGAGAAAGAGGTGGGTTGGATGCGGTCGAGGCATGTAGTATACCCCCTTCCAAACGCAAATTCCAAGAGGCCTCGATGCCGGATTCTTCACCCTCTTTGCTCCTCGCCTATACTCTCTTGTTCCCGGGCTCCGGTGCCAACTTGACCAGCATTGCTTCCTTCCAATAAAAAAAAACACTATCCTACAAAGTCCCATCTTCTCCTTCATCTTACAGGTTGGCATGGTTGAGCCCAACAACCACAAATCTTACCTGACACCATCCATGTCGATTTCTGTGAGCTTATGCGTACTTTGAGTCGTTTCGACGCGGGGTCCTAGGTCCGTTCCCAGTCACCAAATCCTCAGTTGTACGCGCATTCAACATCGCTCGCTGGTAAAGCTTGCAATGCAGACATAACCTTCACGCACATGCAAAGGACAAAAGTTCAAACTTATATCGTATACATTCCCATAGTAGAGTACAGATACTCGAAGATGCATGAGTCTCTGCCGATAGACAGGCCAATCGCGTCAACCCAAATCCATTGGAATCCCATATATCGAGTCCGTAGAATCCACCGCACGCAGGGCGTGCCGAATGTTGTAGCAACCTAAAACTCCTTCGCTGATGCTGAATCGTTTGCCACCGTTTTGAGACCCAAATTGCACAACCGATGATAACACCTATTCGCGCCATTGATGTCCTTTGTTTATTCGAGACGCACCGGCGTCGCCTAAGAGTCGGTGGGAAGAGCCTCGCTGACGCTGCCGTCGCGGGGAATGTAGTGTACTCCAGCGTTCTCAGCAGCGACCACGACATCCTCGGGCAAGACGCCCTCAACCTGAACAGCATACACGCCCGGAACATATCCCTCAAGGCGCTGGTAACGAGCGACCCAGCTCTTGCTCGTATTGCTGACGGTCAAGAGGCCGTCAAAGACCTGGCTCGTACAGTCCTGGATGGCGTCGGCGCTTCCAGTGAGTTCCATGAAGGCCTCGCAGTTGGGGCAGCCCTGCGACATGAATTGCTGGTAGGTACGGACGATGGCGCAAACCATGCAGGCGCGCATGTGTCGGTGCTGGTTGGGGGGAATGTACGCGGAGGCCATGTCGACTTCTGCAGGATCGGATTTGGGCTGGTTGGAGGGGTCGTGAGCTGGAGAGTTGATGCCGGCAGGTTCGTCCTGGCCCACCTGTGTCTTTGATTGTCTGGTCTTGCGCCTGGCCTTCTTCTTGTTGCCCTTGTCGTCTTGTTGGGGGACCGCCGCTTCAGCACCGTTTGCGCCGAGTTCAAGAGGTCGCTTCTCTAAAAGCTCGAGGTAAGCGGGTGTTCTCTTCTTGTATATCGGAGAGTCTTTTTTGTAAGCTGTTAAGAACTGAAAGAGGTTTTGAGGGATGGAGTGATGGGGCTTGGGCTGGCTTTGACCTGCGGTTGCTGGGACTTGGCGGGGACCGGGGCCGGGATGTGCCCGTCCACCGACCCTGGTACTGCCCCGAGGCGCCTCTTGCTCGGTACCATTGGCATCCTTGCGGCTCGCATCGTGGCCGTCTTTGACGGCATCGTCGCCGCGATCGTGCCCGTCGCTCCCCGAGCCGGCGAGGCCGATGGGCCTATTCCTGGTTGCATCGCAGGCGGTGTCGTCCTCGCTGGAAGAGTCCAGGAACATGACGCCCTCGCGGCGGCGCGCCTTGTTCTTCTTGACGGTCGCGGTTCCTCGCTTCTTCTTTGGCGGCATCTTGGCTCGATTTTGCCCGGCGCACTGGGGGCGACGATCGCTGGTTGGCTGCTGGAGCGGGCGGTGGCGGTGGGGTCCAGGCGAGAGGCGAAGGAACCAGACGAGCAACGAAAAGGCGGGACAGCAAAAGAAGACGTTAAGTCGTGCCCGGCCGCTCCTTCTCTGCCAGACTCTCGCGCCTTCTCTGTCGGCAGCCGCGCCTTTCGCTTTCACTCTCTCACAGCACCGCGCCTGCCCCCGTCCGCTTCGCTCGTCGACGCCGCCGTCCGCCTTCGCCGCCCCGCCGCCTGTCCCGCAAACGGAGCCAGCCTGCGCAACCCGCTGAACCATGGGCAGCCCGCCAGCAGAGGCTGTTGAGCTCAAGAACAAGGGCAACGAGGCCTTCAAGAAGCAGGACTGGCCCACCGCCGTCGACTTCTACACCAAGGCCATCGACGCCTATGACCAGGAACCCTCCTTCTACACCAACCGCGCCCAGGTACCCGGCCGCCCACCCCCCGCCATGCACGCGACACCACTGACGCGCTGTCGCAGGCCAACATCAAGCTCGAGGCCTATGGCCTGGCCGTGATAGACGCCGACAAGGCCATCGAGCTCGATGCCAACAATGTCAAGGTATGCCTCCGCCCGTAGCCGTGTCAGCCCCGCCGCACACTCAACCCGCTCATCCAGGCATACTACCGCCGCGCCACCGCCAATACCGCCATCCTCAAGCACCGCGATGCCTTGCGCGACTGGAAGCTCGTCGTCAAGAAGGCCCCTGGCGATGCCACCGCAAAGCTGCGCATGGTAGAATGCGACAAGATCATCAAGCGCGACGCCTTCCTCAAGGCCATTGAGGTCGAAGACGCACCGTCGGCTGCCGAGGGTCTCGACCTGGAGAACATGATTGTCGACAGCTCATACGATGGTGTCAAGCTGGGCAACGAGATGACGGTCGAGTTCATCGAGGACATGATCGAAAGGTTCAAGAATGGCAAGAAGCTGGCCAAGAAGTACGTCTTCCAGATTATAATAGCTGTCATGGACCTTGTCAAGAAGGAACCGACCATGGTGGAGTTCGACGTGGAAGACGGCCACGAGATCACTGTCTGCGGTGACACGCACGGTACGTACCAATTACCATCTCCCACAGTCAGTCGAACATGCGGCTCATTTATACGCAGGCCAATTCTTCGACCTCATGGAAATCTTCCGCCTCGCCGGCAAGCCCTCCGAGAAGCACGCCTTCCTCTTCAATGGTGACTTTGTCGATCGAGGCTCGTGGTCTACCGAAGTCGCCCTTCTCCTCTACGCCTACAAGTGGCTGTACCCTGACCGCTTCTTCCTCAACCGTGGAAACCACGAGACGGACGACATGAACAGGATGTACGGCTTCGAGGGCGAGTGCAGGGCCAAGTACACCGAACGTGTCTTCAAGCTCTTCTCCGAGTCCTTCTCCGCGCTGCCCCTCGCAACCCTCATCAACAAGAAATTCTTTGTGCTGCACGGCGGTCTCTTCTCCGACGACAACATTAGCCTTGACGACGTGAGGAAATTGAACCGCTTCAAGCAGAGACAGCCCGGCCAGTCTGGCCTTATGATGGAGATGCTCTGGACCGACCCCCAGACCGCCCCCGGACGCGGACCCAGCAAGCGTGGTGTGGGTCTCCAGTTTGGCCCTGACGTTACCAAGAGGTTCTGCGAGAAGAACAACCTGGAGGCAATTATTCGATCGCACGAAGTGCGCATGGAGGGCTACGAGGTTGAGCATGACGGGCGCTGCATCACCGTCTTCTCCGCACCACACTACTGCGACAGCACGGGCAACAAGGGCGCTTTCATCAAGATCGGACCTGAAAGCAAGCTCAACTTCACCAAGTTCGAGGCTGTGCCGCACCCCGACATCAAGCCCATGGCGTATGCTTCGGGCGGCATGCAGGGCCTGATGTAGTTGAGACGGGATCAACTTCTGGTTGGCTTGATTGTAGCGATGCATACTCTGGTGTTATTTGGCGTCACCGCATATCAAGAGCTGGCGGGGTTCTTGCTTCAGATACGGCTTTGGATATGCCTACATTGAGCCAGGTAGAGGCTATGGAAATGACTGTACTATAGATTCCGACCCCCGGAGCATAGCTGTGGGAAACTGGCATTGACTACTCTCTTCAGCCTGGCCTGGATGAGCGAATGCACCCACAGCGTTGCGCTGGCATAGCTAAAACCATCCTTCGCGCCAGAGCCCGACGCAATCAAATGCGCTGGAACACGCATCTTCTGGGACTAACATGGTGATTTATTAAACGCGATGCGCTTGCGGCACCACGGGACCCCACGTGTAGACGTGGCGGCCTAGGACAAGGATCAACAAACAAACGTCCCCTCCTCCACAGCTCAGCGCCCCACTCAACCTGCCAACCACCATCGCGTACCTGCCACCTCGTCGCGTCTGTCCCTGCATATATAGCAATGTGATGACGGCCGAGCCACAAAAGTCACACAACGAGCCATGTCGACCTACCAGCACCTCTTCTCCTCCAAGGCCGTCCTCGACGTCTGGCGCAACCGCAACCGCGACATCCGCAACGCGAGCCGCGACCCCAATGACCTGCTGCTGACCTTCCAGTACCGTCCCGAGGACGTCCGGACCAACAACAAAAAGTATGGCAAAAGCGACGGGGTAGAGACGGCGAGCGAAGATGTCGGCGGCGCAAAGGGGAGAGGAGGCAGCTCGGCCGTCGCAGAGGGCAGCCGGAGCATCGGCTTCGTCGTGCCATGGAGGAGCATGCAGGCGCAAAAGCGCGAGCTGAAGGAGAAGGAAAAGGAGCTCGCCGAAGCACTCGTGGTGCTGTCAGGCGAAATCGCCTTTACAGGTACGAAGGATATGGTCCCTGATTTTCCTTTTTCCTCTCCACAGCTTTGCTCGCCAGGCCGTGAGATCGCGATCGCCCATAGGAGTTTTATGCTGACAGCAGTGTCCCCACGCCCAGATATGCCGCAGACGCTCATCCCCTCGCTGACCGCAAACCCGCTGATCCAAATCCGGCACCTGGCCGCGGGCCTCTCGCGCCAAATGTCCAAGGTCGAGCTCCAAATGGCCGACAACGCACCCTTTTGCGCAGGCAAGAACCTGTTCACGGGCGGCGAATTGATCCGCAAGTTCCTCCCCCCGACCGAGGCGCTGTTCCAGCAGCGGCCCATCCCGCAGAGGATGATTTTCGAGCTGCTCATGGAGCTCAAGGACCTCGTGTACCTGGGCATGACCGAGTGCGACCGCGAGGTGCTGGAGTGGGAGCTCAATAACTTTAGCAGTCTGGAGGACTTGGACGAAGTGCTCGTCCGCAGCATGACGCCCGTCGCCTTCGAGGAGCCACCCCCTCCCTCGCCTCCCCTCGAGATCCCCATCGGCGGCGGCAGCGTGCGCCGCATCCTTCGCCGAAAGGCCTCCTCAGCCTCCATCCTCACGCACCGCCCCTCCTCCTCCCTCTCTTCCATGGCGTCCGCCCCTCCTCCCCCTCCGCAGGAAAAGTCCCAGCCTTTCCTCTCCAATCCCCAAGAAATACTCTTCCACCTCGAATCCCTCGAAACCACCGCCGCCGCACTGTCGCACCTCGCCATCCCCGTAACGGACTTTTGCGCAAAGTCGACGATTACGCTGCGCAGGATGCTGGATCGCCGCACGCTCAACGACTTTGCGCAGGACAAGAAGAAGCGTGCGGATAGGTGCGCAGAGTATGCGCGCTGCATGAAGTGGGCGGGGACGAGCTGGAGGCAGGGTGGGGGGTGTAGGCGCGGGTGCAAGAATGAGGATGAGGATCCCGAGGCGCTGCCGTGTTGGCATAGCAGTTCGAGGTTTTTCGATGAGAGGGGGGCGTATATGGTGGGTGGAGGGAGGCCGGAGGATAAGAAGAAGGCAGGGGATATCTTGGTGGTGGAGGGGTGATTGAGGTGCGTGCTTGTTGTATCGGATATTTGGATGGCCGCTGGTATGGGATGGCAATTTGCACTTGGGACATGGACATGGGTTGAGAGCTGGGTCTTTGGAATGGATTCGGACGGATGGGAATTTTGACTGTCCCCGATCGACATGGCGTTTTCTGGCGTTGGGCTTTGGGATACGAAATGGATGGCCCGGGGCCCCTGGAGTGCGGCGAGATACCCTTACCATGCATGGCCATGGTTTCCATTTGTTTGCTGTGGTAATAGCGCTGCATAAACGATGCAATATGCAGTGAAGCACACATCGATCTTCTATGTAGCATATATAGCTTTTAATTCATCGCTATACACACGCATACACGCTCCAAGCAAGTCTACAGTAAAAATGGACCTCCCCTACCCTCATCACGAGCAGCAGAGACTGAAGAAGAGGTAAAAAGGAAGGCAATAAATATTGAAGGAAACGCTCTCACTACCCTTTCCCTACATATCCCCCCCCCCTCACTCAAACAAACCTCTAACCCACCCTCCCCTCCCCCTCCAACCACACAGCCCCCCTCGCCCCCCCACTCCCTCCCATCTCACCAATCCCAACAGTACTACTCGTAATATCCGGCACCACCATCGCAACCTCCCCATACGACAAGCAATCAACCTCACAACTCAACGCCTCCTCTCCCTCCATGGGCCCGGGGCTCGCCACCCCGCCGACCCCACCAGCACTCGCAGTACTCTTCCTACCCTCCTCCCTCGGCTTCACCCTCGCCCTAACCTCCACATTCGGCAACAGCGCCGCCCCCGTCTTCATCGGGATCAGCATGACATCAAAAGAATGCACCTCTCCCTCGCGGGCGGAGAAGGCGGCGCGGCGCTGGCCGGCGACGAGCCACGTGTCCGGGTGCGCGTCGAGGGTGTAGACGAAGTCTATGGGGTCGGAGGGGGAGGCCAGGTGTGCGGCTGCGGCCAGCGAGGCGGGGGAGGCCCACCGGCGGGTGTGTTTTATGGTGAGGGTTGTCATTAGGGGGTGGCCGGCTGTAGCGATGGTGGGGTGGTGAGAGGATGGGGGGTTGGTGATGGGGAGGAGGGAGGCGGTGTGGACGATGTGGGTTTGGGGGATGGAGACGGTGATGATCATTTTGCGGGGTGGGTTGGGGGATAAGGGGGCAGTGGAGGGGAGGGGGGAGGGGGGGACGGCTTTGGGGAGGTGAATGGTTTTGTGGGTCTGTTTTGAGAAGTTAGCCGTTGTTTTTGTTGATGTCGAGAGTGTAGTGGAGGGCTTACCTCGTGCCATTTCTGGAGCCAGGCTCGAGTGTCGTCGCGGATTATGCGAGGGAGGCCATCGATGCACTCTGTCCAGCCCATCTCGTCAAAGGGCTCAAGATCAACCTTCTCAAGCAAAGCTATCTTTTCGTATTGCGACGGGAGAACACGGTGTTCCATTCGGTCTGAAAAAGTCTCAATCAAAAGCCGGGACAGGCGATGGACGGGGCTGTTTTCCACGGCATTGGCAAAGAGTTCCCGCACCCGATCTAGCACATCTTCGTTGAGACACCGGTAGTCGACCGTAAGTGCAAGACTGCCCGTGTGTGGGTTTTTGCTTTGCCTATTATCTGCCTCGTCCACGGTTTTCTTGGTGATCTTGTACGTTACCGCCACTGGCTGCTTCGGAAAGACGTGGACACTTTCTGTCGGCTTCTTTGGCGCCCGTACATCGAATTCGTCGGATCCTGCAAGATCAACATCGAGAACTTCCAGCGGAATATGATTGGCCGTCTTGATGTTGAATTTCGAGAAGAGCGAGTCATTCTTGAAATGATCGTGAACGTTAACATCCAACGGAAGCTCGATTGGAATCCTGAAGGCGGCGTAGTACTGGAACTGGCCATTCTCGGTAAAATACTCTACTTCGAGTCTTATGGAGAGATCTGGAAGCATAGTTTCCAACTCATACGGCACTTTTAGCACCACTTTCGAACCGGAAGACACTGCCCCAACCGCCAATACGCCAGGGTTAGTCTTGTTCTCAATGACCACGTCTCCCGACGCCACCTCTGCATTAGCGGTGCGCAGGCGCAATCCGGCAGAAGCAGACTTGAGACGTATTTCTGCTCGCTCTATTTCGTTCCAGCCACTTGAGCATTCGATTTCAATGTGCCGTTGCTGGTCGATGTGAAGGAAGTGAGACAGGTACACCCGTGCCCGAAAGGCCTCTGTGCGAGGGAAGCAGTGTATCCGGGACTTCCTCGCTACTTTGGTTGATGCTGTGGACACCGGAGTCATGATTCCCAGTGGCGTCGTCTCCGTCCGCGAAAATGGCTCGTGCTGGAAATGGATTCTGTTTGTCTCGAGAATGATCTTGTCGGCAATATATGGACCAGTTGTGTTCACCTAAAGACGTCAGCCTCGAAACGAAAACCAAAAAAAGGGAGAATACGTACGTTTGCGCCCACCCACATGCGGCATACACCTTTCTTCAGTGATACTGGCTCAAATGTTTCAAGCCAAATTTCTTTTCCTTGAGTCGATGTGGCGTTGATCAACCGAACCCTAGCTTTCTGAAGGACTACTTTGTCTTCCAGTACGTGTCTGAACTGCAATCGCAATTGGAAGCCGTCCTTTTCGTCATAGTGGCGTACATAGGGCTCGACCGTGATATCGCTAAAGTATTTGGGCATCGAGGCAATCATGTCGTATGGCAGCTGCGACGAAAAGTCCACAAGCTCTTGGAACACACCCCTGGTATCAACCTTGTCATCATCGAGCCAATCCTTTGGCATCTTCAAAGTGTTTGATGAGTCGGTTCTCTTGAGTTGGGACCGGATCGACTTTTTATCGGCAGCCGATTTTGCTAGTAGATCGAGAAGTGTCCGCGCATATTCGTCTTTACGATTGAGTTTCTTCAGGCACTGGGCATACATCTTCAGCATGGTCGTCTCAACGTTGTTCCACCTGCTTTCGGCAAAAAGCGAAGCCATGCGCCCAAAATACGCAGCCGCAGCAGCAAAGTCTCCAAGTTCGAATCGAAGAGCAGCCAAGTCTCCGAGAATACTCTCGCTAGACTTGGATTGGCCTGCCGCCATGTAGTGTTTGACTATGAGATCGCTGAGACTCTCATAGAACTGGCGGAATTGCTCCAATGAAGAAACCGCGTTGACGATAGCGGCATCAGATAGTCCTACCGTGGGAGATGTTACTTTGATAGCCTCTTTAGGCCCCTCTTCTTCCGCAGATGAAGACTCCTCATCAGAACCATCCTTCTCATCAAGGTCGACGTCGCTCAGTTCTTCCGGCTGGGGGGATAGTCTGGGTAGAATGGCGGCCCAGCCAATACTCCACCCCAAAGACTTGCCGACGTATTCAAGAATCCGTCTCTGTACGACAACAAGCTGTGCCCGAGCGCTTGCCAGCTCTTGCAGGCCATTCTTTGATTGTGGTACCATGCTATCCTTCCCTGAGGTTGAACGATCTTGATACTGTCCATTCTCAAAAACCACTTGACCAGTCGATGTCGGTCGAGAATAGGGGGATTCGCCGGGGGATAGTTGGCCAGTGCCCAATGACGAAGATCTTGTTGGGTGGATCATGGACTTTTGTTCGGCGACGCTAATTTTCTGTTCTCTGCTGTGGTTGCCAAATGGAAGGAGCTTGCTAGATGAGCCTGTACCCGGCTCTTTTAGATATTTGGTAAAAGGCAAAGAGGAAGTTGAAGTCTCTCTCAACACTTGTTCGAGAGCGGCAAAACTCCAGGAGCGCACAATATTATCAATCAAGCGATCGGGGAAGGTAGTTTCGTGAGCTTTTGCCCTAAAATACTGTTAGTGAAAGTCTACATATCATTAGCATTTACTTACCCGTGAATTAAGTCATCTCGGAGTAATCGTCCTGCAAAAGTAATGAAATTCAGAGCGCGTGTGCACAGACCAGCCAAAGATAGAAGGTCCTCTGAATCGTTTGTGTTTGGTCCTGACTTCGTTCCTACGCCACTGTCATCCACCGAACGTTGAATTACGCCAGCATTTGGCCTCGGCTGCAGTTTTGCTGCCAAGTCGGTCCTGGCCGCCTGCGAATTTCCTAATCTAGATAGCAAGGACATCTGGCGAGCAAAGACGTATGACCGAAAATCAAATGCTGAAATGTTGTTGGAAAGAATCAAGCCTCGGTAGTCCTTCTTCAACGCGTTGATCGGCTTCTCATCGTGAATATGCGGCTGGGGTTCCTTGCGGCCTCCGTCATCTTTTTGCGACCTTTCGAGGATTTTGGCCGTCTGCTGATAAAGATCCTCGGAATGGGTGAGTATGACACCGCCCTGCGACTCGCTCCCAGCAGCAGATTGGTCACGCAAGACAGTATCTAGTCCAACTGATAATTCATCATAGCCAAGTAAGGCATCTTCCACCAGACCGACGCTTTCGAAGCCTCTTGCAAGTCCCTCTTTTAGGATGAAGAACGTGCAGAAATTCCACCCGGGAAGTGCACGCTGAGAGTCCTTTTCTCGGATATCCTCTTCATACTGCCTGACGCGCAGGTCAAAAGAGAGCAAAATCAAGACCTTGAACTTTGTGATGACTTCGTTCCATGCCTTTTCTTGCTCCTGCGGACTCTCGCTTACAGGAGGGCTCGCAACAGCGGCTGGTGTCGCTGGAAGCATGTGCGGGGGCACGCTATCTTTTTGCAGCCGCACCTGCACCACTCTGTCTGTCCCGGATTTGGAAGTAATATTGAAGTCGGCGCGGATCTTCTCGAGAATAGTCGTTGTTCCCCGGGTCCATCGTGAGGTCGCGCTACTCTTCTCTTTCTCTCCACTGGCTGTACCTGAAGACCCTCGAGGCTGGCTTGCAGCGGGGGTATCTGGTATCACAACATGAATAATCATCCATTCGTAGGCATCATGGTTTTCTTGCGTGCTCGTGGAAGAGCTGCTCTGAGAAGGCGGCGTGTGTGACTTTACCCATTCTCTTAGCTGCTTTCGCGCGGTCGATTTGTACGTGTCAGAGTCGTCGCATCGTAATAGGTAAACCTTCAAATATGGCGTCTGCCGTAATCCGGGGATTTGGTGCCGCCTCTCTTTGGAGGGCGGTCTGATATGGTCCGAATTTGTTGGTGTAGAAGCTCCTGTAGTGCGTTCAGGTGGTGCTAGTCCCGGAGATGTGACACCAGAAATATGCACAGAATCACTACTGGGTACAAGGTCTACATGAAGAGAGTCTATCGATCTCAGAGGCCGTGTAGGTGATTTCCAGTGCAGATTCCGTAGGGGAAGCTTAGAACTTAGTTGCTCCTGCACCAACGGGAAAAGGCCTGATGGATCATGGTATTCCACTGCGATGGTCAGAACACTTGTCCAGGAAGACTTTCAAAAGGACACATACCCGTCACTTTGGAGCTGGATAGCCCGTCCATTACACGAGCATCAGTGAGTTTCTGCTTTGGAGCATTATCTGCAGCACTCGAAGCTGGCGCACCATTTCCAGCCACACTCATCAAACAATAGCGCCGAGTTTGTCCGAGAGCTGACAGTTAATGTGCGGGTGGTGACGTTCTTTGTTCAATCTCGTGCACGAGATGGCCGGGCATTGAAGTGTCCCTGACGCTTAGCCCGATTTGCTGACTCAGCTTGAACAAGCTTCCCGAAATCACGTGGAGATCCATTTCATAGACTGCGCTTGGACCAGGGCCAAGCTACTCTCTTTCCATCACCGGTGAAAAGCTTACCATCACTCGATGCTACTAAAAGCACTAGAATATGATCAGAACAAAAGCCACTTCGTATTGCCGCCAATTAGAGACGATATGGGGATTCGCTTGAGGTTAAAAGCGATTCAGCCTTGGGCATTGCCTCGTGGCTCACGGTGACAGCCCCGCTAGAAACAAATGCCTCGCATTCTTCGCATTCTCACACAATGAATACATGGCCATGCCGAGTTTTTCTAAACATTCGTCTATAACGGTGAGCTTTATCGAGCAAATTGCAGTAAAGGGGGGCTTTGAACTCACAGTAGTCTTCCACACTGCGCCATATTCCCTCATGTTTCTCCTTGCCGCTAGTCTCGTGTTCTGATCAGCCCGGCGGACATATATGTTTGATTCCCACCTTTTTATCCCAAAAGCCACATCTTCTATGAGCATTCAGCGTCCATCAGCATCTCATCCTTGTATAACCACACGTTGGACAAGATGGGGATGGGAGATTATTGTAAGTATTTCAGGCATCGGTATTTGTCTCGCCAATGCTAATGCTCAACCCTGATAGCACCTGGTAGTGTTTGGTACTACGCTCCAAACAGAGTCGCTCCCATAGTCTTCATAGTTTTGTTCTTCATATCAGGGGCCATACATGTGTGGCAGACAATGTAAGCCGATAAAGACGTGAGGGAAACTCTCACTCACCTTGCCAGAAAACACAAATCATGGCGCACTACGGTACTTCTTCCATGGGCGGCAGCAGTGATGATTGCTGGATTCATTATGCGAGAACTCGGTGCATATCACCAAGGCAACCTTGGCTATCTCATTGCCTCTGTTGTGTTGATAATGTCCGGTCCGCCCGTATACGCCCTCATCAACTACTTTATACTCTCACGGATTCTCTACTATATCCCCTATCTAGCACCGATGCATCCAGGGCGTGTGGCGACTACATTTGTTGGACTCGATGCTGTCTGCGAAATTCTCATCGGACAAGGAGCGTGGCGCATGGCGAATTCGAGTATGACTGAGGCTCAACGTCAGCTTGGAGCAAATCTGGTTACAGCGTCGTTATGTCTCCAAGCGGCTTTATTTGGTGCTTTTGGTCTCCTGGCAGCCCAATTTCAGATCCGGGCCACCAAAGCCAGAGTTTTGACCAAGGATCTTCGGACCGTGCTTTACGTTCTATACGTCAGTGCGACTATTGTGACCATTCGATGCATCTATCGTCTAGCCGAATACATTGAAGGTGAGCTTTCCGTAGCCTGTTATCTTTACCACTTCATTGACACTCACAAGGCTGGGATGGTGTGCTTTACAAAAACGAAGTTTTCTTCTGGATCTTCGAGGCCATCATCATGTTCCTGAATACCGCATTACTCAATCTCTATCACCCAGGGAAGCGGCTGCCCCGCTCAAACTCCGTCTTCCTCGATCGCGATGGCGTCACCGAAAGGCGCGGGCCTGGTTGGTCCGACGATAGGCCATGGCTCACCACCGTCTTTGATCCGTTTGACGTTTGGGGCATTATCACCGGTAAGGATAAGAAGACACAGTTCTGGGACATGACGGACGAGGAACTCGCCAGGCTGCGGGCCGAGGCGAAGAAGAACAAGAGGGGCTTCGTGAAGGGATTCCTTGATCCGTTTCATCTGTGGGGCGAGAGGGGCTACCTTGGGAAACATCTCGTAAAGAGGTCAAAAAAGGCTGAATACGAAGCCCCAGTACCAGAAATTCAACCCAAGGGGAAGCAACTAGCCAAGGACTCCAAGGAAGTCTAACAATCATTCGCAGTCTCAAATCCTATGGAATCTTCATTGAAGCAAGTAGATCGGATACGGTATCCGAGATGCCAGGCACACGTCACAATATCCCTGTTCCATGTGCGGATTGACATGGTACATCGGTTCGGCCTCAATCCTCCAAATTGCTTTTTTTCTCCTCGTCTCATCACGCTCTGTCCGCCGTATAATAAGATTGCCCGATCTTTTTATTAGTTTTATTACTTTCTACCTTTTCTTTTCCTTCTCGAACATGACAGATTCCTTCACTCCAGATACCCTTGTAGATTCAGTTTCCAATCACATCGCACACATCCTCTCAAAGGAAATCAGATCTTGTTCCAACTCGGTGTATGTGGACCGAGATCATACACGAGCCATTGCGCAAACGTGAACAAAAGGCGACGTTTTGCATGTTTATTTGGCACTCCAGCCCAGCCTCATTCATGCAAATATCCCTCATAATCTCGCCTCGCAGAAAAAGACATACTGAGCAGCTGCGCCACGGCCCAGCTGCGATATGGTCGACTATTACACCAGCTCCCTTTCAACAACCCCAGCTCCTCTCATCCCAACCGCTACCCTTCACCTCTCCTATGCTACCATCGACTGCCACCACTCCCCTTGTGCAGCATAACGTGTCAAACCCTTGCAACCAACCCCCGGCCACATCATCGTGACGTCGCAACACCATTACTCGACCCCCGGTTCGTCCGCGCTCGCCCTTCCGCAACCCCGCCCAACAGTCCATGGCCCATCCCCCCTTTGGCAAACCACGAGGGCCGTAAAGGCCTGCTCCGAGACCCCTCACGGCATCACAACCACCACTTCTTTCACACACACACACACCCGGCCGACCGCAGCACAGCATCCATCACTGCAGAAAATGCCGAGAAGGGGCAGAAACAGGGATATGGGAGACTTCTTCCCGCGCCTGGATTGTTGCCAGTCGCTGGACGGCGATGCGGTCGCCGCGTCGGAGGCGAAGAGCTGGACGCGGTGTCTAGGGTACCTGAAGGCTCGATTTACGATACGGAGATTTGGCGGTCGTGGGAACTGAGCTGAGGTGCGCTGTATTGTTGGAGGTGTTGGGGTGAATAAGGAATTATGCGTCGGTTGGAGTTTATAATATGGGTATAGGGGTTTTGGCGAAGGTATAGGGTATACGGCACCGGGATTGACACGCCATGACGATTAACGCAACGGAATGCATTCGAGTGCAGCGTTTTCCCGTCCACGATTTTTCTTGTAAATTAGAGCATAAAGAAACGATCCATGAAGTGTTTTCGACCAAAGGGTATTTCATTCATTAGCCAACCAGGAAAGTGGTGTTTTTGAACCCCTCAGGATGGATCCCTGTTCCTGCCCATTGTACATGCGCATATAATAACTCCAAACACCGTGCTAATGCATGTCTGATATTCGTCATTTCGATGGGATCGCAAAGAGTTGAGGCTGCATATTTATCTTGGAGAGTCGGGCAACGCAGCCAGAGAGCTGGAGGAGGGTCTGGACACCTTCGAGGATACGCATGTGGGTGAAGCCAATCTCCTATAAAGCCATTAGTAACCCATAGTCTCGCTCAGAGCTGAGGACCTACCTTGATGAATTCCAACTTGGCATGCTCGCTCAAACTGTCAATGGTTTTGGTCACCTTGAACATGGTGCTGATGATGTCGTGGCACGAGTAGCCCAAGTCCCACAGTTCCTTCAGGGTAGTCAAAGCATCATCCACCCGCTGCTCGTGGCACGCCTTGATCATGGCCTGGACCTTGATGGGATGCGGGCTGTCGACAACCTTGAAGACGTTGTCTCCATTCACGAAGCCGAATCCGGCGTGTGTCGATTGCAGATTGTTGATCGCCTGACGCATGTCTCCCTCGGCGGAGAAGACTAGCGCCGCAATTCCATCATCAGAGTATTCGACCTTCTCGGCCTCGCAAATTTGCGCAATTCGACGGACGACCTGGGCGTCTGTGAGGCGGGCGTAGCGGAGAATGGCACAACGGGACTGGAGCGGCTCGATGATTTTGTTCGACTGATTGCATGCGAAGGCGAATCGCGTGGTCGAGCTGTAGATTTCCATGGTCCTGCGCAACGCTTGCTGGGCACCACTAGTCATGCTGTCGGCTTCATCCAGGATGACAATCTTTTGTCGGCCAGGTGGCAGAGTGACCTTCTTCTGGGCGAACGCCTTTATCCTGTTCCTGACCACATCGATACCGCGCTCGTCGGATGCATTGAGCTCCAGCACGGCTTCTTTGTATGCATCACCGAGCAGCTGTCGAGCAAGGCAGAGGACCGACGTGGTCTTTCCGATACCAGGCATACCGGATATGATGACGTGGGGCATGTTTCCATCCTTGGCGATGATTTTGAGGCGCTCGATGGTCTCTGTGTTGCCGACAACATCGTCGAGGTAGACGGGGCGGTATTTCTCGACCCTGAATAGGCGTCAGCGAGAACGAAAAGCGAAAAATGGAAAAGCGGGTAGTACCATGGCAGCTCATAGTTTGCACCGCCAGATGCATTAGGGTTGGCCTTGAGGCCATTGCTGGCAGCTTTTGAAGACTCTCCTTTGGACATGATGTGCGGCGTGTCGTGGGGCTCAAACGCGTCGTCGCGTCCAGCACGCACTCGAAGGCCCCCGGGCCACGCGCGAGACGAGTCACACGTGACTCGACGCACAGGCCAGACCTGAGAGCTCCCGCGCGGACCTGTACGGAACCACGGTCAGGCACATCTCGCATGCCACTGCAGCCCGCGGAGAGCCTCTGCATTGACTCGTCACCTCATCTTTTTGCTTTCAAACCCGCTCTCGCACTCTGATCCACTTGTCCCCATTGCGAGTGCGAGGCGCATCACAGCTTGCATTCGCATCCGCTACCTGTTCCTGTGACGGCTAATTATAGCCCGGGATGCGTCGTCTTATTGTATGAAGGCTGTTTCGCATCTCCGTCCCGTGCCTGCAACGACCAAATATTCCAGACCCAAGCGGCTGTTGGAGAAGGCACTGTCTCACCTGCAGGTGCGCATAGCACGCTCCCGCAGCCCGGAAATCTTGCTGAGCTTGCTGGGGGAGCGCTAACCAGTTGCCGACAGCCTCTCACTCAGCAGTCTCGGAGCGCAGCGGCGGGACAGCGAGCAAGCCACAATGACGCAGTGGACGCATTGGACGCCACCACCGGCGCTCAGTTTGCCTCCCAGCTGACGATCTGAAAGAGGCCTTTGTCGATTCCCCCGCGGTGCGGCCTGGGATGGCTTTCGACGAGGACCCTGGATGTCTATTGAAAGAGCCTCCAGACATCCTAGGCACCCCAGGCACGCGCTCTCCATTGGTGTTTCGTCAAGACCCCGGCGGGTCTATAGCCCTTGGCTGTTCCTACAAGGCCTGGAAAGAATAACCAGCATGCGGCAAAGACGGTGCAGCGCGGCCACGGCAAGCGCCTCTTTCCGCTACAAAACAAAGCTCCGCTGGTTGTGTAGCCCAGGCGATGACTTGCCTTCGGCCTTATTAAGACTCGTACAGCGACTGGGAGCGCCGTACGAGGCCGCGAAGCCGCGAAGCCGCTTGATCCAGTCGAAACATTTCCAGACCGACTTCATACGCGTCATCGGTGTCATCACCCTTAAGACGACTGGGTCTCGCTCTCTCGTCTGCGAATTCTGCTCACTTTTCCTGGTCGCTGTCTGGACGCTGCCTGCGCCATCCGATCCGTCTGTTCGTTGCGCCCGCATTTGCTCTTTTGGCTTTTGCTTGTGCATATCTAGTCCATCCCGTGTCTTGTTGAACAGGCTGGACCCCCGGTCGCCGACGCATATCGGGTCCACCCCAACTCTGACCAGCTGCGCCTCAGGTCTTCGTCAGCCAGGCGCTTCTGTATATACGCCCGCATCGCCCCTAATTGCCCGCAATCAAACAGATTCACCATGAAGTGCTCGGCGCTGGTTTTCGCGGCCCAGTTGGTGACGTTGGTACCAGCGTTCAAGCTGGTCAAGCGAGAGGTAAGTTCTTGGCTTCCCCAGATCGCCTTCGTATTTAATGTTCCTTCCGGCTGGGCATCAGATGGCGTGTGCCTGTCCTCCCCAAACGCCGTAATAACTTTGGATCCTGACGTTGGGCTAACTGGGCTAGAATCCGCGTGTCTTTGGCCTTGACATCCAGCGACGCCAGATTGACAGTCCTCTGGCCCATGATCGGTTGCGAAGACGTCAAAAGACAGTTCAACAGACGCTCGACAATCTCGAGACGCTCTACTTCGCGAACGCTAGTTTAGGCACTCCCGAGCAAACCCTTCGCCTGCATATAGATACGGGTAGTAGCGACTTGTGGGCCAACGCTGCCGACAACGAGCTATGTTCGTCTTCGCGAGAGGATGTCTGCGTTGAGTCTGGAACCTACGATGCGAACTCGTCTTCAACGTACACCTATGTGAACAGCGACTTCAATATCTCCTACGTCGACGGCTCTGGCGCATCTGGCGACTATGCGACAGACACGTTCAGATTCGGAGGCAAAACTATCGATGATTTGCAGTTTGGTATCGGCTATGTCTCATCCTCACCTGAAGGTATTTTGGGAATTGGATACACGATCAACGAGGTGCAAGTCAACCGCGCTGGTGGACAACCCTACCCGAACCTGCCTCAGAAGCTAGCAGACGATGGCGACATCAATGTGAACGCCTACTCGCTGTGGCTGAACGACCTGGATGCATCGACAGGAAGCATCCTGTTTGGTGGTGTCGACTCGGCCAAGTACAGTGGCACGCTCAGCAGACTGCCAATCATCCCTGAACGAGGCGGTGTCTATGCAGAGTTCATCATTGCCATGACTGCTCTGGGCCAGAACGGCAATGAAGGTTCCATATTCAACGACCAGGCCGTGCCCGTTCTCCTGGACTCTGGATCTTCGCTGATGTACCTTCCGGATAACGTCGTGCGTTCACTTTACACGACGTTCAGCGCACAGTACGATTCCTCTCAAGGCGCTGCCTTTGTAGACTGTGATCTTGCCAACCAAGACGGCTCTCTCGAGTTCACCTTTTCAGGTGTATCCATCTCTGTACCCATGAACGAACTTGTCCTCACGGCAGCCTACACACGCGGCCAACCTGTTTGCATCCTGGGCATATCACCCGCTGGAGACTCTGTCGCTGTGCTCGGTGATACCTTCTTGCGATCCGCCTACGTTGTGTACGACCTGTCAAACAACGAAATTGCGCTTGCTCAGACCAACTTCAACGCTACTGAGTCCAATGTGCAAGAGATCCAGTCAGGAGATGATGGGGTTCCTGACGCTACCGAGGTCGCCAACGCCGTCTCATCCATCCCCGTGGGCACCGTCGGCGGTCGCATTAATGGGCCCACGATAAATCCCACCGGTGGCAATGCCCAATCGACTGGTGCAGCTATGCCAGCCATCACTGCGAGTCCATGGCTCGGGGCTGGCGCAGCTGTCGCAGGTGCGGGCGTCATCTTGGGCTTCAATGGCTTCTGAGCGGTCGACATCAACATCTACCGTAATTATATTTCTTAATTCTCACGCACCATCTAGATATTGGGTAGCATATAGTTGGAGTTTTCGGCACTATTGTATTGGGGGATAGTATGCCATTTTGGTTGTATAGTTCTGTTTGTTTTTACTACCTCCGTTTATTAAGAGCATGGCGTATATACTCGCATCACGACGTTTTTGTATCTTTTAGCATGTTTTGTGCATTCACGAAGGCGTGGATAGAGCGGAGATCACGATGAGATGGGTCTGTATGTAGATCTGGCCCTGGAACGATTGCAATGATACTCTTTCCAATCTATGAAACTCGTTCTTACCCATTTGTGCCATTTCCCCTCCCTTGACTCGATCACCATGCCAAACCCGTGCACTACCATGGCTTGACACCCACCCTCCCCAACCCATCCACCCTTACATCTCAAACACACACCTCAACGCCCCTCCCCCTCCCCCATCCCCATTCCTTACACCCAGCCTTCCCAAAACCCATGATAAAGTGGCAGTGCAACCGTCCCAAACCCAAGGCTCACGGCTGAGACACGAGGCGCTATTTGTGATGGACCAACGGCCTACGCGTTCCGCGGCTGACGCGGCTGGCGATCAGGCCCTCTGGCCTCCAATTCAGGCCCAGCACAAGTCTGGAAACGCGGCGCGAAGTGGGACGCTGGACGTCATGCGAAGGGCTCGCGGGGTTAGACTGATGGGTTGGAGTCGGTTCGTGACACGCAAGGCCAGGTTAGTTTCGGGTGTCCAATCTAATACAATGAGCGGCGGTGGAGGCAGACACGTGAGGGAGAAGGGGAGGTCCGATATGGGAGGTATTGTTTGTATTGCGCGTATACTTGTGACAGTAGATGGGGGTGGGGGGATTGTTCGTATGCTCCTTTCCGTCATGGTATACCCGTGTCCTTCCCGTCCCATCCCATCGCATCTCATCTCATTCCCCATCATCATCAAACTGTTTTTTTCGGAATTGTTCCTCGTCCCAACTGCCCGCCGGTCCCGGGAAAAACCGGGAAAATAAAGCAAGCAGTTCTATTCCCACAGGCTCCGCCAAATGACAAAACGGGGTTCAAGTTCTCGCGCCGCCGGAACGCCGTGTGTTACGCCGACACCAATTTCCTGACTGCCCGGGTGGTTCCAATGGCACCGAGGTGCCAGATCTATGATACAAGAAGGTAGGTAAGCTGGTGCTAGCCGTGGTGGCTGCTCCAGGTTCAAAGTACGTGCGTTTTCCGAGCGAACTAGACTGGGAGGTTGAACTTCTTGCCCTGGACGACCCTACATCTTGTTAGCATTGCTCGCGCAAAGCAGGGCGCAGCGCTCACTTGGTATAGTAGATCCAGAAAAAGTCAGAGTACAGAATGGTCTGAACAATGCCGGCGATGACGGCAATGGGGTCCCAGAAACGTGGCACTTCTGTAAAGTAGCGGTAGATCCAGTTGGGGATGTACAACGCTCTGTATGCGCCCAGGGCGAACAGGTAGTGGGTCGTGATGGTTTCCGCCTCGCCGGTCCGCTGCAGCATGAAAAGCTGGGGCAGAATGGCGACCGATTCGAGCCAGATGGAGAAGGCCCAGAGAATCTATCCACCACCGTCAGCGTCCCCTAGACCAAATATCCGATCGGAATGCCCACCTCGGCAAACGTGTACTTGTAGGGGAACAGAATGGCCAGGACTGCGCTTCCTGCGATCAAGTACTGCACTTTGAACGTGTCCAGATTCGGGTCGTGCGTCGGCTTGTAGTCGTTAAGCATCAGGTAGACGGTGTACGCGGACGAGCTGATGAAGATGATCTTGAACACGGTGTTGTACAGAGCCTTGCCCTCGTAGAAGGTCCAGAGGAGATCGAGATAACGCGTGACGTATACCATCAGGTAGAGGAACTGCGACTTGAACGAGATGCCGGACGCGCTCTGTTCGGGTCAACATGCTTGCGCGGAGGTGCGGAGGAAGGCTGGCAACGTACGCTAGATGTTTTCATCTTGTGCAGCAGAATAAGGATCGATAGCAGATGCGAAAGATCCGCTGGAGGGCCATTGTCAGCGTGCGCGTTCAATTGTGCGATTCCGTATAGCCCGTCATCAAGAGATCCGGACAGATCGGGGCTTTCGAGCAAGATGTGACGTACCGAGTAACCTGAAGAGATTCATGGTTGAGGCGCTGCGTTGTCCCGCTGGCTTTCGTGCACGAACTGGGGGGTTTATGGCAGGATTCGGGGGCGTGGAGGGTTTGAAGAGAGTGAATGAAATAAAATGACACGTTTGAAGCTGGAGGCGTTGGGACCTCGAGGGAGCTAGGATCCTTGCATCTGCCAAGAAGCGCCCCTGCCAAACTGTCAACTTCACCTATCTCGGGCTTCCGCTTCTGCACTGCATGTGTTCGCAGGCTAGGGTGGCGCCAACAAGAACACATGTCCTGAGTGCACTCCTTCATTCCCGCACGTATTGCGCGTATTGCCAGATCGCATTCTCCCAGCCCAGCCCTGCGCAAAGGCTTCCCACATTACTGCGGATTTCAGCTGACCCTAATCCACCCTCTTAGTCATTGATCGGGATTGACTCTTCTTGGTCTCCACTCACATGGCTGGCATTCTTGGCTGGAAGGATATTCTGAGGCCCATCAGAGATGGTTATAGGCATTTGTTTCCTTCGCCCGACACGGGACCTACGCCCGAGGAGCGCGAGAAACAGCGTGTCCAAGATGTCTTGAAAGGCTTCGCGTATTTCGATACGTTCGACCAATTGGAAGAATGGGATGAAAGCCTATCGGATCCACTGCAGCGAGCCAACACACCGTTGTTGCTTCGCCCTGGGGCAGTTCAAGATGAAGGGGGCGGGGCAAGTGTATCGCTTTGCCACGACTACGCAGGTAACTACCATGACTACGAGCACATCCAACAAGTCGGTGTCGATGATGAGAGCTATTCGTGTGAATACCTCCAATATGTTGATACATTCGTCTATTTTTCGCACAAGCTTGCTTGCATACCTCCTCCTTCGTGGACGAACTTACTCCACCGCAACGGTGTCAAAGTGCTGGGAACCCTGCTTGTAGAGCCCCAAACAAAAGAGATAGAGAGGCTGTTGGACCACTCCAAAACTGAGGATGGAAGCCTGAATTTTGTGACTGCCAGGAAGTTGGCCGACATAGCCACTCACTACGGCTTTGATGGCTGGTTAGTGAATATTGAAAAGCCCTTCCCGAAAGACCACTGGTCAGCGGCGTTATTAGAAGCGTTCCTAAGCCAGTTAAAGGATCACCTAGGGCCGCATCATCAGCTACTATGGTCAGTGCTCATCATTGTTTCCTTGAAGCTTTGACTCACCTCTGTTCCCGTATGACAGGTACGACGCAATCACTGTTAACAACAAAGTTTTGTACCAAAATGCTCTGACGGCCCAGAATGTCTCCTTTGCAAAAGTTTGTGGGGGTATCTTGACAAACTATTGCTGGAAGGAGTCTGATGCCTGGTCGTCAAAGCAACTCGCCCGCGGGGAGGGCATAACAGCGAACACCATGTCATTTGGCGTAGATGTTTGGGCTCAAAACACTACTAAATTGACCCACCCCAGAGTTACTTATCCCGAAAATGGTGGAGGTGGGACAAATACTGGAATAGCTGTTGCAAAACTTGCAGAAGTGGGACTTTCGGTCGGTATCTTTGCTCCTGCTTGGACGTTTGAACACTTCCCGGGCCATGGTCGGGACATTGAACGAGCCATGTGGGAGGGCGTAGAACTACCACGTAGCATCACTTGCTCCTGTGGTGACGCCAATGTACGCCATCCAACAAATCGCGAATCACCAGTGACACAATATGCGAAGAGGTTTCCAGCTGGATCAGACAGGTTCTTCTACACTGATTTCAGCAGGGCTTTTGGCTACCATGAAGAGGGATCATCGAATCTAGCATACGGAGGAAATACGATGCATTCTCAGTTAGCATCACAGTCTATATTACCGCAGACTTTCAGCTCCAGTACCAAAGATGGAGAACAAGGTGGCAATATTCTATCATACCGACTGGAGAGCGTCGCTACCAGAACAGAGCTCTTGATAGAGGCACGCAATGTTGTATCAATGGATGCTATGGACGAAAGGTGTTCGAAGTTGCCGCTATTTGATCTGGATATGACAGCTGACGGCTCACTGCTGTTGACGGCCTCAGTCAGTCTTGAGTCCTTGTCGTCTGTGGTTAGGGCAAGCTTTTTTCTAGAGTTGGGCACTGGCATAACGCTGATTCCGCTTGAGCGGAACAGCAGCTGCCAAACTATTGAAGCAATTGTAGGATCCAGAGATATGACAACCCCAAGCCGACTAAAATCGATTGGAATTTGGCTAGAAGGCCCTTCGCTGGGACAAGTCGTCACTAGACTTCTACGCGTACGCGAGGTACGGATTATTCCTAGAGACAATTGTCAGCCGTCTCTCTCATACAGTATCAACAACATCCGCATTCAATCCCGAGATACGGGTGACAGTAAGCATTGGAGGCTCTGCTGGTCACACAACAGCAGTAACAGGGAATATGATCCAGCTGGTTTGCCCTATAGCAGTCTTACTGGTTCATTTTCCTACTTCATAATCACAGTCAATGGAATCACTCTGGGAAGGGTATACACGGTGGAATATCTGTTGAATGAGCAATTGGTCGACATGCTCGCCACCAGAGCTTATAACGTACATATTGCTGGTATCGGATTTGACGGAAGGAAACTAGCTGAAGGCATTGCAAAGCTGCAAATCTAGGCACAAGATGTAGTTTGGACCAACTTCACATGACTCGCTTTCGGACAATCTGTTGCTACAATTACTTGGTGCCCGTGGGAGGCCGCCCAGGTCGACGGCACGTGATGCTGCCTTACGCACTAACGCGCTCGCGGATTAGCTTACCTTGCTTCACGTCGCGCCGACCCAACCCACCTCTCTCTCCTGCCCATTGCCTTCGCCTGCAACAATCGCAGCTTTTCTACTCTTCTACAGCCTGTTCGTCGGCTTGCCAATCCCAGAGTATCGCTGCACCAATCACGCTCGTGTAATCTACGTGGCTGGGCAGGGCAGCCGCCACTCACAATTTTGGTACGCTGCCAACAACTCACCTCGCTACATCACCACCACCCTCCTCTTACCAATCTCACCCGATCTCTTCTTTACAACCCGCTTATTTTGCCTGACAGTCGCGCGCAGGTCCGCTTGTTCCTCTTTTCCAATGGCGGATCTTCAAGAGCTGTTTGCCCGGCTTAACGGTCAACACGCTGGCAATCAGTCACCCGGCTACCACCACCCCTCCGTCTCTTCTCCCATCTACTCTCCATCCCCAAGCGGCCCGCATCCGCATCATCAATCTGCGATCATGTCTCCGAACACGTCTGTTGCGAACACCCCAGCGCCCGAGCAGGGCCTGTTACAGCAGCAGACCCCACAACAACAGTCGGCTCAGCTTCTGAACCTGCTTCGCTTCAATTCGCAGCCCGGCGTTGCGCAGGCCAGGCGTTCATCTCAGAACACGCAGGCATCTGAGGGAGCATCTGCCCACGCTCGCACCTATTCAGCTTCTGATCTGGTGGCGGGTTTCGCGTCGAAGACGTCACCCCAGGCTCCGGCTGCCGCTCAACCCGCGGCCGCCTCTTCGGAGAACCCGCAGGATCTTCTTCTGAGACTGCTGAACCACCCGAAGCCTTCCCAGACTGAGAGCCCTTCTTCACGCGCGTCAGCTAGCTTCCCTCCGCACGTCGCCACGAAAATGCCAGAAACGGCCGTGGATGACCTTGCACAAGACCTTGCCGATGCCCAGTTGGAGAAGGACTCGTCCGACCCGACTGCCAGGGCTCCATCTGCTTCGCCGATGAGGATCTTTGGTTCGGATGGCTCCGGTCCGTCGACTCAAGCCGAGCCTGATGCCGGTGCTGCTCCGCCCAAGTTCACTTACATCAACCCGTTTGACAAATTGGAGGCCGCCAGCCCTCGCACCCGTACCCCGGCTCAGGAGGCTGCCAGGCCTCCTCCTCCGAAGATGGAGATTCTGAAGTCTAAGCATGCTTTGGACGTCTCTGGCATCTTTGGCTCGGCCAGCAACGACCTCCACAAAGACAAGGCTCCCAAGATGTCACCGGAATCCACTGCTCACCCGCACGAAACTGTGGCTGAAGCCGTGAGCGATCTCGGAGACCAGGTTGGTCACCAAGTCGACGAGGCTTTGGCTGAGGCTGAGACCCAAGCTGAGGCGCAAGTCGAACAGATGCCGGCGGAGGAGGTCAAGGAGATACAAGAGGCAATCGTCGACACTGCTGTCGAGATCAAGAAGGAGCTCGAAGATGAGAGCAATACGCAGGCTTTGGCACAGACCCTTCCAAAACCTCTCGCTGCCGCCCTCAAGGAGGTTGCTTCCGAAGTCGCTGACAGCTGGGAGAGTGCGGATGTCGAGGACAGCCCGACCAAAGAGGAGGACCAGACGGTAATAGTCTACAGGTTCCCGATGAAGGCCTTTGCGTCTATCACCATCAAGGACATGCCCACCCGGCGCCCCTCTTTCGCGCCTGACCTGTTCATGGATATTGCTAGGCTGAAAAAGGAGTTTGATCAGATTGACCGATCTCTTGTCTCTGCCAGTAAGAACTTCATCGTCTACGCACTCGTCAAGAAGGGCGGTTTCCGCATCATCCGCCAGGAGAATGGGCAGTATCGCCAGGTTTTCGAGAGCCATGCTGAGCGCATGTTCAACATTGCTGTCTGCACTACGAGCGATGAGTCGAGCCCCATGCGTGAGAGCATCCTTGGAATTGGAGTCAACGGCACTGTTTTCTGGACCTCGCTTGAGCCGAGCCGAGAGGATCAGTTCGGTGAGGATCTTGATACTCAAGGCCTCCTGCTTCCACCTTCCCCATCTCAAGATGATAACACATCGGGCGGCCAGTTGAAGACGCGTGCGAAGCCGTCGTCCCGTCATCCTGAGTACTTCGCCGTTGGCCGTGGCAAGTCTATTCACATTATTTGGCCCCAGGTCGCCGCCGAATATCTCAAGAACCCCAAGTCCCGCATCTGTCATACCGAGAAGTATCTCAAGGAGCGATCCCTGAAGATTCTCACTGGCAAGGCTGGCAAGGACTTCACGTTCAGCGAAGATGACACGGTCATTGTTTCATTGGACAAGGCAGGCCGCATGCGCTTCTGGGATATTCGCCCTCTGACTGCACCCGAGCTCGGCATCCCACGTGGACCGCCCCAACAAGTTGAGGTGTCGGACACGCTTCTCGAGTTCCACACCACGTCACCAAACGCCAAGTCATGGCCCACTTCGGTGTTCTTCTTTGACAAAGATCGGCCCTTTAGCAAGGGCATTGCCCTCCGGTATGTAATGGTCGGAATGAAGCAGAACCATGCCTTCCAGCTGTGGGATCTCGGCCTGGGAAAAGCCGTCCAGGAGATCAACTTGCCTCACGAGAAGGAATCGGATGCTATCTGTAGCGTCGCCTTCCACCCCAGGACTGGCATCATGGCCGTCGCACACCCGACCCGCAACTCCATCTTTTTCATTCATGTATCGTGTCCTCGATACAACCTGCCTGTTATGAGCCAGGCTCAGTACATCACTCGCCTGGCTTCGAAGAGTGACCGGACGTCGACGCCTTTGCCGCCTGTCAATGCCACGGCTATCATGACCAGCATCACCGAGTATTCCTTCGCCTCCAAGGGACAGATCAGGAGCCTTCACATGCTCAACGATCCCGCAGGTCCGGCTGATGTTGACGACCCGGATAACACGGCCCTTTTTGAGCTGTACGCAATGCATTCGAAGGGTGTGTGTACTCTTCGTGTTCGCCGAAGTGACCTTGGCTGGAAGAAGGAGGGTGAGCCCCTGCATCCAAAGGAGGCTGAGGAGGAAGGCATCATCACTCTTTCTGCCCTCAAGACACCTCAGCCCGTTGCTGATGAGTCCTCTGTTGGTGGTGAGACGCCAGGTCCCAAGTCAAGCTCTGATCGGTCTGTACGTGAGAGCATCAAGAAGGAGAGCAGCAATGTTTCCAAGCATACCATGACACCAGAAGCCGCCATGCGGGCGTCGACATTGGCCAAGGTGGAGAGCAAACAAGACGCAGCTCGTGCGGCAATTCTGAACGGCGGTGAAAAGCCGGAAAAGAAGAAGAAGAAGAAGGCTGCCGCCTCAGAGGTTGCCTCTCAGGTTTCTACTTCTACTCGCGCCCCACTGCCATCTTATGCGCAAGCTGCTCAGGCAACGCCTCGTTCCAAGTCTCCTGCGGCTCCTGAGCCTACTGCTGAACCAACTGTCTCCAAGGCAGCTGATTTGGAGCCACCTGAGTGGGCCCAGAAGCTCATCAGTCAGTTCCAGCAGTCCTCTTCCGCATCTACGCCTGCGCCTGCTTCGGCCACAAACGTTGATGTACAACACCTGGAAGAAGTAGTACAGGCTGAGATCACCAAGGGCTTCTCGCGCGAGCTTGATGTCATGTACAAGCGGTTCGATGAAGACAAGCGTGTCCTCAATGCTGCCAACAACGCCAAGCAAGACGCCATCCTCCGCCTTGTGTCGAGCACCTTGACCGAGAATGTTGAAGGCGTCATCAGGAAGATGGTCGACGAGAACATCCGCACCGTGTTGCTTCCTCAGGTGCTGAACCAGACCTCCACAACCCTCGAAAAGAGTGTTGCTAGCAACGTCAAGTCTACTCTGGGTGCCCAGGTTTCCAAGGAGATCCCTGATGCTGTGTCCCGAGCGTTGAAGAGCCCTCAGTTCTTCCAGTCACTTTCGGAACAGGTCTCGAAGAAGGTCACTGGAGGTCTAGAGCCCGTCATCGTTGCAGCTGTAGGATCTGCTGTCAACCCAGCTATCTCAACGCTGACCAACTTGATTGAGCACCAAGTCGCCGAGCGTCTTCGCCAAGACCAAGTCCAGCGCGTTAGGGATGCTGAAAAGATTGCTCAGCTTACCGACACGGTTCAGGCTTGCCTCGAGACAATCCAGTCGATGGCCTCAAACCAGGCAGAATTGCAGACTCAGGTTGCCAAGTTGCAGCAACACCTCTCCCAAACCGCGTCGCAGCCCAGCTCGGTCGAACACTCTTCGCCTCGTGTTACACGCTCTCCCCCAAAACAGAAGACGCCCGAAGAACTTGAAACCGAGACCATCAAGCGCCTAATGACCGAAGGCAAGTATGAGCAGGGCACGATGCAGTGGCTCCAGTCTCCGCGCACCTCGGAGTTGTTTGACACGGTTTTCGTTCGCTGCGACCCCGCGTACCTCAGCCAGGTGTCGCCGCTGCTTGCTCTGTCGACTGGTGCGGTTGTTACGGAGTCTCTGGATCACAACCTGCCCGAGCGGCTTGTTTGGCTCGATGCCGTTCTTCGGAATGTCAACCCTCACGTAAGTACCATTCTCCAGCACTTTAGTAAAGACACGTACTGACCGTGTTACCGCAGGACAACGAGATTCACGACATTGTCCCTAAGATCATGGACGTGATGAACCAGCGCTTGACTACCGCATACATCAAGCTGAATGAGAGCTCCCCTGGCAACCCACTCCTCCGCCGCATCTCGGCCCTTGTTTCCACAGTCAATGAGCTTGCGCGCGCTGCTACGTACGGATCGCGCTAGATCAGCCAACTCTTCCGAAGACCGAAGTCCACCTCGTCTTCACTGCGTGAATCTTGCGCTGAAAACGCCTTGATCTCATACAGTCGCCAAGCTACACCGTTACGGATGCCTTCGTCAAATCCGCCTGTATTTTGAAGTGCGCTTTAGAGTTCCCGTTCCATGGCTCAGGGCAGCTTCGGCTCTCTGGCCCGCTATCTTGACATCGATTTGTTCGACGCTCACACGATGAACGCAAAAGGCTATGGGTGAAGCGCGATGTGAAAGATCATCGGCATGGATTTCCTTTCTTTTTTCTTCTTCTCTGTTTCAAACACTTCGCCTTAGATTCACCTTGGGTTTTGCAGTATCTCGTGTGGTGGCCAGTTCGCCCTCTCGCGGCGGTGCGTCGATGCTGAAATGCTTGACTATCCCTTTGAGTGCTCCTGTCCGCCACGACCAGATGACTGATAGGGGCCTTTAGCCGGTGAATCTATGGTAGAGGCTCGGATCTGCGGCGTCTCCTCTTGCTACCGGAGTGACGTGTATAATAATATATTCCAGAATGGTAGTGGCTGCTTTAATGAGAAAGGTGCTCGAATGACCCGTGCTTTGTTTCTGTGATACGATGGGGAGAGGCTGTGTCCATGGCAGGGCTGTTACGGATTGGGTTGGGCCATGCTCAACCAAATGAGCGAACCCACTGTAGAGCGATGTGGTGCTTATCGATAGAGGAGCCATAGTCGTGTGCACCAGTCCGTCGATCATCTCAACCCCTCCCTCGCCTGCAGGCTCCGTTGCCATCTACTCGCCGGTTTGGACATGTTTCCTTCGTTCCGTCAAAGCTCATTTCCAAGGCATAATTGCAGTACCATTGCTGCATCAAGTTGCATCAGACAGCTTATTGAACCAATCAATGAGGAGTCGCGGCCTCGACCCCGGCCTGGTCGTCTATGCGCGCCCAGCGTTCAAGCCGGGACATGTCCCAGCATGAAACACGACGTTACCCAGCGATCAATGTAGCAGCCATTGGGGGAAGGCCAGGCGATCCACTGCATAGACGAAGAATTTGCCTTTTGGCAGCGAACCTGGAGTTCTGGAAGCCGGAGAAAGTGCTCCTGCTGGCGCGTCCGAACCGACCTGACTTGATTTAGGCTTTTTTTTTTAGTCGCATGCCCGGGTGGGCGAGCATGGATAACGGCTGAGGCTAGCTCTGTGTGACAAGGCAGCATAGTCGCCCATTTACGTGCTTTTGCATCCCTTGGTCTCCTTATCCCTCTGTCACTCTACATTATCTTGCTCCTTCCCGGCTCTGGCTGTTTTGCTCACTTGCATCTTAGAACTTGTTGATTGAGTTCGTACACTCGTTCCATCTTTTTAAAGGCAAACTTGCTACTACGACACCGACGACTCGGATCCGACCACGCCGCAAACGATTTATTCGAGAAATAGTTGGACTTTTGGACACACTTTGAGAAGGAGATATAGTATTCGATATGGCTGTCAACTGGGTTCTCCCTATGCGTGGCGTTCAGGCTGCACTGTCCGTTGTAGTGCTTGGTTTAATGGGATATGGTAAGTCTTTCTCTCTACATCACAGTCGTTCAGCAATGGATAGCGTCGCTCTTTGGGTATAGCTGACAGTAGAAGTATCCTCATGGTGGGCAACGCACTGGCGCCAAATGGCTCCGGTTGAAGTCATCTTCATCATCTTCGCCTCTGTAATCTCCATCATTGCCTCTTCGGCACTCCTCATCGTGCCTTGGAAAATGGCACGCGTCGCCGAGCAAACTGCACCGAAGCTTGCACTCATCAGCTTCGAGATGTTCACGATGTTCTGCTGGTAAGTGATATATATGGTGCATGTTCAGTCTTTAGCACCATGGCATCGTCATGACGGAGAATGATGCCACATTGAGGTTGATGGACTGCGCTAACATGTTGTTTCAGGTTTGGTGGGTTCGTTGCGCTTGCAGTCTTTCTCAGCGACCGTATCTGCTTCGGCACCGTCTGCTCTGTGGCGAAGGCTGGCACGGCCTTGTCGGCTTTCACATGGCTCCTCTGGGCCGTCACAGCCGTTTTCAGCGTCATCGGACTGTTCAAGGGTGGACGTGGTTCAGCTAAAGGAACGAACGAGCCAAAAGTGGAGATGCATCAAGGGGTCTAAAGAGACACTGGGGCTACGGAGACGAGAGCGGGCTACCTGCTCTGTCGAGACGAATCACGGATCACGATGGATGAGCATTTGGGAGGGCGATTGTCAAGACTGGTATCATGGCAATCGCGGGAGGTGGGATGGATTTTTCCTTGACATGGCACATCAGATATCCTTTTCCTTTGTTGATTTTTTTTTTTGGTTTTCGTTCAATATCCACTCTGCTCACTTTTGGAGGATAATGGGGCTCTTTTTGTCAATATGAACCCGCGTATTAGGTAGTTGGCTACTTGAACTTGAATGGTAATGGCCTGACTTGTCTCCTGAGTTTGATTCATGCCTGACTTTGCTGAAACCACGCTGGAGACTCGCCATGGTGCCTGAAACGAGAGTCGGCACGCGATGTCGCACTACGTCATGCTCACCTCCAGGCGCCACACCCAGCCGTGCCCCAACTCGTTTATCGCATTCTTACAATCCGCTTCAACTCCTCGCCAGCTTTGCAGCCTCGACCGGACCGAAGAATTCAATGCAAAAGCGCCCCCATCCGTGCCAGCAGCCCCAGGAAACATTCACCGTCGGTCCCTAGGACGGAATAGCGCGAACCGCCGGCTGAAACCACACGTGCGCGATCTTCGTTTAGCCTAGGCTGGACCTCCTCACTACATCAAACAGCCAAGCGTCCACAAATATCAGCGATAACTAAGCATCGCAAGAATCTGAGCCTGGAAGGTCTTGTCCCACTTCCGGCATTTCAGAGAGTGTTTCTGAGGCCTTCATCGTTCGAGCGGCCGCTGACATTTTCCTCGTTTACGCTTGAACTGGACGGCCGGACAGCGGCGATCCGATGCAGGCTTAGCCGTGAGAGGAGCTTATTTCGACTCCGCCGCAAGCCAGACGAAGGAACAGCACTTGAAAACATTGGTGCTCACTTGGCAGGCTTGCACGGCTTGCTGCAGGGGCCTGGATCGTGTGGCTCAATCTTGGAAACCGTCAGCGGAATCCCTCTCCCAGCGAAACAAGTACCACCGATCCCTCCCTTCTTACCACCTCTCGTTTCTCAACCTTTCCAATCTATCTTCTACACTTTTTTCTATTTCCATCCACAGCGAGCACGTTGTTGAAACCGACGGTGCCTGCTGCCCAATTGGACTGGATAGATCCCATCCGTACCGCACGATTGACGAACCATCATGTCCAAGACGAGCATCTTCACCACGATAACCCCGTTGCCCGCGGGCATTACGCGGCAGAGTGTATTGGAGACCTATCGCAATCATGTTGAGATGATCGAATTGAACCCACTCGTCGTGGAACGATTCAACTGCAAGCCGCCCCAGTATGCCCCCGCCGAGGAGTATTATTCAACATGGTACACCATCAAAGGTACTGTCGCCAACCTCCTTCCGACCGAAAGTGAAGCTGACTGGTAGCCAGACAAAGTAGCATACCTTCCTGGAGGCCTCGCAACCGGATCAGTATCTTATCATGCGTGCTTCCATGACCTTCCCGACGGACTTCAGACACACGTGTATGCGCCACTGGGACTGGACATCAGGGCTAAATGGAGCGTCGGTGGGAGCCTTCCCGGCGAGCCCAAAAAACCTGTCGAGCTAGGCATTGGTGCTCCTCGCGAGGGCCTCTACATCCGGGAGGACGTCCGGATGCGATGCAACATCATGATGATGTCCTTTGTCAAGAAAACATTCAAGGAGTCGCATGCAAAGCTAGTAGATCGATTGATGGAGAAGGCGCATGTCCTCGAGTCGAATATTGCGAACGAGAGGCTGAAGGCATTGAGGGCCGTCGACCCAGGAGAGCGCATGGGCCATGGCGACATCTTCATTGCCCCGCCTCCTGACTATGAATACGAGACGCCCGTGCCACTCGCGGTAGACCAAAGGAGCAGGTATTCGAACGGAAGCAACCAGAGCCAGATGACTAGCCCGGGACTCTCACATTCTTCAACCCTCACAAGTCGAAGTGGCTTTCCTGCAAGCCCTGTGTATGAGCCACCATATGAACAGAGCGACAGAGGGTCATTCCAAAGGGCATCGTTCCACGGTTTTCAGCCCATGGAGAAATCTGAGCCGACACTCGCCTTTCTCCCAGCTACGACATACGACCCGAACCAACTGCCTCCGACCACTTACGATCCAAGGCAGAAGCAGTATCCTTTGGAGCACAAGAGATCAAGATCAGCATCTCCGTATGCCTCGTACCGAGAAGGGGCAATGGAACTCCCAGCCGAAGCGCCACCTGTGCCACCAAAGGATGAGCGCAAGTTCTACGTGGAGCTCCCAGCGTGATGGCGACGCAGGCTCCACTACGTTACGTTTGTTGTATCATATTCAGCATACTCGGCGCATAGCGCGTGCGGGTTTTTTTTCTTTCTTCTATTTCCTATCTTCTTGTTTTTCGGTTTGTTCCTATGTTATGTTGGATACCCGCTGGAGCTGGCCCTCGTCGAGATGACCCCGTTTTGTTACCCCCTTTTGCTACCCCACATGAGTTGGCCCCACCCCCACCTCGATTTGCTTGGTAGAAGAGGCACGAATTTAGAAACAGTCAGTTACTTCGAAATCAATATCATTTCCGACTGTCTACCTCGCTCTTACTTATCTTTATCTCCGTGCTTATTTCCACTCGCTCTTTCCACCCGTTCATGATTGGTTCCCGCAGTAGATGCCTGCAAGGCGTGACAGTAGTTCAGCGGCTATCTTTTAGTGGCATCAAGACTCATGATGACTCGGGCAAACGTACTGGCCATCATTTGAGGACTCTTGATTGCCACTTCTAATCCTCACCGAAACATGACGACCGCAACACATAGCTTAGATGTCGAAGCAGTCCCGGCGACACCAGGAAAGGAGCTGAATGTTTCGGAACAGAAGGTAGATCGCGGCACAGACGATCACGTACCGTATTCGATCTTCACGCTGAACGAGAAGCGCTGCATCGTCTTTGCTCTAGCGTTTGCGGCCTTGTTCTCGCCGATCTCTTCGACAATCTATTATCCTGCGCTGAGTCTGATAGCTGATGATTTAGGTGTTTCTGATGCCCTCATCAACTTGACAATCACTACCTTCATGGTAAGCTATGTTACCCAAATAGGAAATTTCTCTCTAACGCTTTGTCAGATCTTCCAAGGCTTAGCGCCGGCCTTCATAGGAGCCTTCTCAGATGCCGAAGGCAGACGTCCGGCTTATGTCATCTGCTTCCTCGTGTATGTGGCAGCGAACATTGGACTCGCTTTGCAGACCAATTATGCCGCTCTCATGCTCCTCAGATGCCTTCAGAGCAGTGGCAGCAGTGGCCTTGTAGCAATTGCCATTGCGGTTGTGGCCGACATATCCACACCTCATGAGCGAGGGGGTTGGATGGGTTGGACTAATGCGGGAGGCATGTTGGGCCCAGTGTACGTTTGATCCACTTCATTCAAAACTGGAGTATACCTTGTTCTCGGATATTAACAAGAGGACGAAGTTTCGGGCCCATCATCGGTGGACTACTAAGTCAAAACCTAGGCTGGAGGTCCATCTTCTGGTTCCTAACCATTGCCAGTGGAGTCTATATGGTTTTGGTCGTTCTATTTTTCCCAGAAACTGGTAGAGCCGTCGTGGGCAATGGCTCACATCGCCCTCCAACGTGGAACGCCTCTCTCTTCGACCCTATTCTCAAAAAGAGAGTGGCTGCGGATCCTAGCATCAGTGGCCCGCCCATAGCACGTTTGCCTCTTCGCTTCCCGAATCCCATCCTCACGTTGGCACTTCTTTTTGACAAAGAGGCCAGTCTCATTCTGTTCTCTACCGGATTCCTCTTTGCAGGATTCTACGGCCTCATGGCCGTTCTCCCCTCCCAGCTCGAACATATCTACGGCCTCAACTCTCTACAAATCGGCCTCGTCTTTCTCTCATCCGGTATAGGAGGTTCCATCGCAGCCATCCTGACGGGCCGACTAATGGACTTCAACTTCCGACGCCACGCCCGCAAACTGGGGCTCGATCCGTCTGACACCCGCCGCCTACGCACGCTCTCCGCCTTCCCCATTGAGAAAGCTCGCATCGAGCTCGCCCTCCCCTTCATCGTTCTGGGTGCTTCCTCCGTCCTCTGCTTCGGCTGGGTCATGCACTTTCAAACGCATCTCTCGGGGCTCGTCGTTCTCATGTTTTTCGTTGGCCACTGTACCACGGGTGCGTTCACCATTTTGAGCACCTTGACGGTGGATTTGTTTCCGGAGAGGCCGGCGACGGCGACGGCGGCTAGTAATATGACTAGATGTTGGCTGGGGGCCGGGGCGTCTGCGGGGGTAGTGCCTCTGGTGGGGCGAATTGGGAATGGGTGGACGTTTACGGCGGTGGCGGCGTTGTGGCTATGTCTTTGCCCGCCACTTTTGGCAGTCATGCGGTATGGCCCTTCGATCAGGAAAAAGAAGGATGATCTGGACACGTAGGAGGACACAGAATTGGTGAGAAATAACAATATTTCAAGGATGTTATTGATGATCTCTATCTCTTGCTAGGAAAGGTTTGCTATTTGGGCTATAGACACCCCTCTATCATTAATCGGCTGCCACTCCCCTAACACAAACCTGTGAAATCGAACAATTTGTACGCAGCCGTGGTATATCATACAATCAACTTTGTCTTACACTCCCACATTACAACCATGTCTAAATGACAGAATACACACCCATTCGACTCAGCGGCACCCAATCGCCACTATACACCAAGGCATCATCCACATTAGATCCCAGCTCCCTTGTTCTCCTCCACGCATACACTCACACCCTCCCAACATCAAACCCAAACAAAACCTCCCCCAAAACCCTCCTCTCCCATAACCCCTCCACCACCCCGTCATCCCTCTCCTTCCTCTTCCTATTCCCCCCACCCCTTCTCTTCTGCACCCTCGCACCCCGCACAACGCCCTCACGCTCCCTCTTGCGCGCCAGAATGGCATCCCAGTCTCGTTCCATTTTTTCGGCGAAGTCGACGAGCGGGGGGTTCAGGAGCGCCATCTGTGTGGATTCGAGTGCTAGCGGGGAGGGGTCTGCGGTGGAGGAGGAGGGGTAGAGGAGGTCTGTGAAGGAGTCGATCCAGAAGGGGTTTCCGGTGAAGGGATTTATTGTGTTGGGGTTGGGGGTGGGTTGTTGGGAGGGGGGTGGGGAGGAGGAGAAGGAGCTGGAGGAGCTGGAAGCGTTGGAAGAGTTGAAGGAGTTGAAGTTAGACTTAGTGATTTCGCGGGGTGATTTCTCGTTATCTAGAGTCGTTGGCCTTTCGGTTGAGGTGTGGTTGAAGATGGGGTCGCGAGTTTCTGTGGAGTTGTGGAGCGTGTTAGCTACCTGTACTCGGTTGTTGCACCGGGTGATGCCTTCTGGTGTTTCGTCATCTGAGCCTGTTGATTTCTCGCATGATGCTCTGTGGCTTTCATTGGATTCTGACATCCCTGGATATTGCTGAAAGGTGGTGGAATGAATAGGTGTGGTACTCATTTTATGTTGTAGGTACCGGACGGCGAGTGCAGGGCTGTGCAAAGCAGATGTGGCCAGTTGCTTGGGGGAATCGAGGGCGAGATGATGGAATTATTTATCCCTCGTTATGCTGTAGTTTGAAAGAGGTCGAAAGGCTTGTTCCAAAGAAGCGGTGGCGAAAGTGTAGAGGCTTGGAGGTTTATATGCCACGACTTTGATGAGGAAATGCCTCAGGGCAAGAGATTGCTGGGAACTAGCGAAGTACAAGTGGCGAGACTTTCGAGAAATGAGCAACACTTAAGTTTAATAAAAGTAGGATAGATCACATCCGGTAGCCTTGTTTCGTAATCCTCGTTGTTGGCATCTGACAAGTGATGCGGCTCGCGGAACTAAATGACTAGTAGAGGATCAACCGCCAGTCGATTTGTGGAGCCTAGAATGTGTCCCAACAAAAAAGGCGTACGAATAGAGAGTGGTGGAAGTAGAAAGAAAAAAAACCTGGCTGCTTGGTTTTGAGCATTCCGCGTGACGTGGGCTGTGGAGATGGTTCGCGACTGATTCATCTCTAGGCAGAGATCATGTGGCGTGCCAGGCAGACACGGGCACGTGAGCCAAGCAGCAGATGTTCGGGTTTTGGATCATTCTGTACTAAAGAATTCTCTCCATAACCCTTGGAATTTGATTGATTACATTTGGTGCGTTTTAATGATCTCGCTTCTATCGTCGTCTCTTGGCCTTCCCCAGACTGTTTAAGGTTTTGACACATTTACAGCATAGGATGCCATAAATATTATTATTAGGTATCTTTTGAGATTACCTCGCAGAATTAGCAGTCTAAACACATCACTCCTCTCTTTTCATAAACGTTGCTTATAAGCTCAAAGATTTTAATTTATAGGCTAGCCTTAGTAAATGTTTAGAGATATGCTTGTTGGGTGCGACTTACCTAAAAGCCCTGATATTCATTATAAAGTCCGCTTTTTTTTAAGCTTTTATAATATATATCGCTAGTTAAAGTGCTAGAAAGTCACAAGGAGGTGCGACGTAATTTAGTTGTAAGGCAGAGTAGAGCCACGGTAAGGGATATACATCCTCATATTCGAAAACCGTACTAGCTGCTGTAATTTTCACTAAAAAGACTCATATACATGCATTATTTTATTGAGGAAGAGAGGCTCGTGGTAGATCTATGATAAAAGTTGTACTTGATATGAATCATGACTCCAAAAAGACCAGCCTGAAAGGTCTGAGCCAAATCTTGATTGATCAAGAACTAACGAATTCAATAGGAGACAGCAGAGGAGAAAGACTAGATATTGATAGCGATAGAAATGATTGAGCATTACAACGAGAAGTCTGCTTTTTAAATGTGTCATACAAAGACGGAAACAAAGCCAGAGCTTGAAAACTACTTCTTCGCCTCACATGTGATGAACTTTGAAATTTACACAATTATCTGGGACGATATCGGAGCTAAGATGCAAGTAGGAGAACAGTCCTCCTAGACTCAGCCTTGGCATCAAAGCTCGGGCCACAGATGCGCGGCTCATGTTGCCTTGTAGCTCCAGCTCCAGTACACACTCAACACCACCGAGCTTCTCCTCCAACTCGCACGATCCTCTCTGCTACTTTTCAACTGGCTTTTATTCTGTGAACCCCCAAGTCCAACCGCCCCCCGTCTTCCTTCTTCTTCACCGACACTAGTCAAAATGGTATGCCCCAGCTTAAACCCCCGCCGGAGCTCAGTTCGCTGATTAGAACAGTTCATAGCACGAAGCGAATATGGTATGCAAGCCCGGACTGTATCCTGAGGACCAAAAGTGCTAACGCCGTTCCTACAGATCGTGGAATCAAGTTCGTAGCCCCACCACCGCTCCGCCAACCCACGTAAACTTACCTACTCCGCAGCACCTTCTCCCCCGAAGGCCGTCTCTTCCAAGTCGAATACTCCCTAGAGGCCATCAAGCTGGGCTCAACAGCGATAGGCGTACGTCCCCGACCCTCGGCCACACCCCCAGCGCCCGTCCCGTCCCGCCATTCCCCCCACCCCCCACCGTCATACATCCAGACTCACAATCCCACACAGGTTGCAACCGGCGATGGCGTAATCCTCGGAGTCGAGAAGCGCGTGACGTCGACGCTCCTCGAGACCAGCTCCGTCGAGAAGATTGTCGAGATTGACCGCCACATTGGCTGCGCCATGTCGGGGCTGCAGGCCGACGCACGAAGCATGGTGGAGCACGCGCGGGTCGAGTCGCAGAACCACGCCTTCAACTACGCAGAGCCGCTGCGCGTCGAGAGCTGTACGCAGGCGATATGCGACCTGGCGCTGCGGTTTGGTGAGGGCGCGGAGGGCGAGGAGAGCATCATGTCAAGACCGTTTGGTGTCGCGCTGCTGATTGCGGGCTACGACGAGGATGGTCCGAGTCTGTACGTACTATTTGGCTGACCCCCCGGACCACATACTCCCCCAGCAAGCAAGCAAGCAGACCAACAGAAATGCTGATTTGAACAAGGTACCACGCCGAACCCTCCGGCACCTTCTACCGCTACGACGCCAAAGCCATCGGCTCCGGCTCTGAGGGCGCCCAGGCCGAGCTCCAGAACGAATTCCACAAGTCCCTCACCCTCCCCGAGGCCGAGGTGCTCGTTCTCAAGACGCTGAAGCAGGTCATGGAAGAGAAGCTGGACAGCAAGAATGTGCAGTTGGCGAGCGTGACCAAGGACAAGGGCTTCAGGATCTACACCGACGCGGAGATGGAGGAGGTTGTCGGAAGGCTGCCCACCAACTAAACCATTGGCCCCTCACTTTGTGGTGGTGGTTGTGCGGTGGGCGCGTCAAGACATGTTGCGTTTCCTGTCCCGTGATGGGTCCAGGATGGATGGATGGATTGGTGTAGGGAGGGGGATCCGAGTGCGGAATGTTTCTGCATCTCTCATGATGAACGCAGCTATGCCAAAATAGAGAGAAATAATCCAATGATGCATGGACATTCCGCGGAATCAATGAGTTGCTCGTAACGGGATGGAAACACGACATTGGCGACGGGAGGCTTCACACATGACAATCGCAAGATCCACCCTGAACAGAAGGAAATCTATTCTTCTTCCTCTTCAATAAACCGCCCCCTCCATCGCCGTCGCCGCTAATATACAGCATGCCGAACAATATCTGGACTGTGGTGGTATTTCTTGCGTGCTATGTATAATACACTCGGTCCCTCTATCTCTCTCTCCGGTCCACATCCCACCTCCTCAACATCATCAGCAGCAGCAACATGGGCCTCTGCCCATGGACACAAAAACGAGGTGTTTAGAAGGGGTTGTCCTCGGGGGCGATCTCCTTCTTGAAGAACTCGCCGATGAAGGGGACCTTGAGGATGATGTCGTCGCGCACGCGGGGCACCTCGGCGAAGAACCAGAGGGCGAAGAAGCCGGCAACGCCACCGAAGCCAGCGGCGAGACCACCACTGCAAGATTGGTAAGTATGGCGCCATGTAGATGTGGATGATGTGCAGCAGGTGGAAAAGATGCCAACATGTGGGCGTCCAATCTAGTATGGAGGGGGGGGGGATGAGGGTTTACGTACGCCTTGTAGAGAGTCTGAGCGGTGATGCCGTGGAAGTTGCGCTGGATGGTGTACCTAATCCGAGGTGGTTAGCCAGGCCATACTCCAAGATTTGGTTCCGAGCTTGCGTCCTCCGTTCAGCCGCATCGCATCTCCGTATCCGCAATTGTTGGCCCACACTCTTGACGAAGCTGTTGAGCTGCCGCGTGCTGCTCTCCCCACCGCCGCATCTCCGTCCCCTCGCTGCGCGGCAGCTCAACAAAGCTCCTCCCTTCTCCCCCATCATCTCACATCCCGCATCCCGGCGTGGTAGAGAAAAAACAGATCAGGCACGTACTTGGGCGCGAAGGGACTCCTGTAGGCAGTGTAGGGGCTGCGCATAGACTGTACCGCAGGTTAGCCAGCATATCCCACGGCTTGTGATCCCAATTGCGCCCTCGGTCCTCCCCCATCGATCCATGCGTTCCTTGTTTTTTTCCCTCTGGTTCTCAACGTCCAATTGGGGCGTCAATGGCTCGTACCTGGAAAGCGGGCGTCTTGGCTTGGACGCCGGGGGGCGTGGGCTTGACGGACGACATGGTTGCGGCGGGATGTGTGGGTGTCGGGGTGGAATTCGCTGGCGATGGGACGACGGTTGATGGGAGGTTTGAAGGGTGAGTGACGCCCGGGCCGGGAGTTGGAGGGCTTGGCGCGAGGTGAGGGCTTGTGGCCAATGGGAGGGGGCGGGATTATTCGGGTCAGTGATATCACGTGATGATAGTTTGGGCGTTTACACCTTGTACCCGAGAGTTAGAGGGGATATTCTTTGGGAAATATCTGTGAAAGACTCCTTGTTTTAAAACGTTAGAGGTGTGGGGATGGTGGTATCTAGACTTGACGGGTCACTGTCCTAAGAACGAAGGTTTCTTTACATGCCCAGGCGGGCACCTCACCAGCACTCCAAAAGATATTGAGAGCATCTTGAACGTAGTTTTGATGTGACTTCTATTAATAATATTAAGCTGTACTTTTATCCATGCCTCGTTGACCAAATTATTATGCTCCTTCCTAATCTTTGATATCCCCGTCTCAATCTGTCTAGGACCTAATGCAACCACCAACGCCAGTCCTGGTATATGTACTTTTCCCTGAACGCCTTTCGCACCCAAACATAAGATTCGTAAAACCATCAATCCAGAGAAAAGAAGCAACAAACTCACACCCATAAAAGCCATCTTCGCGTTGACCCAACTCTTCCCTTCCATCCCCTCCCTTCTGTCCCAACTCTCACGAGCAAAGACTCTCAAACACCATTATCGCCCGCCTTTCTGGCCGCCTTCTTCTCGTCAATGCCATCGCGCCACTTCTTCCCATACAAGGTCGTCACATACGTCGCCACGGTCGCAACAACGAGAAACAAGGCAGAAATGGTAGAAAACCATCCCACGCCAATGACGCGCACAGCAGGCAGACAAGCCGCCGAACCCGCCGCAGCAAACAGATATCGAACCATGTAGTTTCCGGCTATATCATCGTTAGCACACCAAACCCACATGATGTGTCAGAAACAGCGATGGTGGAAAGAGGGCCAAGGGGATAAGAAGGGGAGAAGAACATACCAACCACCTCCGCACTCCTCTCCTGCATGACATCCAAACAATACGTATTCAAACTCGGAAAACAGAACAACTGGGCCACCCCCTGCAAGAACATCATCACCACCGGCAACGCCACGCCCCCCACGCGCTTCTCAACGCTCCACCCGTACACGAGCATGCACGCCGGAATCACAACGCCCATGAAGGCCAGGCAGCTCCGAAGCCGGTCCTCCGCTTCGCGCCGCCCCTTGATGCGGATCCACTTCTTGACCACGTGGTCGGCCCAGCGGCCCCCGAAGAAGGTGCCGACCAGGTAGCCGCAGCCCGGCGCGATGTAGAAGAGGCCGGATTGGAGGGGCGAGGTTAGGGCGAAGCGCGGGTTTAGGACGTAGCGGATGGGGGTTAGGAGGGAGTACATGTTCCAGACGAGGGAGGAGGATGCTAGAGCCTGTGCGGTACCGTAAGAATGCGAGAATGCGGGATGGGGGAAGGGGGGGTGAAGACGTACGACGGTGAGGAGGTTGGGGTAGCGGTATAGACGGATTACGCGGAAGGGATTGAGCCATTGCCACATTTTGCCGGCCTTTTGGGAGGGGGCAAGGCCTTGGAGTTCGTCGGCGCGCTTGTAGTGGATGGTTTCGGGTTGGAGGAAGATTACGAGGAGGGTGGCGGTGCCGGCGAGGGCGGTTTGGAGCCAGAATATGTCGCGCCAGCTGCGGAAGGTGACGATTATGCCGCCGATGAAGGGCCCTGGGAGAGCGTTAGTGGAAGCTGGTTGTCTGTGGTGGAAGGAATGGGGATTACCTAGAGCGGGTCCGATGAGGGTTCCACTCATGAACCAACCCAGAGCTGTACCTCTTTCGGTCTATTGTTTGTTAATGTACAGGCCAAATGGCGTCGTGGGAAGTGGTGCGGCTTACTGGCTTATACATGTCTCCAATAACGCTCGACCCAATGACCAAGAAAGCTGTCCCTTGAAAAGCAGTAAGGATACGGAATACAAAGAACGAAGCCAAGTTAGGAGCTAGAGCGGTGCCAATAGAAAAGGCAAAGAACAGAGCCGCACTGGCTGCGGAAACCTACATTGTCCATGTTAGTCTTGCATTTGCATCGAATACGCCACGGCCAAGCCACACCAAGACGGATGCAAGCAGATATATTCAGGTCGATGCGTACCCATTTTCTTCCATATATATTGCCAAAAGGTCCGTAGAAACACGGACTGATGCCCATGAACAGCATGTACATTGCGTTGGACAAGTTGATAATGGATCCATCGCATTGGAAAGTTTCCGCCACCTCAGGCACAGCAGACAAGACAGTCGTCGACGATACGGGAGCGAGAAAACTACAAAAGGACAGGACGGCTGTGACAACCTTCTTGCGGCGCTCCGAGAATCGGTTGTAGATTTCATCGGCGTCTCCCGTGACAGTGTAACCGACATTTGCCATGTCATGGTTGCTCATGGTCGACACGGTAGGCTCCAGTCGTAGGCGGTTGCTATCCTCTGGTATGATGGATGCATACTGTTTTTCAGATTGTGGGCCAGGGCCAGGACCATTGGGTGCTGACGATGATGAAGCGTTGGGCTCTGACATGGTGGAAACTCATGAAATTCGAAGACGACAAGGGCAACGACAGACGAGAGTTGAATAGACTGGAGGGGAATTGGAGAAGATGTTTTCTTTGCTCTTCACGAGAGAGAGTAGACTATGAAATAGCTGCCCAAGGAACGGAAGAGTGCAGGTTAGTGACTCAGTACTGTCGAGATGGCAAACCGTTGGTTTTCAGTCTTCACAGAAAGCCCGCGCACCGTATCTCTGTCGCGTTAGCGCGTTTAGAAGAGATAGAATAGGCATGTTTGCGGCGCTTTGCCGTCATAACCGACCCCAAAGGGACGCTTTTCCGCGAAGATTTTCATAGCCGGCCGATAAGGCGGCATTTCCGATGGTCGGAGTACAGCGAAACGCATCGGAATAAACGCTGCCGACCCCTAGTTCGGAATGATTCAGCAGTATTGTGCCTCTGCTATTGGTGACATGTGGCGGTTGAGGAAAAGCTGGAGGAAAAGTTCGGCGAGGCACCGTAGTTGCAGCGCGGTGAGAAGAGCGAGCAATCTGTGGGGAAGGATTTCCAGTCATTGAGCAATCTTGGCAAGCACGTGAAGAAAGTTGGAGAAATCGCGCGCTGGCGATGGAATAGACTCGTACGAGAACTATGGACAAATATGTGGGCAGCGAGCCCTACTGGTCATTTATATACTCGTATGCGAGTTCCAAGTGTAGTCTTCTCTTTACTCTGGGGAGCCGTTACCAAACTCCAGGTCCCAAAATCAACCCGACCTTATCGATAGTGTCCCAGTGATGCCGTAAACGCCAAAGCAATGCAATGTTGTGGATTTTCGTTGAGTCTTGGAGGTCATATGCTGAGTCGGTCTAGGCTCAGCCGGTCTACGCTTCGCTGTCGTTTCACCATGCCCAGCTTGTAGAATTTCTCTTCGCCAGCCGCAGTACGGCCCCCGATGTACCATTTCTCGGCACCCATGACCTCGTTGAAGCCTTCTGACGAGCTATCAGAACCTCTTCGATCCCTCCTCGAGGCGCCGGGTATCGGAAAGGCCTTGGTTGTGGGCGACGTGGACCGGTGGTAGGGCGGTGCGTGCTGTCGTGTGGGTTGGAACTGGCCAGTCGCCTGAACAGCGGCCGTCGTAGCACCCGACGATGGTGCCGTAGACTTTGTTGTTATCGTCCGGGCCGCCGGAGTGCCGTGTGCGCCATTTTGGGATGGCGATGTGGGAGTGTGGGAGTATGAAGATGCGGTCGCGGTGGGCGAGGTTGCGGCTTTTTGTATGGCTGACTGGGCGCGGAAAGCCGCAAGGAAGTTTGAGAAGAAGGGTCTATTCGTGCTCATGTTGGAGTCGGGAGTCCGCCCGGAATGGGAGTGCGACCGGTCGCGGTGCATCAAAGCGTGCACCTCCCCAGATGTTCGAGTCTGAGGAAGCGCTGGGAAGGGCTTACAGCGTGGTTACCGCTTGCGGTGATGTTTGGAGCACCGCGGTCGCCTGCAGCGGGCCGGGTTGTGTATGCCCGGCGGCTTCGAGAGGCGGCTTGGGCTATGCCGGACCGGCCGCGAGCGTGACGGTGACGTAGAGATGGGATGCGCAGAGGCTGAGGACGGGTAGAGGCAGGGTGGAGCAGAGGGGAGCAGAGCAGAGCAGAGCAGAGCAGCGTAGCGCAGCTGGCGGTCAGTGGCAGGTAGTTGGCGGTGGCGGCGGCGGGGTGGAGGGGCACGATGGTGTTTATGTGTGGGTGGAGCGGCGGGCGATGTCTGGCATGCGGTTGCTGAGCCGTCGAAGGGGCCTGAGGAAGAAATCGGAAGCAGCTGATTTGCGCACGCTTCGCACCATGGGAGAAGCAGGACCCGCCGCCCGAGCGAGAACCGAGGCGGCCGACGGCAGGGCTGAGATCCTTCGACGGTCAAGGCAACGCGGGGAGCGGGGAGCGGTACTGGTTGGCAGCGTCCTGGGGGGCTCTGCTGCTCTGCTGCTCTGCTGCTCTGCTGCTCTGCGCTGCCCTCGCCGGCCCTCCGCCTGTCAGTGCAGTCCCATGCGTCCTGGTGCCGGCTGGCCGGTCGCGTTAAAAATCTCTGCCAGCGCGATGGTGTGCAGCGGCTGCACCATTCGCTCATCAGCCCGGGCGGACGTCCGCCTCGATGCGCCCATGGGCCTCTGCAGCCATACAAGGCGCGGGGATTCGTAAGGCTAGGGCGCCGTCAACCGTTCGCAGGCGTGCCTTTGACGTGCCGCTGCCCTCGGACTGGCTGATACGAGCCGCGCTGCAGACACATCGCTCCGCACCCGCCCGTCGATGCAACACCACGAAAATCCGTACCGAGATGGTGATCAATGCCCTTCCGCCCGACGTGTTCCCGGCCTCGCTCTGCTCACCGCGGTCGCCGGCGCTGGGCTCGCACGGCCTCAGCAAGCTCCGGTAGCAGCCGAAACCTGGGGTTGCAGGTTAGTCTGCACTGACAGCTGCTTGGTAAACCGGTGCCCCTCGAGGGGTGCAGCGCGCTAGCCCTTGTCATGTCCTGTCCTGCTCTTGCTGGCCATGGCCAGGGCCTCAGCCATGCGCTGGGCTGGAAGGTCTTGCGGAGCGGATGCCCCACTCCCTCACGCCACCGAGACATCCATCTGTCGCCAATGCGAGCCGGCTGGCATGATAGGCACGCCGCGCTGCTGGATGGCGGTTGAGCCTGCAGACGACTTCAGCTGACCTGGCTCGCGAGCACTAACGGGGCCATTTCTACAGCCGCCCGGGGCTATCGTACTCACAGGAAATGCACCAATTCGGCCCTACAGTTGGCTCAAAAACCTGGAAACCTCCAACGGCCATCTTGATCGAGCCTTCGTAGGGGATCGCCATCGAACGTGGCTCCGAGACAAGGCTGACATAGACGTCTTGATCATCCTCCTTGGCTGGCGAGCTAGGAGCTGTACACTTCGGCGCTGCCTCTGCCCGATTGCTGGCACCACAGTGGTCAAGGCAAGTGATGGGAGATGGAATCGCCATCTTGAAGCAGCAAGGGCGAGCGAGGCCTGTTTCCCCGCACCCGTCTCCTCGCACCCGCACTTGTAATCCGTCTGCTATACTCCCCAAGCCAAAGACGCAGCACGGCAAGACCCCTATGCGGCAAAAGGGCGCGCTACTGGCTTTCCATGGTGCCGCTGGGCCGTTGACACAGGTCAGACCTCATCCTCAACCCCCTTCTGCCTCTGCCGCTGGGTGTTTGTCAGTGCCCTGAGTGCCTGGAAGAACGGCGGTCTGGCTTGTGCTCAACAAACCCTCTCTTAACATGCATGGTGAACAATTGACTCGGAGTCATCTGCCCCAGCATACAATTCCCAGACAAATGACAGTCAAGTGACATCAAGGGTTACGTCTTGCTGAGAAGCCCCTGTGTAAGCTACGTCAAACACAGCCGACTCATACGCCGCTCCATCATCGACGCCATAAACATAGTCTCAAAAAGGCATCACCTCTCCCTTCTCACTGCTACATGGAGCAGAACCCACCTCTATCATGGCGGATGGGGATATCGGCAGACACTCCCTTCCTCATTGGTAGAAGGCTCCTTCCTTTGCAGTCCAGCACGTGACGCGCTTGTCTGCCACTCTTGGAGTACCTAACCTCAACCTAGCCGGCTTTTGTGCGTCTATTCTTAGACTCCATAGAATTATCAACGTCTTCTTTTGGGCGCCTACCCACAGTTGAACTATCTTGAGCATCAATATGCATTTACTCATCGAGCTTTCAGGCACCCCCGCACCCTCCTGCCACAAACAATCGAGGCAGTGCACTTGATATAAGATGCAATCGACTCCCGCCTTTTGGCGCTGGCTTTCGCGAGGCTGTTCGCCCTGGCTCACCCGAACGGCGGCAGCTTCGATGGAGGGGCACTCGACGCCCGTGCTTCGCGCGTACCGACTCGAGCCATGACCTGCAGCTATACATTTTTCCCCCCATACTTTCCTTGCAGCGTTGCCCAAGAGAATCGTCTCCCCAGCCTGGACCTGAGCCAGGGTGCAAAATTGGCAGCAAGAGGAGGAAACTCAACCCGCAGTCGATGGAAAAAGAGAAAGCTCCGATTTCATACAGCGCGTAGCGTCGCTATAGGCGGGAAGAGGAAGTCAAGCCGAGCCCGCGTTGTGCGTCATCGGGTAGTTACAGCTCGCTACCGGCAGGCCTTCAGAGTGCATCCGCCCAAGTCTTTTTATAGACTCAGTTCTGAATGGCTTATCGCATGCGAGTCCCCGGGGCCGCCCTCATCCTCTTGACGCCTATCTGGTCCGATGCCTAAGCAATGCATTCAAATTCAACTACGTAAGCCTTGGACGCCGCCTCCATAATTTTTCACATCACAAGCATTCTAAAGGAAAGGAATAGGAAAGTTCAGCCATCCATAATTGTCCCGGAACGAGGCATGAGCTCTTGAGGTAGCCGACAGTACACTACATTCCAAACGAGTTAGATCACGTCACCGCCACGGCAAGAATCGACACATTCTCCCCACAGTGCGTGTTTTCATCCATCCCAAAATGCCAAAATGGGTCGGATCCAGCAGGCATCTCCCGTGCGATCCAAATATAGCTGTGGAGCTGACCAGAGCTCACGGCCTAGCTTATTCAGGCGAAGAGGCTCGAAGGATTATATCCATCTGATATCCGTTGCGGGACGATACATGTGGGCTGTGAGGTCCAGGACGGTGCGCCACCTGCGGTTTGCCTTTTCCAGGGATTGGCCTCTTGCACCAGGCTGGACGCCATCCAGGTCTAGCCTGCTCTTATCCGGCCAACCCTCAATGGGAAGCCAATTGCCCTTACACGGCTTTGGCGACGTCGACCACCGACAAAATTTCAAGCCGTGAGTAATCAAGGAGACATATATCTAATCGACGCTTCATGCAAGACCCTAGGTGGAGAAGGACCGTGCCTGTAACGTGCTTCCTGCTCATCATTTACTATTGGCACAACCTGCAGTCGTGACCGATAGGAATATTCTAGACTACGCATGGTGGCTCTAGCTGCTGCAGGGCTTCTCGGATTCAACCGTAGCTTGACATTGGCACTTTGGACTTTGCACACCATTCGACAACGGCATGCGGCCACTCCGTTTAGCGTTCGTAACGCCATGTTCCCACGTTGGAGCAAGGATGAGTGCTCTACCAGAGAGCCTGGGCGTGGAATACTCACACATATTTATTTCCCTCCTACCTTTGGTCAAGCTGGTGTGCGGCATTGATCCTCCCGACTCACCTTTAGACCAGCCTGATGCAGGAACATCTCGCTGGAAGAAATCTCCACCAATTTGTCTGTTATCTTTCCATATCCAACAATGGCAGTCTTCCGGATTTTACCTGGCCTATTGGCGATGCAGTTTCTGTTGACTGCTGTATCTGCAAACCTGCCGAGTGTATGGGAGCCAATGCAGATTTTGGAATATTTTTGCCAACGTTGGTATCAGTATGTCAACCCTGAGAATAGTACAAGTCATTTGCTGGAAACAAGAATTTATACAGCATGATGCGTGGTTCTATGTTCTTTCTCCGATTAGAAGAGCTATGCTAACTTCTGACTAGTCAATGTATGTCTAATTCACATACCAAAAGAAGTGGCTAAGCAGAGTGATAGCTGTTATCAAAAACGACACTTTGTTCATCCACGGAGGCATCCAAACTTTCCAGATCCCAGCATCGGGGGACACAAATTGGACCAATGCTACCATCGGGTATAGTGAGTATCACCATTTCCCATCCCATTGCCGAGCCCTTTGGGATACTTTTATACCAAATTTGGTGCAAACACGATCCTTGTCTACCACCTGCCGAACATACTTACAGAAACCCATCACTAACTCCTCTTTAGACCCTTTTCTCCTTCAAGTGGATTTGAAGGAGTCGTGGGATTGGAAGACTAACCTCTCTTATATTGCACTCGAGCAAAACCCCAATCCTAGGACTGGAACCAGCGTGAGGAATGGAACGGTCAGGGGTGCCATGTATCACGGTCCATACAGCGATCCTCAGATATACACCTATGCCGGAACCACATTTAGAGGGAATGAATCTTTCCCAAATTCCGAAGTTGACTATCACCAAGTTCAATATTCGGATCAGTATCCACTATGGTCGTTTGACAATAGCACCCAGACCTGGAACCAGTGGGATGTCGGCCAATCTTGGACACCTAGCTATGGTGCATCAGCTGAAGCCCCGGATCAGGGCCTAGCGTTTTATCTGAACGGTCGCACAGATAATGGCTCTTCCTCAAGCACGCTTTGGGATGCAGATGTGCAGACTCTGCTTGACGGTATGATGATGATTGACATGGTGAATCATTCGGCAAGAAATCTCTCCACTACCGACATGAAAGACTACCAACCTCGCGTAGGAGGTGCCATGCAGTATGCTCCTGGTAAGAAGTTTTCTGCTGTAATGGAAACATTACTGATTGACGTAGGTTTGGGCGATAATGGTATTCTAGTTACTTTAGGTGGCCAAGTGTTTGACGGGCAGAGGAAGACGAGCTCGCAGGACAAAGGCAGACTGGTATGTGTTGTCTATGTGGCTTTGTCCCAATTTCCTATGTAATTTTTATTCATACCATTCAGTTTACTGATTTACACAGTTGAATTTCGAAACTGTCGACGTTTTTGACATTGCATCGTCGCTTGGAGACTCGCCCGGCAGCGGGACCTGGTACGCGCAGCAGACATCTGGAGATGTCCCTCCCCCGCGGGTTGACTTCTGCACCATAATTGCCTCTGCGCCTGATAATTCCAGTCACAACATGTGAGTATGACTAAATCATCCCAGCATATATGTCACTGACTTAGATGAAGATACCTCTATGCTGGCAGAGATCACACTGGGGCCAATGGAACCATTTTTTACGACGACATATACGTGTTGTCTCTACCTTCATTCACGTGGATCAACGTATACCAAGGCAAGAGTCCTCGGTATGGCCACACGTGTCACCTTGTTGGAGGCAGACAAATGATTACTGTAGGCGGCCACAACAGACACCAGAACAAATGTGACTGGGAGAAGAAGAGCGTTGCCGTCTTGGATCTTCCCACTCTCGGCTGGGGAAGCGTATTCCATGCCGGCTATAGTCAGTATGAGCTGAGTTCCAACCTCACTACGGCACTGGGGGGGAGTTCGACTGGCGGGGCTACACTTCAAAGCCCTGCGAAAGGTTGGGCGTCCAAAGATTTTGAGAAAGTCGTAACCACGAAACGAATCTATTCCAACTATGACGGAACCATTAAACTCATCAAACCCAAAGGTGGCGGAGGGCTCGATAGCAACACGCGTGTTGCCATCATAGCCGGGGTCAGCATAGCAGGCGCCGTGCTCATGGCCTGCATCATCTGGCTCACCATTCTCTACCGACGCCGCAACAAAGCTGGCCGCATCTTTGCAAGACACGGCTCCATGCCACATATAGAAATGGAGGACAAGCACCGGTTTGAGCTCACGCCCGATGAGAAAAAGATCTACGAGGTGCCAGGCACACAATGCCTACCAGAATTCCCCAACACAGCTTTGGTAGCCGAGGCGGATAGGACTCATGGGGTAACGTACGCAGTAGAGCTGCCTGCAACAAACTTCAGCGAGAATGGGAGGTGGGGCGTACCAATCATCAGAGTCCCGAGCCCTAGTATGTTGAAGAGGGAAAATTCAAGTAGTACGAGCTCAGGGAGCGATACGGCGGTCGAGGATGATAGTCCGAACATGCCCAAGAAAGGGGCTGAAGATATGGTTTGATATGACGGAACTGATGTCATGACTTATGAGGTATGACTTTGGATATCATGCTCGGGATTTTTCACGATTTCACGAATTACGAACATAGAGGGATGCCAATGACTGCACGACGATAGGATAGTCTGCCATACCAACGGGGCCTTTTTACTTGATGCGACCTTGACTGCCGAAAACCAGGAAAATGATCGAAATGACGCCAACTTTAGAAGTTGATGTCGCTACTACCTGGTTTTTTTCACCTACAGGCCTGAGCCATGCATGTGCAGTGCGGCCTTAGCCATGCCATAGCCTCTCGTATTCGAGTAAGCGTGCGCTCATCACGTTGCTTCCGCACCGTAAAAAACGAAGACTCGCGTCATGAGACACACGGTGAGCGATCGGAGCTACAGACGATGCGAAACACGTCGTGATGTGCCCCCAAAATGCTGAGAAGCAACATGGACCTCCCGTTGGGGCATAGCGCATGCCTGCGGTGGTGGCGCACGTAGCGAAACCACAGCTCCGAAACTCAAAGCAGACGACGATCAACCCCAACGCGCAGCCAAATCTCCCACGGCGGACTCGGGCGCTCTCCTCTCCTCTCCTCTGCCCGGCTCTCGCGCAGAAGCTACGCGGAAGCCTCAGGCACCGTCGCCCGACGCCATGTTTTTGCACAGCCTCAGGAGAGGCGCTTCCCCTGAGGGATGGGCGGGCCATGTCCGCGTCATCGGCCATGGCTCTCTGACCATCGGGACCCGTTGCTCCTTTCCGAGCCTCCACACCAGCACCGTTGGCAATGTTAATTTGTGCTCCACGGGGGGGACGCACAACGTCCGGCAATGACCAGAAAGCAACGAGAAGGGGGTGGTATGGTCAACGTAGAGTCGCAGTCATACACAAGGAGGCTTGTGCGATGAAACGTGCTACCTGCTGTCTGCCCATCCATCTATCGGGATCCACATGGACATCCCGCCCGATTCGCGAGGCCTCACCCTGGCGGTGATGTGCGCGGTGTCGATTCGTCCATCGACGATCCCATTCGGAACACGTTGGGGAGAAGAGACAGAAGGCCAGCTTCTTCCTCAAATCATGGGTACAAGACAAGGCGGCGTGGCCAAGCAAGGCGGGAGTTGTGTTCGTGTGTGTTGTTGATGTCGTGAGAGCCGGGGCCAGGCCTCTAGTCGCAGAAGCTGGTGGCTGCAAAACGTCCATCCGCTCTCTGGACCAGGCGATGCGGACATTGCCATTGGCCACAGACGGCGATATTGGGAGCCTGGCGGGCCCAGAGTTATTTTTAAAGCCGCCGCGTAACGACCCTGCACCCGGGAACATGCGATTTCCTGCTGGCTCGGAGGGGTGGTTGAATATTGGATTCTCCACATTATTTATGTCAGCCAATTGTTCGCGCGGCGGCGGGCGGCGATCGGCTCGGATCCTGCCTATACAGGAGGCTTCTAGAAAGTCAAACTCCCACAGAGGCGAATGACGGGCGCCAGACAGGCTCGCAGACTGGTAGCTTTGGAGCGAGTGCGTAGGAGAGATTTGGAAGGGCAGACGGGCGTTGAGGGGTTTGCTTGCTGCGGGACCGGTTCGCATGTCGAGCGGGCTGGGGCTGGCGGACTGAGCGAGCGAGGCCTATGCGGATGGATAAAGGGCAAAATGGAGATGCGCAATTGCCTCGCAAATGGCACCCCATGGCTGGCCCGGCCCTGGACCCCTGCATAATATGCCTTGCATGGCAGCCTGGGATTCGTCGCTACCCCTGTGGCTCGCCGCCGCCGCTTCCTTAAAGCTGGGCTCGACGTCACTCCCCGTACAAAATACCACCACCTCTCCAGTCCTTCGCTTTTTTTTCTCCTCACCCTCGGTCCCTCCCTCCCTCTTTTCACCCAGTCTTACCACGTTAATACGCTCTTCTAATACCCAGAACTTAATTCTCCACATCGACTCCTTCTTGCCTTCACCGTCGCTCCACGGACACTTCTTACAATCGCTCTCCTCCGCTTTTAAACCGCCTCTTTCCAGGGACCACGTTTTCTTTACATCTTCTCTAAACCAATCAATTCATAATGCGCTTCGGAGCTTCCATCCTGGCCTCTACGGCCATCCTTACGGGGGCCAATGCTGCCTTCAAGGGATTCAACTATGGTGCTTTCTTCCTCGACCAGGCCCCCAAGAAGTACGTCGACTTTGAATACGAATTCCAAGCCGCCAAGGAGCTTCCCGGAACCAATGGCGAGTTCAACAGTGCCCGTCTCTACACCATGATGCAGTGGGGAACTTCCTCGGGCCAAGGCAACCTTGCCGTGATCGAGGCCATTGAGGCCGCTATCAACACCCAAACCTCGCTCCTCCTGGGTCTCTGGACGTCTGCTGGAACTGCTGCTTTCAACGACGAGATTACTTGCCTCAAGAATGCCATTGACAGGTACGGCCAGAGGTTTGCCGATCTTGTGGTCGGTATCTCGGTCGGCAGCGAGGATCTTTACCGCATCACCCCCACTGGCATCCAGAGCAATGCTGGCCCTGGTGCTCAGCCTAACGAGCTGGTCAACTACATTCAGCAGACCCGCGATGCTATCCGTGGTACTGTGCTCGCCGGCAAGACCATTGGACACGTCGACACCTGGACCGCATATGTCAACGCTAGCAACAACGCCGTCATCTCTGCTCTTGACTGGGTCGGTGTCGATGCCTACCCCTACTTCCAGACCACCATGGAGAACAACATCGGCAACGCCAACGCTACCTTCTACGACGCTCTGGCTCAGACCAAGGCCGCCTCGCAGGGCAAGCCCGTCTGGGTCACCGAGACTGGATGGCCCGTGTCTGGAGACCAGCAGAACCAGGCCGTTGCCAGCGCGGAGAACGCCGGAATCTACTGGCAGGATGTTAGCTGCAGCCTCATGCGCGACAACGTCAACCTCTGGTACTACACCCTCCAGGATGCTCAGATGGGCACGCCCAGCCCCAGCTTCGGTCTCAAGGGAGCTGGCGATCTGAAGCAGGTCCAGCCTCTGTTCGACCTGTCTTGCTCCGCTGTAAGTATTCTAAATCCGCTAGTCCTTTCGTCTCTGTTGTCGCCGTTGCTTCTCCTGCTGTTGTACAACGTATCCATTATCTCGTATCTGGTCTCCCACCTCCTACCAACTGCATGTCGTCCGTGCACTTGCACTTGCACCTCCACCAGCGGCCTCGTCGTACCTCTATCAATCTGGGCTGGAAGGCCTTCAGGTTGGCGTACGCAGGCTAATGGTGAGAAGAAGCACGTGCCGAACGTGACGACCAGCAGCATTGTGGGGGTCCCAACGAGTCCTGGTCTACCTAATACAACCAGCAGTGAGAAGAGCCACGGTACCCGTCCCAGACCGTCGAACCCGCACTAACGCAATGCAGTAACTGACACCATAACCCAACCAACACCAACCTCACCACCAACCTCTGTCCTGCCTGTCCCTAGTGTCCCAAGCGAGCCGCCAAAGCTCGAGCTCCCATTCGAAGCCCCCCACCAAATCATCACCGTCGTAAAGGCCGATCCGCACAACCAGCTCGGCAACAGATACACGGCGCAAATCACGCCCGTCTTCTCAACGCTTTTCGTCTTCGACATTGGTCTTCAGCATCGCGGCAAGATTTGCACCCTCACGTTCCACCTGCCTCGCCCCATGCCCTCGCATTTTCTTAATCCGTACAAGCTCCTCTCGCCCGGCGGCTTCGCCGTCTCGCGCCTCGATTCCCCAGCCGCGGCGCCGGCCAGCGAGGCCAGAGTGAGCAAGTCTGAGCCCGTGGGGAGTGTGCCGATGGTCATGCCTGGCGCGTTCCCGCTGAGCTCTGCGCCGTGCGAGGCGGGGAAGACGGTGACGTACAGGGCTGATGCGCTTGGGGAGCTGAATCTAGAGTTCTTTCAGATGACGGATCCGCCAGTTGGGCTGTTTGTTCAGGTGGAGAAGTAGGGTGGTATGAGGGGAGTGTTGGGATGTTTGGTTATCGTCAGTCTTCCTAGCGTATCGGAATGAAATCTTATTCTAAGCTTGCGGTTTTTTTTGCAAGTGGAGAGTTGGGGAGGTGATTTTGAGGGATGCATGAGTGAGGGTGTGTTGGGTGGTGATAATGGAAGTTTATGGGCGGGAAGGGATGAACGACTACCTAGGTACCTAGAAAACGAGTAATTGAACGATGATACTACGTCCCCGCCAACCAATACTTCCCATACACGGCTAAAATCCGTGTATTCAGGGCATGAGACGCCCTATTGCGAACTCGAACTGCCTTCTCTCTTCCCATGGCATGCTTCCTCCCTCGAGGGGGTAGGTAGTACTAGAAGCTCACGACCGCACAGCTAACATCGAGAAGATTCCAGCACTACAACCTGCATACCACCACAAACGCTACCCTCCTCCCACTGCCACCTAGTAAGCACGTAACAGCGGGAACTAGCCACCTGACAGGCCCGTCCGTCCGTCTCCCGCAGCGTAGCGCAGCGTAGCGCACACACCCAACCCGCCCAACACTTTTCCCGTCCCGCCATCCATCTCCCTACAAGACGCTATCAAAGGCAACGAGCTGAGCGAGTAAGCCAGGCAGCCAGCGCAGAGGCGCGTGAAGACAGGTACGTGCACTGATGAATGACGAACGAGGCATTTCGGCCCTTGGCTCGCCTCGCGCCCTACTCGTCCCCATCCATCCATCCATCCATCCATCGGCCTGCCTCGGCGAAAGCGAGCGCGCGCGCGCTCCGCTCCAAAGAACCAACCGCCATCCATCATCAACTCGCCGCGGCCCAGGATCCTCCCGCCCACACGGAACAATATACGTGCGTGCGTGCGTGCGTGCGTGCGTACGCGCGCAAATATTCCGCGGCGGCTGTTGATGCGCGCGGACTTGGGGACTTGGACCCGCAAGGACCCGTACGTACTTGCGTAGCGCGTATGCGCGTATGCGCGTATGTGCGTATGTGCGTATGGAGAGAGAGAGAGAGAGAGAGAGAGAGAGAGAGAGAGAGAGGGAAAAAAAAAAAATCACGCGCGGTTCCGACACCACCCGGCGTGCGTGCGGGATAGAGTGAGCGCGCGCGGCTTTTTTTTTTTTCTTCCTTCTTACTTTGCTTTCTTGCTGGGGAGGGTTTGGCCCCGCTGGGGCGGGCGGGCGGGCAGGGGGGCGGGAGGAAGTGTGCAGTGGGGTGGGGGGCCGGAGACTTGGGGCCAAGGACGGGCTAAGAGGTCTGGTTTTGGAGAGAGGGATTTTTTTGGAGGGGGGTTGTGGGGTGAGGATTTGGCATTTGGCGGCGTGTGGGATTGAGGGTCCTTTGAGGGATTAAAAAAGCTTGGGGCGCTGATGGTTGGGGTTGGAGTGGGTTTAGAGGGGGGTGCTGGGTCGAGGAAAGAGGTTGAGGGTTAGGCGTAGAACAATGCCCGGAATGTGTAGGGCTTGCGGCTAAGTGAGTTGGGGAATGGTGTGTGTGTGTAGCCGTTGGATTCCGACTGTGGAAGCAGAGTTATGAGCGCGGAGATGGGTGGCTGACATGTAAAATCCTGGCCGGCGCATTAATCGCGGAACGATTTTCTTACCACAATCTATCTGACTTCCCGGTTTCTGGCGAGTTCTAAATCTGTAGTTCCATCTTTCCGCTGGCTATTGTGAATGAGCTGATGTGAGGTGGTGGTCTGGTCTGGATCACAGGCCCAGAGGCTTCGAGGCGGATTGGCGAGGCTTGGAGCCCAGCAGGTACGCGAGTAAATGAGTGGAGATGGCGTGCAGCATCGAGGAAGGAAGCAAATGCCTAGTTGAGAGTAGGGTTGTTGGGATTCAAGGCTTGGTAAAGGACGAGGTCATGGATGAGCCATGAGTGACAAGCTTTTACGCGAGACTTGGGCGGTGGATACAGTTTCGGGATGATTGCGTGGATGGCATTAGAAATGAGGGGTTTTTGGTGGGGAGGATCGAGGCTGGAGGTGGAGACATGGAGAAATAGATGCTGGGTTGTCTTGATCCGTGAGGGTTTGGGGGAAGGACGGGAGAGATGAGGTTTGAGTGGGCATATTCAATTCCAGCTCCAAAACCGAAAGCTCTATTGTGAAGCTGTATGCTGTTGAAGTGTTTCCCAGGTTTTGTTCGTGCAGTCATGGTTTATTTAGTACCTAGGTAGTTTTTTTTTGTAGTCGGTTCAAATCTCGTGATGCCGCTCACAGATTCTTGCCATGTCGAAACCAAAATTGAAGACAACTTGTCTACCCAGAATTCTCCATTGTATGAAACGGACATGACCATTGCAGAACAAGGCCAAGCTTTGCGGTGTGGAATTGGTCACTTTCGGAGTGAGCCCTTCATTATCGTTATACTCTACAGTAAGCCTGTAGGTAGTGACCGAAAGTGATGATCAAAGTAGGGTGTAGCGTACGTGCGACCCACGAAAAAGCCAGTACTTTTGACAGAATCCATATATCATGAAGATATTACCACTTCAAAAAGTAACAAATAGCGGGATACCGGCGAGATATGTCGAATAGAGGCCGAGAGAGAAGGAGGGCCAGATGTTGGATTCAAAGCGGAAACCCATGCATCCCTTCCTTACACTGTAACCGTGCTCGAGACGATCTCCATCTTCCGAGTATACCAAGATCGACAGGATGGCGTACGACTGTTACATCCAAGAGCCAGACTTTGGCAGACTTGTGGGACGACCGTATTCGCTCTACGCATCTCATAGCCAAGCAAACACTTTCGGATATCGTTCTCGAGCCTTATTCCGATTCGTGACGAGCGGGGTCAAATGCGAAGGTCCAGCCCATAATCTCCACACCACAGACATATCGTCGCAGTATCGTCGCAGTCGAAAAGCCCAGCATTCGTGCATCCGCCCCAACCCTCTAGCAGATGAGAAACCCTTGTTCCATCGTCTCATGAACCCACATGCCCCAGATCACACAACAAAATCAATTCAAACTCCCTTCTCTTTCGTCCGCTGGCTTTGTTTGATACTGATCCAACCATCCAAATCTGCGGTACGCCCCACCCACCGCCTGATCAAGCCTTCACAAGCGGCCCCCAAATCAATCCCAACACGCACCTCCCCCATCAGCAACAAGCCAATGAACCCCCAAAAACGATCTCATCCATGTGACTACCCAAAGAGAAAAAAAACCCGCGGGGTTGGGAAACAAATGAGCTCTTTTCCGAGCCGAGCAATATGTTGGGACGAGAAGGTTTACACGCGCCGGGACAGCTGCGGGGAACACGAAGCGTCACATGCGGGGAAGATGAAAATTTTGTTGAGAGGAGACGATGAAAGAAGCGAGGAATTGAATCAATTGAATTTGAAAATGATGATTGCTGGACTCTAAGGTGTTGGGGTGGTTTTATCATGGGGGGAGGGAGGTGAGGTGGGTGGGGGGAGCTAGTAGCACAGCGGCTGCGAATGGTAGAGCGTGCCGAGCACGCAGTACGAGAGGGAAAGGACGGAAGATATGACGATGAGATCTTGGAAGTAGAGGAGCAGGAATATGAAGGCTATTGAGACGGGTACGAGCTTATCGGTGAGGGCGTGGTAGCCCGTCACGATGGTGACTTCTATTCGCTGCTTCTGGGAGAACATTGTGGGTTGGGGAGGTGGATGATCGGAGGGATTGAGATGAACGAAACGAACGAAATAAACGAAAGCGAAGAGTTGAACGAGATTGGGAAATATAAGGGAATACATCAAGATTACCCCTCTGTATATGCAAACTTTGTTGCGGTGGTGCTTACGGTGCTTACGGTTGTGCGACGCGTTCGCATCCGTTGTTGGCAGGCTCGTTCTCGTTCTCGCACTCGGGTTTGTCGCGGTTGGGCTCGGCGAACATAAGCTACCTGAACGTGAGCGTGTACTCTGCTATCTTATCGAATATTGGTCGTCTGATGTGCCTCCACTAGTGATAGTCTTTGTATTTTCCAGCATCTTGAGCATCCGGTGGATCCTGTTCTAGTTCCAAGTTGCTGGACCAAATTGACAGGGAGCCAGGCTTGGTGCGACGTCGGATTCTGTATTAATCAATGTACAGATGGGTTCCATTCTTGGAGACGTTGCCTAGGAGATCCGGAATAAGGAATCTGCTTGCTGCATTACCCGATATAGCCGCGTGGTTCCGGAAACCCAAATAACAAGAGACATGCTCATGAGAACAAGGCCTAAAGTCGACAGAACCGCACATGAAGTACTTTTCGTCTTCAGGTTGCTGTCGGGCGACACCACCATTCGTTCAAGAACTGTATCTGCAGGTAGGCTCAGTACTAGATGGTTTATCGGTAACTGTGCTGTCGGTGCCATTTTGTCGTGATTGTTGCTATCCTACAAGTACCTCCGAGTATCCACATCACCTTCTTAGTCGACAGTGATCCCATCATGCCAGATGCCCCAAGGGAACTGAATGTGTTCAAGGATAAAACCCAAGAAATATTAATGGGTAGATGGCGTGATCGTCGTGAATCCGGGTTGCATGATAGCTGTGTCGGTGTGTTAGTTCTGGCAGTGGATGTCAATAGCCTTTCTTGTTTGCCCCCATCCTTCACTAAAGATCGAAGGGAGTTTCATACTCCCTCAGCCCCAGCCCTCACCTTGGAAGAACTTTCCACAACCTTCCATATTGCCCGAGAAAAGGGTAAGCGCGACACCATCATGCGAGACATTCCCATCTGAGACCCGTGTCACACTCCACCAACACGACATACCCACCCCCCCTCAGACCCAACACTGACCCTCCATCCACACCAAACCCTCGCACCAGCAAAAACCCCCAACCCAAAACAACACACAAACAGACAGGAAAGTAACATCCACATACCTTCAAGCATCCCAACCCCCACCAGCCCCATAAACCCACCCCAAGACTCCCGCCACCACCAACCCTCAGGCACCCACCCACCAATGCCCACCCACCGCCACAGCCAACCCACCGCAGCGCCACACCCCCCCCTCAACCGAGCAAGAACCCCCTCCCCTCACAAAAGGAAAACGCGACGAAGCACCCTCCCGCTATATATACTCCCCCCACTCCCCCCCAACGCAAGCCCAAACCCTTCGAAACCTCGTCCCCAGCCAAGTCCCCAGCACAGCCCCCGAACCTAACCTCCAAACGCTCCACCCGGCCCAAAAAAATTCGCGCAAAACGGCCAAGTTAGTTGACAGGCTGGCTCCACACCGGTGAAGGAGGAGCATAGTACATGTCACTTTTTTCCCCCCCTCACTGATAAGGGCTGGGGAAACCTAGGTAAGAAGGGGGTGCATGAATGCAGGAACCAACGGCGCGGAGGGTGATCAGATCGACGGGTTTGGTGGAGTAGGTACGGGAGGCGGGAGCGTAGGGGGAGGCGGATGTTGGGGTTGGGGTAACTTTGTATGGGGGAACGTTTTTGCTAGTGTGGATATGGTTTTTGGGGGAGCATGTGATGCACCGCCGTTGTGGGTAGACTTTTTTGTGAGAAGCAAGGTTGCTAGGTCATTGAATCGGCGGTGCCCAAAAAAAACAGTATGCATTGGGGTTGGTATCAATATTGAATTTTCGAGTTGCTCTATGGCTTCTAGGATGCGTCTTGTCGCGATTGATGGCACCTGAAAAACAAAGGAAAAAGTGCACCTACCTGGCTCTTTGCATGCCATTCAGGCGACTACAAACTAAATTCCAAATCGGTCGAGTGCTTTTTTTCTCCTAGAAACCTCAGGCGTCGCCGGCCTCACCACCAGACCAAGCATTCTTGGAAGTGGGGAGAGCGTCTCACAGGCTCCAAGATCTACTGGTACGCCTTGTCGCAAGTTGTACCGACAACCATTATCGACAGCGGTCCTGGCGTGCACAGCCTCCCCCAGATGCACAAGCGAAAATCCGGGGTAAATTCAATGCAATTCACTGCCGTTCAATGCAGGTATAAAGTTGAGCAAAAAAAGGTCTGGCAGAATCTGGCGCAATCTCGCGGGCACTTTGGGTCGCGAAATTTGCAGGCGCGAAAGAGGGCTACGTGTTGCTCGAGGACAGGCGGTCTGAATGGCGCCTAAAGAGGCAAGCCATCACGTACAGTGCGCGGGATTTGCGACGTTCCGAAAAGATTTCGAGCGTCATCCGATAGATTGCCGCGCCATCGGCAGGTCGATTTGGGAAGGTCAAGATCGATGAACCCGACTTTGGGCGAAATGGCGGATTGGCGCGCTCCATCTGCCCGTCGGAACATCCGGGGTGGAACGGAGCACCGTGGGATATTTTTGCCTCTGCGTTACTTTTCGATGAGGCATTTTTGAAACTTTTTAAAATCGCCAAGCTGGCTCGCATCTGTCCGTCCGGCTGACGACGTTAGAAAAAAATTGCCAAACCTGCCAAGTACGTCGGGACGGGGTTCATCGATACATGCTGCGCGCAAGGGCAAAGACGAAGCCGAGAGGTGGGTTGTAAACGCCTATGTTGCTTTCCTACGTTTGGCACACCGCTAAGCTTTCAGGGTCTGGACAGCGCGAGGCGCCGTGTAAAACGTGTGGAGAGGTCGAGGGACGGTGGTGTATGGCGCCAAGCGTGTGCTGTAACACCATGTGCAGAGCGAATGCTTCGAGGAACTTGGCGCATTTCCAGCCCACTGTGCCTGGCAGTACGTCGTTGCATGGTCCTGCATGTTAGAAAAATTCAACTACCGGCTGCAGTATACGTTTTCTGGAAGGATTCCACAGATGATCGACAAATGCTCCGGACACAACTGAGACTGTGCCTGACAGAAGATCCGCCACGTCGGCTTGATGGCATGGCATTGAAACATGACAGAGTGGCAATCCAAACAACAGCAAGGCCCCCAGGTCATTTGATGGAAAAAAAGGCTGGTTGGGCATCGTAGGGTCGAGGTTGCAGATGGAGGACGACACTGACAAATGGCCCCGGACGTGCGGTGAAACCCCAATAAGCCTCACGTTCATGTGGAAACGGTCGTCACGCTGCGCTGAAGGAATCCAGGTGGCTGGATGAGAAATCGAAAGGCTCGAAATAGGTCGGAAGGGAAGCACTGAGGTATTTCCAAACGGTTGACGACTTGGCCTCCATGTCGAAGCGGTGAATGCGGAGGCCCGCAATATGTCGCCAATGCTTCCCCAGAGGTTCCTGGCCAGGCAAGTGACCCTTCGACACCATCACCAAGCACTATGCGGTTCCGAAGCCTCGGGCTTTAGTCGACGTGGAAAACCTGCGACACGGCGCCAAATGCGCGCAAAAATTAGAAACTGAGCATGCGGAAGAAGAAGTCTGGTTCGACAAATTTGTTGAAGGAGCCGGGGAGCATTTGCGTTGGGACGGACTGGACTGTCAGGAGCGAGAACAAGCACTTTTTGCCTTGGGTGTCCTTGGGGGGGGAAAAAAGGGTCGCTACCAAAAATTTCCCAAGACATTGGACCAAGACAGCGATAAGGGGCGCCTTGGATCTCACAAGACAACGACTGGAAAAACAGCGACGGCCGGGAAATGAGCTGATGACAAGAACTGGACACGTGTGATGCTTAGGACACATCAAAAGCTTGCCGTTAATGGGGTTGGTAAGATGGAAAAGCTTGGAAATTGTTCATCGTCATCAAAAGGACGTTGGGGTTAGGGGTATAGGGCTGATTGGGGAAAGTATGATAATCTGTGGATGTTATTGCCAATAGTCACCCCCAAGGTGGCCCCACGAACACGCTCGCTCGCTCGCTCGCTCGCCGTCGCGTTTGTTTGTTGTGATGCTGGAAATGACGAGATGGGTACGGTAATACGACCTCCCCACCGCGGTGCGTCATATGGGATGAAAGCAGCAAAGGGCTCCGCTGTCGCAATTGCGTGGGCTTGTCCTGGAATAGATAATTGCGCGCTCGCGACTCGCTGGTCGGCCGAGGATAGGCGCTGTACACGACCATTTCGCTAGACGCCTCATCTCGGCTTGTGCTCGGATTCCCGCATTCGGAGCCCACAGGCTCGGAGATGAGCAACCGAGGTGCGCGAGGCGAGGCCGTCGGCACGGGGGCGTGAAAACTTGCACGACGACGGTGGAGGCTCTGAGGAAGGTCGTCGGAACGCGATGCAGTGGGACAGGCAAGGGGAATGGGGCCCTCCCGCAGGCAGCGCGCTGGGCTGCAGGTGCAGAAGGCGACCGTTTGGGGCACCTGGGCACACACACACACACCACACCATACACCACACACGAGTCGTCGCTTATCGAGGGTGCAGCAGCCAACCACCGATCGCCCGCCCCGTGCCCCCAAAAGAGCAAGAAAAACCAAGCTTTGCCGAAGCTGCATCCCAGTCGCGTTGCATCGCTCCCCCCCAGAGCTCTAGTAGCCAGGCACGCCATTGGCCGCCACGGCGGGTTCGTGTTTGTGATAGGTTGCTGTCACGGCACCCACACACCCCGGAAAGATGTTCGGGCGCCGTCTGCTGGTAGCCGATGACTGATTATTATTATCACGGCCGACCAAACCAGACCAGACTGGACCGCAGGGCCATGTGGGCAGTCAGCCAACGGCCGCCAACACGCGCGCGGCGCTCGAGCTGACGGGCGCGCTCCGCCGACAGGAAAACGCTCCATGGCCCATGGTCCAGGCAGCACGCGGGCGGGCTGACCGATGGGCAGGGCGCTGTGAGGGCAGCAGGCATAGCAGCAGGCATGCGAGCGTGTAGGCAGATCCCCGCAAGCCGTCGATGTCATGATTCGGCAGCATAGTGAAACCGGCGGCAGGTGATTGGGAGATCAGGAGTACATAAGCAACAGCTAAGGCATCTGGGGCCTGGCACGAGTCCTGATTGATGTGCGCCATCCGAGCGTCGTCTGGCGCGGCAGGCCGCCCGTGAACGAATGGGCCCTGGCGTGCATAAAACTCTGCATGGAGCTTCCAGAGGTGCAGGCTGTGGGGGTCCCAAGAGGCCCAACAGCGCAGCCTGTCCAAGAGGCGCCATCAGGACCAGCAGCCATCTGGCTATCTCTAGACGTGCCTCGAATGGCGGCGGGCGAATTGGGGAAGCTGAGGCTAAAGCCGGGAGAGGGCGACGGCGCAGCGCTCTCATTTCTCGCCCATTGACGTGCATGCAAATCCCCCGCGCTGCCGTTGTAGCAGCTGGGCTTGGCGGTGGAGCGGCGAGCAGTGGGTGAGCAATGAGCACTGAGCAGGCCCGGAGAAAGGCTGCGAGGACGTTGACGTCGTGCGGGCAAGGGTAGAGGTAGGTTCACCGAGGCGCGCTCGCACATTTTTTGCCTGCAGCGACCTCCACGCGAATCATGGAGGCCCCGTGCTGGGGGTGGGTAAAGGCCGGCACATGGTGAGGCAGACTCTGGTTTGACGTCCAGCCTCCCAGCGGGCGCCGTGGCCAGATGGCGAAAAATGCAGCAGGGAAGACCAGGAAAAAAAAACGTTTTTTTTGCTCGTCTGCACGCACACGGCGCTCGCGGCGAGGCGGACAGCGCTCAGGCTGAAGCTTCCGAAGTTTCACGCAGCCGTGACGATTCGAAATATGGTTCGTGACCCTGGCTTGGAATGTTTGCACCTGGCGCTGCTCACTGGGGACGGCCAAGAGGCAGGCATAAAAAAATCGCGCTCTTGACCTCATGTATCGAGCTTGTCCCGGCGAGGCCGGGTCCGCGCGCGAGAGGCTCAAAGGAATGGCGCATGGAGCAGCAGACCCCGGCAGCTCACCGCTGGAAGTGGCTCCAGAAAATTCGACGTAAATTCGCGCAGTGGAGGGCGCGAACTGCGTCTTTTAAGAGATTTTTGCGAGCGTGATGCCGACTGAAGCGGCGGGGCTGCCTTGGGGGGGCGTGGGAGCGGCTAGCTGGGCAGCCGCCATTCAGCGCCGGCGGGAAAGGCCGTAGGGGCGCTCGGGGGGACGATTGGAGGTTTCAGCAGCGGCAGCGTCGTAGGCCGCGAGGTCGCCCTGGACAGGCGGCGCTGGAGGGCTGGCGAGGGCCTGCAGCCGGGCGGGCTCTCGAGGCGGGCGTGGTTGGGGGAGGCAGGGAAGCTAGGGGACGGGCAGCGAAGGACAGGGAAGGGCAGGCAAGAGGAGGCCCACCGCAGGCCCGCCTGGCGCCCTCCTTGGCGCGCACGGGCCGGCTGGAGCTTCGCAGAGCTACCCTGGCCGCTGCTGGGTGGGCCATAGCAACGGCTAGCCACCGCGAACCCTGTCGCGCGCGCTGGAGAGGGCACACGACGGCGGTTTGGAGCAGCGACATGCCACAGCCAAGCCGTGTGGACGCGGGCACAATCTGGGGATCTCGAGGTGCAATTGATTCAACTCGGTTTCGGCCTTTGGCGTCAGGCAGCGTGGCGGCGGGCGGAATGGGAGCGCTGCAGAGATTGCGGCCTAGGACGGCCCAGAGCAGACATTTTCCTGGCCGATCGTCGAGGCGCGGGATTCGGGGAAAAGCTGCACCAGATAGGACATACCCTACCTGGCAACCTACCCACGTTGTTGGCCGCGCTGTAAGTGGCCGGTCCAGGGCTGCCGCTCGCTGAGGCCGCAGAGTCCTTCTGGCGCTAGTGCCACGCCTTGTGCACGCCGAAGTTGCTTCTTAAAGAGCTCGCGTCCCTCCAGCCGGAGCAGCAGAGAGTTGCCCTCATCGACCTCATCTCGCGCTCCCTCTTCCTCACCCCCTCCCAGTGCTCCCTCGACGGCGAGACAGACTCAATTGCGCTACGCGGCTGGGTCTGCGTTCTCAATTGGCCTCCGTAGGTATGTCGCCGCCCTCTCGCTGCCCTCCACCCCCCCTCCCCCCCCACGGGCGGGCAGAGCGCGAAGACAAAAAGCCAGGGCCACCGCATATGCTTAGCAGTCTGCGCTGCGCTGCCATGCGCTGCCTCCGTTTTTTGCTCTTGCTCTGCCCAGAAATGCCCAGCGCGCCCGGCCGGCCCTGCAAAAGTCTTGCTGGCCTGCCTCTCCCATGGTCCAAGGGCCAGCCCGCCGACCGACGGCCGCGCTTGGACCAACCCGACCCATCGAAATTACCACAACAATTCCCTCGTTCGCCGCTCACCATTTTTCTGCCAGACCTTAATTCTCGCACCCGCCCTGATAAAGAGCGCGACCGCCGCCTCTTATCCCGCCCCTCATCCCACCTCGTCCATACTGTAGAGCCGACAACCACAGCTACCCAGCTCTCCCCAACGCTACTACAGTCGCCATGGCCGAGGTAAGCAGCGCCCATGCGCAGTTCGCCCGCGACCAAGCTAATCCCGGCCAGAACACTGGCGCCGTGCCGCCAAACCACCTTGGCACAAACGTTCCCAGTGGACATCTCGTGAGCATTACCTCACCCTCTCGTATCCCCACCCGTACTGACCCCGTGCTGCCTCAGGACGAGAAGAAGGAGTATGGCGAGAAGACCGACCTCCCCCCCAAGAGGCCCGTCGAGGAAGATGAGGAGGAAGATGAGGACATCGATGCTCTGATTGAGGAGCTCGAATCCCAGGATGCCGCCGTCGACTATGAGGAGGAGGAGGTCGCGCAGCCTGGTGGTGCCCGTGTTGTCCCCGAGGAGCTTCTCCAGACCGACACTCGCATTGGTCTTACCGCCAGCGAGGTCCAGTCCCGTCGCAAGAAGTTCGGTCTCAACCAGATGAAGGGTGAGTTTTTTCTCCCCCCCAAAAATTGCTTTTGCCATGATCGCAATGCTAACGATGCGCAGAGGAGAAGGAGAACTTGGTCCTCAAGTTCCTCATGTTCTTCGTCGGTCCTATCCAGTTCGTCATGGAGGCTGCTGCCGTTTTGGCCGCTGGTCTTGAGGATTGGGTTGACTTTGGTGTCATTTGCGGTCTGCTCTTGCTCAACGCCTGTGTCGGTTTCATCCAGGAATTCCAGGCCGGTTCCATCGTCGAGGAGTTGAAGAAGACTCTTGCTCTCAAGGCCACCGTCCTCCGTGACGGTGCTCTTACCGAAATCGAGGCTCCCGAGGTCGTTCCCGGTGATATCCTTCAGGTTGAGGATGGTTCCATCATCCCCGCCGATGGTCGCATCGTCACCGAGGACGCTTTCCTTCAGGTCGATCAGTCCGCCATCACTGGCGAGTCCCTCGCTGTCGACAAGCACAAGGGCGACACCTGCTACGCCTCCTCCGCCGTCAAGCGTGGTGAGGCCTTCATCGTCATCACTGCCACCGGTGACTCCACCTTCGTCGGTCGCGCTGCCTCTCTCGTCGCCAGCGCCTCCGCCGGAACTGGTCACTTCACTGAGGTTCTCAACGGTATCGGTACCATTCTCTTGGTTCTCGTCATCGTCACCCTCTTGGTCGTCTGGGTTTCCTCCTTCTACCGCTCCAACGGCATCGTCCACATCCTCGAGTTCACCCTTGCCATCACCATCGTCGGTGTCCCCGTCGGTCTTCCCGCTGTCGTCACCACCACCATGGCTGTCGGTGCCGCCTACCTCGCCAAGAAGCAGGCCATCGTTCAGAAGCTCTCCGCCATTGAGTCCCTTGCTGGTGTCGAGATTCTCTGCTCTGACAAGACCGGTACTTTGACCAAGAACAAGCTCTCTCTTGCCGAGCCCTACACTGTCGCCGGTGTCGAGCCCGAGGACCTCATGCTTACTGCCTGCTTGGCCGCTTCCCGCAAGAAGAAGGGTATTGATGCCATCGACAAGGCTTTCCTCAAGTCGCTCAAGTTCTACCCCCGCGCTAAGGCCGTCCTCTCCAAGTACAAGGTCCTTGACTTCCAGCCTTTCGACCCCGTCTCCAAGAAGGTCACTGCCATCGTCGAGTCTCCCCAGGGCGAGCGCATCATCTGCGTCAAGGGTGCCCCTCTTTTCGTCCTGAAGACCGTCGAGGAGGACCACCCCATCCCCGAGGCCATCGATGAGGCCTACAAGAACAAGGTTGCTGAGTTCGCTACCCGTGGTTTCCGTTCGCTCGGTGTTGCTCGCAAGCGTGGCAACGACTCTTGGGAGATCCTCGGTATCATGCCTTGCTCTGACCCTCCCCGTCACGACACCTACCGCACTATCAACGAGGCTAAGACTCTTGGACTGTCCATCAAGATGTTGACTGGTGATGCCGTCGGTATCGCTCGTGAGACTTCCCGCCAGCTCGGTCTTGGTACCAACGTCTACAACGCTGAGCGCCTTGGTCTTGGTGGTGGCGGTGAGATGCCCGGTTCTGAGGTCTACGATTTCGTCGAGGCTGCCGATGGTTTCGCCGAGGTCTTCCCCCAGCACAAGTACAACGTCGTCGAGATTCTTCAGCAGCGTGGCTACCTCGTTGCCATGACTGGTGACGGTGTCAACGACGCTCCCTCGCTCAAGAAGGCCGACACTGGTATTGCCGTCGAGGGTGCTTCCGATGCTGCCCGTTCTGCTGCTGATATCGTCTTCCTTGCCCCCGGTCTCTCTGCCATCATCGACGCCCTCAAGACCTCCCGCCAGATTTTCCACCGCATGTACGCCTACGTTGTCTACCGTATCGCCCTGTCTCTCCATCTTGAGATCTTCTTGGGTCTGTGGATCGCCATCTTGAACACCTCGCTCAACCTCCAGTTGGTTGTCTTCATCGCCATCTTCGCTGATGTTGCCACCCTTGCCATCGCCTACGACAACGCTCCCTTCAGCAAGACCCCCGTCAAGTGGAACCTGCCCAAGCTTTGGGGTATGTCCGTCCTCCTTGGTGTTGTCCTTGCCGTCGGTACCTGGATCACCCTCACCACCATGTTCCCCTACCAGGATCTCCCCAACGCCGCTGGCCAGGGTGTCTCCGGTGGTATCGTCCAGAACTTTGGTGTTCGTGACGAGGTTCTGTTCCTTGAGATCTCGCTCACTGAGAACTGGCTCATCTTCATCACTCGTGCCAACGGTCCTTTCTGGTCTTCCATCCCCTCGTGGCAGCTGACTGGTGCCATTCTCGTTGTCGACATCATCGCCACCTTCTTCTGTTTGTTCGGTTGGTTCGTCGGTGGACAGACCTCCATTGTCGCCGTCGTCCGTATCTGGATCTTCTCCTTCGGTGTCTTCTGCGTTATGGGCGGTGTCTACTACCTCCTCCAGGGTAGCCAGGGCTTCGACAACCTCATGCACGGAAAGTCCCCCAAGAAGGACCAGAAGCAGAGGTCCCTCGAAGACTTCGGTAAGTTTTGCATCCATTCAGTCACCATCTAGTTCACTGCTAACTTCATCCCTAGTTGTCTCGTTACAGCGTGTCTCCACCCAGCACGAGAAGAGCGCATAGAGTCGCAGTTGAATCGAAGTAATCTAATGATATTTACGCGGATGGTAGTTCCGGGATGTTGTCGGATATGGTCCAGCGTCCCCTAATAGAATAAAAAAATTTCTGTCAAACCACTCCAGTCCCGGCGAAGGCCACATTCTTGGCCTCTGCTAGCCATCCCTTCGCACCCACTGTTTTCATTTCTACCTGTTGTGTTTACCGGTAATACCTGCTGTGCGCTTTACATGTCTTGTATACATTCTGTTACAAAACCGAGGAGTGTGGACTCAGATTGTGTCTGTTTTGCATTATGCAAGCGTAGGATACCATTAGGGCATTATCGATCACTCATAATTCACTTGTGCCAATGAATAATTACGTGACTCGTGCTATGCGAAGACCTTGTGCCGTATGTGAGGCCCAGGCCTCTCCTATGTTCCTAAGAAGCATGGCCGGATGGACGTGCGCGAGAAGCTTGGATCTGCCTTGTTCATCCCCCCTGACCTGTAACGTCTGGGCAGTACCGTGCTTGTCAACATGCTGAGGTCGTACAGGATTTTCCCAAAGCATGGGACTCTGATATCTATCTACAACACAAATCCCACTGTATCCACCCCACGCATCAAATGCCCGAGGACAAGCCTGGGACTAGTTTGCCGAAGATGCAAACAATAACGTCATCAGTATACCCCACCTTTGGCACTGGTGGCCTTGGGATGAACTTTGGGTGACAAATCGATTACCACAATCATCTGAGGAGACCACCTTTTCTTTTCCATCTGATTAACTTGCACCTCGCCTTCCGACTCGCCCTCATCGCATTACGTTGCCCTGACCAATCTTCCAGCGCGTGCTGATCCAATACTTGGTTTTTCCCAAAGGTCCGACTGCGGCGGCTACTCCGAAATGGCAAATATCAACACTCCGATTCCTTCGCTGAAGCTCAATGACGGCACGTCGATCCCAATGCTCGGGTACGGCACCGGAACAGCCTGGTACAAGAGCGGAGATGAAAGCAAGATTGACCAGGCTGTCATTGATAGCGTGAAGACAGCTATCAAGCTCGGCTATACTCATCTTGATGGCGCCGAGAGTACGTATATCCCGGCCGCTTGACGTCCACCACCAACCGACTTGCCTGTAGTGTATCAGACCGAGCCCGAGCTTGGCACCGCCATCAAGGAGAGTGGCGTTCCGCGAGAGAAACTCTACGTGGTGACAAAGGTAGCCAAGAACATTGGCGATATTGAGAACGCCCTGAAAACCAGCTTGAAGAAGCTCCAGGTTGACTATGTAGATCTGTACAGTGGAGCCCCCTTTCTTCTGCGTCACTTGACTGACAACGCATAGCTACTTGATCCACACTCCTTTCTTTGCGAAGACGGACGAGGACTTGCAGAACGCATGGGCATCCATGGAGGCCGTCCAGAAGGCCGGCCTAGCAAAGTCAATCGGTGTTTCCAACTTCCTGCCCAAGCACCTGGAGGCTATTCTTAAGACCGCCAAGGTCGTCCCGGCTTGCAACCAAATCGAATTCCACCCGTACCTCCAGCACACCGAGCTTCTTGAGTTCAACAAGAAGCACGGCATTGCGACTGAAGCGTATGGCCCCTTGAGCGCAGTCACGAAAGCGAGCCCAGGCCCTGTTGATGATTACGTGGCTGCTCTGTCCAAAAAGTACGCCGTGAGCCCCGGTGAGATTTCTCTGAGATGGTGCATTGATCAGGACGTCGTTCCCATCACTACGAGCGCGAAGGAGCAGAGACTGTCGGACTACCTCCGAGTGGCGACGTTCAAGCTTACTCCAGGTGAGATTAAACAGCTGAATGAACTCGGCCAGCAGAAGCACTACAGAGGTTTCTTTACCGACAAGTTTGATGCGAATGACAGGTCTTAGAGGCTGTTCGTATGAGGAAATCCAATGACTTCTTTGCGTCGCGATGAGAAATAGTAATAAATTTTGATTAGAAAGGGAGCCTTGCTTACCTAGGTATCATCCAAAGTTTCAATCATTGCCTTGCTCACTCGTTCTGTTATGTGTACTTACCCACAGATAGGCGCTTGCCTGTTCATCTTCCATTCAATGGAATAGGCATCTAAAATTACGTCTTATCGACGGCCAGTTCTCACTGCCAATCGCGCTGGCCGGACACATCCAGGCTCCCATCAACAGCCCCTCAGCACACGTGACTTGCAGTCGATGACTAAGCCATCTCAATCAACGCGCTAAAGATTTCTTAGGTGAGTGCAACTCCTACACCACGTCGCCCGCGCCGCCGTCAGCACTCGTGTCGCAGACTTCGGCCTCAAAACAACCGTTGGTAAGTGAACATTTGCGACTTCCATCGCCGCCTCGACGGCAATCCCTCGTCAGTTCACTGACCTTGAGCGCGCTTTACTGCAGGTACCTGCGGTCTCTCCGAGCACCTCGGCATCCGGCGACGATTTGCCTGCGCCGCCTCCGACATCAGTGCTGTGCGCGTCGCTACAAGCAAAGGCGCTGCTCACATTGGCTAGTTGGAAGCGTTTTGCAGCCGCCAGAACAGCTCTGCCGATTACCCGCCCGCGCCATTTACGAAGCCTTCCTCCCTTTAAGCTCACATCTATCAGACCGCCATCATGTCTGGACCCGTGGGCGCCGCAAAGAAGGCCTCAAAGAATGCATCCAAGAACGCCTATCGTCGAGCCAAAAAGAAGGCTCAGCGTCTGGTGAGTCGCCTCGTCGAGTTAGAGCTCAACCCCCAAATAAGCATAATCCAGCTTGTCCATGGGGTCAACTCTCTCGCAATCCCTACCCACTCCAATCCCCACACTGTATTAACAAGGATAAAGGATACCCCCTCGGAAACCGATGAGTCGTCCCGCGAGAGCAGCGAGCCTTTAACTCCCGATGATTCCTCAGCCGGCGATTCGCGCAAGATCCGCGCATCCGACCTGCTTGAGATGGGTGATATGAGCAATCAGTACGACCTTGATGATCCCATCTTCGAGCAATACAAGTCGGTCTTCGAGAAGTTCAAAGAGCCTACCGCAGAGGAGGCCGCCAAACAACTAGAGAAGCCAGAGATCTACTATGAGGCCGACGATATTCCCGATGAAGAGGAAGAGAACTCCAAGAGGATCTCCAAGAAAGAGAGGAAGCGTCAGGAGACCTTGTCGGTAGCTGAGTTGAAGGGATTGGTCAAGAAGCCCGAGCTCGTTGAATGGACCGATGTGTCATCATCAGACCCCGTCCTTCTGCTCGCTCTCAAAGGCTACAAGAACGCTGTGCCTGTGCCTAGCCACTGGAACCTCAAGCGCGAGTACCTCTCCTCCAAGCGCGGTATTGAGAAGCCGCCGTTCGCTCTTCCCAAGTTCATCGCGGAGACGGGCATTTCAGAGATGCGCGATGCTGTTCTTGAAAAACAGGCCGACATGACCTTGAAGCAAAAGCAGCGCGAGCGCGTCCAGGGAAAACTAGGCAAGATGGATATCGACTACTCAAAGCTCTACGATGCCTTTTTCCGCCGCCAGACCAAGCCTGAGTTGACCAAGTATGGCGAGGTTTACTACGAGGGCAAGGAATACGAGACCAACTTACTCCATCTCCGGCCTGGCGAGCTTAGCGACGAGGTTAGGGAGGCACTTGGCATGGCCCCCGGGCATCCACCTCCGTGGCTCATCAATCAGCAACGCTTCGGTCCGCCACCTACTTATCCGAACCTGAAGGTTCCTGGCGTCAACGCGCCCATTCCTCCCGGCGCTTCTTGGGGGTATGCACCTGGTCAATGGGGAAAGCCTCCTCAGGATGACCAGGGTCGTCCTCTTTTCGGTGGTGATCTTTTCGGAACGAATATTCTGGAGGAGAACCAGCAGTCGACTCAGCTTGGAGAACCCGTCGAGCGAGCTCCTTGGGGAGTGCTTCGACCTGAAGGTGAGAGTGAAGACGAGGAGGAAGATGACGATGAGGACGATGAAGAGGAGGAGGACGACGACGAAGAGGAGGAACATGAGGCGGCCGAAGATATGAGCGGCGTCCAGACGTCCATGTCTGGTGTCACGCCTGCCATGCCAACTGAGATTGGCGGAACCGAGAGCATTGGCGGTGAATTCACTCTGCGGAAGCAGCGTGCAGGAATCGCGACCGAAGAGCCCGGTGCACGACGGAGCGCCTACCAAGTGCTCGAACAAAAGGAAATCCAGTCGACTGGTTTCTTTGGTGGAGAGCACGCCTACAATCTCGATACTGCCCGGCGTGATACGTTTGGCAACGACAGCCAGCGCAAGCGCAAAGCTGGCGACATTGACGTATCTGTCGATGTGGATGCTCTTGAGGACGGCAAGCTGGACAAGGAGGCATTGAGGAAGCATTATGAAGCTCAAAAGAAGGCGGAAGCCGCTGGTCAGTACCAGAGCATCGACCAGGACGACCTGGCCGCTATGCTCGCGGATGAGAGTCGCAAGAGGCAGAAGATGGAGGAGAAGCGCAGCAGGCGTTAGGCTTGATGCTCACCGTACTTGATGTGCGTAATGCATGGGTGAGTGCAGCAGATGGACTGGCGGTTTTTGTAAAGATACCACGGATGAAGATTGCATGGAGTCTGGTTTTTTCCCGATGAGACGGCGTTATGGGGGGGCATCGACAAGGTTTTCCACGGGTCAGGTCAGTCATACGGCGCATCAGCATATTGGTCAGGACGCCACGAGCGTCCGGATAGGCGAAGGGTTCGGTGCATGCAAAGATCAAGATACTCCAGCCAGTTCGAAGATGCGTGGCTGAAATGGAACTGAGTAAATGATAATTTGAAGATCACGGTCAAGAGTGCAGGGCTGCCATTTGGATGAGGCAGAAACAGACTGTGACGAAGAAAAGATGCAAATGGGTTTGTTAAGAAAGCGGATTGTGTTGAAGTCAAAGATTAGCCTGGGCCGATTTTAACTTGTAGGGCTCGTCCATCCTGGCCATCGCGAGCCACTTTGCCAACACATTTTGATGGCTACACGGTGGTGATTGGACAAGAGCGATGCTGGGTGAGAACGCAGCCTGGTTGGGCGGTTGGGTTAGTCGTTTGCGGATCTGTAACTCACGTGATCGCTCGTCGCCGCGCTTGGCTCCAGGGCTTGAACTTCACTTTTTGCACGCAGACCCAACCTCGAACAAACCAACTTCACCACCCCGCACCTGCGGCTCTCTCATCCTTGCTATTTCTCACAGCCCTCGCGCTAGTTGGTGGACGCTTCAAAAATCTACGCCAGCCGACGGCGTCCACAATCGCCTGGTTGCCAATATGGATAGAAGCAGAAGCAGAGACAGAGAGCGAGACCGCGAACGGAGGTTAGCCGGTCCCTACCGCTTCAACCCGCCCCCGGAACGCGACGATACCAGCCTCAGACCTTCAACGGGTGGTCATGGACAGCCTCCTACTGACACTGGTCATAGGGATGACAGGTACTCCAATACCTATCGGCCTCGTTCTCCTGGTCCTCGAATCGATAGTTATCGTTCGGCTCGCTCTCCACCTCGTCGCGGCCCTCCCATCGGCGCAGACACATACACCCCAGCAAGCCGGTCTTCGCGTCCCCGCAGTCGGTCCCCAACCTATCGTCGCAGGTCTCGCAGCCCTCCCAGGCGAGACGATGACCGCTGGAGGGCAAGGCCGCGCTCGCCGCCGCGCCGAGGATACTCTCCCCGCCGGGACGATTTCAGGAGCGATCGTGGCCGCTCACCTCGTCGCGATGCGTATGATTCCTACACGCGCTCACCGCGCCCTCGCGAGAGGTCTCCTCTGCCCCGAGACCGGGACCCGTCGCCTGCTAGAAGCCGTGGATTGAGGTCTCCTCCGCGTTCCAACCGGTACGACGAGCCTCGCTCCCGTGCGCACAGGTCAATACCAGAGCTCCCCTTCCGGCCTTCACCTACTAACTTGGACAGCCCATACCGTCGCTACTCTCCTGCACGCGACACTCGCGATTTCCGTCGTCGCTCTCCCACTCCTAGGCGTGACCGGGAACGTGACCGGGAGCGCGATCGCGCAGACTCGTACACTGCGGACACATGGCGCCGGCGGTCCCCTTCCCCGGCCAGGCAAGCATACGCTTCTCACGATGTGTCTGGCAGGGAGTCGGCTGCAACCTCGCGGCGCTCCTCCCCTCCACCCATTCATCCCAGCAGGGCTGGCCTCGTCGTAGCAGAGGATCGACCCATTCGAGACCCGGCCTCTGCTCCTAGGTCACCTTTCCGAGAGCGAGAAGCCGATCGTGAACGCGAATTCCCTCGTGAGCGAGAACGTTCTCCCCCTCGACACCGCGATACTCCCCCCACTGGTCCGCGCGGAGACAGGGATTTTGCCCCACCCACCGGGCCTTCAGCAAACTACCGCAACGGAGACAGTGGCTTCTCTAGGGCTCCTCCAACTGGTCCTGCAGGCCGCGGCTATCCCTCGCCAGCCATCTCGCCACCTGCTGGACCGGCCAACCCTACCGCACAGGCTCCTACCTACCCGCGCAACAGCAACCCTGTGCTCGCTGCACCTACTCGTCCCCGGGGTAATGCTCGCGGTGGATTTCCTTATGAGCCAACCCGCGATTTCTCGGGTCCTCCTCCCCGCCGTGGTTCAGCGCATTGGGGCGGTGGTCGAGGTGGTCCTGGTGGGTTCTATGGTGGCCCTCCGTCTGGTCCTCGCGGCCCCGCAGGTGGTCCCGCTCCCTTTGCTCCACCTTTCCGTGGTTCTAGTAATAGCACGTCGACTACATATCCTCGCACACAGCGCTTCCGCGACCACCTGGCTGACCTCCCCAAGGAGGTTCCTGGCGGCCAAAAGGCTCCAGAGCTGTACGACAAGAGCAAGATTCTCAAGCTGGAAGACGAGGCACGCAAGTTGCGAGAGTTGATCGAAGCCAAAGAGACGGTAAAGAGGCAGCGCCTGAAGGAGTGGGATACACTGGAAAAGGATGCGCAGAACGCGGCTTTGAGGGCAGACCTTGCTGAGCAGCAGCTGCGGTCATTGAACGGAGATGGAGATGCCGGTGGCGCAGCTTTCTGAGCCCCTCAAAACTCGACGAATGGAACAATAGGTGGCTCTGTCAAGGGCTTGGGGAGTGGTCTTTGCTTTAGGCTGGCACTCATGAAGGAGATATGGAGACGACTTGAAGAACGATCTAAACATTGTGTACCCGAAATCAGGTTACGCAGCTATTCGATGATAAGAGCTTTATATGGAGGAAGCGCCCAACTCCATTTCGATTGGAACCCTCTTTTTCCTTTGCAACGCGAGTCTTGACCCCAGAAGAGTTTCTTTTCACCCTGCAAAAGGTTGGAATGATTTCTTGGGCGAAACCACAAGGCTGGGGAAAAAGGTATGAGTCTGATGGGATGGGGACAAGATCACTACTGAAGGTTGTGACCGGGTGCTATGAGATATACTCTGGCTTTTGGCGGCATGGTAGGCGTTTGGAAGGGGGGTTTGAGGACCTCATAGACCTGCCTATAGCTTAATTTACCTCACGAAATGGATGACCATTAAAACTTTAGTCGTTTTTTTCCTGTTGTGTGTTGTGAGGCTTTGCTGAATGGGTTGGGATTGTTTTGTTTGGCTCAACAAGTTTGGGCAGGGTGAGCTTGAGGATGGATGGAGTTGTAGTGTAAGCGGCGTTTACCCTGTAGTTTAACTTCACTGCTTTTAAGAAAAAAAAAGTCTTTGGATGTTAATTTCTATGAAGACATATTGTTCTGGAATCTTCTCATTAGATGCAGGCTCCAGTGCCCACGAGGTCGTCCTGCAGGGCCTGGGAGCTCTTGCCTGGGCCGAGGCGGGCTTAGCGCTGATTGGTTCCCCACCCAAGCTTTGACTCGCCGCTGCTGCAGCTGCTGCGGACGCTAAAATAATTTATCGACATCCCACCGTCGCGCCTCTCTTCCTTTTGCCTGCAACACCTACGCCTTGGACTGTCGCGTGCCACAAGTATGGCAGACAGAAGGGTTAGTACTTCGCGACACTACTAAACACACCTGTCTATCATGCTAACCCCTTCAAGGAACCAGCAAAGGCGAAGAAGCCGAGGCCGGTCCCGCGCGGGGCAAAAGCACCCGTTGGACCATCGCCGCTTGCGACGGAGGTGCAGGCTGAGGATATTGTAATCCCTTCCACGTCACCCAATGAGGCACTACCTGACAATCATCAGTCCAAACCGGCAAAGGACGAGTTTTCCGCCCTCCTCGAGCCCTTCTACTACGGCAAGTCCTTGACGGACCCGATCGATACCGCGAGAGACAAGTGGAATCTGCTGCCAGCCTTTTTGAAGGTCAAGGGTCTGGTCAAGCAGCATCTTGACTCATACAATCACTTTGTCGACGTCGAACTCAAGAAGATCATCAAGGCGAACCGATTCGTGCGGAGCGACTTCGACCCCAAGTTTTTGCTCGAATACACCGACATCCGTGTCTTGGGTCCCAACAGGCAGGAAGAAGATGACCTCGACAACCATGAAAGCAAAGTCACGCCAAACGAATGTCGCCTGAGAGACATGACCTACGCCGCGCCCATCGTCGTCGATATCGTCTACACCAGGGGAAACACCAGGGTTAGGCGAACTGGAGTTCGCATCGGTAGACTGCCCGTCATGCTCAAGAGCAACAAGTGTGTGCTTTCTGGAAAGAATGATGACCAAATGGCTCGGTTGAGTGAGTGCCCGCTTGACCCGGGCGGCTACTTCATCACGCGCGGTCAAGAGAAGGTCATTCTTGTGCAAGAGCAGCTGAGCAAGAATCGTGTCATTGTCGAGAGCGCAAAGGGAATCATGCAGGCGAGCGTTACCAGTTCTACGCACGAGAGGAGGACCAAGACATATGTCATCCAAAAGAAGGGGCTCATGTTTCTGCGTCACAACACTCTATCCGAGGAGATTCCCATTGTCTTCGTCATGAAGGCGCTTGGAATACATACGGACCGGGAGATTGTTCAAATGGTGGCTGGCGAAGATGAGGCATACCAGGACAACTTTGCGATTAACTTCGAAGCCTGCGGTAGAGAGAACGTCCACACGCAAGGGCAAGCATTGGAGTACATTGGTCATAGGGTCCGTTTAACGAAGAAGCCTCTGGGCCAATCCCGTGCACGCAACTATCACTACGAGGCCATCGAATGCCTCTCGAACGTCGTTCTCCCTCACGTCCAAGTCCAAGGCACCGACTTCCGCACCAAGGCAATCTACATTGCGTCCATGGCACGTAGAGTCATCATGGCGATCCAGGACCCCAAACTCGTGGACGACAGAGATTACTTGGGTAACAAGCGCTTTGAGTTATCCGGGCAAATGTTGTCCCTTCTCTTCGAAGACCATTTCAAGAGGTTCAACCATGATTTCAAGCTCAGCATCGACAAGGTCCTCAAGAAGCAGAACCGGGCGCAGGAGTTTGACGCTTATTCTCACTTTAGCGTGCACAAGAATCACATTACCATGGGCATCGAGCGCGCCATCGCCACCGGAAACTGGAGTCTGAAGCGTTTCAAGATGGAACGTGCTGGTGTAACTCACGTCTTGAGTAGACTGAGCTACGTCGCTGCTCTGGGTATGATGACTAGGATAAGCAGTCAGTTCGAGAAGACGCGAAAAGTTGCCGGACCGCGTGCTTTACAGCCTTCGCAGTTTGGTATGCTGTGCACGTCCGATACCCCAGAAGGAGAGGCCTGTGGTCTGGTCAAGAATCTTGCCCTGATGACCCACATCACCACGGAAGACGACGAGGAGCCGATCCACAAGATGATCTTCCACCTTGGTGCAGAAGACATTCGCATACAGACCGGAACGGAGATTCATGCTGAAGGTAGCTATTCGGTCTGCCTCAACGGAACGCCGATCGCGACTACCGCCACCCCAAAACGCTTTCTCGATAACTTCCGACACCTCCGCCGCACGGGACGCGTCTCCGAATTTACGAGCATCCACATTAATCATGATTTCAAGGAACTCCATGTTGCGACTGACGAAGGTCGCATCTGTAGGCCCATGATCATTGTCGAAAATGGACGCTCCAAGGTGACCAAGCGATATCTTTCGGCACTACGTAAAGGATCTTTGGAGTTTGATGATTTCCTGGTGCGAGGACTCGTGGAGTACCTGGATGTCAATGAGGAAAACGATTGTATGATCGCTACGTACGAGAGTGATATCACTGGCAGCACCACCCATCTCGAAATCGAGCCGTTCACTATCCTGGGGGCTGTCGCCGGCTTGATTCCGTACCCTCACCACAACCAGTCTCCTCGAAACACGTACCAATGTGCTATGGGCAAACAAGCTATTGGTGCCATTGCATATAACCAGTTCAAGAGGATTGATACGCTCTTATATCTCATGGTTTACCCGCAAAAGCCGATGGTCAAGTCTCGCACCATTGAACTCATCAAGTACGACAAGCTGCCTGCTGGACAAAACGCCACGGTCGCTGTCATGTCTTACTCTGGTTACGATATTGAGGATGCTCTCGTTTTGAACAAAGCCTCTTGTGATCGTGGGTTTGGGCGTTGCCAGGTATTCAAGAAGAGCGTTGCTCCCCTCAAGACATATGCCAATGGCACGTCTGACATTATCAATGCGGGCGCTGTCAACAAGGAAGACAAGACGCACCAAGCCATCGGCGAGGATGGAATCGCCCAGGCAGGTGCCCGACTGCACAAAGGAGACGCATACTTGCTCAAATCAGTACCCATGGACACGGCCACGACGGGGCGAAACATTCAGTATAAGAATGCAGCTGACAAGTATAAGCTACCAGATCATGCATATGTCGACCAGGCGTGCATCACGGAGAACGAAGCTGGAACCACTCTAATCAAGCTATTGATGAGACAGACACGTCGGCCGGAACTGGGTGACAAGTTCTCTTCCAGACACGGACAGAAGGGTGTCTGCGGCCTCATCTCCCCGCAAGAGGACATGCCCTTCAACGACCAAGGCATCAGCCCGGACATCATCATGAACCCGCACGGTTTCCCCTCTCGAATGACAGTCGGCAAAATGATGGAGCTCCTCTCGGGCAAAGCGGGCGTCCTGAACGGCACGCTCGAGTACGGCACCCCCTTCGGCGGCAGCAAAGTCGTCGACATGGCCGAAATCCTCGTCCGCAAGGGCTTCTCGTACACGGGCAAGGACTACCTCACGTCAGGCATCACGGGCGAAGCCCTCCAGTTCTACGTCTTCTTCGGCCCAATCTACTACCAGAAGCTGAAGCACATGGTCCAGGACAAGATGCACTCGCGCTCCCGCGGACCCCGCACCATCCTCACCCGCCAGCCCACCGAGGGCCGTGCAAAGGACGGCGGCCTGCGCCTCGGCGAAATGGAGCGCGATTGCCTCATCGCGTACGGCACCAGTCAGTTGCTGCTCGAGCGCCTGATGCTGAGCTCGGACGCGCACAATGTCGATGTCTGCCATAAGTGTGGCCAAATGTGCTCCATGGGGTATTGCATCATGTGCTCGACCGAGGAGAATGTGCGGCCACTCAAGATTCCGTATGCGGCCAAGTTGCTCATTCAGGAGTTGACGGCCATGAATGTCAAGGTGGTTATTGGGCTGGAGGATGAGTTTCCGTATGAGGGGGGTATGTAGATGCAGAGGGGGTGGGTGTTGATGTTGCATTTTCCCCGGAGTACTTGGGCATAGCGTGTGCTGGATCGGCGGATGGAGTTTGCGGGGGCCTTTCTTTCTTTTTCTCTCTTTTTTTTTACTTTCTGTCTTCTTTCTATTTGCATACCTGGTGGCGCTTGGGAGGTCGGAGGAGCCTCTTTTCCCCTCACGTTCCTCTTGGCCATCTGAGAATCCCCTTGGATACCTCTAAAAGGTTTTGGTGTATGATAAGCTCCCGATTGGGAATACAAGGAATCACGACTTTACACGGCACATGCCACCTGCGTCACAAATCAGCCACAACCAGTTCACCACATCAAGTGATTGATGGATTTCATAAGCATTAAGTTTTCGTCTCATTCATGACTGGCGCTTCACATCTATCCGTGAAGGCGCGCGTACGATGAGTGGGATATCTTTCTTCATCTCTTCATTCCTATCGTTCCTCTTGTTCCTCTTGTTCCTCATGTTCCTCATGCTTCGCGTCCGGTGCCTTGCTGATTGCACGCCACAGCTGGGCCTTTGTATCTCTGTCCACCTTGATGTACGATAGGAACAAGTGCGGGCGGGCCAGCAAAAACGCCATCCTATCACTCGGCGCAGTGTAATTCATAATGGCCTCGTTGAGCTCCGTGGGCAGCGTATCGCATGGCGGTTTCTTGACCACCGACTGGGATTTCGCATGCGCCCGCATGATGCTGCGGTAATTATCTATCGTCAGTGATGGCACGAGGCCATGAATATGTAGGAAGGGCCAGAGGATAACGGCAAAATTGGCATAGTCCTTGACTTGTAGGTATTGGATTATCTCTAGTATGAGTTCGGCGGGGAGGCTTCGAATTTCTCTTCCCGGTGGAGGCGGCGGCGGCGGCGGTGGTGGTGGAGGAGGGGGAGGAGGCGCACCGGCAGCTGCGGCCATCACAGCCTCGTTCAGTCGGCGTGTGGCTTTGGCTGCGGCTCTGCAGCAACTGAGAGTATCCACCGATATATAAACCCCGAGAGAAACCAAGCACCTATTGCGACTACCGTGATGTAGCCTCCGACCGGGGCAAGGGAGCGCGGAAGGACGTTGAAGATGAAGGGATCAAGAACTACAAATGTCAGTCGTGTGTCGAGGAGAAGAAAAAAAAAAGTCGCTGGCTGACGTACTGATATCGACATCGACTGCGGGTGGGTGTTCCATCAAGGTGCGGTTGGTCGAATAATATGACGCCGCAGCCTGGATCCGAAGAAATAATATGGCTTGCGAGGACGGCGGGGCTTCGCGCTTGTCCAGGTCAGCGTCCTCCAGGGCAGGGTCTTGACGCTGCTCGCTGTAGCGAGCAAGTGAGGATATGAGATCTGGCGTGTCGAACACTTGGGTGAGAGAGAAAGTGTCCAGCCAGAAGTCGGTGGGTTGCTACTGCGGTGTCAGTAATGTTCATGCCAGACAAACAAAGGACAGTCCCAGCTGCGGCGGCTGCAGCAAGGCGCACAGCGCATGCACGCGGGCAGAGAAGCGCAAAAAAGACATACAGTGGCAGGCCAGCAGATTCGGACCTCGTACCTCTGGCCAACGTCCAGGTCTCGCAGGACGTACCAGGAGTCGAGGCCGTGGGGCGCGGCAGCGGAGGGGAACTGCACGGGCAAGCGCGTCTCCAGTATGGGCGACAGCAAGGGCGAGAGCGGGTGCAGAAGGAGGTTGTCTAAGCTGGGGTGGACATTGGGAGGGATGGTCACAGGGCTGGGGCCTAGGAAGATGGCCTTCTCGACGTTGGCATTCACCGTCCAGGCGAAGTGTGTGACGAGGGCGAGCAGGCCGGCAATGGGGCGCATCTTGTGCGGGCAGCAGCAGCAGCAGCAGCGGGAGCAGCACAGTCACGGGGCCGAGGAGGGAGACGAAAATAGAGAAGGGAATGTGGCGAGCTGCGCAGCATTCTCTCACGGGAGCGCCGGCGGATCCATTGGACAATGGGCGGCTGTTGGTGGACAGGACGAGGTGTTGATGTCGGGAGATGCAAGAGTCTCGCCTAGCATAACTCCAGGCGGCAGCTTCTGGAGCTGTTAGCGGGTGGCCCGAGCGCCTTCCGTGTGTGTTTATGAGTAGTTTTCTCTCCCGACTCGACAACACTCCAACACCACGACCGCCCGTGCCCGATCAATCCGCCCGCCCACCGAGATCAGTCCCCAGAGGCCCTGCGTCTCGCATTCAGATACCCCAATTCCTAGTCCGCCCTCCGTCCACCATGAGAGAAGTCATTAGCTTGAACGGTACGCCACCCCACACGTCGCACGCGCCTTGACCGCCTTAAGCGGGACATCCCAGACATCCAGCCCCATACTGACTGTGAGCGTGTATAGTCGGCCAGGCCGGTTGCCAGATCGCGAATTCGTGCTGGGAGGTGAGTTTGGGCCAAAAATCCCCGTCGCCGCGCCCACCATGCCGCCGCCGGGCGAAAAGGAGGGGGCATATGCGGATGCCTTGGCTATGGGCTTTTTTGCTAACCTGACAAATCACAGCTCTACTGCCTCGAGCACGGCATTCAGGTACGTGGAAACCCAGACAGACTGCTCTGCCTGCCTTCTCAACTAACATCGCCCGCCAGCCCGACGGTTACCTCACCGAGGAGCGCAAAGCCGCCAACGACGATCACGGCTTCAGCACTTTCTTCTCCGAGACTGGTAAGCAACCACATCGCGATAAGGGTACCACGCAACTGACACGCTCCGCCAGGCCAGGGCAAATATGTTCCCCGTACCATCTACGCCGACTTGGAGCCCAACGTCGTCGATGAGGTCCGCACCGGCGCCTACCGCTCCCTGTTCCACCCCGAGCACATGATCACTGGCAAGGAGGATGCCTCTAACAACTATGCCCGTGGCCACTACACCGTCGGAAAGGAGCTCATCGACCAGGTCCTCGACAAGATCCGCCGTGTTGCCGACAACTGCTCGGGTCTGCAGGGTTTCCTCGTTTTCCACTCCTTCGGTGGTGGAACCGGTTCCGGTTTTGGTGCTCTGTTGATGGAGCGTCTGTCCGTTGACTATGGCAAGAAGTGCAAGCTCGAGTTCTGCGTGTACCCTGCCCCCCAGAACGCCACCTCGATCGTCGAGCCATACAACTCCATCCTGACCACTCACACCACCCTGGAGCACTCCGACTGCAGCTTCATGGTTGACAACGAGGCCATTTACGACATTTGCCGCAAGAACCTCAACATCGAGCGTCCCAACTACGAGAACCTGAACCGTCTCATCGCTCAGGGTATGTCAGGCCATGTACACACATGGTTGCCTTCGCTAACTCTGCCATAGTTGTCTCCTCCATCACTGCTTCTCTGCGCTTCGACGGATCCCTCAACGTCGATCTCAACGAGTTCCAGACCAACTTGGTGCCCTACCCCCGTATTCACTTCCCTCTGGTCGCCTATGCTCCTGTCATCTCAGCCGCCAAGGCCGCCCACGAGGCCAACTCCGTTATGGAAATTACCAACGCTTGCTTCGAGCCTAACAGCCAGATGGTCAAGTGTGACCCCCGCAACGGCAAGTACATGGCCACCTGCCTGCTGTACCGTGGCGACGTCGTCACCAAGGACCCCCACGTCGCCATTGCACACCTCAAGACCAAGCGCACCATCCAGTTCGTCGACTGGTGCCCTACCGGTTTCAAGATCGGTATCTGCTACCAGCCTCCTCAGGTCGTCCCCAACGGCGACCTCGCCAAGGTCGACCGCGCCGTCTGCATGTTGTCCAACACGACTGCCATTTCCGAGGCCTGGTCCGCTTTGTCGCACAAGTTCGACCTCATGTACTCCAAGCGCGCCTTCGTCCACTGGTACGTTGGTGAGGGTATGGAGGAGGGTGAATTCTCTGAGGCACGTGAGGACTTGGCTGCTCTCGAGCGCGATTATGAGGAGGTTGCTGCCGACTCGCTCGAGGGCGAGGAGGGTGTTGAGGCCGAGTACTAAAGCCGCTTAGCGCGGTGACGTGGCGAACAGTTCACTATTGTTGAAGGGCCGGTTCTCGTCGGTTGGAGCGTAGCACCGTCTTGATGAGAATTAGAGCTTTTGGCGATACTGGAGTTTATTAGGACTGTGAGCACGCATGGAGTCTCGCGACAGGAACTTGGGTGAATTGCACTTTCTTTGTTAGCCTTCTTTAATGCGATACACTAGTAAATTGATCCATTGGTCTTGATATAACTTTTAATGTATCAAGCCCAGCGCTTCACGCATTCTTCAATCTCCGGTACCTTGCATGGTAAGATTTGTTTTGTTGAAAAAAGCCAAAGCGTGCATAACACGAGCCGTTAAATTGAATATGGACACAACCACCACCGCTACTATTGAATGATTAACCTAGCCTACCCAACCACGCCCATCATGCTACACAAAAGACATAACTCGTACGGAAAACCCGGAACCCGCTCCTAACGCCCTGACCGACACGTGCACCCCTGCGTCCTTCCGTCTCCGTCTACTCCTCATCCTCATCATCGAGCCCCACAATCTTTTTCTCGGCCAAATCGCGAATCTTCTCGCCGAGCACCTCGCGGCCGTACCTCTGCGCGACCTTGCCTGCGAGATCGAGCATCTTGCCATTGGCGTCGCGCATGAGCGTGACGAGCTCGAGGGCCTTCATGCCATGGTCCTCGCCGGCGAGGCATTCGAGGCCGAGGAGCTGGAGGAGGGCGCGGTCGATCTGGAGCTCGAGGTCGGTGAGGAGCTGGCGCTGGGTGGGGGAGGGGCGGGTGTGCTGCATTGCCGACGCGAGCTGGGCGTGCAGGGTGGATGCGAGGACAAAGGTGTGTTCGTGGGCGGCGGCGTCATTTTTCTTCTTGGTTGCGCTGGGGCCGGCGTCGTCTTCGTCGTCGTCGTCGGAGAGGTCCATTGCGTTTTCGGCGGCGGCTTTGGTGGCTTTGTCTTCTGCGGAGGAGAGGGGGATTTCGAGGTCGAATTCTGAGAGCATGGGCACGGGGAAGGAGGGGTATTTTTCCTGGCCTTTGAGGATCATGCAGTGGAATTTGAGGTTGGAGGAGGCGTCCTGCGCGACGGCTACGGGCCAGTAGGTTTCCTGCTTGTTGCCCGAGGCGAGGCGCGAGAGGCACTTTGTGTCGAGCATGGGGACCCAGCGGGCCTGGCCGTTTGTGCGCCAGTGCAGCAGAGTGAGGAGGACGCCTGATGAGTCGTAAATGTATGGGTCGCCCTCTGAGGAGAAGAAGACGGAGGTGAGTGTCGTATCAGGCGGGAGCGCGACGATGTCTTCGGATTGGTAGACTTCGTCACGTTTGACGTTTTCGATTGTGTATAGAAGCTGGCATTTGCCGTCGCCCGAGACGGGTCCGTTGCCGATGGTAAGAATGTAGTCGCGCCAGGCGGCACATGTTACTGCTGGAGAGCTCTTTTGACGGTACACCCGAATTGGGAGGCCGAAGAGAGAGTATATCCTCACATAGTTTGTCGACGTGGTGACGACCACATACGAATCTGATAGCGCGATTGCTGTGACGGACTCGCCCGCAGGTAGATTGGTCCGCCAGTCTGTCCTGGTCGTCCACGTCTCGTGCGGCCGGTAGTATATCATAGCTGGGTTGCCAGATTTTGGCTGACAGGAGAAGAGAGTGCCGTGCTCACTCAGGGCAGCCTTGTCGTAAAGAAAAACATCTGTGAAGTGGAAGTTTTTGTGCGTGTAAGAGTCGTAAAAGTTGACCGTCACTGTATGATGTTGTGATTCTTGCGAGACGGTATAGACGTAGCCAGTGATGGTACAGCAGAGGAAGCGACGGTCTCCACGCCATGGTGTACTGCCTGGCTGGAAAGGCTCATGGATCTGGGGTTGGAAGACAGCTGACGGATATGCTCGACGCTTGTTGGAGTTTTGCAGAGAGTCCAAGTGACCATTGGTGCGCTTTCCAAGACCATTTGCAGGGGCTGCATACCCAGCACCATCGTCATCAACTACGAAGTCACCCATTTCTTCGTCCCCCGCGCCCTCTTCATCATCGTCGGCGTAATCTGGGCCAAGAAGATCATCCAACGAATCCGGGGTTCCCGCCCGCTCCCTTGGTCCGCGTTCGGGGAGAGTTTGCTGTACTCCTTGAGCTGGATGCGTGGTTGCATTTGCAGCCCGCCCCTCGGAAGGATTGTGGAAGAGAGGGGCGGGCTGGGTAGGCTTCGACAAAAGGGTAGTATGATCCTCGGGCACAAATTCATCGTGGATATACAGCTCACCATCGCTGTTGGTGTAGGACAGGATGTTCTCTGTCGGATGCCAGGCCATCGACAGAATCGTGGTCTTTACATCTTCGTACTTCTTGAGCAATTTCTGCGTCTTGGTATCCCAAAGGCACAGATTCAAGTCGCTTGATGTGGTTGCGAGCAGAGCACCGTTAGGAGACCATGCTGCTGCTGTGATATCGGCCGAATGGCCTGTCCTGAAAACCCGCTGGCGCTCCCAATCGTTGGTGGACATGACTTGAATCTCTCGGAGAGCTGTGGGGGTCGCAAAAGCTGTGCCATCTGGATGCCACAAGACCTTTGAGCTTGAATCAGCCTCTGGGTCCAAACTCTTAATCATGCCATCTATCTTCTGGATCATTTCCGGTTGTTCTCCGTCCAGGTCGTACATGTAGATATTCCCGTCGGTACAGGACACTGCGAGGCGACTTCCCGTCTTGTCGAAAGAGACGTGCTTTACGGCGCGGTATTGATCCCGTAGCATGCGGACCTGGGTCATGTCTTTTGTGTTCACGACTTTTACAACGAGCTCACTATCAAAGGTCAGTATCTCGGATTCAACAGGGCTAAGTAGACGTACTCGCTCGCAACAGCAAGCCAATTGCCATCCGGACTCAGTGCGACGTCTCTGACCGGCAACGAGGTCCTGACTAGCATCTCTTCAAATTTACCATTTTCAAGGGAATATTTACTGACGGTTCCGTCTTCGGAACCAGCGATGAAGAAGCCATTCTGTTCCAAATCAGCAGCTATTCCAACCAAGTGTCAAGGCCTCACGTACGCCTGCAACAAGAGCTGTGTTGTTTTCCTGACAATCATCCACATTTGTCGGCTCGTCATCTGATCCCGTCGTGAAAATGCGGCAGTAATTGTCTACGCCAGCCGTGATGAGTTTCTTGCCGTTTGGCGTGTAAGCCAGAAAGGTCGCGCCGGGAGTGTCTGCGTATTTCAATAAGCTTCATAGATATTTCTGGTATCCCATAGACACTCACGAGCCTGTCGACCGCGCAATCGCTGTGTTTGGGCCATGATGATGGATGTGGTGACGAGCGTGAAAGTCGCGTTTCGCGCTCTTCGCGTTCTTCGCGTTTCCAACTAGGTCGCGTAAAGTGGCTAGGCGGTCCGTGCACAGCCTGCCAGCCAGCGCTAGAGAGTACATAGCTCCCGAGGGCCACCGCGATTCACCCTAGAGCCTAACAACTCACAGATCGAATATGGCGAAAATCAACCTTGGAGGTTCAACGAGGAATCTCTTCCGGTTCCTCGACTTACCAACCGACATACGGATTATGATCTACCCATACATTCTGGACTGGCCACTTACTAAAAACAAAATCCAAGAAGACCCTAATCATTTCAAGTTCACTTGTCCTTCTATTCTTCTTATTTGCAAGCAAATCAAAGAAGGAGTATTCGGAGAACTCCTTCTTAAGCCGCTGAAGCTTCCACAGTTGATTCTGTTTAGGAACAAGAGGCGCGGACATTATGCAGCGTCCCCACTGAACTTGATGCATGTTGTGAAAGCGCCGCGTCTCATCATTCCTGTTACCACTCTTCTGAAAGCCCAAAAGATGGAACTATCTATAGCATATTCTGACGTTAAGAATTACCGGCTCTTGGAGACTATGGATGAGATGCTCTGTTGTACCTGGCGTCTAAGCACTCCTAGCTTGCGAAAGCTCACACTCCGCTTTATGCCTGACGTATTCAATATACCCCTGAGCCATATTTATATGGGTGGTTTAGCAAGGCAATACGGGCGATAGTAAAGCGTCAATACAGTTTCATGATTGGAATGCTCCCTAGTGATTGTGAATTGGTCATTTTAGGGGCCAATGAAGAAGCTGAGCGTTATCTAAGGAATAAGGTAATTGTCTTTCTATTACCCTTACAAACTACTGACTGTGTTTGAAAGATCGACCATGAAAACCTGAAGGATCTTTTTGTGCCGCTCTTCGATGGGCGCTGTGTCCTCAGAAACAAAGACCTGGGCACCTTCTGTTTTTGTTGCGGGAAATGGTAATTAGTGTGCTAGAGTCGTCTACTTGCGCTTTTTGCAGCGATAAGTTATTGGAAAAACCAGAAGCCGACTGAAAAACGGTGCATCAGTATAGCAGGGCAAACGTTAAGAAAGTCAGAGATGTAGGAGCTAATGTTGTGCATCTTCGGTGTATGCTGGGAGTTTACAAATGCTCTCCATGGGATTGAACAATTGAACCAACTGGATTCACATACCTAGGTGCGCTTGATCCATTGTGATGTACATATGCTTATTAAGAAGGAAATTGGAGGTGTTTACCTGAGTGATCCAGCTAGGCCTTCTAGGATCATCCATCTACTGAGCGAAGACCACGCAGATTTATTGCTAGGGTTATAGATGCATTTGAAAGGGTAGTTTTCGAGCTTAAAGCACTAGCTAAGTGTACAATATACAAGTATAGGGGTATCACGAAACGAAAGCTCATAAGCCACTACTATGCTTGAAAACACCATAAACGGTGTCGATCAATCCAATTGAAAGGGTAGTATAAATCTTGTTGCCACGTTCCTATTATTCATATGTATACTTCCGGTCTCTGCATTTATATCGTCCCTGTACTTCTTTCATCCTGCATAATTTTTAGCCTAATCCTTGCCGAAGTCATGGCTTTTATGTCAAAGGAATGAGAACAGTTGGCTCTGTTTCCAAAACTCATGACCTTTTTCTGGAAGTGTCAAGATGCCTTCATGGTTTTTTCAATATATCTATTTCAATGATCTCAGTCTTTGGTTCCTGGAGGGCGGCACGATCAATGGGTGATAGTATATAAGGATCAACGAAAAAAAAATTATATGTGAGCTGTGGAGTAAATCACGCGACAGAGACCGCTAGAGGCGTGTGTACGCTGAGATGTCTGTGTCTCAGTTAGAGAGGCGTTAGCGTAGTACACCATTGCATCTTCGATTACCGATCAAATGAACGATCAGACTTCTAAGATAACGAACTTATATTAGCAACATATTATGGGATTATTCACTAAATGCGACGAACATAAGATTGAAGCATGGTTGTTGTTGCTGGGGTAACCCTCATGCGCTATTCTGGATTAGGTTAGTCCTTTTCACCTCGCGAACCCATTAAGCAGGGACGCTGCACTTCAACCTTTCCACTCTCTCCTTCGACTCCCAAACAAATACCCCAACCCCAACCTCGAACCCTCACGCAATTGCGCCTGCCAGCAGCAGTACCTCATCATATTGCGCGATCCCACTTTCACCTACACAACCGGAATCATGTCCGCTCAACCTGATGACCACCAAATGGAGGGTGTCGAGAACCCTGCTCCCGTTGACAAGGGCAAGGGCAAGGCCGTTGCGCCCGATGCCATGGAGGAGTCTGGAGATGAAGACTCAAGCGACGAGTCTGGTGCTGAGGATACGGTACGCTTGCCCCTCGCTCCATAGGCGCCGGCGCAAAAAGCTAACAGTGTGCGCAACAGGTAGTCGAACGTACGTGACGCCCCGCACGAGCGCATGCGCGACAAATTGCGCCGCTAACGTTTGTACCAGCCGAGCCCGAGGATGAGGACACAATGGAGGAGATTGACACGAGCAACATCGTCGGATCCCGCACGCGCGGCAAGACCATCGACTACGCCAGGGCCGCTGAGGAGCTCCCCGAGGACGAGGACGATGATGATGACGAAGACTTCAACGACCCCGATAGTGAGATGAAGGACTAGGGTGCTGAGACTGTTCCGTCTCTCGGTACGTCTTCTCCTCCGCGGTCGGCCAGGCTGCCCCGCAATCGCGGTGTACAATTTGCTTAATGCGCGCAGGCTCTTGTCGGCTCGAACATACACTGAACCTTCGTCTATAACATTGGGAGTTTGCTAAGCTCCGGGTCGGGTTAATCATATACAAAAAAAAGTTGGCATTGGGCACCTTGGTGGGCGGACGAGCGCCTCTTGAGTATGGAGTCTTGGCGTGGTCCCCTGGATGCTGACTGGATGGGTGGGGTGAGCAGCGGCTGTTTGTGGTGTGTGCCTGTGTGCCACACACAGACACACACCTGACGGCATTTGGTTCCTTCCACATGCATGGTCCAACGAATCTTACGAATGAACAATCGGTATCGGATGCTTATTTGCCTTGGTGATTGCTTGTCCTTGTTTATTCTGACCTGACCTGATCTGACCTGATGGTTAATGCTCGAATGAGAAGAGCCGGGCTATTGGGTTGTTCTGTTGCCGCTGACATTTGTTTCTGGCGGAGCATGTGAAAGCGTTGTGGTAGTATACCAAAGAGTGAGCAACCAGCAGACGGCCAAGACACATAGCAAGTCGCAAAGAAGAACACGAGCACTGGACCACCAGCAAGGTATACAAAACACGGTGGCAGGGACCCTACCACCAGCAGCATGCGAAGCCGGCCACAACACATGGCCAGCAGGGCTAGCCTCGGCCCTATAAGGGACAACCAAGTCCCTGGAAAGACAAGGACGGCAACTCGAGCCTACAGAGCGATAGAATTACTACTTAAGGACATACCGCGCCAGTGGATAAAGAGGAGAACGGCCAGCAAGAAGAAGAAAAACTGGGCACCACGGTCTGCTGGATACCAGTGGCACCCTGCCTACCTACCTACCTCCCGGTCCCTCCCGCGCGCGCGCATCTCGTTAGCCCCCTCCTCCCATCCAAGGCCCTTGGACCTTGCCCAGGTAGGTACATACTGCCTCCACCCCTCCCTCCCTCGGTAAACTCGACTGCGAGTTCGGTGGCTACCTAATTTTCCGCCGCCTTGCTGCCGCAGGAAAAAAAAGGGTACTCTCCAATTGCAGTCCCCCCCCCCACGACCGCCCGCGTCGTTTCCAACCCCACGGCTGGGTTCCGGAAAATGTTCGGGGACGGGGTAAGGGAACCGGGCTAGGATAAAATTGGCGGGAGGACAGATTAGGAGATATGTGCAACGGGACTACTGTGGCTCCCTTTTTTTCCTCTCTGCACGGGAGAAGGGAGAAGAGGCAGGAGAGTGGAGTGAAGGATGGATGGATGAATGGATGGGATGGATGGGGTACCGCATCGGGCATGTCGACCATTCCGCCGCACAGGCGCGCTTTCGTCGGACAGGTCCGCTCACGGGCCTTTGGGGGCTAGGCATGCCCTCCACCCACGTTTGGCGCGGACTCGATATCTAGGCATGCACACACACGCATACTTATCCGGGAAAGGAGTTACATGGCAGCAATTGTCGAGACGGACATCCCACTCTTTTTTTTTTTTCCTTTGCCTTTGGCGCTGCCTGTTGCGCGGCAGGGTCCATTTCCGGAGAAACGGTCGGATACCTTCTCCTGGGAGGAGCGGTTCCAAGGGCCGGTGGGAATCGAGGTGGCTAACTGGCATGCTTGCGGATGCGACGTGCCCACGCCGAGATCCGGTGCTGGCTGGCTGGCTGGCTGGCTCGCTCGCTGGCTGTCAAGGCAGGGTCCAACGTCGCGTGGAGGTGGCCGCTGCCGGTTAGTGGAGTCTTACTCATGGGGGACTAGAATGCTGGGTTGCAGGGCTTAGGCCGAGCGAGCGAGCCATGGGCCGTGGGACCGAGGTCGATGCGTTTGGTCGATGCAGCAGCGTCGTGGCCGATTGATGTGGAATGCAAGTGGATTGGGGATGGACAGTTACTATTACCCTATTGCACCGAGAAGGAGATTGACTGCGAATTGCACCGAGGCGGAGGGCATACGTCACGCAGCGGCATTGCATTACGAAATCCCAATCAATAGCTCGACAATTTTTCACGTCGTTTCTACGGACTCGAGAGATTGCTTTGTTCTTTCCGGCCGGTGGGAGGGCGTGGCGGCGCTGGTCTTGGAGTGGTGGGCGCTCGGGCTGTGATTGGCCCGTCAGCCCTGTAATGATCGCTGCGTTATTGGCCAAGCAGATCTACACCCTGTGCTTTTCATTGCTTCTTCTAGATCTCCGGGTTGGAGACGGCGGCGCCTCGGCCAGGGCCTTCTCCACCAAAATTTGTCGATGCGAATTCACGGCTTGGGAGGCAAATACCGTCCCGCCATTTGCTTGTCTGTGCGGACCGGAATCCCGCGCCCAGGACGGGCGACGATTGTGCTTCAGGCCTTTTGACAGGCGGGCCACGCAACGGCCAGCAACAGGGCCAGAGCAACACTAATTGTGGGAATATGGAAAAAAACGAATTGGAGCATCACATCTGCAGGCAAGGCGTCACGCGGACAGCTGGCTCGACCGGAGCTCCTCCAACGCAGAGAGATCTCCGCCCGCGCCCCCCAGAGGGCTCCACCCCCGTGGCACAGGCTGAAGGCGAGGCACCGGCATGTATCCGTGAGCGATTCTTTCATGTCAAGCATAGGGCAGGCATAGGGCATAGGGAGAACCCGGGAGCAAGGTTTGCCTCCCACTCTCGACGCAAGCGGAATCGTGTGCACCGTACTCGCTGATGGTACCCTGGACCGCGGTGCGGCGACATGCGACGTGCGACGCTGCCTGCTCGTTAGTCCATGAGCAGGGCATCTCCGAGGGCGCGGGATAGCCTCGACTATCCGGCCAAGGCAATACGCAGGCGCGATATCGGCGGAGAGGGACTCTCGAGGCCACCGGGACTGTGTTGGCCAGGTGGAGGAGTCGTGTTCTCGTGACTCATGGAAACATCAGGCCAGGCGTGCTCCCGCCAGACTGACGGTCAGCTAGCAGAGGGCGGTTCCGGTCTCTCCCGATACATGGACATGAGGTTTGCCAAAAAGGTCCGTCCGTGGCGGGACCGGGTGGGCGGGCTGCGAGATGACGGCGGAGGGATGTGTTGTTTTTTTGGCAGCCGGTATCCATGACGAGAGAGTGAGGGCGAGAGGGTGACGCGGATGTGATGGGACGGGGGGGGAGCAGGATGGATGATGCTGGAGATGCAGCTCTCCATGGGCCAGACGCAAGCAAGCAAGCAGACAGGCAGGCAGGCAGGCGGCAGTGGTGATGTCGACGCGGCACGTTCGCGCGGTCGCCGATGCTCCGCTGGGGGCGCTGCGCAAGGCGGGGTCTTTGTAGTGTCCCGTCGTGTGCGCTGGGCCGCCTCCGCTCTTGGTGACGTTTTGGGGGCAGATAAGGGGCGTGGCAGAGGAATGACCACCGCGAATTACGGCGACAAAGCGGTCTGAGGGCAGCGCTAGGCGGCCGGGCCAATGGCAGGGCGCGGAATTACAGTCGTCGCGGGCGTGGGCCGCTGCGGCAATCTGGCCGGTGGAGTCGCGGGCTGGAGGGCGCTGGAGGGCCATGTCGGGCCCACGGTGGGCGATGGAGCAGCGCGGCGGAAAGCTGCAGCAGGGCCGCGCTTGTGCTGCACCGGGCCTGCACTGGGCCTGCACTGGGCCTGCACCGCGCCCACACCCATGCGCCCTGCTGCAGCACCGGCCTGGCCGCAAGAGGTCATCACCACATGTCAAAGCGAGTTCGGAGGCCTGCGATTCGCCTGCGCGCCGAACCATGCGCCCACCGCCCGCGCGCGCCTGGCAGAATGGGCACAATTTCGTGGGGTAGCAGGCATAGCAGGGCAAAAATTTGAACGCACGACAGAGCTGCAGGGAACTTGTTCGCGGTGAACGCCGCCAAGTCCTGGCTTCGGCGCCCCAGAAACCATCAGTAGCCCTTGATCCATAATGCCTCGAGGGCAATTGGGCAGCACGCGCGGGTCCCCGTCAGTCATGATGGCATTGTGCCTGCCCTCGACGACGACGCCGGCGCAGGACAACGCCCTTATACACGGCCATACGGGCCATGCACCAGCACGGCACTCGACCAAGCGAGCCGTTGACAGCACAGCACTGCACTGCACCGCACTGCGCCCTCCCTCTCTGCTTGAAACGAGTCTAGGTCGGGAGGTAAAGGTAATTGGCACAGTCCGAGTCCAAGTGCTAGCGTCTGGGAATTTTTGAACCCCACCTACTGTCCTGTCCTGTCCGCCGTGCCTGCCCTGCCATGCCAGCCTGAGCCAGCCTGAGCCAGCCCTCCCTTCATAAGCCCTCTGCCCACCCGCCCGCCGCTCTCCTGCTTCCCTCCTCCTTCACCCTTCTCTCTCCCACTGGAAGTTGCTTGCTGGAACACCCGCGCGTCTCCACCAAGGCCCTGTTCCACCGCCCACCCCTCCACAGTAAGTCACGCCCGCCTCCGTTCCACGCCCTCCCGCTGCACCTCCCACCACCCTGCCTGCCCCTACGCCCCTTAGCGAGCGCTCTGCTCTCATGAGAGCACAACCCCGCGCTCCCCCATTCGCCCAGTCTCTTATCAGCATATTCTGTGCCTCGTCTGCCCGCCGTCACTGGCACGTCGCGCGCATCCTCCCACCCACCCGGCGTCATAGTTGGTGGTTTGCCGCTTCGGGACGTCTGGATCTGGTGACGAAGCTTGCCCGTCATTCCCCCCTTCGAGAGGACGTGATCTTTTGGCCCACGAGCGAATCCGCGCCCTTGTATTGCGAGCCGCCGCCTTTGTGTCATTTCTGGGTCGTTGCCCCCGCTAGTCCCCCATCAATCATTTTAGAATATACTCCTCCTCGGGTCGCAAACCGCCGCAATCTCCCATATATAATCAAACTACTCGCTGGACCCGTGGGCTAATCTTGCAATTGCTCCCAGACTACAAAGCAGCAGCTCCACCAGTCACTTCCGCTTCGAGCGACCCCGCCACTCTCACGAGCCCCGCCCCCCCCCTCCTACGCAACCGTCCCACCCCCGACCTTTTTTTCCAAAAGATTCGGCCTGTTGCCGATATAATGGGTCGGGTCTCTTTCGCCGAAGATACAAAATTGCCCCAGGATACCCAGATCGAAGAGGAGCAACCATCTGTGTTTGCTTATCAAGATGGCCCCGACAACAAGTCGTGGGCGGGTACGCTGCCCTTGAAGCAGGGTCTCTATGACCCCGAGAATGAGAAAGATGCTTGCGGTGTCGGATTCGCTGCGTGAGTGTACCCCAGAGGCAAAGGATCTGTGGTCTGGCATTTTTTATTTTTTTTTATTATGTTACTGACGGTACGCAGCCACATCAAGGGAAAGCCCAGCCACAAGATTATTTCCGATGGTAGGATACCCAAGACAAATCTTAGCACGGTAGAGCATGCACTAACCAGCCGTAGCTCGTTCACTTCTCTGCAACATGACCCATCGTGGTGCCGTGGGTTCAGATGCCCGCGACGGAGACGGCGCCGGTGTCATGACCTCCATCCCCCACAAGTTCTTTGTCAAGGAGTTTGAGCGCGACCAGGGCTACAAGCTGCCTCCACTGGGCCAGTACGCCACTGGTAACCTTTTCTTCAAGCCGGACCCCCAGGTTTTGGATGAAACCAAGGCCATGTTCGAGGACGTCGCAGACCAGCTAGACCTGAGGGTGCTGGGATGGCGAGTGGTTCCTCGCGACTCCACCCTCCTTGGTCCGGCGGCACTCTCGCGAGAGCCTATTATTCTGCAGCCATTCGTTGTTCTCAAGAACGCATACGGAGAGGGCCGGACCCCTAAGCCCGAATTTGACCAGCTGTACGACAACCAGTACTTTGAGCGACAGCTATTCGTCCTGCGCAAGCGCTCTACCCACGTCATTGGCCTGCACAACTGGTTCTACATTTGCTCGCTGAGCAACAAGAACATTGTCTACAAGGGTCAGCTGGCGCCCGTCCAGGTCTACGAGTACTACCACGACCTGGTCCACGTCGACTACGAGGGCCACTTTGCTCTTGTCCACTCGCGTTTCTCCACAAACACCTTCCCCAGTTGGGACCGTGCTCAGCCTCTGCGATGGGCGGCCCACAACGGTGAGATCAACACTCTGCGTGGAAACAAGAACTGGATGCGTGCCCGTGAGGGTGTCATGAAGTCTGAGACATTTGGCGAGGAATTGGACCTCCTCTACCCCATTGTCGAGGATGGTGGTTCCGATTCCGCCGCTTTCGACAACGTGCTCGAGCTGCTCACCATCAACGGTGTACTCTCCCTGCCAGAAGCCGTCATGCTCATGGTTCCCGAGGCATGGCAAGGAAACCACTCCATGGACCCCGCCAAGCAGGCCTTCTATGAGTGGGCAGCCTGCATGATGGAGCCCTGGGACGGCCCCGCTCTCTTCACCTTCTCCGACGGCCGGTACTGCGGTGCCAACCTCGACCGTAACGGTCTCCGTCCTTGCCGTTACTACGTGACCGACGACGACCGCATTGTCTGCGCTTCTGAAGTCGGCACCATTTCCATCGAGCCCGAGAGGGTCGTGCAGAAGGGCCGCTTGCAGCCCGGAAGGATGCTTCTCGTCGACACTGTTGCTGGACGCATTGTCGACGATGCTGAGCTGAAGAAGACGGTTGCTGCCCGCCAGGACTTCCGCAGCTGGGTTGAGAGGAACTTGCTCACTCTCCCCAAGATTCTCGAGCGTGTCCCTGAGAAGGGTGTTGATCTCAGTCACACTCTCTCCGAGACTAGGCTGCAGGAGGATCCCCGCCTGCGTGCTTTTGGCTACTCCCTGGAGCAGGTCAGCTTGCTTCTGGGGCCCATGGCTGCTGACTCCAAGGAGGCTCTCGGTTCTATGGGTAACGATGCTCCTCTGGCTTGCTTGGCTACCCAGCCTCGCCTCGTGTACGAGTACTTCCGCCAGCTCTTCGCTCAGGTCACCAACCCTCCCATCGATCCCATTCGTGAGGCCATTGTCATGTCTCTGGAGACGTACGTTGGTCCCCAGGGCAATCTCCTCGAGATGGACGAGTCTCAATGCCACCGGTTGCTGCTTCCCTCGCCTATCCTTTCGCTGGAAGAATTCACTGCCTTGACCAACACCCACCGTCTGCACTCTGCATGGACTACCAAGTTTGTTGACATCACTTTTCCCAAGAGCGAGGGTGTCCAGGGCTACATGGATGCTCTTGACCGCATCTGCGATGCTGCTACCGAGGGCATCAACGACGGCAACAACATTCTCGTGTTGACTGACCGTGCTACCTCCGCTGACCGCGTCCCCGTGTCTGCCTGTCTCGCCACTGGTATGGTGCACCACCACCTTGTCCGCAACAAGTGGCGATCCCGCATTGCGCTCGTTGTCGAGACTGGTGAGGCCCGTGAGGTTCAGCACATGTGCGTCTTGGTTGGATACGGTGCTGATGCCATCTCCCCATACCTGGCCATTGAGTGTATTTTGAAGATGCACCGCGAGGGTCTGATCCGCAAGAAGCTCAGTTCCAAGCAGTTGATTGACAACTACAAGCACTCTTGCGATGGCGGTATCCTCAAGGTCATGAGCAAGATGGGTATCTCTACCCTCCAGTCCTACAAGGGAGCCCAGATTTTCGAAGCTCTCGGTATCGATGACTCCGTCGTCGACCGCTGCTTCACTGGAACTGCATCTCGTATCAAGGGTATGACTTTCGAGCTCATTGCCCAGGATGCTTTTGCTCTCCACGAGAAGGGTTACCCCACCCGCAGCATTGTCGAGGTCCCCGGTCTCGCTGAGACTGGTGAGTACCACTGGAGAGATGGTGGCGAGCCCCACGTCAACGACCCCACTGCCATTGCAAACATCCAGGACGCTGTCCGCACCAAGAACGACAAGTCGTACGAGGCTTACTCCCGCTCCGAGTACGAACGCATCAAGGACTGCACGCTCCGTGGTCTTTTGGACTTCAACTTTGATGACCGCACGTCCATCCCCATTGACCAGGTCGAGCCATGGACCGACATTGTTCGCCGCTTCGTCACGGGTGCCATGTCCTACGGATCCATCTCGATGGAGTCTCACTCCACCCTGGCTGTGGCCATGAACCGTCTGGGCGGCAAATCCAACACTGGAGAGGGTGGTGAGGACCCTGAGCGAAGCCAGCGACTGGAGAATGGCGATACCATGCGTTCTGCCATCAAGCAGATTGCCTCTGGTCGTTTCGGTGTCACCAGCAACTACCTTGCTGATGCCGACGAGCTTCAAATCAAGATGGCTCAGGGTGCTAAGCCCGGTGAGGGTGGTGAGCTTCCTGGCCACAAGGTCTCGGGCTCCATTGCAAAGACCCGCCACTCCACTCCTGGTGTCGGTCTGATCAGTCCTCCTCCTCACCACGACATCTACTCCATCGAGGATCTGAAGCAGTTGATCTATGATCTCAAGTGCTCCAACCCCCGTGCCCGCGTCTCCGTCAAGCTCGTCTCCGAGACTGGTGTCGGTATCGTCGCCTCTGGTGTTGCCAAGGCCAAGGCCGACCACATCTTGATCTCTGGTCACGATGGCGGAACTGGTGCCTCCCGATGGACTGGTATCAAGTACGCCGGTCTTCCTTGGGAGTTGGGTCTTGCCGAGACTCACCAGACCTTGGTCCTGAACGACCTCCGTGGTCGTGTCATTGTCCAGACTGACGGTCAACTCCGTACTGGGCGTGACGTCGCCATTGCCTGTCTTTTGGGTGCTGAGGAGTGGGGCTTTGCTACCACTCCTCTTATTGCCATGGGCTGCATCATGATGCGTAAATGTCACTGTTTGTACCCCCGTTTCTCTCATCTTTTACCCCTGTAGCCTTTTGGAGTTGGAGGACAAGTTGAGGGGTGAATGTGGTCATTTGGCTGCATATCTCTTCAGTCTTGTTTGAAGACTTCACAGAGCTTTGACGTGAAAATTTTCAGCAGTCCAAAATGTAGTCTGGAGATTGCAAGACATTATCCTTCATCAGACCCTTTTTGAATATGGCTAACTTATTCATTAGTGAACACCTGCCCTGTCGGCATTGCCACCCAGGACCCTGAGCTTAGGAAGAAGTTCGTCGGTACCCCCGAGCACGTCATCAACTTCTTCTACTATGTCGCCAATGAGCTCCGTGCCATCATGGCCAAGTTGGGATTCCGCACCATCAACGACATGGTCGGCCACTGCGAGGTCCTCCGCATTCGTGACGACCTCCGTACTGCCAAGACTGAGAACATTGACTTGTCTCTCATCTTGACTCCGGCTCACACCCTCCGCCCCGGTGTCGCCACCTTCAACGTCCGCAAGCAGGATCACCGTCTTCACGTTCGTCTTGACAACAAGCTCATTGCCGAATCCGAGCTTGCTCTGGAGAAGGGTCTTCCCGCCCGCATTGAGTGCGATATTGTCAACACCGATCGTGCTCTTGGTGCCACTCTCTCTTACCAGATCAGCAGGCGGTACGGCGAAGCCGGATTGCCTCAGGATACCATCCATGCCAACATCCGTGGTTCCGCTGGTCAGTCTTTCGGTGCCTACCTGGCTCCCGGTGTTACACTCGAGCTCGAGGGTGACGCCAACGACTATGTTGGCAAGGGTCTTTCGGGCGGTCGCATCATCATCTACCCTCCCCGTACCGCTGTCTACCGCGCCGAAGAGAACGTGCTGGTTGGCAACGTCTGCTTGTACGGTGCTACTCGCGGTACTTGCTACTTCCGTGGTGTTGCTGCTGAGCGTTTCGCCGTCCGTAACTCTGGTGCCACGGCTGTCGTTGAGGGTGTTGGTGACCACTGTTGCGAGTACATGACTGGTGGTCGTGTCCTTGTCCTTGGCAGCACCGGGCGTAACTTTGCCGCTGGTATGTCCGGTGGTATTGCCTACGTCCTTGATATCCACCAGGATTTCGAGTCCAAGGTTAACCAGGAGATGGTTGAGCTCTCTGGTGTTGAGGATCCTCAGGAGATTGCCTTTGTCCGCGGCCTCATTGAGGACCACCACCACTACACTGGATCCGAGCTTGCCGCCCGTATCCTCCTCGACTTCAACCGCGCACTTCCCCGCTTCGTCAAGGTCATGCCCACTGACTACAAGCGCGTGCTTCTGGAGGAGGCTGCCAAGGAGGCTGAGAAAAAGAGGAAGGAGTACCCTCTGCCCATCCTTCCCGGAAGCGCCGTCCGCACCGCTCACGAGGAGTCTCGTCAGCACGAGCACGAGGCCAAGGACAAGAAGAAGAGCGACTTGCTCGACATCGAGGAGAGTGTGACTGACGCCAAGGCAGAGAAGAAGAAGGCACTCGTCCTCGACAAGACTCGCGGATTCATGAAGTACCAGCGACGGTCCGAGAAGTACCGCAACCCCAAGACCCGTACGCGCGACTGGCAAGAACTCTCGCAGCGCCTGAACGAGGATGAGCTCAAGTACCAGACCGCTCGCTGCATGGACTGCGGTGTTCCTTTCTGCCAGTCTGACACTGGTTGCCCCATCTCCAACATCATTCCCAAGTGGAATGAGCTTGTCTTCCAGAACCAGTGGAGGGACGCCCTCAACCGTCTGCTCATGACCAACAACTTCCCCGAGTTCACTGGTCGTGTTTGCCCTGCTCCTTGCGAGGGTGCTTGCGTCTTGGGCATCAACGAGGACCCCGTCGGCATCAAGTCTATTGAGTGCGCCATTATCGATCGTGGTTTCGAGATGGGCTGGATGATCCCTTCGCCTCCTCAGACCCGCACTGGCAAGACTGTCGCCATCATTGGTTCCGGTCCTGCTGGTCTCGCCGCCGCTGACCAGCTGAACAAGGCTGGCCACTCCGTCACCGTCTACGAGCGTGCTGACCGCGTCGGTGGTCTCCTCATGTATGGTATTCCCAACATGAAGTTGGACAAGAAGGTCGTCCAGCGCCGTGTCGATTTCATGGCTGCTGAGGGTATCAGCTTTGTCACTGGTGTTGCTGTCGGCGAAGAGGGCCAGCCTACATTGGAGTCTCTCCGTGCCGACAACGACGCCGTCATCCTTGCGACTGGTGCGACCGTTGCTCGTGACTTGCCCATCCCCAACCGCAACCTCGAGGGCATTCACTTCGCCATGCAGTTCTTGCACAAGAACACCAAGTCGCTCCTCGACTCCAACTTGGCTGATGATGCCTACATCTCCGCCAAGGACAAGCACGTCGTCGTCATTGGTGGTGGTGACACTGGTAACGACTGCATTGGTACCTCGGTCCGCCACGGAGCCAAGTCCGTCGTCAACTTTGAGCTGCTTCCTCAGCCTCCGCCAGAGCGTGCCGGCGACAACCCCTGGCCCCAGTGGCCTCGCATCTACCGTACCGACTACGGCCACTCCGAGGTCAAGACTCACATGGGCAAGGACCCCCGTGAGTACTGTGTCATGTCCAAGGAGTTTGTCGACGACGGAACCGGCAAGGTCAAGGGCATCAACACCATCCGTGTCGAGTGGACCAAGTCGTCTACTGGTGGTTGGGACATGAAGCAGGTCGAGGGAAGTGAGCAGTTCTTTCCCGCTGACCTTGTCCTTCTTTCCATGGGTTTCTTGGGCCCAGAGGAGCGTGTCCTGAACGACAAGATCGAGCGTGACCCCCGTAAGAACGTCAAGACCCCCGCTGGTCACTACAACACCAACCTCCCTGGCGTCTTCGCTGCTGGTGATTGCCGCCGCGGACAGTCTTTGATCGTCTGGGGTATCAACGAAGGCCGACAGTGCGCTCGTGACGTCGATTCCTTCCTCACCGGCGTTGGCAGTCAGCTTCCTGTCACTGGTGGTATTGTCAAGCGACCCCCCTACGAGATTCTTGACAAGTCCAGTGCCCCTAAGGAATTGATCACTGCCGCTGCTTGAACGAATTTACCTTTTTTACGATGTTCAATGTCAAAAGGCTCAAGACATGATGCACGAATTTGAAAAGTCTACGAGAATTTGATGAGGAAATTAAAGCATAGGCTGCAATATGAATTTGGGTACTGGATTGGGTTGTTTAGTCTTTTTTGTTGATTTTTTGCAATCGTTATACCTGCAAGATACCTCTTTCTTAATGACGGAGTCATTCGGGCATTTGCAGTGTAAAATAGCATGCTTTCAGTAGATATGAGTTCTATGTATTTGTATGCACCATCTTTGTTGAGTCTGCATGCACAAGTGATGTAACTGGGGTTCGTCTGTGGGAGCTCGTAGGTTGGGGTACCAACATCGACTGCATTATCCACTTGGTAGTGAAGTATGGAATCAGGTCGTGTTCATCAGGATGATCGACAAAAGCCGGAACAGCCATGGTATAATACTGAGTTATAGATACCCCATATTACTGGGACAATATTCGGTGACGTTGTAGCATGAGCCCTTTGACAAAGGGCCCCATACGAGATATCGTGAACCTCGGCAGGTCGATATCGCCAAGATGTGGCGCATCTGTGGCGCCAGCCTAAAAAAGGACGTGCGTCCAGCTACGTCATGTGTCATCACATTTAAGCCTGTCCCTTCAGTTACATTCCGAAATCAACCAACCCGCGATATGCTTCGGTAGTAATCGAGTGGTTCATCATGCTAGGTCAAGCTGGGTGGCTTCGTGCTACTCACAATGGCGCGGTGTATACACGACTCAGCGCTCGTGGTGGCCTGACAAGGTACGTCAATCCAATCCAAATGCAGATCCGTGATACGATACTGATCTACTACCAGATCATCCATTGCAGCACATCAACGATGTGGGGCCTATCAGATTCGGTCTTCTTCTCTGCAAGCTGGTGAGAACAAGACAGGTCACATCAACGCCGGAGAGAATGAGGGAATTGTGTTTTTCGACAGTAAGGCCTCGATGTCAGGATAACAGACCACCAATGCTGATCCAAGCCAGATGTATTCCCCTTGAAAATCCAGAAGCTTTTCAAGATTCCGTTCACATCTCAAGAAAAGCCTCCGACTTTCCTCAATTACTTCATCAGCCCGAGCCTCACGGGTACTGACCCAAAACGGCTCATCGAAAAAGCGAGCACCAAGCGGAACCTACCAATTACGGCCACCGAGACCCTTCTTCGATTGAAAGAGGGCGGTGCTTTTGTCAAGTTTACCCACGATGGAAGCACACCAGCATCCGAGATCGAAAAGATACTGAAGGAGTATCTGAAAGAAAAACCCATCAAGCCATGGTGGAGTCCCTGGAGGAGGATGCATGTCAACCTCGTTAAAGGGCGGCCTTGGGTCGAAGACCTTTTCAGACTGCCAACACCACGACTAAAGGTAGAGTTCATATCGTCCGAGCCAGGTGCTGAGGCCGTACAACTTTCCCAAGAGGAGCTGTATGCGTTCTTCAGGCCGTATGGAAAATTGTTGGACATTATCATGCAGCCATCTGATTCCAAAGTTCTCCCGAAATATGCTCTTTTGGATTTTGCGACCATGGGAAAGGCTATCAGTGCGAAGAACTGTATGCATGGGTATCTCGTCACGGAAGCGGAAGGGGGTGGAAAGAAGGGTACCATTCTGAGGCTCACGTATGAGCAGAAGATCAAGCCCCATTGGATTCGTGATTGGATCTTCAATCACCCAAGGATTGTTATTCCTATTATAGCGGCCATCATCGCTGGGCTGACGGTCGCTGTCTTCGATCCGTAAGTCGAGATTCTATGGCTTTTGGTGGCAAATGCTGACATACACAGTATCCGAACGTTTTTCGTGAAGCTGCACATTACGAGATCGTTACATCTAGAGGATAACAGCCTCTACAAATGGATCAAAGGGTATGCTACCGACATTATCCACTGGCGACAAAAGAAGGAAGACGAGCCAGGAATGGATGCTGTCTGGGATGATAGAAAGGACAACATCGAGCAAATTCAAACTTGGTTGATGGAGACTGCCGACACCTTCATCATTGTTCAAGGACCAAGAGGCTCCGAGAAACGCAAGCTGGTTGTTGATCAGGCGCTCAAGGACAAGAAGCACAAGTTGATAATCGACTGCAAACCCATTCAAGAGGCTCGTGGCGACAGCTCAACAATCGCCGCCGCAGCAGCGCAAGTGGGATATAGACCGGTGTTTTCTTGGATGAACAGCATCAGCGGTATGATTGATATGGCAGCCCAGGGCGCTACTGGTGTCAAGACCGGCTTTTCTGAAACTTTGGACTCTCAGCTCGGCAAGATATGGAATAACACCGCAACGGCTCTTCGACAGATTGCATTGGATGGCAGGCACAAGGATGACAAAGATGCCAACCTTGGAGATGACGAATGGCTTGAGGCTCACCCTGAAAAAAGGCCCATCGTTGTGGTTGACAACTTCCTGCACAAGAGCCAAGAAGGCGGGATTGTCTACGACAAGATTGCAGACTGGTACGTGTTCGCAAGCGTACGATGGAACTCTCACTAACCCATACAGGGCGGCACGGCTAACGACGAACAACATCGCTCACGTTGTATTCCTCACAAACGACGTCACATTCAGTAAATCTCTCTCAAAGGCACTTCCCGACCGCGTATTCCGTACCATCTCCCTTTCCGACTGCAGCCCTCAACTAGCTCGCGAATACGTCATGGAGTATCTCGACGACTCCGACTGGGGCAAAAGGCCAGCCCCCACCGACTCTTCCAAAAAAAAATCCCCCAAGAACCGCGCCGACCTCCCTGAGCTAGACTCTTGCATCGACCTCCTTGGTGGCCGCCTGACCGACCTCGAATTCCTCGCCCGGCGCATCAAAGCCGGCGAAACGCCTACAAAAGCCGTCTCTGAGATCATCGACCAGTCCGCCTCGGAGATACTGAAAATGTACATCTTCGGCGGCGAAGAGGACGGCAGCTCGCGCCGCTGGACCCCCGAGCAAGCCTGGTTCCTCATCAAACAGCTCGCTGCAAACGAGACGCTGCGCTTCCACGAGACGGCCCTCGCAGATACCATCAAGGCCTCTGGCAACGGTGAGAACGTGCTGCGCGCGCTCGAGCAGGCGGAGCTCATCGCCATCGATTCGGGCCCCAATGGGCGCCCTGCGTCCATCAAGCCCGGAAAACCGGTATATCAGCCTGCGTTCAAGCGCCTCATCGAGGATAAGGTGCTGAGGAGTAGACTCGATCTAGCGATTTTGGCAGAGCTGATCAAGGAGGAGAATAAGACGATTGAGAAGTGCGAGAATGAATTGCTGTTGTTGAGTCGGCTCAAGGGGCAGCCGGGGCAGATGGTCGGGAGGGCGAATTATTTGCTGGGGAAGTTGGCGGGGGCTCAGGAGAAAGTGGAGGGGTGGGAGAGGGAACAGAAGGGGTTGAAGGGGGTTTTGGGGAAGGAGTATTGAGGGAGTATTGAAGGGGAAGGGTGGACGTACATTGATACCAATCTCCTTTCAATTGTGGAGGTTTAGGTATATATGGGTTTATGAGATAGGGAAGGAATAATAGTTTTTTTTTTTTGGAAAGTATGATGAAGTGCGTGCGTAGAGAGGTGATTGTCGTATTGGCATAATACAGAGGTCAACTCCGTGCGTGAACGCCTTGCAATCAATCCATTCTAAGCGTCAGAGGGCTCATTCCACCAATGTCTTGGTGTGGGGAAATGCATGCCCGCTACAAACAACGGTTAATACCATACATACCTCCCTCTGGCTCAGATATCTAGCCTTTTCTTATATTTATATAACAGCCACTTATTGCTCTACCAGCTCCACAAAAAACTCTCCTAACACAAAAAACCTGCGTTTGCGCCCGACATCCAAGCTGGGGGGGTGGACTATATCCTCCCACCCAAACTCAACCACAAACTGCTCAAAGAAACATCCCAGCCCAAGTCTACCCAGCCCCCCAAACAACAATCCCTTCGTCCTTGTCTCAAATCCCTCGCTCTCAGCGAAGAAAACACCTCCATAGCTACCCCCCCCTCCCCTCCCCTCCCTCCTTCCCTACCGCATCGAGCCCCTCCATCCCCCAAAAATCCAACGCCCCTCTCACCTCCCCCGCAGCGCAAACCAGCACAAGACGCGGGCGCCAAAAAGAAAGAAAATTTCTCGAAAAGGAAGGTTTGCGTTGGGGTGTGGGTTACAGCTTGGAACTCTGGGCGCACGCGTGCCGGTCGGCCCGCCCGAGGCCAGTCGGATGGACTTCGGCGGCTTGGGGGTTTGGGGGGTTTTTTGTGGAGAGTCATGGGCTTTGAGCTTGGGCTTGGGCTTTTGGGGTTTGGTCGTGGAAGGGGGTTAGGGGGGTTAGTTTGATGGATGGGTTTTGTGGCGGGAATGGGTGGGGTTTTTTTATTTTGTTTTTGGGAGAGCTGTATTGGCGCGTTAGGAGGGTGTAGAGTTAATATATACCTAGTAAATAGTAGGTATATCTCGTGTATACTAGATACACTCCCAGATTTATCTGTTTTATATATTAAGCAATATACTTGGGTACTAGCTGCCCAATTAGCGTCTAAAGTGAATATTTACATGTCATGTTTTGCGTTAATGCTAACATTCGAAGTTCTTGCTGTTAAAATGGCTGATTATAATTTGTGGGATTCTCTATTAGAACTCAGGAACTCATAGATAAAGCCACGTGACCGCTTACATAAGTCGAGACTTGTGTCGTGCGGGGTGACCTGTTACATCTATGCTTCAGCCTCTGTGACATCTGACAGCGCGTAAACTAAGCTGTGCGCGGATGGTAGCGAACAACCACATTTGGCTTTTCCCAGAAGAAGTACATTTTACTGTCCCTTATAAGATCTGCTTCCGGACTCATATTCTCCCAGTCGTACGTCCACAACAACTTAGCCAGCGTTATCCGGCCCTCCAAGTAGGCTAGATTGATGCCAATACAAGCACGTGGACCATGAGAGAAGGGATTGAAAGCAGCTTTGTTGTCTTGGAAGCTAGGGTCGATCCACCGTTCCGGCCTGAATGATTTGCCATCAGTCCAGTATCGAGGATCGCGTGAAATGGACCACATGTCGGCGATGACCGTCGTTCCTTTTGGCACAAAATGGCCGTCCACAAATGCTCCAGGTGATATTCGGGGCAATATAAAAGCGGCTGGGGGATATAGTCGTAATGTTTCCTCAACGACCGCGCTGAGGTATGGAAGACGCGCGGTAGATTCGGATGTGATTTCTTCCATGTTGGTAAAAGCGCTCCGAATTTCTTCTTGAAGCTGGCCGAGACATTTTGGGTGTTTCAGCAAAAAGTACGTCGCAGCAGTGAAGAAAGTGGCTGTAGTTTCTGAGCCCGCACTAAGCAAGACGTTCGATTGAGCTTCCATCTTTCCTCGAGTGTATTCTCCTGTCTTTATGATATGATCGAAGAAGTCGGAGCGATTCAGATTGGTCCCATAATCAACTCGCTTTTGAGTCTTTTCTCTGACCAGAGACCAATGGAGTTGGGTATTCTTGGATATGTCTTTTGGCAATATGAATGGGAGAAGGATATTCAACTGCGGCAGTTGATTCTTGAGTCCCATAAGAGAAGAGAAATAAGCACTGCTAAGAATAGCAGCTATCCAGGGTTGAGTTTTGCCCTCGGCTACTGCATGTAGCGGCTCGCCGAAAGTGAGATCGCTAATAACGTCAAAGGTAAGCCAATTGAACGCCTCGCTCATACAGAGACCTTTTGTAGAAGGCCCCCCAAGCTTTCCAACCTGTTTAATAAAGTGATCGACATATTTTTGAACAATAGCTTCTTGTGCTTTAAGAGATCTCGCGCTAAACGCGGTGGCGAGAGACTTGCGCTGCATGCGATGATCGAGTGGGTCGCGAGCAGAGACGATACCGGGAATTTCCCCAGCAGCCTCGTAGAACTTGCTCTTTACAAATGGCGTATGACCTTTGACAGTATGGCTGTGTATATTCTTGAAAGACTCGGCAGTGAAAAAGACCAGTTGGTTAGGGCCAACGCGAACTACGTCCCCATATCTCTGGTGTAGCTCTTCCATGATGTTATGTATTTGGCCAGACATGTATGTACGGACAAGCCACATCTAATGAAAACAGTTAATACGATTTCTTATCAAGAAGTGTAATTCCTTACATTTGTGATTCTTGCTAGATTAGGTCCTGGGTATTTGGCGAGGGGGTGGAAGAAGAGATTGTAGATGACTCTGGCAAAAAAGTACACGGCACCCTATGTACAAGGTGTTAGCAGACGATATAAGCATTTGTATATACCTACTGTTCCAAGCAAGAGAAGCAGGATAGAATTTCTGTCGAAGCCATGAGGCAGTGCGTTTGGAAGATCCATCTTTCCGAACATTCTAATGTTCAGAGGGTGCCGCAGCAGGGAGCGATGATAGAGCCGAGCTCTTTTAGCTGTGGAAGGTCTTGTTTAAATAGTGAAACTCGACCGCCTGGTATTGCATCATAACTGATTTATAGTAATAATGTGGGACCACAGTAGTAGAGCGGCCCGAAAAACCTACCCCCCGCATTGCCTCTTGGGTAGTCAATGTTTTATTTTATCGTATGGTTGGCGAACGTCATGGCTTGTTCAATGGGTAACGAGGCTCTGCTTCGGAAGCCTCACCTTCCGGTTCCGCGGCGTTATAAATGAGATTCACGAAAAGTGGGTGCGATGCATGCCATGCATTTGAACGCAACGTTATGTTGAGAGGCCCCCGCTCGCTATTAAGTCGGGCCGGCGTGGGTAGCCTACACATCTTCGCAAACTGCCAAGATTTCTGACAGGTGTTTTACTGACATGTTGTATTATTCAGAATCCGCCCTACTACTCAATCAAAATATTCAGCCCGGGCGACTATTATGAAATAGAACCAGCTGATAGCTAGTAGATTCATTCTCGCCTACAGGTTGTGCTAAGAAAATTCACGTCCTTGAGGATTTTTAAAAAACGAACACCTATACTTGATGGAATTTACGAGGCACAATCTATCTATCTACTGAAGACCTATTGAGTTCTAGACGGATCTAAGATAACAAATCAACATGCTTTGTCGACCACAACCTGCATACTCTGTTCCACCGCGGTACACAGACTTGTAAAATGAACCACGGGTTTTCACTTTGTCAGCAAGAATGAGGCGAAGTAGTCGTTCAAAGCAGCAGTATCTTCCGGCCATACACTCGTACCAACCATGAGGTCGGGCCTGACCACGACGACAGCGCCTCTAGCATGGTTCACTGCGTAGTAGTAATGCGCATCCTCATCCGGTGCGCGGTCATCGTACACCAGCGTCGCAGCATCACGCAGATGTTTCAAGTCGTCTCCAGCCAGCAGCTCTCCAGCTTCGTGAGGCAGGGCTTTCGCAACGACGACTATGTTGAGCCTTTCGAGTCCTCCGAACCGGTGGAAGACGCCGCCGGGGGCTAGACCCTCAGCCGACAAGCGGGCCAGCTTTTGGCGCACGGGTCCCTGCAGGTCGGATGTGAAGACCAACACGTGGAAGCGGCTTCCTGTGCCTTTCAGCGCGTCGTATAGGTATGACGGATTGTGTTTGTGCAACGTCACCCTTGGATTGGGCGCTCGTACCCCGTTGTTCACCTTCACGGGCTTGACGCTGCCAGTCGCCTCTGTTGGCGTTGGGCTCAGCATTGTGCTCGTGACAGATAACCCGAGGCCTGACATGAGTATTGGGGGCGCTTTGTGGAAGAAGGATCCCAGCCAGGGTCCTGCTTCGCTGTTGGCGGCAGATGGATTGGGCAGCACCACATCGTGAACCTCGGGGTCCTCGCCTAGGCCCCGTAGCTCCGGAAGGGGGTCGCTCAGGCGGCAGATGAATCGCAAGAGGGCGCCCGAGTATCTTATCACGCTGTTGGCCAAGAGCCGTCGCTCGGCGTCATAGGTGGGGAGGAGCACTGCGGGATCAGCAGCACCCTTGATGCAGAGGCCGAGTTTCCAGGACAGGTTGGCTGCATCATAGACGGTGGAATTGTAGCCAAAAGCCCCAATGGTGGAATGCACGTGGCTGTTGTATGGTTAACACATGGGACGGGCAAGGATAGGGGCTGGGCCAACTTGCGCTGCGTCTCCTCCCAAATGCACTCGCTGGTCTGGCGTCGAGAACGACCGAGCTACTCGCTCGTTTACTGCGAAGGATTGTCAGAGCTAGGTACTGATACACACGGAAACGTAGACCACGAACCTCGCCAGACGGCAAACCAGCTCAGGGGACCAGCAAAGTCGATGGTCCACGGCGCCATGATTTTCTTGAGGTGCTCCAGGGCATCACCTGGCGTGAGGCCATGCTCGTGGACTTGGGTTTCGCCTAGCGACGACTCGTTGCGTCTCTCTTTTTTGTGCTTGTGTGCGGCTGCAACATCGGCCTGCAATTGGCCAGTGAGCTGAATATAGACTCTTGTATGGCCTTGTTCACGAGGGACAAAGATGGCGCAGCCCTGGCCTGCATTGGTCACCCAGCTATTCTCAAGTCAGTCGGACGTACTACTAGGACTGGAGTGCTGCTGTTACTCACCCAGTGTCAAGTATGTGAGGATAGTCTGTCTTGAACACACAGTCCACAATGGCAAAGAAACAATCGATCGCCAGCCCTTCAAACGGTACCTTTATCATTTCACGTACGCCACTAGATGCTCCATCAGCACCAATCAGGTACTTGGCTTCCACTACCTCTTCTTCCTTCCCGTCGGCTGAGATTTTGGCGATGACCTTGTCAGCTCCATCGTCAACCTGGAAACTAGTCAATGTCGTGGACCGCTCCACCAGCGTTTGGTGTCGGAGTAAATCCCGGACATAGATTCGCTCGATCTGAGCTTGCGCCGTGATGTGAAGGCCGCGATACTTTGTTGTCTCTGATGGCACAGTGTAGGTGTTTCCCAAGGTTACGCCATCGCGATGCAAGGTGAACTTATTGAGTAAAGGACCCTCATTCGCAATCTCATCGGCTAAGCCCCACGCGTCTAGTAATTCTAGCGCTCGAGGGTGTACCGCATCGGCGCGTCCTGTGTGGCAGGGACCGCGGGATTTATCTATAGGAGAGGTAAGAGAGAAATTCAGATGGTTGATTGGAGAGGCACAAAACAAATCCACTTACCGATGATACGAAACGAGACTCCTTGCCTTGCTAGACTGAGGGCTATTGCTAGGCCAAACGGACCGGCTGTCCATGGTAGGCAAATGTCAGACTCTGCATGAACGCGTATATCAAGTTGGGACAGCGGCACTCACCACCGCAAATAAGTACATCCACCTTTGCCGCCGGCTTCCACCATGTAGGGGTCGTGCCGCCTGCCGTCCCATTGAACAGGCTGGGCCAGCCACGAAGGGTGCTCACACCAAAGTCATTGGCAGAGTCGCTGGTGGGCCCTTCACCCGGGTCTGCCACGGTGTAGTGCGCCGGCACGTTGTCTTCGGAAGTGAAGTTTGACGCATCAGCCCAAGCAGCTGGTCCCGGTGCCGGCTCAGCCACCCCGCGCTGCCAGGTGGACGTCACAGCAGATCGAACCGCCATTAGGCTCTCAGTCTGTACCGTAGACTTGCGAAATTAGGAATTGGTTTCTGGAACCCAGGAGCAGTCAAAGTGCGTTCGCTTTGAAGCTGGCCATGCATACAGCGTCACCTTCATAAGGGAAGGCCACTTCTTGATCAAAAGGATCGGGGCCTTGTATACTAGAATGTATTTCTTCGGCGGCCGTCAAGCCTCCGACCGTCAACGCGAAGTGCTTCTGCCCACTGCCGTTCCCAGCCACTCAAGTAGCCGGAATGGGATAAGCGCTGTCCACACACACATGCAGCACTCAAGTGTTTGAGGTCAACGGTGATCTCCCCAGCGGCGGCTCGGCACGGACCACACCGCATAACCTCTCCCGCCGCCGAAGCTTTACGGCGAATTTCCTCTTTGGGACATTTGATGCCAACGTCGGCGAGCCGGTGTGTATTCCTCAAGATATGATGCAAGCAATCTGCATCATCCATAACTCGTTCCAGTGGGTAATGTCACCTGCCCGCAGTCAGCCCACCGATAGCGCGAGAAGAGTATTAAAAGGCTGCAAAGAGAATCGTCCCATACATCAATTGACTTCCTTGTCAACCCCGGGGCCTAAGCGAAGCGCTAAGCCAAGAACGGAGAAACGCCGGGTCTCCTGTGCTACGCCCTACTATCTACCTCTCTCCCTTTCATCATGTGTTGAGTGATTGATTGACAGAATCTACGTGAATTTGTAAGCTGTTGTTTGCTAATATGAATTTATCAGCAATGTTGCCAAAGCTTCCGATTCCTTCTCCTTTTGAACCTCCTCCTCCAGGCATTGTCTTCTGAAAACCTAGGCTTCCCTCGAGAAAGTCGCCATCTCGATACAGTGCTCTTCGCGGCGAACCAACAAGCACACCATGTCGACGAGATCCAGCACAGAGGGCAGCAATTCGTCGCCCAACGGCGAACCTGCTGCTCACGACGTCGAAAAGGCCCAGATCGGAGCCACCGCGCCCGCTAACCAAGAATTGAAGGATGCAGAACCGGAGCTTGTCGACTGGGACGGTCCTGACGATCCAGAGAATCCCCAGAATTGGTAAGTACAGTCAAGGGCTGAACCGCCTCGTATGTATGCGCCAGTATCTGACTCATCTTTGGACAGGCCTGCCAGGAAGAAGTGGCTCAACGTAGGCGTCCTAGCTGCCATCACTTTCTTCAGCCCGTTGGCTTCGTCGGTGTTCGCCCCCGGGGTACCTCAAGCTCAGAATGCCTTCAACAATCATGACGAGACACTGGCTACGCTTGTCGTGTCAATCTTCCTTCTTGGCTACGTAGCGTAAGTCAATCTGCGACCCTTGAGCCCTCGTGTCGCCTTGTACTGACTCAACAGTGGTCCGCTTGTGCTAGTGCCCCTCGCCGACGTCTTTGGGAGAGTTACGATATATCATGCTGGAAACTTGGGCTTCATTGTTTTCACCATTGCCTGTGCTGTTTCGACGAACATGAACATGCTCATTGGGTTCCGATTCCTATCTGGCCTGGTCAGCTCTGCTCCCATGACTGTCGGTGGCGGCTCAATTGTGGATATCCTACCGCCGCAGAAACGTGGGTTCGGCATCATGGTGTGGAACTTGCCCCTTGTGGCTGGCCCAGTAATCGGCCCCGTTGCTGGAGGTTTCCTCACTCAAGATGCGGGCTGGCGCTGGCTTTTTTGGCTGGTCGCTATCTCCGGGGGTGTTGCGGCGCTTTTGGCCGTAATCTTCTTGCGCGAGAGTAACCCGGCGGTACTTCTAAAGAGAAAGGCATTGCGACTCCAGAAGGAAACTGGCAACCTGAAACTTCGCTCCAAGATGGATCAAGGCCTGACAACCAAGGAACTTTTGGTTCGCGCTGTCGTGCGTCCAACCAAGCTTTTGTTCCTGTCCCCCGTGTGCAGCTTGTTTTGCTTGTACAACGCATTCGTCTACGCCATCATCTACCTCTTCTTCACCACCTTCACCTTCTTGTTCTCGGTCGAATATCATTTCAGCGAGGGCATGGTCGGGCTGACTTATATTGGTTCGGGTATCGGTATGATGAGCGGCATGTTTGTATACGGAATGACTTCGGACAAACTTATCCAGCGTCTCACTAAGAAGTACGGCGCCGAGCGACCCAAGCCAGAATACCGGCTCCCTCTCACCATCTTTGGATCTCCCTTTATCCCTGCCGGACTGTTCCTTTACGGCTGGACAGCGGAGTATCATATCCACTGGGCGGTGCCCCTCCTAGGAACTGTGCTTGTCGGTTTCGGATTCACCATCATCCTGTCGTCCATCGCCAACTACATGATTGATACCTTTACTATTTACGCTGCGTCTGCTATGGCTGCAATCACCATCTCGCGTTCCGTCTTCGCCGCAACATTTCCGCTGTTCGCCCTCCACATGTATGACTCTCTGGGCTGGGGCTGGGGTAACAGTCTGCTCGGTTTCATTGCCCTGGCCGGTTGCGGCATCCCACCGCTCTTTTGGTTCTACGGCGAGGCGCTACGCACGAATACCCGGTTCCAAGTGAAGCTCTAAGTGCCAACGTCATGCTGTATGGCGAGACAAATGTCTACAACATGTGACACACAACCATAGTAGTCTAGTACGAAAGGCGGGATGGAGTTATTTTTGGGCTCACAGGCATCTTTGTGCACACATTCAAACAAGACTAGGCAGGATCAACTAAAAGCATTGACACCGGGGAAGTGTAGCTTCTATCATCGAATTATGAAAGAGGAGGATTCAATTGTGAGTTGAGGTGACGTATAGAGTGCTGTTTAATGGAAGGGGTCTGAACATCCACCAGCTTTATGTAGCAAAATCAATAGGGATGGACATGATTGGTATTAGTTTAGCTCTGAGATTGGCATTAGTTTAGGTCTAAAATGGGCATGGCTAAGGCAGAATGTACAAAATCTACCCATATGATGATAAGATCCCGTCTTCGCGATGGCACAATTGTTAAACATTAGTGCAAAGCAAGGCTAAGGGAATAAACTATCTTGATTAGTAAAGTTCAGAACGCTAGGTTTGTTGAAGTATATATGTAAGTTGCGCATATGATGTTTATGTAAGAGTTATCGATTAAGTGTGGCGATCACTTGCAGCACTTGAGCTTAGGTATCTACTCTCCGCGCTAAACTACTCTGAGGATCAATACAATTCATGGATGATGATCTACGTCTACCACCATTTGCCGGTTTGAGCAACCACTACTATCAACAAGGTTGACTTGATTGGCTCTGATCTGACCCCAAACCGAGCTTGAGCCTCATAACTAAACCACAGAAGTACAGCAGTTGATTAATTATGGAGGCTCGGCGACGTAAGGAAGAAAAAGTCTTGCGCCAAAACATACCCAAGTAATAATTACGTGGCAGAACAAGGTGCATAAAGCCCATACATACAACTGCAATCTGTTTGTTACACAGAAAGATATTTACCAGCAACATACCTTGACCTACCAGATGATCGTGTTGTCAATCCTAATCGCACAGTTTTTGACTCGTAAGTTGTGTGGCTGGATCATTATAAAATAGTCTCATAAGATTTGTGCAGGCAAGTTGTACTGTTTTTTGAATGTTTGGGGCTGATGATTTTCGTCTATTCTGCTGAGTCTTTTTACACTATTTCTCTGTCAAACGTATAAAAGTAGTCATTTACATTGCATATATATATTTATTCCATATCTTCATAGATTTCTAATGATAAACAGTCCAGCCAATTCTTCAATCCCTTCATCTCCCTCTGGATAGAGAGTATCTTGACTGAGAAACCGACTGCGTATAGCTTTATAAAAGTACCTACTTCAAAGCTACCACCCTCGTAACTTCTAACGTTTGCTGCAACATCAAGTTAGCGACGCACAGCACACCCCAATAAGCGTATAGATAAAAAAAAAAGAAAACCTACAGACTCATTCTCTCCCGTAATCCTCGGCTCATGCAGCGTCTCAGTCTCATACTTCACACGTCCAGGCTCCCCACTACCGCCCTTCTTAACATACTCGACATAGTCGGGCGCACCGGGAAAATCCGTATTATCCGCGAGAATCAACGAGCCTTCGTGGAACGCGCCCAGCGTCTCGCACAGCACAAGGTCAGGCAGATAAGCGTCCTTCCAGTGGTCCAGGAGAATCACGTCGACCTGCCCGGGCTGCAATTTCCCCTCGGCGAGGAGCTGCTTCAGCGCGTCGCCGCCCGGCGCCGTGATGACGGTGACGATGTCTTCGAGGCCGGCCAGCTTGATCGCGTCGCGCGCGATGACGGCCTTCTCGGCGTCCAGCTCGAACCCATACACATGGATGTCTTTTGCGTCACGGCCATGCAGCTCCAAGAGCGACGCACCCCAGCCTAGCGCAGAGTTGCCGACGTAGGTCCCGTACTCTAGGATTACCTTTGGCTTGGGGTCCATGGCGGCGAGCAGCTCATGGCACTTTTGGATCTTCAGGCCGTGGAATAACATGCCCATTTTGTTGGTCTCGGCCCATGTTGCTATCTCTGTGATTAGGTCGCGTGGTTTGCCGTGGAAGCGTTCGGAGGGGAGCGTGAGTATGTGGCGGTGGAGCTTCTCGGTTAGGACTTTGATATTGGCAAAGTAGGCCACGAGCTGGATTGTCAGCCTTGTCAATTCAACCTCAACAAGGCCTACTACTACCACCTGTATACTCTAGGCCGGCCCAAAAGAAAAAAGAAAAAGAAACTTCCCCAGGAGATGTGTGTGTGTGTGTGGCCTTACTTACATCTGCGTCTACCGCCATGTTTTCCGGCAGCTTTTGTGCGTGGGATAAAGTATACAAAAAGACCTCGGGACTCGAGACAAGAATTCAGCGTAATATTACAACCAAGTCGACAATACAGTATTCGGGAGGTTTGTTGCTACAATATAGGGCTCAGAGAGTCCTTTAAAACACAAGGCGTAATTCTACAACAGACCTACGGCTGTCTAAGTAACACAAGAATGCGAGGGGACACGAGGAGGAAGGACACTTGGTTGTTTTAGGCAGAGCATGTTGAAACGGGTTCGGCAGCGCTCCACTTCCCGAGCCGAGCCTTGACGACCCACAAACGATCTACAATACACCATCTTAATTTGTCCACCAAGTATACGCAGTCTTTTGTCCTCCACCTTCACTCCACTCGCAGCGTCTCCCATGCAGTAAGAACCTCTCCTCCTGCATGCGTTTCACATACTCCTCGATGCTACTAAGATAGCAGGTGTTGGATTCCGTAGTTGATGCGGCCGGCCTTCGGCCTATTGCTGCTTTGGGAGATGCCGGCTGTTGGCAGCGCCGCGCCCCACCGACGTCGGCGTTGGTATCCTGACCGGCGGAGCGCATAATCAGGAGATTACCAAGCAAAGGATGGAGACAGGTACGCGTGCGTACTCCACAAATACATTGAACATCTGTTTAGATTGCAGAAAACCATGCAGGTCCTGTTTCGCTTCGGCACATTGCCTATTTCAGAAAATCGCGTGTGCAGGGGTGTGATTATGTCACCTTCATTTACCCGACACCACCGATACTCAAGTGTGGGTCTGACATTCGGGAGGGGGGTTGGGCAGTGGCGTGCTACGAGTTGGGTGGGATTTCCAGCCTATTATTAAGGGTATCTTGAATAATGACAATCGATGACAGTGCGCGCTTTAGCACAAGACACGTCCATTGCAATGGACTTCCGGATTGTACGTTCTGCAATACTGTTAGCTTTTCTAGCCTCGTGCCTGTATGTTACGTACCTCAGTAACCAAGAATTGTATTGGAATTTCTTTTACCTGATTCTAATCGTTATAAGCCTAGCTTACTTTGACCTACAAGTAGTAGCAGTAGCGCGTTAGATGTGACAAAGTACACCACTTCACACATGTCAACTTATTTAGACACCCTCGCTGCTTGAAACCGTTGTAACACTGACTCACCTCTCCCTTATGTTGCAGACGTAGCTGGTTGTTATGTATAAATTTAGCCACTTTTTCTAGTTTTGTAATTTTGCTTTGCACCTTACACTGTACTGTGTAGCTTTAAAACTGTACTAAATCGTACTTATTTTATATTGTTATAATTTTAGCATTAATGTAAAAAATAATAAGTAGTAGTGTAGTAATGTTAAGTAGTTACATCTGAAGAGCTGAAGGAGTCCTTTTCTCTCAGCTTTGCTGAGCCAGGACCAAACAACAAAGTAGTTACATAAACATTATTTTTTAAAATATTATAACAGGCAGATTCTACACTTTCTGTGTCTCCGGGCATTAGTTAGGGGTATCCCTTGTGTATCTGTTCTGCGGTTTTTGGACCCCGGTCCGTGTGTGATTTTTGCATATTCTACTTGAAAAAACTTTATTGAAGTATCAAGACCATTTTCTACGCTTCTCTTCTTTTTCAAGAGAGCAAAACATCTTTACAGATTGCGCTTGAAAAAAAAGCATGGGCAATGTTTCCCTTCTGGGGACCTAACATCTTCCCAACAAGCTCTAAGCGATCATCATCTACCCATTCTACAGATACGCGAGAAAAAAAAAATCAACGCGAAGAAGAATCAAAATGCCCCAGCACCCTCGTCATCTGCTCATGAAGCAGATGCACGTGGCCAGGCATGGGCATATCGAGGTGATCGGCATCCATGGACAGGCACAGGATATCTCCGACGTACCTGTCCCAGCCGTTGGGCCCCAAGTCAGCCTCGGTCTTGTCGGGGATGAAGCAAGCAAAGGGGCCGTTTTTGGGATCCTCCATATAGCCAGGGTAGGCCTCGATGGGGATGCCGCTGTCCACCAGCAGCTTCATGGCCTTGGGGTCGTCCTTGACGCGGTTGACCATGCCCTTCTCAGCCCAGATGACGGCTGACGCTGAGGGCTGCTCATTTACCGTCATGGGCGGCGGGTGGTAGTTGCGCATGGCGAACAGATACGCGCGCAGGTGGTCGCGGGTCGACCCAGTGGACGTCCACAGGTTGTCTACAGCTGCGGCTGCTCCGAAAATGGTGATCCCAACGTCCGTCTCGCGGTTGACGGTGTCTTCATCGAGCAGTCCGCTGTCGGGCCGGGGACAGCACAGGTCGATGACCAAGAGGCCGTCCACCTTGCGCCCGACACCGGGTAGCTGTCTTGCGACCTCGTACGCCACCGTGCTGCCGGCGGAGAAGCCTCCAATGATGAAATTTCCCTTGGGGTGGTGCTTCACCAACGATTCAACCACGAGTTTGGCCACCCCGTCGATGCCGATTTCCGGCGTTAGCCTGCTCGGGCAGCGGAGGAAGGGCGAGTCGACACCGTAGATCGGCCTCCCGCCCTTGAAAACGGGTAGGTGGATGTAGGTTGCGATGGATCCGGTGCCGTCAGCCATCATGTAGAAAGGGGTCTTATTAGGGCCAGGACGGCCTTGCAACAGCGTGATCCTGGTGTTGGGAAGTGGCGACCTGTCTTTGATAGGCTGCACCTTCTGTGGTTTGGTCTTCACTTCTTTGGGTTCGACCAACACGGCTGAATCCGATGGCGAGCTCGATTGCGGGATGGCGAGGTCAGCGTCGGCTTTTTCGATAATCGAAGTTGAGCTGCTAGTGAATATAGAGCTGCTTCCCGTCTCTGAGGCCTCCGGGCCTTCTGGAGTCCCTGGGAGCCCACCGAACTCGAGACGTAGGTCGCCAATGGTAGGATACTCAAAGGCGAATTGAGCGGGCAGGTCGACACCCGTTTTATCCCTGACGGCAGAGACGATCTCAATGGTCATGATAGAATCGACGCCGAGATCAGCTAAGATTGTGTCAGATCTGAACTCGGACGGGTCTGTTCCCGTAGCTTTGACAATGCTTTCTAAGATGATTTCCAAAACCCGTGAATCCGTAACTTCCTCTGCCTCTTGCGTGGTGCTCGCATGGTTTTCAATCGGTGCTACGTGCACAACAGCGTCGTTGGTCTTGGTTTTCTTCACGGGTGAGTTCTTGGTAGCTTCTGCGGGAGCCTTGTGCGAAGACCCTGCGTGTCCTCCCTCCAGGATGGACTTCCAGACGGCTCTAGGCAGCTGTTGATACCGTAGGTCGGAGCATATCATGACCAACTTGGACGACTCGGCATCAAACACGTAGGCATCACAAAATGCTGTGGTGCCTTCCCACCTCGAGATGCGGGTATATGTTAGATATTCCTTTCCAGGCACAAAATCGACCGTCTGCTCAACACCGCTGAAGCCCATGACAATGAAAGTTGTCCGAGGGTCACTGTTGGGGTTTCCATTGACCAGAAAGCCAGCCAAGTGTGCGAGAGCCTCGCCCCAGTAGGGTGAAAATGTGAAACGACTTCCAGCAGGGTCGTGTTCGAGTACTACGCTTGCGGCGGCTTCCTGGTAGTCTCGAGCGATATACCCCTCTTGAATGCGCTTGAAGGCAGGGCCAAACTCTACATTTTTGGAGAATAGAGCATAAAGAACTTCTGGCTGTAGTCTGTGGCCTAACCCTTCCTTGGAATCTCGGATTCTCGCTTCCATCTGGGTCTTGACGAAGTATGCCATGCGATCCCAGTCCGCCTGGAGCTTCTCAGGGTCATTCACTTGAACCCGCATTGTACCCAAGTCGTGTGATTTTTGGGCCGACGTAGCCTTGAATGAAACCATGACGATGTTTGCGGACGGGTTCTCGATGACCGCAGTTGTGTGTAGCTCTCCATGAATCCCAACAAGATCCCTCGTCAGGGGCGCCAGGAGCTCTGGTTCGTGGACCGTCAGGCTGCGTTTCGGAACATCCTTGCGGCCGCTGTACTCGAGAGCATACTTGGCTACTGTCAACGCAGCATCGCAGAAGACACTCCCGGAACAGAGGCCAACTTGCTGCATCTTATGGTTGTCAATCAGCGCCAGGAATGCCGGGTCGGAGATGGAGGCGCGGAAAGTAACCTCAATCTTGGGGGAGGACGACTTTTTGACGAGATACTGGGCACAGGTAGAGAGTGGAGGCTCGGGAAGGGCTGCCTGAGGCGTCCCCTCGGGAACACCAGCGAGCAATTTGCCTTTGTCAGAATAGGTCACCCAGAAGTCCTTCATATCCCATGCGTAGGCTGGGAGCGTTAACAGGTCAAGATTTCTCTCAAAGGGCGCGTGGAAGGCAAGCCAGTCGATATCGACCCCAGAGACGTAAGCAGACGAGATGGCTTTGGAGACCGAGGCCCAATTGCTGGTGCGTGCCTCAATACTATGCAGGATCTTGGCAGGGGGTGGGGTGAGAGTCGAGCGCACAAAAGACACGCAGACAGGTGCCGGCCCAACTTCCAGCCAGACCGGGTCTCTGAGCTTGGTCGCGATAGCCGTGAGCGCTCCCACAAAGTTGACGGGTTGACGTGTCTGCCGGGCGAGGTATTCTGGGTTAAAAATGCCTGGCCCCTCGACGATGGAGCCGAGCAGAGTTGAAGCAACGGGAACCTTGGGCGGCAGGTACGTAACGCTACCCGCAAGCGAGGTGTAGTCGGTCAGTATGGGATCCACTTGAAACGAGTGGAATGCAAAGGGAACAGACAATGGCCGCGCCCTCACCGTTGCATCCTGGGCTGTTATGTCGGCTTGGAATTGAGCCAAGTCCTCTGCCGTCCCACTTACGACAGTGGCACTGGGCCCGTTGATGCATGCCACGCTACAGGAGGTGGACGGAAGTCGAGCAAGGCAGTCCCGCACCGCCGATACCGACGCGGTTACAGACAGCATGGAGCAAGCGTCGGCTTCACAGCGCTCAAGAAGCATCAGGGCACGGGAGCCGACGAGGGATAGCGTATCGGCCAGCGACAAGACGCCAGCAGCATGCAGAGCAGCGTACTCCCCGAGGCTATGGCCCACGACCATGGCAGGCTCTATTCCGGTCGATCGCCAGAATGCCGTGAGGGCCAGTTCCAAGGTGACAACGGCGAGCTGGATCTGGGCAGTGTTCTTGGTGTCGACGTCAGCCGCTGCATCGATGATGATGTCAAGGAACTCAGGGAAGGCATTGGCGGCGCAGAGTGCTGCGCACATGTCCACCGTCTCACGGAAGACGGGGCTCGTGTGGTATAGCTCGGCGGCCATGCCGGCGTAGTGCGACCCCTGGCCGGTAAAGACGAAGACAACGGGCTGGGAAGCAGGCGAGGCGGATGATGGCATGTCGTCGGCTTCGGCCTCGAGTCTGCTGATGAGTTGCTGGGTCGACGTGGCAGAGCAGGCGAAGCGGAAGGGGTGGTGCATCCGCCTCGCGGTGGTGGTGTAGGCGACGTCCTCGATCCTGGCGGCCGGATTGGCGCGCAGCCAGGCGGCCAGGTTGCGCTTGTTCTGGAGATAGGCGGCCTTTGTCCTGGCAGAGGTCGCGAAGACATGGCTGGGCCGGGGGTCGGGCTGGGGCTGGCTGGAGCGGGCGGCAGGAGCAAAGTCCTCGAGCAGCAGGCACGCATTGCCGCCCGCGGCGTCAAAGTTGTTGAGGAGGATGCGCCTGGGGCGGCTGCCGTCGGAGACGAAGGGCTTGGGCTCCGAGGGAATCTCGATGTTGATGGCGGCCAGCGATGGGAATTTGGGGTTGAGGGCATGCGGCATGCCTGCCTGGGGCGGGATGGTGCTGGTCTGGAACATCTTGATGGACTTGAGCAGCTCGGCCATGCCGGCAGCGGCTTCGCTGTGGCCAAAGTTGGCCTTGATGCCGCCCACGGGCAGAGGGCCGTTGGCACGGCGGCGGTGCTCGAACGTCTTCGCGACGGCATTGAGCTCGGCCGGGTCGCCCGTCTGGGTGCCGGTCCCGTGCATCTCGACATAGGAGACGTCGTCGGGCGTGAGCTGGGCCTTGAGCAGGACCTTGCGGAACAGACGCTCCTGGGCGGCGGCGTCGGACGTGGTGATGGACGTCGAGTTGCCCGAGTGGTTTCTGCCCGACGCGGCCACGACGGCCAGGATGCGGTCGTTGTGGGCGACGGCATCCTCGAGGCGCTTGAGCACCACGGCGCCCACAAAGTCGCCGCGGCAGTAGCCGTCGGCGTCGTCGCGGAACGTCTTGCAGTTGCCCGTCGGCGACAGGATGCCCGCGTCGTCCAGGCAGGTGAACGAGTGCGGCCAGCTGAGGATGTTGGCCGCGCCCGCCACGGCCATGTCCACGTCCCGCTCCAGCAGGCTCAGGCAGGCCAGGTGGATGGACGACGTGGTGCCCGCGCACGCCGAGTCCAGCGCGTACGTGGGGCCCTCCCACTTGAACTGCCACGCTAGCCGGCCCGGCCCGAAGGCGCGCTGGATGCCCTGCAGCGTGTACGAGTCGCAGCCCAGCGAGGGGTGCGTCTGCTTGTGCCAGTCGTCCGTGGCCTGCCCGAAGAAGGCGCCGATGCGGTTGGGGTCGACCGCCCGCGACCGCCCGTCCGAGTAGCCCGCCGACTCCAGCGCCTCGTACGTGCTGGTCAGGAACTGGCGGTGGTTGGGGTCCATCAGCAGCGCCTCCCGCGGCGAGATGTGGAAGAAGCGGGCGTCAAAGTGCCCCGGCTTGTCCATGAAGCAGCCGTACCGCACCTTCATCCTGCAGCGCTGGTCGCCGCGCTCGTGCGCCTCGCAGTAGTATTCGTCGATATCGAAGCGGTCCTTGGGCACCTCGGAGCAGAGGTCGCGCTTGGCCATGATGGCCTCCCAGAACTCGTCCACGTTGTCGCTGCCCGGCCCTCGCCCCGCCATGCCCACGATGGCGATGCGCCCGGGCTCCAGCGACGTGCCCTCGCCGCCGTCTGCCTCGGCCAGCGCGCTCTCGTCGTGGACTGACACCCTCCTCCCCGCCTGCTCCAGCACGCTCGCCAGGTACGGCGCGTGGCTGCTGGCGCCCGGCTGCAGAATCCGCACAGCGCCCACCTCCGGGCCCAGCTTGGCGTCGACCTGGCCCATGATGTGCGGGATGTCGAGCTGCCGGCTCAGCACCTGGGCGCAGACGTCCCTCAGCAGCTCGCCCCAGTTGGCGTAGCTGGCTCCTGGCGTCTCCATGCCCCAGAGCCTGTGCTGCGGGCAGCGGATGGGCTTGTCCAGGAAGCTCGAATTGCCCCCGACCATGTAGTCGAGGTCGGCCGCCGTGATGGTTAGCGCATGCTGGCCGGCATGGATCGTCAACGGGTTCTTCGGGAGCGCCTTGACGGCGGGGTGCTGGGCCAGGAACGTCTTCAGCAGTGAGGGGGGCCCAATGAGGCTGCTCCACCCGCTCCCCACGACCGCCACCTGGGCTCTCCTGGGTTGGATGCCATTGGCCCGCTGGAACTGCTCCAGGGCCTCGCGCAGATCGACGGGCGAGATCCCCAGAACCGTCCAGCCCCACGTGCCGGGCTCCGCTTCCATGGCCCTGGATTTTACCGACGCCAGCTTGGCCACTCGAAGCACGAGCCGGGCTGCCTCTATGCTTGCGTCGTACAGCGTGTCGAAATCATGCGCAATGGCGAGAGTCGAGACGCTGAGCAGCCCTCCCGAGAGGCCAATCCACTCGGTCGAAGCATCGGGCCCGACGAGCTCCGGTTCTCGCTTGACCCACTGCAGCAGCGTGCCCGACTTGACGGTATGGAGGAGGATGGCTTGCACCAGGCCGAACGGGTCTGGAGTGTGCCGGTACCTCTCCCCAAGTTCCTGGAGGCTTGAGAAATGCCCCAGAGAAGCTCGCAGTGATCGATCCATGGTGGCCGCCCTGGCTTCTGCGGTAACAGCGCCGGTCATTTTGGCCAAAAACTCCTTCAGCCATGGCACGGATGCAGACTGCTTGTAGAGCTGGTCAAGACCATCGACCCACGAGTCTGTCACGTCGCCAAAAAGAAATATCGTCCGCTCTGCCCCTGGCGGTGATGTCTCGGGTGCCGTCATCTTGTGCCACGTTGCGAGTCGGCTGCTGGCAGGGTATGGGGATGCTATGCTGCAGATAGCCAGATGCTTGGTTGAAATAAGCTATTGAAATAAGCTATCAACCAGTCAGTACCGTGTAAACTCGACAAATGGTAGCACCTCCCACTAACTGACCTTTGCTAGTCTCCTGGAATCAGCTCGATTAAACGATTCGCGATCGACTAATCTCTTCGGCTTTGTTGAAAATGAAGTAGTACAGCACACTTGCCAGAGTGCTTTACTTGCAAGAGTAGTTTATCAAACAGAAGCCTGATTAAGACAGTCAAAGCGCAACCCCCACGCGGGGCGCGATCTAACCGTTTTCCATTCTTTGAGCATCGGCGCTTTACATCTCACGCTTCAACTAGTTTGTTTGCCTTTCGGAGGTTGCCTTGTCGGAAGCCTGAAACCAACAACCGTACATACATAAGCCTTTGACCAGGCTTAAATCCTACCTAGTCCACTCGCGTGAGCTTTCCTGTTCGCACTATTCTACCTAGGTAGCACCGAAAGGTCGCACGTTTCCGGTCACGTATTCACGAACCCAACTTTAACCCCTGTATGTAATACAACTCTCCCATGGCGGGAACTTCCTCCATACCCAATGAAGTAGTTCGCCGACTTGATGATAGGGCCATTTCTCGACCGCATCCTTCCGTTATCCATGTCATGGTACAGATACGAGCCACCCGTCGAACGCCGAATGCTTACCCGTTTTCAGATTGAATAGGCAGAATCGCACGCGGAGTGGGGTCCTAAACCACACGCAAACACACAGGGGCCACCCCTAACAATGCCCGGAGACGCAGAAAGGGACACAAAACGCTGTAGGGAGGGCCTCGGCTAATCCTCGGCTCTCGGCTTACCCGTATAATCGTCTACTCTTGGCTGAGGCGTGTAATCATGACCTAGCCTAAGCACCCAATCATAGCCCCATATTTATACAAATTGGGCTAGTATGGCTTATAGCGCCGCGTGATAGGTGCAGGCTTGCTAATCGACGTCCGGATCGTGCCTCCGATGTTGTGTAGGATCAAATGAAGCTTCTATGGGCCGTCCCGCCCGTGCCCGTGCCGTCGCCGTTGCCGTTGCCGTCGCCGTTGCCGTTGCGACTACTTACATGATATGTCCGAGGAATACGAATACCGCTGACTACCTCCATAAATAACATATATTGAAAAAACGCATTAAAGAGATAAAGAAACGACCGGAGCAAGTACCTACATTCTTGTCTTCGTTGCCCCTCTTTGGTCGTCGATTTTTTTTTAAAGGCCTTTCGGTGGCCTTTTGTTTTTGAAAATGGTTTCAACCACGACAAACGACTCAAACAGTGCCATCGCTATTGTGGGACTGTCATGTCGTTTCCCTGGCGATGCTGCCACCCCATCCGGCTTCTGGGACCTGTTGAAGAACGGACTCAGTGGGTTCTCAGAGTCGACGAACAGGTACAACGCAGAGGCGTTCCACCACCCACAAACCCAGGGCACACGCCAAAATGTGATACCGGTGAAAGGTGGATATTTCCTGAAACAGGATCCGTATGTGTTTGACGCAGCCTTCTTCAACATCACCGCTACGGAAGCCATGGCTCTGGACCCAAGACAGCGCATCGCCATGGAGGTCGCCTACGAAGCACTCGAGAGTGCCGGCATGCCACTGCAAAAGGTCAAAGGAACCCAGACAGCCTGCTTCCTGGGTGTCTCAATGAGTGACTATCGGGATGCTGTATCCCGTGACTTTGGGAACTTTCCAAAATACCAGATTCTTGGAGTTAGCGACGAAATGATTGCGAATCGAATATCTCACTTCTTAGATATACACGGTCCTAGCGCTACTGTACAATCAGCCTGCTCTTCGAGTCTTGTGGCAACCCATGTCGCCTGCCAGAGCCTACGGTCAGGGGAGTCATCAATGGCTATCGCAGGCGGGGTTGGCTTGATAACCCTGACGGACGGTACCATGCACCTCACCAACCTAGGATTTCTTAACCCAAAGGGACATTCCATGTCGTTTGATGCCGACGCCAATGGATATGGTCGTGGCGAGGGTTGCGGCATTGTCATATTGAAGCGGTTGGACGACGCCATCCGAGATGGCGACACCATTCGCGCCGTCATCCGTGGCACTGGTGTCAACTCAGATGGCTGGACGCAGGGCGTGACAATGCCCTCATTAGAGGCCCAGGCGGCACTCATCACCCAAGTTTACGAGAGGAATGGGCTGGACTACGGCTCGACGCAGTACGTCGAGGCCCACGGCACGGGTACGAAGGTTGGTGACCCAATAGAAACAAGCGCCATCCACCGGACTATTGGCCAGCCTAAGACATCGTCACGCAAAAGGCTCTTCGTGGGTAGCGTCAAAGCAAACATCGGCCATCTAGAGGCGGCTGCGGGCGTTGCCAGCATCATCAAAGGTGTGCTGTCCCTCGAGCGAGGCCTAATTCCGCCAAATATCAACTTCTCCAAGCCGAATCCGGCGATTCCGCTCGATGAGTGGAACATGGCGGTGCCTACCAAGCTGACACCTTGGCCCGCTACCCACACGAAGCGCATGAGTATCAACGGCTTCGGAATGGGTGGCACAAATGGACATGTCGTCATGGACGCGTACAACGCCCCTGTAGACCTCAGTAATGGAGTAGTTGCGTCCAGGGACTACGTCAAGAGACTCTTCGTGTTGAGCAGCCACGACGAAGCTGGCCTCAAGCGTGTCGGCCAGTCACTCGCTAAACACTTGGAAAATGCCACAACCGGCGTATCAAGCTCTTCGTACCTGGCCAATCTTGCACACACACTCGGAAAGGCCAGATCGGGGCTTGCATGGAAGGCGACGTGCGTCGCAGAGAATGTGGCAGAGCTGCGCGAACAGCTAACTACGACCGTCGGCGAAGATGCAGCGCGCGTTCCAAGCACTCCGGTACGCATTGGGTTTGTTTTCACGGGCCAAGGCGCCCAGTGGGCTCGTATGGGCATTGAGATGCTGGAGCGACCTGTGTTCAGCGCCTCGATGGCGAAATCTGCCAAGTTTCTCAAAGAGATGGGCTGTGACTGGGACCCGGTCACGGAATTATCCAAGGGACAGGCAGAGTCGCGACTAGGCGTGCCAGAGATCAGCCAGCCCATCTGCTCGGTGCTACAAATAGCCCTCGTCGATGAACTACGATCGTGGGGCGTCACACCATCCGGCGTGGTCGGCCATTCCAGCGGTGAAATTGGAGCAGCCTACACCATGGGGGCTCTATCCCACCGTGACGCCCTGGCGGCTGCTTACTTTAGAGGTACGGCCTCGGCTGGTCTAATGAAGAAGAAGCTGAGTGGAGGTATGATGGCGGTGGGCTGCTCCCAAGACGAGATGCAGGAATTGATGAAGGAGACGAAGCTCAAAGCAACCGTTGCCTGTGTCAATTCGCCTTCCAATGTCACCGTCTCGGGCGATGTCGTCACGCTCGATGCTCTCAAAGTGGTTCTCGACAAGCGCAACGTCTTTGCTAGACGGTTGAAGGTCGAAGTTGCTTACCATTCCCCGCACATGCATCTCTGCTCAGGAGAATACTATGCCTCCATCGCAGATGTAGGACAGGAAACGGTCGAAAGACAACCTGTTACAATGGTCTCCAGTGTCCTTGGGCATGAGGTCGAAGCTGAGCAGCTAGGACCCTACTACTGGGTCCAGAATCTCATAAACCCGGTGTTGTTCGCCGACTCCCTGAAAGAGATGGTGTCGCCAGCCGAAGCTAACGGGGAGAAAGTCATTGACCTGCTCGTGGAGATTGGCCCGCATAGCGCCCTAGGCGGACCTGCTGAGCAGATCCTGTCTTTCCACGGAATCAAAAATGTCGATTACACCTCAATGCTTGTGCGCGGCCAAAGCGCACTTGACACTGGCATGAGTCTGGCGGCCGAATTCTTCCGCCGCGGAGTGTCCATAGATGTGTCTAAAGCCAACGGCGATTCCCACTGCAAATTGCTGACCGACCTTCCTTCGTATGCCTGGAACCACTCCAAGAAGTTCAATGCCATCAGCCGCGCGCAGCGAGAACAGTACGCACAGCAATTCCCAACGAAAAGTCTCCTTGGTGCAATGATGCCGACCATGGACGAAGAAGAGCGCGTCTGGCGAAGCTTTGTCAATCTCGATAACGAGCCCTGGCTTCGCGATCACGTAGCTGGACCGAATGTGCTGTTCCCTGCCGCCGGCATGGTCAGTATAGCACTCGAGGCAGCCCAACAGATTGTGGATGCGGGCAAGACGCCACTTGCCTTTAAGCTACGTGACATTAGCTTTTTGGCAGCCATGGCTATCACCGATGGCACAGCAACAGAGATCACCGTTCATTTGCGGCCGCACATTCCAGCTACTTCTGGTTCCACGCCAGCAGCTTGGTGGGAGTTCACCGTATCTTCGTGCCCCGGAGTTACCGGCCAGTTGCGCAAAAACTGCCGTGGTTTGCTGAGCGTTGTCTACGAGCAGACAAGAAGCTCTTACATGGTGCAGGAAGACGCTTTGGTCGAAGCCACCCGTATTGCCGACTACCATCGCATTCTGAAGGAATGTCCTGAGACTTGTACCAAGGCGCACTTTTACGAGCGCTGGCTCAAGTCATCCATGGCGTACGGCGAGACATTCCAGGGCATGGAGAACGTCCACCCTGGTGTTGATAAGACCTGCTACGAAGTCAAGGTAGTCGACATTGGGGAGACGTTTACAAGAGGAAAGTTGGATCGACCGTTCCTTGTCAGTCCGGCAACTCTCGACACCGCGTGGCAGGGCATATTGGGCAGCAGGTGCGAGACCGACGATAGCGGCGACGTGGATTTTGGATTCAACAAGCTCTTGCTGCCAACGTTCATTGGCGAGCTCGATATCTCCCTTGACATACCGGCCGATGTGGGCTATCTAATGCCGGGTTCCTGTCGCTCGTATCGACACGGTTTCAATGAATTTTCGGCAAACATCAATCTGTACGACAAAGACTTATCAAAGGTTCTCATGTCCGTTAGTGACTTCCGTTTGTCGCAGGTGGAGACTGATGACTCGGAAATGCCGGCTGAAGGGGGCAGCGTTGACCCGGCTGACATCACGTCGATGGTTCACTGGAACTACGCTCTGGATGTTATGGAACCTGCAGAAATCAGTGAAGCCATCTTGAGCGCCGGTGCCACGACAGCCGATGACAAACTTGTTCAAGTAAGTGAATTCCCTCTTTTTTGAAGAGCGAGGAAGATCAAGATGCTAATGTTATTGACCCGCAGCTTATTAAAATGGTGATCCATAAACGTCCGGAATCCAAAGTTGTCGAACTAGTGCAAAATTGGGATATGTTGTCTGATGCAGTAATCAGCAAATTTCCCAAAGGTATCATCCTTCCTACTCAGGTTCGTTACGCTGTAGTCAACAGCGCTGAACCGGAAGCACACACGGACAAGGATGCATTTGGACGGGCATTCCACTTGCACACTTCGGATAAGCCTTCAGGTGTAGAAATTACACCTACGGAGCTATTTATAATCCCTCACCAAGTTAGCTCTCAGCTCACAGAAGGCCTCGACAGCATTTTAGAGTTGCTGTTCCGCAAAGTTAAACCTGCCGACGATGCTTTCGTGGTCATGGCTGCTCCTGCTGCTGCGGGCGGTTTGTTGAAGGCCAAGGGCTTTAACCTCGTGACCTCCGTGCCAGTGGGTACTGAATCTCTCTTTTTGTGCAAGTACATTGGCAACAAGCAGATGACGAATGGCAATGGCGTCCATGCACAACATGAGAAGGTTACTATTTTCGAGCCGACCACGCCATCGTCTGAGGAGCAGTCATTTTCGAAGCAACTGCAAGATCAGCTCAAGGACCAAGGCTACGCTGTCACGACCAAGGCAGGGGTTTCTGAAGCTGATCCCATCCACGACAAAGTGTGTGTTTCATTGCTGGAGCTGCAGAACCCGGTGCTGGAGAACCTTTCTGAGCCCGATTTTCAAAGCCTGCGGAAATTGTGGGTGGGTTGTGAGCGCTTGCTCTGGATTACTGGGGGGAGTAGCCCTTCGATGGGGATGGTCGACGGTCTCTCGCGATGCGTCAATATAGAGGTTGCTGGGGCCAAATTCCAGGTCTTGCATCTCACCAGCGGGGGAGTGCAGAATGGATCCGATCTCGTAACGCGCGTACTCTCGTCATCCGACAAGACTGCAGACAACGAGTTCCGGGAACTAGGAGGTCTTCTTCAGGTACCTCGCATGTACAAGAGTTTTGAGGAAGACGAGAAGATTCGCCACCACCTCGAGGATACTACGAGGGTCATCAGCCTCGACGATAATAAGGCTAGCTTCCGTCTCACCATCGGCAAACCTGGACTCTTAGACAGTCTGCATTTCGTTCGCGAGGAGAGCGAGCTCGCAATACCGCTCGCCGACAACGAGCTGGAGTTGGATATCAAGAACACAGGTCTCAACTTCCGAGACGTCATGGCGTCTATGGGACTGGTTCCCGTCATGGCTCTCGGCCAGGAAGCTAGCGGCATTGTGATACGGACAGGTAGCCGGGCAGCAGAGTTTTACAAGCCAGGTGATCGCGTGAGTGCCTTGTCAGTGGGCGGAACGCATGCAACCAAGGCTCGGTGTGATTACCGTGTTGCGGCAAAGCTTCCTGACACCATATCCTTTGCAGAGGGAGCGGCAGCGCCAATGGTGCACGCCGCGGCATACTATGCCCTGGTTAAACTCGCAAAACTTCGTCATGGCCAGTCCGTCTTGGTGCACGCTGCGGCAGGAGGTTTAGGTCAGGCTGCGGTGCAGCTGGCTAAACATCTTGGTCTAGTTATCTACGTTACTGTGGGCACGGAAGACAAGCGCCGCTTTGTTATCGAGCACCACGGCATTCCCGATGAGCACATTTTCAATTCGAGGGATGCCAGCTTCGCTAAAGGTATACAGCGGGTAACGGGAGGCCGTGGTGTTGACTGCGTCCTCAATTCGCTATCTGGAGAGCTTCTTCGCGTCTCTTGGACCTGCCTTGCCACCTTTGGAACCTTCGTTGAAGTCGGTTTGCGCGACATCACTGACAACATGCGGCTTGACATGCGACCTTTTAGCAAAAGTGTCACTTTCACCTCTCTCGATATACCAACTCTAATCAACCAAGACCCGGCGGCAATAGGCGAAGCCCTTGGTGAGGTCTTCAAACTCTTGCACGAAGGCACTCTCAAGGTGCCGCAGCCCTTAAGCCTGTACCCTGTGGGCCAGATTGAGCAAGCTTTCCGCACTATGCAGACAGGGAGGCATCGTGGCAAGATTGTCCTGTCGTTTGATCAAGAAGATAAGCCTACAGCTCCTGTGCTGTGCAAGGCCAAGGATTCATTCAAGCTGAAATCCAACGCGACGTTTCTGTTCGTTGGAGGTCTAGGTGGTCTCGGCCGTAGTCTGGCTAGAGAGTTTGTCGCATCTGGAGCTCGTCATATCGCCTTTATATCGAGATCCGGTGACACCAAGTCCGAAGCAAAGGCTACCATCGATGAGTTGGCATCGCACGGTGCACAAGTGAAGGTATTCGCTTGTGACGTTGCCGACAAAACGTCCTTCCTTGCCGCTATGGAACAATGCTCGCAGAAGATGCCGCCCATCAAGGGAGTGATACAGATGGCCATGGTACTTCGCGACGTTCTGATCGAGAACATGTCCTACGAGGAATGGACGACACCCATACGACCAAAAGTCCAAGGAACATGGAATCTGCACGAATACTTCGGCCCAGAACGGCCGCTCGACTTTATGATCTTCTGCTCTTCCTTCTCAGGCCTCTGCGGCAGCCCCGGACAGGCCCAATACGGCGCTGGCAACACATTCCAAGACGCCCTAGCCCACCACCGCCGCAACCAAGGACTCAAGGCCATCTCAGTCAATCTGGGAATCATGCTCTCCGTCGGCATCCTAGCCGAGATGGGCGACCATACATTCAAGCTGTGGGAAGACGTCCTCGGCATCCGCAATAACAGCTTCCACTCCCTCGTAAAAAGCCTCGCCAGTCAGGAGAAAAACGCAGCCCTCGCCGCACCATCCTACCCCACACAAGTCTGCCTCGGCCTAGGAACCGCCGACATCATAGCAACCCACCGTCTCCCCAACCCGCCATGGTTCACAGACCCCCGCTTCAAACCCCTCACCGTCGCCAGCGCCTCCGCCTCACCCACCACCACGGATGGCAGCCCCGGCGCCACCGCCGCCACCGCATCGCTCGCATCGCGCCTCTCGCAGGCCTCCACCAACGACGAAGCTACCGCCGTCATCACGGAAGCCCTTGTCGCTAAGATTGCGGATATCTTGCGTATTCCCGCCTCCGAGATCGATGCGCGCCGCCCGTTGTACTCGTACGGCGTCGACTCGCTTGTGGCGCTCGAGCTGCGCAATTGGATTACACGTGAGATTAAGGCGAATATGGCGCTTTTGGATCTACTAGCTGCGGTGCCTATGGAGGAGTTTGCGGGGCTGGTGGCGGGGAAGAGTAAGTTGGTTGTAACCGCTTAGGTTGGCTTGACTTGGTTTGGTTCGGGAGAGAGGGGAGGGGAGGGAGGGAGGGAAGTGGGGTGATTTTTTTTTTTTACCTTAGGGTGGAGATACTTGCTGGTTATGGCGTGGAGGAGGAGTTTTTTTAATAGGTTTATGGATCTTGGTTTTTTTTTTTTTTGTATGTGTGATGGAATGGGTGGGGAGGGGATTGGGACTGCATTATATATATCTTGTACGTTATGCGTTAAACGTTATATGTTAGACGTTAGACGTTATAAATGGAGACTGAGAAAGAGTCCTTCCTCCTCCTCCTCTCCTCCTCCTCCTCTTCTTCTTCTTCCAGATGGCATTGGCTCAAACTATCGCTCCTGTGAGAATCTTGGGTAGATTGTGGTGTATTTATTTTTTGTTACTTGTTGCGTTTTTTTTGTTGTGCTGTGCTGTGTTGCTGTGTCTCTGGGGGAAATATGTGGGGATTAGTGAGAATTAGATTGGGGGAGTGAGGTTTCGGCTGTTTTTGTATGAAGGTGGTGTTCTAAAAAAAAGTAGCCTAGTTAAATTAATAGTATTTTAGTTTTACAGCTTAAAGCCTAATACTAAATAGTATAACTTAGAAGAAAAGTAATTAACACTTAGGAGGGAGGCGGTTAATACTTAGAGGGCGTTGACGTCTCCCTTAAACATACAACTCAAATGCGCCGCGCCCACCTCCTACACAAAAAAAAGTAAAGCGATTATGTAATGGTACAGGGCCAAACTAATTACTGAACTAGGGAGAAAGTAAAAACCTGTAGGCCTTGTACGAAGGACATTCCAAAACTACAGAGCTATCTAGAGAATCTTTGTGCTTAAATATATCTTATCTTGCCTTCCTGTAGGTTTGAACTTGGTGCGGAGCTGAACATATCCCGTGTGTGGCTTGGCCTGAGGCAACTAAGTCCATCCGTTAATTCGGATAAGAGCCGGAGTGTATTCGGTGCCTGGCCGGGCCGTGTAGCTTCGCGTGTTTGTCTGGGGCGAACCTTAAAATGTTTAATTGCGTCACAGATTGGTCCTGTTCATATTCGCGAATTGCCGTCAGCATTGCTAATTCTGACAGTGGGGGCGCATTCCACAAGGCTGGATACGAGCAGAGCTCCTGATGCCTTCGCTTAGCTTACGTAAGAAGCCAGCATTGCGCCACTGGTTAAAAAGAGCGCGAGCGAAACTTTAAATCGAGTCAATGTGTCTTACGAAACAACAACCTAGGCCTCCAATTACATGCCCAAATTGTCAACAACCAAGGGAGTGTGAAACTGATGATCCACGTCAACCCCTCTAAAGTGCAAAACCGGCGTGCATGCAACCGATGTCACCAGGCCAAGCTTAAATGCGTTTTGGAAGGTAGCCGACAATGCCAGCGTTGTAAGCGGTCCAACATCGAATGCACTTTTAGCCCACCCACCCGGATACAGCGCCAGCATGCTCAGGCTCGATCGATATTGTCGACTTCAACCAACCGCACCGACTGCTGGCCAGATGTTGAAATGGATTGGGAGCTTCTCTTGGAGCCCTCTGTCCTGACCACCTTCGTTTTGGACACGGACCACCAGGTAGATAACGAAAACCCCGCATCTGCTCCCAACCCCACGTGCATAGTGCACAACAACCAGAACTACAATCAAAACTGTGCAGCCCGTTCCGCTAGCCAGGACGAGCTATTGACACCTACGCCATTGTTTGATGTGTCATCCAACAGTACTACATTTGCGTCATCGATCCCCGCAACGAGTACTTATACTGGCTATAATGGGTCACCGATGCCTATATCGTCCACTGGTCCTACATTCGCGCCGTCAATCCCCACAACGAGTACTTATACTGGCTATAATGGGTCACCGATGCCTATATCGTCCACTGGTCCTACATTCGCGCCGTCAATCCCCACAACGAGTACTTATACTGGCTATAATGGGTCACCGATGCCTATATCGTCCACTGGTCCTACATTCGCGTCGTCGATCCCCACAACGAGTACTTATACTGGCTACAATGGGTCACCGATACCGGTATCATGCACATCTTCGGATCACGTAGCTGGAAGAAATGCCTCTGCTGCCTCTACACTATTGCCATTACCAGACAGTGAATCAGAGGAGCACGACGAACAACTGACTGACTTCGCATTCTGGGCAGACAAGATGGCGCCACTAAACGTGCAATTTACAAAGCACCTACAGTCCATCCCGCGCGTAAGCCCCGACAGCTCACATTACAGTAATGGCCACACTACAATACTGCCTCCGAGCGGGTCGCACAATTCCGACACTACTTTTCAACTTAGCGAATCTTTGATCAACATCCTGAGTGGCATGTGTTCTCAATTGCCGCCCCTGCACGCCTCCGCGACTGCAAATGAGGACTGCTCGACAACATTTTTATTTTTAGACGAAGCTTCCTACCTTCTGATATTCTCTACATATCTGCGCTTTTTAGAGACTCAAGACGCAGTTTACCGCTATCTGCTAGCCTGCCTTGTCCATAAACATGAGACCGCGACCACCGGATCCTGCTTTTACCTGCCAAAGCTGACCATCGGGTCATTTGCACTGGCTATGACGTCTAAGACACGGCCTCTGCTTTTTGTTAACCTCATGGAATCTATGCTGGCTCAAGCCAAGAATTTTATCCATCGCCTAGCCTCTGTCAAGGGTACCTCAGGAAACAATAGCAATGCGGAGTGTTTCAGTAGCTTATCGCCTATCGTCGAGCCGACCTTTGCACTGCAGGCCATCCAGACAAGAGAGGCTGCTGTACTAAATCTAATCGGGCGCGTTAAAGAAATATTGGCGCAATCAAAGTCCACTTAGAAACAATTACAGTTTTTTATTATACGTTACAACCAATAGAGTAATTAGATCTGTTATAAAAAATGTTATTAATATATTGTATACTACTTTTAAGGTCTACCAATGAAGCACGATGCTAATGTTAAGAACACTAGTACTATAGGTGTCACATGAAGAAACAAATTCAATACTATTGTACAAAATAGACTGTTCGTAGTGCTTATGTAACATAAACAACTGCTTCTATACGTTTAGCAAAGCAACACTGTGGAAAAAGATAAATAGATAAAAGCTACAAGACTTAAGTCTTTAAAATTCAGTAGATTGTCTACGCACACCTTATAAAACCTAGTTATAAACCAACCGTACGATTGTAGGCAACGAAATTGTTAGAGGCCGGAGGCGGAAAAGCCTTCTTCCGGATTGGATGTAGTGAAAAATCTACGCCGAGTGACTGGCGGTCGGTAGTGCTAAAAGAGTAGAGTTATTAACACCAAAGGAAAGATCGCCAACAATGGTAAGGATGAATATCATAAGAATATTTATTTATAGGAGAAAGACATGTGTGCGTGAGTCCTATGTTGGAAATTCTTGGCAAGAACTTTTAGGCGTGGAGAATTGTTTGGGTCTATCGGTAGCTAAGCAGTTACTCTGACACCTGTTCTTCAACGCACATTTGGTGTAGAGCACACCCGGGAACAGCAGCTCCATGGCGCCCATCTACGGAGATGCCAATACGAAAACTATCCAGGACAAAGTGGTACTGATGCTAGAGACATGAGAGCGAACGAGTAGTGCGTAGTGTGAGGCGGCGAAAACATCCTTCATCCACCCCGCCTGACATGGCGCAACGCCTCTCAGATTTAGGGAAACAAAATCGTGACGACGGAAAAAGTCAAGACGATTGGAGTGATCCTCGACGAAGAGCTGGAAGCCGGGCTAGTGCTGTTCGAGCAGAGACAACGCGGGCAAACGATCGCGTTCTGAGCAACTATTCACACACCGAGGCAGTTGCATTCACACTGGATGATCTGACGGTAGAGGCTCTGCAGATGACATCGGTCACTACTTCAGAGGATACGCAATGAACGGGTCGATTTAACGCTATGGCCGCGCATTTCGAAGGAAGACAGTGACAAGCACAGACCAAGCAGATCCCCATCCTACCGAGCTACCTGCGTGTGCAGCCCGCGATGGAAACGGACAACCAGCGGCGGAATCCGGCCTGCAGTTCTTCTCTGACTTTCAGTCAAGAAATAGTGGCAGAGACCACGGCTAGATGAGCAAAGGTCACACTGTACGGTGTTCTAGGACATGCTGGGATTCGGGGCAGCGAAAGAGTGCACAGGTTTGTAAAAGCAGCAACGAGGGCGGAGCGCGAGGAGTCGCTGCAGCGAGACGGCCAGCTTTGGTATCTTAAAAGACTAGGCTTATGCAGCCACGAACGGGTAAGACGTTGCTCATGGTAGATTTGCACAAGATCAAGGTAGTAGAATCTATTTCACCGGACAACGGGAGTGCGCCTTAAATGTAAAGTTACATTGAAGGTTGGTCAATTTCTGGAACTGGATCTGAAGAGCCTGCTTTAGGTCCGTACTGAATATACGTGGCGTCTGGATGTTTGCTGTCTATTTGCTGTCAGTTACCCTAACGTCACATATTCTCTACAAGGCTTTGTACTCGCATTTCCAGCAATGACGTGATCTGTAAACAGAGTCTTTTGTTGCCAAAACGGTACCAGTCCTTGAAAAAACTGCTGGTTATACAGATTGATATTTAGGGCTAATTGAAAGTGTCGATCATTTCTCCAAATTTGAAAACAAGCTTCCATAAAGAAGCTGTGGACTTTATACCTTCGGACAAAACGGAACGGATGCTGGGGAGATTATTCTATTTATGGACGTTAGTCCAGAGAAGATGAAATTGGCAAAGTGGAGCCGACGGTCGGTAAAAAGGCCGAGAGGTAAAGACTGGGCGACTGTACAAACTAACCAGGGATGTAGGTTGCTTTACCGATACGAACTATCAGGCAGTATAGGAGCAGCAACATGGAGATTTAAAGTTGCCATCCTTCCCATTCATTCTATTCCCAATCAGAATCCTGATTAATCAATGTGCGTAAGCATCCTTGGCAGTGCTCTGTATAGGCTATGCGAGTGAATAAGCAACATGGGCGGCCTCGAGGTATCTATAAGAACGTAGATGTCATTCCCCAAGGCTAATCAGCTAGTATAGCCGAGTTGTATCCACCCACAAAACCGATGTCGAAGATCGTCATAGACATAACGGCGCCGGCATCGTAGGTCCCCATATATTCATCGGCTCCGGCGGTGCGCAGGGTGCGCTTATTGCGCAGTGGGAACATTCAGCGTACTCAGCGATCCACAGCAGTAATCCGGATCAGTCCGCTTGAGATGATGGAGGTCACCGCCTATTCATCTGTTATGATTCACTTTAGGATTCTAGAAGCAACGTATCTGTATCTTTGTGTGACAGAGCTAAATCGTAGATGCCTTTAAGATGCTAGCTCTTGGTAAAAGTTACTTCCTATAAGTTTTCTATTCACTACATTTTCTTGATTGGATTTTATCTAGACTATCTTTCTTTTGCCTGTTTTAGCTTCTAATCAAAACACGTGCTGAAAAATGTCTCGGCGTTGGCACTCACCGACTTGCAACCTGCACGGACTAAGGAAGCTATTCCAAGCTCGAATTGCTCACGAGGCCGGATGTCTTCGGATATCTACTTGAATTGTGATGAAAAAGATGGAAGCCGAAAGCCGAAAGGAGTATAAATCTCGTGCAATGCCGCCTCTAGCCATGGCACCATCGCATTGAATCTCTACCCATCACCTTAAAAACCAAACTTCTAGGCAAAATCACTACCTTAATCGTAGGTCATGGAGTTTTCAAATGCAATACCGATTGATTAATCACTGACCACTCCCCAGGGTTTCTACAGTTCACCAAAATGGTCTCCATCAAACTCATCATTCCCGCTTTTGTCGCCCTTGTCGCCGCTCAGGGCCCAATTTGCAACCAAGTTGCCAATGCCAACGACCTGAGATTGAGCGAGTGGAGATACAATCAAAACGAGGGCGCCTGGGATGCAGTCCGTGGCGGTGGCATAATCGACCGCAACGGCCACCTCACCTACAACCCCGGGGTTGTTTGCGTTAGCTACGGAAATAACGATGTAGACTGCTACACTGGCTCCAACTGTTATCTCCAGGAAGGCAAGCGCCAGGGCATTGACAATGTCAGCAGTTTCCTCAACTAAACAGGTACGTCGATTTATTCCTGCAAGATACTACAAGCGACTTATACCGGTACAGCTCATCACTTAGAAGCATATTTAGCAGAGATATAAATATACGCTGTGGGTTTCTAAGATGATGTGCTTGAGTAGATGATCAGGCGGAAATGAGGTCTAGCCATTGATTCTATGGATGGGAATATCGGCACTGTATTTGCACTTCTGTGAGACTAATGTTTCAACTGAGGCTCTACGAGAATGGCTATCTGATTTTACGTTGGTTTTATTCCACCTAAACGAATTGCTATATGTGTTCAACGTTGATCTGTCCCAAATTCTACACGTTTAGATAAAAAAAGCTCTCTGAAGCTACATGATAGATCCCAATGGCTAAATAATTGTTATAGTCATCCAATTTACAACATGTTCATGCTTTGAAAATGCCCCCCTCTCACATCCAAAGGTGCTGATTCTCTAAAACTGAGCTGTTGAATAATCGGAATGCTGGCGTAATACAATTCCTCGAGTAGGGAAGCCAAATCCCCCTTCTACTAGTTGGCCAACATATAGGCAATACAAGATTTCTTTCCTTTCAGAATCATATGGGAAGTCAAAACTGGCGTGAATTCTTGGGCTGTTGGTAACTTGCCGCAACGATTCCAGGATGCCACTTCTCCATACGAATGCTTCTAGTAAAGGCACATGAACTTTTAGATGGTCTGCTGAGACAGCCCCAAGAGGGTCACTTCTTTTTGGAATTGACACTGCTTCTAGAATGTTGGCCCAAATAGGCTCAAGCTTGTGTCCAGATTCCATTTCACCACCATCATGCTGGTAAATCTGGCGCTGAAACCGAAATTGAACGGATGCCCAAGACTATAAAGGTGATCTATACGGAGTAGCGCTTGATGCCCCGTAATCATCTCGCATCTTCCATAAGAGCCCTTGAGGAAGATCTTGAAGCCATAGACCAGCCAAGTAGCGGCCTGCACCATGTTTCTCGAAATGCTGGGCTAAACCAGAGAGAGCAGGCAGTATGTCTCTAAGCTTAGTAATGTCTCTCTGGACAATCGCGTCCACTATTTTGTACCAAACTTTATACTTGTTTTTTGAGTGTGAGCTTAGCAAGCTGATGTAGATCCTTTCTAAAGTTCTTGAGGTGCTGCTGTCCACTTCCATACACTCACAGAACAATGCTGATTTGCATTCCCACATGATTACCCTCTCTCCGAAATGTGCCATCTTAGTGGGCGTACGTCACGGCGCACGCCGACGATAGGCCATGAAGACTGCTGGAAGCCGAACTTCGTACAAAGTAGCACCTCACCGCGATAACGAGGTGCGGACTCTTCTAGTTCATGGTACAAAGACGGAGTATCTCCATAGTAAAAATCCAGATGGTGATACTCTTCTTCCACTCCTGCTTGTAGAACACCGAGATATCGAAGGCGACAGCTCTGGTATGTGCCTTGCGCTGATATACGTAAAGACCGTAGACTACAGATCAATCTTGCGCAAATCTCGCATGCCGAATCTGAAGGCGGGACTGATTTAAAGTGAGGTAGCAGATTCATCTGTGAATATTTTGTCTGCGCAAGGAATGAATTTTTGAAGTAAAAGAATAGAGGTCTGAAGCGAGATGAGGTTACCCAAGGCTACATTGGCTCTGATGGCGGGGTGACCGATCCGGAGAATATTATCCTACAACTTCTTTTTTATCCATCCAGTCCATGTCTTAGCGTTAATTGTATCGAGACTGACTGTAGCTGGAACGAAGGGGACCTATGCATGCTGGGCCTTTGTCTCCTTTGGCGGGTTGTGGGTAGAACTAGCCACAACTTTTGGGCATATCCCCGGTCATCGGTCGCCTCCATGCCTGTGAGTGCTTGCATCCGTTCCCACCTGCAGATTATGCCGGTTATCTAGCCACTCTGGGTATGCTAACATCAAATAGTTTACTTGACATATACATAGTGTATTATGTACTATGTAATCCATAAAATATATCAAAATCTTGGAATGATACCTGGGTACTTAGGTACCTAATGATTTTTGGAAGTTCACGATCACGTGATTGTTACATAGGTCACGGTCCAGGTGCATTTTGCTCTGGCTATTAATAGTAGCTCGGCAAACCAGGACGATCTTCAATAAAGAAATAAATACAGAAAAACTAATTATGACGAAAAATGGGCTAGGTGCTAATTTCCATGCAAAGGAGCATTGGTTGTTCCAAATTCAAGATGTTCATTATCTAGCTGTGCCGTTGGATTCAGTCAGGCAATGTTTCTCCCTTGAAATTTACAGCAAGCTAATACAACCAGCCACACCGTTTCGAATATCCAAAGGACAGTAACTCTCCGATGACAGTGATAGCCGATTTCACTCATGAACCTTAACTCAGGCTTGGGTACAAGGAACGATCAATTCGTGGTTGCGATTGGATGATGTCTTCCGCGCCGAGTTCTTACAAAACATCGTTTTTGTTGGCCTCCATAAGCATAAAAATGAGCTCGATACCATCAAGAACGCACTCTATTCGTTATGGGGCACCACATGGGCTTCTAGCATCGAGCCAACGGATGGGGATCATGGCCTCTGTTCCGGCCCGTTTGTAACGTGGAAAGGGCAGCTATGCAAAGCGTTTCGGCTATATGACGACCCACAGCAAGCCTTTATAGTGGCTATCAGACCTCGCATATTGAAAAGGTAAGCTAAATCATTATATCCTCACCGCTTGTGGTTATGTTGCACCAGGCTATTCAGAAATCTGCGCGCCAGCGGGAACCTTTACACCTTACTGAGTGTTGCTGTTCCTTCTCGAATCGATTAACTATCCAAAAGCACAAATTCCCTGGCAGGCGCTTGCCTCGCCGTCAAAGAAGTCTTTGAAATCGAAGGCCTACGGCTCACAGTGGGATACCGCGCATGGTATGATCTGTCCACGCCAGCAGAGAAGATAACGCCCGTGATACATAAACTTTTGGATAAGGACACAACCCTAGTAGGCACACTGAAGCTAGGGTCTTTGATCACTAGAGAGGAACCAGCAGAGTCGGCAGATTATTTTGCGCCGTTCAATCAAAGAGGAGATGGCTATCAATCGGCGTGGAGCAGTAGCGGTGGTAGTGGTGCTGCCTTGTCATCCTACGACTGGCTTGACTTTACCTTGGGTACATACAGTAAGTGTTGCTGAGTACGGTATACAATCTATGACTTAGATCCCATAGCAACTGGAAGCAGCCGCTGGCCAGCAATGGCTAATATACTCTTTCAACATCATTTGACTTAAGGAATTTTTCCTTCGGAGGGAATTGCACCTTCGTGGTCGTAATTAACTGCAAATTATCAAAGTATAAGCTGCTGATTCGACAAAGTCCTTTCGATGCACCTGCAATGTACTCAAGAGACATCGACATGCTGGAAAAATGGATTGGTGCATGGATATCTGCCAAGCAAGAAATGCACAAAGCGAACATGAGCATCATCTATCCCACAGGCTTCTGGCCTGTCGCCAATAGAGCCCAACAAGATATTGTTGATGGGTCTATTTCTGATCTTGAGTCTTCAAATGGAGTAAAAAAGATGGACATCTCAATCCAAGATTTACGGAAAGAGAAAAAGCCAGAAGAAGCCGATGGTTCTGATACGAATGAATATCTACAAGGGGTGTCAAAGCTGCATCGATTTCCACGACCGAACAAGTGCTGACTTACAAAAGGTCGGGGTGGCATCATTCTGCTATGGTGTGTATTAAGAGCTCGAACAATTTCGACAAGAATACCGGACCAAACATTTGAAAGAGCCCTATGTCAACTCAGTGATGCGGTGGAGATGGTACATTTTTCTGATTCTTGTGTCAACATTCGTGCATACACTCAACAAACAGGGAAGCAGCTAAGAACGTCACCCAGGAGCAACATGAAGATGCTGTGCAGCGCCTACGCATTTACAAGGAATTCGTCATCGAGAAAGCACTTCAGGTAAATGGACGGCACGCCATTATCTTGCTGTCCATTATAACACAAGCGGTGGATTACCGCGATGCGAGTCCCGAGTGAATTCCACCACACTAACCCCTAAAGTTGATCACTGACGCGTGGTAGTCCCCCCTCTGCCCCGAATGCATTTGATGGAATCTGGCTTGTACCGATCCTGGGTACACCAGAGCCTTCTATTCCAAGTGAGGCCCAGAATCAAAGTTCCTTGAACCGTTACTGATTATTTGCAGTCGGTGAGATGGAATACATGTCCGACCTGAGCAAGAGGATAGAGCGTCCGCCAATCGTAGTCTCCCTTCTTGGAGCCCCAGGGACGGACATGGAGTTGATTGGAACTACGCGTCGTACCCTTGAACAGTCTGGGCGAGCCAAGGTTGTTGCCACAGGAAGTAGGATAGATATCGGGGATAGGTGCATCAAAAGGATAGCCGACGAATCCTAAGGTGGCCAGGGTCCAAACATTGAGAGAGGCAAGGTAGTCTGGCACCAAGGTCCTCTAATTGGTCTCCCCTACCAAGCACGCATCTCAAATGGACAATACAGATGCAGTCTAAATGGAATAGAAAACCACAATCTTCCGTCATTGTACATGGTGACAACCTCCAATAGTACATTACCCAAAATGCCCCAAAAATACAAAACAAGGAAGAATAACAATGCAATAACAATCCCCACCATTTTCTTTGCTTCATATATGCAGTCAGTCATTAGACATTTTCACCTCCCCCAGCTATACGGATCCAGTCAAAAACGCCCCCAACGCCTTGCATGCATGCTTCGCTTCCCAGGCTGAAGCCATGAGAGAGGGCAAGGGAAAAAAAAGGAACAGCTCAACCACCCACAGCGCTGTGAAAAAATCAACAAGAAAAGCGGGCTCTACTTTTGTGCTCAGCGCTCCAAACGCCCGGCTCCCTTCGTAACATCACCCCTGCCCATCATAGCCCATGCCGTACCCAACTTCACCTCCTCGAACGTAGCACACGGACATCCCTCTCGCTTCCCCCATGGCAGCGGGCTCCCCAAGAAAGAGAAACGAGAGCCCGAACCGCAAACCCCTAGAACAACCACACATACCAAAACAAGAAGGCGACCGCCCCGAAGAAGCCAAGCCAAACCTTCCACCCCACGCCCGTCTTCTCCGCCATGCGCAGCATGCGCGTCATAGTCCCCTTAATCTTGAGCCTACTATTCTCAAACTGATCATTCATCTTGTCGGCCAGGGTCGTCGAATCGCGAATCTCATCGCCAATGAGGACAGTCAACTGCAATCGAACCAGCACGTCAGCAAAAACGCCCCTCAAACCTCCAACAAGCCGGCCAGAAAGAAGACGGAGAGGGAAAAGAGACATACATCCTTCAACATCTTCACCTTCCCCGTCAAAACCCCCACATGCTCATCATTCTGGCTCTCCAACTCATCCATGACCGCCGCGCTATACTGCCCCCTCGAATTTGGCGTCGCGCTGCGGAACCCAGGCGCTCCCATCCCGGCACCACCTCCAGCCGCGGGATACGCAGCGAACCCCCCATTGCTACCGTTCCCTGCGCCGCCGCCGCCGCCGCCGTACAAATTCTCCGTCGACGCGGGAGGCGTGTACCCATACCCGCCCGCCCCATACGGCGAGCGCGATCCACCCCCCCTAGGCTTCGATTTCGAGGGCGAGGTCGAGCGGTTGTACGTGCTGAAGAGGTCGGCGCGGGGGTCTGCGCGGCTGAATCTGTGCGCGGGCGAGATTTTCTGTTAGCCAGGGTGGTTTTTGGATTCGGGTTCGAAGCTGCGAATTCGCGCCCGGGTCGCTTTCCGCAGGGGATGTGTGTTGCTGTGGGAGGGGCAGGACGCGGAGGGGGGCGGGGGGCATGCGGGTTGTGCGCGCGCGCGTAATGGACGTACCTGTTGGACATTGTTGGGGGATGGGGTAGGTGGATTGGGGGCGCGCGGGCGCGTGGTTGGTGTGGGTTGGGAGCTATGCGGGTGTGCGAGGGGATGCGAGATGTGGGGGGGGATGGGATTCCCTTGCGGCGGGAGTTTCGTGGTGTTGGGGGTGCGTGGGTTCGAGACGGGGAGGACACTTGTCGGGAAGGTGGTGGTGATGATGATGGTCGTGGTGGTGGCTTTTTTTGGAATGGACGGAGGTTAATGGGCAAAGTCCGATGGGCCTGGACGGTCGGTTTCGAAAAGGGGGGCCCGTGCAGGGTATTTATGTCAGCGGCGTAGGCTCGGGTGGATGGTCTTTTTGTAAGACAAAGAGATTGATTGAGAGGGATGGTCTTTTCTAGGCTGCCAGGTGTTTGACAGCTGGTCGGTTTTTAACGATCCAAGGCTACGTGGCCATAGAGCCCAAGGCCAACCGTCATCATCTTCATCCCGTCAAGGCAGCGTGACGGTCACAGGTTTGCAAACAAACATGTTCTATGATGGTGACTGACTACTCCATTTCTCTCAACCACCTGTCAAGATTTTGGTTTATGTACATTCTACTTTCCTATAAATCTATATACATAACACAAGGCCTGTCGAGTCCTTACTGAAGCGAAACCGCACGCGACACATGACACCTCCGCAACCAGCCTCGAAAAAGTCTGGCACAGAATGAACAGTGATTGATTGCTGGTTTTCATATAGCTCATCTACCCACATGCATTCTCTGGTATCCAGGAGAACCGTCTAGATTGAGACGCCTCAACAACACCCACCCGTCATCATATGTCGTTCAGAAGAAAGACCCGACCTTTTTTTTTGTGCAAAGTGATACCCCATGCTAATATAAAAGCGACTAGATACCAACGCCCCTCTGCCGTTGCGTGCATGGACAATGGAATTCGTGGGGTAGTTGCCCCTGGCCTGTGGATCCGAAAGTGGGATTAAGACAGGATAAGAAAGAGAAGAATGAACGAGCCAATAAATATGGTATATAACATGCAACCGCCCACCAATGAGATGTGGAAATAAACACCATACGGCGCCGTTGCCCCAAGACCCCCTATTCATGCATGCAGTAATGGAGGTGTGAGAAAGGAAGACCGTATTATACGCGCAATGCCGAATCTTGTTGCTCTTTTTCAAAATATCTACGAGGTGTTTTCAATGCTGACGATGCCGTGGGAAGCAGCGAGATCCTTATTTGCGGGGTTCGAGTGGTGTACAGGTTCGTCGACGGTTGATGTGTTTGCGCTAGGCAGAGAGCTGCTTTGTGGGCTCTGCGCGTCGTTTGTAAGTGGAGGAGTGGGAGGACTGTTGGTCGATGAGCTCAGGGAGCTGCGCTGTGTGGTGGGAGACGACACGCTGTCTACGCGGTCGAACCGGTGCATCTTCTTCTCAACCTGCATCGATGGTCAGTACTGAATAGAAAATCATGTGGCAGACAAACGCACCGAGATGATTTGCTTGCCGGATATGCCGCTCTTTTTGGCCCTTTCCATTTCTGGCTTCAGGAGCGTAACAAATTCATCATAGTCTCTTCGGCAAAGCGTGTCCATCATTTTTTCTACACAAATGTTAGAAAAGCGTCGGGGTGCATGGGATGGGAATGTACTCACGAATGACGTAGTTGCCATAGCCGTCCTTGATGAGGCTCATCAAGTTGCTCTCGCCGCGTTCATTCTTGTCCGCAACAGCAAGCATAATCTCTCTGCGCTGATCGTCGCTTCCATACAGCAGGCAACGCTCGACGACATTGCTGGCAAACTTGTGCTTTGAGAAGTTGAGAAGTTGGTCTTTGATCAACGATATGATCTTTGCGCGATCCTCGGGCTTGCCGTGTTCGATGATGTGCTGCGTGACATAATTGCCATATTGGTCATTGAAGAACCGTGGTCCTTCAGCGTGCAGTTCCTGCAGGATAAATCTCCGATCTGGCTCCGGGACTTTCTCGAGCATCCGCTGGATCACACGACAGCCGTATGGATGCACCGAAAGCGTGCCCACCTGTCCCCTGAACGCCTGGACGATGAATTGGATGTGCTCCATGGGCACCCGTTCAATGGCCTTTTGGATGACGTGGTTACCATTCTGGTCTTTGACGCATCGCATAACATCCTTTTCGAGCTCCTTGACCAACATTGCTTGTTGGTCCGTTAGCACATGCTCCAAGGCCTAGTGTGGTCAGATCAGCATTTGACGATTCATGGGGATGGGGCGCAACATACTTTTTGTACCACTCTGCATCCATACATCTGGAGCGAGAGCGTGACAACGTGGCCCTTCATGCGGTTTGCAAGTATCTTTTTTTGAGATTGATCTCCGTGTTCGAAGAACTTTTGGATGACATAGTTTCCAAAAACGTCCTGCATCAGCTGGAGGGAGTCGTTGTGAAGCTCCCGGAAGACGCGCTCCTTGACATCGCTGTTTGCCGACTCCAGCTTTTGCTGGATGAATCGTGAGCCGTGCTGGTCGCCGCTGAATTCCACAATGTGATCGTAAATGTCGGTCAACTCGAACTTCTTGTTGGTCTTGGCCGCTTGCTTGAAGGCGAACAATTTGCCACTCATGGCCGTCATTTCAGGCTGAGTATTGTGCTCACGGGGTGCCTTGGGTGCGTCCATCATGGGACTCATGGCCATAGGCATGCCAAGGTTGGGTGGCACAGCATTCATCGGCATGCCGTTCGGCATTCCGTACGAGTAAGCGTACGGATTACGTAGTTGGTTGGCAGCCAGCAGGTGCTGGAGCTGTTGTGGATGAAGCATTGCCGGGTTGACCAAGCCCCGGCGTTCCTGCTGTAGTTGGTGGACTTGAAGCTTATCCTGCAGGAGCGCCAAGTTTGTGCCGTTTGACAAGCTTGCATTACTGCTTCGGTAGGGGTTGAGATGGTCGAATGGGACGGGGGGCGTGTGCGCATGCGAATAGTACGGACTCTGGCGGGTAGCAGTGCCATTAGGCGCACTGCGACTATCGAACTGGAAGGCGCGAAGCTGCGCTGCCGCGTCGTTGAGGTGACCATTGGCGAAGCCGTCTGGTGTATACACTCCAGCCGTCTGGTAGCCCAGCTCTTCCCTAGCCAATGCTTGCGCCTCTGAGTAAGCGTCGCGTGCCGAAGCCAACTGGTCCCCAGCAGGCGTGAAGGAAGGGGGCAAGCCTGGTATGCTCATGGACGGTTTGTGTGACATCAGAGCTGGCTCCGAGTCATGGTCGAGGCTCATCCTCCCAAGCATCTGCAGGCTCTCGCTCTGTATCGAACCGCTCCTTTCCTGGAACGCACGCCCACTAGCGTGCGAAAATGACTGTTGACGCGGAGCCGGCTGCATGTATCGTGAAAAATGATCTACGGTCTGGCCGTATTGGACAGGCTCGGCGCCGTGCCGTGATGGCGGGAGGCTCCCGCTTCGCGAGGGGGCAGCGCTAGAAGGGCCGAAATACTCGGACGCTGCAACGCTACGTCGGTCGTCACTTGGGGAATGCACAGACGCAGCGTCGGGCCACGATCCCACAGAAGGTTCGGAGCGCTGTTGGGTGGCATCGGAGGGGTTGAAGGCGAAATTGGAGAAGGCATTGGAAGCCATGGCCTCGCTCTGGCGCGCAGAGGTGAAGTTCATGGTAGTCGGGTCGAGAAGCGGCTTGGAAGAAGGCTTTGCGACTGGCGCTTGACCCAGGTTGGCCGTCCTCGCGACGGGGAAGTAGTTTGACGGGGCAGCGTCGGCGTATTGCTGAGACGGCTGCGCTTGTGCAATGGAGCGCCTCCGTGCGGGCGAGACACCGGAGCTCCTGGCATGGGCCGTGGTATTGTCCCCCCAGGGCGTGCGGTTTGGGTTCCAGTCCGACTCGGACGATGGAACCAGCGAGCCTGATCCAGTCTTGCCCTCGATGTGATCTGAGGGTGCACCCATGTAGGAGCCATTTTCTGCGCCCACGTGAGTGTGAAAATTGGCAGAGGGGGTGGCCTTGTGCGCTGGAAGCGTGCCGCGGGGGCGCGAGCTGTCACGCACGGCAGAGCCAAAGCCAGGACCCAGGGCGGACGACGAGTTGTTCCAGATGCTGCCTCCCCACGGCAGCTGGACTTGGGCGGGGCGGGGTGCAGACTCCATGATTGCTGGAGGCTGGGGTGTCTGCGAGCGGGCCGCAGAAATGTTGACGAGGCGAGTGGTTGTGGGTAGGTAGGTGGAAGCAGGGCGGAGCGGCTTATGGGCGTCAGCTAAAAACACGTCGGGAGGGCCAAGGCCGGCGGCAGCAGAAGCAGCGGTAGCAAGGGCAAGGGCAGCGGCAGCGGACAGCAGGCAGCGGGCAGCGATGTTGGTGGAGGCAGCGGTGGGTGTCGGGCGGAGGGCGCAGCGCAACGTACCGGTACGGGAGCGATGGCGGCGGGAGTTGTGGTGAAGCGAAGAGTCGTGGGCGAGCAAAGGGAGCGGGAGCGAGCGAGGGAGCGAGGTTTGTTATGTGCTTTTGCTTCTGTGTAATGGACAGGAACGACGTCGGGCGCGCGGGGAACGCATCAGTGTGCTCGTCGAGCTTCCACGGCCAGCAGCAGACAGGGAGCAAGCAAGGGCGACGGGCTGAAAGGCTGCGGAATGGCGTGCGGTCCCAGGCGGCGATGCACGCAGGTCGCGGGCGGCGGGGCAGATATAGGGGCAGGCAGCGGCGGCAGCGTCGTGGAGGCGACCAGCAGGCTCAGGGTCGGGAGGGAGGTGGGAGGGAGTGGGCTTGGACGAGGTGCGGAGTTGAAGGATGGGAATGGGAATGCGACTCTCCAGGCCCAGATGAGCGAAGAGCCCCAGAGACAGATCTTCGGCGCTAGGTCGGATCCACCGTTAGGGACAATTAGGGAGGCTAAGGTCCCGCCGCGGCCTGCCTCCAGGGCCTGAAGAAGCTCGCCCTCAAATGTCCGTCGTCGCTTGTCGCTAGCTGGCGGCTGGGCCTGTCCGACGACGTCGATTCCGGTGAGGATGCAGATACAGACGGTATTGCTGCTGCTGCTGCTGCTGCTGCCTGCCTGCCCGCCTGTCCGCCTGTCCGCCTGCTGCGCTGTCCGCCCTCTTGCGGCCGGCTGTATGCGCTCGCGTGCGCCAAGCGGCCAGAGGAGTCGTCCAGGATGCGGCGACGCAATCCGGGCGATCAAATAGGACGTGGTGAGGAGTGAGACAGAGCCCTCGCATGGGGGGGCATGGGCAAGATGCGTTTCACACAAGGGCCCTGCCGAGTTTCCGGCGCCCTTTTCCCTCGCCTGGCCTGCCCGCCTGCCTGCCTGCTCGCGCCTGTGCAGCTGGCTGCCGGTGGTAGACCCTTTGCCAGAGGCCGGCACTACAGCTGTGTGATGCTTCATGAATCGGCCCATGGCCGTCTGCCCAGGTTGGCGATGATGAGGGCTACGGCGCCAACAGGCTCGCCAGTAGGGGGGGGCCATGACACACCCGCATGCCTCTTGGAAAGGCCTCGTCGCACAGCCTGGGGGAGCGTCTGGAGAGAGAAAAAGGCGCTGGAGGCCCTCGATGATCCATGTTACATCAGAAGGCTATCGGCCATCTCCCGCAGCGCGATGCGTTGACAGCTGCCTGCAATTCCCGCGGGCGGGCGCCCACAGCTGCTACCGCTGCACGCATTGACGGCCTGCGCTGACGATGATGATGCTGCTGCTGCTGCTGCGACCCGGATATGCCAATGCCAGGCCGCCGTCCGCAGAGCAACTGGACGCTCGGCCTCGACCTCCACCCTGTGCTCCAGTGGTGCTTCGCTGCTGCGCTGGCGCCGCTCCCCCACTGGCCGCGTCTGTCGTCCCGCGGGCCATGGCTGCGGCCAACTGCTGCCAGCTGCTGCCGGCGCCGGCGGCGCCCTCGAACGAGGCCTCTCCGTCTGCCCCTCAGTCCCCCAAGAGCCTTGCGGCGGTACACCGCTCTTCGCGTCTTTGCGTCTTTGCGTCTTCGCGTCTCCGCTTCATCTAGCTGCGGGTGTCGTACAGAGCCAAGCGGGCCATGGGGCCATGGGGGGCAGCGCCGTTTGGCCCAGCCGGCCGCTCATTCGCCCATTGGCACGCTGGTCGAGCGCGGAGACGTGTGTCAGGTATTTCCAGTTGGGAGGAGCAGGAGTTCTAGAAGAGCGACCACGGGACCGTTTTTCAGGAGCTGCGCTGTCGCACCTTGTGAGGCCAACACTTGGCCCTGCCCAGGTGGAAGAGTCGTCTTCCGTACAGGTGGCCACAGGTGGCCATAGGTGGCCTCGGGCGGCGTCGCAGCCTGCCCAGGCATGCAACGCCCAGTGCCTGGAGCCGGCGGCGCGTGTCAAAGGTTGCGTTTGAAGCTTCGGTGCAGTTCCAAGCCCTCTTGCGAGCTTAACAGGAGCTCGCGTGCCGAGCCCACCCTATGCTCCTTTGGCCACGTTCGCCGGCGAGAGCAAAAAGGAACACAACTGCAGTCACTCCCTCCCGTCACGTCACGTCACATCTCTTCTCGTCTCTGACGTCGGAGGAATACCGACTGTGCCATCAGCAGCCCGCCTATAGGTCCCCTAGAATAGCAACCAAGCGACGCAATCGCTCCGACCGCGGGCTCCACTGTAAGCACAACCGGCGGTACCGCACATCTGTTTCTATGCTCCCCATTTCTGGTATAGGGAGTCCAGCTGCCCGCGAGGCTCTCCCTATGGCCCTCTCTCCCGTCTGCTCGCCCCCCCTCCATCCCCCTTCACTCTCGGTGCTGCGATGCTGCGACCTGGGGCAGAAATTGCCGCACTGGGCACAGGCAGCGTGCAAGCGTGCAAGCGTGCAACGCGTGTCCGTGTGGGCCTCTGGTTGCCATGGCGGAGCGAGTCTGCAGGGCCAGGTCGCGGTGGTCTCGGTCGGCCCATGTCGACCACTGTCAACCGCTAGACAATGGGGAGCAAAAGGATGATGCTGGTCGGGAACTGGGGCTGCCGCTGACGTGCAACCCAGGTGGCCAGGGCACGCACCCGGTTCGTTGCAGCTGTCGACGCCGCCGCCGCCCTCTGTCAAGTGACTGCCAAAACATGGCACGTCTCGACGAGAATTAAGCTTAAAGCAGCCGTGCAAAGCAATGCAGCAGCAGCAGCAGCAACAGCACGGTTTAAAACCTGGGGAGCTGTCCATCTCGCCTACCCATCCAAGGGGAGCTCTCGGGGCCTTGGAGTCGCCCTCGCCCTCGCCCTCGTCCGCTCCACCCTTGTCGCTCGTTGGCTGACCCCCTGGCCTATATCCCATCGCCCGCTCCTCTCTCCCCTTTGCCGCACCCTGAGCGCGCCCCTCGCCCGGCCCAGCGCCGTCCATTCGCTGCGCGTGTCGTCGTGTTTGTTGCCCTTTGCTGCGCAGAGCCGATCGATTCGCTCTCGCGCCATTCCCCAGCGTAGACGGCCAGGCTCCACCGGCGCGTAGTGTGTAAAAGCAGGAGGCCCTGGAGCCGTCATCTCGTGGCCTTGTTATTGTCTGCACCGCTTTGGGCCTAGCGGAAGCGCTTCGCCTGCCCGTAGTCCCGTTCTGGCTGAGGCCTCATTTCCGAGCGCGCTAAGGCACGTTCATCTACCGTTGGCACCGTGCCGTCAAGGCTGTTTTTATCGTTCCCCTGTGCCCTTCTGCTTCCCTTTCTTCACCTGCGCGCGGTCACCTCCTCTCCAACCTTCTTTCCCTCTCGCAAGCATCGCTTCACTCTTTCAGCGATCTTGCTTCCGTTCTTTCGCCCTCGTGCCCTCGTTCTCTACCCCCGACCCACCCGTCTCTGCCGCTTCAGAATAAGGTCAGTCCAGCCCGCGGATCCCCGCGAAACATGCCGCCAAGACTAGTGCTCCTGCACATCACAGCATGCACAATCAATCCATTCAATTCTGCGCCCAATTCCGCCCTCAACGCCATGTCCCAACATTCGCCCCAGTGTCTCGCGCCTTGCATGTCCACGTCTCTAACCATGGCCCAGCTAATCCACTCCCTAATTGCTTAATCGAACCTCGGGACACTCACCATCCACGCCATCTAAACGCCCTAACGAAACACCCTACAACACCATCGACCATCTATCAAACATGAACTCGATCCCGTTTCTTGTGCGTCGCGACGATGACGATGAGGACAGCCTCAACCCTACCATGGTCAGCCTTCTGATCGCCCTGCTGGTCCTCGTTGTCCTCGGCCTGGCCCTCGTCGGAGCCCTCTTCTTCCTGCGCAACCTGCGCAAGGCAAGGAAACAGGCCGAACCAGAACTCCCGGTTTACGAGAAGAGGCAGTCAAATCACCGCCGCCTGACAATCACCGCCACCCCATATGGAAACGGACGCGAATCCGTACTCGTCTACCAGGAGAAGCAGGACTTGATGGCAAACTCGTCCAGCCCACCCGCCAGCCCAGTCCCCGAAATCCGCATCACCTTCCCCGATGAGGTCGACGATGCCGGCAAGCGCCAATCTGGCCGCGTCGTCGTTGTTCGTGTTGGAGATCACAGTGTTGGGATGGAGCCTTTGCAAGAGGAACTCCCCCCGTATCAGCGCGATGCCTCGGATCGCTTCGACTCGCTCGATCTCGACCGCATCGGCGGACTCAAGGAGAAGAGCGACAAGGACTACTCATAAACCAAAAGTCCTTGCGAACCCCTCGACTTCCAACCAACCTTTAAAAATGCCGCCAGCTACCCGCGGCCCGCGACGCTGCGAAATGCACCGTCGCAAATCTTATAAACCGAACATGAGCCCCTTGGCTACGACCTTTTCCTTTGTGTGATGACGGCTTACTTACGCTGATTGTCATTTGTGACACCCATCTTCTTGCCTGGCGCCATCGGCGATCGTTGGAGTTCGCACCGTGGCTAAGGCGGTGGCCCCGGGCCAGTTGTATATTTCTCGGAGATGGCTGAACATCTACGCCGCTGCAACGGGCGTCCCCCAGCCGAATCTCTACAGAGGTTATGCCCTCTTAGATAGCTTTATTTTCTAATGTATGATATGCCCTAGTCAAATCTGCGCAGACGCAGCAAGGGAGTAAATACAGTTTTGGCTAGACTACAATATATAAAAAAAATGGTATTGACCAATTCTCGTCCCCCAATCTTGATTGTGACAATTTGCGAGAAGTGCCCAAGAGTTGAAATAGAATTTCGGGCTTAGAACAAGCAATTCGCACCAAACCTTGGGCGTTGACTTTCCGCTCCTCCTGTCTCCGTTCCGAGACGTCGGGATCACCTTGATGGGCACCGGCACCGGCGCCGGCAAAACGTATCGCCGCTAGACCTATGCTGAACTACCCACTCGCGCCGGGAGCTCTCCACGTTCTGTCCAGCCCCAGTCGGATGCGTCTTCACGCGTAGCTTTCTTCCATGGATAGCGACGAGCCTCTGCCGTCTTACGAAGGCATTGCAGCCGCCTTTGCAAAGGCCAAAGCCGAAAAGGAGAAGCAGGAGGCTCAGGGCTTGAAGCCCACGACTGGGGATGCTGCAAAAGCGAATAAGCAAGGAGAAGTCCACTTCAAAGCCGCCCATGGCATTTTGGTAGCCTTCTTCACCTGGATACTGTACAATTGACCACACTTGTAATGCAACCTGAGCGCTGACAAGATGCAGTATCCTCCACGTCTTGGGCATTTACCTCTTCACCAGCGGTTTTCTCCTCACTAGACTAGTTTTGGAGCACAAGTCAGAGTGCTCGGTCCCGCCAATTGACACGGCACTTTCGTATACCCCTGGGTCTTCCGAGGCCGGGTGCTGGCATCCCAAGAGCTTCGAAAAGGCCATTGTAATAATCGTAGATGCCCTTCGTTATGATTTCACCGTTCCGTACCAACCCTCCGATGGTTCCGAAAAGCCACATCACTTCCACAACGCGATCCCAGTCCTACACGAGACGGCCGTGAACAATCCGAACAATGCCTTCCTTCTTCCCTTTATTGCGGACCCTCCGACTACAACTCTACAGAGATTGAAGGGATTGACGACGGGTACCCTTCCGACTTTTATCGACGCTGGCTCAAACTTTGCGGGAACCGCGATTGATGAGGACAACCTGGTGGCGCAGCTGCGAAATGCAAGCAAAAGGATTGTGCATCTGGGCGACGATACATGGCACTCGCTTTTCCCTGGCTACTTCGAGCCTAATCTCACCCACGCCTATGATTCCTTCAACGTCTGGGATCTGCATACTGTAGACAATGGCGTCACGGATCACATCTTTCCACTTCTGAAGCCTGAGAATTCCACAAAATGGGACGTCATCTTTGGGCACTATCTAGGAGTTGACCACGCTGGCCACCGCTACGGTCCTGACCACCCTGCCATGACGGCAAAGCTCAACCAAATGGATGAAATCTTCCGCAGGATGATTGACCAACTCGACGACAGCACGCTGCTTGTGGTCATGGGTGATCATGGTATGGATGCCAAGGGAGACCATGGAGGAGAATCGGACGACGAGATCCAGGCTGCTCTCTGGATGTATTCGAAGCAAAAGATCTTTGGTCGCAGCTCCCCCGCTTACGAGGTCCCCCCGACTACAGCCAAGGAACGACCTGTCGCCCAGATTGACCTTGTGCCCACCCTATCTCTCTTGCTTGGAATGCCAATTCCTTTCAACAACCTCGGAAAGCCCATCGAGGAAGCTTTCATCGGCACAAAAGGAAACAACTATGAGAACTTGGCCACTGTGAACCGCCTCGCTGCAGCACAGATTCACCGCTATCAGCATGAGTATGCCAAGGCTCGTGGGGTCGACGAAAGCACTCGTGCCAGCTCCTTGTCTCTTTGGAAGACGGCCAATCAAGAATGGGAGACTGTCCGTGGCAGCAGGAAGGCGACGCAGGAGCAACTTAAAGCGACCTACACTGCCTTTTCCGCATATCAGGCCGAGACGTTGCGCGTTTGCCGTGAGCTCTGGGCGAGCTTCGATGTCCCAAGGATGCTCAATGGCGTCGCCATCCTCGCGGTTTCTCTGGTCATTCTTGGAGTCTATGCGCGTGGTCTGTTTGGAGATCGGTCTGAGCTCACGCCAGCTCTCCTCGGTCGCGGCGGGCTCGGTACTGTGCTCGGCGCTCTCGTCGGGTTCGGGGCCAGCTTTGCCCTCCCAGACACTCCTAGGGAGCATATTCTCGTCGTCTCGGCTGCTATTGGAAGTGTTGTTGGAACTATCTCTGCGTTTTGGTATCTCCGACACTGGCTTCAATCGCCACTACCCAATTCGTTCTGGGGTTGGATAAGCGTAGTCTTTACGCTCGCTCTCTCCGCTGGATTCGCTGCAAACTCCTTTACAATTTGGGAAGACGAGATTCTTCTCCATTTCCTCTCTACTTTTGGGGCTCTCACTGCGATACTGTCTTTCCGCCAGAAGAACACCGCCGATCGTGTTCTCGGCTGCTATCATTCAGTCCTTTTCATTATACTAACTCGACTAGCCTCGCTCTCCCGCTTATGTCGCGAGGAGCAGATGCCATATTGCAAGTCCACGTACTACGCCTCTGCTACCTCTTCCACTTCTTCGACCTGGCAACTCGCCATTCCTTATATCGTTGCACTACTCCTCCCCGGCTTCATTCGAGGCTACTACGATGGCACGCGCTCTTACCAGGGATCAGCTGTTCTGTGGATCGGCCTGGCTCTCCGCTTCGGTCTCCTCCTGGGTGCCGCATACTGGACTCTCGACGCTGCCGACGATGGCGACTGGTACCCTGGCTACGGAGACCTATTGAAGACGACCAAGGTCATCATCGCACAAATCACCTTTGCCATTGCCCTCGCCTTTGGTTACTCGACCTTTTCCTGGTCGAAGCCTCTTCTCAACATTGAGACGCGCACCAAGGGCAGCGAAGATGGCTCGGGCCAGGTCGTCGCTGACGGCGGCACCTCCGCCATCACCATCATGGGCTACTCCAACGTCCACGGCTCACGCTACTCCCTACTCATCACAATGTGGCTCCTCGCCATCGCACTCGTCCAAAAGCCCATGGGCTTCGGCGCAACCGCCATCGCCGCCTGGCAAATCTTCTCCCTCCTCGAGATAATCGACACCAACAAGCTCTCCGCCAGCCCCATCGGCCCCGTCGTCCTCGCCCTCCTCGGCTCCTTCCACTTCTTCAAGACAGGCCACCAAGCCACCCTCGCGAGCATCCAGTGGGAGTCGGCCTTCATCCCCATGCGCACCCTGCGCTACCCCTGGTCCCCCGTCCTCGTCATCCTGAACACCTTCGGCGCCCAGATCCTGTGCGCCGTCGCCGTCCCCGCCGTCGCGCTGTGGAAGCAGCCCCCCAAGAAGAAGGGCCTGCTCGGAGACGTGGCCAGGGCCGTCGCTACCCATGTCCTGTTCTACGCCGTGGTCAATCTGGCGACGACCATGTGGGCCGGGCATTTGAGGAGGCATCTCATGCTGTATCGCATCTTTTGCCCTAGGTTTATGATGGGGGCTTTGGTGTTGGTGGTGGTGGATTTGGTGGGCATTTTTGTGGCGGTTGGGGGGACGAGGATGAGTTTTATGAGTGTGGCGGAGGTGTTTGGGTGGAATTTGTAGGGGGTGGTGGGATGTTTGGGGTGGGTTTGGGTTGGATATGAGTGAGGGAAGAGATGCGGGATGTGAAAGGGGAAGATGAGAATATGTTTCGGTGTTGCATGATGCTTCGTAATCTGTGTATTGGTAGTTTGGCTAGCGGTGGGTGATAATTCGTCCCGCGCTTCCTCTTTTCCTTGTATTAATTCCCTATGGGATCTTTTGAGTATGGGGGGGAAAAAGTATGACACTGGCAATGGATAGTAAAACATGGACTAGAGAATTCCATGGTGTTTCTATGAGTGCTGTCCCGTCCTTAGAACATCAGCTTTTGGCACAGGTCGGGCCTTCCCAAACTTTCTCTCAGCTTCACCGTAGCAGTCGGTCGCTCTTTCCTTGTAGACTTTGGGCTACGTTTGCACTTGTATCTCCTCTCACCCCCTCCAAAGTTCTCGCCTTCTTTCACCCCCAACCAGCCCATATTGGTCTATACTATCCCCCGTCAGCTTCTCTCACCGCTGATCCCTCAGCCAGAGTGGCTCATATAAACTCTGCGACTGCCTGTCCTCCCTTTCTCCTTCTCCTCATCACCCACTCGCGACTCAACACGTGCGAGTTTCTCCTTGATCCTCGATTAACCCTTCTCCTCCCGGGTCAATCGCAACGTAAAACATTGTCCCGAACATTACCTGCAGGTGCCTGCGGCATCAGCACTGCCGAGCTCTCCGCCTCTCGAGGCACTCTCTCAACATCCTTGTGGTAACGAACGAGACCTTAACCGGCCCCAAGGGCATCTCTACGAGCAAAGTGTGAGGACTACATCCCAACCTGTTGACGTTGTGATTTTGAGCAGCTCTGACTCAAATGCCGTTTCAGACTCCAAATACCAACCAAGTGCGATATTTCACGGACGTGCAGCGGCATACACTACAAGATCCGCGCAGTAATCGGCTCTCGGCTCGGTATGCAGGGGTTCGTCGCATAGATTACTGTACTAACTCTGTACAGAAGCTACATCGACAATGGCTCCGACAATGGTAGGGGCGTTCAAGGCAGTTAAAGGAACTCGCGGCACGGACAAGTTCCAAGGGGTTGCGAACAACAGTGCCAACAAAGCGGGTTGCACGGTTGGGGCGGTCCAACCGTGCAGTAGATTCGAGGAGAATGACCTCTTCGACGACAAGACTGAATGCCGAGGAAGGAGCGAAAAAGAAGAATGGAAACTGAAGAGAAGATTCCTAAATCGGGTCGCCGAACTACTCGCAGCTTCAACTGGATGTGACGTAGTATCTTTCCATAAAGACAGTGAGCGTGCCGAGATCTACATTAAGTTGAACAATATCCAGCGGGTTTCCAAAGAGACTCAGAAGGTGATCGAGACCCTCCAAAATATACTTCGTTCGTTCCAAGGAAGCTCGAAGGCAACCGCAAAGGACGATCTGACCCAATTTATACGGGATTGTTTCGCCGGTTGGATAAGAAGGGCTATCGATAGCACTAAACAATTATTCAGTGAGAATGAGGACTGCTACCAGGATTTGATAACCCGCTGGTCTGGAGGAAATGACGAGTTTCTTGAGAAGCTTGATGACAGAATATTTGAGCTCCTTTTTAATTTCCGAAAACATCTCATCAATCTGGAATCAGCCAAAGTCACCCTAAAGGAAATCAAGTTCATCATCGACTATGCATCGGAATTGTACGAAGAGCGAGACCTCTTGAAACGATTAAGATACCTTCCGGTGCGTTCGGGTTACGGTGAAGGTATCTTCGATCATATATGTCTCTTGGTGCGACCTGACTTGGTATCTGGTACGCTCAGAAGGGTGGCGAGCGCCAACCCTACATTTGCTTGCGTAGAGATTAAGTACGGATTCCCTGCAGTGCTACCCAAGGCCCCTAAAAGCATGGCCCCACCAAATAAACCGGATACCAAATCATCAAGCCTCACGGCCAAACCTGTGTCGATGCTAAGAGTCAAAGTATCACCATCGAGTCCTGAGTGGAGCCATACGACGATGAAAGACATACAAAATACTGCACCTTCGACAAAAGTTAGCAAGATTGAGACTCTCGAGTTAGCAGCCCGAGAATACCTTACATTCGACGACAAGGGGGTTGGCGCTTTATATCTATCTCCGATCGAGAAGGGCGACGCATTAATACTGGCGATACATGTACTCAATGCGACATCCCCAATCGCAGGCCAAAGAGGCTATTACAGCTTTGGTTATCCCGCCTGCCGAGACGAGGATGAAATAAGTCGACTGTCTGGAATGTACCAGCAGATCCTCGTTACCAGTCACCAGAAGCAAGACACATTCCAGGTATTATGGGCATCGGCAAAACAGGGACAGATGATTGAGTTTCTTGATGGATGTATTTACAAAGACCTCTGGAGAGAAACCTTCCCCCGCCTGGAGAGCTTTTTCAAGCAAGAATCAAGAAAGCCATCCGTTTGGAGACTGATTGAGTTCATCCGAACAGACAGCACCGATGCTACTGCAGATTTGAGAAGGGATTATGGGTTCGAAAGGCCCAATTGCCCGACCCGTGAAGAAATCCAGAAATCAAAAAATCTCTATTGGCGTCTATTGAGGAATATCGAACCATTCCAGCTCCATAAGCTTTGCATACAAGGCACGCTTCAGGAACTGAAACACTGCGTTCATGTGGACCCTCACGAGGAAAGGTATCTTAGAAATAGGTATCCTATGATTGGCCTCGGATTCGAAAGCCAGGAGAATGCATACCGTTCAGATGAACTATTCAAGAAGCGCGGAAAGTAATCTTGTCCCCATGTGAGTATGCATACATACTAGCTGCGGGATTGGAACCTGCACGCTCGGTTTAAAGGGTCTTTCAAAGTTTTCGGGTCCATGTATTTTCCATAATTACATTAAGTGCATATGCATGGGGCTTTGTCTGGGAGCTCGGCGTGACTACCGGACAACTCACACCAATCAATACATGTCGATACCAGTACACTTTTTGCTTCCGTATGTTCACAGACATCACGATTACCATGCATCGGAGGCGCCATCATGGTGGCATACTCACCGACCTGCCACCAATAGTGCACATTAAAACACCATGAGCTGCACTGCTACATCTGATCCCACACTCCGTCTCCATCAATTGATTAACAAAGGCATTGTTTCAGATGTTCAGCTCTCCTTTGACCCATAGTGTCGGAAGATTGCCATAGCATGGCATTACTGCACACCAGGTCACCCATCACACGACCCTTCCTGGCTTGATCGACATTCTAGCCCAAGTCTACCTGATCTACGGACTCTCGTATTCCCCCTCCTCACGGACACGCACGTTGCCATGTCAATCACCCCCCAGCCCTCGCAATCAGGCCATAGTCGTACCCAGCAGTACGGAACCCCTTCTATCGTTACAGAGTCCTCCCTAGCCCAGCCCCCATCGAGCTGAAAAAAAAAAACCCCAAACCAAGTTCCCTCCAAGCAAAAATCGCCCGCCTCGATACTAAACTCGCCGGAGCACATTTACCAAGTAGGCCAAAATTCAAGGGATCATACAGATCAAGGCAAACCGCAGAACCAGCCCCGCGGTACCGCTTACCCCCTCATACAAGTGAGACATGGCTCATCTCCCCTCCTCTGACGCCTGGGGTCCGGTGGCCTCCGACTGGCCGAGCGCTCGAGGGGTTTATAAATGGGGCTATTTAGAGTTTTTGTAACTCTGGGGGGGAATGGAATGAGGCGTTGGATGAGATGAGGAGGAGGTAGGGGAGGGGAGGCGAGGGAAGAGGGGGGTGGGGTGGAAAGGATGATTTGCAGATGTGGTGGTAGGGTTGGCGTGCGTGCATGCAGTGCAAAGAGAGGGCGAGGGAACGAACGACAGGGAAAAACAAAGAAAAAGGAAGCAAGCCACAATATCACGGATTTTGCGGGGTGGAGATGGGTCCGCGTTGGCTATCTCTCTCTCTCTCTCCTCTCTCTCATTTTCTTGGCCTGGGATTTGAGGTGTACGGGCTGGTATGCGGGGTCGGAGGGCATGGCATGGCATAGTATTGGCATTGCATTGGCACGGGTTTTCTGATCGGTGAGGATTGAGGGGGAAGGGGAGGGGGGTTGGAGATAGCTGGTGGAGGAGGGTGGGTCTTGGGAGATAGGCAGGGAAAAACAGGTAGGTCAGGGTCTATGAGGCAATCCGAGGCTTGGGAGCCTCGATTCGTCTCAAGGTTCTACATTTGGGAGGGTGCGAGAGAGGATGCAGGGCGCGCATACAGGAGAGACATGAGCGTGGCGGACGCGTGGGCAGAGGCCTCTCACTCCTTACCACCTACCCCCCGGACCGCCATCTAACAAGCCTCCGAGCGGCGGTCGTGTATGGTATGGTGTATGGTGTGTGTGTGTCCATCTGCCATGTACGCTGAGATGAGACGGCGCGACCGGACAAGACCGTACGATGCATACCGACTTAGCACGCTGTGGCTGGCTACCAGGCCATGTTCTCGACTGTCCGCGGACAGGCTCCAAAGGTCGACAGCTTCGCAGACCGACCGACGGACTGACGATGCTGCAACCATGTGGGCCTCGCAATCGCGAGATCGGTCGGAGAATGCCAGGGTAAGTGGCACTATGGCATGGCCGGCAGCTCGCTCGCGCGCTCGCGTACGCTCGTTCGCTCGAGTAGGCCGGAGGCGGCGGGCTTGAGGTTTATGACTCGGGCCGCAGTGGCCGGGCCGGCATTTGAAACGGACTGGATGACCCCTGTGGGAAGCGTGGGCAAACCTGCTTTGCGCCGGGTGATGATTTCCAACCCTTGAGAGACTTGAAAAGGAAGAAAGAAAGGAATTGATTACTACGATTGATTGAAACCTTTTGCGGAATTGACTTTTTTCTCCCACCTCGGGAGGAGAAGGGGCCTAACACAAGGAAAGTCAAGAAAGGGTTTAGAGAAAAAAAAAGCCACCCATGCGCCGCCGCCCGCAGCCCACCACGGACCGAGAGACGGAGGTCCGAGGAGCAAAAGAATCAATCATCGTGAAACGAGAACGTGTCAATTCCCCGACTGGTCTCGTTAATTTTGTAGCTTGAAACAGAGCGGGAAGAAGCGCGCACATCACCTTCTTCCTTTTCATTTCCACGTTTGAATCCGAGAAGGGGACCGAACAAGGAAGCAAAGATGTGTATGTGGGAAAAAAAATAAACAACAAAAAGTGGCAAGGATCGTGACCACAACTAGGATGGGCGGGAGGGGGAGATTGCGGTCGAGACTTTGAACATCCCCATTCAAAAGAGTTTCAATGTCAATGGGGGAAAGGGGGGTCGGAGAGGGAGAAACCCTGGCATAAAACTCTCTTTTTTTTTTGTTTACTTGGTCATTACATCAAGATGATGGATGGACACGACACGGCACGAACACGTCCCACGTCCACACGACCACGACGCAATGCCACAATACACGTACACACAGAAGCAAGCCCTACACACCGCAAATTCATCGCTGGACCCTGAATTCCGATCTCGATCTCGATCTATCCCGCGAAGAAGAAAAAAAGTAAACAAAAACAACATTGTAGCTAGGGAGAGAGAGAGAGAGAGGTCACAAGACCACTTCGTCGTCGCCGACCATCTTCTCGCAACAAAAAAAAAACGCAGCAGCCAACCTGGAGGCAGGGCAGGGCAGTGCAGGGCAGGCGACGAGACGAGACTTCCCGCGGGAAGCATAAACGTTTTCCCACGCACCACGCCATCGGCAACCCCCCCGGCCTTCCGTCTCCATCCTTGGACTCCTCCGCAATCTTAGAGAGAGCAAAAAACCGCCGCCGTCGCCAGCGAGCGGACACGCTCCGCGGCCCGGCATCTAACCTAACCTAGCCCTCTGGGCTGGCCCCCCCTCCCCTCGCCCCAAAAAAGGCGCGCTTCTTTCTTGAAGACTGACGGTTAGGCCGGTCCAACCCGCAATCATACATTAGTAGTCTGACTGATTGACTGACTGATGGGGGTCTGAGCACCCCCGGTGGGGGACCGTGCCCTCGTTTTTTTTGGCGCCGCCGCTTTGCCATGGCCATGGGCAAGGGCAATTCGTGCGGAACGGCGGCGGCGGACGACTGTCGCGAAGGCTGGGATGCGCTGCGCTGCGCTGCGTTGCACTGCGTTGCTGGGGCTGGAGCGAGGCGGCGGGCGGACCGGCAACGTAAGGCAACGTAACGGAACGGGTAAGCCAAACGGCTAGCATTCCGCGCCCCATTTGCCGGCTGCAGTTACCCAGGCAGTGCTGGGCTGGGCTGGGCTTGGGGCTTGTGCTTGGGGGGGGCTTCTGGCGGGCGCGCGAGCGAAGAAGGTTGGGTAGGTTGGTACGGTTTAGACGACGACGACAGCGCAGACGGAGCGTAGGGCCAGCTCGCGATCCGTCACGGCACTGTCGTCGTCGTCGTCGTCGTCTGAGTGTTTTCTATCGGAGGGGTCCGAAACATGCTTTGCCCTGCCTCGGTGGTGGTGGTGGGATGTTTTTTTGTCTTTGGGGCGGCAGATGGACGTTGCGACGGCGGCCACGACGAAGACGATGCGACCCTACTTGCGACTAGGTTTTGCGAGATGGTGCAGACCGATCTGAACTGATCTGACAAGACACCCGTCAAGACCCCGTCAGGATCCCGTCAAGGGCATTCGGGTCTGACCTACCAACTCGACCCAGTCGAGAGAGAGTGCAGCGGCTACTGCATACGAGATCAAACTACGGACGTGAACGGTCGGCGCTTCGGCGCGCGAACGAGACCTTCTCCCCTTCCACTGCCTGCCTGCCTGCCGAGCGCCGACCGCCGCCTCGACCACCGCCACGGCAAACGGCGGTCCAGTCCAGCTTGGGTTCAACCCAAAAAGGATTCCAATGAATACAGGGACGGGGGACCCACCGTCTACATGTATAACAGACGACGCATATAGACAGACGAGACGGGATCACAGCAGTTCAACGTCTCCACAAGATGGGGGGGTTGAGACGCGACGTGATGCGAGGTCAGGGCTTCGGCGTGGGATAGAGCAAGCCATGTATGTAAGTATGGATCGATGTACGTATGTACGTACGCACATAGACATGTACATGTATGGATCGCTGTATGCGGCCATGCATGTACGTACGGAGCGGCAAACAGAGCGAGCGAGACTTCCAATTCCCCCATCATCTTCCAAACCTAGCAACCATCTCATTACTCACACTCCACCATACCATGCCTACCTACCTACCTACCTGCCTGCCTGCCTGCCCCCGGCCGCCGCCGCCGGCCCCCGTCCAAATCTCCCGAGCAACGAACCTACCTACAATACGGCAAGGCAAACGTCTGGTAGCCGAAACGGGCATTCCGCGCGGCTCAAGCGATCCGCCGCCCTTGCTGGCGCGCCGGTTGCTTGCTTGCTTGCCGGTGGCCAGAAGCCCTTCCTCCACGGCAGTGACATAGGCAGGGCAAAAAAAAAAGAAACGAGAAAAAAAAGGGTTGCAAGGAAAGCCTTTCGCCCAGCCAAGTTTTTTTCGCAAGCGCAAACCATCGTGTCATCACCATCCATGGTGGAGATCAGCTCCAGGGCAGGACAGGACAGGACAGGACAGGACAGGGCTTGCACCTCCCTCCTTGCCTTTGCATTTTTTTTTCTCTTTCCTTCCTTCTTTCCTTTCGCCTTCTCTGCGCTGTCTTTGTCTGCATTCCCAACTCCCTGGGCCCCTTCTTCGGCCCTTCGAGTCAAGCAAAGAAGCTCCAAGCTCAAGGTTCGGCGCAACGCAACACCTCACCTCACCCAGCGCGCCCGCGCCCGCGCGTGGGAGAAAAAAAAAGAAAAGAAACAAACTCCAGCGCGGGGATCTTGCCTGCCCGCCCTCCCCCTCCGCACAACCCTCCAACCCCAAACATAGGCCCCAAGTCGGAACACCTCAAAGCGAGCTAACCCTCCCCCCCCGTCCGCCAGCAAGCAAGGCCAGCCAGCTAGCTAACCAGCCCGCCCGCCGACCGACCGACCGACCCGCGCGCGCAAAAAAGGCCAAACCCAACCCCAAGATTGACGGCGCATCCGGTCGCGCCCGCGCAAATCCATTAAGAGGCCGCGGACTGCTCATCGAGACGTCAATCGCAACGTCTTGGCACAAAGCTTAATGGCACCTCGTTTAGTTTGCTTGTTTAAAATAGAGTAGAGAGGAGGGAGGGAGATTGCGCCGTTTTTTTTTCCCTCAGTCTGGCATGCACTGCCGTCGCTTTTCCAACATTTTGTTTAGATTGTTGTGAGGGCTGGCTTGGAGCTTTGCTAGAGAGAGGGGGGGGGGGGGAAGGTTCTGGGGAGCGGTTCTGCGGCGTGGGTTCATGGGGCGGCGGCGGCGGGGAGGGACTAGGCAGGTAGGGAACGCTGGGGAGGGTAGGCGGGCGGCAGGGCAGAGCAGGGCAGGGTAGGGTCGAGGGCCGACATGCACGGCCTATGCCACCTCCCAAGCTAGCAGCCAACGGCCTGGGAAAACCTTACGCAACGAGCGAGCAACAAACGACGAGGGGAGGGAACGGCGGCGATGGCGGCGGAGACGCCCCGTTTCTCTGGTGCTGCTTTCTCGTCCACCCGTTTCGCTCCCCTCCCCCAAGAGGCGTGGCGGTGCGGACTGCCTGCCCGTTGCGGGATGCCTTCGTTCGCCTTTCGGTCGCAAGTGGAGCCCCCCCCCAAGTGCCCATCCCACTCCACCCGACGCCATCCCATCCTTCGCGCTCTCTTTCATCGATGATGCGAGAAATGGCTGCACAATGATGCGCCCGATCCTCGAGGATACGTGAGGGAACCGTTCGTTCGTTCGTTCGCTCGCCCGTTCGCCCAGGGTCCTTCTTACGCAAGAAACGAGGTGCGTGCGCGGGTTTCCTTTCCCCTCCCCCCCCCTGCGCTGCCCAATCACAGCCCGAGGCGTTGCGTCAGCAAATCGCCTGCGAGCCCACTGTTTCTTACATACACAGGGCCGCCTTCGAGACTACTTTGACTGCAGCGACAAGACAGCTCTGGGCGCGGCGCAACTGCATACGTCGGTTTATTTTCCTTCTTCCAAGGGCTGTCTGTCTGACGCAGGAGAGAAGGCGGGTTTACGTTAGTTTTGGGGGGGGGGGACTTGCTGCCGGCGGCTGCGTGTTTGCGAGCGGCTATCTAGTCATGGAACGGTCCTGCCAGGGCAGGCCATGGTGGGATGATGGGGCGACGCGTTACCGTACATCCCCAATCTCGTCCTGCGTCTGCTGGAGGGGGTGCTGTACAATGGCTGGTGTACGACTGGCAGCGGGCGGGCGGGCGAGCGAGCGAGCGAGCGAGCGGCGAAGCGGCCGGTGCAGGTGCTAATGGGACAGGAGGGGGGCTGGAATACCGTCGTGCGAAATCACTCGAGGCTAGAAGGGTCAATGGTCACCAAGGCTACTGCACATGTGGCATCACTTTTCACAGCGCTAGGAATATGCGTTTCATGAGGATACAGAGGCGGCGCTGCAAATCAGCTTGCAATGTGTAATGAGAGGCGGGCGTAGGGGGCGGAGATGACGAGCCAGAGAGATGGAATGCGGCCATGGCCTGAGCTGTGTCCTCGACCCCTCCTCCCAGCGGCCAGGAAGATGCGGGACCGAGGGACCCAAGAGATAAAGGTTCAAAGATAGGGAACCAGCTGAAGGGGGACAGGGGCGACACGGGAAGTATATGTAGACTTTTGCATCGTTCTTGGTCGTAGTGCTCGGTTGGGTTTCGTGTACGCTGCTGTTGAGCGAGGGCAGGGCGGGCGCAGATCGTGTTGGTGCTCGATGCGGCCTAGGGCGAGGCAACGGTCTGCCCTTGGGGTGGGCCGGGTCAAGCGACTGCGCTGCGCTGCACGGCACTGCGGGCTGCGAGTACGAAGGAAGGAATGAAGAAGTGGTGATGGACGCCGCTCCATCGCCACACGTTGCTTGGTTGCGCGGTTGCTTGGGCGGCTTGGAGCAGGGTGCGGGCGAGAGGAGGCGCTTCGTGGTGTCGTGAGCCTCGGGGCCATTGGCGGGTTGATAGGGCCGGCTGCATTAGGAAATAACAGACTGCATGACAGCCACTTTGATAGGGCGTCCATCTCCGCCGCCCTCAATAGCACAATGTCTCGATCGTACATGGCCTTAGCCCAGGGGTGCTGGGCTATTGCAGCCATCGTGCATCGGATGGGACCGGCAGTCGAGCCTTTCGGCACCGCCAGCGTACTCGGCCTCGTCCTAGCAGCCCAGCCCTGGCCGTCGCTCCCGAGATAACGGGTTGACAACGTCGCTCGAATTGAGTGTCGTGGAGAGTTCTGCAATGCAGCCGCTCGGCGCGAATGGCGCGTTTCAAGAAGGGAGGGTGGGAGGGGAAGCTTACTGTGGAGTACAATGTTGGCGTCTGCATCCTGCAGTGGCTTGTCAAACGTACAGAGTGCTGATGGCTCCTAATCGGTCAGCGGCAGCCAAGCCGACGACGACCCTCTCGACAACCTGCGACTTCGGTCGGCGACTATCTGAGTAATGAAGTCGTATGCTCCGATCGGGATAGACCACCAGGACGAGGGGCTGCATCGGGCCGGACGATGAAGGGCCGGCGTCGGTGCTGCTGCTGCTGCTGCTGCTGCTGCTGCTGGTCGTCGTCGTCGTCATTAGCCAAGGAAACTGGCCATTGGGGCTCCCTGGTACGCCTAGGATGGAAAGACTATCGGTTAGATGTCTGAACGCTATCAATTTCCAAATGGACAATTCCATGTGTAATGGCATTAGACGACCGGCCGCAATGGGGCGGGTCACTGACGTGATGCACGAGGGCTCGTTTTCGTCCCGCTCGAGATTGACCGATCCTCTCCGCAGCGTTCTCGCCCGTGGGCGTGCTGGTGACGATGACGGTGCTGCATCGAGAAAACGGTGGCAGAGGGCCATTGTCGCTGTATGAGAAAGACATGACTACACCGATCGACGCAAGTTGACGACAAATTCACCGATTCCCCTGCTGTAAGCAGTTTACAGGTGCTCGAGAGGTCCACAGCATCCCCGAAGAGCTGTCTTGTGATGAGCAGACGTGGTGCCCGCCGTTCACAGTGCGACCGTGCATGCGGGAAGCTGCATGTCCGCTAAGCCTCGCTGATTGCCCTCCCGGGGTTGAAAGCGTAGTCGGAATGGTATCCAGAATTCTCGCAACCACGACCATTTTGGATCGAGGCAAGCCGGGACGGGTGCATCACGAGCCTCTTTTTTTCAGGAATGCTCGAGAGGCCCACACGAACCAGCAGACATTTTTTGGGTGCTGCGCAATATCTGAAACGCGGGCCATGGTGTATACATCAGGTGCCAGGACGAGGCTTGGAGCTGAGCCACATCTGCTCAGGGTCCACGGGATGGTGATGAAAGGCAGCGGGTGGAAGAAGGGTCGAGACTAGAGTGTGCTTAATTTGTGGGCTGAATAGGTGGGTCGGCATCTGGTCGAGCGTCTAATGGGGGTGTGATGGTCAATCTGGGGTACATACGCACAGGCAATAAATGGGAGGGAGGCAAAGTACCCGATGCATGTGATTGAGACGGGTCGAAGGGTCAGGCTCGAGCACCATTGCCTGACCCTTCAGCCTCGCCATGCAGGCTCGGACGCGCCAGAAGGGCAATTGGGCCTTGAGACGATGCGCAGAAGGACCCTGTGGAGTGCGAGACCACTGTTCCTTGGGCCCTGTGGGGTTGCCCAGGCGAAGATGTGCAATGGATAGACTGAGACAGAAACTATCGACAATCACGGTGGAGCATGGCCCGATCAGGTAGATGGGCTCTATCAAAAAAACACCAGAGGCCCAAACGGGGACGGCGGGCTAGCTGGACAGTGAATAGAAAACGTGGCATTCGGATGGCAAGAGACAATGGGACGATTCTTGTTGGGCAAGTGGGCTGGTAACGGAGAGTCGAGAACCAGCGGGCGAGGGCGGGAGTGGGCGGCAGTGGACGGCGGCCGTTGCAAGCTCCCCAGGCACCCGAGTTCGGCCGCTCGCGTGGGGTAGTAGCCGTCTCTATCACGGGGAGGACCATGGTCGTGTCCCTAGCGTACCCTGATTAGCAGCGCACAATGGCGTCCTATTTTCGACGACAGGCGGCACACGCCTGAGCAGAGGCAGATATTCTCCGAGATAAGGTGATGTGCAATCGTCGATCTGTTGATATTGCGTGCAGCAGACGAAGCGCAGGCGACGCGGTGCGCTAGGGAAGGCCTAGGAAAGGCGTAGCAGAGGCGCGCCCTCTCTCTGGGAGGGAGCGAGCAGGGCGAGGGGTTAGCACGAATGGATGGCAGCGAGTGGCAGCGCGAATGGCAGCGCGAATGGCAGCGTGAGCCTGGCGCATGCGCGTCTGGTGTGCGGTTCGCCCGCAGACGGCCGGCAATAGGTAAATGGCTCGCGAGGCAAGCCGCCAGCGATGGCGCAAGCGACGTACTGGCTGGTAGGAGGCGACGATGGGCCTAAATTAGAGGGGCCTCCCATGGCAGCGCTCTGGAGGCTGAATGCGCGGCTATGCCGTTTGCGGGAGGGGAGGGGCAGAGGGTCAGCACGCAGCAGCCGGCAGCAGCCAGCAGCAGCCAGCAGCATTGGCGGGCAACGCAGTCTTGGACGCACCATGGCCGCAGGCGTAGCCGGCTTGCCAGACGAGGCCAGGCAGAGCCAGGCAGAGCCGACTCGAGGCCAATGAGGCCAATGGGGTCGTGGTTGCTGCTGGCTGGTTCCGAAAATTCTACCCCGTCGCGTCGCCACCGGCCGGGAGCCAGCGCGGGAGCCAGCGCGCAGGCAGTTTCTGTTACGCGTGCGAAATGCGGGAATAAGGGACGAGCCTGGCAGAGTTTGCAGCCGTCGAGGGCGGGAGCGTGGGTGGTGGACGACGACGACGACGTGGGCGGCGGCGGGCAGTGGGCGGGCAGTGGGCGGGCAGCTCTGGCTGGCGCGTGCCTTGGTAGGCCATGGAGCCTCTCGCGTCTGGTGCCTCGGTCGGCCTCAGCACAGCTCCCACGACGATTACGAGCGGCGCCCTCAGCCTTGCGAGCAGAGATCCACTTGGCGCTGGGTCGGCCGTGCCTCGACCCGCGGCGATGGAGGGCTTGGGCGCCGTCGGTTTTGGCGGATCCAACTCCGCCGCACGCCCAGCGCCGGCGGGCTGCGGAGCGATGGGCTCAGGCATGGGGGCATGGGCCGGCGCCGGCTGCGCAGAGATGCAATGGTGCAGCGCGGTGCAGCGAGGTAGCAGGGACCGGCAGGGAGGGGCAGCACGTCGCAGGGAGCGTACTGCGGTGCAGCGGCGCCGTGGTGCAGCAGCGACAGCGCGTGGTGCGGTGCCCATGGGGCCCGTGGATGATTTGCAGGGGAAGCGATACGCGGCGTATGGGGTGCCAGGCAGGCCAGGCAGGCCAGCAGCGACCAGCCAGCCCAGGCAGGCCCGTCGAGAGCCCGTGGAGCCACTCGAGCCCGCAGCGAATCGCAGCCGCCCCTGCCAACTGAAATATTAGCCATGGGCGCGCTCCCAAATTCCCCTTCCCATTCCACCTCATTCCACATCTCCACTCGCAGTGAACGTCGACCGTTCGACCACTTGCCCGCCCAACGCACGCCCTGCCTCCCCGCCCCGAACGCCGATGCCCTCTGCACGTGCGTTATTGGCCGTTCCCTGGATCGCTAGACCCCTCTTTCGCTACCACATCCCCCATCGTCGTCTCTGAGCCCCAAAAACATCTATATAATCTGCTTCCGCCGAGGCCCCCGTCGCCCTCCTCCATCATTCCCCCCCACGCACGCCAGGGCCGTCTGATACCATCTCGTCGGCCTAGCACCCTCTTCTTAGCTTCCACCTGCTCCCCGCCCCCCCAGCTTGGTCCTGCATATCCGCCCAGGCTTGTACTTGTGCTACCCTAATACGCCTGTTCCCGCCTACGCTTCCCACACTAGAAACAACTGTGCAGGCAGCCGCCATCAAGAAGAGAAATGGAGTACCTGTACAGCTTTTCGAGCGGGGACGAGAGCACCGTCAACCCCGCCGACTTGGAGTCTTGCAATCCAAACAACCTCCAGACGGTAGACTCGGCCGTCGACCTCTCCTCACAATTCTTCGACTGGCCATCAGCCACCTCTGACGCCTTCGACGACTTCTTCGACCTTGCCACGTCGTCGTCTCCCGACGTGCTCTTCAGCGATGAGAGCCACCTGAGCTCCCCCGAAGCAACCCAGGACCTCCAGACTCCCCCCCAGGTCTACCTCAACCCCGACAAGACCAAGACCCGCGCTGAGACCCAAATCAAGGTCCAGCTGGTCGTCGACGCCCTGGATGACCGGTTCGAGTACATCCATTTCCCCAGGCGGACGCTGGCCAAACCCAAGTTGCTGTCCAGCGCTGAAGAGAAGGCCGAAATCGAGGCCCGCGGCGATGCCCTGCACATGGAGGTGCTCCTCGTGTGTGCCACCGCCATTGAGAAGAAGGAGAACCTCGAGCAGGCTCTGCGCCGCGCCGCCGGCAAGGAGAACGTCCCCCGCCGCGGAAAGGGCGTCGCTGTCTCCGAGGTGGAGAAGGATTCCCCCGAGCACCCCCAAAATGGGGGCGAAGTATTGATATGCGAGGGGTGCAAGGAGCGCGAGAAGAAGCGCTACGACCGCAAGAAGAAGCGCGCAGACGACGAGGAAGAGTGGTGGTCCTACGAAGATGAGCGGGTCATCATGATCAACGAGAAGGAGTTCAAGAAGTGGAAAGACGTGGATGCAAATTGCTCCGAGCAGTACTCTGCCAAGGCAAAGCAGGTCGAATTCGCCATGCGGATTGCCTGCTATTGCCGGCATCAGGAGGAGAAGACGCCCCAGGGATACCGCGTCATTTTCACCTTCAAGGATCCCAACGGCGCCTTGATCGCGCAGCACGCATCAGAGATTTTCCAAATCACCGACGACCACAAGAATAAGGAGATGGCGGCGCCGCAGATTTCGATCCCAACGATGAACTCCATGCCTTCTATGCCCGCCATGGCCCAGCAGTTCCAACCGCCACCGTCCGCCATGGTGGCTCACTATTCCGTGGATACCCACCACTTCTCTCCCCCCGCCATGAGCGCGTATTCGCAGCCGCCCACGCCCATTGAGACCCAGTTTACGGGGATTAGTTCATATTCGCAGCCAGCCACGCCTGTCATGCCCAACTTTTTCAACCCACAGATGCAATATCAATACCAGCAACAGCATCCGCACGATTTGTTTGCCCAGGCCCAGGCCCAGGCCCAGGCCCAGCACGATCCCTACGCTCAGCATCAATACATGCCGAGCGCCTCTGCACCCCAGTCGGCCGTCACGACGCCCATCAACTTGTCGCGGCCCGCATCGCCAACTTGGGAGCAGGGCCCGGCCAAGAAGAGGCCCGTTCGGTGTCTCTATTACTACCATGACTAGTAGCGCGCCATAGGTTACTGGAAGAGCAGGGAAGCATTGGGTCATCACTTCTTTGGCGTTAATCAGGGCATGACTTTACGAACAACACCGGGGAAACCGGATTAGCATTTGGGTGGCGTTTCTAGGCCGGCATCTTGGACGGGCCTTGATAGAGCGCTTACGACTCTTGTCTTTTGGTTTCTTTTTCTTCCCCTTTCACTCATCCATTCGATTCAATTGCGCTTGTAATTTTTAGAGCACCGACCACAATACGAATTGTAATTTGAATAGCATACACGCGTTCCACTCTGCAATGTCATTGCAGAGTTTCGAGGACGACACAACATTATCACAGTATCGATTTTTACATAGCTATTATGAATCCATCATATAACATATTTTTATCAACCAAAACCACAAGAGTGCTTCCTCGGTAGGTGACTGCTTTGAATTCATCCCAGCAGGTTTCCAAGCTACAGAAGAATAGGGTTGACGTCTCCATAGGTAACTGATTTGAATCCACCACCAGGCAGTCTACAAGCTACTCACCTGCCCACCCACCGCATGCTGGACGAACCTCAGTCGGGGAAGCGGTGGGGAACCTGCGCGTTGCCATGCCACCATCCAGCCAGCAAGCAGTCCATCCGCACAATCTCCAGCCAGTACAGAGCACCCCGTGGCGCCGGACCTGGCCTGCACAGTACCGTTCGGGCCATTCGATCAACTCTTTCAGTCGGGTTGCGTCCTGTCGTGTTCGCCTGGGCGCCTGGGCGGGGCAACGAGCGAGCGAGCGAGGGACGGACGGGATGGGATGGGATGGGAATGGGGAGGGGTCGTCGATCCCTCTTCGCTCGTACCGTACACTACCAACCCACACACATACGTACCTTTCCATGTCGAGCCCGTGCCCGCTGTCGGCCGTCCGCGCGCATGTGCCTGTACCGTAGACTGGCCACGCCGCAATGGAGCGAGCGAGCGAGCCCTTCTTCTTCTGAAGACGGACGGATGGGCGGCGGTGGCCCCCATCGATCCCATGCCAGGTATCGCACTGCACTGCACTGAGCCTCGAACACATGATGAGCCTGATGAAGATATGTGATGACGATATGCACCCAGGTAGCCAGTTCACTCCAAAAAAATTTAATGATCCGTGCAAAAAAAAAAAACCCCCCCCCGTCCCCTGCACTCGATCACGAAAATCCCTTCTTCGGGCCATGGCAGCAGCAGCCATAGCAAGAGCCAGCGCGTCGACGAAAGCCGCGAAAAAAAACGCAAAGCACGCAAGCGAGGGGAAGGGAACGAGCATGCCAGCCGGGCCGGAAACAGAGTGAGAGGGATGGGTAACGCACCGAATGCTACGCCGTAAATACCGCGCGCTCGGCCTGGCGTTCCGAGCGAGTGCCGCGACGCAAGACTTGGCTGCTGCTGCTGCTGCTGCACTGCACCCCTCCACCCACCACCCCTTCTCTGGCTACCCTGGGTGAGAAAGGGAAGGGGGGGGGGGGGGAGGGAGGGGGCTATCGCGGATGAGCAAGCTGTGCCAACTTGTCAATCCCGTGATGGCGGATGGTGGCTCGTTCGTCTCGCTTCCAATACAATTTGGGGGGAAGGGCAGGGCATGTGGGCTCTGGTTCACGGGCACGTGTGCGTGTGTCCTGCGTGTGCACGCACGCACGGATGGTGGTGGTGGTGGTGGTGATGCGTCTAGCGCTCGCTCTTTGACGTGTTCGTCGGCGGCAGGTTCAGACGGAAAGACGCTGGAGGAGCAAAGAGACGGTGTAGGGAAGGAAGGTTGCTACCAGGACGCGGCGGCCGGGCTTCTCGGCCAATGGGATGCGAGCGCATGGCGAGCCTGTAGTCCTTTGCGACGAAGGAAGGGAAAGTGGGTGAAAAAAAGTAATAAAGGAGAGCTGGCGGTTTTTTTCGATAGTAAGGTTCAAGGTTCACTTTACAATCCAATCCTGCTGCAATCTTGGTTGTGGGTAGGGTTTCGGGCTTGGTCATCGCGCTGGGAATGGTCAAGCTGCGCTTTTGGGATGGGAGGTGATGTGTTGTATACTATACACCGAAGATGGGAAATGGACCGGTGAATGGACTATATCGTCTGCCCCCCTAGTTGATGATGCGGGCGTTGTAATAAGGCCGCCTGACCGAAATGCGACCTCATGCATCCTTCTATGGGATCATGCCCAATCTGCTTAGACTGCCTGTCTGTACAAGCCACTTTATGGTAATCTGGCTTTCCCATGTTGCTTGGAAAGGCATGCCATGATTAGCGCTGGAGCTAACAGAGCATTCCCCACCTCGGTGGTATTGAGGCGATATCAAAGGCGATATCGTGTATAATATAGATGTAACAGATTGGAACTAATTACTTGTCATGTCTATGTTAAGGAGACTATACTTGATATAGTAAGATTCTCTCAAACTAGTTTTGTTTGCAAACCAGAGGAGTTGAACTACTGCTGTGGTGTATCCCAAACCACCACTCCACATCCATAGCACCATGCCCAAATCTTGGACATCAACACAACCGTTCAGCCCTCCCAAACAAGCTCCCTCCCATCCCCCTCCTCCCCCCCGTTTTAAAACGCCACTCCGCTCCAGACCACCCTGATCCACAACTCGTGCATCCCCCAGCCCACCGACCCGCACGCTTACCCGCCTTATTCAGGCACAACCGCACCCTTTCCCGCCAATACATCCAGTCAATCCCACACCCTCGCCCGATCCCCACCGCCTCCTAGATCTCGATCTCTTTCTTCCAGCCCACAGCCCCGACCCTCTCCGTCGTTTCCCCCACCGCTCCCTCGACTCCACTTTCCCCCAAGCACACAGAAAAAGAAAGCAAAAAAGGGCCATCACAGTACCAAAACATACGCTCCCTTATACTACGCAAAGACCCGCGGTCCCCTCCCCGCCCACCACACACCGCCCCACCAATATATCTCCTATATTGGGCCCCAAAACCAGACCATGCCATGTCAAACCAAACATTCGCGCAAGTCCCGAAGCCCCGACCCCGCCGAGCCATTGATTCGAAAGGGAGAGCTCCAGTCCAGGGAAGAGCTGTGCGCTAGATCGCAGCTTTCTCTTTTCTTTTTCCCTTCTTCTTCGGTGCTTCGGTGCCATAGGCAGGGCAAGGCATGGCAGGGTAGCAAAGCAGGGCAAGGCAGCGGTCAGGGCTAGGGCCTAGGGCCAGGGCAGCAGGGCAAAGTGGCGGACAGGACAACGTGCATGGCTGACCTTCCATGGAACAAATCGAGGGCCACATTACTTACATGCGGAGCTTGGACGTGTCCTGCTTGCTTGCATGTATGTACGCACGCACGCACGCATTGCAGAATGCACAGGCCTCGCGCGAGCGCACGCACACGCATATACATGCCGCATCGCACCGCAGGCCCGCCCCAGCAGACGGGCAAGGCAGAGGCAGGATGAGGCAGCAAGGCGAGCGTTTTTCATATCCGGCGAGCTGCTGTGCTACACTCCACTCCCCTTTCGGCGCGGGTGTGGGTTAGAAACGCAAAGGGGTGTGTGGGTGCGTGTGGGGGGTGGGCCTCGGGGCTTCATCGCAGACGTGGTGGAGTGTGAGGTGGATGTCGCGTCAAAGGATCGGACGTGTGTGATCGACGCATTGACGGTATGCAGAAGAGAAAGAAAAAAAAGACTGGTTGATGCGATGGGCGAGGTGGGAAAAAATAGGTGTCCGAGTCGGCGGGCGACCGAGCGAGGGAGAGGAGGGGCCCTCGATGATCGTTGCCGCTTTCATGCCAAGATATACGACTGCAAACGTGGTTCGATGGTGTGCGCGGCCATCCTCTGGCTCAGCCCTTCTTGCGCGCGCAAAGTCCCGTTGCTGCGCGTTCTCTCTCTCCAAGTCTGGGTAGTGCGATCGGCTCTTGCGATAGTGCCATGGTCTAACGGGGAGAACGGGAGCGTGTGGTGCGGAAGATAAAAATGTCAAAAAGACGCAGTGGCCCTCTTTATTTGCGCGAGTTCCGCCTTGACTCTGTCTACTTTAATATGCCCCCACGCCAGCTTTCCGGTACTCTTCAAAGGAATTGACATGGGGTGCGGGATCTTCCTCTTTGTAAAGTTCCTGTTCCCACTCGTCCTCTTCCTTTGCGAGCCTTATCAGGAAGTCGCGCTTCCGCTCCCGATCGAAATACAAGGGTCCAGACTTGAGCTGAGCAGCCGCTTGGTTCACGAGAATGTACTTGATGGTGGAGCCTGTTGCAAAGAGTCAGATCTTCATTTCATCCGGATCGATCGGGTCTCGGACAAACCTGGTGTCTTGTACTTGGTCTGTAAGAGCAGCCGGTCCACTATCGTCTTCAGTCCGCGAGCGCCCGTGCCCATCTTGACTGCTTTTTTCGCGATCTCTTTCAATGCACCCCTGGTGAAGCGCAGCTCGGTCCCATTGAGGTGAAAGAGCTGCTCTACCTGTCGGACTAGACTGTTTCTTGGCTCGGTGAGCACCTTGACCAACGCATCCTCGTCGAGAGCCGACACTGCGCACGTCGTTGGCACCCGGCCAACGAGCTCCGGGATCATCCCATACTTTTGCAAGTCTGTAGGCTCCACGAAGTCGAGCATGTTGTACGTCACCTCCTTTGGGGCTTCGTTGCTAAACACGTGCGGAGCCTCGGGTTCTTCCTCGAAGTAGTAGGGCAAATTTCCCTTGAACAGGGCGGCATCTTTTGCACTCAGCATCGTCTCATGTGACCCTGTTTCGGGATTGGACGCCCGCACGGTAGCGTTGAAGCCCATGCCCCCTCTGGCCATCCGGTCGAGTACCATCTTGTGGAGGCCCACAAAGGCACCCGTACATATGAAGAGAATGTTGTCGGTACGGACGTTATACACCTCGTTCTTTCCGCCATTGCCAGAACCTGGGCCTTTAGGCGGCATCCCGTCCATGGGATTTCCTGCGAAACCACCATTGTTGCCCGGATTGTTACCGGTATTACGACCTGCGCTCTTCTCACTCTTCGGCTGTATCTGGACAGTGGTGCCTTCGATTATCTTGAGGAGTGCTTGCTGCACGCCCTCGCCGCTCACGTCCTTTCCGTGGGACACTTTGGCGGTGGCAATCTTGTCAAATTCGTCGAGGATGATGATGCCTCGTTCTGCCGCGGCAATATCATAGTTGGCCGCAGCAAGCAGCCTGTGCACGCACACCTCGGCATCCTCGCCGATATAGCCGGCCTGTGTGAAGGGAGTACAGTCAGACGCGCTGATGGGCACGTCGAGCACGCGGGCAAGTGTTTTGGTCATGAGGGTCTTCCCGACGCCCGTGGGGCCCAGCACAAGAACGTTGGACTTTTCAATCTGGAGCGGGCTCGTGTCTTGGAGGACATCGGGGTTCTCTGGAGGGAACGGTGTGCGCGTCTGGGAGGGTGGGGAGTATACAGTCACGGTCGCCAGCTGTCCAGGATACTCGTCTGCACGGTTTAGTTCAGCCATGTCCAGAGAGGTCAGGGGAGACAATGGTCGGACGGCAGAGCAGGGGAGAACGAAAGCCGAAGCTACCTTCTACTTGGTGGCGATGGGCCATTGCCTTGCGCTGGGCCTGGGCCTCTAACCGCATCTGCTCCTCCTCCTGCCTCTCCAGCTCCCGCAGGCGCAGGTAGTGCTCATGGACGGCGACACTGAGCACCACCTTTGCGCGGTCCTGGCCGACGACGAACTTGTCCAGATGCTCCTTGAGCTTCTTGGGTGTGATGTGGCTTGCGCCGACGATGGAAGCGTCGGCCAGCGGGCCCCTGGTGGGCTCATCGGGGTCGTAGCCGCCGGTGAAGGGCTGGTTGGTGAAGTCGGAGCGGCTGTACTGGCCGGAGTCACGATGCGCGCCCCGCGTGGAGAAGGCGCGGCGCCGGGCGATGCTGGCGATGCTGGCGAGGGCAAGGTAGGACGCCTTTGCCTGCGGCGAGACGCTGACGGCAAAGGTACGAGGGGAGGCCATGGTGGCACGCAGTGGAATCACGCAGGGGCGGTGCACATGGCGAGGACGCAGGACGGGGCGGATGCAGAGGGTCGCGGCGGCGGCGGCGATGGAGGAGGTGGAGGTGGTTCCCAGCAGCTCTCCGCATGCGTAGTAGGCCCGCTTGGCGCGCCCCAGGGCCCCGCTCCCCGGCCGCCTGATAAGAGAGCTATCCCGGCTTGACATGTCGTCGCGCCGTCACTGCACATCGCCCTGCACGCCGGATCATGATGTTCTCGCCGCCAGACGTGTCGCGCCGGCCAGCCGCAGCCCCAGAGACACAGCTGGCCCAATTCGGGCGGATTCTCGCTGCGCACCCCGGGCGATGCGGCGGCGGTTGAGGGCGCGAGTGGCGCGTATCCGGACGCGATACCGCTTGTCGCTGAGCGTATGACGTTAGTAGGAGCATCCGACATGGGTATTTTCTTTGGTTGAGAAGTCTCTCCTGTGGCATTTATTGGGCCAAACCGCAGACCCCGCAAATACCATACATACATCAGCTCTGCCTTCGCTCAGACGCCTCTGGGAGTGCTGTCGTGCTTTTTGTGCTCATCTTTCCCCCGCTCTTCCGCCCCCCAGCTCGCTTGCCAGCCTGCCTCCTAGCAAACGTCCACCCAGCCCGGCTCGCTGTCTCCTCCTACACACCTCGCGCCATGTCTGTGAACGACGCTTCCAGCAATTCCATCACCGAGAACCCTGCCGGCCAGCTGCCCAACGATGGCACCGGTATGTCCTCCAATTCCTTTTGCGCTCCTGTCTCAGCCCGACTAACCAGCTCGTCAGGCATCGTCAAGCTCGACCCTTGGCTGGAGCCCTTCTCGGGCGGCCTGAAGAGCCGATATGCCAAAGCCCAGCAATGGCTCAAGACGATTGAGGACACCGAAGGTGGCATGGAGAAGTTTACAAGAGTACGCACGCCAAAACCCGGCCAGACTTCTGCTGCGACTGACACGGTGATAGGGGTACGAGAAGTTTGGCTTCATTGTCAAGGACAACGGCGACGTCGTGTATCGCGAGTGGGCTCCGAACGCCCTTCGAGCATACTTGATCGGTGACTTCAACAACTGGGACAGAGACGCCACTCCCATGGAGAAGAACGAGTACGGCGTTTTCGAAGTGACCATACCCGGCAAGGACGGCCAGCCAACGATACCCCACGACTCGAAACTCAAGGTTCGTGTATTTGTTGGCATATGATCCCTGACATGTGCTGATGGTGCGCAGGTTTCGTTTGTCGTGCCCAATGACCATGCCCGTCAAGAGCGAATCCCTGCCTGGATCACCCGTGTGACCCAGGAGTTGAGCGTTTCTCCAGTCTACGATGCGCGCTTCTGGAACCCTCCACAGAAGTACGTCTTCAAGAACTCGCGGCCCCCGAAGCCCGAGAGCGCTCGAATCTACGAGGCTCATGTCGGTATCTCCTCGTCTGAGCCCAAGGTTGCGACATACAAGGAATTCACCCAAAACATTTTGCCCAGGATCAAGCACCTGGGCTACAATGTCATCCAGCTCATGGCCATCATGGAGCATGCATACTATGCTAGTTTTGGTTACCAGATCAACAGCTTCTTTGCTGCTAGCAGCAGATATGGCCACCCAGACGATCTGAAGGAGCTCATTGACACGGCCCACGGCCTGGGCATCACTGTACTGCTTGATGTCGTGCACAGTCACGCCTCCAAGAACGTCCTTGACGGACTGAACATGTTTGATGGTAGCGACCATCTCTACTTCCACGAGGGTCCCAAGGGCCGCCATGATTTGTGGGACAGCAGGCTGTTCAACTATGGCCACCACGAAGTGTTGCGATTCCTCCTTAGCAACCTTCGTTTCTGGATGGAAGAGTATCAATTCGATGGCTTCCGATTTGACGGCGTGACGAGCATGCTCTACACCCACCACGGAATTGGAACGTAAGTGGCAACGGTGTCTTTTGATCATGCAATCACTGACATGTGTGTTATAGTGGTTTCTCCGGTGGTTATCACGAGTACTTTGGCCCGGCCGTCGACGAAGAGGGTGTGGTGTATCTCATGCTGGCCAACGAGATGCTGCACCAGCTCTATCCCGGTGTGATTACCATTGCAGAGGATGTCTCTGGAATGCCAGGTCTCTGCGTGGCCTTGTCGCTGGGCGGCATTGGCTTTGACTACAGACTTGCCATGGCTGTTCCCGACCTATTCATCAAGTGGTTGAAGGAGAAGCAAGATATTGACTGGGACATGGGCAATCTCGTCTTTACCCTCACCAACCGCCGACATGGCGAGAAGACGATCGCCTACGCCGAGAGTCACGACCAAGCGTAAGTTTTTGAGCATCTATTCAGAATTTTACTAACCAGGACCAGCCTTGTCGGAGACAAGACGCTCCTGTTCTGGCTCTGCGATGCCCAGATGTACACCAACATGTCGGTTCTGAGCGAGCTCACGCCTGTGATTGACCGAGGCCTCTCTCTCCACAAGATGATTCGCCTCATCACACACGGTCTCGGCGGTGAGGGCTACTTGAACTTTGAAGGCAACGAGTTTGGCCACCCCGAGTGGCTGGACTTTCCCCGAGAGGGCAACGGGAACAGCTTCCACTACGCTCGCAGGCAATTTAACCTTGTCGACGACAACTTGCTGCGATACCGTTTCCTGAACGAGTTTGACAGCAAGATGCAGTGGACCGAGGAGAAGTACGGCTGGCTGCACTCTCCACAGGCCTATGTAAGCCTCAAGCACGAGGGCGATAAGGTGATTGTCTTTGAACGCGGTGGCTTGCTCTGGATCTTCAACTTCCACCCCCAGAGCAGCTTCACCGACTACCGCGTCGGCGTCGAGCAGGAAGGCACCTACAGGATTGTCGTCAGCACCGACAGCAAGGACTTTGGTGGCCATGGAAACGTCGATGAAAGCACGAGGTTCTTTACCACGCCGTTTGCCTGGAATGAGAGGAAGAACTTCCTCCAGGTGTATATCCCGTCGCGGACTGCTATTGTGAGTCACCGTTTTCGTTTCTTCATTTTGGAAGCAGGCTAATCAGTGAGATAGGTCCTGGCGCTGGAGAGCACCTTGTAAGATTTGAACTGAAGAGGATGCAAAGAAGGATAGGATGGGTTGACTAAAAACTTTTGGCAGAGCATATATATGACCGTTTTATCGGGTTTACTTCAAATCAGAGGGCGAGTTGCCGCTCGTTAATAGAATCAATGAGAAATTTTACTGCATCACGACGGATTACTGTGCTTGTGAGGAATTACGTGTAAATGGCTGCTTGTGGGGTAACTGACTAATGGGCATTTGCTTTGTGCATATAGCTTTATTCTGAGTCTTTTATTCTTATATTACCTTCCGGTTTCGAAAAAAACAGGTCGGGTAGAGGTGAACCGGCGTACGTAAATGAGAATAGCTTCTCAAAAAATATCTGCCCATCTTTTATTGCGTCCCTACTGTGTACTATTTTTCCACACTGTGCTTCTTGTGTCGAACACATACAAACACTACAATCTTTACCACAAGACAGCAATATCTAATGAGGTGAGTGTATTCTAAAGCAGATAGAGCGTTACGTGGTTACTATGAAAGCACACACTAGGCATCTGGACAGGGGGTTCGGGGGACCAAACGATAAAATTCGACCATAAAAAATCCCATTTTTGTACATGCAGATCAAATAACGCAATGGAATGGTAGATATGTGCACGCCATGTGACGAAAGCACTGCCCAGTAGTTTGCTTGATACATTACGCTATAATGGCTGCACGCCCTCGTGTTACTTTTAGTGGTTTGGACCATACACCAAGCTACGGTATCTACATAGCCTTGGTCTCCATATCCATAGATATGTGACCCTCTAGTGTCTACTTCTAGCTAGTAGTATATTTAGGCAACAAGGTGTCATCTCCATCTAATAGCTTCTCTACCCGAGACTACGCATGCCATTAATGCCCAACCAGTTCCCCAAATAGTAGCATCCTCCGACTGGTAGACTACAGCGAACGCACAAATCTCACGCCACCCCGATCCAGTAAATATCCATTAAAGCAAGCAGAAAAGTATATCTCATCCACTTCCGGGCCTATCACATCAATCGCAACTAAAAATATCCGCCACTTATCATTCAACAAAACGCTAACCCAAAAAAATACCCGAAAGGTACCTCACAGCCCCCAGTACGTACTATAGCAGTATGTAATCACCATAACACAATTTAGAGCATCTGTTATACGTAGATGAATTGGCCCGAACTCGTCATAATGCAATATACAGGTGTTCGTTTTCTGCGTACAAAAAAAATCTATAATCTGACTGTTTTTCCCGCTGGCATAGGCTTGAACACAATCATTCTTAAGCCCTCATACCCAAAGCGTGCCGGGAAACGAACTCGCGGACTATTTTCCCTAGCCTAGAGAGCTTTGATATCTGAGGCTTTCAGGTACATCACTTAGCAAGCGTCCGGCGCGTGCAAAGTCGTGTAGGTGATTTTCGCGTAGGTATTTTCTGTTGAGTGTGACTTGAAAGAATCGACCAATAACCGTGGTTCCAAGTACCCCAACATTATTCACATTGAAATGAGTCAAGGCGTGCGCGTACTAGAATCCCTGTCACCATCAAACCGTGGCACATAGAATTTCATTTCTGTGTTCAGAAGGGTCCTAATAAGTCTGTGTGCCTAACTTTACTCGGAAAGTAGTTGTGGTGCCGGCGATGGATACTTGGATACATCATGAGTGAGTTTCCAAGGGACGGTTTTGCACAGAGCCCCTCCTGTCCCTAAGCACAGTATAAAATTCGATAAAATTTTAGCTTTGAACATTGAGCTAGCGTAAAAGAACCCGGTATACGAACGAGATAGGGTCACAAGAGCTGCTAGGCCCGAGTTGTCGGCACTGAGCGAATGTGACGTTGCATCCTCACTTGAATTTTTCACAACACGCTATACAGTGTAAGTTTCTTCATGGGTAACTGCTGCGTCAACGATGATATGGTTTACGAATCATCCTACCTAAATGCACATCACCATTCGGAGAACTTTGCCTACCACATCAAACACTTATATCCTTCCTGATTACCAACCAGCTCCGTACTAGGCCTAGACGTACACGCAGTTTCTGAGAGTAGGAGCATACTCTATTCATTTTATAATCGTCATTAGGCCTTAAAGCAATTTATACAGTCACTTATTGCTGTCAGCTCTACAGTTGACTATCCCAATTTAAGAGAAGCAGCTACGTAGCGCTTTGTCGGCACTATAATTAACTGCCCCAATTTAATGATAGTGGGCTCCGACAGCAGTGACTTGATATTTTGTTTGCTCCACAATCAACTATCCTGATTTGACAAAGGCGTGTTCTACTAGCAGCTACTTGAAGCTGTGTCGGCTCCACAATGCACTATCCCGATTTGAAATAGTAACTGTGATGCGCCAGACATCTGTCTTCATCAAGTTCATAACATCACTTTACAGGAGGGTTTCATGGAATCGCTAGTTGAACGACAAGAAAATCGGATACTTGCATGCAAGATGGATAAGATTACATAGGAAGCCATGCCCCTCCAAGCACCCGCCAGCTACATGCCCCCATAGCCCAGATGTTTTGCGGTAATGTATTTTGTACAGTTAGGACTACTGACGAGTCTCTTCGACGCAATGGCCGTCTCTCATTTTCGCCCACCACAAGAAGACATCTATGACTTCTCGAGCTCGGCAAGAATCTTCTCACCCTTGGCACGTGCGGACTCGAAGTCACCAACCATGTAGAAAGCACCTGTAACTAATTAGCATCGTGTCATATCAAGTTGCAGGGGAGAAGAACTTACCCTCAGGGAGGTTGTCACCCTCACCGTTCATGATAGCCTTGAACGAGCGGATGGTGTCCTTGAGGTCGACGAGCTTGCCCTCAATACCAGTGAAGACCTGGGCGACAGCGAAAGGCTGGCTCAGGAAACGCTGGAGCTTACGGGCACGCTCGACGGTGAGCTTGTCGGCTTCCGACAACTCGTCCATACCCAAAATGGCGATGATGTCCTGGAGCGACTTGTACTCCTGGAGCATCTGCTGGACCTTGGTGGCGGTGTCGTAGTGGTCCTGACCGATGACACGGGGGTCAAGCATACGGGACTTGGAGTCGAGAGGGTCGACGGCGGGGTAGATACCCAACTCGGAGATACCACGGGACAAGACAGTGGTGGCGTCCAAGTGAGCGAAGGTGGTGGCGGGAGCAGGATCCGTCAAATCGTCAGCGGGCACGTAGACGGCCTGGACGGAAGTAATGGAACCCTTCTGGGTGGTGGTGATACGCTCCTGCATACCACCCATGTCGACGGCGAGAGTGGGCTGGTAACCGACGGCAGAGGGGATACGACCGAGCAGGGCAGACACCTCGGAACCGGCCTGGGTGAAACGGAAAATGTTGTCAATGAAGAGCAACACATCCTGACCCTCCTCATCACGGAAGTACTCAGCGACAGTAAGCTGGTTCTAGTCAGATGTACTGTTCATGCAGGTGGAGATGACGACTTGTACTTACACCAGTAAGGGCGACACGGGCACGAGCACCTGGGGGCTCGTTCATCTGACCGAAAACCAGGGCGACCTTGGACTCGCCATCAAGCTGAATGACGGAAGTCTCCTGCATTTCGTGGTACAGATCGTTACCCTCACGGGTACGCTCACCGACACCAGTGAAGACGGAGAAACCACCGTGAGCCTTGGCGATGTTGTTCTGTTGTCTCGTTAGCCATTGCGAACCCCAATCACAAGGCTTTTCCTTACAATCAACTCCTGGATGAAGACAGTCTTGCCGACACCAGCACCACCGAAGAGACCAATCTTTCCACCACGAGCGTAGGGGGCCAACAGGTCGACGACCTTGATACCAGTGACGAGAATCTCGGCAGAGGTCGACTGCTCGACGAACTCCGGGGGATCGGCGTGGATGGGGGCGAACTTGGTGGCCTTGATGGGACCACGCTCGTCAATGGGGTCACCAGTGACGTTCATGATGCGACCAAGGGTACCGTTGCCAACGGGAATCTTGATGGGCGCGCCGGTGTCGACGGCCGGGGAGCCACGGACGAGACCCTCGGTACCTGTTCATAAAATCAGAACCAGCTCATTGTAGCGGCGTGCGAGTGTTAATCGCATCGAATTCGTGTTGTTTTCAATGCTGTACGCAGAGCAAGTCTTGGCAGCGCTGTACACGGAACTTTCATCCCAACTCTGTACGGATGAAGTATGGAGACCATCCATCACAACAACATACAACACCATATGGAAAATCGACGACTTACCATCCATAGCAATGCAACGGACTGTGTTCTCTCCGAGATGCTGAGCCACCTCGAGGACCAGCTTCTGGTCACCGTTCATCGTGGTGACGGCGTTCAAGATAGAGGGAAGGTGTTCATTCTCGAACTTGACTGCGGGCAATTAGTTAGTGATAGATTCATTGCAAAGATCTCGTCGTCTGGTGGACGAAGCTTGAAGGAAAGCCATGAGGCAATTTTTTCCGACTTTTCAACGGGAAGGGAACCCTACCATCAACAATGGCACCAATGACAGCGGAGATCTTGCCCTCCTTCGCTGCTTCGGTCGAGGCATAGCGAGCGGCCAGGGGAGTGTAGGTCTTTCTGATGGGGTTGAAGGCGCGCTGGACGGTGGCAGGCCTGCGCAGCGACTGCCGCAGTCCCCGCTGAAGACCACTGTTTTCATCGAATTAGCAATGCGCCCATCATCAATTGGACTCAATGGAGCTGTGGCATACCTCTTGAGCATGATGGAGAGGGTGGATGGGATGATGGAGGTTGGTGGTGTTGTAGTTGCTGTGAGGAGAGCTCGAGGTCAAAAGTGAGAAACGGAGTCTTCCGCACGGGCCTCGAGCCCTTGAAGCGGTTTAGCACGATTACTTAAGCGGGAGCTCCCGGGAATCAAAGTTGTTTTCTCAGTACAGCGCACGCCGCAGACCCAATTGGTGCCATTGGCCTTTCGGAATTAGCTGAAGACCTTCCAATCTGCTTCGTACTTCATTTACAGTGTTGTTCAGATGCTGTAGTGAGCTCTGGGACGATGCCGAGGTCACGTGAAGCTTCTTCCCCTGGCCCGGCCCGACCTCGCGAAATCGTTGAGGTGCTCAACTCAGACCAACAACACAAGCTATTTTGCCATGACGACGATCATTCATTTGGGGTATGTCGTTTCCACTGAAAATCGAGTCTTTTGGCAAAACACTATGCTACCGCGATTTAGATAGCACCACCTGGGAATGCGCTACGCTCCTATACCTCGGCACTATCATGCAACTTCTTTTTTCTCGGTCGATGATAGAGCTATTTCTACCATTTAAAAACTTAGGTATAGCTGCCTTGGTATGCAAAGGGCTTTGTTGTCATCATAAGCTACTATCAGCTCTTGAACATTGATGATGTGGTGTGGTGTAGTGCGGATGAGGTTTGGAGACACGTGCTGTGGATCTGGGGGAGATCGTGGAGGCATCGTGCTATGACGAGAAGGGAAATGAATTCATGCATGTACCCCATACAATGAACGGGAAAGGAAGCCATGTTGTCGACGTGGAAGGAGCCAGTGTATCGTTCTTGTCGGTCAAGCCTGGGGCGTGCACCCATCATTATTTGCCCTCCAAAGCAGGTCATATTGTTTGGAGATGGGCTCAAACTAGCTCGTAAAGTCATGCGACCACTTTCGAGGGCTATTTTGGATGACTGGTGAGTGGCATCTCGAAGTATACCTTCCGAGGTAACAAGCAACTGCCTATCCAGCTGCTGTTGCAGCGTGGCCAGTCTAGCTTGTCGGAGGTTTTGGCCTCTTCAAGCCGGTGATACCATACATATATGGCACTGAGTACTTACTAATAAATTTTCTGATATTGCATGTTGGACCAAATCGTAACAGTCCAGCAGATAGCTAGCTCGGCCCTGCCAGCACAGGCTCAGATTGAGCTATAAGCCAGGAAAGAAGGTTTTCGGGTTGGATTTTCTCCTGATGCGTTGAGCGTACGGGCTCCGTATGTATCCAAATTTCCAGTTTAGCATGGATGATATATAAGAACTTAACATCCAAGCAGACTATCCGAGATTACGTTCTGAAGCCTTCAAGGTATCTACATAGAAATCACAGGAGTAATTGGCCCTGTTTAACAGTTCTATATGAATTCAAAAGTGCTATTATAGAGATTTGCCACTGAGTACTGGGCTAAGTTCTTTTGAAACTACTCTATCCATCTAAGTCTATGGGATATCTAACCTGTCTATGGGTGTCTGCGACCGGATACGGGACTTGATTTTCTGGAGCCACCAAACCTGCTGTTGGATACTAGATCTCATTTTTCTGGAGCTATCATTTCCATGCACAAACTTAGCCATATTTAACCCGAGTTCTTCAACAAAAGTGCGCAAACTTAAAACATGGCTTCAATACCCATGACTTCAAATAGGCCATAACCCTATTTTTCTGGAATGCTTTCGTGATAATCTAGAATGGCGATTTCAGAACTTAAGGCTGCGCGCCATGCACGAGATATGCCCAGAAAACACCTCTCAAAACGTCGTAAATCCCAAATCAGTACCAGACTTCACCCTCTGATATAAGCCATGCCAGGTACCGTCGAATCAATCCACACATGTAACTAAAATCCCCGTGCCTACACAAAGCTAAGATGATCTTCACTCCGGTACTTCTACCTCTATTCAGTTATTACGAATGGAGTGTAATTCCTAGCATTCTAAAACACTGTTACCAAACTATCATTATATGCTTCGCTAACACTACACATCAAATTGACGGAACATATTCCTCCCCCCTACACTTCAAAAAGCAACAGTCTATCCTTCCTACTCAGCAATTTCCGAGCCACCTACCAGCACAGACACACAATCTATCATCCTGCTTGCAATTTACCACCCCCCCCCTACAAGCAAAACCCCACAGCATCCACCAACAACTCACACTCTACCATACAATCTCAACCCCGCAAACACCATCTAGCAATCTTTCCTCCTTTACACCACCACGGCCCTGAAACTCAACCAAAAAAAAAAAAATCCATACAAATAGCATTCCATTTTAACCCTACACACCGCTGAGCATACACTATCCTAGCACCTAACATTCATTCCCGCCCTTAAAGATGCATCAGGTCGATAAAACACAGAGGAAGGAAAAAGGGAGAAGAGAGAACGAGCCAACCTCCCACAAAACCTCAATCTTCCTCCCCCCCCCCTTTTAATAAAGCCCATAGTAAAAATCACATAACCCATTTTGCTCCTTCCGCCTCCTTTACAAATCCCCCCTATGCCCCCATCCCCCCTGCCTCCCATGCTGATGACCCAGATGCTGCAACCCGCCCAAGCGCCCCAAACCGCCCTCTCCAAACCCCCCAGCTTGCGCCGGGCTCGCATACCCGGTGCCGGCAGTCCCCAGCAGCTTGCCCATCTGCTCAATCGCCGTCTTGGCCCTCTCCCTGATATCCAGATCCATATCCCTGCCCAGCAGTCGGGCACCTTCTTCAAACCCAAGGTCGCGGAGCTGCTGCGCGCGCTCTCGGGTCGCCGGTTCGTCGGCCGCCTCCTCGACCCAGACGAGGTTGTTGATGAACCATGCGCAGGGGAGGCGAACTTCGCGGCGGGGGTGCGAGAGTAATGGGAGGACGTGGGTCATGAGTTGGGTTTGGGATATGAGGAGGGAGCGGTGGGCGGGGCGGCCGTTGGCGAGGTGGACGAGGATGTAGAGGGTGCCGATGATGAGTTCCGTGGCCGGGTAGGCCGACCAGTTGGTGTTCTGGGGGAGGGACGTGGCGGGGGAAGAGGTGCTAAAAGGACGGGGCGGAGGCGCCGGGTTGCCCCAGTATGTGGTGCTGCTGGGCGTGGTGGTTGGGGCTCCCGCTGAAGACGAATTCTTTGGGCGAATTCTAGCGTCCAGCAACTCGAAGAACCGCGAGTGACCAAAGGCTTTGAGGAGATGGTCAATCATATCGCCAGAAGCCTTATCTTCGGTAATAAAATTGCGGATAAAGTCGAGGGCCTGCTCTTGCAGACGAATGTCGTCACGTTCACTATTGAGGCGGACATCCTGCTCGTCATTTTTAATCTGCTGCAGGCGGTCACGGATATTGGCTGCACTTGTATACCGCGAGTGAGGTCGCGGATTGCGCCGCATGGCAGGAATACTGTCAGTCATTGTGTTTTCGTCCTCCTCGGACGAGGGTTCATCATCAACGTCCATGTGCGGATCGTCGACTGCATTGAGAATGTCGACTTGTTCGCCGGCGGCATTGGGCGTGCCCATGCCGAGTGGAGTCGCAGATGTTCGAGAAGGCTCGCCATTCAACGTCTGTACAAGCCAGCCAACGCCCAGCTCCTCAAGACAATGAACCTTCATAGCATACGGCAGGCCAAGACACAAGTGTTTCAGCGCCCACAGACTGCCATAGCGAAGTTCAAAGTTTGCTGAGCGGCAGTGCTCGCACAACGTCTTCAAAGCCCCAGCCTCTATGATTTCCTGCAGTACGCATAAGCGTCTGAGCAACTTGCTGAGATCCTCTGCGATGACGATATTGAAAAATTTACTTACGGTGCGCATAGGTGAAACTTCTAGGACCAGATTTGTTATAGTCGAGGTTGCGGCGATTTGCACTTTGACATTGGGGTGTGTGAGGAGATCAAACGACGGCTGTGCTATGCCATGATCGATCAGGCTCGTCCGCAATACGCTAATCGACCTTGACAGTGATCGCGTTACCTTGCATGCGGCGATGAGGACAGGCTCTGGGTTGCCGTCTTTGGCACTCGCAGAGATTATGTTCTGTGCTGTTGTTGAAGATGGGTCAGAGGCTTCGGGGAATGGAGCCAGAGAGTCGATAATGTGCGTAGCAGCACCAATCTCAATGACCTGCTTTCGGAGGCTATCCTGGGAATCGGCTATCGCGGCCAGCGCCAGCAACACGCTCTCCCTATACTTGAATGCATGCAGGACTTCTGGGCTGAGGCCCGGCCGTCCCAGAGTAGAAGAAACTGGATCCACCATTGGGTCTCTGACCTGCGATGAAGCCGATTTCGGCTGCCAGAGTGGTTTTGAAGACGTTGTGATGGGTTCAAAGGACTTCTTCAGTATCTGCACCAATACAGGAAGAATCTTTGCATCGACAGCCGCATTCTGCAGGCTCTTGTTTCCCGCAACCAGCTCGGCCAAAACGAGCGGCGAGCGCTCCAGAACAGATTTGTGCTCGGCCTGGGCATTGGGAGTGTTGTATTTCCTCGACGAATCTCCGGCCGGATTTGCCTCCTCAATCATCTTGACCACAAGTGGTATGATCAAGTATGAAAAGTGCCGCTCTCGGGTAGTCTTGGACGGGTCGTTCAGCGGCCACCGCTCGCCAAACTTCTTGAGCAGAGCCAAAAGCCAGCATGAAGCCAGGCGTTCTCGGCCTTCGCCCCTACGCGCCACATATATGAGCCAAACAAGCAGCGGGTTCTCAGACTCGTCTGCAATCACGTTCCGGCTCGGTTGCAAAGTGTCGACGCTCGGTAACCGGGTGTAGCTATCGCTACCAGTACCGCTGTACGCCCCCAGCGCCGGCCACGATTTGGTATAAGAATTGTCGTTCTTGTTCTGCATCGTCTGGAGCCGTGGTATGAGCCTATCCCACGATGTTGACGGGGAGGAGCCAGAGTATCCCTCGGTCGACGTGCCGCTCTTCGGCCATCCAAACAGTGACCGTATTGGTTGTGAATAAAGAAACCGCGCCGTGTTGAAATGTGAATCTTTAATGATGATTGCAATGGCCTCCAGAATATCAGCCAGATAGGTCCGGGGGAGCTCATCCTTGTTGAAGCCCTTGGAATCCGGTCGCCGCGACAAGTCATCCGCCGATGCAATGGCAGTCAACTTGGTCGCCAGCAGATCCAGTATTCCCGCATCGAGCAGCATTTTCCTCTGCTGATCCTCCCGACACGACTTCACTATGAGCTTGATCGCCCATGATATTTGTTCCCGAACCACCGACGAGCGCGGCGCCTGAGCAATAATTTCGGCGAGGCTTTCGACCACAGGCTTCGAGTAAATCTGCTGGCCGACCGACACAGCGAGCGACGATGGCGAAGGATCTTCGACCCAATCCGACCAAGGGCGCTCCTGAGCGATGGCATCGACGATCTGATTGAGTGTACGCAGGGTGCTCACGACGAGCTTCGACGGGGCCTCGCCGGGGGGCAGCGCCTCGAGGAGCGGAGGAAACACACCGCCGGCAAGCAGTGGCGTAACGAACGCAGGACCGCCTTGAAAACGCGTCAGTCATCCAAATAACCAAAAAAAACCACGCCCCCCGTATAAACACCCACAACTCACCATTCGCCAAAGTCCCCACCACAAGCGTAGCCTGGAACCTCAACTCATCCTCGACTCCCCACTCCCCCTTCCCCTCTCCCTCTCTCCCAGCCGTAGCCGCCGCCGCCGCCGTAGCCCCGGCAGTAGAATTCCCACTCCCATTCATAACCCCCCTCCGCCTCTTCCCCCCCTTCCTCGCCTCCGCCTTCAAGATGCCGGCAAGCGGTCTCACCACCCCGTGCAGGACCGCGAGCTCCTTGCGCTGCTCATGCCCGACAATCTCGTTCTTGAGGCTGCGCAGGGCGCCGACCTGGGCCTCGGGCGTGGTGGGGTGGGCCAGCTCTTGGAGCGCGGGAGGGATGGTAGACCGGCCCATGGCTTGCGCGGAAAGCCGAGGTGAGGTGTATGCGGACGGGGGCGAGCGAGCGGCGGGCGGGCGGGTGTGTAAGAATCGCGATTACGGCTCCGCGGCACGCATAAGAGGGGCCGAACGTCTACGTAGCGAAGAAGCGTGTGCGAGGGCTTTTTGGTGTGCGGACGCGGCAAGGGTGGATTGGAGGGGAGAGTTAGAGGGTTGTATGGCGGGGAGAGGGCAAGGGCAGGGTAGCTCTGCCGCGTCAGATGGGGGCACCCGGGAGGCGCACAACGTCAGGTCAGGAGGGCAGTTTTGTGCGACGCTGCTGTGCGGTCTGATTGAGCAGGGCGGTTTCGCAAAGGAGACTGGGAAACACGTCGGTAGTCCCCGGCGGTTATGGTGCGCGCCCGGGTTTGGGACCACGTCCGGGACTGAGGTCATGGCGGTTCGGAGGCGGGAGCCCGGGCGCCGCATGGGCACGTGACTGGGGAGTGAGAGCCAACTCAGTCCTCCGCTGGCTCAGAAGTCCGGCACGACATGACAGTTCTTGGGCCAGGAAATTCGATTGTGGAGCCAACAGAGAATCAAGTAGCTGCTGTAAAAACACGATAGACCTCTAAGTTTAGAGAACTAAGAAGAGCTAGCTGTAGAGCATGCATAGTAGAGGCACTGGTGCTACTCACTACAAGCCAGGAAATTTTGGGCTTTTCTCAGATATCCAGCGCAACACAACCTTTTTCGAATTGAGATAGTTAAGTCTGAAGCCGACATAGCATCAATCATTTCCCACAAAAACACCTCATCCCCCCAAGCTCAGGAAAGCAAAGGGGGCCAAGTACACTGCATCCACGGTAGACACGCTAGCCCTCCTCTTTACAACTCAACAAAATCTTAATCTCTACTCTCACCGACCCTCTCTCTCCTCTCTTCAACCACTCCATCCTCAAGTCATTGTAAAAATCGTACATTCATAGCTCATAGGTACATAATCATCATCACCGCCGGGTATTGGCAAAAGGTAACAATCCCATGCCCACCCCCAGAATGGCCCGCCAAAAACACCATCGTAATGCCCACAATCGCGCGCGCCCATCCAGTATGTCAGACCGATGGTGGGCTTCCCCGCTCGCTCGCCATGAATGCCCCTAACATGCAAAAAAAGAGAGATTTCCATCCCATGCGGCCGTCACGAAGTCAAAAACCCCAAGAATCCCCGTAGACCGGAGAATCATCCACCAAGAACCCGCGGGTATGTTTTGTAAATGTAAAATGAGGCAGATTTTCTTCTTTTTTTTTTCTTTCCCTCTTCTCCCCCCCTCCCGTTTTTGTTTCTTTCAAAAATCAATCCCTTCATCCTTCTCCGTCTCCTTCCCCCCCTCGGTAAATATAACGACCGAAATACACGCCGCATACGCCTCCCGAATAGCGCACGCCATGCACGTCTCCTTGATATTGGCCACGATAGCACTGTGCCCGTGATGCGCGCACCACGCCCGAGCAAACACCTCGTTGTCGCTGACGCCGAGCGCCTCGATGGCGAGCACCTTTGTGACCTGCAGGTGCGCCGGTTCGGCCGGGGCGCCAGACAGGACGAGAGATTTCTTCGACGGCGAGGAGCGGGACGAGGTGGGGCGGGAGACGCTGCGGCCGGATTGGCGGCCCCAGTCGTCGATGTCGACGAGGCCTTCGTCGATTTTGATGGCTTTGTATGCGAAGTCGTAGAAAAGGACTTGGAGAAGGTGTTAATCGGGACACAGAACCAAAAAGAAAAGAAAAGAGAATCCAAAGATATGTCTTACCGTGAGGGCCTTGATGGCAGGGAAATGCATGGATGAAATCGACGTTGTACTTTAGACTCATGGGCCAGCTCTCGCCGCCGCAGGCAAAGGAAATGGCTGCGGTGAAGATTAGCGGCCCAGAGCCCGAGCGATTTGACGAAGCCACAGGCTCGAAGCTGAGCTTCTCCACTCGAATGTAATCAGTCACTTCCTCCGTATCCGGCAGGGGCACTTCGTAGTCCCCAACCGGGTAACTATCGTCAATCGGACCCAGGGGGTTCGTCCGGACGTCCATTGACTCGACATCCTTGGCCATGAGCTTAGGGTCGGGGCACTCTTGCTGCTTCACTCGCACGCATTCTATCCGCTTGAGGTCTGGAGTGTAGATGCAGGGGCCAATCCATCCAGCCATTTGCTTGACACCACGCGCTGCTCCGAGCACTTTTCCCACGATGCATTCATATGACCAGTAGGTATTTGCTCGGTACTGGAATCCGGATCCCGACTGCATATGGGTCAAGTAGTTTAGCGAATTCCCAGTGTCACGATCACAGTCTATCAGGCTGTTCATCATCAGCCACGGCAAAGTCTTTCCCGGCAGGACTATGCCCGAGAACCACGACATGGCATCGGCAGAACGGTCTTCTAGGGGCTTCTCCTTTCGATCCTGCTCTTCAAGGACATATTCAATCTCGTCCATGTTTGGCCACTTCAGAGTCTCGGCAAACACTCTCAGTGCTTCCTTTTGCCTCTTCTTGCTCTTCAGTTCGAAGCTAAAGGTGCTCTGGTTATGCGAGGTCCTAGACTTGGTAATGGACATGTTCTCCATCCAGCGCTGGGCCACGGCCAGATCCCACGCAATCATGGGCGGGAGCTGCAGTATGAGCTTGCGCTTGGCCTTTTCCGAGTGTTTGGACGAGTGGATGCGCAGACACAACTCGACCGAGAGCAGCAACTGATGAAAGAACTCTTGTTTCTTATGCTGGTCGGGCGAGTCGAAAAACTTGGCCACGACCTGGTTCTTGGGGTTGGAAAAGTCTATCCAAGTAGCGTCCGACAATACCGTTACGAGATCATCAATCTGCTGGTCCATGGAAAAGTGCGGATGATCGCTGTAGCGCTCGGGATCTTCAATCAGGGTGCTGTAGAGGTAGCGATACATCTCGTCGGGGTCCTAGACAACCAAACGTTAGGGCACGTGGACAAGGGGGAAAACCAAAGCATGCACCGAAAACAAAAGGAGGACGGGGGGCTCAGACTGACATCTTCTTCGAGCCCGTCTTCCAGCTGCCGCAGCCGGTCCAAAATCTGCAGCAGCTTCAGCCGCCGCGGCCTCACCTCGCCGGCATACTTTATTGGGGGATTGCCGCTGCCCGACTTGCTGACCCAGTAGTTGAGCGTGGTGGTGCCCGCACTCTTGCCAAAGGCGTAGGCCATGCACGGCTGGTCCAGCGACAGCCAGGGGAACTGGCTGTCCTCGACGCCGACCATGTTCATGGACATGTCGCGGAAGGCATTCTGCTGGAAGGGGGCACGGTCGGTCCGCGACTGGTGCTCATTGTCCATGACGGCGTAGAAGCGGTCGTACCCCTCCGGAGCGTTTGGGATCTCGTCCCAGTAGCCCTTGAAGGTCGACGCACCCGCACATATCAGGTCCTCGGCGGCCTGGGGGGTCAGGGAGTCGTCCTGCCTGTAGCTGTTGGGGGGCCACCGCCGCGAGCCGCGAAAGTCGTCGAGCGGGGCGGGGTGCGAGTACGACTCCGCCCGCCGCGGGGGAGCGTGGTGGCCGCGGTAGGGCAGCATGACGCTGTCGGCTCCGCTGCTCGAGGGGCGCTGCGGGTTGGGCTGCGAGCCATGGCGGGCGACTCTGGTGCGAGTGGCTACGGGGCTGGTTCGCGGTTTGGCAGCGGGTCGTGCCTGTGCCTGTACGTGAGCCTGTACGTGAGCCAGCTGCATCTGCCCCAGGGCGGCCGTGAGCTGCTGCTGGTGCTTCTGCTGCTGCTGCGTGGGCGGCGCAGCCTGGTCGGGAAAGGCAAAGGGGGGCGGCGACGGCGCCTCGAGGTACTTGGGACCCCAATTCGCATCGTGCTGGCGCTGGTCGAGCTCCCACCGGCCGATGTCTGACTTCATGTCTTCTGCATAACGTGCGTGGGAGAAGCTACGCAGGCCTGGAGCCCCGAGCATGTTAGCGACGGGCAGCGAGACAGGAGGGCAGACACAGGTCGTCCGGCGGGACGGGGGGAGGCAAGCAGCGGCGCCAAACTCACTCTCATGTCATGTCTTGCGCCGTGCTAACGCGGGGAGCGCGTTTGCCGTTGAGACTGAGCGCGTGAAGGGCGTTCCTAGCGGGTGCGGTTTGGTCGGTTTGGTCTGGCTCCGGCCGCGATCCGCTTCAGCACACGCACACGCACACGCACACTCGACGTCTGAAAGCGCCCGTTTCGTAAGGAGAAGGGCGGTCCAAAGGGGGGGCAGCCGTGGGGGTGGAGTACAGTAGCAAGGCCTTCCAAGGTTTGTGGGAGGAACCGTTTCAGTCGACGTCGCTAAGAGAAGCCGGGCAGCATGTCCTGCGCGAACTTGGGGGCATGCTGGCTGTCTGTCTGACGCCCGTGGGTGGGCTGCTGCCGGCGCTACAGGCCTGACAGCGGCCTTTTCTCGAAAGACGCAAAGAACGGCCACGGCGAGCGGCCTAGCCTGGCTCTGCATTCACGACGTGCGCGACGTGGGCTGCGAGCTGGTGCTACGGGCAGGGGTACAGCCACACATGGCGAATGAGCGTCAACCACACATCACTCACTAGCTGCTGGCCCATCTGACGCTTCCTAGGAACCTAGTATCCGATCCATCGCCTCTTATTGATCATACTACTGCTACACGTCTCCACCCAATCAGTCCGCCGCCTGCTGGCGTCTGCCCTGTGGGCCTGCTAACTGCTCGCATGCCACGGCCACGAGCTCCATGCCGGCAGCAGTGCTGCCGCTGCCCTTCTACCTCTCCCTCTTGTCTTCCCCCCCTCCTTCCTTCTCCGCTGGATCCCTACGCCAGGCCCCGATAGATCACCAGGCCCGTTATCAATTGGCCTCCTGATCTACCAACCAGATCTCTGGCGCAGGGGACGGCCCGTTGACTCCCAGACTAGGCCACGCCTATCATTGCCCTGGCATCCAGCACGCCCGTCTACGCTGCAGCGAACATGAACCGACATGTCCCACCTTTTCAGCTAGATCCATGACTTCTCCCTTCATCCTGCTGTCTACCGACCTTGATCTGAGGCTGCCAGCGCAGCATTTCCGCTCATCCAGCCAGCCTGAGGCCCAGCCTGAGCCTGAGCCTGTCGACGCCATACATGGACAACCACGGTGCAGCCAAGCATTGGACGGGCCGCGCAGCATCATGTTACATTCCGTCTCTGCAAAGACGTGATATGAGGTAATGAGGCTTGTTTAACAGCACTGCATCACGACACGCAAAACCGGCGAGGATATGATCGACAGATACGGAGGGGGTGAGATGGAGACCTGACTCGCACCGAAGCATACTACTGAATCGTTATCAGCATTCATGCTATGAATCTGTTGGTTCCTGGGTATCAATGCCTGCAACAGCAGGAGCAGGAGCTGCAGCCGCATCACCGTTGGACTGCTGCTCCTGCACAGCGCTGGTGGTTGTCGGAGCCGGGTTGGCCTCCGGTTCAGACTCCATAACGTAGCCCTGCCCTCGTTGCACTAGCCCCTTGTAGTAGTCCACAAGGGTTTCCGGTTTCGGGACGATCCGCCATTCCAGTCGTCTGAGAAACTCTAATTCGAGGAGGGCCAGCTCCCTCACGCTCACGCCGCCCACTCTTGCGTACAGGCTGTTGGTCCAGAAGCTGTCGCTGAGGCCCTTGGCGGCGACGGTGGCGGCTGTGATTAGAAAGCGGTGAACCGTCAGGCTGCTGATGGTGAAGGCCGGGTACATGGTGCAGAGCTTGTCGACGTAAAAGACCATGGACAGCAATATGGGCGGGGAGAGGGTGGCATGTACAATTAGCCTGAACAGGTAGTCTCGGACAGAAATGCCAGGCGGGGCACTGCAGGGGCTGATCAGCATCGGTCCGCACCTATGAAACAAACGACCGGCGGCTTGGGACTATATAAACACATTCAACATACCGAGAGTGGAACCTCGTGAGATGCCCGTCGCGCAGCGGGAACCCATCGTTCAGCCGCACGAGCTCCATCAGCATATCCGACACCAGCACGCCCAGCTCTTTGACGTCGCACGTCTCGTACCGGAGCGGCATGACCTTGACGCTTACGTCCTGCGCTGTGCGCACGCGCTTCGACGGCGACGACTGCGACTGAGACGCAGTGCCCGCCGGTGCTCCTCCCGCACTGCTCTGCCCGTCGTCGTCGTCGTCTTCGCCCTGAGTATCGTCTCCCCGTGGCGACGGCCGATGGGCGGGCTGGGCATGCTGCGCGGGCACGACGACGCGCTGCGGATCCAACCGCAGGGTGGGCTCGGGGGGCTCCGTGATGGCGGCTTCTTCAGCAGAGGCGTCCCCCCGCTGCGTGTCGGCTGGCGCGGCCGTCTCTACTGGGCGAGCTGGCTCCGCGATGGCGGCGTGCTCGGGCAAGGTAACAGCAGCAGCAGCAGCAGGGGCGGCAGGCTGGGCGGTCTGTGTCGTCGTCGTAGTCGTCGTCCGGTGGGTGGGAGGGAAGCCGGGCGGCGTGTACTGGGTCCCGTTGTCGACGTACTCTGGCCGTCTCTTCAGCTGCGGTGAGCGCGAAAAAGCTGGCGCTGGTGAGTGCGCCGAAGTCGCCGAGAGCTCAAATCGCCGCGAGGAGGGCGCGCTGCTCACGGTGAAGCGGGGAGAAGTAGCGCTGTGGGACGACGAGGTGCGGCGGGCAGCATGGTACGGGCGCGGGGGGGCGTGGAAGGCGGCCGAGGGCGACGAGGGCGCGGATATGGTTGGCGACGAGGTGAGCATGGCGGACTCGCAGACTCTTCAACGGCGGGCTGCTATACTGAGCTGGGATGGGAGACGGGGAAGAGACGCGAGATCAGAGGGGCCCTAATTTTTAGAGCTTGCCAACGCCGCTGCGGTTGCCGTCGCGGGCATAGCGAGGGTGGGTGGGCGCAAGGGAGACGAGGCGACGGGCAGCAGCAGGTGAGGCTCATGGTGAGTGAAAGAAGAATGGGTGCTCTTTTTGCCAGGCCTTGGCTCCGCGAGCGAGACCCCAGGGCGGGCCATGATAGCACGTTGGGCCGGATCTGCCAGCGATTGGAGGGCTCACGCCTGAGCCTGAGCCATCTCGCCATCTGCACCCACCCGTGGTCGGCCTCGTCCTCATGACACTCTCGTCGTCTCTCCAACTCCCTCTGCCCTCCTCCTCCTCACCGCAGCTGGGGCAATTCTCGCCGACTCGGCTGGCCTGGCCGGCCTGGCCTGCCTTGCCCGCAAATCCCGTGCCCGCACCTGATCTTCGGCACCCTCGCTCCGGTAGCCGTTCCTTCACATCACGGCCTGCAGCCCCGGCGAATCACGGCACCCGCATAGCAATTCCAGCCGTCACCGCAGCCCTATCCGCGGGGGGACACGACGCTAGAACACCGTCTTGTGTGATGGAATCTTCGCTTTACCATTCCGACTCGTTTCGTCGTCGTCGTAGCAGTGTGTGTACATGTACAGAAGCTGGGCCCCCAAGACCCCCCCCCAGATTATCCCCCCCGCTGCCCAGCCTGACCTGAGCCTTGTGCAAGCCCCTACATCTCTCCTCCCTGCAAGAAAAAAAACCCTCCTCCCCGAGGATCCCACCTTTTCCCAACTCCCCATTCCGCTTTTAACCCAAGGTGGACCCTGATATGATTTGATCCGCGACCACGTCATTGTGGGACCCTCTGGAAAACGTGCAGTAAAATTTCCAGAATTGAAACATGATAGAGAAAAAAAAACCAAGACAGACGGGTCGTTGACCTGCTAAAAGATGCCGAATAGTTCGACCGAATCCAGAAAAAAAATCCCATCCCATGTAAAAAGAACTCCACAGACTCCAAGCCATCCCTTTGATTCCCTCTTAACGCGGCGGCGGCGGTTTGTTGGGGTCGTTGTTAGGTGCCTCTAGCTCAGCGGTGAAAGTCGGCTCGGGCGAGGCCATTTCTGCGGGTACTCCCTGGTGTGCGTATCCGGTCTTGTTCTCCGTCATGCTGTGAGCAAGCGAGGTCAGCCTTGTTCTATTCATACACGAAACGATTACTAAAGAAAGATGGGTTGCCTTACCCAGGCTGAGACATGCCAGACATCATCGACATGTGTCCCTGATGCATCGTCGGGCTCGGCCAGCTCGAAGGGTGTCCGTCGGTGGCGTTGTGCTGGCCATACTGTGGCGGTCCACCGAAGCCGTCTTGCTGTGGTGCGGGGGAGTAGGGGTAGGCTGGGTTTGGGGAGAACTGCTGCTCCACGCCCGTTGGCTTGGCTACACTGGCGTCTTTGCGGTTCATCATGTCCTTGAGCGACTTGGTGCGTCCCACGTAGAAGAAGAGGGCCGCGCAGATGACGAGGAAGGCGACGGCACCGACGACGATGCCAGCAATGGCTCCACCAGAGAGCTTAGGAGAGTGCCCTCCACCAGAAGACGGAGACGAAGTACCCGTGGCATCGGGCGAGGAGAGCGACGAGGTTCCTTCCTTGGGAATCGGATCTCCGGGCTGGAGTTGGAGTTGGGACCTCCCGGCGGCTTCTCTCTGCTTTTCCAAAGTCTGCGTCTCGTTCGGGTTAATCACGCCGACCATCAGCTCGCCTTTGCAAGAGTTGGGAGCGGCGCAGTAAAAGAAGATGGGCTCGGTGCTGTTAATGGTAAGGTTCCAGTGGGTGATCTGTCAGTGTGTCAGTGACCATGCCACACCCCTTGCGGCGCGCATACGTACATCCTCGATGGTGTCGACCCATTGGGTTGTTGACCAGAATCCAGTCTTGTTCTTTCCGGTATACCTAAAACCGCCATCAGCAACTCGTCTGGAAGCTTTTCATCAAGATCAAACTCACTCGTAGGGCACACATGGGTTAAGATACTCAGCCCTGGCCACTGAGTGATCTGGAGGATAGAACCTTGGAGGCGTCAGCAAGCATACAGACACCGACGCTACAAAGGAACTCACTCAAAGTCAATGATGTCTCCCACACTGACGTTGTGAAGCTCTGCCGGTTCAAAGATGAACGCTCCCGGTCCAGCCTTGATCTTGTGCATCACCGGCTCGCGCGAAGCAGTTGGACTTGGTGACTCGGACGCCGACGATGGCGACGCGCTCCCAGTAACGGTAGCCAATGTCGATAGGACGGTCATCAGACCTTCAGTGGCAGTGGCAACGTCGGACGCGACAGAGGAGAGCACCGAATCGATTTGCGCGGAACCCGTGCCGAAGAGCTGGCTCATGGCCAGCGGCAGTGCCAATCTCGTCACCCACGAGCGACCCATGGCGAACGACACAAGAAGTCTTTACAAAGTCCGAGGAAGAAGTTGGTCTCCAGTTTGCGCGGTGCAGAGCCCAGCAACACGCACGTTCCTTTCAAGTCCAGGGTCCAACCGTGGCGGCCTCAATGGTATGGTACGATGGTCCAGACAAGTCGCAAACGGGAAACCCTTTGGAGCCGAAAAGGAAACCAACCGTCACGTCGTCAAACGGGTGTTCGAGCAAGGGGACGCGGGAAGGGGTTGAAGGCGCGAGAAAACAAAAGCCAGAGGATGGGGCTGAGAGGGAAAAAGGGAAGCGGGAGGGAGGGGTGTGGGTGAAAGCAACTAGGTATACATGTAATAAAAGCGGACTAACCATGTGCACACACATGCACCATGTAAAAGTAGCATTGCGCCTGTGCAGCAAATAAAACCGGCACCAGAACTAGACCCCCAGCCCTGGGAGGGAGCCCATCAGCCTTTCCCTCGCCCGCTCCCTCTCCACCCGCCGCCACACGGGGTGGGCGTGTGCGTTGCACCCAACCGTCGTAGCCTCCCTCCCCTCTACCCGCCTACCGTACCGACCGTCAGCACGACCAAGCCCCCAAGCCCAGCGAAACCCGCAAAGGAATCCCAGGCTGTGGACCGGACCAGCAGCTGGGACGCTCAAGCTGTGATGGCACCTAGCTCCGCGCTGGGCCATGTGTTTTTGCGCGAATCGAGTATCGCGGGGGGTTGGGCGGGCTAGAAGCAAGCTCGCTCGCTCGCTCGCTCTCAATCCTTCAGCCCCTCCTAGGGAAAGCCGTGCTGCATATCTGCTGAACGGATTCGCTTGGGAGCCCTGCTTCTCGCCTTGACTACCTTCAGCTCTCTCTCCATCTCTCATACACGCTGTGACACCCTTTTTTTTTTCTCTCGCGCTGGCCAACACGGCGCGCGCGCGCGATGTACCGTTACCATACCATGGGGGCGTGTGCCCCCCTCCCATCATTCTGCAGCCAATACCGTGCAGGCTGGTGCTGGACCAACCCTTTTAAAATAGGCAAGTCGTTGGCTTTTGCGGCGCCAGGGATGCGGCTCCTTGGCCCTTCCTTCGTGTTCGTCTGCCAGAGCCTTGTAGGCTTATCGTAAGATTCACAGTCCATTGCCGCGAGCCCGAACTTTCTTCCATCGCATCATCAACCCGCTGCTTTGCCACCTCCTCATGTTTGTTTCCAATGCCCAGCGTTGCGGTGTTTCTTTTTCCGTCCCCACCCCACCGCGGAAGTGAGATCTGGATGCTTCAGATCTGCATGGTGGTGTGCGGTGGGGAGGGCGTGGCTGTGGCCTCGGGCGGCATAGCTGATGTGATGATTCCCAGAAGCTCAGCTACGCCAGCAAATTAGGCTCGAGCACCAGCGCCCACCCGGGCCTAGCTGGCTCGCCCCCCCAGCCGCAGTGGAGAATGGGAAATCCTGGCGCTGGGCTGACTGATGGTCGTGAAGCTGCAGTCAGAGGCCGAGTTAAAGTTAGCACCACGTGAGGGGCACGACGCACCACCTCTTACCAATGCGCTGCACCCGCGCCTCGCCTCGTGCATGGCCGACGGTTGTGTGTCACCGCTTTGCACCGTGGTGCACGCGCGCGGGAGAGCAATCGCACGGCATGGTGGTTACAACGGCCCACTGCACTACACGCTTCTGAGGCCCGTGGGGGCCAATTCACTGCGATTTTGTGAGCACCGTCGGTGCACGACCAGTGCTTCCAGCTTTGCCAATGCCATTGCGCTAGCGAAGATCTCGCCTGGAGGGGTCCATCTAGTCCTCCCCCCCAGCCAGCCCCAAAAGTATTGCCGAGCCCCATCTTCGCTTGCTGGAGCACAACCTCAGCCACGTCACAGCCCTTGGACGTTCGCATCTGCACCGGCGTCCGGCGAGAATGAATGGGCTCTCTGCCCGAATGTTTGGTTGCTGGAAAAGGCCCATTGCCGTGTTGAATGCAGCTTTCGGCCTGGAAATTTGCCGAGCCACTCCTTTAGATCCATGATGCGCGTCGGGCTGTTCTGGATTTGGGTCCATCTTTTCTTCCGCCGCGACGCTCGTTCCCGAGACGCTACCTGGCATGGTCCGTATGTAGGGCGGTCAAGCCCGAGTCTAACTCATCTATCCTATGCCGTTATGGGGTGTGGTGGAGACATGGCAATTCTCCTTTCTCTCGAGTCGGCTTTTTGTATCCAACTCCGCCTTCTCAACCATGTGAATTCGGCCCTCTTCTCACCTTTCCTGTGCGCTGGAACCAGGTTGCACAGAACGATAACTTATATTGAAGTACAGCAAGTTTTGATGAAGACATGGCACTCTGATTGCTCGAGTCTCGGACATGTTCATATGAAAAGGGCCATATCTGCACCAAGCCCTGTTTCGCGTTGTCCTGGTAATATGGCAGGCTTCCCGTTTCGAGTGCGATGGGGGTTGATAGCGACATGGCATTATCACGTCAGAGGGGGGTTAGGTCTTGGTGGAGACACAGCATTCTCACCCAAAACTATTCTAAGCTTTCACTGAATCATGACATTTTCATATCATTGTTTGCTTCTTATTGTATCTCGCATTTCTCGCCTCCTGTGGCATCACCTAGACATATTTGCCGCGCGGGGGCTTCGCGGGCCATTGTTCGACACCGAGAAGAAGCCCATGGGGGGCAGCTTCGGGCTCTTCAGCGATTCACCCCGAGGCGTGTTCGTTCCACTCGGCGCCTCTTCCTCAAAGCTGCTCCTCATCTTGAGCAGAAGCTCTTGCACCTCTTGCTCGTGTTCGACCAGCATCGAGTTCAGATTGTCCTTGTTCGATTTGACCAGCTTTCCCCACTTCTTGCGGAGTTTGCGTTGTCGACTCGGATCCCAAACCGCATGGTCCTTCTCCACAAAGATAAGGGAGTGCTGAGAAGTGTCAGCCTGTGTTTTAGAGGGCGCCACTGGGGCTTGAGCCACACGTACCGCGTAGTACCAGTTTCCGATATTGTCATCCGTGGCTCTTTTTATCGTGTGGAGCGCATTATCGCCAACGAATCCTATCAAGCACTCCACAGGGCTGTTGGGGTCGGTACAGTTCTCATTCGTGCTGAGAAGGTCAACCAAGCCCAGGTACGCAGTTCCCACACCCATGAGAAAAACCTGGGTCGCATCGTAAGGCCTATAATCAGTTAGCAGGGACTTCCCCACAGATTATCCTGACCGACTCGATATAGTTTTCCCAAATATAGTTCGCCAAATCTCGCGTCTGGCTTGCTCGAGATTCGTCGTCATCCGCGGGTACATATTCCCCATCATCCTGGCCAAGGTTAGCTAACACGCCCATCACATCTAGAGTACTAGTGCGCACCTCTTCAATTGAAACCACTTTGGGGATGTTGGCATCGATGACCTGGAAGTCGTTCTTAACCGCCCATTCGATGTACCTCTTCGTAGGATCAGCCTTTAATCCATAGTCAGCGGGTAAAAGCGTGGTGCCATACGCGGTACCTACCAGTAATGAGTTGAATGGTTCTACACTGCCAGTGACTGGGTGAGGAATGTTGATGAGGCTAGGAGGATCATGGAAAATCACCAAGAGTGGGTGACGCTCTGTGATATTGGGGCTGCACCCATTAGCACATTATCGAAATAGGTCAGGAGCCATACTCACGTCGCAATGACATTATGCTCAAAAGTCGATGTGATTCCGTTTTTTCGGATCGCTAGCGGATACATGAACTGCTCTTTGGCTAGCACGTTACTCTGCCATTCCCGAATGACATCGTGGAGACGGATGCTGGTACCGAAAAGAGGATCGCTCTTGTCCAAGTGTTTTGGGAACAAATCCCTCCAGTATTTTGATTGCTCTCGTTTGACTTGGTTAATGGTCCTTACGGCGCTTGCCTTTGGTGGGCCAATATCCTCGGCAAGACGATCAGGCGGCTGCAACATGAGCGTCTTAGTGACGGCTAATGCAGACCGCGCGATAGATCGAAGGTTGTATCCACCCTCCAGACAGACGGCGATTTTACCCTTTGCCAAACGCATGAGCATATGGGTCATGTGTGCATAGCATGCCGGAGTGACATGGCACCCTCCTAGTATGTCACCCTCGGCAGCATCGAAACCAGCCGATATGATGACGAGATCCGGGTCAAATTCATTCGCAATGGGTATGACCACTTCTTGGAAGGCGTATATGTACTCGGCATCTCCCATTCCGTGTTCTTCCCAGGGGATGTTCACGTTGCGTCCGACACCAGGGCCTTCGCCAGTGTAATCGTAATTGCCGTCGGGTAGGTTGGGATAGAAGTTTCCATTCTTGAATACGTGCAATGAGATATACAAGACATTGGGATCCTCGTAGAATGCATGCTGGATCCCGTTACCGTGATGGACATCCCAATCGAGAATGAGCACTTTTCGACAAGTCTCTGGAAAATCATGCTGGCAAACTTTGGTCGCGATAGGAACATTGTTGAATATGCAAAAACCGGAAGGGGCATTGCTTTCTGCGTGGTGGCCAGGGGGGCGAATGACTGCGATGGCGTTACGGACATCGCCCCGAACAACAGCTCTACAAGCTTCGATAGCTCCTCCGGCGGCTAAAGTGGCACACTCAAAGGTAGCGTTATTGAAATATATTGAATCCAGCTCTTCAGAAAGGTCTTTGAGTTCCATGACCGATTTTTCTATGCTTATATTAGTAATGCACTGTAGGCATAAAGCCTCCAAGCATACCTTGCAAAGATTGTATGAAAGCATAGTGCTCAGGAGAGTGGACCAAGCAGATTTCTCCTTCAGTCGCATTCCGAGCATATATCCTCCAGCACTGCTCGTCCGTGCCTTCCTCATCAGAGTCATCAGGCCCTTGTACGAGCCCAGCTCGTTGAATCTCCTGGAAGATTTCGTGAATTCGTCGGGGATCTTCAGGATGAATCTCATTTAAATTCATCATGACCTCGGCAGGTTCTGCATGAAATCGCATACGAGCATCGTAAACCAGTCCAGTCTTTGACGAAGAGTATGGGAGGGGCGGAAACCGTGGTGGAGGCGGAACCCGGATTTGCAGCAGCGGCGAGCTGGCGGGCATGATATCCATTTCGTCCGTTGCCATATCCAGTGAATCGTCCTGGCCTGTGTATGGGTGCGGTTCCAAGTCTAGCGGCTTCATCAGGGGCCCACCGTTGCTATGTATAGGCAGTTGGTCTTTCCTTGGAGAGAAATTTCCGTCCAGGGAACTGTGGAGAGTAATCTTGGAAGGGTCCACCGTGCTCAAGTCATGGCCCCCATTTGTCTCGGTTGACTGCATTATCGTCTCCTCCCCCATAACATAGTCAACATCCTCGTCCATGTTGCCAACGAACACCATGCGAAGGACGAGGTATCTCAATCCCCAAAAGCAAGTCTTGCGGCTACCAGGAGGAGTTAGAACGAGTTCTTGTAAGTTACGAACAAGCAATAGGAGAAAAAGGACATGGAATAGGGGGCATCGCGCATGTCCATTGAATGTCTCAGAGATCTTGATATGCAGAATAGAAAGTGCTTGTTGCCCTGATGCAGCATAGCATCTTTGGATGGGATGCGTAAAACAAGGGTGCAAGTGTGAGAGTACAGGAAAAGGAATTATTGATGCATGGTGGAATGGAACCATAAGTGCCCCGAGTACACTCCATACAACAGAAGAGAATTCATAAAAAGAACAGGAGTCATTCTGCTATACTTACCTTTAGATCTGCACCATAATAGGTACGAGAGGGTCTATTTGAGCTCAGGCGACGTGAGACTGGTTGCGCAGCCGGAGAAGTGGGTATCAGAGTTGATTGGATAAACTTCACCTATGTGCCGACGAATGTTCAACGCATAGGCAAGTATCCCAGAGAAACCTGCGGCGTCGGACAGCCGACGCGTACTCAGCGGAGTGTGGTTCGCAGGGGAGTCCCGTGATGCTGCACTGAACGGCCAAGATGGTGGATCGCGCAACTTCAGGTCGTCTATTTCCACGCTGCAGTGTGGCGCAAGGTATGCAGTTTTTGGAAAGAGATAGAAAAGGCTCCACGGGGTATCTTACGCTAAGGGCGCATCTTGTCGCTGTCTGGACTCGAGCGAAAGGGATAAAGTAGAGATAAACCTGGGCAAAACACCCACGGGTGGACCAAGCCGCGGGCTGACTCAGCAAGCGCTAAGCTGGTTCGAGGCTAGTCTCACCAGTACATCAGATGTTCTGGGCGAATTTCTACCCTCCCGGAGCGTTTGCAGAGAAAATATACCATCTAGAATGTTGAGAAGTAGTTTTTTACGTTTCGGTATCCTGGGATACGACCTTGATGCTACTAGAATCAAAAGAGCTTACAATCTCACCTGCCGAGGCATGCATGTACCCAGCAGGTACATGCGCTCGCATGGCTAAGGCACGTACCTAGGTAGAATATGCTTGACTTGTATTATGGCTATTCGACAGCCCAACATGTAAAGCGAGAGAAGTAGAATATCCCCGCCACATTCCCAAAATGTGTCTGCTCACAGAGTCGGTGCAAGAGGAACAGGTTATTGAGTGCTCACTGGTTGGTTAAACGCTACGGGGTGCCAATCACTTAGATTCGAAGTCCTTAAAAATAAGATCCCTTCATCAGAATTAAATTTACTTGAAGATAAGGATGTCATGCCTCCACCAAGAAACAAAACATCATTCTTCAGTAATGGCCGCATAAGAGGGCTTAGATCCGGACTTCACTGCCCCGAGAGAGCGAGCATCGACCGAGGAAGAGTGTTTCGCAATGATACAATGATTTCTCTCAGTCGGATCATTACATTGCCACCGTGTAAATGTCTCGGCAAGATATGTATTCTCTACTCCACGCCAGTGCCTCCATAGCAGTGACCTTACGCCACCAAACTCCCAGCGCAAACATATCGCACCCACCCCTCCAACCTTCCAACCCAACCCCTTCGACAACATTAGATAACCACCCGGAATCCATACCGTGCCCCATCCACATCTGCCGAACCCTTCCCTGGCCCTCGCCGACTACACCCGTCACTTCGCTGACAATCGCGATCCTGCTGCATTTGCGGCCACCTGACCCAACTTCCGCTCGTCCCTTGAACCGTGTCTTTCCGTCATGGCCCTGTCACAGTTGCGATATTTCCGTATTGCCGCAGTCCCAAGCCTCGAATTGTCGGAAACTAACGCCACGGGCGACAGGGGTGGTCGGAACGGGCAACCCCATACGCTCGTGATGTTCCGGCTAGATCGTGTGTACCTCGGAAGCTGGGAACTGGGGAATCCATTCGCGCTAAGAGCCGATGACAGGGGTAGCTTCGGTGGCCGTGAGGAGCTTCACTGAATGTCAAAAGAGCTTGGCATGTATGTGTTTGTGTGTGTGTATGCTATCATAGCAATTAATCTCATTGAATCGTTCCTCTACTGTTTTCATGAATCCCAGATCCCGCATTTTCTCCACCTCAACTCGAGGCCCTCGATAACTGTTCGTTGAAGCATAACCCTAATGAAAACCTAAAAATCCGAACCGAACCCATACCCTTACAGCTTTGGTGCTAACTGGCTCCGTCCTAATTCCTAAGCGTTGCCATCAACCTTGGCAATGTAGACAAGGAGGTCGAGCACACGGCGGGAGTAACCCCACTCGTTGTCGTACCAGGAAACGAGCTTCACGAAGTTCTTGTTGAGGGAGATGCCTGCCTTGGCATCGAAGATGGAGGAGCGGTCGTCGCCGATCAAGTCGGTGGAGACGATGTCGTCCTCGGTGTAACCAAGAATGCCTGTAGTCATTCATATTAGTTGAGTTAGGCAGAAACCGGGATTGCGGTACATACCCTTGAGGTCACCCTCGGAGGCCTCCTTGATGGCGGCCTTGATCTCGTCGTAGGTGGCACCCTTCTCAATGCGGGCAGTCAAGTCAACGACGGAGACGTTGGCAGTGGGCACACGCATGGACATGCCGGTGAGCTTGCCGTTGAGGTCAGGAATGACCTTGCCGACAGCCTTGGCGGCACCAGTGCTGCTGGGAATGATATTCTGAGCAGCAGTGCGGCCACCACGCCAGTCCTTGCCGGAGGGGCCGTCAACGACCTTCTGGGTGGCAGTGTAGGAGTGGACAGTGGTCATCAGACCCTCAATGATGGTGAACTTGTCGTGGATGACCTTGGCGAGGGGAGCCAAGCAGTTGGTGGTGCAAGAGGCGTTGGAGAGCACCTCAATGTCCGACTTGTAGGTCTTCTCGTTGACGCCCATGACGAACATGGGGGCGTCAGCAGAGGGAGCAGAGATGACAACCTTCTTAGCACCACCCTTCAAGTGGGCCTTGGCCTTCTCGGTGGTGGTGAAGACACCGGTGGACTCGACGACGTAGTAGGCGCCGGTCTCGGCCCAGGGAATGTCGGCGGGGTTCTTCTCGGTGTAGAAGCGGACGGTCTTGCCGTTGACGACGAGGTTGTCGCCCTCAATCTTGATCTCGCCCTTGAACTGGCCGTGGGTGCTGTCGTACTTGAGCATGTAGGCGGCGTAGTGGGGCTCGATGAAGGGGTCGTTCACGGCGACGATCTCGACATCGTTGTGCTGGACCCTGCAGCTTCATGTTAGCGGGGGTTTCACGGGGGCTGGCGGCATGAGCGAACGTACGCGTTGCGGAAGACGATACGGCCAATGCGACCGAAGCCGTTGATTCCGACCTGGAAGAAGCTGTCAACAACAATGGCCCGGGGCGTGGGTGAGGCGGGGCAGGGGGGCATGTGCTTACCTTGACGACCATGATGGCTGATTGTGTAGGGTGCTGTGAGGTGGTGAGTGGGAGTGGATGGGGGGTAGTGGAGGGCAGAAGGAGAAGGGGTGGACCGACGGTTTAAGTAGGAATTGAATGTTGAGTCGGCGGGTGGTGGGGTGAGTGCTGGACCCAGTGAGGGGCACCCAGGCGTGAGCTAAATACGCAGGACAACCTAACGTCACAGCCATTCTTTTTCTAACAGATAATGCGCGGCCCAATAATATCCAGAGGGGCCTCACGCACAACCGGCCGGGTACTTTCAGGTGAGGCGACTGCTACCTCGGACGCGCTGGCTCTGCCTATGAGATACTCTCCGAAGGATCCCGGCCTGCGCCCGGAGGGTTCGCAGGCCGCGCAGGTGCACGAGGTCTCCATAGAAAACAGCTTATCCCCGCGCGTTTCGCAGCTTCGCAGCTTTGCGACTGTGTTGTATCCTCCCTGCGCCGGCCCCTCCCCCTCAGCGCGCTCCAGCAGCAGCCTCACGCAGCCATTGTGACGCCATCCCTGCTTGATGCACCTTGGGCAGCTTGGCTCCTGCTAAAAGTCGCCCCTCCCAGGCGACGCGCAGCAGCCCCAGCGAATTCAAATTTTTCTGCTCAGATTATGAGAGGAAAGATTTGCAGGCCTCCTTCTGGTTCCACACCGACGGCGCCGCGGCCATGTACCACAGCAGCCCAGAACTTGCCAAAAGCACGGTTGAGCCCCGTCGGTCGGTGGGCCATGGGGAGCTGCTGGTGCGTTGACCGTGATTCGATAACAATGACAATGCGGTATTATGCAGCGGACATCGGAGGGCGCGGGGTGGCGACTGTATTGTGTAACCACCGACCGGATCCCGCCCACGCGCTCAGTCACCGCCATGAGGCGACCGTCAAGTCAAGTGTTGGGGGAGTCGAGACGGAGCCCAGCAGCCGGCCGCGGATGGCTGTCTATGGGTGGATGCCACTTAGCGCAGCACATCTGAGCTCACCCCATGACCAGCAGCTGTTTGTGCCACAGCGGCGTCAGGCTGGTCAGGTACCTGCATGGATAGGAGGGGCTGGTGCTGGTGCTGGCGCTGGTGCTGGTGCTATGCTATGGTGTGTGTGTGTGCTGCTGCTACTGCTGCTGCTGAGTGAGTCGCCGCGTGAGCGCGCCGTAGGGCTGGGGCAGTACTCGGCCCGGGTATTTTGCCATGGCCAGACAGGGCGCGTTGCTGCTGCTGGGTTCCTGGACGCTGCATCGCGAGAGCGTGGAGGGGGCAACATAAATAGCCTGTGGCCGTCGTCATTGCACAGCTCCAAAGCCGTACCGTACCCATCTCGACCGGAGCTCAAGTATCCCTCAGACCGTCATGTGCGAGTAGCCCGCCCGTCTCCCTCGCAGGCCGTGGACCGCCAGCAAAAGAAGAAAAATCCGCTGCCGTGCGCGTGGGAAGGCAATTGGCATCCACAATGTCCATGGCCTCTGCCAGAAAGTTCGATGCCGCTGCCCCCATCGAGCCGTGTGTGCGTCGTTGCGTGGGATGTTGGCGTGCGGGAGCGCGGGCTGATAGCACTGTGCTACCGCCACGGGCGCGTTGGGAGGACCTCCACCGGCTGGGCTGGTGCGATGGGCCGCGGTGCAGCTCTGTCTCTGCCATTGAGGCCGGCGCGGTGTTGTTTCGTTTCTGGCCCGCCGGATCTGGCAAACCTGCGTGAAGCTCGCTGTCCCGATGGGAGCTGAAGCTGCGACCAATCAGTCCAGCTGATATAAGCATCAGTCGATTTTTGAAGAGTGCCAAGACTCCACCACTCCAACTTCCTCCGTTTGACGACAGTCTCCTCCACCTCACCCCATCACCACACCAACCCATTGGCAACCCCAGTTCCCTCGACGGGAGCCGCTTTCCCTTCCTTTTCTACCTGCGACACTCTCCACTCTTCCTAGCCGTCATGCTGCGCTCCTCCGTTATCCGGGCCTCGAGGAGCTCGGCTTCTCTCATCCCATCGACCGCGACACGCCAGGCTGTCCGCGCCGCTCCCGCTGCGCCCGCCGTCTGCGCCCAGCAGCAGTTTCGCCAGGCTCATGCCATCTCCAACCCGACCCTTGCCAACATCGAGAAGCGCTGGGAGGACATGCCCCCTCAGGAGCAGGCCGACCTGTGGATGTCGCTGAGGGATCGCATGAAGACCGACTGGAAGGAGCTGACCCTCCAAGAGAAGAAGGCCGGTGCGTAGAGCCCCTACTTCTGCCATTGAGTGCTCCGGGAGACCGTACGATGGTCGTTGTGCCGGTTCGCTGTCGAGCTATTTCTCGGCTCCGACTAGGGCATTTCCGCTCACCCCATCGGAAATCCCATCCCAAGCCCATCTCGCAGCACACCTAGCTAACATCCATGCCCTTGTACAGCCTACTACATTGCCTTCGGCCCCCACGGCCCCCGCCGCCCCCCTCCTCCTGATGAGAGCCGCAAGGTCTTCTTCCTGTCCTCGGCCATTATTGCCGGCGCCTGCGCCGTCTTCGCCTTTACTCGCATGTTCGCCAACCCTCAGCGACCGCGTACCATGACCAAGGAGTGGCAGGAGGCCTCGGAGGAGTACCTCAGGGTGCGTATCTCCTCTGCGTTGCTGGCAACGTCATTTCTTTTTCGGATAGGCGCTAACACATTCCACAGGCCCAGGGATCCGAGCCTATCACTGGATACAAGGGCATGTTGGTTCAGAGCCCGCCCGGCCCCAAGGGCCAGTTTGAGGATGACGAGTAAACATTTGACAAGCGCACGGCACACAAACGCTACCAATACCAATACCTCTTTTCCTTGGGTCAACTTTTCATTTGGTACTGTCTGTGTGAAATATTTAAGATCAAAGGGGCTGCGAGCTCTTCGGTAGCGAGTGGCTACTGGGTTGGTCATTGTCACATTAGTCCGCCTGTGTACAGAATCTTAGAGAGGCATTTTTTCCCGTTTACCCTACCTATCTGCGTCCCCGACCCAAATAACGTGTGCCCTCTACACCCCCCTCCCTTTGCGTTCCATATTTCCGCACATGCCGGGGGAAATGTACCGCTATAGGACTGAGCCTCTCTCCAATCTAGGTCTTCTACCCTCTGCCCGAGTGTAACTTCACACAGGCGTGGTGACGTGACGTTTTTTCGGTCCAATCAATCAATCGAAGTAGCCTTCGGAGAGTTTTTTTTTTCCTTTATAAGCAGGGTCTGGTGCTCGAGGCATCAGAAATGGACATATGCAGCTCCCCCCACGCTTCGTCTGACAAAGCTGACGCGAGACCCCGGAAGAAGGTTCGGAAGGAGGCGAGATGGAGCCGTTTTTGGCCATGTCTTGTGCATGAGGGATGGACTGGCTGAGTGGCGTTGGGGGAGCGAGGGAGGGTAAGGTTTGGGGCGATCAAAGTTGGGATGGCATGTCCGCGGCCGATTGGAGGGGGGGAATGCGCGGGCGCGGTGCGGGTTTGGACTGGGCCACGGCCGGTGGAGATGCGCGGGTGGGGAGGGGGAAGGTCACGCGATGGGGTTGGGGAGTGAGGAATGTGTAGAGTCTTGGAAGAAGAGGAGGTGATTGATTTTGGCAAGGCGGGGTGGTAAGTGTCTTCCTAGGCTGGGGGGGTTGGAACCTGAGGCATGTTTTATGGGCTAGCTGTTTCAGAGAGGGATGCGTTTTGATGGGGGGGGCGGGATATGTTGGGTGGTTTTGTTTTTTGTCGGAGTTGGAGTTTGTTGTGATGGCTGGTTCGGAGGGTTGCCCTGTGCTGTGAGTGTGGGCTTGTGGGGTTTGGTTGTGGGGAGGAGAGGAATGGAGCCGTGATGGTTTATTATATGTGCGGTATATGCTTGTGTTTTTGTTGCAAGATATTTGTGAGGCCGCGATAAGGATGTGTCATGGCTTCATTGCTGTTCGTGGGTGGTGTTGCTACTGGGTATGATTGCGTGGGCTAATGGAAGTATCGGGCGATACGGGTGCCTGGCATCTACGCAATCTTGGTGAATCTTCGGGTCATGTATAGTAGAAAAGAGGAGTCTCAGACATAAGGGGGCTTCTTGAGTTGCAGAACGCAGACTACAGTTCTGTACGGCTAGGCGGCATGACTTGTGTTGGAAGCTATGTACATAGCATATTCTATTCCGGGCATGGAAGCTTGCAGAAGAATAAATTTGGAAGAATTCTGACCATGGCAAGTACTTGTGCACGAGATGATATGTCGATATCAAAAAGTGCTTTATGTCCACGATATGCACTTGTTGTCTATTACGTGTCAGCATTAACATGTACTTCATTTTTACGGTATGTACTTATGGTAAATAATGTGTCGGCTCCAGAAGGGGGTTTCAAGGTTGTGTCTTGTAGGTGGCTAGGGGACATAGACGAAAGTTTGACTGCAGAAGTTGAGTGGTCTAATCTTGCTCATTGCCTTTGACTGAATGAACATCGAATCATGATTCACGTACGTAATTAAGGCAATAAGGAGGAGTGCAGTGTGCGAGGTTATATGTCATATTAAAGAAACATAGGAAACCAGGCAGGATGGGCCAAGTAGACTTGAAAATATGTATTCCTTCAAAGTCAAGGGAATTCAGCCTGATCCGTTCCATGCTCCCAAACACCAGCAAATATCTTCTACCCTTCTAATCCACGCTTTGGTATCAGCCTGGCAAAGATCCCTTCCCGCAACTCCGTAAAAGCATGTGAAGTCTCCAGAATGGCTTTAGCGACGCGATATGATCATTCTCGTATCACACATTTCTTACAATCGACCAACCCTCTGATGCTCAGTGTCGATAAGTTACTCGCCCCTTATCCTAGAGTTGATATCCACCAGAGATAACGAAACCAGACCGAGAATTCCAATATAACTCTCCATTCTGACATCCCTTTCGAAGCACGCGTGTGCAGAGCGCATGCAGTGCTCACAGCTCGTTCTGCTCAAAGGGGGGTGTCGGCTTCATATGCGATTTAGTCGCCGTGGCCCGCGCCCTTTCTGTCAAACGCCAGGCCACACCAGCATTGAGCGCATCGGTCGGGAGTGGTTTATCGAGGTATTCGTCGCCATATTGCTCCAGGTAGTCTTCCACGGTCGGCGCTGATGTTTCGAGCGGGACTGCTGATACCAAGGCGAAGAGCGAGAAAAAGAGAGCCATGACAAAGGTTTTCATGGCGGGGTGCTCTTGAGGTTATGCGTAAGGAGTAAGTGAAAGGGGGTGTTTGTGAGCAGGAAACGTGGCCCAGTGGGTGTTGGATATCGTTTGGCGGGGGCGAGGAAGGTCTAGACGTTCGCTTGGTGGAACGAGACCGGGGATTAAAATATAAAGAACAAGGTCTGGAATTCGGAAAGAAGGGTCGTATTTGTGAGTTACTGAACTGTATTCAGGTAAATATCCAGGCAGTGAAAGGGGCAGAGAAACCGCGCCGCAGTTGTCACAGTCTGTGCATTGAACTGGAGATTGGGTCGTTGGATTAACGAGGGCCGACAGATGAGAGAGAAGACAGTAAAGTGAAAGAGAATAAGAGAGAGATGAGAATCTAGGAACGGCCCAACCTACGGTTCATGAAGGACGCTACTGGGACATTTGACGTCGCCGCGACGGGGATCTCCATCATTCGAGCTCCAGATATCGGGACGGGGAGAAGGAACCAGAGCACGTTGGCTGGGGTCGATTGTCATTGGTCCGTCTAAATTGTACCCTTTTCGGCGCTACTACTGCAGCTGCAGCCGCAACCTTTGGAACTTCGGAACGACAACCACGAGCTGGCCAACACACCAACGCCAGAATTCTGGTCCATACAACTCCTTGCACTCGCCCAGAAATTGAAGCGAGGGTTACGGCAGCCATGCTCTCTCTCCCGCTCATTCCTCCACGGGCGGTAAGTGGCTTGTTGACATCATTACGCGCTGTAAACAGCCCATGTTTCGAGCTCCGCGATGCTACTGCTCGTGTGCAACCCTCGTGGGCAAATATAAACAATTGAGATCTAAACCCGATACTGACTATATGGCACCAGGACGCCAGCCTCTGGCCGTCCCACCGCACCTCGAATTTCTTCGACACGCCGTCGACGGATTCTCAAAGTCCTCACAGTAATGGCCATAACCGTCGACCTGGCTCGCACCATGGTGGACAGAACAATCAGTCTCGCTCAATGCTCACCTCGCTCACTGCAGACGAAAATATAATAGATCAACGCAAGCAGAATGTGCGTCGTTTCGGTGCGGGCTGGATCCGTCCGCCAGGCGTTGCAAAGACATACCAGGCTTTGATGGACGAAAAGTACGAGCGCGAGGAGCAAGAGGCACTCGCGCGACGCGAACAAATCATGCTAGATCTCCAGGCTGCTCAACAGGAAACGGCGAACGAGGAAGAACGTGCCCAGAACGAAGAAGACGAGGACATGATGGGAGGCGAACGCGATCTCGACGATGATGTTCCCGAGGCAGAAGCAGACGAGAGTGACATTTCCGATTCGGATGAGAGCGCAAGCGTTACTGCGAGCGAGGCCGAGGAGGGAGACACAAGTGCTATTGCAGAAACCACGGGGGATATGACCTTCAACGAGGACAGTTTCATCGAGGGTAGCATGGTGCAGGATGAAGTCGAACACATGCTAGAGATGGAGGAAGCCGAAATGGCAGGCGTTTTACAGGACGAGCGCGACCTCGACGACGATATTCCCGAAGCAGGAAGCTATGAGCACACCGATTCGGAGTTGGTCGATTCGAGCTCCGAGGACGACGTCAGTCGTGGACCAGGTCTTCCCAGTTCTGGAAGACGCACGTCGGGACGCAGAACCTCCGGTAGAAGGAGCTCGGGCATCCCTGGTATCCCTGGTATCCCAGGCGGGCAGCGTGGTAACAGGAGTAGCTTTGGTGTAGATGGCAGTAGCTCTATCATGGAAGGCAGTTCTTTTCTGCGCAGTTCACCAGCTGCAACGAGGGGCTCCTTGAGAGCACGGTTCATGGGCGCCAGGAGCGGGAGAGGCGCTTGAAGAGGCCCACCAATGCTGAATTATGAAGTAATGAAACCGATACCCCTTGTATTGTACTAGTAGCATAGGGTGAAAATGAAATGAAACCAAAATCAACAGGATTTATATGTCCATTCTGTGTCCTATCAAAAGACCATCGTAGTACCAGTGCCATCATCCTATTACCCGGTACGGCGTCGAAGTCCATGCCCGGCTAACGAACATGGCAAATTCGCGCCTCAATTCCATCCTACACCCATCACCCCTCCTCCAACTCGAATTCCAACAAAACTCCACCCAAAAATGCCCCCGCATCTCTATATACCTCTCCCCACTCTCTCCTCTCCTCCATTCCAAGCCCCAACCCACACTGACACCCCTCCAAAACAGCTTCCCACTCTACACTCCCAACCCCAACCCCCAGCAAAAACAGCTCAACCCTCGCTTCAACCTCCGCATCCTGATCCACCACTCCATCCATCCCCGCCAACCTCTCCCTCAACTCCCTCTCCCTCACCCCAGCCATGCACCGCATCCCGCGCTCCACGCTCGCGAGCACGTACTCCGGCCCCACAAACAGCTCTGCGAGCAGCATGTACCGCTCTGCCGTGTCCCACGCCGCGCCACGTTCCGCGACCAACGCTGCAGCGAGCGTTTTGAGCGCGGAGTGTGCGGAGGAGCAGAGAGAGGCGGAGGAGTATGTCAAGGTGCGCGGCGTGGGGCGACCGGTGCCGATGGGGGCTGAGGGGGAGAAGTAGGCGCGGCGGATTGGGGCGGGAGGGAGGCGGAGGGTTAGGGAGATGTGGAGGGGTGGTGGGAGGGTGGGGAGGAGAGAGAGGGGGGGTTGGAAGGTGTGGGATGAGGTGGGTTGGGCGAGGGAGGGGTGGAGGATGATTAGGAGGTAGGCTGCGGGTTTGTTAGGGTGTTTGTAAGTGAAGGTTTGGGAAGGGAAAACGTACTTAGATCGGCGGGTGTCCATTCAAGGCGTAGACTGTTTAGCTCTTGGATGGGCGAGTAGATGGAGGAGGGGCTTGATGGGGGACTGGGCCAGGTTTGGGGAGAGATGTCTTCAAGGACTGGAACGGTTATGATTGATGGCAATTCCACAGTCTTGGATACATTCGGAACACTTTCCTCAGGAATATCTTTGTACCTGGGGACCTTGTTGCCGGTGATGATGATGGGCTCAGCGTAGAGTTCGTTGTCAGCAAGGTCTTGGATTATTGGCTCTTCGTAGAGGACTACGGCAGAGTCGGAAAAAGGGTTGCTGTATGCGCCAGGATCTTGAAGCATGGTGGTCGTCATCGTCAAAAGGAAGAGTATGTTGACCTGGAGACGTCCTTTGAGAAGCTGTGCTGCTGTGAACCGAGGCCTGAAGAGGTTCGCTGTAGACCTAGATCAATGTAGCGCGGGGGGCTGCAAATGTGAGAGTTTTGAAGAACAGCTTGCAGCACAGAACAAGTGCAGCACATACATTAGTATAACAAAAAAAATGACATTTGTAGACATGGAGAGCGTCGACGATGACGAGCCCGTGATTGAGTCTAGTGAATCTTGAAAAATGAACGGCGGAGACGATTCACCGCCCAATACTCACAAGAAATGACCAGCTCTGGGATACGTCGATGGTTTTATAGCTTGTCCGAAGACGTTCTTCTCAACGAAGCATGACAGCAAACGTCGGCGCCGAACAGCACACTAGATCTAAGTAGTGTCATTCACGGCCACCACACAAACGGCACCTGTTTCTTTCATGACAAAATTTGAATTTGATCTGGATCCTTATATGCTTTCCTTCTCCTGCAAGGGTAATGTACAAGTTTAGTGAGACGCAAAGATATTCTTCGTCCGCAGATGGACCGGGGTCTCGCCCTTTGGTGTATCTGGTATCGTCTTTTCCAGTTTCTGTCATGGTAAGAGAAATGCATAGGATAGCCGCCACAAATCCACGTACCAGCTTGTCAAACACGCACTTGTTCAACCTGCGCTCTTCCGACCGGCAGTTCCAGAGCTGCTGGTTGTGGTTCTCCAAGCACTGCCAGTGGGTGCGGAACTGATCGAGACAGTTCTCGTTGATGTCCTTGATGCTGCGCCACTCGTCAGTCATGGCGTCGACTCATAGGTGCGGGTGAGTCCCGTACACGCTGGCGGCGCATCTCGTAACCTTGCGGCCCTCCTTCATGCAGTCCAGCTCGCCGCGGCCGTTGGCCTCGGTCTTGCACATCATGTAGTCGTCATTGTAGGCCTTGCAGCGGGCGCCGATGAAAAAGGAGGCACTGAGGAGGGGCGCAGAGCTGGCTCCCAGCTCCTTGACCTTGGGGATGTCGTCGGGGAGAGGGGTGGTGTCGTAGAGGGACTTCTCAGTGAATCTGGGCTCAATTAGCTCCCAGGCGCCCTCGGCGGGACTGCCGGAAATAAATACCTGGGCTGTCGCGACGACATGGTGGGTATCGGGTGCCAATGGCAGTTACTCTGCTCCCAAAGTTGTGTGAAATGGTGAAGTGAAGTTGGAGGTTGGATGCGGTCCGGCTTACATAACCGAATGGCCATGGCCTGATTGGCCGTGCGGCCCAGGCTCGAGCTCCAGTTCCGCAAAATAGCTGCGCCCAAAACAACTTCCCTCGTGCCCGCTCCGCTGCCAAACACTCCCACTCCGGACCTTTCTCCCGTCATCTACCCGTTCCATTCCCGCCGGGAGTCGCCTATAAAGTAGCCGCCGTGTCCTTCTGCTCGCGAATCCCCGTCCCCCCTTGGCGCGTGTCTAGAGCGCGTACGGACAACATCTGTAAATAGTCGCTCGGTCACCCTGTCCCAGGCAACCCCGTTCAAGATTGCCTTGTTCTGCCCACGGTTTCACATACCCTTCATCTTAATCTACCGATTATAATATATTAGGGAGGCGCACGCAGTCACTCGGTAACCTTCGTTCGACATGTCTCTATTCGGTGGCTTTGGCGGCGGCCTGGGAAGCAATACAGGGGAGAAGAAGACCGGAACGCTTTTTGGAAGCACGACAGCGCCAGCCGGAGGACTATTCAACCAGCCAGCTCAGCAGCAACAACAACAACAGCCTGCGCAGCAGCAGGGTGGCCTCTTTGGCGGTGCGGCGGGCCAACAGCAACAGCAACAACCACAGAGCAGCATGTTTGCTTCTACGCAGCAACAGAATGCGGGCTCAAGTTTGTTCAGCCAGCAGCAGCCCCAGCAGCAACCTCAACAGCAGCAGCAACCGGCACCAAACAACAGTCTTTTTGGTGCTCTTCTGCAGCCCGCGCCAGCGCTGAACCAGATCCAGGCGCAATCGCTGCACCAGTCGCAAGCTCTTCCCCAGCTCAGGCAGAGTGTCAATTCGCCCTTCGCCATCAGTGCTGTCAGCGGTCAGAGTATGTAACATGTACTGTACCCTTTGCTCCATCACTGCTAACTGTAAGACAGGAGAGAAGTCCATCATGGAGCAGATGAGAATACTCAACGCCAAATGGAATTCGATGGATCCCGAATGTGCTTTCCAATACTACTTCTACAACCATGTCAACCCCGATGAGGCTCCTTTCTACGGACCGCAACCTTTCGAAGACGAAAGGAAATGGGAGGAGGCTCTGTCGAAGAAACCCAGTCCTGGATCAATTCCCGTCCTTGCGCGCGGATTTGAGGAGGTCGCGGCCCGAATCAATCAACAAACGCTCGCCGTCACAGCTCTTCGGACTCGTTTGCACGAAATCAACAACAGCCTCTCGTTGATGAAGGATGCTCACGAACTCAATGTCGCGTCACGAATTACTGAAGCCAAACGGAAACACATTGTCCACACCCAGCGTACATTGGCTCTGGCGACCAAGGTGCAGATCATGAGAAACCGGGGCTACGTTATGGACCAGGCCGAGGAAGAGTTGAAGAAGAAGCTCATCGAGCTGGAAAAGAAGACGTTCGATCCCGTTCTTGGAGGGCGACAAGAAGAAATTTGGGCTAGAATGTCAGGTGTACGCGAGCGGGCGCGCATATTGCAAGAGGAGACCGAAAAGGTCGGCAGGGCTGTCGATAATCAGCAGAACGGAGAAATACTGTCCGAGGACGACCAGAAGGCTCTGGAGAAGGTATGCTGTTCAGAAGCAAGTCGTTCCGTCCGTGATTCTAACTCTCTTCAGCTCCTCAAAGACTACGATCGTCAGCTTGAGCACCTCAAAAAGTGGATTGATGATACCAAGCAAGAATATGACGAGTGGGAGAAGGAGAAGCCCGGCAAGCCAGCGGCCAGGTAAATGCGTTACGGATTATGTACAATCAATCTAGGTCTGGAAACCGGATCTGGGAATAATTTCGAGGAACGGGATGGATACCAAACGATTTCAAATGGCGAAATGACCTGTTCGCCGTACCTCGAGCATCACCCACATGATACGGACCAACGGAAAGGCGCGGGGCACGTTTTGTTAAAGTAAAGATTCTTTGACATTGGAAGACCAGAAAGGCATTCTTCCGCTAGATTTCATAGCTGCAAAGCAAGCTCCGAGGCCCGCCTAAATCGGCCATCCCATTTCTATTGATACAATGCATGCCCCCATTTGCCGATAGTGTTACAGTATTCATCTCGTGATCAGGCGCCGTTCGAAGTGTTGGAAAGAAGGACGAGAGAGGGCTTTAAACGAGCCTGCTCGCGTACTCGACGAGGAAAGGTGCTTGGAGAACGTGTTAGGCTACGGCGTCGTACGTCAATTGCTTGCGCAACAACTTACAGAGATACAGCACGGCAGCAGCAGCGGCAGTCCACTTGATATCAGACGCAGTCTGGGCCTCGGCCTTCTCGAGCTCGGCCTTGCTGGGCGGCGGTGGTGCTGCATCTCTTGTTAGCATCTCCATTCTCCTTTGTCTCCGCCTTCATCAATCGGCCACTTACGTCCTCCGAACATGGTGTCTGTGGATTTAAATAGCTTGGTATGCGAGAATCGGGCAGAGCGGGATGCAAGAGCGTGGTTGTGCAGCAGGCGTGGGTTGTTGGTAAATGACGTCCCTTGAAAAGTTGCGCGACCTGACTTGCAGAACAATCCTCAGAAGGAAACACATCGGGCGCGGTAGTTCGGTTTCGCCGATGAGCAGCGTCACGTGATATGCAACTGTAGCGCAGACCCGTGGACCACCCGAGCAGGGACGCGGGCTAGTCGACCCCTGACTCGATTCCGCATCCGGCTCCCCCAGTTTTTAGTCCACAGCGATATGCTTTGATGACGACGCGAGCTACAGTTCACCCCCAGCTCGGATGCCTGGCGCACCGCGGGCTTTTTGAGTTGGCAAAGTCGATTGTGGAGCCGACACAGCATTAACTAGCCGTTTTTTTTTTTTTTAAAAAAAAAAGGCCAGACAACTGAGCCAAGGGGAGCACTGTACAGCAAACTGTTACTCCTTGGATGATCGGATTCTGGACATGGCGCTGACCACGTTATGAGCAGTCGTTCGCCAGGTGCAGTCAGTGCGCTCTCCCTCGTGCAGTCATCATGTGGATCTCCATTACGTTACCTGCGCCTAAGAACTGGTAGCTGGCATCTGCCATCCCTGATGCAGACCATCGCTAACAGGAGCGCTGGCGAGAAGGTGGAATTGCGATGCGAGACTCTCCTTTTTCAAGTTGAGTGAACCTGAGGCAGGTTCGCGCGATTCGACGTGTTGAGAGTCAATGCCGACATGTGCCGGATTCATGTGAGCAACTATGCAACCATTGTAGGGCCTTCTCGGCCGTACATTTAAAACGGGGGTATCGAGTACATAGCAATATAATGTATGCGTTTCAGCAGTCCCAAAGCCATCGCAATCGGCGCCGATGTGATCATCAAGTTGATTGGCGGCATGCATGTAGTGTGGCAACCATGGACCCTAGAGAAACGCGTCGAGTGATCGACGCACGGCTGACGTTCATTCGACAGCCAACCCGCTGTGTACTTTTATTTAACCTCTCCTCAACACCCCCTTCTTGAACAATCCCTCTTTTTCCCTCACCCCAGACATTCGTTCACCAGCCATGTTGCTTTTCCTTAGTCCTCTATTCCTTTTGCCGGGCGCTTCGGCGCTTGCCGCTCGCTATTCAAATAGTTCGGCTTGTGCACCATACTGGTTGGAGAATATCAAACATCAAGGACTTGCACCTTTTAACAATGCGACGATTGGAAGCTACCAAGTTTTCCGCAATGTCAAGGATTTTGGAGCGGTCGGAGATGGCGTTACAGATGATACCGCTGCAATTCAACTAGCTGTCACTCAAGGCAACAGGCAAGTCTAGAATCTTTCTACAGCCGACCAGGGTCCCCAAATCACAGCCAAGGCAGGACTCTATGCCAGATTGGAAGCCTGCTGCACTTGGAAAAAGACCAATTTCGGCCTCAATATACCAGGTCGGCCGTAAGATCTATGTATCCGACCGGTCGGCCGAATCTATGTCAATACGGTAGCATTATGCTCGCAAACACTACCTAACCCGTCCATACAGATGTGCACCTAGTACTTGCGAATCTACCACAAGAACTCCAGCTGTTGTGTACTTCCCAGAGGGAACATATTTGATTTCACAACCGATCATCGATTACTACTATACACAAATTATTGGCAACCCCAATTGCTTGCCTACCCTCCAGGCATCTTCCAATTTTACAGGTGGTATTGGAGGAATAACTACTCTGATTGACGGTTCACCTTATCTTCCTTATGGCACCAGGCAAGGCCAGACCGGATACGGTCCTACCAACACGTTTTTCAGGCAGATTCGTAATCTCATCTTCGACACTACTCATGTTGCGCCCAACGTCACGATGCGCGGGCTGCACTGGCCAACAGCTCAGACCACTAGCTTACAAAACCTGGTTTTTAAGTTGTCAGCAGCCAATGGAACTCAACACGAAGGCGTGTTTGTGGAAGAAGGTACCAGTCATTCCAGATTTGTGGTGCATAGGTCGATCCACTGTACTGACCCATATAGGTTCTGGTGGATTCATGACTGATCTCGTATTCGAGGGTGGCTTGTATGGATTCAACGTCGGCAACCAGCAGTTCACCACGCGCAATCTTACCTTCAACAATGTCGACACGGCTATCAACCAACTCTGGGACTGGGGTTGGACGTACAAGGGAATCACGATCAATAACTGCCGAGTAGGCTTAAACATGTCTGCCACTGGGCCGAACGGACTCAACGTGGGCTCAATCACCCTTTTCGACAGCTCCATCTCGAACACCGACATCGGTATCGTTACAGCACGAACCCCGAACACGCAGCCTGACGCAACAGGAAGCTTGTACATTGAGAATGTAGAGTTCGACAACGTCCGCACGGCAGTTGCGGGCCCGAATAGTACGTATCTAGATGGCTCTTCCGGTTCGACGGTTGTCAGTGCCTGGGCAGACGGACACCGATACCTTCCTCCCAAGCAAGGCCCTATCGAAGCTCGTGGTCCAATCGAACCCAGCAAAAGGCCTGCTCCTCTTCTCGATGATCAAGGAAAGTATTACGAGCGCTCGAAGCCGCAGTATGGTGAAGTCTCCATAAGCAACTTTCTGAGCGCAAGAGACCTTGGAGTGGCCGGAGACGGAAGGACTGACGACACCTCTGCACTCAACGCTGCCATTATGAAGGCCAAGAATGAGGCCAAGATTCTTTTCGTCGATGCCGGTTTCTATCGGGTAACGAGCACAATTTACATCCCGGCAGGATCGAAGATTGTAGGAGAAGCCCTGGACTCAGTCATCCTGTCGAGCGGCGAGTTTTTCAATGACATTACCAACCCCAAGGCCGTGGTTCAGGTTGGCGTTCAGGGCGAGCAGGGTTCTGTCGAATGGTCCGACATGTTCGTGAGCGGTCAGGGGCAGCAAGCTGGCGCCATTTTTATCGAGTGGAACCTTTACACTGTGGGAGAGCCAGCCGGCATGTGGGATGTTCACACGCGCGTGGGAGGCTTTGCTGGATCCAAACTACAGACGGAGCAGTGCGAGAAGACACCAGAACTGGTGACCACTTCCGCAAATCTCAAACAGGAGTGTATTGCTGCGTACATGTCCATGCATGTCACCACGTGGGCATCGGGCTTGTACATGGAGAACGTATGGCTATGGGTAGCTGATCACGACCTCGATGATGCGCGGAACGCAAACACGCAGATCACCATTTACGCTGGTCGTGGACTTCTCATTGAGAGTCTTCAGGGCAGGTTGTGGCTGTAGGTACCCCCCGCTCACACACTCGGTATCTTTCTGACAATATCTAGATATGGTACCGCCGTTGAGCACCACGTCAAATACGAATACCAATTCGTCGACACCCGCAACATCGTCATGGGCCAAATCCAAACCGAAACAGCGTAAGCCTTTCCCCTCCTGCTAGCCTCACCCCATGCATCTCCTCTAACACGGCCATCATAGCTACTACCAGCCCAACCCTGACGCCACCATCCCCTTCCCCGAAAACGCCGCCCTCTCCGATCCCGTCTTCACCCCCTCAGGCCTCAACGGCACAAACAGCGCCTCGGGCTGGGGCCTCCGCATCCTGCGCAGCTCGAACCTGTACGCTTACGGCGCGGGCTTGTATTCGTTCTTCGACAACTACTCGACCAACTGCTCGGCCGTGGGGGCTGGTGCGCGCTGCCAGACGCGCATCTTCAGCGTCGAGGGTGGAGGGTTGTCGCACGATGTTGCCATTTATAATCTCAATACTGTCGGTTCGACGGAGATGATTACGCGGGATGGGGTGGATATTGCGAGCAATGTGGATAATAATTCGTCGTTTGTGGATACGATTAATATGTTTAGGATTGGTTCGTTTCCTGAGAGGCGTTGAAGGGTGGTTGGCTATTTCCTAGGGGGAGTTGGAGGGTTTTTTTTTGTTGGAGGGGGTTTGAGTAATAGGGTTGGGTAGGAAATGGAAGTTTACATGTGAATTATTTGGTTTGTGCTATGAGTTTTGATGCCTAGGTGTGATACAGATGTTGGCCGGGGATATCAGGAATACTGAACTTATCTGTTTCGATTCTCCAAGTGGCCTCAAAAAAAGATGTACCGGACTGAATGTTGAGGAGCGCTTCGGCTTGTGTCGAATCGAGATTTGCACATTGAGGTATGGACTACTATGTCGGCTCCATATTTAGCTCCTCGTTTGCTCTTGTAGCAACCAGTCAATGCTATGTAGGCTCCACAAGTAACTCTTCAGACTTAAAAAAACATATCTCGTGGTACTCAGGCAAGTGACACATGAATGGGGGTGGTTTATAACAAGCATGTTCGACCGGGAACCGCGGAAGGACACAGTCTTGAAGCTTTGCAGGGGTATTTGACCAAACGCAAATTGTGAGGGGTGTCGGCCAAAAGAACACAAGCCCCCACCCCCAGCATTTGAGTATGTGGGATGATGCAAAGGCCGAAATGCCAAGATGTAAATAGATAGGCTCCTCATCGAGATCAACTCATGGCAAAAAAAGCCATAATTTTTCCGTCATTGCGTCCAGCTCTAACATCCCCGACGTGCAGCACTCGACTGCCCACCCGCAATATACTTGAAGACATTGAATAAGGGGTTCCTGCATCTCCTCGTAAAATACAGCCACCGGGGGCGCAAAGGCGCCGCGAGGCGGCCGGCGATGTTGCATTAGACTGCCCGCGCCTATCCTCTTTCAACAAAGTGGCCAGCACGGGCGCTCTCCCTCTCAGGGCCGGGATGAAGGCATCCGTTTGCAAGACCACGTCCAGAACAGGACCCCAACCTTTTTTTTTTTCTCTTTTGCGAATGGCCGCAGATCCGGCCAGGGATCTTTGTCGTGTTTCGTATTATACCCTGCTTTCTGCCAGCGCGTGGACCCAGCCCCGCGGCACCACCGAACCCCCCGCCCATCTCGAGATTGGGGGCGCTTCTCCTATCTCTATGAGAGATCTGGGAGAGCAGGTGGACAGCGAGGCGCGGAGGGTGCCGTTGACGGTTCACGGGCTAAGGGTTAGGTGCGAGTAACTCCCGTCCTCGTGAGCTGTGTTGGGTTGCGCGAGAGGCTTGAGTGCGGGCTGGCGTTCAGCCGCTCTCAAGGGTGCTGCTCGATGGAGACAGATGTTCTGGCCACTGGCGCGAACGGGAGTTGATCTTAGTGCCCTTGCTGCACGGTCTCTGCCACGATTTGTTCATGATGGGCAGGTCGCACAGGGATTCAGCTGGGCTTGGGGACACTGCATGGCCCCTCTCAAACGCACCTTGGACAACTGATTCGTCGCTTTGATTAAATACGAGTGGGTGGTCGCCGACTCAAGATCTGCTATTACTGTTCTGTTAGCCTCCACATGGTTCTCGTCTCTGCGAGCCTTATCTTTCGACATTTGGTGGGATGCTTGATGCTTCCTTGAATGATTGTATCGGACTTCATTGTTCAGACACGTTAAAAGTATCTAGTTCAAGATGAGGCGCACGGTGCTCAGGTACGGTACACGCGCTCTCGAGTCAAAGTACGGCGGTGTTAACATTTAGTAGTCCCGATCTCAAGGAGCGCCATGTGGTAAGGATCCGCACCAATTGCTTGCGATGGGTATCCGTATTCTGATTAGAAAAGAACATGATGGCCTTTTCGGCCTGTATAGGCTTCGGACTTTTCCTTGGAGGTGGAAAAGTAGTCTACCTGGCCGGTCCAGGCCTGGCTCTTGTTGCCATTGTACTGGCTTCTTCTGTAATGTGGAGTGTTATAGCAGTAAGCCAAAGCCCTTGCAATGCTACTTGAAATAACGACCTGACGTATATAGTGCTTAGGGGAGATGACTGCACTCTTCCCCGTCCAAGGTCCCTTGTTCGAATTTCCTGGTCGTTTCATCGACGAAGCTGTCGGCTATGCTACCGGCTGGATTACGTGGTTTGCTTGGATAATTATTTTAGCAGCTGAAGTGCTAGCTGTCGCGCAGCTGTGGACATTCCGTTTCGATCCAGAGTATCTGAAAGAGGTGGGCTATCCGGATGCCGAACTTGGTTGGAGGTAAGGCTAAAGCACTGTGTCGGCAACAAAAGTGATTCTGATGAAAAGACAGCACCGAACATTACAGCCCTGCAGTGTGGGTCTTTTTGTTCCTCATCCTGATAGGACTGGTCAACCTTCTCCCGGTAAGGCAGTATGGACAGTTAGAGTACATCTTTGGCTCCTTGAAGATTCTCTTCATCTCCCTCCTCATATTCTTCAACGTCATTTTATCCGCGATGCAGAGGGTTCACCACGATAATCATTTCTGGACATGGAATCACCCTTACGGATTTGCGTCGGAGAATCTAGTGGTGCATCCATCACACGATGAGGATCCGGGCTTAGTTTTGACGGGTGAGCAAGGTCGATTTTTAGCACTCTGGACTGCGACAACAGCGGCACTCTTCTCCTTTGTGGGATTTGAAACCATTGCCATCACCGCACCGGAGAACAAGGACCTTGAAACTCACGAGACCATCAAGTTGGCCACCAAAAAGACTTCACTTCGTATTACAACATTATACGTACTATGCACATTTGTCGGGGGATTGAACGTTCCTTACAACGATCCCAATTTGGTCAACATACAGATAAATTCCGTTCGGGCAGGACATAACAGTATATATGTTCTTGCGGCGGTTCGCAATCATCTTCGTGGATGGCCATCATTCTTCAACGGATTCTTCATTTTCTCTGCGACAACTAGTGGCATCAACGCACTATACAACTCGAGCAGGATTCTACATGCCCTTGCAAGTATTCCAGAAGCATGGCCTCTATGGGCTCAGAACAGCCGACGTCGTTTGGAAAGAACTACTTCGAGAGGCGTACCACTGGGAACAGTAACAGTGTCTTGGAGTGTGGGTTTGATAGCTTTTCTTGCGGTCAAACCATTCCCATCCGTTGTTTTGGGACGAATCACAAACAATGCTGTAGTCTCGGAACTCATCTGTGTAGGTTTTTGCATCCTTCATCATGATCTAATAATTCATCAAAGATTCTAACCAAAAACAAACAGTATTCAGTCATTTGCTTGTCATATATTGCATTCTATCACAGGATCAAAGTGGCAGCCGATGACCACACTCTTGAGAATCGGAGCGCATTCAATCGTGACGACAAACAGTACCCTTACAGGACGCACGGCCAACTTTTTCGAGCATATTACGGACTTATCTTCTGCATTTTGCTGATCATCTTCAATAACTGGAGGGCATTTGTTCCTCCTTTTAGTACACCTGACTTTGTGCGTATTTCCCGAAATCCGAGGCACTGACCGCGCTCCGATCCAGTTTCTTGAAGACTTCGCTGACCTTTCATTTAGGTATCCTCGTATGTCGGGGTAAGCTATCCGAATCGCCACATGTAATTATGCACGTCACTGACCACTACGAAGATCGCCGCCTTCTTTGCACTCGTCGCCGCTTATCACGTCAAGTCTGACGGTTGGAATCCGTAAGTCCACGGTAGTTCACAACATGGCCTACAGCTAAATGGTCGTTAGTATGAAATGGCGAAGGAACGCTTCCATGCAGATCCACCGGCCGCCTCCCAAAGTCGTCGTTCCCGGTAAGCGAGCATGGCCGAGATCCGATCCTGTGCATACTAATGTGAAATAGGAAGACGTAGAGGCACATTGGTGTTCCCGAACCCGAAAGAGCCGATTTGGAATGAGGAAAACCTCAAAGCACTCATCGCATTTGTTTGGTGCTGGATGAAATGACATGGTAGCATGTTGGTGGCCACTTTTTTCTTTAGCGATGATACCTTTTCGGATGGATGTGGCGTAAACGGCCGCCCAAAAGGATTGCCCTTGTGCTCTAGCATTCATGACTAGCGGTTTTTTGCGCAACTAGAAGCGTTTTCTGCCACTCGCACTTGACCAAGACACCCACTAGTGGAAAATGAAAAGCACCACATTGTAAACCCTGCATTGGACAGCACCTACATAACGCAGGCCAGGAAAGCAGGCCTATCAGTTAAATGTACTTTGTCGCACTCATCTTATTATGCACATATATCTGGTCACTGGCATCTGCGTCAATCGAATGAGTTGTACTTAATAGACATGTTCTGTGTTCCAGCCCGGCGTGCGCGAGAAGTACGTCAAACCACTGTCCAGACGGAGGCAAGCGGATAGGTACACGTGACAGAGATCTAGACCGGTGAAGCAAAACAAGTTGCCCTCCGTCACGGCAATATGGCAGTTCCCAGTTAGAGCGAAAGATGCGCTCTATAATTATCCCCACCTCGGCAGTATCATCCTTGGGTGCATGCGCGGCGGAAATGCGCCGGTGGTTCAGGGTTTAATTTACATTTTCAATACAAGATCCCCGTCCAGCTGAATACGTTCAGACCAACCACTGCAGACGCAAAGTGTCCTACCCTGCCCTACCTCCCTAGAGAGTGGTCAGCCAAGACAAACGCTGCCCGGCGGCCAAAGCGATCGCTGTCTTGTGCACGACACTCAGGCAACGAAGCCCGATTGCGACCAGAAATCTGCGAAGAGTCGCCTTGCCGTCATGCATAATTCTCAAACTCCTCCATTCCTTGTGAAAGCCACATCGTTTTTTCCAGGTCCCGTAGTATTTCCTGTTTCGCACTGATCTCGCGTTCGACCGGACGACTGCCCCGCGTCAATGTCCCTCCAATACAAAAACTTAGCGGAAGTCTGGCAGCACCTCCAAGGACGACACGACATCGCAAACATCTTGCGCGAGGTCATTGGCCAGCACTCCGTCGAAAACACGCTCCAGGATGAGGAAACCTGCACAGAAGAGTCGGTGCGCACGATCTGTTGGATCAAGACTATATTGGACCTACAACGATGTTATCTGTCTGGAATCTCAAACGTCTCGGAGTGCCCGCCATATGTTCTACCATGCTTGTTGCCATCGGAATTGATATTTTCGACGATACTGTACCTCATTAGTGTCAAAACGAGGCTGTTCTCCAGCCAGACCACGCTCATGACCAAGGAGTTCACGAGGCCGCGACGCATACTGGCGCAAACGATCTTGAGCGGGCTGCGACTATTACTTATCAGGAAGGAGCAACTATCCATACGAGAGAAGAGAAAGCTACGTGTAGCTATCAACGCTTCATGGCAGAATGATCGTCTTCATGGGGTGGAGCGCTTTATTGTGTCTGACATCTTTGCGGCTGTATTAGACATGTTGAACGACGACCCATCACGTGAAGACCCTTACGCCAACGAACGACTCAATGCCAGGCTTCCCACATATGCCTCGGGACTGTATCCGTTGGATATCAGACCAGAAACATTTGTCACATCATTAATAATTGGGACAATGGAAGAAGACTGGATTGATGCATACTGGGTGCTCTACGACTTGCTTTGGGCAGTTGAATGTGCTATTACCCAGCGGTGTGTCGACCTCCGTCGACACACTGGCGTGCTCGGCTCTGATCAAATCGAAGCCGACACGGACGAGATTCTTGAACAACTATATCAGACAAGAACGAGTCTGATAATATCCATGTTCCATATCACTGGGCCTATGACGCCACCCCCCTCCCTCCTCGATTCCTTGGCCGTAACATTGCTTGACTGGAATGAAGACATAGACCATTTTCTTTCGCGCCAGGATTCGGTCATCCAACAACGTTCACTCCCTCGGGCAGTTCCTCGTAATCAAAGCTATGGAAAGAACGTCTTGGAGCTGAGCCCTTACTTTGAAGCTGCAGCAGCAAGTTTTATCGTGTGGCTCTCCGGAAGAAAATCAGGCTACGAACAATTTTCCATCCGGAGAATGGGTCTGACCTCCAATGACCTTCGAGAAACTGTAAAAGACTGGGTGACAAGGACTGCATCTTCGAACAAAGACACACTCTCTAAAGAAGTCGAAGGCTCATACATGCCTGTCTACATTGTCGACTGTCCAAAGCTACATGTAGTGCCGAAGAAGTACCTGGAGTATAAATTGCGCTGGTGCGATAAATGGGCATTTGAAAGCATTGTGGAGAACTCGCCGATTTGTAACTGGAAGGAAGGTATCCCATGCCCCAGTTGTACAGATGAGAAGATCAAGTGCGCGCGTCTCATAGAGCCCCTCCAACATCTAGCAACTGCTCTTGAGAATCTTCAGGGTGATGACTACAGCATTAGTCAGTACTCAGCAGGTGAATCTGAATCGTATGATGCTACGTCGGCATCTGCAATATCTCGCTCCGCTTCAGATACAGGAAGCATGGGGAGAAGCCTTCCATCTCAGTCAACAATGAACATTAGCCTCCCAAGCAATATCTCACGACAAAGCGGAGATTCCGAAAAGCCATTGCAGTCATCAACAAACCCCCCAGGATATGCGGAATCGCCTGTCAGTCCTGGAACATATAACCCTTTGGTTCAGCGCTCTCATTCATACGCTTCATATCTAGACTCTCCAGTCAGCCCATTGAACGAGTCGCTCAACATTCCAATACCGATGGCAGTTGGATCCAGGTTATCGGTGGACCTACCAATTCCTGTCAACACCCCTCTACCCGATCTCATCCCAGAGAGCATTCCTGAAAACACATCGATATCGGCCCCTTCAGACATATCCAGCGTGAGGATCAAGACCCCTTCCACAGAGTCGATGTGGAGTGGATCTAGCATATCGAAACTCAAGTCTACAAGCCGAACAGTCAGAATTGCAAACTCAATAAGGCGGAAACCAACAGCAAAAGAACGGGAGAAGGAAAAAGAAAAGACGAAGGACACCTTTCCGCTACCGAAAGACCCAAAATTTGTCTTCTCTACTTCGGGGTATTCGCTACTTCTCTGGGGCAAAGGCACAAATAATCTCATTCGATTTGATATACCGAGCAACGACGCTTCATCAATACAAGGATGTAGATACGAGATTCCGAATATAGAGGCTGCGGCCTGCGGCAATCACAAATGTGCAGTCATAGCAGGAACTGGAACTCTCAAGCGTAGGCTTGTCATATACGATGGAATCAACTTGAATTCGGAGTATGAGACTGAAATTGAGATTTCAGGCCGCTTGGGAGAGACCTGTGTCGCTGTGTCTAGGAACGATAAATATGTGGCGACATCCTTGAACAATCAGATCCACCTGTACAACCTCGAAAACGGCCTTAAATCAGTGGCCTTCCATCATCAGATACACGTTTATGAACTCCGAGGAGGTACCTCCCATCGTCGAACGATTTCTGTGGGGAGAACCACAAGCGACGACACAGTCACAGAACCAAGGACAGAGAGCGGCTGGTTTGGATCGCAAGCAAAAGGATTAAGCTCAAGAGAAGTTGCGGAGGAACAACGGCTGCAGACAGCTATCATCTCGAGGAAGTTGTATTTTTCCACCGACAGCAAGCGTCTCGTGGTCGCAAGCCAGCTGGGCGACCATTGTGTATACGTGGACGTCTGGGATTGCACACGAGAACCCGTCAGTACAATATCTGAACACTCAAGGTCCTTCAAGCTACCCCCATGGACCCTCAACGACGGGGATCTGACTGGCGTTTTCTATGATTCTGCCCGACGAGCTGCATTAGTCACTGCCTTCCTCGGAAAAGAATATCCAGTCTTGATTCCCTTTCCCGGCTATGACACCCTTCAAAACGAAACATACAGCACCAAGATTGTGCATGCGGCGCAATCTCCCTCAGGCTCGACGTTTGTTGTCGCCAATTCCATGACAGAGATGATCCAATTTGAATTCACGGCCAAGGGAACTCTTTCTCCACGAAAACTCAAGAAAACCCCGTCCAAGATAAGCAACAGCGTTTTCAAGCCCGAGGCCATTGCGTTGGCGATGCCATTGGAAAACTGTCTGCAATGCTTCTGGATCAAGGATGGGAAGTGCATGCTAAGGAGTGTCAAGATTGGCGCGGGAGAAACCTTCAGAGACTACGACATTCGCCCTCACTACGATCGATTGATGAGTATACGAGAAAGAGCAATTATTGCGCGCGCGCCCTCACTACACATACCAGAATTGGACGCCAGCGCATAGAAGCAGCAACAACCCAGCTGCGACACTATAGAATCCCTGGGTTCAATTTCGCATTCTTTTCGTCCTCTTAATCAGGCCACACTCTTGACTGATATTAAGTGTGGCGGTAGCTGCCGGACGCCATGCGCCTCTTTTTGAATTCACGCCACGACCGTTGAGCTACAAGATGCCGAATACGATCATGTGGCGGCTGATTAGCAAGTATTGCGGCTGTGGTGGTTTAGCACCAACCTCGTATTGAGTGTACCCTCAGGGCCCGGGGATTCGGAAGAGATACTTTACAATAGACCAGCCACCAACTTTGCATGAAACGGACGATGGGCAAGAGCGCAGGAAGCATCGGGGCACAAGGAATAAGTGCCGCGTATGGATAATTGGATGAATTCTGGTAATTGGGATCGCCACGGATATGTGCGTGCTTTTCTATGAGGAAGAGACATTCAAGGGTGCGCGAAGCCATACGGCGAGGGGTCTTCACGATGATCACGATTACTTCTTTCTTTTGCTTTGCCGCTAGAGTTGTATGTACCCATCATAGCTTAGCATAGCGGTGGAGCGGCATTCCTAGGGTAGACCTTGATTGCTATTCCATTTACCCTGCCACATGACCCCCTACGCTCTCCATTCACGAATTCCCAAAGTTGCTGCACCAGCCAGCTGTTCACACGGAGCCTATCCATGGATCAGGAGCTCCTAAAAATAAACCCTCTCCCAGCCCGCAACCAAGCAACGAGGCCAACAACCCAGCGAGCAGGCCTGCCATGTGATAGATGAGAACTCTATCTTGCCTTCTTCCTCCTTCCCCGAAGGCACACATTCCTAGCCGCCAATCTCCCGCATGAAGTAAACATTTCCAACCTCAACTTTGAGATTGTGACCCCACCCCGTCTCGCTTAGCCCTGCCACTATGATAGTGCGGAAACGGCAGGTAACTATGTAAGTCAGCTACACCTAGCCTCATGTCCGAGTCAAAGGACGGCCGCGCAGGACCAGCCAGTTGAAGATTCCGGGTCAGCGAGGATTTGCTGGCACAGCGGCGAATGTCTAGAAACAGCATGTCGGTTAGGAAGCTCTTGGGCTGCGAGTTCCAGAGCCTTGGGACGGGCGGACGGAATGGTGCCTGCGGCGTGGTGTGCATCCTTCGCAGTGGTTTCCGGAACGGGGAGACGGGCGCACGCTGGCGATAAGGTGGTTTTTGTATCGGCATGGCGAAAGGAATGGTCATGGTATGGCATAATGGGTCGGCGCTGTGGCGACCGTGCTTGGAGCTCTGCAAGCATCGTATCCCTTGCGCCTGTGCCACACAGGCATATGCACTGCCACTACCACACCCCATCCATCCATCCATATCCCGAATTCTGTACAGTTGGATGGTGTACTGGCCGTTGGGTACGAATGAGCAAGGTCGGCCGTGGAAATGCTCGCCATGTAACATGCGTACATATACGAGCTCCCGCAGCCACTGCATGGCCTCCCTGCCGTGTCCTGACAGCGGGCAACTGGTCCCGTGGGGTTGCAGCGCCATTTGAGGTGTGGTAGCTATTTTGGTACCGCGCCAGCGCGGTGTGGTATCACTTAGCAAGGCGTAGGAGGCTAATAACGACAGGCTTTGGGGTGCTCTATGGTTCAGAACTTGTTTTGGGGGCTTTTGGAACCAGTACCACATCACAGATGCGAACTTGTAGTCTAAGTCCAAATATATTCATGTAGCAACCACAGAAAAAATCGTCTTAACAATGGAAATCTAATGTTTGCCCTCGTTCACGCCCTCGCCGAAACTTACTTCATGCGTACAAAACTGGGATCGCCATGTTGAGACAGCGGAACGGAACGTTTTACGTAGCGCTCGGTGCGGCTGGCTGTGTGGTACCTGCTGGCGGTCCGCACTCTTCGTGTACCTGCGTGTTAACAAGAGGATGGCCGGCTCCGGGGAGTACGGGTTTTAGCAATCGGGGCCCAAAAGTAGGCGGATATGACGTAGCCGCATATAATGGCTTCATATCTATTATAACCATGTTGTTGGTCGGGGGTTGGCATACAGAGCCGGGGTAATAGTTACGGAGGCTGAAAGCTGAGGCATAGCTGCATGTCAAAAGTAAGCTGATATGACGCCAGCACCACAGTGATGATAGGGGCGTCGTGACGACCCTTCTTGATAGACTCATGCAATCAAATTACCGGACATTCGTGGCTCTCAGTATATGATACGAAGAGAACATTGGTGGTAAGCACACTGTTGTCAATCAATTTCAAAGATCTTTGTATCATATTCCTATCCATAGCTCTGGAGGTAATGTTCGCAATGTTGTTTTCTGTTGGGTGTGACACAAGAAAAGAACAGCCCAACTGTGGTTTTACGGCTCAACAATCTCAACCGAATAGCGGAATTAATGACTTTCGCAATGCGTAGTGATATTCTCTGCTTGATCCAACGAGCATGCTCGAATTTCGATATCTGAATCCGCTTGGATCATAATACTGACTTTCAAAGTCACGTCGACAGTACTACTGCGGAGAGCACCTCTGGAAAAAGCATTATGATGGATTCATGAATATTGTACAGACTAGTTCTGAATGCTAGTAAAACCCAACTCCAATTATGGCCGAATCGGAGTGCCCGTCCCAATCGCAGAAACGCCTTGTACGCCACCGTGGGTGTATCGCGCCAGCACAGACCAGAAGTTAAGAGGCCATCATGATTGTCTTTTGTAAATCATCTCGCACGGCGTCGCCTGGTTGATGATGCCCAATACGGATCCTTTGGCGCAATAATTTCAGTCTCAATTTCAGAGCCTCCAGGCTTGTGGTCCAAACTGTCAGACTGACATTTCTAGCGTCCGCCACCACCTCCTCCTCTGCGAGCCTTGATTTTCTTGAGGATATCTTCGCCTCCACCTCCACCCTTCTGTCGGTTCTCGTTGAAAATGACGTTGCTCTTGGGGACCACAGTGTACGTGGTGGGGCCAGCCTCCATGCGGGCGCGTTGGTAGGCGCGAGGGACTTCCAAAGCCTTTGCGCGGGCAGCTGCAGCTGCAGCCGCCTGGCTATTTCCGGGCTGAGAGGGTCGAGAAGCTACCTTACTACATGGGAATGTTAGCAACACATAGTAGCGACAATGGGGGTTGAACATACGTTGGATCATAGTCTGCCTGAGCAAACTCCTTCTTGCGGTAGTCATCAGTACGCCTGAGAATGGGACGGGTCCAGTCAGTGAACAGACGTTCTGCTTGTCGCTTAATGGTCAATTCGGGGCGCTTGCTCTTAACATAGAACATGATTACTTTGCCAATGCCCGACGCGACAAGACTATCCTTGTTGATGGGGAGTTTTCCAAGAGCTGCAAACAGCTCTTTTTGGATGTCATATGCGGGAAGACTGCCATCACTCAGAGGTTCAAGGAAGAACCGTACCGCCTCGAGAAGGTTGATCTCAGGGTCGACGATGGAATCCTTGAGACTATTCCTGTTCAGCATAGAAACAACCTCAGGAAGGAGCTTGAGCTTGTGTCGAGCTGGTTCGCCTCGCTTGCGGCCCTCGTTGTCGGCTTCGGCGGCTTGGGCCATGCGACGGCGCAGATCTTCGATTTCTTGGTCGGCCATTTGGTCCAGATCGATATCACCCTTCTTGCGGCGGCGTGAGGAACCACCCTTGACAATCTGGTTGATGGACCTGTCGAGGGCTCGTTTGCGGCCTGTAGCTCTGTCAGTATGCGTGCGGAGCGGACGTGTAAAAGAGGAAATGCGTACGCTCTTCGGGAGTAAGGTTTTCGTCCGGATCCTCTTCAGGACTTGCTGCTCTGACACGGCCCTCCTTCTTGGACCGTTTGCTCTTCCTCGCACCCGTATCCTCAACACCCTCGACCTCATCGTCCCTGGTCTTCTTGCGCCTAGGCCTATCAGCCTTCTTCTTTTTCCGCTTGAGTTGTTCGCCTTCGCCCTCGGTCCTCTTCCTCTTGTGGACACCGATCAGACCGACATTACTGTCGTCGATGACTTGCGCCGGACGCTCTTCAACGTTGATGTCGTCGGCGTCGAATTGGTCAAATTGCTGGTCGTCCAACTCGGATAGAACAGACTCGTTGTCGGACAAGCCAGCTTCGATGTCGTCCTGATCAGGCATCTCGTCCTTGCTCTCGGTTACCTCCATATCCTGGTCGGGGTCGCCAATAGGCGGGTTCGGGGTGGCGTTCTCTTCATCGATCTCGGGGCGCAAAGGGTCGCCAGGGTCGTTGCCGGCCTCAGGGAGAGGCGACCGCGAATGCGATCTGTCGAACTGAGGGTCCTCCATCGCGTTTTTTTCGCCGGTGGCTGAGCGCAGGTCGAACAGTGGGTGCACTCAGAGGTGAGGGGCTGCTCTTAAAAGGAGGGTATCGAAAGACGCGGAGGGGTTGTTGGGTAAGTCTGACGCTCAAAGAAAGGTCAACGCGATCGACAACCGCGGCGCTCGGCAGAACGTAACGCCGGGTCGCCCGGCTGCCGCGTCCGTAGCCTCAGACCCGCCAAGCTTAAAGGGACAACCCTCAGGACATCATCCATCGACCTGCATCCGCACTCACGACATCCGCAACCCCGCGCAACCCCCAGCGCAACTCTTCCCCCCGCCCGCTAGACAATTCCCCCCCTTCGACTGCATCTCGACTAACTCTCGCTTGCGCGCCACAGCGTTGCTCACTCACCTTATCCTGTCACCCGGCGCCCACTCACGGCTTCTTTCACGACCTCAGATACTTCGCGCTCCCACGGATAGTGGGCAGGCGTCTCTGAACGCGCAAGAGCTAGATACAGCATCACGGTAGCAGTTAGACCGGCAGAAGCGCACGCAGTGCTCTCTCGGTGGCTTGGAGGTGGACCACTTTCACCGGGGTGGTGAGGCAGTTACAGGAGGAGAGCGAGTGTTGTCCCTGTTCTAGGCACCCTGGTGCACTTCTCGCTGCTCTTGCCCGGCGAGTCATAGCTAGCAACATCCACAAACTACTTTTCGTGTGTCTGCGAGGAAGCAGTTTATCCATCTTGTTCGTCTGACCCCTGGACGTCAGCCGTCACCGGTCTGGTCACCCTCGGCCGTCGAGCGAACAGATTCACCTTCACCCTCACTGTCTACTGCGATTTCCCCACACATCTCTAACCCCAGCTCTACTCCCCCTCCCCACTACACAACATCGCTTGCCCATAATGTCTCTACCCTCCGCTGAGGTCGCTGCCGACTTCAAAGACGCGCTACAGGACTTGAAGATCAATAGTAGACCAGAGATTAGCAACCTAACCATCATCGCCAAGGAGAACACAGAACATGCGCAGGCCATCTCTCATGAGCTGGAGAACCACATCCGGACTGTAAGTAATTTTTGGGACTTGACATCGATCATGTGAACTTGGCATGGGCAATGAACACTCGTGCACCCTTGCCGTCTGTGACACTAGCTAATTCTTGTAGACCCGACCCGAGTGGAAGCTACCCGCGTTGTACGTGCTCGACTCGATTGTGAAGAATGTGGGTACACCATATACGGTCTATTTGGGCCGCAACATGTATCGCACATTCATGGACGCCTACATGGTCATGGATCCTGGCTTCCGCAAAGCGATGGAAGGTTTACTGAAGACTTGGAAACAGCCAGTCCCAGAATCCATGGATCCTCGTCCAGTTTTCCCTGCCGAAGTCACGCGCGACATCGAGAACACCTTGAATAGAATTCGTTCCATACACACCCAGGCTGGGCAACCAGCGCGACCTCCGGCACAGCATGGTCTACCTGCGCGTCCCGTAGCCAATCCCGCTTGGAGAAACACCCCCACTCCACCTCAGAATGGACCACGCTACGCGGCCCCGAATGATCCCAGGGTACGACAACAGTTGGGACAGTACAACTCGCCATCTACAACTCCTGTCCAATTCCCCCCTGGGTCATCTACACCTCAACCTGTCTCATCAACCGACTTGCAGAATCTTAAGAGTGAGGTGGCTAAGCTAATCACAACAACACAAAACGCCTTTGCATACAATCCTGCGGATGTCGCCCTAAGGACAAAGCTCCAAGCCTTACTTCAACTCCAAAAGGTTCTGGAGACTCAGACACTACCCCCACAACAATTGGAGGCTGTACGGAAGCAGATTGAAGCGTTATCCGCACCCCCTGCACCGGCACCTACGCCAGCATTTGCTCCTCCGCCTTCTGTGCCTCCGGTCATCCCGTCGCCACAACAAGCACCACCTGCATTCGGATCGACACCTGCTCCATTGGATCTTGCAAAGATACTTGCCAGTGTCAATCCTGCTGCGTCTCCAGCTTCCACACCCACGCCAACCCCCAATCCACCTGCACCTTCTCTAGCAGAAATCCTGCGGCGGGTCTCCTCCCCTGCTCAATCATCATCGGTCCCGGCACCAACACCATTCAATCTACCTCCCATGCCGCTGATCCCAGCTCCGCCAACCCCCAACCTAGGATCTATTCCACCGCCAGCACCAACCGGGACGCCTCTCAATCTTGCGCAAATTCTTGCTCAGTTCAATAAGCCCGGCTCTGTGCCCCCTGCCTCTCAGCCGACTCCTGTGCAGCCTCCACATGCAGCAGCCCCTGCACCTGGCAGCGCTGAGTGGCTGCTGAAAGCTTTACAGGGCTTCCCCACGAATGGCACACCAAGCAATGCAGGGCCACTGGGCTCCGAAGCCATGGTACGGCAACTTTCAGCACCCACAAACGTTATGAATGACATTGAACTCACCACGGCCTCGATGAAGAAGTATGCTTGCTTTGGCTTTTACAATAGACAACCCTGCTGACATTACTAGGCCCCGTTTCCATTTAATTTCGAAGCTTTACGAAGCCTATCCCAACATCTGTGCGACATGTGGACGCCGCTTTGAGAGTACGCCAGAAGGCAGAGAGAAAAAGGCTCGCCATATGGACTGGCACTTCAAAGTCAAGGATCCTGAAGCGGCGAAACGCGGAGTTCACCGAAGTTGGTATATCAGTGAGAAGGTAAGTGGAAATGATTGGCTGTCCAAAGGCGAAGCCGCTGACACCATGTAGGAATGGATAGACTACCGTGAAGTCGACGAGGCTTCGCCAGAGCAAGCCGCAAATGGAGCTTCAGGTGGCGCTGCCACAGTCAAAAAACAGGCCAAGGACAGATATGTGGCGGTCCCGCAGGATGCTGCTATTCTCCACGCTCCATGCCCTATCTGCCAGGAAAAGTTCGAAACACAGTGGCTTGTTGAGGCCAACGACTTTGTCTGGATGGATGCCATCCAGGTTGGCGGCAAGGTTTACCACGCGACATGCTGGGAAGAGTACAGCAAGGGTGCCGGCATTGTAACACCGGGCACACCTGACTCTGTGCTCGGCAAGCGCAAAGCTGAGGTTAGCTCTCCTCCCGGCAAGAAGATCCGCGCATGCTGACGGGGAAAGGAGGTCGAGATTGGCGGCTCACGGGCAAGGCCATGGTAGCGTGTCGTACCTTTTTACACTCTTTCGATGGTTGGTATCTTCTGGCAATGCATAGCGTTGGCGTTGGGATAGTTATTCTTGGCTGAACTCATCTTGGAGCGCTTTGGGAAGTCCCATGACTTCGGCCTTCGGTCCAGCGGCGCGTTCACGAAGACGCACGTCCCCTTATAGCATGCGTGTTCATAACACAATATTCGCCTCCAAAAGGCCGTCTACAGGCACGGAAATTCGTGCTAATGGCTGCCCATTGTATATACAATAACTCCATGACCAAGTTCACTCGTGTGTTCCAGTCCCAGTCCCTTTTATTTCTGTCGTGATGTAGGTAGTCCCAGCACGAATGCATGTGGCCGACACGTGCGCATGCAGAAAATTTGTGGGTACAAAAGGAGAAGATCTAGCTTTCCAGACCGAGCCGCCGTCCGTTAGTCCACCGTGTCCTTGGGTGACGATCAGAATGCAGTCCACTTTCCATCGCGAGGTGATGCTTTGGTGGCCCGTGCGCTCGTCGCATGCGGAGAGTTGCTCTGTACGGCTGGCTTGTGAACAAGTCGCCCACAGGACAAAGGCGGCGAGCAGCCAATTTTTCCGGGGATCTTCTGCGTATTCAGATTTCCGAATGGCACAGACACGTAGGCATAGGCCCCGGATCAATTCAGGAAATCCGTAGCGTCGTTTCCCCCAAGAAGTTACCGACCTCGGAACCGGGCCAACCGCCTAGCTTCCAGCCAGCCGAGCCAGCTTTGACCTCTGCCCTCTCCAACGTCAACTTTTTGTCCTCGCCATTGCGCTCCCAACACCTCTCCATCTCCCCTCAACCGCGGACCTCCCCCCTCTCCCCCTCACATCCTTATCACACAAACCGTCACCATGTCACAAGACAGCGTCAGCGACCTGAAGGGCAAGATCTCGACCCTCGAGGCGCGCATTGCGCAACTCGAGAGCAAGTTGGGAGGACAGGACACGAGCTCTGAGGCGCTGCCCACGGGTGTGAGGATGATTCTGATGGGCCCCCCTGGAGCTGGTGAGTCGGCCCTCGCATTGCCCATGCGGAGCTTTGTCTGCAGAGGCCGAATTTGCTGACACCGAGGTACAGGCAAGGGCACGCAAGCACCACGAATCAAGGACAAGTTCTGCGTCTGCCATCTGGTACGATACCCCGCCCTTCCATGGCATCGCGCGACGCCGTGTATACAAGAGACGTGAGGCGACCAGACGCTAACGCGCGCAGGCTACCGGAGACATGTTGAGGGCACAGGTCGCGGCAAAGACACCACTTGGCCGGGAAGCAAAGAAGATCATGGACGCCGGAGGCCTCGTCAGCGACGAGATCGTGGTCAACATGATCAAGAGCGAGCTCGACGGCAACGCAGAGTGCAAGAACGGGTAAGCCACTTTCCCCCGACCCAAATCCGAGCCCACACTGCTCGGCCGACGCACCATGGAGTCAAGAACATCCCACTAACGCGTGCGCCTTCCCCTTGCAGATTCATCCTGGACGGCTTCCCACGGACAGTGACGCAGGCCGAGAAGCTCGACGAAATGCTGGCAGCCACGCGCAAGCCGCTACAGCACGCAGTCGAGCTCCAGATCGACGACGCGCTCCTCGTCGCCCGCATCACTGGCCGCCTCGTGCACCCGGCCTCGGGCCGCTCCTACCACAAGGTCTTCAACCCACCTAAGGATAACATGAAGGACGACGTCACGGGCGAGCCCCTCGTCCAGCGCTCCGACGACAACGCGGACGCCCTCAAGAAGCGCCTCGTCACCTACCACGCCCAGACCGCCCCCGTCGTGGGCTACTACCAGAAGACGGGCATCTGGAAGCCCATCGATGCCAGCCAGGAGCCTGGCCAGGTCTGGAAGAGCCTCCTCAAGGTCTTTGATCATGACAAGACTTCGATAGGTGGCCGTACCGGCAGCCTGTTGAACAAGGTCGGATTGAGCAACTAGGAGTGTCGCCGCCGGCGTTGTCAAGGGGAGGGGTTGGTGTATGGGCTATAGGGCTGCGCGCGCAATCATTAGGGAGTGTGTTGATGGAGGGTCTTTTTTTTGGTCTTTGAGAGCAACGTATACCCACCCTCTCTCTCTTTTTTTTTCTTGCCATTGCGGGGAAAAAATTAACTTGAAAAAGAGGAAGTAATACATGAAACCTGCTTCTCTCTCTTTTCTCGTTAAGGACTTTTGCACCTTTCTTTCCCGAGTTCATTGGGAGTTCCGTTTGCGGGCTTTTTTTCCGCGAGCGTTTCGAGGTGTAAAAGAGAGATGAATGGTGAGGTGGTGGTAGTGTCAATTTTGGGACGGGGAATCGGAGGTTTGCATTGCACATAGGTGATGGAAGTTAGCCGCCCCGAGGTTCTGCGTTTTGCGACGGACCTGGTATGTACTTGTATAGAGAATTGGAGAGTTTGTTCAAATCTTTGTTTTTTGATGCGGGGAGTGAGTGCGGGGTAGGGAAAAGGGTCGTTTGGTGGCCTTGTGATGTTTGGGCAGTATGGGTGTGAGGTGCTGCGAAGTGGATTGGAAGGGGGGGGGGTGTGTGGGATTGGGATATGGGATTAGGATGTGTGCCATTAGTCTAGTGGTGCTGCGCTTCATCACCATGCATATATGTTCAAAAACGTGGGTGCTGACTTGATAGAGAGAGGCTGGTGGCTGGGAAGAGGTATATAATCCCCGATTATGTCAGCCCTTTCTTGTCTTGCACACTACTTTTGCTTCAGACACTAAAATGAACAGCAGACAGAAGCCATGTGTAATTAAAAAGTCCGGAAAAGCTTCAGATGTTTTGTGCTGGCTGTAAAAGCAGACAGAAAACGCATATCTTTCTCTAGAAGTACAAGACTGCCAATCACAGCTTCAAGATAAAAACTCTGAAAACAAAAAAATGTATCCTTCTGTGTAGGAAAGAGTATAGGCTTTTGTGAAACTTGAAATTAGGACTTTGAGTTTTTCAGGTAGATCAAAAGGCCATTTCAATCTCATTATGTCTCGCCATTTGAAAAGGTTTTAAGAAACCATAGCCTATTTTTTTATACCCAAAGGTTCTTCCTTACTACCAGATCAAATGGTGATGATATACACCTTCATCATCGACTTGCATCAATCGTACCTCGACACAAGATCAAGAAATCATCTTATATTGATGATCGAACAGCACTACGTACCTAACCAGACAACCAGCTTTAATTGTAATGTGGAGACTTCAAAGCGTTTTTCCGTTGAAGAGTGAAGGTACCCAATTGAAGTCATTCGAGTATTCTCCCCAACTTCCTTCAAAGCTCCACCCTCCCCCACCCTCCAGTCCTCGCCCTCACTTCACCCAAATCATCCATATTCAAAATCCCAACCCCTTGCTGCATCTGTACTCTCCAAGCCACATCCCTCAAATTCGGCGGCCCCTCCGGCGTGCCCCAATATCGCGCCACCAATCCCCTAGCCTCCGCCTGTTCGATCTGCGACATCTCGGCCTCCTCGAGCCACGCATCCGATGGCTCCGTGCCATGTGATTTCTCGGCGTGGAACAGGCGGGCGTTCTTCCACTCCGTCGATGCGTAGTATGAGTTTGAAATGTTGTAGGTGTAGACAGGTGGCGAGGCGGTAGGATCATCAAAAACGGAGGAAAGCCGGTGGAGGGCGGCGTCCCAGAAGATGTCCCTGTGCGTTCCGTTCAATGTCATGATTGTCTCAAAGGATACGTTGCCCGACGCTACGACGGTGAGCGGGCGCATGATTCTCGTGGTGCTGTTCCAGTAGGTGAGGTAGTCGAGGTCGCGGAGGGGCTGGAGCTGAGCGTCTAGCTCTGCGATGGTGGAGGAGCTGTCTCCCTTTGCGTCGATGAGGAGGACGACGGTTTGGTGAGGGGCTCGATCGAAGATGCCTCGCGGTTGTCCGCTGGGGGAATCTACGTTTCGTAGCTCCAGCATTCGTTGTAGAGGGTCGAGGTACATGGAGCGCAAGGTATCGTCCTTGTTGCTACCTGAGTCGTGGCCGACGAGGAGGTCGGAGTTGTGCAGGTGGACGTCGGCTTCGACGCTGACACAGCCTGAGCCTAGAGCTTCAAATAGAGGGATGCGACGCCAGTAGTCATTATGCGAGTGTATGGGGACTGGAACAGCTTTACTGATGAAATACTGTCGACTTTCCTCCCAGATAGAGGGGCTTTTTCGGTCCAGGCCCCAGAAGGTGTTGTCAAACATGTCGTTTGGAATGCGGACTAGTCCGGCTTGGAGATGCTTGATCCAGAAGAACTGGAATATGCACCTATTTATGAATGTTATTGATCATAATGTAGCGATTTCATTTGCAAAAGTCCTTACAGTACGGTGCTGATGAAAGCAATCATCTTCAGGAAGTCTGACGCCAGGTAACCATTGCGAAATGGTATAGGGATTTTGTGGAATCTGGCGTGTTTTTTTGTCATCCCGCCCCCTTGATTATTGCTTTCGATGTCTGCTTGCGTTGATAGATCATCTATACTGGGATTTGTATATGGTGGCTCCATGATAGTCAAACTGCTGTGAAGCTGTAGTAATATGTAACTCTTGAATGAAGTAAAAAAAGAGCTTCACGCATAGCTGATTGTCGAATGATGACAATCAAAACGCGCTAGCGGAGGCTGTGCATGCTTATCGAGGCGCAATGGTCAGTGGGGGCCTCATGTTCGAGACTAACATAGCCTGAAGCTAATGACGAAGTCGACATGATCTGCGCTCCCAGTTCGCTAAGAAGTGTTAATTTCTTCGACATAGGAAGTCATACAATCCTCCACCGGCTCAGATATCCATAGGGTTTTTTAACAACAGGTACTCAATTTTCTGTGTGCTCCACAATCAACTCTGCCGATTCAAAGAGGCCGTGTCGCGCGCCAGACATACGTATATAAGCCCTTGCTTCCCACCTTTCTTTCCGTTGCTCACATTGATATCTCATGGAGTCATGAAGAGCAATTTTGTTCTCTTCGAATTGGCGCGAAAATAAAAACGAGGGCTTTCAACACATTTTTGTGCGTTTTGTGTCTTGTCGATGGGAATTGTAGTCCATGTATTCCTCGTTTTAAAACCAGCCGTCCCGAACCCCTCAACTGCTTCACACACATCAACGATGGAAGATACTAAAAACGGATAGATCACCATCAAATGTGTTGCCGCTATTGAGCGAAAAAACAACAGCAGAACCAGCATTTTTTTCTCCACTGTCGTGTACTAAGAAGACCTATCAAGGGCTTCTGGAGTTAGAATAAAACGTATTCGTGGCAGATGGGTTTCCAAAAACAATAAGAAATCAATGACCATCAACTTCATTGAATCTGTTGAGATCTGAAATCTTAAAATCGTTTCCGCAAGAGCCCATGTTCCTGCCAAAAGTCGAGGTGAAACAGAATATGTGGCTATATCTTAATTAAAAAGTGATGGTGATTATCTCCATTTCAATATAATAGATTATAACTTCGACATATGATTCGAAGACCTGGGAATTTGAGGGAAATCATACACCACGATGAGGGTGGCATGTCATTTTTCAACATGCTCCCATTTCCATTACATCTTGAGTAAAGAGAATTAAAATTCCATCACCCAGATGAGATTTAGAATCTGAACAAGATGCGCGATATGATCTTGGCATTGAGGCAAGCATAATATATCAAGACCGCTCCTGCATGCTTGGATTCTCTTTTCTTCCTTACACCGCTATCTGCATTTCTTCAAAAAGCTCTAAAACGTCCACCCATGTTCTTTCTTGTCTCTCTAAAACCAAAAATGTGAAGAAGTATCAAATATGCACAAAACGCTTTTCTCTTCTGGCCCGCGGCATCACTGAATTTAAAAACACAATGAATGTGACAAGGAGGGCATCATCGGGAGTTCGTTTTTTGACTTAAAACACATCAAGAGAGTATTCATGTTCCACTTTATCCTTCAAAATACCAAAGAGTTCTCCCATATACACACCTGGATTCGTCACCTACTTAAAATTCATCCAGCGATACGGATGTGCAGTCCAACCCAAGATTTGCACTACAAATGGACACTTAAACTTATAAAGAGAGAGGACTTCTGAGCACCGGAATAAAACTCATTCGAAAAATATATGATGGCAGGCTAAAAAAACAAGAGAAGCGTGACCTTATGTACAACACCGCACCCCTACAACCATTAAAAAGACAAGTCTGGGCGAGCTATCCCCATGTCCACTCAAAATGATCTCACCCGTCAAGTATGTCGGCCTCCACCATAAAAGACTTTGACGATATCCCACGCGAAGAACCATGGTGTTTAAAATCACAAAACGGAGTTGTTTGAACCCCCACTATAAAAGGGCACCAAGTACCTTACAATGGCACCCAACACCAGCATAAAGATATGACCAGAACTCCGCATGTCGAGGAAAACGCCTGTAAAATAAAAAAAATAGCAGATATCCCTCAAAAGGACTGTTCCCTGCACCCCATCCCACTAGACTCACATCAAACCCGCGCGGCAATGAACACCACCGCCACCATCACGCATTAACATCCACAAGCAAGCCATACAATGACCAAACAAATCAAAAACCAGAAAAAGAGCATGTATTCACACCCATACGCTGTCCTTGTAACTATCCCATGCCCCACAGAAGAGCTCATTCATAGCCATTACCCTTGAAACCCCCAAAACCCCCGAAAGAAAGCCCATGCCAACTCCATCACCCCATCCATATCCCACAGCCCTGCACTATAGCTGGGCATCACAGCCGACCATGCAAACATTAGGGTGAAAAAAAGGAAAAAGGAAAAGAAAACTACACCCAGCTCTCTCCCTTCAAAATCGACGCCCATGTGCCACCGTCCATCCATAACCGATCCCCATAAAACGATCCCCTCCTCAGACTATCATTAGAAAGAAGAATAATAAACAGAGGTGATTGGTCGTATGCTTGAAGATTAGAAGGAAAAAAAAAGAGGCAATCCGGTGTTCGTCCCCGCTGCGTTACTCATACATTGCCGTTGTACATTCCTGTCTTATAAGAATCGCGCATATAATGAGGTTTTACGAGAACCTCCAAGTCTCTCCGGTGTGCACTTTGGGTGAGGCCTGCGTGTCTTCAGAGGCCTTTCCGTTATCACTGATGGGACTGTACTCGGGCCTCTTTGGGCTCTTTGGCGCATCGCTCAGTGGGCTGGGGATGGGCCGCTGGGGCTCGTTCGGAGGGAGGGGTGGGGTGTGACTCTGCACGGGAGCCGCCGATGCTGGTCCTGGCAGCGGTGGTGTGGTGCTCTGTGGCGCGGCGTGCGGCGCACCTGGGTGCGTTGGATGCGCCGTACTGATCGACGCCGGAACATTGGACGGCGACGGCGCCCCACTTGACGCAATCTGCTTGAGCATGTGATCCCACTTTGATGAACCCGATGGTGCCGCTGGTGCCTTGGCCATTTCTCGCTGAAACGCATCCGCCGACTGGAATTGCGGCATCGGCCTGTGTACTGGCTGGCCCTGCGGCATTCCTCCACCAAAAGGAACTCCTAGACCCTGAGGTTGGCCCGGTCCGCTCGAAGGCGGTCTTGTCGCAGGGCTACCAGCGTGGGAATTGGGCACTTTGGGCATCCATTCCGGCGTGAAACCGCCATCTGGACTGTAAGGCGAAATGTAAGTCTTTGCTCTCCGTAAAAACGCGTTTCTGAGATAAGGATACTGGGTGACATAGGCAATATATTCAGATGAAGATAAGGGAGTGTGTGAAGCAGAAACGACGGAAGAAGAGTGTGCGGTGGCGTACATTGGATATTTGGTAGTCCCGGCTGAATTGTTCAACGCGTTTGAGACGGGCGCAGCTGTGCGCGATGGAGGTTGAGGCGGCGGTGCGCTGTAAACCGTCCGTGGACCAGAATCCGGAGCCTGAGAGTACGGGAATGGAGGTAGCTGCTGAGGGTTGCTTGTGCCTGGATGGTAGTATGGGTATTGAGTGGGAGCCTGGCCAGTCTGGCTCGGCTGCGCATATCCATTCGAAGGTCCTGAGGGTGGCGGTTGGGCCTTCCAGGTGTGCGTGGTGTATCCCTGCGGCGGTGGTGGCACGTATGGCTGATATTGCTGTTGCTGCGGCTGCGATGGCTGAGACGGCCGCTGGTTCTGATACTGGGCATACGGTTGGCCATATTGGGGAGCCGCGGTCCGGTGGTCGTACACCACATTTGGCTGATGTGCTACAGGAGAGTTAGGGTTCTTCTGTGTACTAGCCTGATACACGGGCGATTTCCAGGTCGTCATCATCGACTCCTTTGGCTTGTACTGGTACGGTTTATCAGCAGGCCGAATCTGAGACTGGGTTGGTGTCCGAGGTATAGATAGGGGTGACGGCTTGAGCGGGTACGAGGCCGGGTAAGATTGCCTATGCATCGGGGGTATGGGTAGAGGCGGAGGCTTGACGGTATCCAAAAAGTTACTCTTCGGGTTATGTCTGGGCCTCGTGGGTTCCTCCGTATATTGCGGCCTCGCTTCAGTCGAGGTCTTGCCGAGATAGAACCAAAGTCGGTTCTCTTTACTGAGGTCCACCTTGGCAATCCTCTTGGTAACATCTGGCGCGGTGTTGAACTCGGCCCATTTCTGGATAGAGTTGGGATCGAGGAATGGATCTCCAATCTCGGGGACACCGTCTGTGCGATTAGTGATGTCAAGGGATGCATCGCTCTCCTTGAGATGCTCAGGCAAAGGCTTAGCGTTGGCGGATGGCTTGGGCCGTTGTGAATCAGCTGGATCCAGCACCAATAGGTACTTCCACTCGACCTCAACACGGTCGCTGTAGGCTAGTCAGTACACGTCAAGGTAAATCAAACGTCACGCAACTTACCCGTCAGGAAGCACATCAATGAGAACCGCCTGTTCGCCAGGGCGATTCTCCACAACCGTACCACCATAGATTTGATACATCTCACCGCCAACGTACTGGAACTGTACCACGTCTTTCGGCTTGAGCGTCTTGGCATGGCTGAGAACAAACCTATCCTTCTCCAACGCATCGACATCCACCGTCTTCGCATTCCGCTTTTTGGGGCGATGGAAGCGGCACCGGAAGTCGTAGCCGTCGTAAAAGTATTCAGTACCCTCTTCGTCAAATGTTGGCATCGGGCCAAGGTCGATCTGGACGCCAGCTGCGGCAGCACACGTCGCATGGAAAGCCCTCGTGCACTTCTTCTGCGAGCACTGGAAGACTGCGCCACGCTTTGACCTGCAGTAGTTGCACTTGAGCTCCAAGCGGTCCTTGCCAATGTTTTGAACATTGCAGACAACCTCGTTGGGCTTGGACGAAATGTACGTCTCGGGCGTGTAATCGGCACAGATGCGATGGGCCTTGAGGCCATTGTCCGTCGGCAGCAGCTCGTCGTATTCGATGTCGTTCGGACAGAGGACGCAAGGCATTCCCTTGCCAGGTACCCGGATACGAATGCGGATTCGCTTGACCCGCTTCGCCTTGGGAGCGTCCTTCGCTTCTTCACCCCTCTTCCTTTTGTTGGCAGCAGGCTTCCGACTCCCCTTACTCTTCGACTTGCCGGCAACACTGGGTGGAGGACTAGGAAGGTGATCGGCGGCCTCTTCATCCTCTTCGTCATCCGTCTCCTCGTAATACTCTGGTGTGGGCTCTCCGCGGAGTTTGCGCTCGATTTCGTTGACATCGACCCACACACTGTCCGACTCACATTCGCACTTCTTAGCAATGCGACCATAGCTAAGCCAGGCTTCATTGGCAAAGTTGACAGACTCTGCACAGTTGTAGCCAATGTTGTAGCCAGAGTGGTATCCGTATGGATAGGTGATGACGAATTCGCCCTCATAATGGACGAGACGGTTGACCTTGATGTTGAACTGTTTTTCCAATTGCTGCGGCGAGATGAGATAGGTCTTGTGCCGCAGGAACTGAGAGCAGTTCTTGGCATCGCGGGGCCAGATGTGCTTCATGGCAGCCTCAAACCGTCTAGCATCCTCTTGGGAGATGCTGTACCACTGCTTTGGAGCACCAAAATGGATGTAGTTGATCGAGTAGAGATCCACATCCTCTAGATGCCAAGCAAAGGTAGCTTTCCACATCCCCAAGTAGAGGTAAGCTGTGTTCACACCAGGGACCTTGGTTCCAAGAACGTCAAGCAAGTTTGGAAGCTTAGCCACGTTCCAGCAGGGAGTGTCGTCCTTGAACAAGGACCCCGGCATGTCCGCTCCGTACATTGGCTGACCAAAGTTGATGGTCTTCCAGTAATTCTCCTCCAATTCCTTGCATCGCTCCACGGTAAACTCTTCGACATTTGGAAGATGATAGTCAAAGCCCTCAAAGGCTTCTTCGTCGATGTAGTCAGACGTGGCGGACGAGTTGTTCATTCTCCGGGACGCGGTGGATCTAGGTTGCCGACCGCGGGGTTTAGTGGGGGTCGCGTCATCATCCTCTTGTTTTACCTTCCTCGAAGACTTCTTCTCCTCCTTTCCAGGCGAAGTAGGCGTTGGAGGAACATCGACAGCATCGGCTTCGTCATCGTCGTCTTTGGGCTCCGCCTTGGCCCCTCGTCTCCGGGTTGGCCGTCCAGGTCCACGCCTCGGAGCAGGTGAGGAGTCTTTCTTTGATGCGGAGGCCTGAGCTCTAGTCGAACGTGTCCGGGAAGGCGCTTCCGCGGCGGCTTTCCGCCGTTCGCCCCGCTTGGCCGGGGGCTGATGGTGAGGCTCATCGGTCAGCGCGCGCCACTCCGGCAGGTTATAAGTTCTCTGCTTCTCGATGTTCGCTTGTGTGTAGATGCCGTGCTGGCCGGCGAACTCCTGAGTGATTGGATTCTTCACCTTGATCGACTTGACGGCTTCGGAGAGGTCGGGTAGGGAATTGCGCCTGTCGATATCGTTTGTAAGTTGTTTATCCGCCTGTTGTTGGGTCCAAACTTACCATTCTTTGGGCGGAATGACTTTGACGATGCCGGACTTCATTCCGTACTTGTCCACCTTATCGATGAACCTTTTGAAGTTCCGGAACTGCTCCATGGTCTGCCACAACACACTGTCAGCACAGCACATTCTACCATTGCAGGCGCATTGCAGCGCCTGTTTGCGCCAACTTCCCCGCGTGGTGGTGCGGCCCTGCAGGCGACGCTGCGACTTACGGGCTTGAACACGGGTATCTTCCCCCCCTCAAAATAGTGATCGGGCTCGATTTCCTCGCCGTCATCGTAGTCGCTGTCCAGTTCAGACAGCTCCGACGACATTCGCTCGTCCCGCTTATCCATGTCTTCGCTCGTCGGGGGTGTCAGCGCTGGCTTCGTGGAGGAGTCGTCATTTGTGTGGGCGGCCGCCTCAACGGATGGCACGACATCGGCCGGCGCCTCCATTGTAAACGAGCGTGGGGGGAAAGGGTGGCGTGTGTGGTCGGTCAGAGCAGGTGCTGAGCTCGATGGGGGTTGTTGGTAGGTGTCGCTCGCCAGAGGTCCGAGAGCAGCATCCGTCGCCGTCTTCGCCACACAGACTTCTGGAGGAAACGGGGGCACCACGAGCTGCCTACGAGTGTCGCATCGATATCCGAAGGGCGAGGGCGGCGTTCGGCGTAGTTTCTGTCGCACGTTTGGAGCGAGGACGGACTGTCCTGGCGAAAGTCCAGGAGTCTGTGAGCAAAGGTGCGAGGCTTTGCCAAGGCCAGACTAGACTAGCGCCACTAGCCTAATCGATAATCTCCTCAGGTGAGGAACACACCACACGGCTCGGCCGCCCCCAAAGAATGCTAATCTTGGTCCCTGATCCGGGGTCAGGGTCGCAGTCGGGCACATGCGAACGTCTGCTGTTGCTGCCGCTGCTGTGTTGCATGTGCGGAGGACCTTCGTCAGGGACCAGGTGGAGCGCACCAACCAGTTGTTCTCGTCCACGCTATGCACGTCATCGGAGGACACATCCGCTATCTGATCTGCCTATCTGATTGTGGCGGCTCTGCCCTACAAGACCAGGCCAGACATCAGCCCCCAACGCATAGAATAGCCCCGTAGACAAGTCAGCCCTATGTGGTCCGACGCGCCGTAGTCGAATCAGCCAGTCCCCGTCCCAGAGCAGCTAGCTGACCGCCGTGAACCAAAAATCTGATAAACAAACCGGGGTCCTAGGGGCAGACCCAACACTGACGCACCCACCTGGCTCTGTAGTCATCCATGCCCAGGTCATCCGTGAAACCATCTTGTCAGTGTCGAAATAAGCTTTTCTGACGCTTTGCCCAGTGTCGCTGCCGCATCGTGCCCCCGTCGTCTCCGCAGACGGTCGCAGCGTCGTCCCACTAGTTCGTGCAAGACCACGGCTAGCCACCAGATAGCTGGAACCTTGAATCGTCCAGGGTCCATCAACACTTTGGAAATGCTTGCATGGCCGCCCTGACGATGCTCGGCTGATACAGTGTCACTGTCTGCGGAGGTGGTGACGCTTCGCCCCTGTACGCCGCACCTCACCGCCAGGCAGCCGTCCAGCGACCCAATCAACACCACCACTCACCAATTCGACATCACAGGTTGCATGCAGCCTTTGCGATGCGCCTCACAGTGTCCATTCTGCACACGCTGGCGTTGGGACCGCCATGCCCCCGGCGAGACATTCGCGGCCACGTTCTCGATCCGCCTCCACACTCGGCTATCTGATTACCCAACCCCAGCTAATTTCTCCGGATCGACCTGCAGGAACGAGGCAGCTAAGCCATTGGCCCTAGCTTCGTCGCCGGCCCAAAAGAACCTGGAAGCGCGGTAGATCCGGATAGACCATTTGGGAATGGGACCGAGAGGCTCGTGGGTACGGTGCTGGTCTGATACGCAAACTTGGGCAAGCGACTTTGTGACTACACATTTGCGCAGATGCATGTGCGCGTCGTGGTTTGGCCGTGAGCTGTCTGGAATCCGGAGAGAAATGGCGTCACTAAGCAGGGGGGCGTGACAAGGTAGCAACCAACAAACACTGAATATTTCAATGAGTTGACCCATTGATGCAAGCCCTTTTTTTTATTTTGAGCACCATGTCCCCGTAGCCATAATATACACATGGCCCATACCCGAGAACCTGAGCTCCGATGCTATGCAGTGAAAGAAGTAGGCTGTACACGTTATGCAGTTTTTTGCAATGCTTTCGTTTCCGCTCAGATGCCCAAATATGGCGGAGTTAGAAAAGAGTGAAAACCAAAGGAAATGGCGAACCCAGCTGATCCTCTTCCCCCACATGCTCAGAACATTCTGATGATAGAGTAGAGGCGTCTACTGAGACTCGCCCCTGTTGCCACGGAAGCCGCCACGGCCGCCGCGGAAGTCACCACTGCCACGTCCACGTCCACGTCCGCGTCCACGGAACTCGCCCCGAGGACCACCTCTGCCCCTGTATCCACCTCGACCCTCTCCCTGATGTCCACCGCGTCCCCTGCCGCCCCGGTTGTGGTGTACCTCGTGGAAACCGTCGTTGGCCGCTGCCGGGGCAGCCGCAGACACTTGCTCAGGCGTGTCGTCAGCCCAACTCTGGGTGGCGTTGACAGGAGCAGCAGCAGCGGGCGTCTCTGTCTCAGCCGGGTCGCGTGGGACCATCTCGAAAGACTCGGCGAGCGGATCATCTGCGCTGGAGGCTTGCTTATCCCACTGCTCCTCAGCAGCCACATTGGCAGCGCCGACGCTTGCTGCCGGAGGAGCGCTGACCTCAGCAGATTCGGCGCCGCCATTGACGGGTGCGGCGGTCGAGTCGATCTCTGTCAAGCCAGCGTTGGCAATGGTTGGGTCGGTTGAAACGGCTTCGGCCGGTTCACTCTCGGGAGCGGATGCTTGCGCCTGCGCGACGTCGTCTACCCAAGCCTCCTCGGCCGCGAAAGGGGCTTCTTCCAGGGCTGCCTGCTTGACCTGGGCGTCTGGTATGACGTCAGTATTGCCATCTGGCCCGCACATGCACGGGGGAGCTTACAGGTAATAGAGAGCTGCACACCCTCGGTGGAAGGAACACTCTCGTCCGCGCCATCAATCAACTTCTCAGCCGCTGCAACAGCACTAGCGTCGCCCCCGTAAACCAAGAGCAATGCGCCCTCGAATGCCTTTGTGAGATCGGAGTCGTCGTCCTCGAGCTGGCGCCGAGCAGCAGCCGCCCGCAAGAAGCGGGAGAGGGAGAGGAATTTCTCGCGGAACGACTTCTTCAGCTCGAGAGCTGCTTCAGCCTTCAGTGTCTCCCGCAGCGACTCCAGCTCCTCGGAGTGCGACTTCTGTAGAATCTCCTTCTCCTGGGCAAGCTTCTGTTGGTATTCCTGGTCAAACTTCTTGTACTGAGCAAGTTGTTCCTCGAATTGGGCCAGCTGAGCCTGGAGGGCAGGCTTCTTGACAGCCTGAGCCTTCTGGTCGGCGTTTATCTTGCGGGAGGCAACGAGATCGTCGAGGGAAATGCCGGGGTTGGCTTCGATGATGGAGTCCACCTTCTGTGTAGCATTCTGTAGGCAGAAACGTCAGACTTGGATTTAAGCTGGCGGTGAGGTAGAAGAATATATACCAGCTTCTTGTTGACGTTTCGGATGTTCCTAGACGCAAGGAAGTTAGTATAAGAGCTCGAGCATCGACCTCGTGGATCTGGGGTACTCACTTCTGGAGCTCCCTGATGTAAGCGTTCTCGCCATCAGCGCCATTGGCCTTTCCAGCTTCAGATCCAGCGGCACCGAACTCGGAGGAAGTCTTCTCGACGGCAGCAGGGGTGGCAGCCACAGCGTCGACCTTGCTCTTCTTCTTGCGTGCGCTCTTGGACTCGCCCGCTGCAGCTGTTGGTGGGTTGGAAACGACGTCAGAGGCCATTTTGAGGTATGTGTAGGGTCAGAAAGGGATGTGAGTGGATGATGGCGCGTGATACGCGGAAAGAGGATACTAGGATCAAGAGTTGGTGTGGGGTGTTGTGGACTTGGGGTTCGAGCAATTTTGGGTAAGTGCTCTTGCTTCACGCCCGGCGACGATGCTGCCAAGACCCTGCAAGGCTGAGCGCGGGCCCTCGTGGAAGGTGCTAGACCGACACGTGACTGTTGCACCCTGCGAGTCTGTCCAAAAGGCAGATGGATTTCGCTCGAATCGTGACTGGATTGATAGATTGCTGTTTGGGAGCTGAACTGATGTATCTCACGGCGCTGCCTCCTGTCCATTACGAGCGTGACGACATAACGGCCCCACCATGCAGGCATCGTAGTGTGACTCGAGGAGTCTGTTGCCACATCTAATATGGTGCTGCTTTCTTGCTCGAGACGACAATCGCAATTAACTATGTATTTTCTGGCCAATTTCCCCTTGAATAAATGCATGTATCCAACAGTTGTGGGGTCGCCAGCCATACCATGACGATAGTAGGTACTGTTCTCCGATACCAACTTTTATTTCAGACTGCAAGATAACTCAGGTTTGATACTGAGGGTAGGAATGTCTAGATGGCGGTTGAATCATGAATTGTTACTGGGCGGAACGAAATCGTTAGGACGAGCAATGTCAATCGCCACAGGAAGCGCGTTGATCAATTTGAGAACCCTCTTGAGATTATTCCAAACAGCAACTTGAACGGCTCACATTTCCAACTTGATCAGAGACTATAGATGAAGGTTGTATGAGAATTTTGGGTCGATTGATTTGGGAAAATAGCAAGACGCAAAGCAAGACAGAAGGGTTTAGAGTTCTTGCGGGTAATGATATTGACCATGTAACAGGTGCCGTCGATGCTCTTGCGAGTGGTAATGCACATCTAGCCCATCATTCAATGCCAGCTGTTTTTGGACGATAAACTTCCAGAGAAGATGTGCTATATTTTTCTCATTGTCTTGACCCACTATACACTGTTCACTTAATTCTGCGATGAAGCTATCCCAAAGAATCCCAAACAGGGTGAACAAAGACACATCATTTCTACATTAAAGGGAGTATCTGAGACGTTTAAATAGGTACCTGCCCAAAACCCTCTTGGAGATAAAATACAGTCACTCCAACGTACTAATCACAATGCAAACATGCACCAAAACCCCTAAACCTACCACAACCAAGGTACAACTCCAAATCCACGCCTAATCCACCACCCAGCTACGAGCCAACCCAAGAATCAACCCATGAACGCACACCAGTCCACTGACTCTTCCCAAAAGCCAGCTTGGTCCACAAAAAAAGCGTCTAGTCCCGCCAAGCCCCAGATGTCTCCCGTAGATTGCGACAGTGTGGAACCCGATCGCAGGACGGGCGGTTACTAACCCGCTGTCGGCGAATTTCGTGTCTTCCCGTGAGCATTCGGGCGGTCAGCCTGGGGGGGTAGGGAGGCCACGCTAGCCACGATGCGGGACCCTAGGGTTAGATCTGGCGGTGGGTGTGTGTATCATGATGAGGGCTTTTGGGCGTTCGTTTCACTGAGCTCTACGTCTCTAGAGGCAAGGTAATTTTGGGAAGGGCGTGAGGCTACATTGCAGGTTGCGCAGAGAGCGTTGGAGGCTGTTTCTACATCCTACATGGGCGGTTAGGGTTTTAGGCTAGATCCCTGGCCGTTGTCAAGCCATGGCGTACACTGGAGGGAAAAAGCACGCAACTCTTGCAAGCGCATAGTCGCAGTCCAGTACAGGGTTCGGGACCGTCACAAGGACGGCGCGCACTCGTGCTGAGCACAGGATCTACAGTCTGCCGCTTGGCGAAGGGTGTGACAGGAACTTGAAGATGCTCACGTCGAATTTCCTAGACAAGACTTAGCCTAACGAAGCTATTGAACCTTATCGCCAGTCAAGTGGCAGGCTCCATGGCTTCGACTTTTGCAATTCATAGTGCAATGGATGCGATGCAACACTGCCGTCTTCTCACGCAGTTTGTTCAAGTGCAGGCGAGTTGCAATATTGAAACCCCGCCTTGACATGAATCCACACGGCTTCTTCAAAACGATAGCCTTCTGCAGTTGGAAGAGAAGGCTAAGCAGCAAGTCGCCAATCACTTGGTTGCGATTCGGGCTGGTTTGGGCTAGCTATCCGCAGAGTCTATGGAGAGCCAGAGTTGCCCTGTGAAGCTACAGGCCCTATGCCAGGCACGGGAAGCCGAATAGTCGGCGAGTCTTGGACGGGACGAGAAAGTGGCCTTGAGCCAATAGATGGGGCAGCCAGAGGGGAGAAGCGACTACACTGGCCATGTCTGAGACATTGGAATGCAACTTGTTCATGGTTGCGTGCAGGGCGGCAACGGAAAGCGCACGGAAGAGGGGTATGGCTGCATGTGACTACACGCATCGTGCCCCAAAGACATCGCTGCTGATGGCCTGGCTCGTCGAGCAATCCACGGGAATGGAATACCTCTGGCATATGCAAGGGGAAACGATCAGCAAGCGGTCGAGGAGCTTGTAGTGTTCCTGCGCATCTCGAGCCTAGAGGGTAGATGCTAGCCGGCGGTGGGCTCTACGTTGCAGGCAGGCGTCGCGGGAGCTGTGGACGTGGACTGCGGCTCTCCCCGAGCATACAAGGCGCTCTGCGAGGCCCCAGGAGCTCCTAGTGACCGAGGGATGTGGGGTGGCCTAGCACAGTTAGGAGGGTGCAGCACTAACCCGTTCCAAGGTGTCACATGCCTGTACAGCTAGATGGGTTACGTCCAGATTGGGGGGAGAAAGTGGTGTGTTGACTGTGGCGAAGGCAGCCATATCCCCGACTGTGCATTATCAGATTTGATGAGCAGTAAGAGGGCAGGCCGGGACGGATGTGGTCAGCAGGAGTCTGGGCCGCCGGGGGCCAGCGGGCGCGGGCAGGGCGCGGGCAGGACGCAAGGCGAGGCGGCGGAGGCGGAATGTACTGGCACCAAGGGCAGGAATGAGGGCATGGCCTCGGCAGGCGTGGTTACCTGGGAGGCTCGTCTCGGACCGAATATGGGACAAGGAAGCGGAAGGTAGCAAACGCAGCGCGGTGGCTGGTATGTGGGGTTGAGGTCACATGCCGGTTTCGTCAAGGCGGCATAAGCCCAGCCACGTGAAGGACGTGAATGACAAAAATCACGCGACGCTCTGGCAATCGGTATCTAGCAGGGTGGGATGGAGGTTTGGCGGACAGGCATCGTCCAGAGGCCAGATGCGACGTGCGATGCGATTGCCCACGGCCGCGGCGGGCGAAACGATGGCGGCAGAGCGAGAGGCGCTGGATGGGGATGCGTTCGCTGGGGCAGCGGGCGTGCCGGGGCATTGCGCATGGCAGGACGAGGGCGCGGGCCCGGGTCGCAGGTGCAGCAGCACCGTGGTCAGCATCAGCACCAAAACAAAGCAACGGGCAGCACACGCGTCGTGACGTGACGGCGAGGAGTGCGATCAAGGTGGTGGTGGAGGTGGTGGGAAGGTCGCTGCATGTTCTACAGCGATCCCTGATTCGCGCGCCGCCGTCCGAGGTCCGTGCTAGCGTCAAAGGCTTCTGGTCCTCACTTAAGGCGGTCACCTGCCGCCCCTCTTCCCCGTGACTGCCCACACCTTCCTCGCTCTAGGGACCATATCGCGCTCCAGCAGAGCATTTCGAAGTCGGACGGCCTGCAAGGCGAGAGAGTCTCTTTTATACGCCGTGCTGCCCTCTCCGCGCCCCTTTGCACCCTCCCGCCCGCGCCTCTTGAGCCGGCCCCGAAACGCTGATACCTCGCCGGCCTCCAGCTCGCGCCTACGCAATCAGGTGACAGCGGGCAACATCATCAGTAGTTCGCGGTGAGTCGAAAATCACTCCTCTGCCCAGCCTGCCGAGCGCGACGCCGCCCAGCGCTCCACGGCCTCACGCCTCGCCGGCCGCTGCCCTCGATGGCTGCACCGCATGCGACGCGCCGCCCTGCGAGCCCTGCCGTCGCCGCACATCGTCGTTCCTGTCCCCGGAGCCCTGCCGTCCTGCCGTCCTGCCGCCCTGGCTTGCTTCCTGCTGGCTGCCTGTCGCGCCGCATGCCGCGAGCGAGCGGACGGCGCGCGCGCGCATCCACCACGGAACGACGCACGACGCACGACGCCGTTGTGTGCTGCTGGCGCCCCCCCACCGCGCCCACCATACGACGGCGCTCCTTCGAGCAGTGACAGCTGCGTGCCGCAGCGACGGGCAATCAGCGCGACCAATCCACCGCTTGCCGGCCCTCTGTTACATCTCACGTACCCATCTGCCCGCGCCCGTACTAACGTTTGTCGCCCGCAGACTTTGTATGCCATCGATCGGCGCATGATTGCTCCAGCGGCATCGCTTCCGAACTCTGCGTGAACTGGTGGGCAAAGCGCTGCCTGCCGCCCTGGTTTGCCTCGAAGACCCGACCTCGCCCTCAGGCACCCTCCCCAAGACCCGACCTCCCTGCGCTGACCGCGCCCTCCTCTGCCCCCAGCCTCGTCAAGCTATCCACGGCTGTGTCGCGGCTGTCCACATTGCGACGCCGTCCCACCTCCACCCCAGCAGTCCATTGTCACTGGCATCCTGTCCAGTGCCGCAGCAGACCTTTCGGATAAAACCGCCTCTTCCCCACAAGCAGCTCCCGCCTCTTCTCTGACCGCCCCAACATTGTTCTAGGGTGCCCAAAAAACATGGCCGACACTGCTGGTTATCCTCCCGACACCTCAAAGGCCGGCTTGGGCGCGCACGCCGACTCCATCCACACTACCAACAAGCGAAAGCGCGATTCACGCGACCAGGGCCCGACTACTGCTCGTCCCGCCCCCTCCGCCGCGAACAACACTGCCAACGCCAACGACTTGAGTGACCAGGCCACAGCCTCATTTCTGGCCGCGCACAACGCCGGCACCAACGACGAGGACATGCAGCAACCGTTCGACGTGCACCAAAACGGTGGTGCAAACAACTCGACCGTCGATAACACCAACCTGGCCACCGTCGCCTATCACCAGATGCAAGTCCCTCAGTCAACCGAACAGCAGTTCCTGCCCCAGTCGGGCGCGGGAGACGCGGCAGCGTTCAACATGGGCGATCACCACCAGCAGCAGCAGACTGGCATGCAGGATTTTAGCCTCGAGGCTCTGAAAGCTGCCACGCAAACGTCCCGCGGAGGCCAGGCTACCGGCAACGATTCTTCACCGACCAACGCCGGCCACAAGCCACCCGTTGGATCAGAGGAATGGCACAAGGTGCGAAGGGATAACCACAAAGAAGGCACGTGTTTGCACATTCTGGCATGATGCACCATGGCTAACTATTTACAGTCGAACGCCGTCGCCGGGAGACCATCAACGAGGGTATCAACGAGCTCGCCAAGATCGTGCCAGGCTGCGAGAAGAACAAGGGCTCCATCCTCCAGCGGGCAGTTCAGTTCATCACCCAGCTCAAGGAGAATGAGCAGCAAAACATTGAGAAGTGGACACTTGAGAAGCTTCTCACGGAACAGGCCATCACCGAGCTCAGCGCCAGCTGCGACAAGTTCAAGGCCGAGTGCCAGAGGGCGTGGGACGAGTGCCAGATCTACAAGCGCGCCTGCGACAATGCCGGCATCGTGCCTGACGAGATCAAGGAACGCGAAAATAACGCTGAGCAAAACGGCTCGAGCTGAGCGGATGAACACCAATACTGATGCCATATCAGGACCGATTCTATAGAGAGATTGGGCGGCCTTCTCATTTGTCGACTACCTAATAACTCGACCTTTACCGTTTCTTCACCAGCACAACCACGTGCATCCTCCCGGAGACGATACACGTCCTGTCCTTCATGATGGGTTGTTTGCAGAGGGGGTTGATACATGCACTGTCCCTTGCGGATGATTTGTTGGAGTTTGTTCATTCTACTCAAGCTTTTTCTGGCGTTTCTCAGCGGTGGCACCACTCGCTCGGTAGGCGCGGGATCTGTTCTTTTTACCAAGGGGGATCGCAGGTTGCGGTGGAGGCACAAAAACCGCGCGCTGGCTTAGAGGCAGGTGGAGGCAGCTTGTCATCCCTTAACTAGCTTCTAAGTGCATATATTTCGAGGATCGAGGAGTTGCAGCTCATGAATCAACAATCCCTAATGATTTCGAGTTTGACTGTCCTGACTTGGTGAAGCTTGTACAAAGTGCTTGTGACATGACGTTGGGCGCGTCCCTGAAGATGCAGGCGGTGAAGGTAGCACCTGGTGGTGTCGGGGGAGATGGTCCCTGATCGGCTTAGCTTGGCTCCAGGCCGAAGCACGAGCCCGCATTCACGCTGGCAAGCAGACGGGCGGCACCTCCATCCCACCAAAACCTCGACCCACGGTAGCCGCCTCACCCACACCCTACTGTGTCGGCAGCCATGGACAAGGCATGAACCTCGCGCCGAATATGGTGGCCACAGCGAAATCCTCCCACGAACGCGCCCCTCCGTGCACGAACACCGGCCCCGCGCCACAATGGCGAACAACAATCTTCCAGAGGAGCCACTGGTGCCCCCAGTTGTCGACGAGGCCGAGCTCATAGGTCTCACCAGCACCGACACCCCGATTATCGAGGCCGAGCCTGTCGAAGAGCTCAACCTCCCGCTTGACACGGCAGAGCAGCAGGGCCTCCTTCTCGACGAGAATGCCAACGCCCAGTCGCCTGGACGGACTGGCCCGACTGCCTCGCTGCCGCCTCGCCCTGGACTTGCGCGAAACAACTCGGTGCCCACACCCGCCCCGCTCCATCTTCCTCCGCCTGCACCGCCAGCACCGCCCCCAAATGCGGACCAACCCTCCGAGTCGCTCTCGCTCATGCAATTGCGCAACCTTGTAAACAACGTACCCAAAGTCGAGCCCGCGCCCTATTCGTTCAAATATGACGACGCATCTTCGTTTGAGGAGGAAATTGAGGAATGGTTCTCGTACAGCGTCGAGGAACAGGCTATGCACCTCAAGTCACAAGCCTCGTTTGCGCATGAGTGTGCCTTGTTCCCTGGCCAGGAAGGAGGGATAGACTGGATTGAGAGCAACGACGAGGAGCGAGCAGAATTTGTCCGCTCGTTGATCAGTGCAGTCGATCAGCCAGAGCCCGTCACAAGGCTCAGGAAGCTAGAGGCACTGGTATATATCCTCCTTGGGTGTTGGCATGAGAATGCCGGCCTCGAGGCAAGAACCGAGTTGAATGGCCAGAATCCGCGGTCAAGCCCAACCTCGAATGACGCCAGGTCCAAGTCGTATGACAAATCTGGTTTGCAAATCCAGCTGATGAAAAGGCATACACGACTACTGGTCGATTGCGGAGCTCTGCCGACTCTCGTGGGCGTTCTACGAGCATCATGCCTCAGAGCCTGTGGTGTCGAGCTCGCACCTGATGCACCGCGTGACGGCAAGGACGCTGAACGCCGTGAAGTTTGGTGTGCCATGACGGCTGTCTTTGTTATTTTGGAGGTCGCCCGGACTCTGGAAAAGGACTGCGGCGACTTGAGTATTAGAAGCGCCATCTTGGCCCTTGACAAACCTGGTCTTCTCCTGGTGCTGGTGGAAGTCATTTCCAAGCTTCGATGGGACGAAACAATCAACCTGCCACTGTCCAAAATCTGCCTACTCTTGTGGAAATCTGTCCTCGTTTGTTTCGGTGGTCTTGCAGAAGTCGAGAAGGCCAAGGATGTATTCAAAGACAAGAGCTTGGAAGCTGCGGATGCCCGAGGCCAGCCGATCATCACTGCATCTCCATTGGATTACCATTTATTCCGACAGGAGATCAGCTCCAAGTACCCAGCATACAATCCTCCTCCGCCACTATTCCCCCTTGAGCCCGAGAACAACTCGATCCTTCCTCCACTCAAAAACCATCCCCACAAAGCCTCCGGAAACCACATCTTCGGGTCGGGACTGGGAAACATGAATGGAAATAACACTTCCATCTTTCACCAGCCCGTACATATAGCCACGCCAGCGCCATCTCCGCCACCTTCACCAGCCGGGCCTGGTGGGAAGGGCGGGAAAAAGCAGAATTATCAGACTAATCAGATGTTCCCCTTTTTATACCCTCCATTGGACGAATCTAGCAACAACCTCGGTGGCAAGGGGTCGACTGATCTCCAAGATTTGCTCGTTGGGCGCAAATGGGAGGGTTCGGACATTCCTACCTCGATTCTTGAGGCAGCCGAGCTCTTTGCGAAGCGCATGCGGGCTACAAGGGCCATGAAGCAGCTGTGGGAAGAACGCGTTCAGTTTATGAAATACGAACGCGGCTGGTCTGGCGTTGATGATGATGCTGATATTGAAGCTCTCTCTCTTGAGCCCAAAGAGAATGACGTGAAGAAAGATCCACACCCTCCAGGAAGCACTGAAGAAAGAATGGATTTGGTGGAGGAATTCTACGTAAGAATAATTGGCGCTGGTTTTGGCGTGTGACTAACGAGAAATTAGCGTACGGCTCTGCCCAACCTGCAATCGGTTATCGTGGTTCTTATTAGAGCCATTCTTTCCCATGTCACCGCCTTGGTTACGCAGTCGAATGGGCCCAACGGCCTTCAGAGTGGCTTTCAATTTCAAGATCATACCAACGGGACCACCGCACATAGGCCTGATATGAATGGGATCAATGGCCATAATGGCCACATCACTACCAATGAAGAGCTAGACGCTATGCGGACCCAAGAGGTTACAGACAAGGCCGTTTCTGGTCTGATGATTCTGATATTGAAATGGTTCAAAGTATCTCGTAAGTTCAGTCCAACCCAGCCCGATTACTAAGGCTAACATGCTACTTAGACATTTTGAAATTCGAATACATCACTCAGCTCTTAGTCGACGCTAGCTATGTACCACTGATTCTGAAGCTTCTCCAATTGCAGGAAATCGAAAAGGTCGTCAACTTCAAGTATGAACAGGAGGAGATCAAGTTAGTATATACCTCGAGCCTCGTTGATGCCGGTACTAACAGCTACAGTTTCTTCTATTTTTGCCGCATCCATTCGATAATGGGCATAGAAGACGAGAAGTTTGCCGAGAGGGGCGATGCCGATTCCGAGTCTGATGATGCGGCTCCACCCCCCATTCGAACCAACCGAGACGAACAGCATAGTCCCGAAATAGAAGCAGAACCCTCGGCACTACCTCAGGTTCCTCAGCCTCCCGAGGTCGACGAGCTCGGTTTCCCGACCGGTGAACTCCCAAAGGAGCCAATTACGAATTACTCTTGGCGCGCCTTTTTTACAGCCATCAACTACCTGCGCATCATGCAAAAGGTTTGCAAAAACAAGGCACACCGCAACCTTATGCTTGTGTCATACAAATCTTCACAGTTTCTAAGGAAGAGCCTAAAGGTGCCACAGCCTGAGCTTCGCCTGTATACGCTGAAGCTTTTCAAGAACCAAGTCCCCTACTGCGGAAGGAAATGGCGGCAATCTAACATGCGCGTCATTACTGCAGTCTATCTACACTGCAGGCCAGAGCTTCGGGATGACTGGCTAGCAGGGAGCGATGTCGATGCAGAAGTCGACGAGAGTGTGCCGCTGGAGCAGGCGTTGCGCGCTTTGACACATTGGCATAATCTGAAGCGATACCCCGAGGGAATGGGTGCCCGCAACGGCATCTTGGAAGAAGAACAGGATTTCTTCCGGAGGGAGTTGGAAAAAATGGATGCTGACGAGGCTGCAAATGAAGCCGAACTAGAACAAAACTGGGATGTACCAGTCGAGCAATGGTCATGATAGCATGCTGGGCCTTGGGCTGGGCGGAGCGACAACTCGTTGACATAGTTGACTCGCTGATCAAGATGCCAGCCTAGCACAGCTCACTGTAGCATATATACCCCGATGATTGGAGACGGTGAAGAAGTAGAAATGCGACAAAATGCAATAGCTGAAATCTCGCAGGAAGCGGTAAACATGCTGCATTTCATCGCACGTGCATGCTAACAAAAGATTCAACAGCCATCAATTCATGGTGTTCATACCTAACATTGAATCACGACCTTGGATTGCCATGATCGTTAGGGGTGATCGATTGGGAAGCAAAGCGGCGGTCTTCGATCGAGTTGGCGGTCGGCATCGTGGCGGCGTTGGGGCGTGGGGACCATGACGCAAAGGCCGCGGCGTTTGAGATGGCTATTGAGCCTCGTCACTTCTGGAGCAGCTGGGGAACACAAGTTTGACGATAAACCCAGGCAAGACCCAACTTTAAAAGGCTTCGAGCCTCTAGGAAGCAGCACCATGATGTCTCCAGGCGGACCCTGCAGCACATCAAAAGTTTTTGCACCAATTGCTCGTGGGGACTTTCGGCTTACGGCTTCGCGCCAAGTTCGGGACGGTCCAAAGCAGAAGGGCGGGCCGCACTGCCTGTTCGGCATCCAAAACCCCGAAATTTCACCCCGCAAAAGGCGGACAGCTTGGTTGGGGGCTTGAGCTTCGCTACAAATTGTCGGCGATTGCGCTGTCGTGCGTGCTTTTCTCCGTTTCAGTCCTTCCTCCTCTCTAGACCCACCGTCTGAACAGGCGTGTCCTCTCCCGTTGAAGCGAACAGACTTGGCTAGACATTGTTAATCGAATCGTCCAGCATGTCCAAGGTTTTTGATTACGCAGAAGGTATGTCCCATGGTACTCCCAACCAAGTCCCTCCGGGCCTCGGGTAACCGTTTAGACAGTTGCAAAGCACAACACGGCAGAGAGCTGCTGGGTGGTTCTGTACGGCAATGTGTACGACGTGACCGAGTTCATCCCCGAGCACCCCGGCGGCGCCAAAGTCATCCTCCAACTCGCGGGCACCGATGCGACGGAAGAATATGATCCGATCCACCCTCCAGGCATCTTGGAGGAGAACCTCAAGCCCGAGAACAAGCTCGGCACGATAAATCCAGACACACTGCCGTCGGCTGAGAAGTCGCCGGTTGAGACGGGCGAGGCCCAGCAGGAGGGTCCCGTGGATCTGGAGACGATTCTCAACATCGACGAGATTGAAGAGGTGGCCACTAAGAACATCAGCCACAAGGGCTGGGCATACTATTATTCGGCAAGCGACGACCTTGCATCAAAGGCCTTCAACAACAAGGTGTACAGGCAGATTCTCCTTCGGCCACGAGTTTTCGTCGACTGCACGAGGTGTGACACTTCTACGAGTTTCCTGGGCCACAATGTTAAGCTCCCGATTTACGTTTCCCCGGCGGCGATGGCAAGGCTGGCCCATCCGGATGGTGAATGGGGGATTGCGCAGGCCTGTGAACAGTACGGTGCCATGCAGCTCATCTCGCAAAACGCGTCCATGACGCCCGAGCAAATCGTCGCCGACGCGAAGCCAGACCAGGTCTTTGGATGGCAGCTGTACGTCCAGCAGGAGCGAGCGAAGAGCGAGGCCATGCTGGCAAGGATGAAGAAGCTACCCCAGGTCAAATTCATCGTCCTGACGCTCGATGCGCCCGTCCCCGGGAAACGCGAGCACGACGAGCGAAGCAAGAACGTCGGATCCAACCTCCCCGTCCGGGCGGCCGTCCAGGAAGACCAGTCGACGTCCAAGACGAGCAGCGATGCAAAGACGCCGTCACCACCAAAGTCCATGGGCGTAGGGCAAAGCCTCTTCTGGGGCACGGCGGCCGACTTGACGTGGCAGACGACACTGCCTTGGCTCAAGGAACACACGGATCTGCCGATCGTCCTCAAGGGCGTGCAGACTCACGAAGACGCCTACCTAGCGAGCCTGTACGCGCCGCAGATCAAGGCCGTCATCCTGTCGAACCACGGCGGGCGAGCGCTGGACACGGCGCCCCCCGCCGTCCACACGCTCCTGGAGATACGGAAGTACTGCCCCGAGGTGTTTGACCGGATCGAGGTATGGGTCGATGGCGGCATCAAGCGAGGCACGGACGTGGTGAAGGCGCTGTGTCTTGGAGCGAGGGGCGTTGGAATCGGGCGGGCGGCCCTGTTTGGTCTCGGAGCTGGAGGCAAGGAGGGAGTTGCGCGCGTGCTCGAGAGTGAGTGTTTCTCCTTTTTTTTCATCTTTCTGATTTTCCCGCGCGCGGCGTTTCCAGTTATATTGCAGCCCGCCCTCTTTTATTATCCGAGCATGATAGCTGACGATTGCGCGACTTTACAGTCCTCAAGGCCGAGACCGAGACGTGCATGCGACTGCTCGGGGTGGAGAGGATTGACCAGCTCGGCATGCAGCACGTAAGTCATGACCCCACGCGGATCCCGCCGTCGGACAAAAATTTCCCTGAGCGGACTAACATACATATAGATCAACACGCGGGCGGTGGAGAGGGACATCTACGATGGGGCGGACGGGCTGGAGCGCCCCAGCCTCGTGTCAAGGATACGCGCAAGGTTGTGAAAAAAGGGCATCAGCGCCGGCGGTCGACAGGTAGATTTCCAATGTACAGCACAGCACCTATATCCAATCTTCACGCGAGATTTGTCTTGAGCAATATCAGAATCAGGATTCTGTTGGTTTTTAATATGTGAGCGCCGATGCAGCGAACCATATCAGGATCCCGCCTGTCCCCGGGGCAAAGATCCTTCCCGAGGCAGACGAGCGAAAAGGACAGCAGTTCAGTGGAGCTTGTCGAGCCCCATTCGTCCAGCCGTGGGGGGGGTGCACGAGAAAGGCAGGACATTTGGCAGAGGCGCTGGGCCTGCTACAGCTGCTACGGCTGCTGCGTGTCACTGCATCAGACGCGCCAAGACGTGCGTGCTAATGCTTATCCGGTCAGGGTGCGTCCCATCTTTTGCCCAAACAAGGCCTGCGAGCGAGCAGGTCGCGGGACTGGATGGACGTTCCCGTATCCCTCTGCGAGGACGGTACCGGCGCCTGTCCAACCACAGGTCAGCCCTACCCACCACTTCGGCTCTAACCAAACGTTCGTGCAGCTGCCACGTGTGATGTTGCCCTCTCGGGGAGCGCCTAGAGGGCTGCGGTGCTGCGGTGCTGCGGTGCTGCGGTGCTGCGGTGCTGCGCTGCCTGGGCGGCATATGGGCTCAGGGCGAGCCGAACGAGACACTGACGGCCAGTACAGCGGCGGCGTGCTTCAGGTCGGTGCAGGTGTTGGCCCGCCCCGGGCGGGCCTGTGTGCGCGTCAGCGCCGTGCTGTGTCCCATGCGTGGTGGTGCTCGGCGGTGAGCCCTGCTGGTAGCTTCGTCGTCGTCGTCGTCAGGCGTATCGTACGGTTGGTTTGACATGGCGGTGCTGGAGAGACAGCAGCTCAGGATACCCCAGCTCGCTAATCGACTGACAAGCACGCTAGAAGGCTGGGATGCCGACTGTGATTGCTCCGGACATTTCCATGGCACGCAAGGCACGGCACTGCCGTGGCCCGTCTGACGACGTCCATGATCCGACGCTGTTTGCCCTGCTGGCTGGCCTGCGGGCGCTGGCTCTGGCCCCTCCCAGCCCGCCAGCCCGCCAGCCCGCCAGCGCCGCAGAAGCCACTTGCTGGAGGAGTCCTTGGGGCGCATCATCTCCCCCCCCAGTCTCACCACCTTGCGAGCAATGCCATCATTTTGCTTGGTCTTGACCTTTTGGGATCAAAGCTTGTGCCGGCAGTGGCTAATTTCCGGACGGCTCTACAGACCATGGCGTGGGCAGAGCTGTTCCTGAGGCTATTGGGCTGATAGCTGCCTTGCCCTGTTGCTTTTGTGTCCCGTGGCTGAGCCGCTTGCTTCACTTATGCCAGGCTCTGGGTGATTGGGTTACACGTCCTTGGATGCGGCCGTATATAATCTGCCTGACCTGGTGTTTCAAAACGCTTAACAGTCCCCGTCCATCCTCCCCCAAGCGCCCTCCACTCCTTCCCAATCTGCACTCCTTCCCTCCCTTCCCTCCTTTGCATCACGAGACTGTTGAGCAGCAACCTTCCTCTCTTCACTCCTCAACCACACACATCCACAAACTCTCCTTCGCAACTCCTTCACATTCCTTCGCCTTTCCCTCGAGCGAACTCGGCTTCCAACTTCTTTACTCGACCCCGTCCATTCCTTCGGAAAAAAAAAACCATCCAACATCAGATCCAACATGGAGCAGTGCTCGAATTGCCGCGGGAACGGCACCGTCAAATGCGAGACTTGCAATGGCAAAGGCTGTCGATTCTGCAAGAACACCGGCCAGCAGACGTGCACCATCTGCGAGGGAACCGGCCACATCCACACCGAATCCTAATCCTCTCCTTTCCGCTTCATCCGCCGCCGTTGCTTCCAGAAGACGAGCTTTCCTCTACCATGGCCTAAAACAGGATATCCGGGGGAACACGAACTAGAAAGAAAAAAAAAACCAGGGATTCCCAGGTACGTATAAGCGTACGCGAGCACTGCCTTACTCGGCTCCATGCACCATGCCTTGTCGGCTCAGCGTGCATGTTGGACTCTGTGATCCTTCAAACACCGCCCTGCCGAATCCTTCCGCCCATCCATCACCAAGCCCTTCACAATGGTTGCACAGAGTCGAGTCTCAACACTCTGACAGCTGGACCCCGCTCGACAAGGTGGTCTCATGTTGATCGCTTAAGGTTTAATTTGCTACCAACAAGCGCTGACGTAGCCAGGCAGTACAGATTGGCGTTTCAGGGCCGGACCATCCTCGCGCAACTTTTTTTCCTCCTCCTTCCCTTCTTCCACCTCGTCACGCTCCCACTCGGGCTACACATGTTACCCTTATCGAGCGAATACGATGCTTATCAGCAAGCGCTGGGATGCTTGCGCGGTCAGTGGGTGGGGACTCGTCCCGTGCTCTGCAGCTGCATGAATCACGTGCATCGCCTTTTACCACAAGTAGTAATTTCCGAGTTCTCCCGACTGGGCTGGAGCTTCTTCCGTGCGAGCCTCATTGGCCCCGAGAACCCCTTGCAATCTTGCAAAATGGGGGATTTGCTGGAATTCGCTGGATTCCAGTGGGCGGGGGGTGGGTTGGGCTGTGCCGCTCAGAATTTCCAGCTCTGCTTGGGTGCTTCGATGTAATTTCTTTTTTCACCTTTTGTGCACGAGGGGATCATCTGCTATGACGTGGGGGGGGAGGACAAGGGCATTGGGGATTGTCTTTCTTCATGTTCGCCGGCCAAGCATGTGAATGAATTTTTTTTTTCCATCTATTCTCTTCTTCTAGAGGCTGAGGGTTCGTTGAATGGGTTGGGAGGGGGTTCCCCCCTGGGATATTATGATGTCCATCGTCACACAAGTCAGGAGCTAGGAAATTTCTCTAATCTTCAACAAGACTCTTTTTCCTCTCTCTTCTCTTCTCTCTCGTCACCCAAGCTCCGTTCCCATTTCCCATCCCGTCTTTCCGAGATTGTTGGGCGCCAGGGTCCTAGGTAAAGGGAAAAAAAAGATTCTGCTGGCCCAATGGATGAATGGATGGGTGGATGAATGGTCCGCCGTGTCGTGTCGCGTCGCGCCTGTCGTCTCTGTCACGGTTTCATCCAGGACCCTTTTTTTTCGTTCCAAGGTTTCCAACAAGGCATTGCTTGCGCACGTGGGTCGAGAACGCCATTTGGGGCTGTCGCAGCGCAGCGCAGCGCAGCGCAAAGCCGCATTCGACACCTAGTCACCTATGCAGCAGCAGCAATAGCAGCAGCAACGCTTGCCGCCCCACGTTTCCGCCTTGCAAACGCCCTGCGGTACGCCGCACCCGCCCCTCGGTTGAATGCTGCCCATCGTCATACAAGCTGCCGCCCAGCCAGCCAGGTTGCCAGGTTGCCAGGTTTCCGAGCACGCCACGCCAGTTTGTTGACCCTTTTCTGCGCGGCGCGGGAGGAGCGAATGGATACGATACGGTACGGTACGGGGTGCCATACTCCTCCCCCCCTTCCCTTCCCTTCCCTTCCCTTCCAAAGCATCCCGTCCGCCCGTATTCAGCCCCAGCCCCAGCCCACGCGCCATGAGGGACACGAGCTTCGCCACACCGGCTTCCCTGCTCTTTTTTTTTTTCCTTCTTCTCTCCTTCCGTTTCCGTTCTATCGAGGGAGGGAGATGGGGGGGGGGGCTGCGCGCCAGAGCTGGGGTGCGTTGGGTCGGGGCGCGGCTGTGCGGTGCGGTGCGGTGTGGGCTTGAGTCAGGCGGGCACGTGGGGAGGGAGGGGGTGTGTGTCTGGCTAGAGTGCGGGAGGAGGAGGGCGGACGTAGGGTCTTGCGTGTTTGCGGCGGGTGCCGTGCATGATGAGTCTTGCCATGCTCTTTTCCCCCTTGGCTTGGCGCGCGGGAGGGGGTGGAGTGGACGCGGGTGCGTGGTCCGCGGCGTAATAAAAAAAAGGTTTAGGGTGATTGTGATTACTGTGGTGGTGGTTCGTGCTAACTAGCTAGCTAATTCGAAGAGTGATTTGGGATAGGTAGTGGTGGCGGTGGTACATGCACTGCGTCGTGCGCCTTGGGGTGGTGTGGTGTGGTGTGGTGGTTGCGAACAGGTGCGGCGATCGATACAGGGGGTGGATGGACGGAGGGAACTAAACGGCAAAAAGCAAAAGCAAAAAAAAGACTTATTCCGATACCGAGGTTTGAACTCGGGTCTCCTGGGGCCTTTTACGGTAGGGGGGGGTGAAAGCCAGACATCCTAACCACTGGACTATATCGGATTTGTGGTATTGTACCGTCTAGGCCATGGAGAAGATATATGTACAAAAACACCAAATATACAAGACTTTGAAGGAATAATCGCAAGGAAACAATTGAGATATGTGCGCTCGTTTGGTGGGAGTGAGTGTCCGTTTGCTCGAGGCATAGGCACGAGGCGGCGAAGGTTGAGTCACAAAGAAGCTTCAAAGGGTACATACCGAATGGATTGCGACAAGAACTCGGGGTAATGGATCATGGGACGGATAGAAGTTGAGATGGATATCAAGTTTGGCGTCTGCTTGGGTGTTGGAGTAAGATCCTTTTTGCAATGTTACTAATACTACATACAATTGCATATTTACAGACCGGGTATGGGGACAAGTCCGCTACAGTATAGAGTTCCGGGGGCACCACGATGATGGCACAGAAATACACCTGACTTGAACTCAATTGTCTCCCAGCGTTCTGCGGACTACGTCATTTCGAAGTCAGAGCCGGGAATTGACATGCCTAGAGAAACCCATTCCTTCGCATAAGAACCGCTCGAATCGGATATCTAGGAGCTGACGGCTCATGCACCTTCTATTTGTGACCTAGCATCCGCGGCGATTTCGCAAATGGAAGCTCGCGGAAGCCAACATCGACCCTCCCGAAGAAATCCAAAGCGCCAGAGAGAACGAAAGCGAAAGAGAACATGTGTTGAATCTCTGGGCAGATGTTGGCACAAGGTCATCCGCTCCCTTCCGAGTACTTGGTTCCGTACGAGCGGACCGCGAGGTGGTTGACTCAGGCATCCCTGCGCGTTCTAGAACAATGCATGTTGCGGGATGGGCCTGGAAGGGTTCGGAGCCGACAGCCTGGGATAGATGGGGAACTCTCGATAAGCGAGGTAGATGGAGTGATGGGAGGACGCTTGAACCGCTTTGTATCCATTGTCCGACGATATCCATTGTCCAATGACTTTTGCGGCGCGGGGTTGCTGGGTCGGTGACGCTAGGAAGGCCGGTTTTGCAGAGTGGCAACGGTGGTGTTTTTCGGTAAACAGGAAGAAGACGTTTGGCAATTCGATATTCCCCATTGAAACAAGTTTTCCGATATGAAGATATTGATGTTCGATCGATTCTCTCACGGTATGACTTTCAAATTTGGACGAGCGCTGTTTGGCATTAAGTCTAGCCAGACAGCGCATTTTATATACCCACTACTCAAACACCATATTTTGTGCCTGAATTGTTCGATTCGAGTAGATCCGCTAAGCTTAGTAGTTTGTTCCATGAAGGGATGTGCTACCTGGCCTCTAATTGTTCAAAGTACTACTCAATCCCCCGATAGCCCATCTCCTATCACACTCCAAGACTTTCAATGCTTCTCACTCATGTCTCACATGATCCATTTTCTACAATAAAAGACGACGTCTTCAACGAGACGAATAGTTAGTGGTCATGTTGTCTGTTCATGGTTTTATACTTGCGACTCTGCAAGACTTAACACTGCCACAACTCCAGACGAATTGATCTCTAGGCAGTAGGCTCTGTGGCATTAGGCATCTGCAACTGCACCTTTGTATTTAACTTAATTCTAAAACTCAAGTGCATTAAAAAAGCGGCTCAACTAAAAGTTTGAAAATAGTCCTTTTCGTAGTGCTTTAGTTAATCGAAAACACTTAGATTTAGATGGGGAATACTTTCCAAATAGATGCTTATCAGTAAGCATAAAAGTAGTTTTTGTGCAAAAATCTAGTTTTAGCATGTGATTTCGTTTATCTCAGCTATGCCACCCTCGTATCATAGGAATAATGGACCCAATTGAGTTATATCTTGCCTCCTAACATGCCCGCATTTTAAGACATAATTCGCCTATAGCCGTTCTCGATTCCATTTGTACACTAGATCTATTTCCATTAAAAGAATATTTCAAGAAATTGCTTCTTCAATATTCAGTACAGTTGTTTACCTATGTTTTTCCAGTATTGCAGCCATACTCGACTTGCTATCGCCAATATGCGGCGAAGCAGAAAGTAAATGGAATACAGAATGGCATGACAGGGGGACCGAAAAAAGAACAAAACAACCAGCATTCTCTATTCATAAAAGGAAATGAATATAAGGAGCAGAATATCAATAGAATTGTTCGTACAAGTCTTTGACAACTCATGTTCCCAGGCAAGATCTCAAACTATTGATAGAGACATATGTAATTTGATATCTGGAATGTATAAGATACGGACTCTTCGGAGTTATTCTGGTGACTTTGTGGCACTTTGATCTCCTAATCTAAGGGAACCAATCCAGTGTTTGGTATAACCATGGGATATCACCCCTCCGAGTGTTCGATTTTGATGTGGATGTCCCATGATATGAGACCAACGATAATATTGTGCATAGGTCATAGAAATCTAGGCGAAATATCAGAACACAGGGTTGGATATCTCCAAGGTCCTTTGAAATATTGCGTGCGTTAACCTATAATCTATCACACCAGTTCTCAGTCATGACGGTTCAGATAGCGGTACGCAATATACAGATGAACCAAGCGGAATACAACATGGTCACCCACTAGACAGAGAAGAAAGCTAGAAGCCTTCATGTCACATCACAAGACTGGGACACAGTAATGATTTTTGATCTTGTCTGAATTTTGGTTGCTATGCAGCGCATAAAACATCAGTCATAAAGACCGGAATGTATATACATCAGAAAAAAGGCGGACACCACTCTATAAACACCAATCCATCACCAATAATCTATCCCCAAAGAAATTTTGTCGAAGACAGGCTCACAATCATGCAAGTGTCAAACGCTTAACCGCGGAAAGCGCGGGGGTGGCGGCGGACCTTGGCGGAGCCGGAGGAGCTGCCGGCCTCCTGGCGGAGCCAAGCAATGAAGGTGTCAAGGGTGAACTCCTCGGGGAGGGCGCCGGAGCCAGTGTTGCCGGTGGCAGCGGGGGCGGAGGCGGAAGAGGTAGCGGCGGGGGCAACATCAGCAGCGGCGTTCTGGACAGCGGGAGAAGTAGCAGCGGGGGCGGAGCCAGTGCTGTTGCCGGCGCCAGAGCCGGAGCCGGAGCCGGAGCCAGCACCGTCGAAGAGAGCGGGACCGGGGATCTGGTAGCCGCTCAGGTCACCACCGTAGACGCTGAACTGGATGCCAGGGTCGGTCTCGGTGTAGAACTTGTCGGCGGTCACGCCAGCAGGGGTCTCGGAGCCTCCGCCAGTGACCTCAATGTTGAGGCACTGGGGGTAGTTCTGGGCACCGCCAACATCTCCAGCGGAGTGGAGAGCGATGATTTCGTGGCGGAGGACGTACTGTCCATCGGCGATGGAGGTGGGGATGGTAACCGTCCAGGTGTTGTTGTTGGCAATGAGCTTGGTGGCAGCCCACTCGGATCCATCGTATCCAGCCTCGTCGATCTTGAAGAAGTTCAAGCTGGCAGCCTCGGTGGTGGTGGCATCGTCGACCTTGGCAAGGTAGTCGATGACGGGACCGACGTGGGAGTCGGGCCAGGTGGTCCACTGGAGGTCGATGGTTCCACCGGCCTTGACCTGAGCAACCTTCTTGCCAGCGGTGGCGTCCTTGTGGCAGGCAATCTTGGCGACATCGCCGTACATGGAAGGGTCAACGAAGCCGTTGTCCAGACCCTGGGGGTTGCTCCATCCAATGACCTCGGGGGCGGGGGTCTGATACTGGAATGAGGGGTCGTAGCCCTGGTAGTACTGGCCGTCGACAACGGCACCGGAAACGTGACCGTGAGCCTTGACGGTGGCGGCAAGGGCTCCGACGAGAGCGGCGGCTTGGACCTTGTAAGACATGGTTGAAGATGGGGTGGTGTTGGAAAAGTGTCGGGATGAGAGAATGGCGTTCAAACTTCGAGATCAACGAAGAGTTTTGCAAAAGTAACCAGCTTCAATCGATGAAGAGGATAAAAGAATGTGGATAAAGAACGAAGGTATTGAAGGAGGAAAGAGTGAATGAATGCGCTGTGAGCTGAGGAGTACATTGTGGTTCAACAGCCTACCTTATATACTACTATTGCCTACCCCTCCGCAACACACATGCAGCCCTCCTGAGTACTCCACTGCGGTTCAAGACGCTAAGTCGTTTGGCCGAGATGTCGACCTTGTTTCCTAGTCAAGCAAGGCCGCCTTCCGACAGAGTCAGGAAGTGGGCGCCTGGATCCCATGGCTGATGCAGCGAAGAGACCAAAATGGACATTGGTCCGCACTGTAGCGCCCTACGCTACCACATTCGGCCCCGTCGCCTAGACAGACAGAACATGGCTGACGTAGCAAAATGGGACCAGCTCTCCCGCCACTGGCTTGTCAGCATCAAATCCCACTATCGCGCAAACATGTAGTATTGAAACTGGGGGTGGGAAAGTGCTAGAACGACGGGTATGGCGCCACAAGGCCACTGATATTATGTGACCCACCTTCCGAAGCATGGTGAAACGGGTAGAGTGTGAAGCGAGCAAACGAAATAACGGTGGCCAGTCCCACCTCAGCGGCTCGGGTACTATTGATCGAAGTAGATGAATTATTGACAAGGAACCGAAGCTTATCCGCATTAACCGTAGATTCTGCAACCGAATGTTTGGTTTTTGTTAGAGGAGACGCCGACGGTGACGCGTGCGTATTTCGCCGTGTTTTGTTTTCGCTAACCGATTTCGGTATGGTGCAGATGTTTCAGTTCACCTCACTCCAAAACTTTCTGACAGCTCGCACGAGGAGCTGTAGTGCACATTGCGCCTTGAGGTTTCTCAGAGAATACTGCGTCCGCGGTGGCGGCGCACTGATTTGCCTCCGTCCCGTTACGTGCATAGTGCCCGAAGCCACCCACCTCCTGAATGCTTGTTTTTAAAATGCCCTGTGGCGATCTATTGACCGCTCACATTGAGGCATGGATGTTTGCCGTTAACCGCGGCTTGGCGAAGTAAATGCTCCGTGAAACAAGACCAAGTGTGCCACATGAAGACTTCATCTCCACTGTGCCCTCCATATCTCCGCCGCTACGTAATGCCGGCCAAAGTTTCCGAAAGCTTCAATTGACGTGTTTGACAGGCACTTGTGGGGGGAGAAACATTCAAGTCGAAACAGCTGAGGCTGTGCGTTATTAAAAACGCCGGTTCACTCAAAGCCGTTCCCTTTTGGGGAGTCCATGACTTGGAAGAACCCTTCTTCTGGCTCGCTTGGTCTCCACAAGAGGCATCATGACTTTTGCTTTTCCTGTGCCTGACTTGGGTCGTGAGGCTGAGTTGCACGAATGGAGCTCTTGTGGGCATCATCTCAAGCCAATCTGTGGTCCGGCCACAGAAGCCTCGGCCCGCCGCGTGGAGATGGCATTGTCACTCGTTGATTCGGATGGACTGTCGGCAGCTTTCAACTTGGCGAAACGCCCCTTAACGCCGATATGATATCGTTCCTGGTCAAATTATTCATCCTAGTCTTCCTCGACTCAGTGCTGGTGGTGCAACCTCGGACAGCTGGTAAACCACCATTGTTCTGCGTGTTTAGGTATACGTCGTATCAGGAACGAAATCATACTAACACGCTCGTATATTGAGTCCTAATGAATCAAGCCCGAATTCTCAATCCATATCGCCGCTCGGCGTATCTAGTCTACTGAATGATATCGAAACTTGCGCCATGCTAGTCATGCCTTCAGCTAATCCACCATTGTCTTCACCGAGCCCCTTTTCTGGCACGTATCACTGATCAAACTCGGAGCACGATGGACCTGCTCACAAGTTCAGTTCGAAGATATCAGCCAGCCAGCGGTGAAATGGCACAAACCGATGAGCCAAAAAGCAGAGAGTACGGGAGTGGTCGGATGGCCAGGGAATAATTAGGGCGTGTTTGGTCTAGAAGTCCCCTGCCTTGGGGCTTCATCTGCCTGTCGCAACTTGGCCATCTCGTCTGCAAACTCACATCCTTCCATGTCTTTCTCCATATCCTGCAGGAAAAAGGCCCGCCGGATTTTCCAATAATTGCACCGTCTTGGTATCTTCATTGGGAAGAATTCTGACTCAACCTCTTTCAGATCCTCGCTCTTCTCGGCCGTAGAATTTGTCCGCTCTTCCGAATGCCGCCTGAGAAGTTCCTGAATCGGAAGCCAATATACATTGATGGCATAGCTCGCGAACCAGTCAAGCTCGTCCTCGGAACAGGCTCGGCCGAAGAACTCTCTCTTCTCCATGCAGAGGCTGAGCTCGCAGTGGAAACAGTCGACCCAAAACCGGAAGGAGTTCATATTAGTGGATGTTGGGCCGAATATGTTGATGGTGGAAACAACCCATTTCTCGATCAAGGACAGTATGGCTTTTGTGATTTTACTGTACTTTCTCATTGGAATGCCACCGAGTGTCTTGGGGCGAGGTGGGATGCGGCGCTCTGCATATTCTGCTGTGCTACTGGAAAGAACCTCTCTAATATCCTCGAAATCCATCTTTGGCACGCCTTCAAGCGTGAATAAGCTATAAGGTGTCAGATTCGTCAGTATGGTTGTGATATTCTGCCGTTGGCGAGCACTGAATGCAGGTAGTTCGTTGCTGAAACGGTGATTCAAACACTGGGCTAGATGCCTCCATCAGGTGGAATTCTGGTGAATACATGTCCATTGATTAATCTTTGCAAAAAGCTTTGTGAAAGGCCAAGGTGAATCCTATTCGTTCGCAATGGGTTAGACTGTTGATATGTGAAAAGAGATCTGCTTTCACCATTATACGTGCTCAGATGTACTAGTCTCAATATATCGTGCGATATTACTGTATCGCCCAGTATTTATACTAGTCTCAGATAACCCCTCACGCCAGAAGTAGGAGGGTTGCTCAACCTTGGTACAACTTCGCTGGATCATTTAGCCGACCAAGTATTTCTCGAGCATCCTTCCGAGGTACTTCCATGAGCCAGCAAGTTGTCGCAGTAGTTTTCAATTCTGTTCTAGCGGATTTAGAACGATCTTATCTATTGATGGGCTGTGTTGGTCAGCAAGTATTGGCGCTAGTTCTCAATTTGGTCATAAGGTGGGTAGAATATTAACTCTAGGATTACCCGGATTAGCCGAGGCCCCCTACAGCGTTTTGTGTGTATATATGTGAGCCCCCGCGCTATTTGTGTCCCCGGACATTGTTAGGGGCAGCCATTGTGTGTCTGTTTTGCGATTTTGGACCCCAGTCCGCGTGTGTTTTTTGTTCATTCAATTTGAATATTAACTCTAGCTTAGAAAATATAAAAGACGCTTTTATTTATATTCTGAATAGCTAACACACGTAATTTTTCCCCAGCTTCTTATATTTGTTGTAGAAGCACTGTAGTGACTAACAAGACTCTACTTGTCGCCTTCCTGCTCAACCACAGCGCAAACCCTAATCTCAATCTCCGCGGTGAAGAATTCACAGCGCTTGAAATGGCTCCAAAATTCAATGCTGCTGTAGAAATTACTTCGTTGCTCTTGCAAAATGGCGTTGTTGTCCATGGTCGCAGCGCGATGCTGCATGCGGCGTAGAATAACCGGGTGGATATCATGGAAGTACTTCATGACGCTGGGCTCGTTGACAGAATGACGCACAACAGTGACATCTTCGAGGACCGGCGAAATGAAGCCGATTGGGGTACACCGCTTCGTGGGGTTGTTGAGCATGGGCATGCTGAGGTTGTAGCGTGGCTTGTTAAGAAGGGAGTTGAGGACGATGGGGCACTTTTATGATTAGGAGACTTGCATTCAGGGGTATTTCTTCGATTGCAGATATATTGGCAGAATGCAAGAGTATCAAAGTGAGATACAAGACTGTATAGCCTACACCATTGCATGAAGATTATATCAAGTGTATCCTATTTCAAACCAACGCGATTCAAATGTCGACAAAAGACACACATATACACCCACGCAAACCCTCACTCCCACGCCCTCAAGATCTCCCTTACATCCCCCATCTCCTTTTTAATCAAGTCTACATGCCGCTGGCTCCTCGGCGTGAACTTAACCTTGAACGGTGCAGGCCCACAAACCATCTTGTCTTCATACGCGTCCAGATCAATATCAATCTTTTCTCCCGTAGCATCAACCGCATGCTCGAGTCGGAACGCCCAAAGAATCCGTGCAACCTGGCGCCACTGCGTACGCTCAGCGAGCTGGATCCCGGCGCAGATACGGCGGCCAGCGCCGTAATTGTAGTGGTCGCGGTTTTCAAAGTCTTTAGTTCCAGCATAGTCCCAGGCGAGCTGGGTGTGGTTAAGATAGCGGTCTGGGTTGTAGGTACCTGCATCTTCGTATTTGGAATGGTGGAGGGCCCAATGGGGAATTATGATGGTTGCATCTTTGGGCTGGAGTTGCGGGTTAGTTGTGAAGTTTGGGTGTGTGGAAGATGGAGTTACGACTTACGATGAGCATGCCGTTGTACCAGTTATCTTGTGTACAGCGGTGGGGGATACCAGTGGGAACTCTTTGCAGGAATGATGTTAGAGGCGGCAAAGGATAGGTAGACGAACAAGAAAAAGGTCTCTGGGGAGCTGGGAATGGCTGGCTTACACTGGGCGGATGCGCTGGCTTTCCTTGACAATACAATTGATATACGGCATGTCCTTGAAGTCTGAAAAACAAGGAAGCCTCTCCACACCACAAACCGCGTCGATCTCTCTCTGCGCCTTGTCCTGCACCGCCGGGTGCGTGGCCAGAAACATAATGTTTGTTTTCGTGGACAAGGCACTCGTCTCAGCAGCCGCCTGCATCACAGCACCGAGATAATTTGCGAGCATTGTGCCTTGGAACGCAGGATCAAGTTCCTTCTCAGTGCTAAGCAGCTCGTCTATGAGCGATTCCCGCTTGTCGCCCTGACTGCGGCGCAGTTCGACGCGCTGTTGGGCCTCGGTCCATATCCTTGTGGGAATTTCGAATCCCTCTTGCGCGCGGACATAAGAAGGGTCCCATCGACGTGGGATCAGTTTGAAGATGGGGAATTCCTCGGCTGGCAGGTGGGAACCAGGGCTTATGGCGTGCATGATCTAGTGTTACCACGGTCAGCTTTCTCAATCCAGAATACAAGAGAGTGGGGTTGCTTTATCGTACTGCCTCCATAGCTTCATAGACGCCCTAAAATGTGTCAGAAATGATTGATACAAAGAGACTTTTGGAAGATGGGCTTACTCTCGCCCAAAAGTCATCATTAGACTTGGCACGCTGCCCATACAGCACAATCGCGGTAAACGAAGCAGTCGATCGCTCGATATGCTTGATGAAGTCCTCGGGACTGACAAGCAGGTCGTGAAGTAATGTAGTGATCCTGCCTTTTGGTCAGTATAACTGTAGGTATCATGGCTGTGCTGCTCAGCTCTCAGCAGTTCTGCAACGAACATTACACTTACTCTGCATTTGAAACCTTGTCCAAGTCCCCATCCAGTTTCTCAGGCGCTAAATAGCGCACTGCAATTTTCCGCTGCATTCTCCAAACAGGAGTCGGGTCCATAAAGGCGAAGTTCTCCCTCATCGCAAGGCGAAACCGTTTGTCTATTGGCCTTGAGGAGTACAGGGCGCTCCGTTGATCGACGAGCTCGTAGACGGAACGTTTACTATTCAACACGATCATGGTACCTTTTCCGATCTTGAGCGAAAAGACGTCGCCGTATTGTATGCTCCATTGTTTGAATCTAGCAACGCGCCAGTTAGTCATTGTTGTTGGCAGCAGCCAGCAGAGAAGGAAAGGAGTGGGTTGTTACTTGCTTCTTGAAAAGTTTTGGATCGACGGTGAGGTGCGCATTTCCAATGATCGGCCATGTCGGTGGGCCTGGGGGAAGATGCTTCTCGCGATGGCCGAAGCGCAATAGTTTGACGACGGCGTAGAGGAAACCCAGCGCCGAGCATACCCAGAAATATGGGAACGGATCTGTTCGAACAATCATTGTGCACGATGGTGTTCCACTGTTCTTGGTAGTTACCGCCTGTGTTGTACACAGAAAGCAAAAAAAAAAAGAGTATGGCGACTGTTTTCCAGGCTATTCGGAGACAGGGGCTATATGTATGTCATCCAATTACAGTCGTGATTACCCTGCATACAGTATGCCAATGATTACACTGCATACAGTATGTCGACTATTACCCTGCATACAGTATGTAAATGATTACCCTGCATACAGTATGTGAATTATTACTAATTTATACAGGGTACACGCATATAAGTCCTAGCACACTACTAGTATACAGAATAATACTGAAGTTGGAGTCTATGAAGCAACGCAATGTGGAGCTCCATTTGAAATGGAGAGAGTCTGGACTCCAAGTGGTGGAATGAGACCCAGCTTGGTTACTATGTATCCCCCCAATGGTGGGACAATTTATCGCGCTGCCATTTTTGTGGACAGAAAGGACTCAGTCAAGTGCACAACAAGGATTTATGGAGCTATGCGATGCCAGGTAATTATTTCCACGTAAATTTTATCAGGTTGTTGGATGAAATAAAAGACTACGTGTGATTTCTCATTCCCCAGTACAATACAGCCAGTGTCACCAGTCCCGCACATGTCACCAAGAATATATATCCAAAGATAATGTCAAACTCCTGAAAAGCTAGCGATAGACCTAAAGAAATCGGGATAGTTAAGCCTCATTTAGGGGAGCTAAGACCTACGCCCAGCTGTAACAACCTAGTGTTCATGAGGCGTCTTTTTCCCCGCGTGGTAGTTTGCTAACGACTTTTTCGCACAAAGCGAGGAGTGAGCTCGCATTAGTGATATCCAGCGTGCTGAGCTCTGCCCCAAGTCGCTGTCTTACCCAGCCTCGCAATTCAACAGCCGACAGAGAATCGAGGCCATACGCTAGCAAGGGCTTGCCCTCTTCAACCTCTGTCTCCAGGCGCAGCAGCGTAGCTATTTGTGGCTGGAGAGCTTGCAATGCAGTCTTCACGAGCTCAGAGTCAGAACTCCCAGATGCATGCTGGACTTTGAAGGCCCTGACAGCTTGGTCGACGACGCTATCGCTCGAGGCGAGGTTGCTATTATCGTCGCCATTTTCTGCGTCGCCGCTAGCATTGGGGTTGAAGAGGTAGTCGAAGCGAGGGTTATCTGAAAGCGCTGCTCCTGAAGGTAATGGGTAGGCCAAACCAGAGATGAGTTGGGAGGCGCTCGCTGCGCTAATGGGGCTCCTCGGGTCGTCCTGCTGCAGAATAGAGTAGCTCAGGATCTGGCGCAGCATTCTTTCATTGATGGGAGGCCACTCGCGTTCATCGAAGCGGGCCGCGAGCGCGTCGCCATCTTCCATTTCAGCAATAAAGCCAACCTCCTCAATTACACCGAGATTGATAGAGTTGGCATGGAGGCCCTGGGTCTGGCGATATTTCGCGAACGCGTCGAGAAAGGCGTTTGCGGCGGCATAGTTAGCTTGTCCCTTCATACCCACGACACCCGAGACACTAGATAGCATGCTGAAGAAGTCGAGTGGCAGCTTTTGCTCTTGTTGAGCCGCCACATGGATGTTCCAGGTTCCCTTCACCTTGGCGTGGATCGCTGTGTGGTAGTCATCGTGCGTCATAAGTTCGTACGGTTTGTCCTAGTTGTTCTTAATATGTGAAGGATAACCAAAAAGGCAAACTTACCCGTGTGACCATCGCACCTTGAATCACGCCGTCGATATGGTGGCGGCTAGACCGAAAAACGCTACGAACAAAATCCAGATCACCCACGTCGCCTTTGGCCTCGGTCACTTCGCACCCGTATGAAGCGCAATGGTTGACAATCCTTGCCGACGTAGCATCACCCATGCCACTTCTGCTCATCGAAATAAGATGGCGCGCTCCATGACGTGCCAGATGAATAGCAAGGCTCCCGCAAGCACCCTTGAATCCACCGACAAGCAGGTAGGCGGCATCTTGTTTTAGTTGAAGCTCACGGACAGCCGGTCGAATGGGCAACTGAACATCTTCGAGCCCGTTAGAAATGACAATCTTGCCCATGTGCTTGCCACTGCGCATCACAGAGAGAGCTGAGATGACTTGGTCGAACCCATAAGTTGTCACAGGGCGAATAGGTCCGATATGGCCCCCATTGACGAGGTCGAAGACTTCTGCAAGCAGCCTGATACGTGAAGGTATGGGTCAGTGAACAGCATAAAGAAAAGGTCACCACAAGGCAATACTCACTTTCCAATCAGAGAATCGCTTATGTCAGGAGCGTAAGACAAGTCAACTGCCCGGAAGGAACAATTGCGATTGAAAGGTTCCATGGCCAAGGTGTTACGGTCGACGATGTCGCGCTTTCCAATCTCCACCATCGTGCCTCCATCTGCAGTGAGTCTCCACGATTCGTCAAGGAGTTCGCCAACTAGGGAATTGAGGATCACGTCCACACCACGACCGTTAGTTGCGCGCCGGATACCGTCCGCAAATGAAGTGTCGCGCGAGGAGAAGATGCGTTCCGGTGGTATACCGAATTGTGAAGTGAGGAGCTCGCGCTTCTCATCAGTGCCCACGGTAACAAAAATCTGTTTCAAGGTGAGTACAATACGGAGGAGGAAAAAAGATACTTACGTCTGCTTCGATATACTGGGACAGTTGAATAGCAGCAATCCCTACGCCGCCTGCAGCCGAGTGGATCAGAATGGACTGTGAAGTAATTAGCACTAGGAATTTTTTGCAGGCAGGTAAGTAATTTTTACCTGACCCTTGCGCAAATGAGCAAGGTGGAGTAATGAATATACCACTGTGGCATAGGCTACAGGAATCGTGGCCGCGTCCTCAAAGCTCATCGGGTCGGGAATAATATGAACGCGGTCGGCTGCACACTGGACTCGATTGGCATAACTGCCGTTGGTGTGCGCCACGACACGGTCGCCTGGACGGAAGCGTGAAGCGGTAGCAGCACCAACGCGTCTGATGGTACCGGCACATTCGAAGCCCATCATGTACTCGTTCTCAGGCACAATTCCCATGGCTGTGGCTACATCTTTGAAGTTCGCACCCACCGCCATAACGTCGATCTCGACGCTGGAGATACCTAGAGGAGCATCACTCAATTCGCTCCACACCAGGCGCTGGAGTGAGCCGACTTGTTCGGCACGTAGCCGCACAAGAGTGTTGGTGGCGTGGAAATCTTTGGTGACCGGATCTAGACCGTCGCTTGCCGATGCCGCCTGGAAGCCATTGAGTTCATCGTCGACCAGCAGACGCGACACAAGGATCACACCGTCTCGCTCGGCGTATTCGTAGTCGGCTGCTGTTTCCTGGCTGGTGCGTGAAACATGCAACACGCGTTCAATAGCCCAATAGGCAGCTGGACTGGCAGCGCTCTGCACATCAAGTGTCGTCAGAGATGCTCCCATGTCTTCTCGGCGGAACGTGCGGAATAGGCCGTGGACCAGGGCACGGTCAGGATCAGTGACACGCTCTGCTGTTTGTCCGCCTTTGGTAACCCAGACGACGGGCTTCCCAGATGAGGACATTTGCTTCAGAGCTTCCCATTGTATCTCACTGATGTCCGCTAGTACGGGCGTGGCCATTTCATCTACAACCAAAACCGCCGTTGCCGCAGCTATGGCCTGCGGTAACTGGGAAAGCTTATGTATTGAGGCTTCTTTGACTTCCCAGCCTGCCGCTACCAGCACAGCTCGTAATCCAGGCGCAAGAAGTTGTGCCATTTCTTTGAATTGGAGAACTAAGAGAGTTTCTCCCGTGCGAGCCGGAGTGAGATTGGCCTTGGCCGAGAGCCATGCTGTTGGTGTACTGGGGATTGCTATTTCAGGACTAGGTAGGTCATTGATTTGAAGTGAAGACACATGCACTAAAGATCCAGAACCGGAGCCTTCGGATGAGGGTGTTTGAATTCCGCTCCCCTCTCTCTCACTCTTCACTGCATCTTCTTCAGAGCCTGAGACACGTAGCAGAAACCCGCCAGGCTTGAGCAGCGCCCTGACCTTGTCAAAAATGGAGTCGTCTCTCTGAAGTGGACCATTAACGATTGCTAGATCGTACGTCGGCCCAGTAGTGGGTAGACCGAGGGAGTCTTGGTTGGCATGGAGCAAGTGGTAGCCAGTCCTTCCCCCGTGTGAACTCTCGACTGAAACCAACGTCTGCGCCCCAGGAGTAGCGAAGTCATAACGTGCGCATGCAACCCGAGCAGCCCCTGAGCTTCTGCCACCGTGTAGCCAAAGCGGCTCAGTTGCACTTGCATCATCGACCGCAATCTCCAATACGCTGAGCCGTGGAGTCTTGTGCGCTACCAGGTCGACAATGTCATCGAGCTTGTTCTGTGCCATGTACAACACTTGGTCCTGCGTCAGGAGTGATACATCAGGCTTCCAGTGGAGCGCCTGGAATATCTGATTGTCCGGTTTTTGCTGCACATCGAGCCGATTGTTGGCCAACCCGCGCACGCGCACATAGAGCTCACCACTCTCGACGTTACGTACAGTAATGCTAGCGGTCCATGTCTGATGTTTCTCCTTGCGGCCCCGGCCAGACCATGTCGCCTCAGCTGCTGCGATTCCATCCTGGAGCTGTTGCGGCATCTTGTTGATAACCATGTCGTCAATCTGCGCCGGCACAAGGACGTCGCGCAGTGCACTACGCTCCCCACCAACAACTGCCGGTATCGAACTTTGGAAGCAGGCGTCAAGGGCAGCAGGGTGGATAGGATAGTATGATTGGGGGTCCCACCGCGACGGCGGCGGCGTAAGGGACAAGGTGGCACGGCAATCGTTGCGCCCGCTGATAGCTTCCAAACGCTGGATCTTCTGAAACGCTGGGCCAAAGTGGGTTCCAATATCATCTTGCCTCTTGTACCATAAGCCTACTGGCTGGTCATGTTGTAACGGCGCACAAGCCGCTTTTCGCAATGCCTCGTCGTCATCCAGAGGCTCCTGTACGCGTATGAGACCCCAGCAGTGTTCGTAGACAACACCTTCGCCCGGCGTTGTTCGTACACGGAACTCGTGCCAGTCTTTGCTTCCAGGCACGGCGGTCAAAGACAACAGTATGGTCGTCGGTTTAGTCTCTTCAACCACAACGGCTCGATCAAACTTGATGTTACGGAAGCGGTACGCCAGGTCGTTTGCTCCTCTGACACCCTCCGTCTCGTCTGGGTGCAGAGCACAGTGCTTTTGGAACATGGCTTCGAGCGCCATGGCGGCAAACGCTGCCCCTGGGAGAAGAACGTCAGATCCTAGCTTGTGATCTCGCAGCCACGGTATATCAGCCAGACGCAGCTGCTTGCGCCAGGTCGGTGCTGTCCACGATGTTCCCGTAATCTTACTACCGATCAGATCGTGACTGACGTAGCGCTTGTTTCGCCAGTCCACACTCGCTGCATTCTCATGCCAGTACTTGACCGTATGATTCCAGGGATAGCTTGGTAAATCAACTATGGTGCGCATCGCATTACTGTCGAGCCCATTCACCTTGCATATGTCTATGGGCGCTCCAGCAGCGAACAACCGGCCAGCTACATTCAGCAAAGCCTTGATTGACCCTGCACCACGCGCCCAAGAAGCCATATATGTAACGTCTGTGCCCTGGGAAAGTGACTTGTCCCTCAGAATCTGAGAAATGGGGCCAGCCAGCGCGCCTGAGGGACCAAGCTCAATGAGTATGTCGGGCTTTTGATCGGCTACAACTTGGGTGAGTGCTTCAGCGAAACGTACTGGTGACACCATGTTGGATTTCCAATAATTTGCATCTACCGGCATAGTTTTCTTAGATGCTGTAACAGAGGAAAACATGGTCACTCCGGAGTTATTGTTGTCGCTCGAAGGCTTGAACTCCTTGTCTGCGGCTAGGAGTTTGTCGTATTCATCGCCGATGATGCCCATGAGGGGAGAATGGTAGGCAAGATCTACTTGCAAGAGCCTAGCAAAATGTCCAGCATTTTTAAGATCTTTGGCTAGAGCTTCCAGCGTAGGTTTGTGTCCAGAGACGGTCACACTGCTTGGGCTGTTAAAGCACGCAATCCATACGTTTAACCCATCTGAAGTATATCTCTCTAGGAATGGGGTGGCGCTTTCAGGACCGAGTCCCACGGCAAGCATGCCGGTGTTCGGTTCGGCTTCATTCTTGCGGTTCACGGCGGCGCGGCCTCTATAGAAAGCGGCCTTGATAGCGCCAGCCCGGTTTAACCATCCAGCTGCATATGCAGCGGCGATTTCTCCTGACGAATGGCCCACGACGGCAGTCGGTTTTATGCCCCAGGATTCCAAGAGAGAAAAGAGACAGATTTGGAGCGCAGTAACCAATGGTTGTGAAAATTCTGGCTGGCGAAGATGGTCTGCTGTGCGCGCCTGGCAGAGCTCGGCTTCGAGCGTCCACGAGGGAGGGTTCGGCTGCGCCTGAAGAATCTGGTCAAGCTCCTGAAGTATCAAGCGTGCCAGTGGAAACAAGAGTATTTCTTTGCCCATTTGGGGCCATTGTGCGCCCTGGCCTGTGAATACAAAGCCGATTTTTGGCTCATGTGGCAACTTTTTAGCAACGGTGAAATCTCCATCGTCGAGGACGGCGTCTGCGTTTGTAGTCACAAAAGCTCGATGAAAAAAGCGGCTTCGACGCTCCGAAAGTGTATAGGCCAAATCTGGTAGAGGAGTTACTATTGCCGGATTGATCAAGTGGTTGCAAAGAGCGTTGATGCTGGCTTTGAGCGCAGTGGCATCGTTTGCTGACAACACGAGTACGCGCGGACGTTGATTTTCACTATCTTCTGTCAATGGCTCAAGCCCCCCTTGTCCCCCACTTAGGAGCCGGTACGAGTGAGTGTGAGTGCTGGCAGTACCCATGTTGTGTTGTTCAACGACAGCATGGGCGTTGGAGCCACCGAAGCCCGAGGAACTGACACTGGCCCTACGGACAGAGTAGCCTTTGTCTGGCCAGGCTGTGATTCTTCGTGAGGCCTTTACTTTGTTTCCTGCAAAGTCTATCTTCGGATTCGGGTTGATAAAGGTTGGATTGCCGGGAATCAGGCTCTTTTCCATGGAAAGGATGACTTTGATAAGACCTGAGAGACCAGCCGCAGGCTCCGCATGCCCTAGGTTGCTCTTGATAGAACCGATGATAAGTGGGTGAGCTGGATCGCGCGTACGAGCGAATACAGACCCTGCACCATTGACTTCTGCGGCATCGCCAGCAGGCGTTCCGGTTCCGTGACACTCTAGATAGGCCGTCTCATTGAAATCAGTTATACCCGCATTTGAATATGCGGCTCTGATAGCAGCAGCCTGCGCTACTGAATTAGGGGAGACTATGCCGCCTATGGTGCGTCCATTGCTGTTAGACGCCGTACCCCGTACAACTGCTCGAATCGGGTCGCGATCACGGATAGCATCAGACAGCCTCTTGACAATGACGCAATTCACCGCCTCAGCTTTGACATACCCATCAGCATCTGCGTCGAACGTATGGCAAAGCGCTGTGGGCGAGTGTGCCTGTCCCATACCACCCGTGTCCATGACATGTTCTGGGTTCAGAAACAGATTACTGGCAGCCACAATCGCCATATCTGCTTCTCGTAGTTGTAGAGAGCGGCAAGCGAGGTCCAGGCCCACTAGACTGCCAGAACAGGCAGTGTCGACAGTGACGCTGGGTCCCTTGATATTTAGGAAATAGCTGACTCGGTTCGCCAGCATTGCACGAGCTGTGCCAGCCACGTAGTTTGGCGGAGCATCTTCGCCATCCCTATTCAGCATAGCATGATAATCTGAGGACATAGAAGTAGATGTTAGCTATGATACTATGTTGCGGTACATGCGGAGTCAAGATACTACTGAGGAAACCACCAAGTCTTTACTTACCTGATGAATAAGACCCAACAAAGCAGGCCACGGGCGAACCGTCCAGCTTTTCCAGAGGAATGCCTGCGCTTTCCAATCCTTCATACACGACCTCAAGTATCTGCCGTTGGTTGGGATCGAGGCCAACAGCATCAGAGCCTGACGTTTCGAAAAAAGAGGCATCGAAATGTGCGAGGTCAATGTCATCCGAGAGGAACATTCCGCCCAGTGGACGCATTGTCCCTGGCTTGTGTGATCCATCGTAATGGCCGTCAATATTGAAACGCGACTTGGGAACTTGGTTGGGGGCGATTCCACCATCCTCAAGGAAGTCCCAAAGTTTCTGTGGGGAGTTGTTGCCACCAGGGAGACGGCAAGCAAACCCTACAATGGCCATAGGCTCTTGTTGAAAAATGGTTTTGGCCATTGTGGAAGTGATGTTGAAAAAAAAACTAGTAAAGTCTTAATCTGGTTCTATGTTACATGTGCACTTCTTGCTTGAATTTAAACAATACTCCTTTCCTGGGTGGACCATGGTCCTGCCATCATGAAATGATGGCATTTGCCTTTGGAAAGAGCTTGTGATTCAAACTGAGCATTCTTCAACGCATATTGATTACGCCCATCACCTTGATTACTTGTGGTAATCATCCATTACAATGCTGTGTTTATCAAGCTTATCATGCAATGTCATCAACGCTCCAGGGTGCCAAGAGTTGTTGCCCAAAACTATGCGACTCGGTCAGCGAACGATAGAGTATCGATTCTGAGACTAACTTATAAAGTCTAGGGGATTTGTTTCTCTGAAAATTGACTGCGAGTGCTCTATACGTCGACTCGAAAATTATTTTCCCACCTCACCATGTCTCCGGGTTCCCCTCATCGGGTCGTCGAGATCAAGACTCTCGATGGAACCGATATTTCAGGATGGCTTTACGAAGTTCCAGGGCCGGCACCGGCCATCATCATGTCTCATGGTGTATGTTATTCCATGCTTATCATTTTCTCTCTCGGTGAAAGCTACCCGATTGGGAGATAAGAGACTAAAAGCTTGGGTTCCAGTTCAACTGCGTCAAGGAAATGGCGTTGCCCGAAGTAGCCGAACTATTCCATAAGCTGGGCTACAATGTACTGTTGTATGATGCCCGTAGAGTGGGCAAAAGTGGCGGTCAGCCGCGTAACCTTATTGAACCGCTTTTGTTTGCGGAAGATTTATCCGGTGAGTGTTTGCCTGACCCGGGTTCATGGTTTAGGCGCTTACATTGTCTTCTCAGATGTGTACACCTATGTCACACGGCTTTCTTCTGTAGATTCGAAAAGCATAATTTTGTGGGGCCTATCATTTGGTTCTGTTGTCAGCGCGTGTTGTGCCGCGGTTGATCGTACGTATATCCCGGGTACATATTAGCATGATGGGATACCACGTTTCAAACTTGGAATCCCTTTTGAGACATCTCAGCTTGGATTTAGCTGACGTTTTACTGGCAATTCTAGATCGCTGTAAAGCTATCATCATGGTCTGCCCTCTGTTTAGCTACGTGCAGCCCGAGAGGGAAGAGCAGGCCTTTGCCCAATTGATCAAGGACCGCATCTCGCAGCTACGTGGCAACGAGCCATACTCTTTGCAGCCCTTTACCCCGGATGGTAACAATCCTATCGGCATGGCTGGAGCCGAAGGCCCTGGAGGTCTAGAAGCGTACAACTTCATGCAGCTTGCAGCCGAAAAAGGTGCTGAAGGTTTCCGTGACCGCATCGCACTGCAGACATACCAAAAGCTGGCAATGTTTCGCCCAAAAGAGTATCTCGAAATGATCCGTGCGCCAGTAATGACCGTTATCCCCGAACTAGACGACATTTCTTCCCCCCAAGAGCAAGCGGAAAGCGTTGCGCGGATTAAGGCTCCATCTAAAGTCTACTGGGCGAAGGGCAAGGGCCATCTGAATGTTGTGACCGGTGAAGAAATGCCACAGCTCGTGGAAGACATGGACAAGTTCATCAAGGATGTGCTCAATGGCGAGGGTCCATAACAAAGTTAGCTAGTAATTTAGTAAGCTTTTTATATTTTATTATGAACCAAGCTTTATTGAACAAGGCAAATGGTGTATTAGAGTAAAAGCTGATTTTACAAGCGACTGTATACGCCTTGCTTTAGCCTCTCTAGGGGAAAGTTGTCTGTCCACGAGAGCGATTCGCGGAGAAAGAAATGAAGAAGCACCGGTTACGGTCATTCAGCTTTCATGTAAACCTGGCATTGCATATGATGTAAGCAACTTCGTAAATCACGGTCTGATTAGGTACTGTTGTCTTATCTCTGTTTCGGCTTAATCGCCGTTCTTAACCTATAGTTGATAAGAGTACCGTTCTATTGAAGGTGGCCTAAGTTTAAGGTCGAATTGAAGGCTAAGCTGGCTGCAGGGAATAAGCTGACTGCCGCAACCCCAGACTCTTGGAGATTAATAACCGAGTTACAGGAATGTTCTTATCTCTGGGCACAATATAAATACGTAGGAACAGGATTTTAGGATCGCTCGACATCGTATATCGTGTTTTCAAGCCGGGTAGTGGCTCATGAGCTTTCGGTCCGTGATACCCCTTCATTTATACGTACCCCTTGCTAGTGTTGAATAAGCGCTAACGAAAACGTAGGTACAGGGAGAGATTGCGTGATGACTATGCGGCTCTATCTGTAAAATGCAGAACCACAGATGCGTAAAGATAGTCGTAGTCATAGCTACATTAAAGTCTGTACGGCAACTCATATTTATTACCGCGATTCTTAGACTTATGATACAATTCGCTGTATCCCGATCTCAGGTTCACTCTGCCAAGGAAAAATTAATAAACACGGCGTGGGGGGCAGCGCGTACGGGTATTTCCCATGTAGTTCGCGGGAGAGCGCCGGACCGGCCCATCTGGGCAACTCTATCTTGCGGGTCATACGGTGAGCGCGTGGACCCCAGTAGTGCGGCTGCATACGCCCAATGCACGAGCCTCGTAAGCCTTCTCTAACTGCACCGCATGCTTCGTCGTCGGTTTTCCCAACTTGTACGCATAGAGCGCGCTCGTATCCAAAGCGCTGATCTTGTCTAAACAGACTAGGCTTGCAGCAGCTTGACTTCTGAACTTCCCTATTTTAACACTGCCGATTATAGGCCACTCTAGATTTTTCAGGATGCTGGTTCCATCTGTTTCCAGTCATTTCGCATAATCAGTCTGTTTCAACATCGTGTGTCCAACTGACTGGTTCTGAATATATTCTCTTCTCGAGGAAAATAAGCCGGAATTTGGCTGGAAATGTAGATGGATTCCAACAACAAGAACATCCAACGTCGTCGGTATCAGAATCGCATGGCACAGCGCCGCTTCCGGAGTAGGTGCCGGAATCTGATCAAAGCGGGACGTGGCGGCAAACAGACTGACGGTGACATATAGGTAAGCAGAAATTTGCTAGTCAAACCGTGGAAGACGGATTGCCACCTATTCCAATGGCGTCGCATCATGGTCTTGTCGACATTGTCAGCCCATCCACAATCGAATACGATTCCAGTGGCTTGTTTTCTAGCGTCAGCCTGTCGGCACTAGAAGAAAGCCTCAATGCTTCGGGCTCGGGCGATCTGACGGTGGGAGACGGTCATTCACCTCTCGGATCCTACGGCAGCGGGATGGAAGCCGGAGACAGCTTCGTGTTTCCTTTGATTCAGAGCACTCAGGATGCAGTAGATGATTCTCGGCCAGCTATCGGATGGCTGGGTCCTATCCACATGGCAGTAAAGAAAGGCCACGACAAGATTTTGCGGCTTCTCATAGAAAAGAATCCGGACTGTAATGAAAAGGATAGCGACGGCACCACTCCACTCATGCTTGCTGTAGTTGGGGGCCACGAGGATGTCACGGACACGCTGCTCCGGCATGGTGCTCGCGTCGCCGAGGTAGACCGCCAACAGCGGTCGGCTCTGCATTGGGCTGTGATTTATCGCCGCGAGGCTGTGTTGAAGATACTGCTGCAACACTGCGTGGGCGACAACGCGACAACAATCAATGGCTATGATAATAGCGGACGGACGCCACTGCACACTGCAATCGATATGGAGTTCGTAACAGGCGTGGAGATCCTGCTGGCGCGTGGGGCTGACGCCTCTTGCAAGGCGCGGAAACTGTGAGCCTCGTGCACGTTGGATACTGTTGCCTCGTGCACGGGACGCTCAGATGACCACCCTCGAGCCTGCTTGCGCAATGCTCAAGGCGAGCTGAGAGGGTCGTATTTGGCACAGGGTAATCAAGGGACCTTGGTGAGATGAGACTGTCTCTTCCATGGTATGGTCGCTTAATGGAAGCCGCCTTACCTCAAGATCATAGATGTACCTGTTGGTGGCTTCCAAGGGGGTCCAATGTCTTAGGTGGATAGACCAGGTCTTCAAATTAGGGAGAAATCATGTATATAAACGTGTATCTCCCTACAGAGAGCCCGATAGAAGCCAGCCATGTTGTTCACGATACATTCCTTGGCAGCCGTTGCTGCTACAGTCATCTTACCACGCCTGGCTTCAGCGGCACCAGCATTGGTAGGAAACAATGGTACCTGTCGTGCCCTTCCAGGAGATGTATATTGGCCCCAGGAAAAAGAATGGGAAACACTCAATCGTACTGTTGGGGGCAGGCTAATCCGCGGTGTTCCTCTTGCCGAGGCGTCATGCTACTCGACAAATGTCAGCGCGAGGAGTGAAGGTTGTGTGACGGTCCAGAGGGAATGGGCAAACCTGGCACCATTGTATGCATGAATCTTGTTGCACCTTTTTATGAAAACAGACTGACTTCCGATGGATAGCATCGCGGATCCCGTCAACATCATGGCACCGTACCAGCACAACAATACATGCAGTCCGTTCCTAGCCGCCAATGCGAACGCAACATGCACATTGGGAAACATGGCAACTTACGCCATCAATGTGTCAGACGCGACATCGGCCGCAGCTGGTGTGAGGTTTGCCCATACGCATAATTTACGGCTGGTAGTCAAGAACACGGGTCACGACCACCTAGGGAGGGCATCTGGCCGAGGTGCGCTCGCGCTCTGGACACACAATCTCAAAGAAAAGACGCTGGTAGACTACCGTAGCAGCCTCTATACAGGACCAGCACTACGGCTCGGCGCCGGCGTGCAGGTCCGAGAGCTGAGCGAGTTCGCAGGGGCGAATGGACTGCGAGCTGTGGGTGGGAGTAAGTGACTCCTCCTCTTCGAGAATTGAATCAGGTATACTGAAACCGTTCAGGCTGCCCGACGGTTGGTGCTGCTGGTGGCTACACTCAAGGCGGAGGCCACGGTCCGCTGTCTTCAGCGTATGGACTGGGTGCTGACAACACACTGGAATTCGATGTGGTGACAATGGATGGCCAGCATCGAACCGTGTCGCCTGAACAAGACGCAGATCTATACTGGGCGCTGAGCGGCGGTGGTGCTGGCAACTGGGCAGTGGTCTTGTCCGTCACAGTTCGAGCACATCGGGACGGGCCGGTTGCAGGAGCACGTTTCTCTTTCTCTCGCGAACACGTGACGCCTCGAATATACTGGAGTGCCGTTGAGGCCTGGATGAAGCACGTCGCCAAGTTGAATGCGATCCCGGGATTCCGAAGCATGGTGCGCGTCACCCGCAGCGGCTTCTCGCTCGACATGGCCACGCTGCCGGATGCGAGTGTTGCCGACATGCACGCTGCGCTGGCACCCTTCCACAATACCCTTGCGCGCCTCAATATCTCCCTCAGTACGAACGAGACGGTTCAGCACCCCTCATACCTGGCCCACTATGATGACTACGGCTCCAACGATGGCGAAACAAGGAACATGACGATCGGCAACCGCCTGATTCCTCGCGACCTTGTCCGCGATGCTGAAAAACTCCCTCCCATCACCGAAGCTCTTCGCAGCATCGTCGACGAGAGCCCCGCGGGGGATCCCCTGCTCGTCTTGATGAGCAACAATGTCTCGCACATCCACAATGACAACGCCGTTAACCCTGCTTGGCGTAGCTCATTGTTCCTCATCAACATGGTCCTCATGAGCAGCGAACAAGCTCCCTGGTCCAAACTACAAGCCGACCTTGCCGAGATGAACAGCTGGCAGGACCGCCTACGCCTCGTCACTCCCGGCGGCGGCAGCTATGGTAGCGAGGCGACCCTTGACAACCAGCACTGGAAGAGTGAGTACTACGGCAGTGTCTATGACCGTCTGCTTCAGATCAAGCAACGATACGATCCCGACTTCGTCTTATGGAACCAACCTGCTGTAGGCAGTGATTTGTACAGGTTGCGTGACGATGGCCGTCTATGCACTGCTTGAGCGGAGTCGTCTAGCTTTGGATTTCCTATCTTGTTCGTCTGGCGTAATGAACGTTTACATTTGCTGTAATAGAACACAGAGGGAAATAAAACAGAATCTCTTTCACCACTCATGAAACCCTCCGGTAAACACTGCCAGCTTTCCACCATACTCTTTCTTGGAAGCCTTATCCAGAATACTCATCATGCCATCGCAGGATTCTTGAACCGAGGTAGGTGCATGCTCGCCTATTCCCACAGCCTGTGCCGCCGCGTCGCCCAAATCCGTTGACACATGTCCGGGGTCGATAGAAAAGCAGTTGAGCCAGTCATCTTCGGCATCGATGCGTCGGGTGTACCAATTAAGTACCGTCTTAGTGGGGGCGTAAGCAGCGTTGGGTATGGGGAGATGGTTCCTAGACGTTTACTCAGCAAAACATGCACTGGATCGAGTGCCTGAAGAATGTAGCGACACGGTTGAAGCTTTGGTAAATAAAAAGAGACACCCACGTCAAAAGTCCAGCCGACGATCCCATGATCATGAAGATGGGCTCCCGCGCAGCCTTCTTCAATAATCCCCGAGTAGCTTGATACAGCGCTATGGCACCATATACATTCGGCTGCATGTGGGCCTTGATGTCCTCTATTTTGACCTCTGCGACGGTGGGATATAGGTATGCCACGCCCGCATTTGCAATCACAATGTCAAGATGTGCAACCCCATGTTTTTGCTGCAATTCCGTAACAGCGTCATGTGCGTCCTTCTCAATGCTGGCGTCGAGTTTTACGACAATGAGTTGGGTGTCGGGACCTTTAGGTAGGCTGTGCAAGGCCTGAGCAGTTGGATGGTCTGGGTTACGCACAGCCGCAATGACGACATGCGACGGTTTCGCCAGATAACGTTCGACGAGACCAAGTCCGATGCCTCTGTTAGAACCTGTGATCAGGACTGTTGTTTTGGATGCCATGGCGTAGAGATAATCAAAGTAAGTTGGTGCTTTGAGTAGAACAACTACTCGGCTATATATCTAGCTTTTTTGCACACCCGCTGACAATTATCTTTGTGGCACAGTTGACTTCATAGCCAAGCTGCAACGCGGGATAATGATGAATTGGGCATGCAAGCCTTACTGTAACCGGCCACTATGATTCCCGCCGTTTCCTTCTGACACCTGGCTTACTAATTCCCTATCCCGACAGTTTGGGTCGATGCGAGCTGAGTGGCTGTGATTCATGAGGCACTGATCCTGCAAGCTAAGCCGTTATCTTATTCCGGATGTTATCCGTTCTGGTGCGTCTGTGTGCATTGAATAAGAGGGCGGCATATGTAGGATCACTCCCACATGATTATGCTTACCGTATATGCAAAGTCATGCATTTTCAGCACTTCCACTGCTCAGAGTAGGTTTCTCAACTTTCTCAAGCCTGCGCCAGAGGTAAACAGAGCGAAGATCAGAATACTAGTCTTTTCACCCCATTGTACCAATGGTGCAGCATGACCGTGCAGTAGAATAATCACAAAAAGATCGTACTACAATGCATATCACCGTAGCATGGCTTTCTATGAAGTTGAACGGACATTATAACATCCCATGGTTTCGCTACCTATGAATCTTTGTGACACTTCCATCGTCGTGCTGCGCATTGCCAGGATCCAACGCTATCTGAAAAGACTACCATGAAGCATGTGCTGGAAAAATTCCTAGACCGTTTGACTTCTAGTCCCATGTACCATGACGATGATCACAAAACGAAGGCTGTGTTCCTTTTCGTAACCATCTACCTTGGTTACAGTTTTTGTCTTGGGGTATACCGATGTACGTGTATCCAGACAAGGCCTAGCTTATAACATTCGAGCTGATTTGCTCGCACACAGTAACGCTTCATCCACTTTCCAGCATCCCAGGGCCCAAACTAGCAGGTGAGAAGGGCTGGGTTTACTCTGCGTCTCCGGGATCTAACCATGTGCAGCATTTACTTACTGGTATGAAATCTATTACGATGTATGGCTGGGTGGACAGTATTTCCGGCAGATTACGAAGATGCACGAGAAGTATGGCCCAGTCGTGCGATTCAATCCCAACGAAGTACATTTTAATGACCCTGATTTTATCGACACTTTGTATCCCGGAGCTTCAGGTAGGAAGACTAACAGGCCACTCATGGTGGGCAAGCGGAGCGGAAGTAAGCAATCTTCATGCTGGACTACATTCCATTCTTTACTGACTATGATATCGCGCAGCTCCGGATTCAATGACGGGTACATACAGCCACGACCTGCATCGGCGCCGGCGCGGGGCCCTGAACCCTTTTTTCTCAGTTGCCAGTGTTCGGAAAGTGGAGCCCACCATCCGGGAACACACAAACAAAGTGTTGAGTCGGATGGAGCGGGCGAGCATCACTGGCGAGCCATTGGAGATGAATCTCATGTTCAAGGCGTATGCAAGCGATACCATCGTTCAATATGCATTCGGAGACTGCTTCCACTTCCTTGACGACCCCAAATGTGGTAAGCCTTACTTTGAGGCTGTCGACATGTTTTTTGCGCTTAACCATCTTTTTGGCCATTGGCCCTGGATCGGGTTCCTAGTCCGGTCGGCGCCAGGCTGGGTGATGAGAAACTTCGGACCCTCGTTGAGGGAGATGTGGGAAAAGAAATTAGTACATAAGATGACGCTGCTTCGAAGCACACTGATGCTAACAATGACAGTGGTGGATCCAGAAGGTCCGTGAAATAAGGGCTTCCAACGATCCGGAGCGAGTCAAGAGTACCATATTTGGTGGAGTGTTGAGCAGTACCCTCCCCGATGAAGAGAAGACTGATTTTCGGCTCGCGAGCGAAACCCAGCTGGTTGTTTTTGCTGGCGAAGGAACGACAGGTAAGAGGGCACCAGGTTGAACGAGTGGGTGACTGACGTACGATATCAGCACATACCCTCAGTGCCGCCGTATTCGAGCTCCTTTCTAACCCAGCAACGCTTGAGAAAGCAAAGGCTGAACTCAAAACTGCGATTCCAGACCCCAATGAGATCATTTCCTTTGCTCAACTGGACGGCCTTTCCTATTTCAACGCAATCATCCAAGAGACCATTCGTTTGCACCCAGGGGTGGTCAGCCGGCAATGGCGCGAATCGCCGGAACCGCTGATTTATAAGGACCAGCGAAGGGGCGTGGAGTATGTGATTCCACCCGATGTCAGCTACAGCATGACACCCCTAATAATACACCACGACCCATCTGTATTCGAGAACCCGCGCGAGTTCCAGCCGCAACGATGGATTGATAATCCCAAACTTTCTCGTGCATTCATGGGCTTTTCGCGCGGGCCACGCAGCTGCATAGGGTAAGTCTTACATACTGTATTCCTTCCATGATAATCTGCTTAGATATACGCTATAGTCTCAATCTCGCGCGCCGTGAGATAGCGGTTCTGTTGGCGACGTTACTCCTCAAATACGATCTATATCGTGGCCAGAAGGGTTGCACTCTTGAATTATATGACACGGTGCGCGAGAGGGATATTGATTGCAACGGGGAGTTCATTATTCCTGCTCCTGCTAAAGGGAGTAAGGGTTTGCGGGTTTTGGTTCGGCATTAGGATATATACGCATCTTCCCTTTGGCAAAATATCTAGGTATCTATATCTAGTGATACCATCACACTCATTGTTTCTGTGCCACAAAAGTACAGCTGTGCCTTCTCTGGTTTTTGGCTTTAAGATCACAGGTGAGGTGTGCAGTGATAGCTGCCCTTGTCAAAAGCTGTGTCAAAAATGAACAGTATCTCAAGTGTTTACAAAAACCACTTGCGTGCTATGTATGTCCAAAGTGCGCTACAGTGGTATAATATGCAAATAAATATCTACTCGTTATAGCAAGGTGGCACTATGACGGAGTAACACGCTTTTGGATTCTAAAGCTCACTTTCTGCTTCGGCCTAAGCGCTCCAAACCCGTATCTCTTATGATCATTATCATCCGGTGTCCACCCGGGGGCGTCATCAGATCTATATTAAACACACCAATCAAAACTGCAAAACAAGCATCATCTCGTATTTTGCGAAGTGGCGACCAGGGCACATATGTTCACTCATACCATACAGTGTCTACCTCCCCTGTGTCCCATCAGTCGAGAATTGATCGTTTTCATTCTCATTCCGGATGAGAAAGCGCTCAGCATAAAAACAAGGTGGTGGATAGTGTGTGCCGGTGATTGGATCAACTGTATTCCAATAGGTTGACCGATGCTCGACGTGTGTAAATACGACAACAGCCTGGTCCTTCGGAATTTTCCATTCGTCTATCTCATGCTCTTAATTAGAAGACCTTATTAGGAGAGAAGCGTTATGCAAACGCAAGACCTCGGCGTAGACAGACTAAAAAAAAGGGTGTGCACTACTTTGGTCAGATCGATAGACCCTGTCGTTTCCTTGGATAAGCCGATGTCCGCTCTGGCGCGGTCTAGCAGTTGATTTGAACTAAACATCTCAAAAAGAAACCAAAATGACGCGGGAATGACATTGGAGGTGAAGGCCCAAGTGGTGGTCAGATCGGTAGCAGCAGTCGCCTCCTCGTCGAACAAGCCTTCGGTTGCCTCGAAGAGTTTGTTCCTCCGGCACAAAGCCCCAAGACCCCAAACAGAGTCCTACGTGGCTGTGTCTGACTCGGAAAGATTTGCACAGTTACGCACAGCCTCCTTTCTCCACCTCTTCACTGCGTCAAGGCATTTCTCGACCGGGAGCGCACGGTACTTGGCTTCAACCACATTGGTGTACCCAACGCCAGGAATGGTACATTATCTCCAAACGCGGGAAATCCGGTCTGGAGATCAGGATTGGGCTTGAACATAATCTCGCCAAAGAAAGATTCCACTGCGCAACGGGAGGCCAAATCGTGGACAAAGGCGAAAAGGCCGTCCATCTCGACCCACTCGGTGTCTATGGCGAAGCCTGAGCATCGAAGATAAAGGTTTCGCAAAAATGAAGGGACTATCTCATCAATACTCTTCTTCGAGAACGCATTGTTGAAGAAGATGATTTGGTTGCGGATAAGACGACGGCCGGTGTGGACCTTCCAGGATGCGGTTTTGCTGCAATTCCAGAGTCGTCCACTGAAGTGGCATGGCAAATTTGGTTGGGAGCACCAAACAGTTGGCCAAACATGCGAGCACTAAACGTGTTCCAGTCCAAGTGGTTCGAGGAGACCAGCACTTTTCTGATCAACTGAGGCCCTGACGGGACAGCGAAATCAAAGCCGATGCCTTTGAAGCGCACCATGGCATCGCTTCTGATGTGTTTTCTAGTAAACGATGAGAGGCTGGATAAAGCGTGTTTAGCAAGGCATTGGGACTGACAGGAGCGCCGAAGCCAGCCCGTTGTCCCCCAACGCGAATATCCACGTGTGTCCAATGAAGGAAAACTCAAAGGGCACGATGGTAGGTACACCGCCTCTCTTGCGGAGGTCTTTTTGGAAAGACATTTGGGACGCGTAAAAGCCAATTGCAGGGGCTACAATGAACGAGATGATTGCAAACGCAGCGCATGAAGCAGCTGGGAGCTCCTGCAGCCAACTAGTTGCATGATGAAACAGAGACATGGGAACAGCCCCCAACATACGCTTGTTATGAACAGGAATGAATGGAGAGTGGAACGGGAATGTGATTGGGATATTCGAGTGACAGTCAGAGAGATTGTTTGAGACAAGAGAGAGGCTGGAATGCTGGGTGGGGCCAGGTTGGCCAGCGGCTTCAAGTCTCCTGTTTCCGAACACCAGATATTTGCCGCCTCCCTTTCTACCTTATTTATTAAATTATCTGCACTAAAGCTAACGCACCCTTTAAAAGCTATACTCTTTGGTCCTGGCCAGCAAAGCTGAGAGAAAAGGACTCTTGCAGCTCTTTAGATAGATTATATATAGTGCGGAACCTCTGGATAGGTAGCATACCATTACGCTTTACGTTACTAGAAAGACTAACGTTATGCTTTACGTTGCTGAAAATACTAACGTTATGCTTTACGTTGCTGGAAATACTAAAGTTAAGCATGATGAATTACTAACAAAAACACCTATATAACAGACACACCTCAGGTCTTAGAGCTGACACCTCTAGAGCATATTCATCTCCTCACTGAGCGAATATAAACAATCATCCTCCCAAGCCCCAAAAATGGCGAACACCAACAAAAGGACTGAACCTGACGCGCACGCATCTTTGGAGATTGATCCATCGACACCCGGCACAATCGTCCGAATCGCCATGGCCGCCGAAACAGTACTGAACTTTACCTTGTCTATCGCTCTGATATTCGGCGCGGAAAAGGTGATAGCACGACTGTACTTGACCGACGGCACCCCCGCGACGCCTGCCGCTTGCTCCATCGCCCAATGGTTCGGCGTCGCCACAATCACCGCCACAATTCCGATGCTACTGGCGATTCCAAACAAACCGGGTGCGATAGAACTGAGGCGTCTTTCGTACCACATGTACACTGTGTATGAGGCTTTGACTATCCCAGTCGTATTTTGGCAGGCGTGGGTCGCGGGTGAGGCTGGTAGCGGGATGAATGTCGACAAGCTGGTTTGGAATTTTGGACTACCTATGATACCTTTTATTGGGTTCCGGCTTTATGTACTGCTGGTGAGGCCGGATTGGATGGGAAAATATAGGGTGAAGAGAAGAGACTAAGGACTGCTTCCTTGCGGGCTCCACCATGTAGAATGGATGTTCTGGTAGCTGTAAGGATGGGATGTTTTGGGTTATTAAGAAGTGACAGTAAATAAGAGAGCACAGTATAAAGTAATTTTTTTTTCCTTTCTAAAAAAGTATCACATCAAGTCTCGACATTCACACCCCCCTACTTCTCAAACACCATCCTATTCCTCAAACTCCCAATCCCATCCACGGTAATCTCCACCACGTCTCCATCCTTCACAAACCCCTTGGGCTCCATAAACAACCCCACCCCACTCGGCGTCCCCGTCATAATCACCGTCCCGGCCCTCAACGTCGTGCCCCTCGACAAATGCTCCACAATCTGATCGACCCTCCAAATCATATCATCCGTCCCCGTCTCCTGCCTCTTCTCTCCATTGACGGTGGTCCTATACCTCAGCCTCTGCGGATCCGGGATCAGCGCCGTGGACACGACCGCCGGCCCAATGGGCGCAAACCCATCAAACGACTTGGCGTATCCGAACTGGCCGCCCGACACCGAGGCGGGCAGCTGGAAGTTGCGCGCCGAGACGTCGTTGCCGACGGTGTAGCCGAGAACGTAGTCGAGGGCGGAGGAGGCGGGCACGTTTTTGGCGTCGCGGCCGATGACGATGGTGAGTTCGCCTTCGTAGTCGAGCATGGATTGGCAGTCTGAGTGGATCGGGATGTCGTCAAGGGGGCCGGCGAGTGCGTCTGGGGGCTTGGTGAAGATGGTTGGGTAGGTGGGGATTTGGAGCTAAGGGTGGGTTAGTTGAGGATTTTTGCATGGTCCGGGGGGGAGGGGAGGGGGACGTACGTTGCATTCTTCGGCGTGTTGCTTGTAGTTGAGGCCTACGCACATGACAATGTTGGTGCGAGGGAGGGGGCAGAGGAGCTGGTGGGCGTCAGCGTTGCGGAATGGGCTGGGTAGAGAGTGGGAGGTACCTTGGAGACGGTGGCTTCGGAACCAGTCTTGCTGAAGCCGCCCTGTACATCGCCGGTGAGGACCTCGACTTTGGAGCCCTCAATTTCCTGCGTCGGCGTCTCCTTGGTCAGGTTGCCATAGTACGTCTTCCCGTCCTCGCCTTGGAACCGGATCAAGCGCTCGAACGCGGCCATTGTGCTCGACGGTCTAATTCTGGTGCTCTGAAACCGTGATATCCCTATTCTTATTGTGCTGGATCGTGCGAATGGGAGAAGGGTTGAGGGTGTACGAACGCAGAGAAGCGAGGTTGGACGGATGAACATGCTGCAGTCATGGTGGTTGATAAGCCACTTCTTCAACGACCCACGCGGCCGCAGTGCGAATGCCCCACGTCCCGCGCGGGCTTCAGCGTGTGGTGGGGTTAGGGACGAAACTTAGCGTGTGGTGGGGTCAGGAACAAAACCTTTCGGCATTTGTATGTCCGACGGCTTTTGCTCACGGGACGACGTGATGTAGACGCGGAACTTTGAGAAACTTGGCCGAGTTCGGAATGATCTCGGAATCACATCTATGCCCGAGGTGTCGAATTTTAAAAGGTTGTACGATGCTTCCCGAGTATTGTTCTGGACGAGGCCATGATTCGATCGGCTCAATGGCGCGAGGGAACAAACACTCGGAGAAACACACCATACACAGCGCAATGCTCAATTGAACGAGAAAGTGGGAATCGTTGAATTCGCAGAGGCCCGAATCGGCGGATACGCTCAAGTCTATCCAGATACCTCCAAAACGCCGTACAATGCAACTAACCAGCCATTTCAACATCTCCATTTTGCTGCTCCTCGACCGGGTTGAGCTGGCTCAAGCAGCCGGGGCAGTTGTGGAGAACCATGTGGCAGACCATGTCGCAGTCAATACAAAAGTGGCTTTCGCACACCCTGCATTCGTACCTCGCACTTTCGCTCGCCTTCTGATCTTGATCTTCATCGCCGTCCTTCCGCCGCTGACCTTCCGGACCGTCGATTCTCTCGTTTGTATTGCCATTCGTCTCGTCCATGCCTGTGCTCTCTGCGGGAGGTTCCGGAAACGAGCCCAGACACCCTGTACAGACCCGACTCCCCTTCTCCCGAGCGCGCTTCCAGCTCACTTCTGCCCAGTTGCGCAGTGGGAAGAGATGGTGATAACTCCGGGCAAGGTGGGTCGAGAGGAGCAGAGTGAGCTGGCAGCTCGGGCATGTTATCGGCAAGCTGCATACTTTGGCGCTGCATCTTGAGCATGTGTAACCGCCAGTCGTCAGAAATCCATGGCACGCACACATTGTCGGGCTATCCTCGATGACGCGAGACGGGAATCCCATCATCATGAGGGCCGCTGCAGACTCGGAAGAGGGAGCGTTTGCATTGGGCGTAGACCGGACTACTGGAGGAGTCGTGGTTGCTAATAAAAGTTCGCGGAGTGATTCCTGATCTGTAGCCACTACATATTCGCTCTCGTCGCCCGCATTTGTACGAGACACAATCTCGGTGCAGATTCGGAGCCGAGCGCTCATTCCAACGATACTGACACGAACACGATCGCGCACGCAAGCCTTGATCGACTGATTAATATCGCCAGGGTCAAGCGACAAGAGAGAGCCGAAGACGAAGATGATCTCTCGAGTACCATGATCTGGGGTATGGAAGAGCGTAGCCCTGGCTAGCTCCAGGGCATTCTGGAGACTAGGCGCTCCCTTGGGCTCTTTTGGGATATCCTGAGGGTTCCTCGGGAAGCGCAGGTCTTGTATCGCGGAGGTATGATCTGCAGGGTTGCCAGAGAGTTCCGAAATTCGAATGCACAAGCCATCGTGCATGCCCAGCACGCTCATCTGAGAGATCGGATTCTGTTCAAAGAATTCGCGAACATACTCCTGAGTATACTTGATCATAGTGATGAAACGGTTGGGACGCATATCCTTCTCGAGCATAGCCTCGGACAAGTCCAAGACGAGGACAACATGACGAATGATTCCACGCTGAAATGGCTTTGTGTCTTTTCTTAACCTGTGAGTACATTGTCAGCATCGATCATGTAAAACAAATCAGCGGTATCAGCCACCAGAAACGCCCAGAAGAAGAAAATGCATGGCTAGCCCTGGTTCGGCACGCAAGCCAGATACTCCAAGACAACATCGTGAAGAATGTTGGGCCTCGACAGGTGTGAATGTACCGGATCGGGACTCCGTTAGCTTGCTCGTACACCGCAAACTCAAGCCCAAGACTGCAAGCCCGAGACGTGATTCACGGATGCAGATTGAAGCTGCACCGTGCCAGAGATGTGTTATTTTTCTCAGGGAACCGCTCTCCTCTTTCGTAGCTGTATGGCGTGTATGAAGCCCAAAGAATAGAATCGTGCCTCTTGGATTGTCCCAAGATTCATGACGGCTATACGCAGACAGACACGCGGAAAGCGCATGGCAGATTATGCTCATATGAAGAAATTATAAGTCCTACCTCTTTCGCTTCCGCTCCTCCTCTCGCTCCTGCATGCTCTGGTGTGTTGTACTGTCCTCAGCCTCTTGTATGGTGGATGTCGGAGCGGCCGCGCTCAACGACCTATCCGTTTCCCATGCCTGCAACTTCCGCGGCTTCTCCTGTTGTTTCCTCTTGCCAACTGCCTGTGGTCGCGTCTCCGTGGTGGTCTTGGAACCAACGTACTCGTCGTCCGACACATCATCTCCCTCGAATTCGTAATCCGAGTCCGCCATTGTTGCCGTTTTGCGCTTGGCAGGCTATCGTCGCGCGTCGACAGCCAAGGGCGAAGATGCAAAGCCGGAGCGCGAGGGAGCCTCCAAAGCTCCAGATACCGCGGGGAGAGTTATCGGCGGAATGTGGACCCAGTGGTTTCGCGGCGTGGTGAGGTTATCGAGATGAGGTCAAGCGGGCGAAGCTTTGGAAGGCAGCAAGGTAACCTTTACCTGCCACCTAGCGAAAGGAAATCTATACAGAGTAAGAGAGGTGAGGCGATGGTGGGCGACACAGCTCCTAACATCCTCAGGAACTGTGGGGTCAAGGTGCTGTGCGGTGTTGTTCTCTCCCGGTAGACGGACGTCAGAGATCCGTGGATCTGGTTCGTGAGCACGTGATATGGTCTTTTCGCGACGCGTCGTTCCAGGTTCCCTCCAATAAACACCACTGCAAAGTAAGCCAACGATGTTTGTTCGGCATGTATTTTTTTGCTACTATCTAGACTGAAATCATCATCAGTGAAGCTATATTAAGTGTATCATTAACTACTGCCAGCGTGAGAGCCATCCAAGATCCATGAATGTGGTATACGCTATGCTAAGAATCATGAAACATTACAACCGCCATTCGTTTTTCGTGCCCATACAAAATCATCCATTCCTTTACTGATAAGCGCCCGAACCGCCCACGGTGGGCATGGGCCAGTCGTCCTCGGTGATGCTCGACCAAAAGACCCAGATCATGACCACGGCAAGCAAGTTGAAGAGGGTTTCGAAAAGACCCCCGTTGATCTTGCCGTCCGTGCCGTTGCAGATGTGGACGCTGATCACGTACTGGAAGATTTGTGCAATGGCGAAAAGGACAGCAGCGGCGATCAAATACACTAAACAGAAGATCAGCATGCAAACAGGCCTAAAACGGGTCCGTTCTCCACTTACTCATGGGCTTCCGCTCTCCGAGGATGCGCAGAACCAGGAAGGCTTCCAAAAGGAAAAAGACGGTCAGGAATACCAGAGGGGCAAGTTGATAGAGAGTATACAGTGCATAGGCACGGTTATTCCCGTTCAAAGTGTCGTCCCAGTAGCCCGTCCAACTGAATCCCGTGTCGAGGGCAATGTAGCCAGTGCCGACGAAGAGAGCGACTGCAGAAATGAGGATCAGGCCGATAGATACAGGTGTTCCATCATCCAGAAGTTGGTAGCCGACGATGCCGTTGAGCATGAGAATCCACAGAGTGGCAACAATGGCAGCAAGATGGGCGGCAGTAAAGCCCTGGGTATTTTGTTAGAGGGCGCGGAGCGATGCGCGTCGGGGGGGGGGGGGGACGTACCCTGCGCACTGCGCTATCAAGAGGGAATCCTCCGATGGTGAAGATTTCACATATCGAAACGACAATGTAGCCGACGAGGAAAAGCTGGATTTCCCTGCGCAAAGGTCAGCAAGTGATGCGCCAATAATGACACAGGCCAATGCTCCCACCTTCTACCGACAGCAGCCTTCTTGCGCTCTGACCTCCACAGAAGGAAGGCTGTCACGACAATGGCGATGCCACAAACCAGAATGGAGCCTGATACGGTCAATACAGCCCCAACGAGCCCGCCACAATACTACTGACCCAGGTTTGCGAGTCGCCGGTTGCCGCCCAATGGTATGCCGGTCAGGTCGCAGCCGGCCGGCCATCCGGAGCCTCCCCTAGTTGGAGATTGATTGAAAAGCTGTTCAGTGTCGCGATTAGCTCCGATGGGCATTGACGGTGGAGTTTACAAGATGGGGCACTGATGCGACATACATTACACACTGCGGAGCGTCAGTACACGAGGCTTGGACATGCGGGACATTTTTGGGGGGGGAGCAAGGCTTGCGCAAGCACATACCTGGCAGCGTAGAGTGCTGATTGCCCGTGTCGCGACAAAAGTCGGCGAAGTTGCCATAGGCCGTGGACATGGTTGGGAGGCGCCCTTGATCGGGGCGGGCGCGTAGCCTCGTGGAAGGGCTGACGGGGTATCGTATGCGATTGCGGCGGTGCGGCGGGCTGCAGGTATATGGAGTCGTGGGGCCTGAAAGCGGCAACGGTGGTGAATGTCCAGGAGATTAAGTGTGGAGGAGTGATGTGAGTGATGCGCTGTGCTGGCCCAGCCCTCCCCAGCAACAATAATCCTGTTTGGCGGCTGGCGGGTGGTGGCTGGTGCAGCGCCAAGACGGTAACCAAGGACGGGCAAGGCGAGGCGCCGTCCAGGTCTTCGCACGCCCGAGCGAGGCCAAACGAGGGCGACCGAGTCGACGAGGGCGCGGCGGCGGCGTGCAGCGTGGGGATTAGGATTAGGGAGACGGGAGACGGGATGCGGGAGAGGAGACTTGGGCGCGGTGAGATTGTTTGCGCAGCGAGGGCAGCTGCAAATGAAATGGGAAGACAAAGGCTACGGCGGCCAGCGCCCAGCTTCCCCAAACAGATTGCTCGCGACCAGCCCGCCAATCACGGGCTTTGGGCACGGCGTTTCAGCATCTAAAAAAAGGGGCCGTGCCAGGCGCGTTGCTGCACATAAGCTCCCCTCGCAGGAGCCCTCGTAGCAGCCGGTCCCTCCAGCTCGCGCCAGCCAGCGCTGCCAGAGGGCTCGAGGGCTGCTCGCGGGCGCGGGACGAGGCATGGCGGCAAGGCTGCTGCAGCGTGAGACGCTACGGGCTTGATGAGCCTGAGGGGCCTGAGGGGCCTGAGGGGCCTGGGGGCTGGCGAGGGCGCCTGCCGCCGCGACGCTCGTGTTTTTGTGCTTTTCACCATCAGATGAGGTCATCCGGGTGGAGCTCGATGCCGAACAGACGCGAGCAGATCGCTCCGCTAGCATGCTGCTAGCTCGCGGAGGGCAGGGCCGCCTTTCATTCAAGCAGCAATTGGGGGGCAGCATCCCCCCGGCGGCGTAAATAATGCAGCAGCACCAGGCAAAAAAACAGGGTGCCGCAGAAGCAAGCGGTCGAGGGAGCGGCAGGCGGTTTCACCTGGCGGCGATGATCAGAGACAGAGGGTCATCGGCCGGCCAGCGTGCGAGGGCGCAGCCTGATGGGGCGTGTCACGATGCAGCGCACGTGGACGGGCTCCCGTCCCAGCTCCCTCCAGTCAAGACCCTGCGACGCGCGATACTCGCGGAGCGGTGGAGTGAGAAACAGCTCCCGCGGCCATGACTGCCTACAATCCTCTTATTTGTACAGCAGGCCCGGCCTCTCCCCGCATCTCGAGTCCCACGTGCCGTGGAGAAGTTCTCACGCCTAGACGGAACTAGGAGCGAGCTTCCCCATACCCGAGCTGGATGTGGAGAGAGCTCCCAGCACCGCCGTTGCCCGCAGGCGATGCCGACGGCGCCGCGGTCGACGATGCGGTGGTTGTTTTTCGGGCATGGACGTCATTGCGCGCCCACCCGCCGAGTTGGCTGGGGGCTTCCAAGCTTCGTTATCGTCTTCACCCGGGTCCCTGCGTGCTGGAGATAGCGGTGCTGGGTGCTATCCACTTCTCGATAGGGGCCCGCCCGCCTCGCGAAGCTGGCTGGATGCGGCCAGCGGTGCACGCAGCGCACGCAGCGCACGCAGCGCACGCCCAGCAAGAGAAGTGCTGCACCTGCACCGGGGGAATTGGAGCTGCGCAGTGCCTGCCGGCGCAGAGCAGATCCTCGAGCCAGGCTGCTCCCAACAGCAAACTGTTATCAACAGCGTGGTGAGTGGTGGTCGCCCGGGCCGAATGGCGGCGGCGCGCTTGGCGGCGCTGACAAGGCACTGGGCCAACTAACTGCCACTGTCTGCTGCACCTGCATGCTCTTTTGATCTGATCACGAAGCCTTCCAGTGTGGTACCCCCCGTCTCCACCCGCACGCCTATTCCCAAATGTGACCGGCTTGACCGCCTCCTCCACCTATTCGCTTCCCTGCCTCTGGCCCCGGTGACGTGCCGCCGCTGCACCGTTCTTAACTTCCTGTCTACCATCGTGGAGTAAGGGCTGCTCCCCTTCAGCCTTCCAACGCCAAAATTCCTTCCAACACGTACAGTGCCCGGAGGCCTGCCAACATCCCACTCCACACCCTATCGTCCTCGGCACGCTCGCGAGACGCTGACTCGGCCCATCTGCTTCACGACCACGACAAGGACGACAGTCCGCGCTCGTCCTTCGACACTCCGTCCGGAGACTCCGACTTTGATCTCTGGAGCGACACAGGCGATCTCGTCGATCAGCTTGCTGACCAAGAAGACCCCCTTCGCATCCGCCTCGAGGAGGGCGCCCGCCCCCCAAAGTCCCGTCGCCAGCAGAAGCGAGTCCGTTACGCTTCGCAGGACGGCCTCGGCGAGAAGCACTCCATCCGCAAGGAGGACATTGAGATACCCGACCCAGGCCCTCGCTCCATCTCCAAGGCAGAGAAGATACTTGCCGCCATCATGGCCCCTCGAGATGGCCCGTCCCGTATCCACGGCCTTCACGGCAAGAAGCTGATGTGAGTTGGGCCCTGCATGCCGCCCCGTTGCTACCGCCTCGCCTGCTAATGCTCCCGCCCAGCTACTTCACCAGCGTCTTCGTGTCCTTGGGTGTATTCCTTTTCGGTTACGACCAGGGAGTCATGTCCGGAATCATCACGTACGCCGCGATCCCCTCCGCCGTCGAATAACCTTTTCTGATCTAGTCTTGCAGTGGAGTCTATTTCAAGGACTACTTCAATCAGCCCACATCCGCCGAACTCGGCACAATGGTGGCTATCCTGGAGGTTGGAGCCTTCATCTCCTCCTTGCTGGTCGGACGGATAGGCGATGTCTTGGGCCGCCGCAGGACCATTCTGTACGGCTCCCTCATCTTCGTCGTCGGTGGTGCGCTCCAGAGCTTCGCAAATGGCATGTCCCTCATGCTTTTGGGGAGAATCATCGCCGGTCTGGGCGTCGGTACCTTGTCTACCATTGTGCCGGTATACCAGTCGGAGATCTCTCCGCCCCATAATCGGGGCAAGCTTGCCTGCATCGAGTTCACCGGCAACATCACTGGCTATGCAGCAAGTGTCTGGGTGGATTACTTTTGTACCTACATCCAGAATGACTGGTCATGGAGGCTTCCATTGCTCATGCAATGTGTCATGGGCGGACTGCTCGCATGTGGAAGTCTGCTCATTTGCGAATCACCAAGGTTTGTGCCATGTGCACCTCTGCACGAACGAGGCTGACCCTACCCAGATGGCTCTTGGACAACGACCACGACGAGGAGGGCATTGTCGTTATTGCTAACCTGTACGGAAAGGGTGATATTCACAATCCCAAGGCCCGCGAAGAGTATCGTGAGATCAAGATGAATGTGCTTCTCCAACGCCAAGAAGGTGAACGCTCGTACGCCGACATGTTCAGGCGGTACTACAAGCGTGTCTTCATTGCTATGTCCGCCCAAGCCCTTGCGCAACTGAACGGAATCAACGTCATCTCCTACTATGCCCCTCTCGTCTTTGAGGAAGCCGGCTGGTACGGTCGCCAGGCCATTCTCATGACGGGTATCAACGCCATTACCTACCTCTTGTCTACTGTTCCCCCGTGGTATGTCGTAGACACGCTAGGCCGACGAAAGATTCTCCTCTCCGGAGCGGTAGCCATGGTGATATCTCTGTCTGCCATTTCGTACTTCATCTTCCTCCAGGCCGCGTGGACGCCGAACCTGGTTGTTGTGTTCGTCATGATCTACAACGCTGCCTTTGGAGCCTCTTGGGGTCCCATTCCATGGCTTTACCCGCCAGAGATTCTCCCCCTGAGCATCCGTGCCAAGGGTGCCAGTCTGAGTACCGCCACGAACTGGGCATTCAACTGGCTCGTCGGAGAAATGACGCCCATCCTCCAGGAGCACATTCAGTGGCGTCTGTACCTTATCCATGCCTTCTTCTGTGCTGTCAGCTTCGTTATTGGTAAGTAGCATGGCCGCCAAGCTTGATCAATCGCTAACAACACGAAAGTCTGGTTCATCTACCCCGAGACCGCAAACGTTCGTCTGGAGGACATGAACTCCATCTTTGGCGATGCTACGTCAGTAGCGCCTACACCTCAAACCCTCGCCGAAGCAGAGTCCCTGTTCAGCGGCGGTCGCGGCTCGCCCGTGCCCTCGCTCGACATTCGCAGCGGACGCGTGGCTGCGGAGGCCGCCATTCCCAACCTAGACATCGAGCCGCCGGATGTCGAGAGGCAGGACGGCAAGCTCTCCAAGGCTGAGGGAGAGCAGGGCGAGGGCATCGGCGGATGGATCTCGAACATGGTCAAGCGAAACAAGGGCAACGGCGAAGGCGATAGTGGGCGCTACAAGCGTATAGACCAGGACGACGACTAGTAGCGATGTCCCTCTGCATTTCAGGCATTTCCAACGATTTTCGCATCATTATCGCGCCTGGTTGGCGACGGCATGCAAACGATATCCATTCCTCGGCATGCACGAATTGGGTTAAATAGAAGGCGCATGTGTTGATACGGTCTGGCTGGAGAGGTCGGCCTTGGTTGTATTCGTATAGGAGAGCTTATTGTAATCTCCGGACATCTTTTTTTTTTTCCTTTCCAGCTCCGGCAGCAGGTAGCCTTTAAAAGGTAGACTGAATAGAACCGTTTACGGCTGGAAATTTGCTGGTTTTGAGTCCATCTGTGTGAAGCAGCGCACAGGTTACACGGGTCAATCTTTGCGCTTTTTGGCGCAGCACCGGGCCAGCCCACTTGCCCCAGGGCAGATCTGTGCCGGGCCATGAGTTGCGCTCCTAGTCAGGTCGGGCTGAGCAGCTCTAGAGGATTGTGGATTTTGCAAAAGACGGCGGAAGTGCGCTGAGCTCGGGAATTGACAGGTGTCCCCCTTCGCGCGCCGGCTGGCCCCCTTGCCCAATTGGGTCTAGCCGGCTTCCTTGCCTCAGCTCACGCCCAGAGGGAGGGCTATATTCGGAAACTGAGGGCCATCTCTCCTGCCTTGCCCACGTACCGCAGAGGGAGTGAATTGCTCTGACCGCGAGCATCCCATGCTCTCAATTCCTTGTCGCTTCTTTTAACTTCATAATTTCTTCTTCCCTTCGTTTCCAGGGCCCCTCGGAGCTTTAGTACCCTACCACGTCCCGCCCCCAAGCCGCGGCGACACCCCCCAACCAGCCTGCACCACCCACTCTGTCCTTTTCCTCGTACACGCCCTCCCACGGCAATCCGGCCAACAAAAAGGATATCAAACCCCACGTCGCGGTAGTCGACTCAACCATGGCCGCTTCTGCGCAGACCACCGGCGCAGACGCGCAAGCCGAGGCCCTGCGGAGAAGAAACGTTGCTGGACAGTCCACAGCGCCAGCCGTCGCACAAGCTCCAGCGAAGGAGAAGTCCAAGGATAAGGTATGCGGATATGAGATGCCCCCCGGGCCACACCTGAGGCAGCTCGGGCCGCGACAGCCAGCTAACTGTGCTCTGCAGCCCTTCAGCATCATCTCCTTCCTCGACGAATACGAGTTTATATGGGCCCCGCTCATATTCACGGCCCTCGCCTTCTTCACGCGCATGTGGAAGATTGGCCTTTCTCCTATTGTGACCTGGGATGAAGCCCAGTACGGCCCACCTTCACATGCGGCGGATCGCATCGCTGACATACTCGTAGTTTTGGCAAATTCGGATCGCATTACCTCAAGCGCGAGTTCTACTTCGATGTCCACCCGCCCCTTGGAAAGATGCTGGTCGGCTTGTCCGGATACCTCGCTGGATACAATGGCTCGTTCGAGTTCAAATCGGGAGAGACCTACCCAGAGGAGCTGAACTACACCTTTATGCGCCTGTTCAACTCAGCTTTTGGTGCTGTCTGCGTCCCGCTGGCCTACTTCACCTCGAAGGAACTCAACTTCCGAAGGCCCACCGTCTGGCTCATTACCATCATGGTGCTCTTCGAGAACTCGTACACGACCATCAGCCGATTCATTCTGCTGGACTCTATGCTCCTTTGCTTCACCTTCACCACGGTTCTCTGCTGGGCCAAGTTCCACCGTCTCCAGAAAGATCCCTTCTCTCCCGAGTGGGGTCTTTGGTTGATGCTCACCGGTGTGTCCATCGGCTGTGTCTGCAGTGTCAAGTGGGTCGGCTTCTTTTGCACTGCGTTGGTGGGTCTGTACACCATTGAAGACCTCTGGAACAAGTTTGGAGACTTGAAGATGCCAAAGGTGAGATATTCCTCAGATATTAGACCATGCCAGGCTAACAGATAGTAGGTTGAATTGGCCTCACACCTGGCTTTCCGTGTCTTTGGTCTCATCGTAATTCCTGTCATGGTCTACATGTTCTCTTTCTACCTCCACTTCCTTGTCCTTGAGAACAGCGGCCCTGGAGATGCCCAAATGAGCTCTCTATTCCAAGCCAACCTACGCGGAACTGAGGTTGGCAAGGACAGCCCCCTCGAGGTCGCATACGGATCCCGCACCACCTTGAAGAACATGGGCTACGGTGGCGGTCTGCTGCATTCTCATCACCAGACTTACCCCGAAGGTTCTGCGCAGCAGCAGATTACTTGCTACCACCACAAGGATGCAAACAACGACTGGTTCTTCTATCCCAACCGCCACGAGCCCGATTATCAGCCTGAGGAGGAGCTCCGCTTCCCCGGAAACGGAGACACCATCCGCCTGATTCACGCACAGACTGGCCGCAACCTTCACTCCCACTCGATCGCGGCTCCTGTCACCAAGTCGGACTGGGAAGTCTCTTGCTATGGCAACACTACCGTTGGAGACACGAAAGATCACTGGGTCATCGAGGTTGTCCGTGATGCCGCCTCCAGGGACTACTCCAAGGTTCGCACGCTTACCACCGCTTTCCGTCTGAAGCACAAGGATCTCGGCTGCTACCTCCGTGCGGGCAATGTCAACCTCCCTCAGTGGGGTTTCAAGCAAATTGAGACTACTTGCGTCAAGGAGAACAGGCCCCGTGATGTCTACACTCACTGGAACGTGGAAAGCCACTGGAACGAGAAGCGTAAGTACCAGCGAAATACTGGTTGAAGATGTACTAACATATCCAGTTCCTCCCGGCGATCCCGGCTCGTACAAGTCTCCTTTCCTCCAGGACTTTATCCATCTCAATGTTGCCATGATGACGTCTAACAATGCCCTGGTCCCCGATCCTGACAAGCAGGACGACCTTGCCTCCAAGTTCTGGCAATGGCCGATCCTTCACGTCGGTTTGCGCATGTGCGGCTGGGATGACAAGAGTGAGTTTTCATTATTACATCAAGAGCCCAAATTGCTAACATGTTCCAGTTGTCAAGTACTTCCTTCTCGGTAACCCCGCTGTATACTGGGGTAGCACCGCCAGTCTTGGCATCTTTGGTCTCATGGTCCTCTGGTACACCATTCGTTGGCAGCGTGGTTACAACGATCTCAAACCCGCCGAGATTGACCAAATTCACTACGCCGGCGTGTATCCTGTCATCGGATGGTTCCTTCATTACCTTCCCTTCGTGGCTATGGGCCGTGTCACCTACGTCCACCACTACTACCCTGCGCTTTATTTTGCCATTCTGACTGCTGGGTTCTGCCTTGACTGGGCGACACGGAAGCTCAACAAGCAGGTCAATTGGGCCATCTTCGGTGCCCTCTACGTCTTGATCATTGGCCTCTTCTGGCTGTTCAGGGCCATTTGCTTCGGCATGGAGGGACCGAGCTCGCAATGGAGGCACTTGAAGTGGTTCAGCACCTGGAGAATCACGGACTAAATGACCAACGAAACGGCCTTTTGATTCATTGATCATTGAGGAATGCCTCATGTGGAGGCTATAATGGAGAGGGGAAGCAACTGGCTGGGATCTAATGCGAGACTAGTCTTGTGTTGCTCTAGGCCTTGATCTGTAACATCAACTTCTTTCATTTGTCCCTTCTAGTAACACTTAGGGAAGCTAGAGTCTCAAGGCGGGGGTTCACGAAGGGTGTTTTGAATGACTTTAGCGGGTCGTATTTGAGTGACGAACAAAATCCAACTCGATCATGATTTATCCTGTCTTTTCATGATTCCAGCAGTGTGATGGCCGTTGCAGAGTTTTGTTCAGGCCTTCAAATATTAGTCACTAATTATGTGGCAATACAATTGGCGATCCAGGTCCGACCATACCCGACATTCGCTCTATGGCCCGCTCCTTCCTGAGTAGATGCATGGAAGCCATGAGGCACGGACATCCCCTCCGCACATACCTAGGTATTCTGTTACTCTTCACACATCCATCCCGCACGCACCATGCAACATCACCATCGCTGAACTCATCCCATCTATTCCTACCCCGCTGCAAGTACTGTGTTAACTGCATTCACCTACCATCGTTACTAAGCACTACCACAACGCCCCGTCACCTGCTCTTTCCTTCCCTCACTGTCCAACCACACTCGCCACCATGAACGACGAAGACTACGCCACGGAGATGACAGTACTGCTTGAAAAAGGCCTCTTCGATGACGAAATCAAAAGGAAGCTTGAAACTATGCAGGAGGAAATGAGAGGGTACCTCGATGGGGGTTTTACATACGACCTCGCGTTGGAGAATGTGAGGGAGTCGAATGCGTTGGATGTTGACTGGGAGGCCAATGGGCATGATTCTGATAATGAGGAGGAAGAGGAGAATATCGAAATGATGGAATGGGAAAAGGAGAGCGACGATAATGAGGGTTCCGAGATGACCGATGCGGACCTGTCTTTGGGAGAAAAAGAAGAGGTGGTGTGGGAAGGGATGATGTCAAAACCTGTGTCCATGGGGGGTCTTTTGCTTCAAAGCCCGGCCGCCCCTCCTAAGCCGAAACTTGCGTCTCTGGCTCTGAGAGATCTTTTTGAGCGGACGCCTCTACCCGACATTCTGAAAGGTCCCTCGAATCCGCGTCCATCTAATCCCCGCGGACTCGAGCCTGGATAGACTCCACCAGAAGATGTTGGTGTTTCATCTGAGGGTCAAAGTATGAGTCTTGCAAAACAGAAGCAGATTGTCGAGGATGAGAGACTGGCTAGGGAACTTCAAAGTGAACTTGACGGCAACTCGAGACGGCACGCTCCATCTTCTTTCGAATTGACTGGGCTTATCAAAGACGATGAAATGACTCAGGACCTCTTTGAAAAGGCACACACCTTCAGATACTCCTCTTGGTCCTTTCCGTCTTTTACTGACCGCATCTCTACCAACACCCTTCTTTCTGATCGAGAAATTCGAGTTTTCTTGAATGAAATACAAGGTTTTCAGGTTTCGATGGGTTTACAATCTGGGTACCCTACACCTGATCTGGTGGGAGCAATTCTGACAGCCAGTATGAAGTGTGTTTTGCATTCCAGAAAAGAGCAAGGCCATGAAGTGCATTTGACAATGGCGGCCAACGGCCAGTGTACCATTAATGTGATCGACCCGTCCATCAAGACATTTGTGGACCAGAACTTAAAGATGAGAAAAATTCGGCTTTGGGGAGGACTGGATTGTACGGGCCCAAATAGGTGCATACTTGAAGGGTGCGACCCCAGTTGCCCGCCAAGAGACAAGAAAGCGATCAAAGAAGAGAGAAAGAGCAAGCTCTGGGAGGCAAGATGGCATTCCAACATTGTCGATCTTAACGAGCTGGAAAAACAACTGGCAGATATCTCGGCAAAGGATACTGGGAGCAGGCTCCTCAAATGTCTTGCGAAACTTTCGAGGCAGAAGGAACTCGTGGCCGAGCATCAACGCTTAGTGAAGGAGCTGTCATCTTTGCTCGAGATTAAACCTTCAGTCGTGAAAGGTGATGTTCAGGGGAAACTGCCAACTATGGATGAGGTGAGGAAAAGGAGCAATGGAATGACAGCCCAGTTCGAAGATATGATGGCAAAGCGGAAGAGAAAGCCAATCAAAAAGCTGGACGAACGTACCAAACAACAACTCGATCCTATTGAAAGCCATACCATTCCTCCAGTACTGGATGCTCCATCATTCAAAACGCCATCAAGCGAGACTGATATTCAAGGAGAGCCTGCGCAAGAAGAGCTTGTACAAGAAGATGCTACGCAAGAAGAGGTTAGAAAGGAACTAGCTATCATGGAAGAGATACGGGAAAAGCTCAACCTTCAACAAGGCGAAGAAATCAACAGTCAACATATCAAAGGAATGATAAACCAAATCCGAAAAGACATTGCCCAAGAAGAGGAAGAATTAGCCAAGATTGAACAAGAACAGAGAGTGCAACGACTTCAAGAAAACAAGAGGAGTGACTACGGAGCTGGTTTCAAGGCAGCTGGTTGGGGATTAAAAATACCCGAAGATTTTGCCGTTTCTTATATCAAGCACTTGCATCAGCTGAATGATAAGAGCGCCACTGCCGGGGTAGGCTCCATTAGTACACGTAGAGCGATCAAGCCTGGACCTCGGCAGCTCACCGATTCTGACCAAAAAGAGAAGGGCCTCATGGACGTTCTCAGTGGCCTGAAAAATCAGGCATTAGCACCTGTACAAGACAAGGGCAAAGGGCATACTTCTCTCAGGCTGAAAACCGAAACATGGTCCAACCAACCGCCGTTGGTCCTTGAGGATCAATCCAAGCCCATGTCCGGAGGAAGATATCCAAGATACTTTGACTCACGAGTTTCATGGCAAGTACCAACCCCAGTTCACAAGAACTATACTGTCGAAGATACGATAAACCCCACCGACACCAAATCTGAGCGCATAGCCAAAAAGATGAAGTACGTGGAACACATGAAGAGCTTTAGACGATGGGCACGTTGGGAAAGGGGACAATACCTAGAGGCTATCAGGCGTGGGATCAATACACCAGAGGGCACGGAAACGGGTATCAGTTCCAGCACTTCTCCTCAAGCTGTGCGGGATGTTGGTAACACGAAGCCGGCACAATGGCCTATCAGTGAGACGGATTCTAGGAATCAAATACCGTCCAAGGAGCCGGAATTCATACCACAACTTACAGATAATCCAACATCGATAAAAGATGCGAGCCCCGTTGAGCCAGACTGTTGTCTACTTCCACCTTTGTCCTCGCACACAGAGACTGTCGCGACGTCGACAGTATCAGACTTGATGGTGAGGGCCGATACTGAGATGATGCCTCCCCCGCCCGTACCTACAGCGCCGGATGTGGCAATGAGGGCCGACACTAAGATGATGCCTCCTCCACCAATACCAACGCCTCCAGCACCGGATCTGATGATGAAGGGTGATGGTGAGAAGATGCCTCCTCCACCGATACCAACATCTACGACGCAGGATGTAACAATGTTGGATGGGTTTGAGATGATGCCTCCTCCGCCCATACCTACGTCACCGGATGTGACAATAAAGGCCGATGCTAAGATGATGCCTCCACCAACACCAACACCCGCATCACCGGATCTATCGAACAGGGCCGATACTGAAGCAATAACTCCGCCAATATCAGTAGCACCGGATCTGACGATGATGGCTAAAACTGACACAAAGATGCCTCACGTACCAAACGGAACATATAGGCACTCAGACGCCCATCACCCAAATGGAAATCATGAGCCCGAACTAGAGGCCTGATGAAGTTTCCTGCACCAAGGATCATGCAAGAGTGTGAGTAAGCAGATTGGGGGGGTTGAATGGGTCCAGATGAGTGGTCGATAGGGGTGCAAGGTTCCCGCCGTTGAATTCCGAATTACCGTAATAACAAGCTATCATTGGTGTTTGTGGCCTCTCAGTAATTGCAATGCACTTTACACGGGCAATCAGATGTCGTTTCCCATTACCCGATCTTGCGCATAGCAGACCGTTCGCATGTGTAACCCCTGTCCCCCCTCCCGCACATACAGCCATACACCCAGATTCCCGACGGACGCACCACTCAAACTTGCATCTCAGCGCCGACCCCCTCGTACACACCATCCCAGACCCAAGCACGCAAATCTGACATTACCCGCTCCTTCTAGAAACCACCCAGCCGAGCGATAGAAGGATACCAGATCCCCGGCTCTCACGGCAGCGTGTAGATTACCAAACCCAGGTACCTCCCTCACGACATGACGACCATCAGCCTCAGCCTTGCACTTTGCACCACCTCACCGATTTCCTTTCTTTTCTTCCTTTCTTCAAAATTTTTGTTACGCGCTTTGCCTTTGACATGAAGACGCGCCTTTTTCTTTCTTTCTTTCTTTCCTTCCCCCCCACCAAATCCCCTCACCACCCCGAAGGAAAAAAAAAGCCCTCCCTCCCTAGAGTCTAAACCACCTTCCCGAACTAGAACCCTTCCGCCCCGACTCTCTTGGCATCGCCTTAACCACCCCTGCGCATCCTTGGCGGCGGCGCCAACGCCCCCGGTTCGGCTGGCTGTGGACACGGGGGGAGGGGGGAGGGGGGAGGGGGATTGGGATAGGGTTGGCGAGTGTGCAAGTATACGATAGACAGGTCGTGGGCCGTGTGGACGGTGGATTTGTGATACGAAGGGCTAGGGATAGGCGCAGGTGGAGTGGCAATGGTATGGCGATGGGGTGATGGGTGTGGGAAAGCCGTGCTTCGGGTTTGCTCTTGCTCTTGCTCGCGCTCGCGCTCGATGCCATCCAACACGGCATATTTGACATTTTGCCAAATGCGGTTTGTTTGACTGCAAGCAACACAATGTCCGCCATACACACACACACACACCCTCACCCACCGCGCACGTTATCTCCTCCCGACCCACCACCCGCCCGCCAAGCCCCCCGCCATACCGCACCCGGAAGCTGCTCAGCAAAGCTTACCCCCCGCTTCACAGAGCTTGCGCAGCTTGCCCATCTCGCGCATGCTCGGCAGCAACCCAGGCTCCGGGAAATTGGGTCTTGCTCGAAAACGTCTCTAATCTTTTCTGCTAATCGTGTTTACTTTTTCCCGTTTCTGGGGTGGGTTGGGGGTGTTTAGGGCGGGTTCTGTTCGGCGGGCGGCGGGCGGCGGGTTGATTGGGGGGGAGATGAAAGGGATGGATCGGAGCGAGGCGGTGATAAGAGGGGGGTGGAGAATGGGTATATAAGCTTGGAAGGTAGGGAAGGGCCGGGTTTGCCTTTTGCCTTTTCTGCGTTTGCTTGTTTTTTTCTTGAGCTGAGGTAAGAACGCGGCCATCGTTGTTACTTGGGAACAGGTCTGTTGGTCCTCGATTGTTTCGAATTGTTCAGTCGTTCAACGGCAAGAATATCAATTGTTCGCTCCATTGGTTCATCATGAAGGCCGCCTTGATCCTTGGAGCCCTCGCGCTTGCTGCCTCTGCTGCGGAGGTGCACCCGCGTCAATATGGCCACGGCAATTCGACCAAGGTGTGCGGGAAGAAGCCGCTTGTGAACTCTGTACGTCTCTCCATTGTTCCGGCTTGGACCCGTTGAAATTTCTAACGTTGGGTGTTTGTGTAGAAGAAGCTCCAGCGCAGCATCTCAGCCGATGCCTTGCTCGCTGGATCCCAGGCGCTCGAGGACATTGCGTACGCCACGCCGGCTCGTAATCGCGTCATGGGCAGCGCAGGCCACAACGAGACGGTCAAGTACCTGGTTCAAGAGCTGGAGGCTCTGGGTGGATACTACAAAATCGAGCTCCAAGAATTCTGGAACTGGGTGCAAATCAGCGCTGATTTCAACTTGACTGTTGATGGTGAGAGCGTCGATGCTGGCGTTTTCGATTTCTCGGCCAGCGGCAACGTCACTGCTCCAATTGTTGTGGTGGACAATCTAGGATGTGAGCCGGTAAGTTTATGCACAGCACACAGAATCTACGGAGAAATCAGGCAGGAGGCACGACGTTTCCCTGCATCGGTATTGTTGACGAAAACGATATTTGATGGCGTCATTTTGTCCATATCCGGTTGATCTCTTCTCTCTAGATCGGTTCTGTGCCTGCAAAAGACGATGGGCAATTTTGCTGATATCGGGCAGTCTGATTATCCCGCCGGTGTCGAAGGCAATGTCGCCCTCGTTTCACGTGGAACTTGCGAATTCGGATTGAAGTCTGCACTAGCAGGCAACGCCGGAGCTGTCGGTGCCCTCATCTACGACAACCAGGCTGGTCGCCCTCTCGCAGGAACCCTAGGCACGCCCGGCCGTCCTGAGGGAGACTACATCCCCACGCTGGGATTGAGCCAGGAGCAGGGCTTAGCGTTTGTTGATGCCATCACTGGAGGAGCAACGGTCACTGCGAACCTTGACGTGATCACGGATATTGGAAACTTTTCAACCAACAACGTCATTGCTACCACCAATTGCGGTAACCAAAACACCACCCTTGTGGTGGGCGCTCACACCGATTCGGTAGCTGCAGGTCCTGGCATCAACGACGACGGCTCCGGTACGATCGGTATCCTCGAAGTCGCAAAGCAGCTCGCAAAGTATAGGGTCAACAACGCCGTTACCTTTGGCTTCTGGTCGGGCGAGGAAATCGATCTGTTGGGATCGACTCTCTTCGTCGAGTCGGCATCTCCCGAGAAGCAGGCATCCATCCGTGCTTACCTCAATTTCGACATGATTGCGTCTCCCAACTACATTCACGCCATCTATGACGGAGATGGCAGCGCTTTCAATGAGACAGGACCTACCGGTTCGGCTGAGATCGAATCGTTCTTTGAGGATTACTTCAGCAGCGTCGGTCAGAATTACACCGCCACCGCGTTTGATGGCCGTTCAGACTACTACGCTTTCATCGAGGCAGGCATTCCTGCTGGTGGAACCTTCACTGGAGCCGAAGAGATCAAGACCGAGGAAGAGGCCGAGCAGTTTGGAGGCACTGCAGGCGAGTCTCTGGATCCTAACTACCACCAGGCCGGCGACGACGTCGAGAATCTCAGCATGGATGCTTTTGTCCTGCACACCAAGGCAATTGCTGCGGCAGTATCCAAGTATGCTACTAGTTTCGACAGCCTGCCCCCCAGGACGGTTGGAAGGAGGTCCGTCCCTAAGAAGAGGGGCCAGAGTGCCCACAAGCACGCGACTAAGCTGTGCGGAAAGCACAAGACAATGTAGAACGTGCAATGGATTGACGAGAAGGACATGTTGTATGTAAATAGAGCTGAAACGAGTATAAATGAATAGTATGATAGGCGTAAACCTTGCCGATGTGTACTTGACCTGCTGACGATCAATACTCAGCATGTAGCTCACGGGGGTAGGCTGCCAATCTTGCGACCGAGATATTCCAAATGGATGGCGGGACCATCTGTTGGAACGAAACAAGCATTTCCAGATAACTTAAATCTGGAATGTTGAAGATAGGGTTGCTCCTAAGCAGGACAGCCCCGGAAAAACGATGCTATATTTACCATGGTCCAAGCGTACTCAATGCGTTCGTTAGGCGATCCAACTGGTGGTGCCAGAGTAGTCGCCAATGGACACTGCACATGATGGAGCTAGGCGCTGATGTTCCCAAGTCCGTTGCAACAGTGCTTCAAAACTCAATCCGGCAGTCTGATCAGCCGGGCAATGAAGCTGTCAGCTCACCCACGCCTCACAAAAGGGCCGAATTGGTCGCAGATCGTGGGATCTCGCAGCTGACCTGGGACGGCGAATAAAGTTTCCACCCACGTGTGGAGAGAGTGAGGCCAACAAGGGAACCTTTCCAGAACATTCGCGCCGCGGAGCTGACAAGTACGGACGGTCCGAGGGTGGCTGGGAGGCCGAGGTTCCCTTTGCAGTCAACATGGCGACCTGGGGTGACATTTGTGCGAGCCCACAAAATAGGCCCCATGCAGTATGAATAGCCAGGTACAAACTAGGGGGGTAGCCTGCATGTTGCTCGCCCACGGTGGGCTTTAGTCTGAGGACGGGCGAGATGGAGCCCAGGGCTCAGGCGCGCGCGGGGGGGGGGGGGGAATAGTTCCAAGTCTCCGACGCAACTCGTACCACTCTTGACGACGTCGACAGCACGACAACAAAGTTCCGGCCGTTGATGTTGTTCTTTCTGCCAGCACACCGTGGGCATGCGTAGGAGCCCAGCGAACGCCTGTATGTATGCGCTGTCACGGGTAGCGTGCATGAGCTCCCGGCGCGCATACCACGTACTTGAGCCGTGGGGCAATTGGAAGTCAAGCCGCTATGACTCAAAGGCTCAGCGAGTCTGCACGCATGCCTGGCCGAGGCTGGGATGGGGGGTGGAAGCGGGCGGGCCTTGGACATGCGATGGGCGGGCCCTGGGCGGGCTATGAGCGGGCGGCGGATGGGGCATAGGGTGATGTACAGGCGAGCAGCGCACCCGGCACACCATAGTGGAGAAGACGGGCCTGACAGAGAGACAAGTCGAGTGCCGAGTTCATATGTGGTCGCAGGGCTTGGCCGTAGCGCCCCCACGGCGCGGGCATGATGAGCGATTCTGGCGAGGGCGATGTCGCTGGATGGAGGGAAGCGGATGCGGGGTTGGAGGTTGAAACGGAAGGGAGCTAGGGCCGAAGCCGGCTAGAGGCGCGGCTATCGATAACAAGGCGTTTCATGATGCCCTGGCGGTGTAGGACGTTTTCTTCTAGACCGAACCCGGCGCCGTCACCTTGCAGCGGTAGCAGCAGGTGCTAGCAGCATAGCAGCGGTACAGCACCACAGGAACCTCGCCTGCCAAAATGTCACGGCGGCTAGGGGCGCTCCGGGCGCGCCTGGAGGCCCGAAAACCCAGGCGGCGAGGCGGCGGCGGCATGGCGCAAGAGAAGCAGCAGCAGCGGCAGCACGACGACGGCGACGACGACAAGGAGGAGGCTGACACGGCGGCGAGGGTGTGGGCTTGGACGCAGGCGCGGGCATGGGCGCGGGCATGATGGCGGGCATGGGTGCCCGTCGACGTCGTCCATCGGCATTTTGGCGAGACGCGAGGCCGCCCCGCTGGCCGCTCTGACGGCCGTGGACGAGCAGCAGTACGGCAGTGCAGAGCCAGAGCCAGAGCCAGAGCCAGAGCCAGTCACCCAGTCACCCAGTCACCGAGTGCGCAGGCCAGCGCGCCCCTCCCTTGCCTGTGTCGCAGCGGCCAGGCGCAGATCTCCAGCTTTGGATTGGGAAGACGGGCGTGCCAATCCGCATCCGCCTGCTGCAGTCACGCTGGATGACGTCCGGCCTCCGCGCGAGGGCCATTCAGCGGTACGGCTGGAGTTCATCCCTACCAGCATGGAGCGAACAAAGTTCCAGGCAATGTCCGGCCAGAAGCAAAGTCACTGTTCAACGTCCTCGCTTGCCGCGCACCGCAGTCGCAGGTGGGCCATGTCGGGCGCCCGGGTGGAGTGGCTCGGAGGGGTTGGGTTATTGGGGGGCAGAGCTGCCCTCAGGCTGCCCTCTTGCGCGCAGCGGGCGGCGGGCGGCTGGCGGCTGGCGGCTGGCGAATAGGTGCGGCCAGGGCGCTTTATGCGTTGCCTGCGCTGCCTGTGGCGGAAAATGGGGTAGAGGCAGCGCGCGCAGCCGGGGGATGCAGCAGGGGGGAGAGGGGAGGGGGGGGGGGCAACCTCAGCGTGGCCTGGCTGCGCGCTGCTCGCTGCTCGCTGCCCGCTGCCGGCGACAGAGCGACAGAGCGACAGAGCGGCCAGAGCGGCCAGAGCGGCCAGTTCGCAACGCACACACAATTGCGGGCGGTGGGCCCGGACAGGTGGTCAGTCCGGTGGCAGAGGTTAGGGCCAGTCCCAATATATGCGGAATACCGTAGCGGAGAGACTCGACCTACCTGCTTTAAATACGGTGGCGTGCATGCGGGCTAGTCAGGACCTCGTCGTTTAAGAATCTAAGGGTCCTGCGGCCGCTTCTGTCCGTCACATCACTCGGGCGCCGCACTGTACGTACTCTGTACTCATAGTTCTGTATCTCCACGCGCCCTGCAGCGACGGCCGTTTTCCTACCAGTCTGTCATTTTCGAGCCGGCTGTTGCGCCCTGGCCAGCACCATCACCACCTCCGCGCAGGGGCCTCTGGCTGCCGCGGCCAAACGCCTGAACGCTTGAGCGCTACCACGCTAGCAGTCCAACGCCCACTCCATCCTGGACCGCCTCCTCTCGACCTCCCGCGAACACTCCCCTCCTCTGCGATCCCCAGCGCCCACGCCAGCGAGGGCTCCTGCCCTGTGTACGAATTATTGTGTGCGTAGCCCCCCCTCCCGCGCGCCCTCGTCCCATGTCCCTCCAGCCGGCTGCCCTGCCAGCCCCAGCTCCTTTTTGCTCCCCTCACCGCCAACCCCAACCCCACACACTCGAGACCTGACGCCCGCCCGCGCTGACCACGCCCGCCGCAGTGTATTTCTAGCAAAAATGGCCTTCTCCCAAGGCATTGGGGAGCGCGCCGCCCTCAAGTCCCCCCGCGAGGACTCGTCCTTCGCCTCCCTCACCAGCCCGTTGCGCGGCGTCGGCTCCCAGATGGGCTCCTCGTCCAGCGATGCCCGCGGCCAGCTGCACCGCAGGTTCACCACCAACAACATCCCCACCCTCCAGACCCCGCTATCTCCAATTGGCCAGCAGCGCCGCCAGGCCGCCGAGTCCGTCGAGTTCACCACTGCGGTACGTACCACCGTCTTCCATATAGTCGAGTAGAGGCCACCGGGGGAGGGCGCAGCGCAACACGTGTGAACCCCGTGATGGGGAGAGGGTGTAGTGACGATTCCGTCCGACTCTTCGTCTGTGTCGGCATGCCATGTTTCTCCGTGTCTCCATGTGTATTTTCGTCCGTGGGCCCTGCGGTCCCTTTGTTTTCTACAATGTCGCTGTGAAGAGAGTTTAGACTAACATGGCACCATTAGACGTACCATAAGCTTCAAGTGGTAAGAAACTCTACTTCACTGCGACATGTTTTTCCTCGTTTGTCTCTCTACTGCCTCTCTCTCACTTCTGCACCTCTCCCCGCTTCCCCGCTTCGCCTTCGCCTCTCACCGTCCTGCTGCTATTGTGGCTGCAAGTAAAGGCAGCCCGCCCTTCCCCGGGAGAGGGGTCCCTATAACCTCTTCCTCTGCCCCCTCTCTTCCCCTCTTCTTCCCTTCTCTCCCCACCCACGTCTATCAACCCCCCTCTGCACCATATTCCTCACAAACCTTCTATATCACCAGAGCTGTACAACACGCTCTTCGGACACCCGAGGCTTTCATATACCTTCCATATCCACCCCTCTATCTATCTCACATCTCATATATCTCTCCTCTGCCACTCTCCCAACAGCGCGTCTGTTGCGTGTTGCGTCCCTCCTCCACACGTCACACTTGCCGACTCGTGTGATTTGCTGACAACTCGTTAGCTCGAGAAAAAGAAACTTGAGTACGAATATCTCAAAGAACAACGGCGACGCTTTGAGGCCGAAATGGAGCTCATTGACTTGCAGTCTCGCCGTGACGAAGAGGAAATCCACCGTCTCTCTTCCGACATTCAGTACGGCAAGCATAGCCAGCCCACCACCCCGCCCGAGTACAACAACACCAACGGCTTCCCCACTGCTCTATCTCGCCCCAACCGTTTCAGCATGTCGAGCATCACCCCCGGCATGACGACTCCTCGTGGCAGCCGCTCTGGCTCTCAGATCACCTCTCCGCCAGCTTCCACCCACAGCACCCAGGGCAACGGTTATCTTCCCTCCAAGTCCATGCCTGGCTCTCGTCGTGGCTCTGATGAGGACCGTGATGACTTCGACAATGGCAATGGCACCGGTACCGGCAATGGCTTTGCTCCTATCAGCCCGCCTTTCCGCACGTGAGTACACACTTCTTGACCGTCTTTCACTACGCACCCCGACCTTTCGGTTACCACGCGTTACACCAACCCCACATTTGAACGCGTCCCTCCGCATTCTCGCACCTCAATTCTCTCTCACAAACCATCATTCTTCTACTAACATATTTTCCAGTAACCAGAACCGCATGTCCATGCCGGTCACCGGTCTTGATTTCCGTGGTCGCGACGACCTTCCGGACCTTGCCTCGGTTCTTGGCCACATCAACACCACTGCCTATCTGTTTGGCGACGACGAGAAGTCTCAGAACCCAGTGTCTCCCGACGTCAAGTCCTACTTGCAGATGAACACCACCGACGACAAGTTCCCCATCCTTGTCCGCCGCGACGGCAACGGAGTCGGCAATAACATGCAGCTGTCCGCCTCCTCCGCTGCCCTTGACTTGGCTCTCTCTCAGTCGCCCGGTCCCGACGCGCAGACCAACGGTGGTTGGCATGGCTACCGTCACCGCCAGGCCCAGCAGTCCCTCCCGACCAACACTCTGCGCAAGCCTTCTCAGGTTGACGACTTCGAGGTCGGCCAAGCCAACGGCAATTCCAACAACGTTGAAGGAACTCCCACCAAGAACATGGCCAACAACCGCCGTTCTGTCGAGTTCACCTTTAGCCCGGACGGCAAGCGCTCTAGCTACCAAGCTAGCCCCAACGGTATGCCAAAGCTGCAGCAGTCCTTCTCCACCAACGATGTGCCTACCTTGAAGAATGGCAATGGCACAAATGGCGCGAATGGCTCTGGTGTTAATTCTCATGCAGAGCAACACTTGCACAACCACAACGCGAGCATGGGCCGTATTCCCCACAACGTCATGTCCAACCGCCACAGCCGTGAGCTTTCTACTGGCTTCAAGGATCAAGAGTATCGTTCCATGCAATCTGGCTTGCATGCTAGCGCCGCTCCCTTCGGTCCTGCTATCACGTCGGCGGCCTCGACCAACGGCATCACTGCCGGCGCCGTCTCTTCGCCCACCATGTCGCAGTACTCTACGAGCACTTCGACCGCTGGTAACAGTGCGCCATACTACGGGTATGGCATGTCGATGGCCAATGGACTTGCCAATCAGATGAACGGCCTATCCATAGGACCGCAGATGGGTGGTCCTCCCCCTGCCTACACCACCACTGGCATGTACGGCAACAACGGCGGGGTTAGCAGCTACTACAACCCGTATGCCTCGTATGGCCCCAACGGCCGTGTTCAGGACAGCCAGGCTCGCGTCATCCAGAGCCGCCGCATGCAGAACGATGCCAACCGGTTCATGAACTACGACTTGAAGACCATGAACCGCCAGGAGATCTATTCTCTCTGCAAGGACCAGCACGGCTGCCGCTTCCTTCAGAAGAAGCTCGAAGAGCGCAACACCGAGCATCTGCAGATCATCTTTGACGAGACCGCCCCCCATGTCGTTGAGTTGATGACGGGTAAGCTCCCATCTCCAATGCCCCCCGATACAAGTCGCTAATTGTAATAGATCCCTTCGGCAACTACCTTTGCCAGAAGCTCCTCGAGTACACCAACCACGAGCAGCGCAACACCCTTGTTCGCAACGCTGCTCCCTCCTTGGTTCAGATCGCCCTCAACCAGCACGGCACTCGCGCTTTGCAGAAGATGATTGAGTTCATCTCTACCCCCGAGCAGGTTAGTTGGATCCGTCCCTTGCTCCATACCATTTCACTAACTTTGATAGATCCACATGATCATTCAGGCCTTGTCCGGCCAGGTTGTTGATCTGATCCAGGACTTGAACGGCAACCACGTCATCCAGAAGTGTTTGAACCACCTCAAGGCCGAGGATGCCCAGTTCATCTTCGACGCCGTTGGTCAGCACTGCGTCACAGTTGGCACCCACCGCCATGGCTGCTGCGTCCTTCAGCGCTGCATTGACCATGCCAATGGCTTCCAGAAGGTCCAGTTGGTTCGCCAGATCACCGCGAACAGCTTCAACCTTGTCCAGGATCCCTTCGGCAACTACGTCGTGCAGTACATTCTCGACTTGAATGATCCTAGCTTCACCAATCCTCTGTGCATTGGCTTTGCGGGCAAGATTGCCGAGCTCTCCAAGCAGAAGTTCAGCTCCAACGTGGTCGAGAAGTGTATCCGCTGCGCCGACGTTACCACCAAGGCTGTCATGGTCGAGGAGCTTCTCAACGTCGAGGAGCTCGAGAAGCTCATGCGCGATTCGTACGGCAACTATGTCATCCAGACTGCCCTCGAGTTTGCTCCTCCGGACTTGTGCGTGCACCTCATCGAGGCCATGCGCCCCATCTTGCCTCAGATCCGCCAGACGCCCTATGGTCGCCGCATCCAGAGCAAGGTCCAGGAGCGCGAGTCTCGCCTGGCTGCCTACACTGGCCGCACTTCGGGTCATGTCTCCCCGCACACCATCACTGCGACCCAGTCGCCAGAGACGCCTGGCTTTCAGGCTCCTCCCATGTACACGGCCGCTGCTAACTACGGTCCCAACATTGCGTCTCCCCAGCCCCACCGCTTGAGCAACCCGCCTCTGCCGTCGCACTTGCAGAACTCTGTACAAAACCAGGCCTATCAGCAGTACGGACTGGCCCAGGCCAACGGCATGGGCAACTTTTTCTGAACGAGGACAAGCTGAGGGTCTTTTGACGACGTTACGACCTGACGAAACCACGGCCGCCCTCGCCCAAATACGTACCCAGGACATCGCCCATCTCTCGCTTTATCCTTGCCAGTTGCCAACCTTCCGCTGGTGTTGGGGCCTATTTCCTCCGAGGCGCGATCTCTTTCATATCTTTCGACGTTGATGGCCATTGCGGCGCAAGCACTTTGGCTACCAAGTCGGCTTGTATAGTATTCTACGAGCATCTCAGCGGAGCTTGGGCTATCGGCATCCTTACCGGCGCTATCGGTCTTGCGATGGAGTGCACCACCATGCCTTCCCTCATCATCTTATCCCCTTGCATTCCCTGTAACCCCATTGCGGCATCTTTTACCCCCTCCCATGGCTAGCCTTCCCTTCCCACCACGGTATTCTATCACATCCCATTCTTTCCTTTCTATTCCCTGTGTTATTCTTTGGCACACGATGCCGTCCCAAAAACCGACTCCAACCCCATTTTTTCCTTTATTGGCATGGTTTGCAGCATCATCGTTCACGACCGCACGCGCAAGGGCGGCTATTTTTTCCTTTTTGGCAATTTTTCTTCTCCCCATCACTACACGAAGCGCCTACGGTCGACGAACGTCTGCGTGCGGATTTTCATGGCTAGATGGCTGAATGAGTCATGTGATGGACGGACTGATGGATTCACGGATTGATTTGCTGGGGCTCCTCTATGCTGCGACATCATCTTGATCTTGCGGCGGTACCGCCAGGTAGATAGGGAAAGCCCTGGAAGTTTAGGAAATGAAATTATTTGACGTTGGATCAAATGGCGCATGGCCAGGCATGAAGATGGTGTGATGGCGGGCGTGATGGTCGTGGCAAGGGGCGTTTGGGCGCCAAGAACAGCGGAAATGCAGGTGATGTGGGTGGAGCCCGCCACCTTCCGGTTCTGAGACGATGACGAGGGTCTGGTCTGGCGCGGGCATTCCATTCCCCAACGGGCTCCGACGCCAATATATCGCACCTGGGCACCTTCCCCTTCGCACCACCTCCCCGCCAGGCTCCAGCGAAATTTATATCTGCCAACAAACCCCACTGCGCTACTCGCACTACCCACTCTACATAGTCCACTCCTGATATCACCACAAAGCCCCGTACACGATGCGCTTTGCTCTCTTCGCCTTCCTGTTCGCCCTCCTTGCTGCCTGCACCATGGCCGTCGCACCCCTCAAGAGCGTCATCGTCAGCTTCCCCAACGACACCCCCGACCACATCGTCGACGAGGCCAAGGAGGCCATCCGCAAGGCCGGTGGTCAAATCACGCACGAGTACAGTATGTCTGCCTGGCTCTCGCGAGCACACGACACCGCCAAATGTACGGCAGGAGACTGACAAAGAGCAGACATCATCAAGGGCTTTGCTGCACATGCCGTGGCCACGTCCCTCGAGACGGTCTCGACCCTCAACACCCAGTTCGCTGCCACCATTGAGGAGGACGGCGTGGTGACGACCCAGAACGACAAGGAGTAATGGCCTCGCGCCATGCTCCGCGCTGCCATGCGCTGCGATGCGACGCGACGCGACGGGCTCGCTCACCGCCAGGTCCATGGGCAAATTGCTGGTTCCATGGAAAGGGGGTTCGGAGTCGGAAGCGTATACCTGAATAACTGCACTCTGCTTTTGTGATTTGACTTTGCGCGCTTGAGCCCCGGGGATTACGGTCAGGAGACGGGAGGATGATCAGACGAATGCCCCGGGCGCAGGCTTATGAAGTAATGTCTTATGGCTGCCTGTCACTGTCGATTGTTGGACTGTATTGAATATCACCACCCTTGACCGTTCCTGTGTCGATGCTGTCGTGGTGACATGACATTCGCTGGTCCGTTGAGCGCGGCCGAGCCACGTCCGCTGCATGTGCATTGGCTCTCCATGTGCCCGCCAAAAGTGGTTGAATTAGACGGCTGCGTTTCGAGGGCCACCTGCGTTTCAGCGCGGTGGGCGCAGTTATGCATGCACTCTGGCTATCCTCCTCGAGGGCCATGCTCACGCCTGCATCCCCTTCATAATTGCCTTTCGAGTAGGTCCCTCCCAACGGCTGCAAGGTTGACGTGCAGCCGGGCGGCCGTGCCCTGCGGAAGTGCTTCGAGCAGGTCCGCTTTAGCGCTACTCCACCGGCCACTGACCACCGCGGCGCGTCGCCCATCTCGCTGCCACACATCCCCCTCCATGAAGCCGCACTGCTCATGATGCATAGCTTGCTGCACGCCTGCACCCCGTCACCTTCACTCGCCAGAATACCGCTCTACCGAGGCGGCTGCTAAGCCCCGCCATTGCTCGCCATGGACGACTTCAAGCCCGAGCTGCTGAGGGCGCTCCTCGACTGGGTACGCGTGTGCACCGTCGCTTCGCCGTGCTACTGTAGCTGATGCAATGCGTCACAGGTCAACACGTTCGAGTTGCCCAGAGTCACCACCTGGAACCAGCTCGAAGACGGCCAGGTTCTCTGGCAGATCCTGGCCGACATCGACGCCGACTACTTCAACGAGTCGTTGCCCAATTTCGACGACAGCAACCGCCGCTCCTCCATCACCGAGAACTGGATAGAGAAATGGCAGAACCTAAAGCACATCGAGCGCTCCGTCTCGACCTACATACGCGAGCAGTGCGACCAGCTGCCCGTCCTGACCAAACGCATGATCCCCGACCTCAAGACTGGCGCCCGCGACGGCAGCATGATGCTCACCGCGAAACTCACCATGGCTGTCCTGCTCGCCAGCTTGTACAGCCCCAAGAGTAACCAGAGGATGATACAGGTTATGCACCAGCTGGGCACAAAAACAGCAGAGACCATTGCGGAGGCCATACAGGACATGCAGGCGCTAGACTCCAGGATGGCAGCCCTGGGGGTCGACCAGGAACTCACCCCGGAACCTAACCTTTCGGGTTACAGGACACCCACCCGAGTCGTCTCTGGGGCCGGCTCCGTGCTGGGTCGGGATAACGAGCTCGAGCAGGAGGCCCAGCTCTTCGAGGCGAACAAGGACAGGAATGCTCTTCGCACCCAAACCAAGAAACTGCAGGACGAATTGGAAACGTCAAGGAACAGGATCTCACAGCTCGAAGAAGAGCTGGTCGAAGCCAGGCTGCATCTCGACGACCGAGGGGCACAGAAAGGCAGTTCGGACGACTATGAATCTTTGCGAAATGATTTGCTCCGCGACCGTCAATACATTGACCAGCTGGAGACCGATCTTGCCAACGCTAGGGAAATTCTCGAGAGCCAAAACCGGAGGCTAGAACGCCTGCAGGGGGAGGAGGGGTCCAAGCAGGAGCTGCGCGACCAATTACAGCTGCTGCGGGCGGAGCGAGACGAGCTGAGTCAAAAAGCAAAAGCAAATGAGAATCTCAAGAAGAAGATTGAGGCTCTTACTAAAGAGACCAAGAATCTCGAGACGCTCCGTTCCGACCACCAGCAAGTCAAGGAGCGCCTCCAAGAGCTTGAGGATATCGAGGAGCGCTGCCAGGCATTGGAAAAGGTCAACCGGGAGAATAGCCAAACCCTGGTCAATTGCGAACAGTCCATCTTCGAAGAGAAGGGAAGACGGACTCGCGTTGAGCATGACAATTTGGTTCTCATGAAGCAGCTTGAGCAGACGCGTGAACTGCAATACAAGGCAGAGGATGCTAAGCGCGAACTCGAAGACAGGATACGTGAGCTTGAATCGTCATTTCAAAGCGGCCGAGGCGATTCGCTGGAGGACGAACTGACCCAGGACGAGAATGGAGAGGCGCTAGAAGAACCGCCCAGTGCGCGGAGCGCAGTCGAAGGCCGGGTGAGCGCAGACGCGATAGCCCTTCAGCAAAAGGTCGAAATCTTGACCGCTCGTCTCAAAGTCGTCGAGGCAGAGACCCTCAAGCAGATGCAGGAGAATCTAGGCTTGAGATCGGATATGATGACTAGCAAAGATGAAGATAGCCAAAAGTATGTACTGTACACTCTTGGCCAAAGTACTTCACTAATCATTCCCTCCCTCACAGACCTTTCCTCGAACAGAACCAGAAGCTTCAGACAACCGAGACCGAGCTAGAGGAGCTCAAGCGAAGGCTACGCGAGAAAGACCTCGAAGTGGCAGAGCTTCGGAATGAGATCAACAAGAGTATGTTAGCCTGTGATCGGATCGAGAATAGGGTGTTAATCTAATGCTAGAATCTGATGCTACCGAGGACGAGAAGGCTTCCAGCCTTCAAGTCGAGCACGAGCGCTTGCTGGCACTGCAGCATAGAATGAACCAGAAGATCCAAGCCCTTGAGGTTGAAAGTGAAGAAAAGTCGAGCCTCCTCCGTGCGGCCTTGCTTCCTCGCGGAGTGGATCAGGAGCTCATCAATCTGAAGAAAGCTGAGATCCTTAAGCAGATCCGGGAACAGATTCAGGAAGTCATCAAGACACCTGCTGAGGCCCAACCAAAAGCGGTGGAAACAGCCTCGTCCGATATTGCAGAGACAGTCGCCACATCGGAAGCAGCCTTGGAAAAGGCGAAGAAAGTAAGCCTCTCACAAATTTGTCAGGATAATACATCAGCATTCGACCATGCGGTTTCAACCATGCGAAGGCAGATGTTGCCGTCCCTTTCTGCATCAACTCTGTTTGCCTCTCAACCCGTTTCCCCAGAAGCGAAGCATACGGCAAAGAAGGAGTCACTGTCCGAAGCATCTGCTTCATCGGCTAGCACAGGACGAAGTGCTTGGGGCAAAATGGCGCAGCTATTCCCCAAGCGCCAGAGGAGAAACCAGAGCTCGCTGTCAGATATGTTCAGTGAGCAACGGGCACCTCGGGCAAGTTCGTCCTGCTACCAGCTGGTGGGAACACGCTTAAGCATACCTCCTAATCTGCCGTTGTTGTGCATCTTCTGTCTCCTCCCTTGATTTGACCACGCCCATGGTAATGACGTTACTGTTGGATCACCTTGCTAACGAATGATAGGAACTGCAAGAACAGCAAGCCGCCAACGACACCTTGCGGGCGGAGCTGGAGAAGGCGAAGAAGGAAGGCGCAGAGAAGGGAGCCGTACGTTTCCACAAAGGCCTGTTCTCTATAGAGCACTCTAACGTGACACAGGTGGAACTGCAGCAAGAACTCGAGAACCTCCGCCGCGAGAACAAGCTCATCACATCCGCGTGGTACGACATGACGACACGTCTGCAAAGCAACACGGTGATCCTGCAGCGCAAGAGCGAAGCACCCAAAAGCTGGCTCGGAAAGCAGCGCGCCATCGTCGGCGGCGCAAACTTGGTATACCCGCCCTCCACAATCCCTTATAAGCTAAGAGACTAACAACGACCAGAACCGGAGGTGATCCTCCACGGCGGTGTGGTATCCAAAGCCCAGTGTGCACCCCCCATGTATCCTCACGTATGCCCCTCTCCCCACCTGCCTATGACCACGCGGGAAGGACAAAGTCCCTTGCTAGAGATTAGAGTACATTTACGCCTCGCTTATCCCCACACACGCATATCACATTCATGCATCACATCACATATACATCCTTGCATCACACATTACCCTTCTTCTTTCTTTCTCTCTCTCACAACGTCGTTTGAGCGAACAGACGAAGGCCCCACATCCGATAAAGAGAAGTTTTAACATGTGTTATTATACCCCCTTCTTCATTTGCATAGGCTGAGGCGTTTTTTTTTTGAGGGGGGTGGAGGGGGCGAAGACCCCTGGAGGGGGAGAGAGAAGGGGGATGGGGAGAATGGTAGTGTGAGTAGAATTGAATTTTTAGGCTTGTGTTTGTGCGGTGTGCGTGGTGAGATGTAGGAGTGGGTGCGTGGATGCGTGGATGGGGCATGAGGTGAGGAGCGGGAAGGAATGAGGTGTCTTAGGGGAGGGTTGGCGGGGGTAGATGTAGAGCTTATGAATGGAAAATTCTTCGGTGCGTGGGGTCTTTGGAGTGCTTGTTGTTTTGTGGCGTTCTCTCTGATGCTGGGTTTTGGGGCGGGTTGGGAGGGGAGAGAAGAGAGAGGTGTTGATATCGTGGAGTGGTGCAAGGACGTGGGGTATCTGCCAAGCGTGATGGTGGCCTGGTTGGCTGTTGGAAGCTCGGAGCGAGCGATATAACAGATTCGTGGATGATGGTTCTCGAGTAGTCTTCACTTGAGAGTTCACATGTCATGCTCAGGGTCATGTTTGCTCTGCATAACGTAGCTTCTCAGTCCGGCCGTGACGCGTTTCGTGCTGTGGGACTACCTATCCAACGCCAAAGCATGCATGCATACAATACAATATCTCCAACAATGCTACCAACAATCCGAAACCCTTTTTGGCTACCAAACAACACACCCCATCCCCTCACTCATCCCGAAACACATACCTCCCCCCACCCCTCCTCGCCTCAATCCACCTCTCCTCCACCCTCTCCCTCTCCCTCTCCTGCGCCTTCCTCTGATCTTCTTCCTCCTCCTGCGTGCTCGGAAAATCCACCCTCCAATACCCCGGCGGCGTATTCCGGTCCTCATACGCACTGCGATGCTTCCCCGCCTCGGCAGCAACCTTGCGCGTCCGCGCCTGCAACACCAGCTCCGCACGCTCCTCGCCGCGCATCTGCGTCAGGCCCATGTCGTCGTACGCGTCGCCGAGGTAGTCCTGCAGCAGGGCCTCTTCCTGCGCCGCGGACAGCGGGGCTAGCGTCTCGGCGATGAGGCGGAAGGTCGAACCGCAGCACGAGGGCTTTGTGCAGCCAGGGAGGCAGGCGCGGTCGTGCCGCTTGCGGACGGTTTCGGAGAAGGCGTTTGTGTAGGCCGGGTTGTAGGCGGGGTTGGGCTTGAAGTCGGAGAGGCGGAGCGAGGGGAGGGGTTTGTCGCGGAGACGTTGGGGGTTGGTGGTGGATGGGGAGGGTTTGGAGGTCGAACGCGAAGGGTCGGTGGGAATGAGGCCTGGTTTCGTGCCAAACTGCCAGATGGGACGGTTGTCGGGGCGGGGCTCTGTTTGTGGGTTGGGGCGGGAGGAACTAGATGATGGGGTTTGGAGCAGCTGTTGTCGTTGGGGAGCATGGTTTGTCCTTGGAGGTGCGGATTTAGGGGTACGGGTCGTGGGAGTCTTTTTGGTAGGCGTCTTCGTGTACCTAGATTGAACTCCGCGGTTGATCGTTTCCCGCAAGAGGCCTCGGGGCTCTCTGTTTTTGCGGGTATCATTTGATGTTGAGGAGATGTCCCCAGTCTCGGCCAAAGCTTCAAACTTCTGCTTATTTCGAGATTGTTCTCGGTGTTGCCGTTTACGAGGTGGGTCTTCGGAGATATTGGAAACGACATTGGGATCGAGGGGTTGGAGAGCTGTATTGGGTTCGCTTATGAAAGAGCCAGAGGGTTCGCTCACGGTCTGAAGCTCCATTTCATGTCTATCCTGATCATGTCGATGGCAATGATCACCTGTTTCTATTTCCTGCTCTTCCCCATCGATCTCGTCCTTCACAAAGGGTGCGCTGTTTGACCGTTGATGTCGTAATAGCTGGCCCGTCTGATTAGAATGGATAGAATTCGTTCTCCGGATCGTTTGACGACGGCGGGTAGTTGCGGGAACTATCCCAGGACCAAGCTCGTCGAGATCAAAGGTATCGGTTCGCGAGAGTTGACCAGTATTTGCAGCCAAAGGTGGGCTGCTGTCTTGCTCTTCCTTCACTTTGAATGGTTTTGATGGTGTACCATCAGATGATTGATCGGTATATACCTTGAAGTTACTCGCTTTTGCGATTTCCCTCTTCCGTTTGAGAGATCGTTCTGAGACGAACTGAGGCATGTCATCATCATTTTCATCAAATACTTGGTCTATTGCTGGTGACTTTTGTGGGGCCTCATCTTCGGTTGTTTGACTGGAGGTGATCTTTTCTGCATCAAATCCGGATTGTAAGTGTGTCTCCTTTCCAGCGTTCAAATCCTCAGTTGGGTCACCTGAAGTGACGCTAGCGGTAGGCCGTCGTCCCATCGCCAGAAGCTCGGCCTCGTTACGGGGTGTAGTTTGTTCCACGTGATATACCGGCTTTCTCGAACTGCCCCTTTCATGGTCTGATGGTCTCACCGGTGGTGTCTCCAGATGACCAGGCGCAAATGGTGTTGGTGAGGATACTGCACCGGCTGGTCGTGGCGTGCTAGCGTCAGAATACTTGGGGCTTGAGGCCCCAAGATGACGAACTTGTTCTGGCCTACTGATGGACCTTGTCAGGTCTTCTTCAACCTTTGGTTCAGTCTTTGGCTTCTGCTTTCCGATGTGGCGATCGCAGTATTCCTGCCAAGCACGTACGCTCTCTTTCATTTCTCTGTTCTTTTGCATGACAGCAGCGTTCTTCTTTTCGAGATACTTGGCTTTCTGAATGGCCTCTTGATATTGCTTGTTCAAATCCTTGAACCTCTCCGATAGTGCGCGATATTCATCCACTGAGACGGTCCCTTCCATGTTTGCCATCTCTTCGCTTGATTCAGCTCCATAAACCTGTCTCTGTAACTGACGTTTGAGGTCTGCATTTTCACCCGTGAGTTCTGCGTTTTTGATAACCTCATTGTTGATGTGCACGGAAAGTATGCACTGGTGGTCCTCCGCTGCCTCAGATTAGTGCTTTTGCTTGAGACTGGCCATCAGGCATACTTACTCAGTTTTAGTTCTTGCTGGAGAGACTCTTCCCCTAGTTCTCCGTAAGCGGAATATATGGCTATGGCGGGGGTATTTTGTACTTTTCTTCCACTCGTTCTCCAAGTCCGGAATAATGACCTCATTGCAAAAGCGCGCAAATTGAGCGCTGCTCTTCTCAGCCCATGACCTCAAGTCTGACATTTCGACGCTCAAGATAAAATATGTGCGCTCTCATATGAGCAAAAGGGGCGAACGCGTCTGTGCTTGTGTTGGTCGCGGAACACGTCTGCCTGACGCAGAATGGAAGACGCGCCCACACCAGGTCACGCGCGTTAGCGCCTTGGCATCCTCCTCCATCCCTGGACTAGCGCGGCGGCGATAACCGATTAGATATCCGACGAGCAGGCAGCTCTTGATATTCAACACCACAACTGTTACACATGAAGCGGGCACGGAGTGGCGAAGAGGGCTCTGAGGAGCGGCCAGCTAAGGCGTCTAGGCTTTCTACAGGGGACCCTTTCTCGTGTCTGAGTGAGGAGCTCATCGTGCGCATCCTCTCGTTTGTCTCGGTGCCGACCCTGCTCGTTTGCCAGAGGTAAGTAAATACGACCATATCCCGGAGGCCAGCCATACTAACGAATGTAGGGTCTCGAGAAAATTCGATCGCATCTCTGTTGACTCGGAGCTTTGGAAGGCCGCCTACTACAAACAATATGTTCTCCCCAAAGCTGTGCGAATCCCTGGCATCAAGGACCCCGCTGTATCCGATGAGCTGCGACATTCCTCGAAAGTATCCAAGTGGTTAGATGACGCGCATCTCGTGAAGGATGGACACAAGACGAACTGGAAGCATCAATATAGGCTTCGTCATAACTGGGCGCGTGGGAAATGTGCAGTGAGCGAGATCGTGGTCGCAGACCGCCCACCAGACCCGCCACTTCTGGTAATGCTTTCTCCAAAGGGCGGTATTCTCTTCACTGCCGACTCCGTCTCGGGACTCAAAGCATGGGACTCCAAGAATGAACGCCATTTGATCGCCTCGACGCTATTGACCACATCCGGCTCGGCCCTGCCGCGCTTGCCCACGTCTATGGCCATCGATTCCAACGAAATCTCTACAGAACATCCAAGGGTGGTGTTGGGCTTCGAAGACGGCGCGTTCAGCATTTTTGCGCTTGATGCGGAACACGGGGCCTTTGAATGCTTGTTCACCCACCCATCGTCCACGAATGGGTCGCTTTCAGCACTAGCATACCATTCACCATATCTGCTCACGATGACAGAACAAAATATTCTTTCCGTATACGTGTTCCCCAAGGACGACAATACTCGCCCAACGCTACCTGCGCCGCAGCTCCTGTACTCGTTGCGATCACACACCGTCTGGCCACCACTTTCGCTGTCCATGCGCACGAATCCAAAAAGTGTCACGGCTGCAATTGCGTATGCACTCCCGACTTACCTGTCCGGTTGGACGGTTGGAATTCAAGAGATGCAACTCTCTTACGACGGAGAGCTACTCAATTCACGGCTGGCGACAGCTACAGACACGCTTTCCGGTCCTCGTCCAAGCACATCGCAGCCGACCTCCATCTCATACTCACATCCGTACCTGCTTGTGGCGCACCCAGACAACACACTTTCGTTATATCTGGTCAAATCTACGTCGTCGTCTCTCTCGGTGAGCCATCGTAGTAGACTATGGGGGCACACATCGTCCGTATCGGGCGCCCATATCGGCATGAGAGGCAAAGCCGTCTCGGTGAGCCGGTTGGGTGACGAGCTCCGCGTCTGGGACCTGGAAGGTGGCCCTGCTAACAAGAAGCGTGCCAGAAACGGCGAGCTCAGCGTGAGAGTGCAGCCCGCGAAGTTGAACGAGGAGGGAGGCGACGTCCCAGAGGCCGAGAAGAACTTTGGTCTCCGCACTGCCCTCGAACAAGGCTTTGATGATTCGACGGTAGCTCAGGGCTGGGTCGGTTTTGATGAACAGCATGTCATTGTGCTCAGAGAGAAGAGCGAGGGCAGTCAGGCATTGGTGCTTTACGACTTCACATGAGCAGAGGAGCAAGGGATGTGAAGTTGCGGATATGGAATGGCATGATACCCCACCGTTAGTTAGGAATTGAATTGCATGCGCGCATATCGCGAAAAGGCTGAAGGCGCGCAAGCCCTCTTTCGGTCCCGTTCCCGGCGGACATGGTGATGCGGCTCTTCAGCCCAAGCTCGGTACCGTTGGTTGATGAAATTGCGCCCACTCAACGTGAACTTCTCCACCCGATCGCATTTTGCCTGTGGGGCAGAGGCACATCATGTGGACACGATTGCTTAGCATTCTGGCGCTAGCTGCTATGGCAAAAATCGAAGATTGTGGTTTCGGTTACACGCGGTGACCTGCTCTCTTTGTCAGGGCTAATGACGCCAATAGCCCAAGGATCGGCGCTGAGACCGTCCGTGACAAGTGGGACTCGATCCTACACATACAAGCAGTTTCTCCGGAGCAAACAGCGCCTTCTACGCAGCGCATGTATGCCGCGAGTGAGGACGGGCTGAGGCCCAATGGGCGGGGTTTGCCACTCCCCATGGCAATCAAGGGGAGCGGGAGTGAATCTCACCATCGCACGGGACCCTGCCCGCCGCATTCCAGCTTGCCTTCATCCTCAGCGCCACGGCCCACGTTCCCGTTCCCGATAGAACAGGCAGTCTAAAACGGCGGAGCTAGGCTGCCTTCAGTTTAGCCTCTAAGCGATTTAGCGCAACACACACCTGCCACCTCTGCGGGCAGATATTTTCTCTTAAACTCTGCCGCCGCTCTCTCTCCCACACCCCATCCCTCTTCCCGCCTGAACGCTTCAATTGGCCGACTTGCTTGCTGTCGTGAGCACTGTGTTGGTTTCTACCTTGCGAACACACTCCCTCTTTCCACTTCCTATTTCGGCGACCTTGACGGTGAGTTCGCGTGCCCTTTGCGGCCAGGCTGAACCCTTCTAATCGGCCTAGGTCCCCTCGATACTCACCCCAATCATGGACTACACTGCTGCTCCTCCTCAGGGTGCCGGTGGCCGCGGCTGCTACAACTGTATGTGCAAATGTTTTATTCGCTGTCATTCTCAACCCCCGCCTTATAATTGGCATTTGCGCATGGACCCTCTGTGGCAAAACGTCATGGGCTAGGAGTCTCTACATCCAAGACATTTGGTCATGTGACGAACAACTTCAACTTCTTTGATGTGTTCTTCCATGTGTCCAGCCTGAGACCCAAGCGGTCCTTCAACTGTACATTCTTCCTGGATAATGGCTGACGTCTCTGCTAGGCGGCGACCCATCCCACCGCGCTGCCGAGTGCCCCACCAAGGGCAACCCTACATGCTACAACTGTGGTGAGAAGGGCCATCTCAGCCGCGAGTGCACTTCTCCCCAAGCCGAGAAGACGTGCTACCGCTGTGGATCGACTGGTCACATCAGCCGCGAGTGCACCAAGGATGGTGGTGCTCCCATGGGCGGCCCCGGCGCCGGCCAGGAGTGCTACAAGTGCGGAAAGCGGGGCCACATTGCCCGCAACTGCACCCAGGGCGGTAGCTACGGTGGTGGTTACGGCGGCGGCTATGGCGGTGGTAACAGCGGCGGCTTCGGCGGAGCGCGTGCTACCACCTGCTACTCCTGCGGCGGCTTTGGTCACATGAGCCGTGACTGCACGCAAGGACAAAAGTGCTACAACTGTAAGTTTACATGATCCAGTCTTGTGCTTGTCCATGCTCTAACCCTTCAATAGGCGGCGAGGTCGGCCACCTTTCTCGTGACTGCCCCTCGGAGACCTCCGCTGAGCGCGTCTGCTACCGCTGCAAGCAGCCTGGCCACGTCCAGAACGCTTGCCCCAACTAGATTCCCTTTCGGACCCTCGTCGATGCCTTGGTCTGGACCTGATTTTCAATGCAACGGATGGACCTTAATTCATACCCACAGGCAATGTGGATTGGGGAAGTCGTTTGTTTAGAGATTGCGCCCACGATTTACGAGCCATCGGCATGATTACGATTTCCTTTCGATATGTATATGTTCTCATTTTGCGGCTGGTTGCCGTTTTCGACCAAAAAGCATTCATCATCACCCGGCATCATTGGAACGATTTTTGACCTGGCAGGCTCTTATAGCCAAGCGAGGTTGGAAGATCACGTCAGGAAGATTTTGCGTACGAGGGAGATTCGAGGTGGATGGACGGCGGACAGTGCGGCACGAGTAGTGATTTTTCGGTCAGCGATCAGAATCCGATATGAGAACTAGCAATGAGGCTCCCTTGTCCTTGGTAACCGCTTCAGCGTATGACGGTCTGCGTTGTCAGATGGTCTTGTACTGAGTGGCTTGCCAAAGTGGACAGCTCAATGAATGGATTTCCAGTCCAAAGTGTGGACTTGGACTCATCACGTCAACAATTTGCCCCTTGGTGTTGCCCTCGCCGTCTGATGTAATTTGTGCTGTCCTTCACCATCAACCCATTTTGCCCCTCTTCCACACTTTGTGTGTAGGAATGTCACTTCTCAGCCCACTTTGCCATGGCCTAAACTCAATGACGGTGATCTCACGTCACCCCTCAGCAACATCATCCGCTTCGATACCATTGGTCTGGCTTGAGCCCAAATCAGCAACGTGCAGCAGATAAGGTTTTCTCCGTGCGAATGTTCGATCCGGGGTTTCTAGAAGCGTGTTCTCCTCCGCATACCGCTGTACTGGGAATGTCTCCCGAGAATTGCATCGCAGGTGAGAATGCATCAAGTATCCATATCGCATCAAGTTTGCTCTTCATACACAAAATCCATTGAAGGAACAGCTATGGTTGCTTTTCATCTTTAGGTAGTTCTTGAACACGCTCATTATGAAACTATGTATTTCATAATAATCATGTTTAGAGCTCACATGATTCTAGAATGAGTGAAGCGACATGAGAATAAAATGAAATAAAAACAGTGAAACTAGGACCATCATTTCCAGGACCTGAAGTTGTGTTTGGGCAACGAAGGGTGAAAGCGATTTGATCACGTGAAATAGAAAGCCAGGACGACCCTGGCCATCCCGCGCTAAGCCAATCCGGTTCCTAGCAGCACCAAAACACGTCGGCACTCGAACAACATTACTGCCGCCGCACAGCTTCGCAATCGACACCCCCACGACACGACCACAACGCGTCAATCAGAGCACTGTGTGCTTCCATACGCCAACCATATCTTTTGGTCAACATGCCGCCCAATCGAAAACGCGAAAACCGCGAAAATCAGTTCTACGATGTAGGCGTTCAGGGCCGGTGTGTGCAGCTCTAAACATTTCCGGCGCGTCGCATAATCTAACTGTCTACGCAGAAAGACCGGTATAACGCTAGAGGATAGAGGTCTACGCGATGAATATGGTCTTGAGCCCATTTCAGGCATCTTCTCCTCGCCCGAGAAGTCACCACCGAAGCGCGCAACAGGCGGTCGACAGACAGGAGGCACGGTGACGGAATCGGAGTCTATGGATATCCAAGAGAGTAAGCATACACACAATGAAACATGACAGTTGCGCGCTATGCGACCACTTTGTAGACGACAAGGCTAATGTGATTGCAACCTCAGGCTCAGTTCCAGACCTGGCAACATCTGCCCAACTTCTGCGCAATAATCGCACGCACTTCCCACCTCCACGTTCTCGCTCGCCAATCAAAACAGCTCTTGGTTCTTCGCCGCGTCGGCACTCTTCCATGGTACCAAGGTTGCCGTCGTCCGATGTTCCATCCAGTCCTGCGCCTGCCGCTTCGACCACTGCTGTCAGCCGACGACTTGAATTTGAACAGGAAGATGATACCAGCCTGCAAGAAACACCTGCATTGAGCGGCTCTGGACAGCGTCGCGGGAAAAGGTCGATATACTCGGTCGAGCCTTCCCCCAGCCGAGCGCATAGCGTCGCATACGACGAGAGTATGGTTCAGGAGGAGATTGCTGTCAACGATGAGTCGGGATTGGACACAGAGCTTCCAGAGCAAACTTTGGCAGAAATTGGGAACGATTCGATTGCAGGCACAGATGCCGCCGAACCATTTCTGGGCGCCGAAGAGTCTGAGGTTGTTTCTGAGCCCCCGGAGCCCCCAGAGCCTCCGAAGCAGCCCGCCAAAAGGGGCAGGAAGCGCAAGAGCGACGCCGTGGAAGCACCCGCCGAAGTGTCTGAGGTCGCTTCTGAGCCCCCAGAACCTCCGAGGCAGCCCGCCAAAAGAGGCAGGAAGCGCAAGAGCGACGCCGTGGAAGCGCCCGCCGAAGATGAACCAACTGCAGGTCGACCACGTAAGCGGGGAGCTGCAGCGGCGCAAGCATCCTTGCCACAGAAGAAAGGCAAGAAAGCTGCTGATGATGCTACCACCACGCAACAGCGCAGGTCTAAACGTGTGTCAGACGTGGCCTCAGAAGAATCTAGTAACGTGGAGGAATCCGCCGTCGATGTTTCGGAGCAAATTGAAGAGCCGCCAGCGAAACCCAAATCTCGGGGACGCCCTCCGAAAGCAAAGAGCAAGCCAGAAGATACTGCCCCGGCGAAGGAGAAGGCTGCTCCAGTGAAGGAAAAGGCCGCTCCGGCGAAGCAAAAGGTTGCTCCCGTAAAGGAGAAGCCAGAGGTATCGGCTTTCAAGAAACCAAACCCCGCGACGAAGAAGCCCAAAGCCAAGGCAGACGCGGAGGCCGGCGAGAAGGACTCGAAAACGTCTGAAGCCGAACCTGGGAGGCTGGTTGATGCCTACGGGAAACCTCTTTCCAAGGCCGAATTGGACAAAATGTCGACTACTTCAGCAGGTTCAAGATATGGAAGGGGCCGCCAACTGTCCGTATATCGCGAGCTTGACCCTGACAATGTTGCACGCATAGGGCGTACTGGGCGACACCGCGTTGCACCAATCGATTTCTGGAAAAACGACAAGATCAACTATGATCACCAGGGTGGCATGCAGTCCATTGTCAGGAACGAGAACCAGGAACCCGTACCTGTGAAGAAGGGAAGTCGAGGCAAAGGTCGGAGACGTACATTGACCGTAGTGGAGGAAGAGCAAGAACTTGACCCTTGGGAAGAGGAGGACGGTGTTTTCACTGGCGAATACAGAGAATTCGACCCCATAAATGAAGTCGTCACGGATGCCATCATCGAAGACAGTGAGTTCTTTCGAGCTCTCAGCAATTGCGTTTTGCTAATCTAGACCAGAAGTTGCATGGGCTGTGAAGGGCATCAACCCCGTAGATGTGCCGGACGCATCATTTAGGTTCACCAAGCTGGCTTCAGCAGGACAGCAGGAAGCCTTCTTCGCTTGGGGCTTCATTGAGCTCAAGCCCGATCAGATGAAGCGGACCAAAAATTCTAGGCGAATGCATATGGTGTTCCACGTTCATGCCGGAGCTGTCGAAGTCAAAATGCACGACAACGAGTTTTCCGTCCACAAGGGCGGCGTTTTTCAAGTACCTCGAGGTGAGTTCAAGTCATTTACTTGTCTATTTTCCTCTCTCTCCTTTATCGCCACCATCTCCGCATCTTCAGAACCTTGCATCTTCTATGGGTATTCTCCATTCGTGGCATGCATTCAGCTTTGGGTTGAAAAGACGATACGTTCTCATATCCACTCATCCGGTGCTTGTTTGTACACAACAGCAGCGTCTTTGAGCCCATCCTCGACCCAACACCACGGGAAACTGCAGACCCGATCTGCTTCGGGTGCTGTACGACGTCTCGCTGTGGCACAAGACGGGGCCTGGACAAGCGAGCCTTGCAGATGTGGCTGGGCGGATGCATTGTTCGCATGCTGTGTAATATGCCTACGACGTTTCCTGTCGTTCGCGGCTACAGCGCACAAACCAGCCTCTTCCATTTTTTTACTTTTTTGCCTCCTCCCTATTCCGGCAATGGTTACTACATGTCCACCCACGCACTTCGTAATCATACATTAGCCATGCTCTTTTTGTTTTTTCTCCAGCCCCCACACACATCCATTTTGGTCATTCATTCCCTTGCGCCATTTGCGCCTACAGTCACTATTGCAGTCATGTGGGGACGTTTACTGAACCATGGTTCCTAGGCAATACCTACAGCATAAGAAACATAAGCGACGGCACGAGTCGCATCTTCTTCGCGCAAGCGTGCGAATTGACGGCCCAGGCCGAAGAGGAGTAAATGCAGTTCCCGTCGTCCTTTATTTTTCGGCGAGCTGCCGAGGCCTGCTAGTCGCTGGATCCGATGGGCGGTGAAGAACTCTATCTGGCGGTGACGTCGAAGGGCTGCCTCGAACAGTCAGAATGATCACGGTAGTTTCTAAAGATTTTTTTCAAATACCCGGTTTCCACTTGGCTCCTTGGTGCGCAATGCAAATCCTGTTCGCGCCTTCGCCGAACAGCGGTAGGCGCGCGCGCGTGCGCTGTTTACGAAGGAACTAGTGTATAGGTGTACAGATGATGCCTAGGGCGAACCGTTACTTGCCGAGTGCAGATTGTGGGGTGCGAAGGATGGACGGCCAGATGTGTCCGCACTAGTGCTTTTTCTTGGTTCATGGACTGAGTAATGGAAATACGTTGGACATGGTAGCTAGCAGTACGGGGTTTCTACTTTTTCGGCGTGAGTGTCGGCAATGGCGCGTTCCGGTGGGTGGAGGTTCGTAGTTCAAGCCCTCCCACGAAAAGACATCACGCGGGCAAGCAGAAAAAATAAATAAACCAAATAAACCTCACAATAGAGTCCCCACATACGAACAGCCTTTTTGGCAAACCCCGTCGTATCGTACCCAGCGTGCTAGTTTAGTTCCGCCCCTATACTCAAAAGTTCTGATTGTTTGAAGGATGGGTTTCCACTCCGCTTCCGGGCTTGAGGGAGGAATACGATACTACTACTACTACGTACTGACCAGCCCAGCCACCCCGCCCCGAGTATCCGAGTTGACCGAGGCAATGCTTTCTTCTTTTGACGGAACTATGTCGTGGGAGGAGGGGATGAGTGGATGCTACCTTTGCACCATCTACAGTACCCTGCCCGACTTGATACATAGACCCCCCTACACCGACAATCACACCTTACTCACCGCTAAGCTTCCGGGGCCTTCCGATGTTCTGCCAGGTATAGAGGGAGTAGTCGAGGTACATGGCTTGTAGCAGGTGAGTGGGCGGCAGCAACAGCAGCCAGCCAGCCAGCCAGCCAGCCAGCCATTGTTGGCGTTTATTTCTCTCCCCTACCCCCATCCCAAGACGGCACGCGGGACGGATGGACGGATAGTAGGGAACAGGAAAGGGGAGGCGCAACCAATGCATACACACATACATACATACATGCGTACATACATGCAGGTATGGTTTTTTTGTTGTCGTGGCGGGACGCGGATCTTCCACGCAGGCCCTGATGCATGGACCGGGGTGGGAGAATACGTTGTTGGGAGCGGAGTAAGTAGGGGTAAGGGAAGCAATGGGAGTAGAGGGAAGCCAAGAGGGGTGAGTAAGCGGGGCTGAGAGGAGGGACTGAGAGGAGGGACTGAGAGGAGGGGGGGTTGGGAACTGAGAGAGGGGCGTGTGGTATGCGCGTACGCACGGTTTGTCTACCAGGTGCAGGTATGCGGGTTGCAGATGGGCAGTGAGTGAGGTGATGGACATGGCAAATGCACGATGCCGGCTCCCCGCAGTATCTCTTTGGGCAGTGTACGGAATGTGTGGGTGCGTGAGGGACGACGGACGAAAAGTGTCCATCTGTGTGGGTATTTTGGATGTGGGCTTTCGGTGGACGACGAGGCCGGGGGGGGGGGGGCTGGTTGGTGGGCTGGCTGGAGAGGGACGAGGCAGAGGGGGGGCGGGCTGAGTAGTGTTTTGCGTCTGTGTATGCGTCCATGTATGTATGTCTGTGTACGCATGTCAGAGTGCCCGTGTGCGGGGATGGCTTTGTGAACTATTTGGATGGGCAAAGGGCTGCGGGTGAGTTAGGTGGGCAGTTGATAAAAACAAAAGATGTGTTTCTTGCGTGCGTACACTCGCATACAACATCTGTGTGTGCATGTATGTAGGCGCCTGAATCAGTGCCTCAGGTGCAGACTACAGTTATTGATTCATACGTGCGTACATACATATACACATATCGATCGGATCTTTGCGAGTAAAGTTTCAGACCATACTCCCAAGACGGAAATTCGGGGAGCAGGAGGGGCGGGGGCTTGCGTCGTTGCGGCTCGAGCGATGCCGAGATGTGTTGTTTTTTTTCTTTTCCCTTTCCTTCTCTGACTTGCGTAGGAGATTTATCACTTCATATTGGGTCGGGCTGGGTCGGGCTGGGTCGCGGACAGCAGGCAGAGAAAGAAAATGACAGGTCACGTCTCGTCTAGGTTCTGACATGCGGGCTGGAATTGGGAGTATCGGTTTTTGAAACCTGTGTAACCATGATAGGTACATGCGCTGAGTATACGGGCGTGAAGTGGTCGGAGCCAAGATGGCCTTCTCATCTGATACTCGTCCGATCTCGACTCCCCGTCACGCACATCTTGACCCATACCCAAGCCCCTCCCCATCCAGTAAACGGGGGCCATTCCACGCCATCGATGATGCAGCGAGTGCGCAAGGCATCTTGCAAGACACAGCGAACGAGATACACGCATACATGCATGCGAGCACCACCTTTCTTTTCTCAGCGTTTGTGCGCCTCACGCCCGATACGTGCGCCTCCGCAGCGCCCATCGCCCTTGCCATCGCACACCCACACACATCACACACCCCAAGCGCCCCCGGGGCACGATAGTGCTCCCGCTTCCCCAAACGCAGTGCAACCGCCCGCCCGCGCCTCAATGGTGGGAGCGGCGCGAGAGGGCTTGCGTGACGAGCACAACTGATCGGTGTGGAACGCGGGCTTGGGTTGTCCAGCCCGCTGACTGGCTTGTTGCTATTTTGCCTAGCTTGGCTAGACGAGGTACGTACCTCACCTACTTTGCTTACTGTACCAACGACACTGTTTTGCTTTCCTCTTCAAGAGATTTCCTTTTTAGTCGTGCGTGTGTCTGGTGGTTGACGGGGTGGGCGGTGGGCGTTCGGAGGCGGGGAGGCGCAATGGGATTGTTCAGGGGGCGATTGCATGGGTGGCTTGCGGGCAGTGTTGATGGGACCAAAGTGATGGGAAGGCATGGCGAGGCGTTGTGGTCACGGTTTTTTTCTTTCTTTCTTCGTTGTCGTGGAGAAAGGGGAGCGGTGTGGAGCGGTGTGGGAGGGTGCGACGTTGGAGTCATTTCAGGCACCGGTCAAGATGGGGTTCGTCGTGTTCATGCTGCACGTCGAGACGCACGTCTAGATGCAGGTGCTGGATTCTTTGGCGGGGAGTAGAGGGATTTGGGTCGGCCGTGGTGTTTTGTATTCGGCGAGGTTAGTGCTGTGTGACCTGACGATAGAACGACCTAGCAAAAGGCGTTTGACAGCTGTCGTCGAAGTGACGGTGTGGACGTTGGAAGAGAAAAGGGGACAACTTCGGAAGAGAGTGCCACGGGTGTCGGGAGAGTTGTGCTTCTTGGGAGGTTCATGAGTGGAGAATTTTCATCGCGAGATCTAGATCTAGGTCGGAGTGACGAAGTGGACTGTGATGAAATCAACATGTCAAATGGGCATTGGGAAGGAGAATTTTGCCAGTACCATGGTTTGGATTGAGTCAATTCTCTCGGACAAAACTCGCCAGTGACCTGTGTGATCATCATGCCAGATGTGCAGTCTCCTGGTACTACTCCTCGGACCATGGACCATGAGTTTGATCGCTATGCATCACATATCACACACTGACTCTCAGAGGGACCCAACTCTCTTGAGCTGTGACTGTAGTCCCTTTGCTCAGCAGGGCCATGATGGCCCTGACTGTGATACCCAAGCCATCTTGTCGTCAAGTGTGTGCTTTCGTTCGCCAACAGCAACCTGTTGATCACACGAGCTGACACGTTTACGCCCACTCGAACCGCTGACACCATCAAGAGACTTCGCTTCCCCGGCCCCCTCAAACCCACCTGCTCCTTCGGCAAATCCCTTCCCACTCCTTCTGCTCCGAACTTCGCAGCCCAATCTGCGCCCAACTAGCGGCAGCAGCCTGCCTCCATGGAACCCATCCGCTTCATTCATGCCTCAGGAGCGAACAGGAGCCATGCGTGGGCCAACACATCCTATCTTGTCGACTCGGCGCTACGTCAACACCGCTTCACCCTGAATCTAAGATCGCCCCATAAGTCCACATACCCAAGTCATCCGTTGTAAGGGTAGAAAGAGGGCGTGCAAGGTCAAGGTTGATTGCAACCATCCCAGCACTGGAAACGTCTGCGTTCACCACCACCTCGGCCAACGAGTCAGTGGGCCAGACAACGCCACTGTGCGGCACCCGAGTGTGGGCGGGCAGGTTCCGCCGTGATTTTTCCTTTCCAACCTCGTCCCAGGCTTCTCGACGGAGCCAGGCGCCGCCCCGTAAAACCCACCCTCCCCTCTCTGCTGACAACGGTTCTGATCCAGTAGATTGGTGTCGAGCAGCGATCGCAGGCGTAGCGAGGGCCCTTAGTCCCCGCCCCTCCCTGCCTATGTTTAGCTACGGGAGGTTTTCGGATACCGGGGCATGGGAAGCAAGCGCGCGCACACGCACACATACGCAGCACGCATAGTCGTGTTTATCTTCCCAACCACGTCCCTGACAATTGCTTACTCTGCAGGCAGTGCGGGTGGGTTCGATGATAGTCAATGGTTGAGCATCGTCATGTATGCGTTGGCCCACCCGAAAGCGAGTCGGGGCTGTTCCCAGACGTGAAGGAGCATTTGGTGGCTGCTGAGCTGACTGCTACTGCATGGCGCCCCTATCGAGTGAGCCGCTGGCAAAGCATTTGGGGCCAGGCAGCGGCAGCAAAATGGTACGACTATTGTATGTGTTTTGACCCTTTTTGTTCTCTTTTTCACTCTGCTCTCTGGCGGGTCGACTCGCGGACAGCCGTATGTTCCGCAGATAAAGTTTGAGCAGCGAGGAGGGCGCCGTTGGCCGGAAGCGAAACGGGAAAGCAAGCAGCCTGTAGGGATCCACAATATTTTTTTTGCGCCATTCCGCTTCTTTCGAACTGGTTGTCTGTTTCAGCCGCACATTCATTCGTTGCGGAAGGTGTACCGTAACTTCCAGTGTAGTAACAGAACAGGGCATTGACCACTCACAGGCCACGAAGCTGCAGAGCGAGGATTTGCCATGACAGGCTTCCTGACAGTTCGGTCTGCGGTCGAAGAGATCAAAATGGTGGCCCCTCTCGCCGTCTTCCCCCGCGTGATGTTGCCCTTCTTTCTCTCCGTGGCCTCTAGCCCCGTCTCAGAAGGATCTAGAAGGTTAGAAAACTTGTGGGACCGAAGGCCCATCTGAGGGAGCCACTTCGTGGTTCTGACTTTGAGACTTTTTGATGGCGCGTCACAGAAGTCGGTCGGCCGACACGGCCATCCCAGCTGGCAGATGGAATGGGCTGGCTTTGTATCAGAGGCGTCGAACGGGGAGGGAGTATCCTACTCGCCACAATGTCAAAGACGCAGTGGCGGGACACGGCAGTGTTGGCGCAAACCATGTTCCAGGCAGCCTTGTGAGCGCGCGCCCCCGGCGCACGAAAAGGACGGACGACGGCGGAGAAAGGAGCGTGTATCAGAAGCCCCAGGAATTGGGCCGACCCCAAATCACGAACGGGTGATGACAACAGTTGGCCCGTCAGTGTGTTAATCGGCCCATAGGAACAACGGAAGGGAGGTGACCCATCTCCGAGATGCGATGCGAAGGGGATCCGAGCGCAGTTCTGCGAGACATGCCGCATGTTTGGCCAGTTTGATCATGGTACGGATGTTTTGAACATGTTCGCAGGCAACCCCAGAAAAAAAAAGTTCGGCGCGTCGCATTCGGGCCAGTTCGTGACGGGGCAAGCGGCGCGCCTCGGAGCCGCTGTGTCAAAAGCTGCATCCGCGAAATTCCAGGTCGAGCAGGGAGCGAGGTGAGCCCAAGGCGACGACGTCGAGAAAGATTGCTGCATTCTGACTTTTGCTCCGCTCCGCTCCATGTCGTCCCCTTCCCCCCTCCCCCGTTCCCAGCCTCCTTGAACCACGTATACCTACGCTGGCGGCATGAAGTTTCATGCCGAATATTTGCCTTTTGGCACCCTGTCCTACGGCCCTGACCTCTCCACAAATTTGAATTTGATTACACCTGCATCGTGATCAAGCCTCGTGAACTGGCTGGCGCGGTCCAGTCCGCCGCCGTCAGCCTATGGCATTGACGTCTTTCTAGAAGCACCAGAGGGGAGGCCAAAGCTAAATTGTCATTGCAGTGGTGCTAGCTGGGGCGGCGTTGCGGGAAGCGCATGAATTGAGCCAGCAGGGATGACCCGTGAATGGTTCGAAAAGCTTTGGGAACCAAAACCCACCTTTGTAACCGTTCCACGAATTTTCCAGAACACATCACTGCCGCACCAGTCCAAGGAACGCCGAACTTTTGCGAGATCCTGTGGAGCCGCAATGTGCCGAACTGGTCCTGTCTTGTCACCCCTCTCCGTGCCCCCCCCTCCCCAGCCGTAATTTATTTCGGCCGTAACAAAAAAAAATCAGAATGCCCATGTGTATGTGCGTGTTCTGCGAGCCGATTTTGGGTATTGCCATGGGGCGCGCTTCTTCATGCGCGAGGCCGTGACTCGTCACTCGTTCAGGCATGCAGGAAAAGTGAGGCTGGTTCACCTCCCAAGCCTCCTCCACGACCAGGGGGGGTGGCTGTGGCCGTACAGCCTGCTAGACCACCATCACCACACCACCGCCGCCGCGATGCAGAAATTTTCGCCCACAAGTTGACAACTCAACACGCAGGAACGCCACGTAGGGAGCAGCTCGTCGCGCCTCCACCCCCAAACGCCTCCGGATACGTCATCAGCGATCACCTGGGGAGAGGCGGTGGAGGGAAACCGGTAATCATGGAGACTTCACCGCCACAAAAATACATGGGACGCCTGTCTTGCGCGCGCGTCCGAGTGCGTGAGTGGCTGCGAAGGGAAATTTTCAGGTAGGACTCTGGTGTTCGGAATAGATGGTTCCGCGAGATGAAAGGAAGGAACGGCGAGGTCCATTTGATCATGATCGTGTAAGGTAGTAGTGGTAGTAGTAGTCTAATCGATATACAATCGTAGCCTCGACGGCTTGGTACATATTCGTAACGACGCGAGATGCGACTAGCGTGTTTGGTCTATGTGTGCTTGATTGGATGTTGAACTGGTGCGATGCTGCTGAGATTAAAAGAAATGTATGAATATTTTCTTCGCAAAAAATCCAAGCTGGGACGTCTATCCCGCGCGCCACCGCTCGCTCCAAATGCGACAATCGTACGTGGAAAAAGCAAGCAATAGTAGTAAAGCATTGAAACCGACGAAGGAATAAAGGAACGAACATGAGGAAAAAAAACAACGCTGCAAATGCAAAATCGTTACCGCCAATGGGTGTATAAAACAAGCAAGAACAGACCCAGAAACCCTGCGCTATGATGTTATGAGATGAGATGAAAGATACCAGGAAATCGAAAATACGAACCGCCCAGCGCTAAATGCCACAATCATTGCCGCTCGATGCTCAATCGAGAAGAGGAATAATGACCTTGCCCGCTATGCAACCTTTGAACCGTTCTTAATCAATGTGTCGTGATAGCGAAGGTGCTGGAACCGCTCCGTAAATACTCCCTTTGCTATGCGGACCATATTACGTGCCCATGCTCTTGTCGGTTCCAGCCCGAATGTGTATGCTCAATTTCGTATATGCAGCTTCCATCATGTTGTCGTCCAAGACGTCTTCGAATGCACTGTCATAACAGCCATGCTATGCACGGGCACGGCACGGCGAGGCGGCCGTGTCCTCCGCCCCGCCACTGGGGGGGTGTGCAATCAAGTAGCAGCCGCCACGGCCTCGGTGGACACATGGTCAGACTCGTCAGGCTCCCTCTTCACACTCTTGACGCTTCCGGTTCCACTGCGCTGCGACAACCGATCGGGACTCCTGCCTCCTTGGCTTCGTGCATCCGCTTCTGCGCGGTATGCGCTGGCAGCCTCTTCGTCGCGCCTCCTCTTCCCATAGGCTTCCATGGGCGTCGCCATTTCGCCATCCCGCTTCAGCATCGAGTAACTATCTGGGACTGGTGCTGTTTTCGCTCCACTCACGAGGTCTGCCTCGGACGCTGCCTGGATCTGCGGCAGAGGCGGACCGAGCTGTGGCGGCACACTGGACCGCGACCGCGGATCTGCTCGGCGACGACTGAGCGAACTGTTCCTTCTTCGGCCGCCGTGACTCGAATTGCTATCCGTACGCTGATGATATGAGGTCGTCGGGCCGGTGGGTACAACTTGCGTAGGCGGAGGCGGGGGAGGTTGATGGTGTTGGGGAGGGCCTTGCGGGTGAGCGTTCGGGATCATTTGAGCGGCGTTCGTGGGCGTGAAGCCGTGGGGCGCGGGTGCAACTGATGCTTGCGGGGGCGATCCGAGTCCAGTAGCAGAGGGGTGCAGCTGAAAGACGGGGGCGTTCGCGCGCGCACTCATTTCTTGCTCTCCGAGCTGCCAGTGCATCGATTCCGCGGAGCGCCAGGGAATGCCCATCTCAGTGGCGACCTTCTGCCACATTTGATCTTTGAATCTAGAGCGAGGCTGTCAGTAATGTTCTGGCGTGGTGGGGGCATCTTCTCAGAGAAACACTGCTGCGTACACGGAAAAGGCTACGCCCATGCCTTTGTGTGCAAGGAATGCGGGTGCCACACAAAGGGGAATGGCCATGAAGGCCAACGTGTAAAGGACCAAATGCGTGCGCTTGTTTCATGGTTGCTGTTACGTACCGAGCGTAGAGTCTTGCGAGCTTATTCTTCTTCTCTTCGTCCCAAACCGCTCGCTTCTCAAGGTAGTTTTGATAGCGCAATCGACAGGAGATGGAGCTCCTTCCAGGCAGGCGTTTAGCGATGTCATCCCATTTCATTCCCTGGCCTCGCAGTTCAATGGTGAGGTTGTCTTCCTCGGGGGTCCATTTTGATTGCTTCTTCGCCGGGCTCTCGTCGGGCAATGGTGTTTGCGAAGCCTGCCTCTTAATCACATGCGGGGGTGATCCGTTGGTGCCAGGTGGGCCTTGGGGGATGCTGTTGGGGACCGGAGGACCCGAGTAAAGCGGTCGGAACTGGCCATGTTGCGTGGGATCTGGATGCCGCTGGAGCTCTGAGATGGCGGGAAGAACGGGGCCTCCTTGCATCGAAGCAGCGCCTGGGTGGGGTGCTGAGGTTGGCGGCAATGGAGCTGAGTAGGCGGGAGTCGAGCCGTAGCCAGGCGAAGCCGTGCCATATGCTGGCGACGCGGCGCCGTAGGCGGGCGACGTACTCACATATGCCGGTGACTGCGTGTAGGCGGATGGAGCAGTAGTATAGGCCCTAGTTGCACCGGTGGAAGTTGATGCTACCGATGCAGAGCTCTTCTTGCTCGCGGGAGACTCGGAGCCCCGAGGCTCGATTAGTAGATTGATATCCACGATGGGCGGGGTGGACTGGTCTATTGCCAGCCCATAAGTCGGTGAAAGAGGGTCCTTTGGTCTCCTTCGTACACCCTACCCTGATGACGGAAAGCTACGGAGGAGGCGTAGCAGAAGATGGCGTGTTAAGGGGGGGCAGGAGAACCCAAACTTTGGGGAGGGGTCGATGTGAATAAATGCGTCGCAATGTGGAAGGTGCGGAGCAATGCGTGCGTGGTGGAAAGTTACCGGTGAAGATGGGTGCGTCTCCAGATGTTCGTGATGGAGAGGAAGCCTAACGCGGGAGGACGTGCTGCCACAAAAAGCTACGCGAAGGGTGCAGCTCACGGGCGTCGTTGGGCAGTGATGGGATCAGGCAGAAACCGGAGAGGGCTGCGTCGATGAGCTGTACAGTGACGAACAGCCGGGAGCGGCGACTCGTAGAGGATGAGATGAGATGGGTAGGTAGGTACGTGTGTCGATAAACAAAGGTGGTGGGAGGGCAGTGCTGCGAGGAACAATGCAAGTGCTGAGGTGCTAGACGAGAAACAGGAAGGGAGACGATGGGGCGGGCGATGAGGTTCGGATAGAGTCTAAATGTGTGCCAATGTAGGCCGAAGTAACCAGTCGCGAGGTACTCTGGCGGTTTCTCGCTCTCAGTGGTTGCCCTCGGCGAGCTATTTAGGAAATGGGAAGGGTAACAGCAGGGGCGTGAAACATGGCCGACCAATGGGTCTCCTAACGGCAAGCGTGCATAGCCACTGAGCGGAACAGGACGAGGGATGGAAAAAGCGTCGTGTAGGGAGGGATGGATGCGGCCTGGCGAGCGGAGAATTGGGACTGAGGTACTTGGTGGCATGGATGGGGTGAATAGAGGGTGTTAGGGGCTAGCGGCGTGCGACTTGTAATGGTATGCATTCTTGGACAGGCCCTGGTGCCGCCTCGCTGCCCCGTCCGCGGTAGGGATCCGGGGGTATGGATTAGGATGCACCCTTTGGCGTCTCTGCTTGACACTGACTACTCTGTGTGCTTTACGCTGGCTCGACTCTGTGCTGGCGGCGCCACCGCTGGGTGCCGGGATGACCCACGGACCACGTCGAAGGCAGGACAGCTGATCAGGGAGCATGTCTGCCGTCGATCTAACGAGCACGCAGCCAAAAGGAAAGAATCAAAAAGAAGGCCCAGATTGCTAACGTTAGTTGCAACAAAAAAGCAGACGACCGGCGTTGCTAGTAGCAGGTGATGGCGATGACGTGTCCCGCACCTCGCAGCATTACTCACAATGGAGCTCTGGCTCTGCCCTTTTCCTTATTGCTTCATATGGACTTACTCGCGCCTCGGGCCAGTTCTTGGGGCTCTCTGGCGCCCCTTGTGCGCTCCCGTCAGGCCTCAACGCGCCTCGAAAAATGGGGCTGCGGCGCAGAGCAGAGTTCAGCGGCGGCAGAGAGGGCTGCTGTCAACTGTCATGATGATCGAGCCGTCGACATCACGTCCGGCGAGACGAGGGTGTTGGAAGGGGCAGCGAATCAGGCGCATGTCAGGGCGGTGAACAGCCTCAGGGATTCGCTGAACGTCGTCTGGCCAGGGGCCGGGTTCTGGTGCAGAAGCGCGATGACCTGGCGGAGCGCGGCGAACAAGATCTGCAGCAATCCTTCGCCCTGCCCTACGGCTATCTGACGCCAGACGTGTCGCTACCGAAAGAAGCCTCGCGAACGCTGACTTCATTATAGCGGTGCAGGTAGTGATGTGTTCAAGCCGAAAAGCTTGAACTTGCAGACCGGACGGCCGCCTTCGACGCAGCGCTGGGCTCGTAGGCCCTGCTGGCCCTGCCGGCCGGCCTCTGGCAGCTCGCTGGTCTCGTTCAGCGTGGCCGTCCAAGCCCCACAGCTTCGCCGGCCGCACAGTCTGGAGCAAGGCATGAGCAGAGGAGCGGTGAAATGCGGTGAACTGCCGAGCACGTCGCCGTGACGTCTAGCTCCAAAGGTATTAAAACAAAAGCTGCTGGTATGCGTCCGAACGGGCCCTAGCTCCGGCCGCACCCGTGCCAGAGACGAGACTGTGAGGTCTCTGTGCCACGGCGTTCCATCCGAAGAACTGTAACCTGTTCCACGTGAGGACCTGCCGTGCGAGGTAGCGACGGTAGCGTGCAAATAGTAGGCCTGCGGCGGTGCTAGGGGCCACTGGGGGGAGGGAGCTGGGGGTGCTTGGATGCTTGGGTGCTCTGATGCGCTGGTGCGCTGTCGCGCTGTCTCGGTGCCTAGGCACCACGCTGTCGTCTCGCGGCCGTCTTATGATATCAGTCAGGCGTCCCCTTCCTCCGAGCCAGCCGCATGGCGCATGGGCGAGTGGTGGCAGCAGCAGCAGCAACAGCGAGAGGGCTTGGAGCGGAGGTGCGGAGCATAGATGGGTAGCTGGGCAGAGCAGCAGCAGCGTCCCGGGTTGCCGCTTGGCCGCGTGCATCACAAAGCGAGAGCATCAGGGATAGATGATGATGCGCATTAGGCGGTGAACGCAGCCTGATTCACGCCCGAACCGTCGCATTCTGGTCGACGTTTGAGCGAAGTTTGGATTTGGCGCCTGTCGGAGCTAAAACGCCCGAGGCGCATTAGCCGGCCGTGGAGAGCGCACGGGGACAGTGTTCTTGAATAAAAGGCTCGACGATGGTGCGTTCATGGTGGAGAAAGGTGATGAAGGACGGTCCACGGTGAGATTATTTTTTTTCGCCTCCAGCGAGCAAATGCGGCTGCGAACACGACCTCCTCCCAGAGCCCCGGTCACAGGCTGTAACGTCCCGACTGTCCGTCTCGTGCTGCTTCAGGGCGCTGAATCATGAGAGCCACACTGGCCACACTGGCCACAACTCGCCGTGTCGAAGCAGCGCGTCGCAGGCTCACGCGGCGGCGGCGTTTTGGCTGGCTGTGGGCGGCCACTGGGCGCTCACTGGGCAGACCGGGTGGGTAACCTAATCTGGGGTATCTGATGCCAGCTGGCTGTCACGGCCTTGGTTGCGCAGCCGAACAGTTCATCATCTGGATACGAAGGAACTGCATCCTGGCGCGCGTAGGCACCGCATTCTGGCAGCTATAATTAGTCAGGGCTGCAGTAAAATAAACAGGCGGTGAGGCCCCGTCCGGGCTGGTACTCTTAGTGGCCTGGTGGTCGCGGCAGGACAGCACAAGAGACAGTGGCTGGCCGCAGCGGACGAGGGGAAGGAGGCCAGTGAGCAGCAATGGGCGGGCAGCGGGCGGGCAATGGGCCAGCAGTGACCAGCAATGGATAGCACGCTGGAGGGCGAGTATGACCACGGGCCATGACTGATGACCAGGTGGCGGCTCACGATCTGAGAGACCGAACGACGGCGGCTCGGAAATGGTACCTTTGACGATCGGTGCCGAGCGAGGAAGGGGGTTGGAATATCATTAGATGCAATATCACCGGCCTTGGCTGACGGAGCAGAGGGAGGGAGCGAAGAGCCAGTGGTGCAAGTGGTGGGCTCTAACGCGGCCGTGCTGGTCTGCTGCGGTGCTGGTGGTGGTCGAAACAGGGAGCAGAGTGGGCAGTTGATTCGACAGATGCACAGATGCGCAGATGCAGCGGGGGGTGGACGGAGCCGGGGGGGCGTGAACGCTGTCTGGAGGTTGTTTACCTGCTGCAGCGAGCGTGGGGGGGAGCCTCATGACATGTTTCCCGGCGACGGCGGCAGTAGTCGACACGGGTGCAGCTGCAGCGGGCGCAGACGTGGGGGAGGTGGCATGGTGGTATGGTGGTATGGCGGCATGGCGGCATGGCGGCATGTCATTGTCAGAAGGATGTGGCAGAAATGGCAGAGGTGGCAGAAGAACCAGAGGGCGACAGAGGCACAGCCGTGAGACATTCCAACTGTCGTCTTGGCACGCAGCCTGCATGGAAGCGACGTGGAAAGAAAAGGGCAAGGGCAGCTTTGACGGGGAAGCGACGCCTGTAGCGACGCTGTACGCGCCTGCCCGCCGTGGTTCAACACCACAACCACCACTACCGCGCACACACACGCACACGATATTCTCCGCCGGCCTTGGCCTAGCTAGGTAGTCCACGGCTCCCTCCAGCAACCCTCCAGCAGCCCTCCAGCGACCCCTCCGCCGGCCGTACCACCTCCTCCCCCTAGGTGCTGGCCTGCTGGCCGCTTCTGCCTCTGTCGTGTCACTCGTGCATCCCATTCTGCCTCTTCCGCGCTTGCCCCTCCCTCTAGCCCGCATCCCACCCTCGATTGGCGCCCTCTCCGCTCTACCCAACACCACACCCAATCTACCACCCTTCTTTTTGCTGCTAATTCGGGGCCGCCAAAAAATCATGTCTCTCCAGCCCGCAGCCGACGTCCCCCTCCTCATCAGCGCCCCCCAGTCCCGCTCGGAGCGCCGCATCTCGCCGTCATGGTCCATAGCCCACCTCAAGACGCGCCTCGAGCCCATCACGGGAATCCCAGCCGCCAGCCAGCACCTCACCCTGCGCGTGGGCTCGCAGGACCCCGCGGCCATCGCGGCCCCCGACGAGGAGCACACTCAGCTCGCTTCATTCCCTCTGCAGCCGTATGCCGAGATCACCGTACGTGCCCCTTCGTTCCGTCCTCTCGCCAGCTGCCACATCTTGTTGTTTTGGGCCCGTTGGCCAAACCCTGTCCCCTTGCTAGCCTCGTGTTTCTGCTCGCGTTTCTGCCTCTATTCTTGCTTTTTCCCATCCACCTCTCCTTCGCTTTCCCTTCCCCCACTAGGGCCGGGCCTGTGTCTGAGTCTTCGACCCAAGCCCGCACGAGTGCTGCCCCACAGTGCCCTCGTCAGCCCTCTTCGTCTCTTGTCATTGCCGTTGTTGGACTCGCAGCCTGACAGCCTTGGCATGACGCCGCCCTGCTGGGAAAGCGTCAGCCTCGGCTGTTCGCCGTTATCAGATCCAGCCTGTCCAGGACTACCTGCTGCGAGATCCTGGGAACCCCTCCATTTCGGACCCCTCTCGGACCCCTCACATCCCACCCGTCACCTTGTGCTTTTTCGTTGCTTCACCATGTTTCTTTTCCTCCTATCAGCCCTACCGTGCCATCGTTCCTTTCCTTTCCCGGCGGCCCCTGCATCCACTCCACTCGTCACCTGCCATGGCCGCCGTCTCAACACCTCTACCTGCCAGCAAATGGCGTCGGCCAAACATGGATCCGTTCTGATCACGCTCGTGCTAGGTCACTGATACCCGCCCGCCGGCGGCCCGCACGGATTTCTCCGACCTATCGGCCGTCGAGAAGTATGAGATGCCCACTGCTGAGTATGAGGCTCGCTCCGACAGCGTCCTGGCCTGGAAAAAGACTCAGAAGCTGGGCCGCTTCGATCCGAATGCCCCCAGCATCGAAGAGCAGAAACGACTCGCCTCTGAACGCGAGGTCGAGGAGCGGGGTAAGTGCATCGGCCTTGTTTGATTGATTATGACTTGGTGAACTCGTACGTTTGTGGCAAGCCGCCGATGAACAAAAAACCCAAAAAAAGCAAAAGCAATCCGTGGGCCCCAGGCCCCAGAAGGTTCGTCTTCGTTTGCGGCTACCCGCCGTGCCCAGCGCAATGTCGAACCGCTGCACTTGACGCATTGCCTCACTGGGTTTGCCGCGTATCGACAGCATCCTTTCTCCGGATTCTCCGCCGCAATCTACCAGGAGATTCGCCATGTCTCACCCTCAAATATGTCTCGAACAAGTCCATATCTCTTTCGTCGTGGTGGAAAGAGCAATTATACTAGAAACACGCTTCCTTTACTGGCTTGGTAATGGCTGACTGCCGTTTCGGGCGAACTGCATACTCGGCTTGGCTAAGCGACTGAGATTGCGGCGGCAAGGTGAGGATGGCGTCCAATGCTTTACCAGCCGCACCACGGCTCTCAGACAGGCACCGCGACACTCTCCGCATCTATTCGGGGATCGTCCCCAATGCCTAGGACTGCTCTGGCGATCACGTTCCGCCATCCACGGCGTTGGAACAGCCACCTCTGCTGGCGGCACAACATGCGCCGAATCTCTTCTTTTCAATGTCTTCGCCACCAGCCTCACATTTCGACTTGGCCTGTCGTCATAGAAGTAACCAAGGGCAAGAATTGGAATTTCGAGGCAGCCATTCAATGAGCGCCCCAATTCGCAGGCTTGCCATGCCGAAGGCGCTTGTTCTTTCTGTTGCTGCAGCCATGCAAACCTTCAGGAACGAACGAACGCCTTCACGGCACGCTGTTGACGCCCAACGGCCCGGGGCTCAGCAGTTGCGCATCGTTGCTCCCGTTGCACGAACACGCTGGGCACCTACTACAACCTGTACCGTCGTCCGCTTCCCCGTCTGCATGTCAGCCTCGTGCTCCACGTGCGATCGGTGTGACAAGCTACCATCCGATTTGCCAGCTCCGCAAACTCAACGTCGGCTGCCAGTGTGTGACTGAATGTTGTAGCCGCTTTGCCCGTCTGTCGTGTCCAATACTGTACGCGCCGCTTAGGCGCGCTAATGGCGTTGCTGATCCCAAGGCCCACGGATTGCTATGCTGAACTACATGGTTTTGTCGTACACATTTTCGTACACATTTGCTGAACATCTTTCTGCATTGCATAATCTAGGCCCGCTCTCTTCGAGCAGGGCTTACTGAACCACAACAGAGAACTAATGGCATGGCAGGCCTCACTCTTTCCGGTCGCGTTCGCCTCCTCCCCGAGACGGATGGTCGCCGAGGAACCATTTCTTACATTGGTCCAGTTCCAGAGATCCCCGGTATAGGCTCATGGATTGGAGTCACTCTCGACGAGCCCACGGGCAAGAACGACGGATCGGTAAAAGGGAAAAAGTACTTCGAGTGTGGCAAAAATTTTGGCGTCTTTGTCCGCCCGGAACGCTGTGAGGCGGGTGACTTCCCGCCCCTCGACCTCGGGGACGAGGACTTGGAAGAGCTGTAAAGAAGGAACAAACGCCTTCCAAGCCTGTCCTCCCTCGCCCTGCTCCGGCACGGCTGGAAAGGGGGTGGCCTTGATGGGGGCTTGGATGTGCCGTGAAGGTTTCGCCTCTGCGCCCAAATAGAGATATTCTGCCCCGAGACTTTTTCCCTCCGCTCTTTTCTTTACCTTTTTGGCCCCCCGAAGGGGGTGTGGAGGGCGCGGGTGGAGTGGGGGTTCCTGAGTCGAGACTCTTGGCTTGGGCGAGATGGAGGACTTTGTGGATATAATATTTCTGCAGTTTAAGACAAAAAGGGTGGGGAGTGCGAGGGATCCTCATGGTTCTGCATCCTTTAGCTGAAAACAATGTGATGGAGAGATTGCGGTGTGAAGATGTTGCGCGGGCCTTGGGGGCCTACTCTGCTCTGCTATGCAATGTGTGAAGTTGCCACTTGCCCTGCTGAGTGGAGAGCTTGGTGATGGTTGGTGTTGTGTTGCCTCACTTTTCTGTCTCGTTGCCACCGTGATGGTGAAGGGATGATGTAGTAACGGATGAGTTGGGGACTGGATCTGCACCCCATTTCTAGGACGAATGGCCTGGAGTGGCTCTCCCTCGAGAGTTTAGTGTCTCGAATACAACGTCCCTTTGTGCCATGCTAATGCCTTGCTTCTCCGTGTGATCTGGTGGTGTGTCGTATTCACATTTCGGGCCTGGCTTCATTCTGTGTCGTGAGCTTGTGGGATACGTGTCGGGTTGCCACGTCTCTTTCCGTCTCGGTGCCAGTGGAGCTTTTCTACGTGTTTTTTTTCGGCAGACACGCAGGCTTGTGCTGTGGGATGGTTTGGTTATTCCCTTCTCGATGTCGTTCTTGTCTTTGTTCCTATGTGCCCTTGCGGTAGGTGGAGCACTGGGTTGCTCTGTCTAGAGGACAGTTGCTCCCTCGCGGAGGGGGGATTTCCCTAAAGAAACTAACCTAGATTGATGCCTTTTTATTGTCTCGGACATTCTTCTCATCTCAGTAATCCTGAAGAGCCTCGTAACTCGTTGAGGTACTCCCGTCCTATCCTTTACTGCCTCGAGCAGCCCGGGCAGCCATCGAAGCACACAAGGCTACGTGTCCACAGCTTTCTCGTCTATACATACTCCTTACCCGTGATATGGTGGGAAGTGGAACATTATTGGGCATCAGTACCTCGTTGCTCCCCTATCTTCCATCGTCGATGGGGAAGGGAAGAGGCTGGGAGCGTGCGATGGGAGGTGGTATACTGGCTACGTGACCCGAAGGAGTCTACACAAAGATTCATAAAGGTTGGAGGTTCTATATACATTGCTGCTTTGTAGATTTTCCCTCCATGTACATCAATCGAACTTTGTTTATGTGTTTAGGTACTTGAGTCTGTTTGAGACAGCGCCTCTAGCCAGGAGTGAGTATGTTATCTCTCATAGAAGGTAACAGTTCACCTGAAATCGACAGATCTTGGGAACATGTTCAGTTACAGCCTTATAAGTGTCCTCTATCTTTGGGCATTGATTTTTTTTTTTTTGGATGGAATGAGTTATCTTGCATGGCTTCTGTCGGTGCAGACAGCCTCCTCTCCAATGCAGCTTACTTCGGAATCTTGTTCATTGTATATAAAAGGAAATATATCTCGTGCTCTTATTATTATCTTTCAGTAATGCACATTGTATTAAAATAGTCTACTCTTTAGGTGTCTTATGTTGCAACCTACTTTACAGCACATTCTTAGTTTAATCTAAATATTTTCCGTGCAATAAGTGAAGACACACCGACATGATAAATTAAGCTACTATGATATTCTAGTTTCTTATAAAGTTTTAAAAACAAGTCTGTAGCTCTTGTATATAATTAACAATAGTTTAACAGGAAAAGGAAGAAAAGTGCTTTTCTACTATGACAGTCGTAACTCCAAAGTCAGAGATTGACAGCCTATCTGACCTGCTAACATATCTAGAAATTATCTGGGTTAGCTAGCAGAGTCTGTATATCACTTGATTATAGGTAATCTATGTTTACGTAGTGCGCTGCAGCTTTGCGTGCGGCCTGCGCTTTCACATCAACGTTTGCTTTGTCTCTATACGACAGTCACAAAACCTTCCCTCAAAACGAGGTTCGAGATTTAGTTGCATATGTACTTGTTCAATGAGCATGATTTACAAGAATCAGCGGCTCCCTTGGTCTCTTCGCTTCGTGCGGGGCCCCAAGGGGGACTTGAAGCCTGCTCAGTGAGCCAACTTAAGTGTTAGGGCATTGCCCGCAAACGCTGATTCTTTTTGCTCATGCGTTCGAACCCCATTATCTACCGGGGATTTTTCGGCTTTTTGCATTTCTCTCACGCTTTTAACCCACACCCACCACATGACATCTGCTACTGCCATGTGTGTGAGCCACCTAGATAGAAGCTGCTTATTGCAATGTGTGCTATTATTGTACAAGGGGTTTTGCCTGTGTACTATGCTTTTAGTTATAATCTAACCGTTACAACTAGCTAAAGATATCTATCTACTATCTAGTACCTAAAACTGTCGGCGGGTGGAATAATACTCGCATGATTGAGGGTGGTTGGTTTTAAACTGTGTGATAGTAAGCTGCATCTAATTCGTAGTAGTATATAGATACAGGCTGTTGCACTATTTACATATGAATATGAAAAAAACATAAATGGGTCGTCTTCTCTTTTTAGCTCAAACATCGATACCTCTGGCGAGGCCAACCACGATGCCCTGGATTAGACACACTAGACAACTCTCTAATACATTCTAAGGAGAGAGAATTCGTCGTAATCGTTATAGTATCTACAAAATTCTTCTTCATAAACGTTAAAAAAGCATATAGCCCAGATCCATATTGAGGGCCAATTCACTCTATCTGGAAAACATGTGCCTTTCAAATGCACAAACGCCTATCCACCACCGTCCCAGATCCATCCCACGGCACAGAAAAGATAGGCCACCTACTCACTCACCATCCACCGGCCGATCCACAACCATAACCTCACCCTCAGCGAAAGCGACCCCAGCCCTCCTTTCCACCTCACCCCCAGCCGGCAAAAACACGCTCGCACAAATCAGCCTCGCCGACTTCTTAGCCTCACGCCAGACCTGCCTCAGCCTCGACGCACCCCTCGCATACGCCCTCGGCCGCCGCGGCTGAAAATTGGAATTGGCATTGGTGTTAGGATCCGACTCCACCAGCGAGTCCGTCCCCGCGCCCAGGATGTAGCGGCCCACGGGCGTCTTGTACATTTTGTCGCGGCCCGAGGGATCTTGCTCGCTGGAATCGGCTTTGCGCTTGGAGCCGACTATCGGGATGATGGGGAAGGGGTGGGAGGGGCGGGCGGGGGCGGGGGCGGGCTCCAGGCCGCTGTGTGAGGGGCGAGCACCGAAGGCCTTGCTGAAGAAGGGGGCCAAGCGGAAGTTTTGGGTGCCCCGGAAGGTGAATTCTTGGGGTTGGATGGCGCCGAATTTGAAGGGGGGGACGAAGTATACGTCCTCGTCGTTTTCGGGCTTGAGTGAGACGTGGCCGTCGGTTGCGAAGTTGTAGCGGTTGGTTTCGGCCTTGTTCAAACCGGTGAGGTCGTAGTAGTTGTTCTCGCAAGAGAACCTGAACATGGTGAAGTGCATGTTTAATTTTGTGTCTGTGTAGATGTCAGTGGGTGCCTCTTACGCGGTCATAGTTTGACTTAAAATCTTTTGGTCAAGATGACCGACGAAAATCTAGTTGTCGAGGTTGGGGGGAGGGGAGTGATCGAGGGACAGGGTGGAACACTAGGACAGGGATCAGGAGATCATGTTATCTACTGCCCAAAGTATGTGAAAAAAAAATACAAGTGAACGCGCCCGCGCCCATGCCCGCGCCCACGCTGGGTCTAATTTCTTAGCATGTGATTGTAGATCATGCAAGGGCCCTTATCGTTTCCAATGTCTTAGGCTCAAACATCTTCAAGGTTTCATGGCTCACTGAGCTGAACCTAGACGCTGTTGAGATTTTTTTAGCCATAGCTGATCCAGTCGGGGTATACTAAACAATTGCTTAAATGACACTGTCATCACACCGTCTCATATGACCAACTTTCACTTCAGCTGCGAATACTTCACATGCTATAGCATGCGCTTGAAGTCGGTCACATTTCCATATGTTTGTTAATCAGCAAACAGAACTACAGGAGTAACTTCAAGCCCCTATAATTGATACAAGAAGCAAACAATCTACAATATAAAAGCACCATAACTACTTTCTGGTCTGATAATTTAATCTCCCCCGACAGCCTCCATGTCCTACGAAATCCCAAAATATGCGTTTGCCAACCAAGCTCCAGGTCACCGGCCCAGAGTAGCCTATGGCATACAGGGAGGATCCACAGACGACGCTCCCGAACCACCAGACTGGAACCGAGAATAAGGCCAAACCAAGAACAAGGAAAATGCTGAAGAGGAGGACAAAGAGAAAAAAAACTCGAAGAAAAGGTAGTAGACCTGCATACCTCGGTCTTCACAATCAACAAAGAAGACCACACACTGGGTAATCTCCTCCAGCAACGTCTATACCTGATGAAGTGTCAAATTCGCTGGATATAACGTTCCCAACCCTCTTGAATCCACGATAAAGTTGAGGATTGGAACGGATGGATCGGTTACTCCGAAAGATGTGCTGGTCGCATGCATGAGGAAGACGATTGAAGACCTTGAGGTTCTGAAGATGTCCTTTAATCGAGAGCATCAGCTTTTTCGGGAAGCTACGGACATAAGCCAGGAAGAACCTAGTCAAATTGACCATAACATGGAGGGAGATGGAGGGGAGATGTTGTAAGAATTGCCATCTGGGGAAGTGTTGATTGGGCTTGTGCTTTAACATTCTGCTCGCAAGCTCCAATTTTTGACAAATTGATCTCATGGTAATTGATTAGAGCCACCAAGCGTTGAGCATTGTTGGCTCTATAGTCCAATTGGAACAAAAGCCTCCCTCCTTCACTTGATTTTGGATCTTTGGCCTCGCCACCAAATATGCCACAATGTTTCCATCTGATATTTCTTCAGTTTGATACTACAGAATATCATGCAGATCTTCAATGCGTAGAACACCTAGGCAATGAATACTAACTATATGAGTTCCAAGTAATTTTACTTTGGACTGCAAGCTAGATCTAATGCAATAGCCACATAACGGTGTGGACCTGTCAAAAACCTTTGAGAGGCAGGCACTTCTTTCTTCCAAACTTTTGATTAGTAAATGATCAACTCATTTATTAGCCATCACAGCATCGGAAAACCCCCACGCTCAGCAAACCATGCACCGAAACGCCATACATGCACCACAAAACACCAAGTGCCAAAATCCCCAGAAACACCCTTTCAACATCACCGCGTCCTCCTCGGATCCCTACCCGCCTCATAGGTCGAATGATTCCGAACCTCTTGGAACGAAACCCTCCTCCGCACCGCACTCCCCCTCCCCCTCCCCCTCAGCGGGCTCCCCGACTCAGGCCGTACATGCTCCACCACCTCTCTCTCCCCAATCCCAGCCATCTCAGGCGAATCCAACGCCTCAAACCTCCCCCAAGGATTCACCCCACCCTTCCCCACCGCCTGCTGCTCCGCGCTCATACTCTTCTCCAACACCTCATACGCCTTCGCAACCTCGCCCGGCAGCTCAACCCTCAACCCGCCCACCTGCTCCGGCTGCCCAGACTTGGGCGCCCAATTCCCGCCCAACGGGATAAAAGACTCCCACTGCTGCAGCGCACTCCCGCTCACGAACCGCGCATGCGTATACAACCCCACGCCCTTGATACTCGTCGGCTTCGTCCCATCCGCCGGCCGCGGCCTGCGAAACATGGAGATCATGTCGTGCTTCACTTTCTCGGCGCGGCGGCGGTGCAAGCGCGAGTCCACACCGAGCGGGACGTGCGGGTCTGGAGTTGCGCTGCCGACGCGGGGCGCATAGTACTGGAAGGGCTGGGGCTGCGGCTGCGGCGGCGGGGTCGGGTCAACGTATAGGTCGTTGTTGGACGTGTCGTCGTCGGAGTCGGGGTAGCCCGTCAGAGTATCAATGTTAGAGTTCGGGAGGAAGGCTTCTGGGGGAGGGGTGCCCGGAGGCGGGGGCGGGCGGTTGACGGCGTCGAAGGACATTTTGCGTTTGGGCGGGCGTGAGGGAGCCCCGGGGGGGCCCTGTGGGGTCGTGAATTGGATGTTGAGGAATTCGTGCCAGGCTGGCTTCAATGCTGATAGACAGGCAGGGCAAGGACAAGGACAGGGACGGAGCAGGGCCAGGAAAAAGGAATAGTTCGGCGGTTTGGTTTGGCTAATGGGCAACGGCGGCGGCGATTCCCGTGTATAGCACCGATGTCCGCAGCTGACTTGGAGCCCGGAGAAGGAAGCATACCTTGAGGACTTCCTCCCGGAGCGGCTTTGCTCGCCGGATGAGTTTGCGACCCCATGGCGGTGCCATTGTTGCCAATTAGCCTCCAAGGAAAGGTAAGGTAAGGGAGCGTGGGGAAGGGTGCCGCAATCCCTCACGCAATCTGGTGTTGTCCCGAGTCCCGATATCGATAAGGACGATCTACGCTAGCCGTTTGTGGAAGCCGCATCGTGTGGCGTCTGCGCGTCATCGCGGCATCATGTGCCGGTATGTGCCTGAGCCTGTGGACTATTTTTGCTGACATCAAGACAGCTGCGATTGATCGCATTCATGGAGATCAAAACGTCACCATGGCTCGCCTATCTGATCGGAGAGCGGGTGCTAGTAAGGGTACTATAAGGGTCACTCAGATCCAGAATATAAACCAATACTTGCAGTGGCATTACATTTGTCTCCTCTCCTATGAACTGCCTCCGATACCCTACTCTTAGAGTATCAATTCTCCAAATCAGTAAAAAAATAAACAAAAGCAGAACCATACACACCACAAACTTCATCATGCAAGCCGTCAAGAACAAAGTCGCTGAAAACATGGGCAAGACAGTCCCAGCCCACGACCTCGCTTCCTCCTCTACTCAATTCTCCCTCGACCAAGTCCCCGACCTGACCGGTAAAGTTGCCCTCGTAACTGGCGGCTCAGAAGGCATCGGCTACGGCTGCACGCACACGCTCCTCTCCCACAACATCTCCAAGCTCTTCATCCTCTCCAAATCCGAAGACATCGTCTCCGAAGCCCTCGGCGCCATAAAATCCGAGATGGGACAAGAGGCCGCGAACAAGATCAAGTGGATGCAATGCGACCTCTCCGACTGGGAGCAGACGGGCAAGGTCGCCTTCGACATCGCAAACCAGACCGACCGTCTCGACATCCTGATCAACAACGCGGCCCGCGGCATCATGACGGCGCAGCTCGCCGCAAACGGCGTGGACCTGCACATGGCGGGGAACCACATGGGGCACGTCGTACTGACGAGCCACCTGCTGCCTCTGCTCAAAGATACGGCCAAGAAGGGGGATGTCGTCCGCATCGTGAACCTCGCGTCCAACCTGCACGAGAATATCCCAGAGGACACGCGGTTCGAGAGCTTGGAGGAGATTAATAAGGATTCGGGGCCGCAGCTGCAGTACGGACGTACAAAGTTGTGCTCCATCTTGTACTCCAAGTACCTGGCCAAACATCTCACCTCGCAAGTGCCGAATATTCTGGCGAATGCTACGCACCCTGGTATCGTGGATACGAGACAGACCAACGATCATATCCATGAGGCGTACCCGCTTGGTGGCTATGCCATGAGTGTGGGGATGGCGCCGTTCAAGAAGACGCAGTTTGAGGGCGCCGTGTCGACCATGTACGCAGCGACAATGGCGGACAAGAGCGGTCAATACATCTGCCCACCCGCCATCGTGGAGAAGGGAAGCCCACAGGCGAACGACGAGGAGTTGGCAGAGCGGTTGATGGACCTGACGTGGAAGATTGTCAAGGAAAAGACCAAGTCGACGAGTGCGGAGCAGGGATGTCCGTTCAAGAGATATTAAGGTTTCTTGTGTATACGTATAGCGTGACGATATTGGAATGGTAGATTCATGACTTCGTGTGCCTTGCCCAAAAAAGAGTGTGTGGTGAAGTGACGGATGGGAAAAACATTATGCCAGGAAAAATGCACCGCTGGGTATAACGCTGTCCTTTCTCGTGTCCTCCTCATCGCTGCCAAAGCGCCAGCAATGTGACTCCTTCCGCCGCTCCTTCACGACCCAATAACGCACGCTCTTTCTCTTGATTGGCGTCCGCAGATCCTTGACCGCGTCGAGGAGCCAGTAGTCCGTCCTGGCCACCGTCAAGCGTACTTTGAACGTCTCCAGCTGCGGTGCATACGTGCCCCTCGATCCCAGGTATTCTCCGATGCGCCCAACCTTCTTGGTGCAGTTGTTCCCCAACGCCCATGGACAGTATGCAATAAAGTCGTCGCGTAGGATCAGATGCTGGATTCCTGCCGGAAGAACCTCATCCAACTTTGCAGCAAACTCGGGCGCCCACCCGAGGAACATGACCATTGGGACATCCAGCTTGCGGAGGCTTTGCATCTCTTTTAGAACGGTCAGGGTGCCTTGGATGGGCGGGAACTGCAATCCCGCCTCTAGCACCTCGGCGGCAGACAGCGAGCCAGGGGCCATCCTCAGAGTCAGCTTACAATCCTCCAACGTATTTTTGAGATTGGCAAGCGCAATGTTCAGTCCGTCGAGGTTAAGGTATGGGGACAAGGGGGGAGCACCAGCGGAATCATGGTCAAAAAGAATTTCCTGGTCGTAGTGGAAGCGCTTCAGGTTGGGCGCCGCGGACAGCAGCTGGTCAAGCGTGGACCTGTTGATGTTGGTGCGGAACAGGTGTAACATGGTCAAGCTCTCGCTTCTGGGCGCTTCCGGCCTATTCCAACGGAACTGCCAAGGTTGGGTCATGGTCACCTGGAATTTCTCGACGCTCCTCGAGTAGAACATGGGCCGGATCAGGTCGAGGTCCATGTAATTCACAGAGTTGTCCGGATCCGGCCTCACGTCTCCGAACATGACATGCTTGAGCCCAGGGAATAGGCTGTCTGCCCGCTTGAGGATTTGTGGCAGAAAAAGCGAATACATGAGGAATCCGTCTCCGAGTTCTAACGTGGTCAGCCGAGAAAACCGGGTCAGCACTAGGATGGCCAAAGCGTCTTTGCTGCGCCCCCGGAACTGGGCTATTGATTTGTGCATCTCTTCATCCACCAGCTGATAGAACTGGTTTGACGCAAAAATCGTCTGCGTCTTGGACAGCGTCGTACAGCCCTCGAGGCCCCAAAGGTTGACGGTCCATGTCTGCTGTTGCAGCTCTGCTTCCCAGGGGTTGAACTTGGTCCAATTGGGGTGGGGTCCGAGCAATCTGAAGGCCCTGACGTGCGATGTAAGCTGCGGCCGCTCAAGAAGAGTTCGCAGGAGGAACGAGAGCCTCCGGGCGCAGCTGCGCGACTTTCCAGCCTTGAAGATGATTTCCTGGTACAGGTACGGTATTGATTTTTCTCTCAAGGGCTTGCACAGGCGTGAAAGCTCGCTGACGGTTCGTTGCGAAAGTTGGTCGAATACAAGTGAGAGTACGTCCTCGGGCAAATCTGTAAAGCGGGCCATTGCTGAAATGTGGCGTCAGGCTGGCGATGGTACAATCTCATCGATGTCGAGTTGAGATATACCTGTCGAATATATGCTTGGAGAGGAGAACACCCATCGTGCGCACCTTCCGCAACGGGCCCTATTATTGAATTTGGGGGTGGAGATGAGAAGGAAGGTGGCGTGGAGGAAAAGGTAGAGTGAATTTCCCCTGTCACATGCTTTAGCCGCCACGCCGTTCCCGTAAGCAGAAGTTCGCAGAGGCGCTTAACCGAACTTAGATTAAGCGGATACCTTCCCGGCCGGCGGACGTCCAGGGTGTGCAGAAACGGTCTTCGGGTAGGCCGAACTGGTTGAGATGACGTCCATGCAGGTCCTCGCAACAACTACACAAGAGATATCACGATCCACGGACACCAGCATGGTTTTTGTCTGCAGGCCTCTTTTAACCACCCGTTTTGGCATGTCACACAGACCAATGGATCAGTCGGATCCCGGGGCCGAAACGATCCGCCTGAAGTGTAGTGAGCATAGACTTTCTCTAGCGAGTAAACACTATAGCTGCTGGTGCATGCGTCGACATGGAGCCAAAGGCAAGTGACAGCTTAGTGCTATGCGCCCGGGTTACGGGAACGTGTCAGTACCCGCGGGATGACTGTAGCGTGGCAAATGGGGAAGGTGATGCTTGATTGAGATGAAGGCTACCATCGTGGTATTCGGGACCCGTGCTATAAACAGCAGTGATGCTGTAAGGGGTTCCAGTTGCGAACCATAACCACTCTGCTGCACCAACATTGCGCAGTCGTTCCCTTGCGATGGGACGCCAGGCTAACAGCCGCTATCATGACATGCTGGCTATAATAGCGCGAAGTGTCCGTTGGGTTGACTTTGTTGCCAACACGCCTGACCGGACCACACTATTTCCGTGAACAGCCCCCATTCGATATATGCGCCTTTCCATGATGCAGTGTCAATCATATATAGTGCCCTCCGCGGAAAGCCAGACTGAAGCTTTGTTTGGCAACTGACGCTCGTTTGATGTCAAGTATGTGACGTCTTGGGATCTGCCCAGGTGGCTGAGTGGCAATGCCCAACTGTATACTTCCAGCCTAGCCACCTCGGCGTAGTCATAGTTGGGGGCCCTTTTCAGGTGAAAGGAGTCAAGAAGGGCGGCTTCCACAGATGATGTTGCCATTCTCTAGCTGCTGTCAGTGAAATCGAAGCGACTATTTTTTCTTTCCGCTACCGATATGTCATTTCAGGCTGTATTAAACTCTGTGTTCTGGCCACGAGATCAAAACAACGCTGCATTTTCTGGGGATCGTTCTAGCATGGAGACTAGTGGCGGCAGGTAGTCTTCTAAGACAAGGGAACCTTGGGACATGTAATCCATATCCATTCCAAGTGCCATGTGGCAGTTGGATATTCTATCCGGACCTAGGCCCCTGGAAATTCAATCAGTGGTGTAGATGGGAAGCGGAGGTGGCAATGGAGCCCGATGCATGTCGGCCCGGCGGGACACATGACGAGGTCCACCTGAGGAGCTGTGGGCGAAACAAGTGATAATCGAGCGGCTCGAGAGCATGTTGATGAATTTTATTTAGGCCTCCGGATGTTGTAATAATTGAAGCCACTTGGAAGGAGTTTTCTCAACCTTCCGCTCGAGGATCCGACTTCTAAGGAAGATTTCCAAGTGTTGCATCATTCTTCGCCAACAAATGGTGACGTGAAAAAAAATATCAAATAAGGTTCAAAGTGTTGGTTCAAGCCTCAGTATGAGCCCGATATTGGCCAAATCGAGTATGCCTGAAGACATCATAATGATCGTTCCATGCTGCGAATGATACCGCCCGGAGCAACTAGGTGCATTTGAATAGAGCGCTCACGTCGTATCTGGCGTGATTTTTACATTGATTCATGCAAGCTAGATTGCTTGCATTGTTAATGATGTAAACGAAGGTGCTCGTATCTGGGGCCATGGAAGGATAGTCCCGAATATCGGGGGGGGGTTTCCAGTGAAATGGAGATTACAAAGTCCATGCCAGTACTCAGGGATGGCCTTGAATAACCACCCCAACTGACACTGTGAGATGTGCTTGAAAAGGTAGAAGCTTCGAGATGTACATTGGCTTTCTTATCCGGCTTCCCAGATAAATAAAGACTGGAGCCAACTATGTCGAATCGAGAGGCGATATGGAGACTGCGTACAGGTGGCATGGCAAGGCCAAGAACAACAAGGTTGCATACGGTCTATCCCTTGCCGGAGGGAGGACCTGAAGCATGTATTCGCTGTCGAAATAAGGGTTCATGTCCAATTCTCCAAGACGCTAATCGATTTGGAGAAGTGAATCCCCGCCAAATCGATGAGATGGAATGAGGGTAGGAGGCTGACGAGGGCTGTCTCTGGCGATACAAAAACATGTTCCAGCAGCTCCGGTAACAAATCGGAGAAGCAAGCTAGTAAGGCATTGGAAGACTAGTCAGTGGTGGATAGCACGAGGTGTGAAGATGGATGGTGAGGGCGCCGAGAGGGGTTTAGACAGGGCCTGGACCGTGCGCGGGACCGCGACGGACCGCCGGTGACCAATGGTGATGTGCATGTCGTCTCCCCGGCTTGAAGATGGGTTGGGCTGTAAACCTTGGAAGCCACCCGTTCCTCCTAGGAATGTTAATTACACTTTTACAACTGACACATTCAGCCTCAGAAACGGGCTTGGCAATTTGAGTCATGGTGGAGTTGTATTTGATAAACTCCGAACCCAAATCTTGGGTTTCTATCGTGCTGTGCAATCAGCTACTCTTCTTTAGCTATGTGCCGCACGCCGCTCTTCGCTACTTCAAACTCGACCCCCCTCCCGTCGGATGGTGCTGCCCAGGGAGCGAAAACGACCTTGAACCAGCGGCGCCACTTTGATATATGGGCTTCTTCATCATTCCATCGGTCTTCGCCGTTGACGCTTATGATAGGCGGACGGGTTGCAAACACCGGCTGCTTTGTTAGCGCGATACGGCATGCTATTTGGTTAGTCCACACCAAACCCAATGATGGAGTCTTGAGAGTATGCGGAGGGTCGGAGCGCACATCTCCCCAGCCAGTTATCCAATGCTGCTGGTGGTCGAGTGCCATGGGATCGGGCGACAGCGTCAAGCCAACGTCTTGCTGCGACGAGGCATTTGATGGCGAGGCATTTGGCGGCTGTGGAGTGTTCTCGCGGCGACCAGCCTGACTGTTGGCAGACGCGGTGCGCGAGATGGGGTTGGAGAGCGAGGGGGGTGGGCGCGTGAACCTGTCAGCAACCTGGTTTGCTACCACCACGGCAATTCCCTCTGTGCGAGCAAGCTGGCGGAGCAGGGCTCCTAGCTGGGCGAGTTGGGCACCCCGCTTGGCCAGGGATGCGGCGCCATTGCCGCTGCCAGACTTGTCGAACTCTGCACGATAATTTGCAGCCACCGAGTCCAAGACCACCAGGCCCACTTTGTGCTTCCTGATGGCGACGGGCAGTTGGTAGCGCAGTATGTGCTCCTGCGATTCGAGGTCGGGAGTGCTGATGCTCAATATGCGGGAGAGGGACGGCCTGTCGGTGGGTGCTAGCGCGGCCAGGCGCGGATGGGAGGAAAGCAGCTGGGTCAGACGGTTCGTAGCAAGGGGCGCCTCGGTTGATATGTAGACGGCCGATTTGGACAGGCCGTGGGGCGGCGGCAGCTGGGAGGCCAGCAGCAGGGTGAGCAGCAGCTGTGTTTTACCGGCACCACTGGGACAGCATTCAGTCAGCAATCGGCACTCGACGTGGCAGCAGGAGGGTGTGCGCGGGCGCGGGTGCGAGCGCACCTCTCACCAGTCACCTCGACCAGGTAGCCAGGCGGGATGCCGCCGCCCAAAGCAGCATCGAGGGCCTCGTCCAAGGTGGTTATACAGGGCCATCCGCGGGCAGCCGACAGGAAGGCGGCGCGGGGGGCTTCCTCTCCGCCGAAACCGAGCTGCCGGTGGAGGGCGGATAGGGCAGCTTCGACGAGCTTCTTCACCTCGGCGGGGGGCAGCTGGGCGCGCTTCGCGACGTCGGCGGGCTCGAGGGTGACGAGGTCGCTGGTGGAGACGAGGGCCCGGTCGAGCGACGGCAGCAGGTGCGTGTACGGCCGGGTGTCGAAGTCGGGCAGCACGTGCAGCAGATCCGTCATGGGGGTGGCATTTCCTGAGGCGGCTCTGCGGAGGCGACGCCGGCGACAGGACGGCCAGGCCGGTGGAGCAGCGGCGGCAGCACGTGACGGGCGTGACGTGGGCGCGCCGTGGGCGTGCCGTGGGGTGCTCCTTTTCTCCGCGTGGAGACGTCACCGCAGCCTCGCCCGCCGAGCGCCGGCCAGCCCATTCCCCGCAGGTTTGGCGGATTGGCGCCGTTGGCATACATCAGCATCAGCCGCCCATGCGGCCTGCCTGGGCACGTAGTATGCAGCGCGTGCCGTGTCATGGCCGCCCCCCGTGCCCCTCCGCCCGCCAGGCCATGCCCGCATGCCCGCCTGCCCGCATGCCCGCACGTCTGTCCTCGAGCCCAGCACGCTGCAGTCGGCCTGGCGACTCCACGCAGCTCCAGCCTGTCGCGCTGCACTGTGCCAGCTGCTCACGGCGGCCGTCGACTAGAAGCGAGCCTCGCCTGCACCCCAGGCTGCCCACACGTTGCTCCGATTAACCGGCCAGGCCTAGCCATCCATCGGACGGTGCGTCTTTTTAAAGCCCACCCTACCACTGGCACTTCCACTCGTCCGCAGCGACTGATACCTGCCTCGACTACAGGGTTCCCGGTACTCCTCGGGGCTACCTCCCACGAAACCACCCTCCTCTTGGCCGAGCCTGTCTAATACATGCCCTCGAGAGACCCTGGCGGCTGTCCTTTTCCGCCTGCTCACCACTGGCACGCTGCCTGTTGCAAACACACTGCCGTTGCATCTCCTGCTGCCTGGTAAGCTGCCTCGCCCGCCGGTATACTGATTGCAGCAGCCTTGCCCTCTACGCCGCCTCCCGTTGCAGCTGTTCCGAAGGCACGCTCGCTCTTGCGGAATCCCCAAGCCTGCAGCTCGTCTCGGGCCCACCACTAAGCTCCCGGTAAGCTTGTCCCTTTCCTTTCTGGCCCCCCTCGTTGGCCCTCTTTATCGGCCCATTCACCTTCTCCAATCTCGCCATATGCGGGTCATCTTCCGAGTCGGCGGTCCGCTGCCTCTGCTACTTGGTCCAACCTGCCCACAATTACAGAGGGCTATCGCGCGTTTCACATGCTTCGCCCTCTCTCGTCGCGAGCCATACCCGCCCGCTGCCACTTTCCCCTTTCGTCCATTTCCGTATAAAACCTACCCTCGGCCTCTGTACTCTCATGTCCTAGTCGGTTCGCCCTTCCACCCTCGCCCGAGCACTCCAATGCCGGTCTACTACCTCCAGGATTGTCACTACTTCTACCGCAGCGCCTTGCGGTTATTGTCCATCAGCACCTTCATCTCGCCCCTCTACGCTTAGCTAACCCTTCCTCTTTATCATGGCAGTCCGCACCTTCACCCAGCCTTCGCCCCTGGGCGAGTCTTTGGCGAGGGTTGACTCCAAAATGTCCACCACAGACGTCAACGGCTCGGTCCGCTCCGAGGCCTCCGCCAGAGAAAGCCAGCAGTCCTACCCGTCCGAGGCCAAAGAACCCCTCGCACACTCCACCAACCCAGACTCGAGACCGGGCATCACGTTTGCCCACCAAGACAAACTCCCTCAGCTCCCCATCCCAGAGCTCGATTCCTCATGCAAGAAGTACCTCGCTGCCCTGAAGCCCTTGCAGACACCCAAGGAGCACAATGACACCGTCATGGCCGTCCAAGACTTTCTCAAGTCGGATGGGCAGGCCCTGCAGGACAAGCTGAAAAAGTATGCTAGCGGCAGGGCAAACTACATTGAGCAGTTTTGTAAGTATCCTTGCCCGCATTCCCATTCCCCTGGAGGCACTGCCCACGTTGTCAAGTTCGGTCGAATTTGTGTTGACCGTTGCCAGGGTACGACTCGTACTTGAACTTTGACAACCCCGTGGTGCTTAATCTAAACCCGTTTTTCCTACTGGAGGACGACCCCACCCCAGCAAGAAACAATCAAGTCACTCGTGCAGCCTCCTTGGTAGTCTCGGCACTTTCGTTTGTTCGAGCAGTTCGCCGAGAGGAGCTGCCGCCTGACACCGTCCGTGGTCAGCCACTCTGCATGTACCAGTACTCCAGGCTCTTCGGCACCGCACGAATTCCTACCGAGAATGGCTGTCAGATTGGTCAAGACCCAACCTCAAAGCACATCGCCGTCCTATGCCATGGCCAATTCTATTGGTTCGATGTGCTCGACGATAACTCGGATCTCATCATGACTGAGAAGGACATTGCCCTCAACTTGCAAGTCATTATCGAGGATGCCGCCGAGATACCCATCCAAGAGGCGGCAAAGGGTGCGCTCGGCGTTTTGAGCACAGAGAATCGTAAGGTTTGGTCAGGCCTTCGCGACGTTCTCCATCGCGAAGAAGGGTCCAACAACTCTGACTGTCTCAACATCGTCGATTCTGCATTGTTTGTCTTGTGCTTGGATTACACCGAACCCCAGACTGGCGCAGATCTCTGCATGAACATGCTCTGCGGAACCAGCAAGGTCGAGAAAGGTGTCCAAGTCGGCACTTGCACGAACCGATGGTACGACAAGCTGCAGATCATCGTGTGCAAGAACGGAAGTGCAGGGATCAACTTTGAGCATACAGGGGTTGATGGCCATACAGTCCTACGCTTCGCTTCCGATGTGTACACGGACACCATCCTCCGATTCGCGCGAACCATTAATGGAAATGCACCGAGCCTCTGGGCATCCTCTAGCCCGGACCCGGCGAAGAGAGATCCTGAAAGCTTTGGTGACGTCCAAACGACTCCGCACAAGCTCGAGTGGGACATGATTCCCGAATTGAGCACTGCTTTGCGATTTGCAGAGACCCGCTTGGCCGACTTGATACAACAAAACGAGTTTGCTACTCTGGAATTTCCTCACTACGGAAAGAACTTCATGACTTCAATGGGATTCTCGCCCGACGCCTTTGTGCAGATGGCCTTCCAAGCCGCCTACTATGGCCTGTACGGTAGAATCGAGTGCGTGTATGAGCCGGCCATGACGAAGATATTCTATCACGGAAGGACTGAGGCCATCCGATCGGTCACCGATGAATCCGTCGACTTCGTCAAGACGTTCTGGGGAGAGAACCCCGCAGCAATCAAGATTGATGCTCTCCGAAAAGCATGCCAGAAGCATACAGCAGTAACCAAGGACTGCGCCAAGGCACAAGGGCCTGATCGTCATCTCTACGCTCTCTACTGCATTTGGCAGCGTGCTATCGACGACGAGACTGCCGATTTTACAAGTAGCGATGGATGGGACTCCACTCGACCCTCAAGCCCCGACGCCTCTGAAAAGGTCCAGTCGGTCATTGGATCACCAAAGCGCAATTCAGTGCTATCGGAGAATGGGTCCATCTCAAGCTCTCCTCCTGCGCAGGTGCAGCACTCAATGCCCGCACTATTTGCAGATGCCGGATGGGACAAGCTTAATACGACCATCTTGTCCACGTCTAACTGTGGCAACCCCTCTCTTCGACAGTTCGGCTTTGGGCCTACTTCAGGCGACGGGTTTGGTATTGGTTACATCATCAAAGATGGCAGCATTTCCATTTGCGCATCTTCCAAGCACCGCCAAACGTCCCGCTTCATTGACGCACTAGAATCATACTTCCTCGAAGTTCGAAAGCTGCTCCGACAGCTGAAGCGGCGCGGAACCTCAGCGGACAAGCTGGCTTCCCGGGCTCGCGAAGCAGAAGACCGGCCAAAAGCCGCACGCGTGAAGACGCGCGGGCGTATCATCTTGTCGGATGGAAAGACACAGACGCCTGCTACAGAAAGCATTGCGGAGTCGGATGACGACGGCCTTGGTGGATGTAGGGCACCCCCTTCTCCTCCTTCTCTCAACCTCGATGATGATGTTGCAAGCATTACACTACGTCCTGCACTACCCCCCACCCCTCCCCAATCACCTCCGTTCAAAGCCCTCACCACTGTCCATGTAATCTCCCATCGAAAACGTCCCATGAAGACGTTCCAGACGCGGAAGTGCTCAAAGACGGTGGTGAGACGGCTCCACGCGGCATGATATTCCTCATTGCACAAATCTTGTTCAGGCGTATACACCCCTTATACCCTCACATAGACAAGACATTTCCTTTCCCCCTCTTTTTTTCCTTGTACATGCCATTTTTTCTCTCTTTTTCAGTCTGCCCCCTTTTGTTTCCTGTGCTGATTTCCTTGTTTTCCTAGATGGCTTCTTCGACGCGGGCATGCTCCTCTCTGCACTCAAGGCAAAGGAAGAAGTAGACCCCAACCCGGAAGAAAGGGACGTCATCAGGAGGAACATTGGCCGGCGGCTCAAGCTGGCCGAGTACTAGGTCAAAGACACACATACACACGCGGCCTTGTTCGAACCGCACAGCTCAACTCGACTGTGCGTGTTGGATGTTTGGCATGGCGTTCTACGACGGGGCTCGAGCACCCCTTATGAGGTCATGGTGATGATGGCGCGATCTATGGAGTTGTAGGGGACCTGTTGAGGTCTCGGGATTGCCTTTTTTGCATGGCTTTGCAACGAGGCTGGAGCGGAGGTGTCGGGGGATATGGGAGGACGGTCTACAATGATGTCATGTGACGATCTTTTTCTCTTCTAATCGTCGAGCGCTCCGATCCATCGATCGGACATTGCTGGAGGATGTGGAGGATTTTCCCATCTTACTGTCGCTATTTTGAGCAAGGTGTTGAGGTGTGGAGGTAGGCTGCTGCTGCTACTGCTCTCGCTTGGGTATACCTTTTGTATGAGACGGTGGTCGTCGTTTTGTCGGGCTTGTCCTTGCTACCTTGCTGTACTACCAAGGATATCCCTGTCTGTAGCTTTGCATAGCGTTGAATGATGGTCACTGTCATCCTTACAAGAACAATCTTCAGCTTCCCACCCGTCGAAAGAGTGTTTGCTCTTGCATGTTTTGCAGCAGCAACACACATAACCATCTTTCTTATCGCTCCGTTTAGGCGTGCACCCGCAGCATCCATTCCTCGATACTCTTTCTCTCTCTCTCTCTCTCTCTCTCTCTCTCTCTCTCTCTCTCTCTCTCTCTCTCTCTCTCTCTCTCTCTATGCGCGCCTTCGGCCAGCACGGTGTCGCACTGCGCGTAGTCGTCGTGTACGCCGAGGCTGTGCCCCGAGTATAATCCCCACCGGGCTTAGCTCCGGGATGGACGACTCGGATCCCTGAGCAACAACGTGGTCAGCATGCAGGCGGCACGCAACTAAAGGACCAACAATGCGCGGCATGCGGGACGGAGATCACGCAGGCGGGTCGGACTATGGGTAGGCGAGGATGGGATGGGGGCATGGGTTGGGTAGATGGGTGACACTATAGAGAGATGGAAGGACGGGCGCATGGGGTTTGGGGCCTGTTTGGGCGCACACGACGAGTAAGATGGATCTAGGTAATACAGTCTAGTAGAAGGAATCCAAGGAAATGTACAATAGAAAGGAAAACCGGAAACCCTAGATAGGTACAAGAAAAGTGGGAGCAAGCGCACATATCGCGCAGCCCCTGGTAAGGAAACCGCTCAACGCGCAAAGACAAAAGGGTAGGAGAAACAAGGAGAAAAGTATACAGAACCGGGAAACAAATCTTCGCTCCCGTCGAACAAAAAGCCAACAACGCCATCGCTAAGCCGAATTTGTTTTCTCTCTCTCTTTGCAAAAAAGAAAAAAGGGTGAGCAATGCGTATGCGCAAAAGAAGGCCATGCAGCCTAGTACGCCAGCAAACAAACCTGTGAAAACCCACCAACTCCCGCTAAGGAAACACAAACAATCAACGAGGCGTGCGCCTACATCGCAAAGCAAGCCCTCCACCCACCCAATAAGAGTCAATAAAACCCGAACCCGAAAAGAGATAATAAACGATGATTAGACGGTCAGAGAATTGGTTTCCAGTTCCCCGACGCCCCATCTCGGGGGCCAGATCACTTGCCAAATCTTGCCTTGGGTCGGGAAGGAGGATGAGGGATTCGGGATTCAAAAAAGAGAGAGAGGGAGAGAGCGTCCAATGGCACGTGAGCCATGGCTTGATTCCTTCCAACCACCTGGTATGCACGCTCGCTTCGCTTCGTGTTGTCTTTCGATGTGGCTGGTTGGCTTGCAGGCTGGAACTCAGCGAACGAGGGACGTGCGCGGATTGGGCATAACGATCTAGATGCCGTGGCTGCTAGTGTGCGCGTGTAATGCACGACGCAAACGAAACAAGGTCCGGGGAATAGCGAAGAGGATGCAAAGGATCGGAGGGGCAAGAACCACGCGACAGGCCGGTAAGAGGGTAGCTCGAGGCAAACGCTGGATAACGAGGCAAAGGAGCGAGTAACATGTACAGTGTCGTGTCCTGTCCGGGGAATGACCAGGCGGTTGTGTGGATAGATTGAGAGCGTCCGTGATGCAGGTACGGAGTTCAAGGGTGCGCTAGCCGGTTCTAGTAGGCAAAGAGGGTTCGGTGGTTGCAGTGTCGCTCGCATATGGACGGATGCGGAAGTGAGTCAGATTGTACAACGATGTGATGCGCATCTATGCGGTGAAATGGGGCTTTTTGTTTGTGCATGTTGTGTATGCGGGTGAGATTTCTGTGGCCACCGTAATGGCCGCACATGTAGCCCGCTGGCTCGTGCCATATGCTACAGACGAAAACATGAGGCCTGTTTGCCCTCTGCCTACGCCTCACGCAACATCCGCATATGCTGGTTGTTCAGCTCCACACGGCTTGCGCGCGCCATCTTTGCCGTCTGCGCGGTCTGCGCTAGTGCTTCGAACTCGGCTGGACTGGAGTTTCCAGATCTACATCCTTCGTCTTCGAACAGTTCTTCGTCGTCGTCGTCGTCCAATTCGAATTCACCGTCCGAGTGCGCCGAATGCAGGGGTTGGTCCCACTCATCATCAGACAGACACGAATGAATGACCGACTTTTTGCGTTCAGTGGGAAATGGAAAGCCCGAGAATGACGTCGGCTGATTAAATGGCGTCTCCATGTCCGGCGGCGAGGAAGGATGCAGTAATGTGCTGTTCTTGCGCGGCTGGAGGTCCGGGCGCTGCGGCGGAGTCGTGGGGCGATTCGGCGACGTGGGTGTGGGAAGCGGGAAAGGAAATTGGAATGACTTGGCATCCTGAAGATTCAGTGGTGTCGACAGCCGCGGCGAGGACGGGTGCAAAAGTGTTGATTCCTTCCGCTCAGGAGGCCCTAGGCGTTGTGGTGGAGTTGAAGGGGGAGTCAGTTGGGAAAGGGGGAATCCGCGGCCTTCTTGCACAACATTCTCCTCCGTTGGCGGCGAGGATGGGTGAAGGAGAGATGAGCCTCTGCGTTGAGAGGGTGGCGGTTGGAGGACAATGGACCCGATGACCGGCCGCGATGACTCCGAATCTGGTGCAGGGGTAGCACGCCCTGTGCTGTCGTCGAAAGTTGAGATCGTCGAGTCGATGGACTCCCGTCGGTAGAATGTCGTGTGGTCGCCGCGAAGCTCGCGTTTCAGATTTGGCCTCCAGCTTGGTCTGCGACCTGGTGATCGAAGCCTGGCTGGCGGCTTGGGTTGCTCCCTCTGCTTTGGCTTCACAGCTCTTGATGCTCTTGGAGAAAGCGCATAGTCCTCTTCCTCTTCTTCGTCCCCTTGATCCCCTTCATCCTCTTCATCTTCCTCGTGAATGACATCGCTCACATATCCAGAATCGTGAGATTCCATTCTCTCGTGTGGCATTACTGTTGCAGCATTGTTCTTCCCTCCACGGTCTGCAAGTCCACCTCTTCGAGCAAAATATCGCGGTCCGTTGCAGTGTGCGCATTTTTGTCTTGTGAGGATAGGTCGGGAGTGTTGTCGTATCGTTGAGCAGCGTTTGGTACCTCGGATCTTGGACAGTGGTGCGTTGACACAGTGTTGCTCCAAAGCCGTACTGTGACCGCAAGTAATATGGTCGAGTCTCAGGAGGAAGCACATGGTGACGGTTGATGTGCAAAGTCGAGGACGTTGCTATAGGTTATTACTGTAGACTGGCTGTAAGGAATGGTTATGGCAGCCCCGTCGACTCTTAATTAAATGTCTCGGGTAGGGATCGTAGGTGGCGGAGACGGGGATTTGCCTCGCAGTAGTGTGAGTCCACGATGCTTCGCCGAACGGACAAATTTGAAACTATGACTGGTGGGACTGCACAGTCATGGAGGTTGACAAAGGGGCACTGTGTGGGCCAAACACCAAACGATTGAACGGCGAAGAACGTCAGGGATAAATATTAGAGACAAAGGTAAGATGGATGATGCAAGATGTGTGACAGTTGAACACCAACACTAGAAGGATTGCGGAACGATAAGAAGAGGAATTGCCCTGCAGGAGTTGTAGACTGCCGTGTTGCCTGTCAGTTGTCGAAATCTGGGGATGGTGTTGGTGTGGCTGGTCGGACATGGTGCCCGGCGACCAAGATCACTAGTCCCGGAATCCGTCGAAGTAGCGTGCACAGTCGCTCAGCATCGTCATCGGGAATTTCCCGGCCAAAGCTTTGATAAGCAAAAACCCGTACTATTTGTCCTCTCTGCCCGAAGCGGCGTTCCTTTGCATTTCCTGTGGCTGTAACCATGGGACTGGGACTCAATGATTTGCAGACGGGGCTCCTTTTAGAAAACTTCCATTTCCTCCGTGACGCGTTTCCCAAACCAGTCTGCGAGCTCGTCGCCGCCGTCGGCCTTTGCGGCGAAGAAATCCGTTACGCGCATGTCGTTGCTGTCGTCATGGACGGGCCAGTCCACCTTGAGAGCTGCACCTTTGCTTTCGAGTAGGTCCTTGGCCGTTCCCCACGAGAAGCGGCACTCGTTACCCCAACCAAATACAGGATCCATATTCTGCTTTAGCCATGTCGAACAACGGGCATCAGATGGATAACCCGAGCCCCAGGCAGGAGGCCCAGACTTGCCAACTCCCTCGTCGCTGGCCGCGGCATTCCGATATGGTTCATAGCAAACTTCCAAGGCCGCATCTCGGGTCACCTTAGCGCACACCGAAGCGGCACTCACGACGGGATACAAACTATCGGCCTTTTTGGCGACGGTGATGTTGATGGTTGGCCATATCCTCTCTAGCTTCTTTTGGTAGATTTCAGGCTTGCCAATGGTGTCGATGTAGATCTCCTTGACGTTGACGCCTCGCGCCAACACCTCTTTGATGAGCGCAATGGTTGCATCCATGGCCTGTGCATTGAGATTGTACTGCGACGGAGCCAACATGTGTGCAGAGATGTCACGGGCTGACAGCAGGCGTGTTGCCCAGCCGCTGGAGTTGTGCAAGTCTGAGTCTTCTGTACACAGCTTGCGCATCAAGTTCTGGCGGACTTCGGGCGTCAAAACTTTTGAGTCGTCGAAGCTATGCTTTTTTGCTAGCAAAGAGTGATGCAGTTCGGTCGGAAGGTAGTAAAGTGCATAGACCATCGGGCCTGTTGGGTCAGTTGCTGTTTGAAGAAATGCATGCGGGAGGCCGTACCCAGGACCGGACCTCTCCCAGCCTCATCAACACCCAAAACGCACTCTGTCGACATGTCTTCGGCGATCTGTTTTGGGATAGGGGAGAAGTGCGAATATGACTCTCCAGCGAGTATCTCGGGTTTGTAAATGGACGGCGCCATGAAGGCTTGCGACGGCGCCATCGATATCCTGAACTGGTTCTTGGGCTCAGTATCCTGCACATCCATTTCAACGTCATCCATCGTGTCGGCCATGTCTAAGTTGTAGGAAAGGTATCGCGTTGTGCGTCTATCGATGCGTTGATGAGATGTCGAGGTCGCAGTGCACAGGCGAAGACGCGTAGAGTGATTTCGCGACGCGTCTTCGGCCCGTCAGTGCGCCCGAAACATTCACCTCTAGGCCATCTTGGCAAACGCGGGAACTCGCATACAGTTTTCGATGGCCCAGCAAACACCTGCCCTAAGAAGTAGCTCGTGTCCGCTTCGCAAACTGTGTCACCACACCGCGTCTCACGCTTTGCAGAACTTGCCCAATGTAGAAGTTCGAGTCGCGAGCCATGACTCTCGTATCCTCTTGTTTTTTTCTCCTAGGAAAACTTGGTGGCAAGGGAGTCGGCAGAGTAAGCAAGGGGTCGGGTAGAGTGTGCGCTAGTTGCCTTTCCAAGCGCATGGAAGTTGAACTATGGAGTATCTTAATGGAGCCTACCGATTTTCCAATCTTCCGCCTGCACCATGCCTATACTAAATAAGGCTCTGCAATATGATAGGTCACTTGTGGCGACTCTTGCACGAGCGAGGTACGAAAAATCCATTGGAGAATCATTAAAGCATAGTCAAGAACCTTGTACTCCAGCCCACCTCAACGAGAGACATCCCCAGATTCGCAAAAGGGGCCTGCGAACCCATTTTATGGCGCAGCTGGAAGTACAGCCCTGGTAACAGAGTCTCTTAACAACTCTTGCATCCAGTTGGGCCATCCTCTCAATCCCGAAACCCTGGTTATAGAGTGTGGTACAAAGACTTGCGCACTGGAGCAGCTGGTAATCTGGTTGACGATAGCATCAGCAACCGTCGAAACCTCGACAAGAGGTTGTGACCTGGCACGCAAAGCTGGCTCAAATTCTGCAATGAGGGGAGTGAGCACCCAGTTAGGATGAATTGATGTCGTGAGCACACCATTTGCCTTGTGGCGATGCTTTAATTCGAGATTGAGACCTGGTGGAGACGTCAGCCGTGATGCTACAACGGATCAAGAGTGCAGAATTTACCCTCGTGGAAGCTCAGGACAGCTGCTTTGGTGCACCCATAGTCGACCATTCCTCCTACACCTAGGAAGCTGGCTGCACTCGCGACAGTGATGATGTGACCCTTGTTGGCTGCAATCATATCGGGTAGGAAGGCTTTCACAGTCGTGAAGTTGCTCAGCAGGTTCACATCGAAGATCTTTTGTAGATACTCGTGTGAAGTCTTCAGAATGGTATGTGCCCCAGCTATGCCAGCATTATTTACCAAGATGGAAGGCGGACCTATCGTGTCTCTGATGCTCTCGGCTGCGGATTCGACAGCCGCAGGATCCGTAATGTCGCAAGCAAAGAATTTGATGTTTGCATCTGCCAGAATTAGCTTCCGTCTGGCCAAAGGCAGGCAGTCTCCTTACAGCCTTGTAAGCTTGCGGGCAGTTGCTGGATATCAAGCACAGCAACTCTAACACCCTTGTTATTCAGTCTCTTCACGACTGCTTCGCCGATTCCGCTACATCCGCCCGTGACAACAGCAACCTCCTCGTGCCAATTCCATTTGTGCCTCTCGCTCTTCAGTCTCCATGCGTTCAGCGCAATCTTGTTCAGCTGCTGGTTTGCCCTACGAGCGAGCCCGAGAGCGAACAGCCATTTGAGTGCCTTGGTAATTTGCGCCAGTTGATGAGGATCGCGGAGACTTGCAAACCGGGCGATTACACGGTCTCGGGCGGCCGGAGGGCCTTTCGTGAGAACCCATAGCAACGCTCCTGTGAAGACCGGGTTAAGAGCGATGTGCGAAACGGAGAGGGAGACGAGATTCGAGATGCGGTGCAAAGCGGCCGACATTTTTAAACTCAACCCGGAGGGTTCAGGCTGGTCAGACGAGGTATCTCAGGAAGCCGAAGGGTATCAGAAGGAACCATACGGCTGTAGAAGGTGCTGCGGATCCGGGCATGGCTAGATGAGGGGACTGGACGAGGGGTGGTTCAGACCCCTACACGACTTCCCAGGCATTGGCGGACCTCGGTTCTTCGTCCCATTGGGGGGAAGAAGAGCGCGCCGTCGGTTTGGGCGAGTAGGTCATTTTAGCCTCGATTCCGCGGCTGGCGTTCATCGAATAAGCAGAATGCGAATACCAGGACGGGCATATGCCGGGGACGGAGGCGTCAGGATTGTGGGGGTGGAGCTGGAGCTGCGCGACCCACTCGCGGCTCGGTGCCATCGTCCCTGCCTGGCTAGCCCGATCTGGTCTATCACATCACTACCAGCTCCACGACACTGCATCTTGACCCCAAGGAATGCCACGCATTGGGGGAAATATTAATAGTCCTGTATATATAGTATTGGCATGGAAATCCACATACACGACACGAAATCGTCCCTTACCTAGAGAGAGCAATTTGTCTGCTGGAGTTCAACTGATTGGGCAAGGAAGTAGGGCATTATAGAAAGACAGGCGTGTAAACAAACGGCTGCGCGCACGTGCAGAGGGAGGACGCGGGAATTTAACACAATGTAAAACACGCTGAGCATTGCGCCGCGGTCGAGTGTTCATTCTAACTCAACTATTTGGATCTATGGTTATCTAAACTTTGATATTATTGCGGTCAGGAGTGCGTACTACGCAAAACTCATTCCATGCGCTTTAGGTACAGTCAGCTCAAAAGGAGAACGCACAGTGTTTCGTACCCAAAATACAAATAGGGGGAGGGTGTACTATAATATCTACAGGCGAAACATGGAGGTATTTTATAATAGTTACTACTATGTCGCAAAACAGCCGATTGTATATAGATTGATAGTCCGAGTATCAGATCGAGCACGTATATCACCAAAGACACATTTTGGTATGAGATGGAGAATCAAATTACTACCGAAACCAAGTCTATTCCTCCTTTTCTGGTGCAGGTCTGAACGATAAATTGAAGGAAACGGCGCCCTCCTGCTTAGCAGGCTCTTCCGCCATGTCGTCGAGTGCCGCCGCAAGAGCAGGATCGGCAAACATCGCAGTTTCGGACGCCTCCTTTGCGAGTTGCGCCAACTCGTCATTCCGCGCCCGCACCGCTTTCGTGACATCTGAGGCTGTCACCTCGGTGACAAACGCGTTTTTCCCTTTGCTCCATCTAGCTGCTATGACTCCGCGCAGCATCTCAATGGCCTCCTTGTGGCCACCAGCCGTCTTTTGTGAGAGCCTGTGGAGCTCATGAACGAACGACCTACTCCACTGGGCGGGGTCCAAAATGCCCGGATAGTGGTCTTTGTCGTGGATGGTCGCCTTTCTTGTATCCGGGCGGTGGCAGCGGGGGCCATCACAACAGGAAAGACCTCGCTCATAGAACCCAGGCCCCAGGCCTTTATGATGTCTTCAATCCGCTCCTTGTGGGTCAATCCCTTGCGGTTCGTTTGCTGTCGGCATCAGGGTCGATGCGCTTAACGTAGACGGTGCCTTTGCCTGTGATGTGGTAGTAGCCCAGCTCCAACTCCTTATCCCTGGAATGGAAGACCTTGAAGTTGCCACAAAGGTGCGGAAAGGCGGTGTAGATGGCGTGCTGAATGGTGGAGGAGAAGTCGCGCTGGTAGACTTGTATGACTGAGGTTCTATCCTCGTAGACGACATTGACCGGCTTAGGCAAGACCTTGCGGGTGGACTTGATGACTTTTGGCATTGTGGCGTTAGGAGAACAGAAAGGGTCTTGGCACGAAACCCAAGCGCTTGATTGGAGTGTGGTGGGGATAAAGAGAAAAGGAGCAACAGAATAATAGGCAGAAAAGCATACATGTTCTTCGTTGGCTGCCATTTTCCTCATTATAAATAGTGAAGGCTGGACTTATTTGGTGAGAACGATGACTGTGATGGTGATACATTAGAGAACAGACAAAACACTAAAAGTGCGCTGATGAACCTGGCAGTGAATACTAAATAGCAATAACATAACGATCTAGTATTACTATATATTATCTAAAACTTATTGACGCAGCCTCTAAGCACTCCAAAGACAATACACCAGCAAAAATGGATTAAAAAATTCTGATTCTTCTATTTTTAAGCAGTAGAACCCTATGTACAACACGAGACGGACACTCGCGTTAGAACCCTCTACTTCCAAAGCCCTAGGATATTGTTCGCTTGAATTGCTTTCAAATAATAGACACAGTTGCCGCACTCATAATCACGTATCATGGGGACAACTTGTCCCACCTCCGCATACACCAATGTTCCACCTGCACTGCCAGACACCCATATCCGGCTCACTCTGTATACAATCCGCCTCCATCGTCATCAACCAAGAGCCCCCTCCTCTCCATCATCTGCCCATATATAATCTCCAAATCGTATGCAGTGTACATTGGCGCCACTTCCTTTGCGATATCCCCAAGACTCCTGCCCTTCTGATGCACAAGTTTATACAACAGCTCATCCTTGATCGGCCCCCAACCATCGAAACTCCTCTGCATCAACTCAAAGTATTTCAGCGTCAGATCCTCATCGCTCCGGGACGCGAAGAACTTTTCTCGAACACGCTCAAGCGACAGCGGGCTGTTGTTGCAAATGCACATCAAGGCTTGTTCGTCTTCCTGCGGCCAGGTGCCGTGGTCTGGGCGTGTGGGCTGGGAAATCGAGTCCCAGGTGCGGAATCGGAGCGGCCAGCCCGAGTCTTCGAGGGCGACTCGAAGGCGAAGCTTTGAGATCATGTCCAGCTCGGTAAGTCTTTCGATTGTGTGGGTCAAGTGGTTTCTGATGTTTTTCTGCTTGAGGGCTTCGCAGACCTGGGTCCAGTTCACTTTCTTCTGGTCGGCATTGGGTTCCGATTGGTTTGACTGGGCGATACGACTCGATGTGGGTGATATGGGGCGTTGTTTAGCTTCCGATTGAGTTGTCATGGTTTTAGACTATTCGTTGTATGGCAAATGGGAAGAGTGGGGGTACTGGGGGGTTCAGCCGGTCGCAAAAGATGAGGCCCTTTGGAGTGATATTTCGCTGCGTTTGTCCTACTCTCCCTACAATATTGTGAAACTCTTCAACGAAGCACGCTCCTGCTGGCCAGAACCCATCTCTTTCACACGTTGGCTGCTAGTTTTGGATTTTCCTTTTGTAGAAATCAATGGTCATTAGCATGGGTTGATGCTATGGAATGAATTTGAAACCGGAGTTGGCATGAAAATCGCTAGACTATTTTAGAGCACTCTTGTTGTAAATACAATTCAGTTTTGGAATACTTCACATCCATAGTTATCATTGTATTCTGGATCATTGTTTCTGTAGTATTCTGTATGATTTGCAAGGGCCTTTAGGCCGAGCCATTAATCACCTAGTCTATTAGCAGGTTGCTAATGGCATGAAGCTTGTCAGAATAACATACGACCAATCGTATATTCGGCATATTCGTGTGCCTCCATGGCCCCTTTCGACACCGACTGGAGGGAGCGTCAGATCAGCATATCGTTCCAAGTGCTTCAATATTTGCCATTATTTTTTCCCGCATAGTTTCTTTTTCGTACCAAAGACCCTGAAAAGTCAGACCACAATCGTATGCAACTATATGCTTTTCACGGTTTTGCTTTTGGTGTGTTCATTATAATGCTGTTGACATTCTTCGACGAGTCTGTCTGGAAAGAATAGCCAGGTAATGTAGGGCCAGGGTATTATGAATTCGGTTCGCAGTGTGATAAGCGCTTTAGTATCTTGCTCTGGCCATGCCGGGAAACTAGCTGGGAGTGAACTCTCGACGATAGAGCTGAGACACTGCATCCCCACCGGCCAACCAACTGATTCTAACCGGTCATACAATCGATTCTGCTTGGATGAATCTAGAAACTCCATATAAGCGATGGTTTTACGATGGTATGCCTCAAGGGTTGGGTCCTTGGTCGGCTGCGTAGTGGGTTTAGTGGTTTCGGAGAAATTAGCCATGTCGGCTGTGCGACTCAGGTTTCTGGCAAGAGCAGCCGACTTTGAAATGATCAAACACAACAAATCTCCTGTAAGCTTGCAGATTCAGTTGCATAAATTTGTGTGGGTTAGAATTTCGAAGAGAACAGCTCCGCAGAATAGGCATCTTCCGGGCTTTAAGTTGTGATTTGACGAGTGACGTAATTTATAAGCTGATATGGCACTGAATGTCACTTCCATGTATGTGACTAAGAAAATAAGGGGTGAATCAAGCACGTGTCGCATATCAACTGCCAGGGTCTTTTGTTTGCGTCCGGCACCGGCTCCGTGGATCGTCTGTATTTTGGTCACGTGCGGAAATTCTTCCCGGATCAACAGCCTATCCTATTTCTGCGCTCCGGACAAAAGTAAGCATGTTCCACCACACATGGCCTGATCCGCTGATCCGAACTGTTGAAGAAACCGGGGTTGTTTGAAATACGCATTAGATAAGCATATTTTGGTCAAACATTCAGAATTGCCGCAATTGCGAGTTATGCCTTCACCAGTCAGGTATAGGCATCACCACCTTCTCTGATGCTTCCACCACTCATTTTCCATATTTGCTTTCACTTCTTAGATACTACCATGCAGGTATATTTAATATTGCTCGCCTTCTCTCTCCCCCTTCTCTGCAACTCCACCACTCTCCTCCCCCACGCGATCCTCAGAAACCTAAACCTTCCACTCAAACCCCGACCCACCCACCATGACCAGGACCACCAAAGCCAAGAAGAAGAAAAATAAGGGCAAACCCCCATCACCCGCGCCCTCCTAAAAACCACCACCGTCATCTACAACGAGCACCACTTCCCCTTCAAGCTCAGCCCAGACGACCTTCCAACCCAAATCCGCGCCGACATCTCCAACCTCACCGGCTGCCCCAAGAACTTCAAAGCCTTCGGCCCAAACGGCCACCCCATCGGCCGAGCCCACAAATACGTCAAGGGGAACGCAAAGATCCTCATCACCACCGCGGCCGTCCCCTCGCGCGACCATCGCGTCTGGCTCCTCGACCGGGTGCGGAAGGCGTGAGACCCTGCCTCGGGACTTGGTGCTCAGGGAGCGGAGCGAGGAGGATACGCACTGGCGGGCTCAGGTTGGTGACGCGACGCCCTTGCCGCCGGAGGATTGGCATAGGGGGCTTTGCAGTGCGTTTGTTTTGCCGAGTGGGGCTTCGGTGGGGAGGTATGGGGAGGCTATGCTGGCGTTGAGGACTGAGTTGGGGATGCGCAGGATGGATAGGAAGGATCCGCAACAGTTTGTTATTGAGGGTTTGGATAAGGAGGTTAAAAGGGTGTGGCGTATGTGGGGGATAGAAAGGTTGGCGAAGGAGCTAGCATGGCTTGAGAATGAGAATGAAAAAAAATGAAGGAGATGGAGGAGGGTGGGTGGGTAGTCAAGGAGGACATGGATTTGGACACAATGATGGTGGACGTGGACATGGATGAGAACACAGAGGATGGCTTTTAGTTTCATGGCGCGATGGATTCGGCTTCATGCCTTCTCTTCGGAAGGATGATCTTGCCTAGACATCCAGCTCCAGGGATCTATCGGTGCCAGTAAATCTGGAATGACGATATGCCTTTACGGAAAAATGAAATTGTCTAGCAACAATTGCTGTGGTTTTGTAAGCACGCCAGATCTTGATGGAGGTACGGTATCCTTTCCATGCCCTTGTTATCATAATGACGGCGTGCTTCGATGGAGGTATAGCATTACTCAAGGCATCATTTTTCTCTCTCTCTCTCGAACATGGTCTAAAGACTTCGAACAACCCAGTTCTCTAAAGGGCAAAATCATACAGCTTCTAACGAACGTGCCCGGCAAGTTATCTATGCATACTGAATTAAACAACATGGAGCTGGTGTATAGACCACTACTGCTTCTTCTTCTCCTCTGCCTTCTTCTTGCCAGCCTTTCCATAAAACGCCTCAACCCCAATACCACCAAACACCAACCCCACTCCCAGCCACTGCATCTTCGTAACATGGTGTCCAAAGAAGAATACGCTCATCAGCATAGTCAGCATCTTGCGAGTAACTGTGACCGTGACCAGCAAGAGGGAGCTGAAGTGGGCAAGGGTGTGGAAGATGAAGACCTGGCCAACAGCGCCACAGGCCGCGAAGGCGAGTACATCCCATCCGACGGCGGGATATGTCGTGACAAAATCGAGTGCCTCCTTGAGCTCACCGCCTGAGGTGGCGGAAAGGCCGATCCAGCCGCCAATCGGGGTGGCAGCAATCAAGGGGCTAGCGAGGAGCCAGGAGACGGTCAGGGCGGTGCTCATGACATTCTGCGCACACATCATCTGGGGGCCGGAGAAACCCTTGAACGTGGTGAAGATATTGTCCTGTACCGTGTTCGTAAGGCCATCAAAGAGCAGGTTGATGGAGAGGAGGAACAGGCCCAGCGACTTGGAGGCATCGGCGCTTGGACCCTTCTTTGCGGCCTTCTTAGCTGTCGAGGGGTTGTGTAGCGTGAAGATGGCGACGCCCAAAGTGACAGCCACGACGACCATGTACTTGTACAGCGGGTAGCGTTTCCGGAAGATGGTAACATGGAGAGCCATGACGGGGATCAGCTTGGAGCTTTTGGCGAGAATGAAGGTGATGTAGTCAACATGCTTCAAGCTGGCATATCCGAAAGGCGAAGCCAAGCTGCTTGTCAAGGCAATGAGGAGGAGCGGGAATAGAATCTGCTTCGAAGGGAAAACGGGCCGTGTGCGCGTTGCTCCTGTCTTGGGATCGCGAGGGGACGAGACGCGGTTGTAGATGTATCCTGTCAATGCGGCGAAGGTGGACTGGACGGTGTTTAGGAAAATGGAGTACGTGAATCGGCTATGGTCGGGACCGTATGTCGTGGTGGTGATGCGCTCTTGGAGAACAGCCCAGCTCAAGCTGCGCTTGGTCAGCATTTCATATCCTGATTTCAATATATTCTGAGCGTTGCGACGTACAAGCTGCCATAGATTCCCAGCACACATATGACCAGCGCAACGATTCCTGCCTGCTTCTGCTCCTTTGGGTCTCGAGCGGCCAACTCGGCGGCTTTCTCCACTTCGTGTTCGATGGCATGGACGACGCCGTTCAGCTCGTGAGCGGTACCATTGATCTGCTTGTGCGTCTCAGATGGCGTGCGCCGTACCGTGGTCTGGGGCTTTGAGCGCGCCATCGTAAAGAAGCCTTTTTTCCTATCTTGATACTGAGTGTTTACGATGAAGGAATGGCGTCGGGCTGCCTAGTGGCGGGTAGTTGCAGGGTCGCGATTCCGAGGGTATGTAAAGGAGCGAGGAACTCGGTTCAATCGCGAGTGGAAGGGAGAAAAGGATTCTGGAAGTTTCAAGCGCACAATAAAGAGGGTATGCGATGAAACAAGGGCAAATGAACGTGGTTGGACGGCGTCTTATATCATTTCCCAGTGATGTCAAAAGTCAAGGTGGCATCAAGGTCGGAGGCTAAGCCCCGGGATGTCCGCACGGGCCGCAGCATGTGTCAGGGATCGGAACTCGGAACTGATTCCGATGCGGCAAGGTGGATTTCTGGCGGATTCTGCTGCCAAAGTATTGATATATCCTTTCGCACTGGAAATCAATCAATTACCAAAAGCTTTCACAGAGCCTCTAAGTTTCCAAGGAGCCGTGGTACAAGAGAACAATGCTCTACAGTGCATTGATGAAGGTGGCTGTGGATCGTTCAGTGTACCTACCCTTGTTACATACATGGATTGATATCATGGAACATTGTGGGGGTTAGAAGGCCCGTTGTGATTTTGATGAGTTTAAGGCATGTACATCCGATTCCCTTAGAATCCCATTACCCAGATGCCTCCAGCCCTTCAGCGGCAAAGACGGACACATTACCCATGGACGGCCGCTGTACTGACAAAGGAGCATCAGGGATTTATGCTAAAGTGCAAAAGGTCAGCACTTGATATGAAGGCCAGCCCATAGCATAGATATCCATGGAGTGTTGCCGATAAGTCTCATTGCAAATGCCCCGGCATCATAGCCTCAACACCGCAATAGTCATCTCCCAGTCAGACAACCTTCATGTCCTCAGTACCCGCTTGACGGCTTTCTCTATGACGAATCGCATAGGGAACTCATTCCTCGATACATTCGTAGAGCCCATTCGATTTTTGAATTCGCGCTTCCACCTGCGCTCGACTTGTCGAATCTGGGCTGGACCATGCGAAGGGACAAGGCCAGACTCTTCCATCGTTTGAGACCACTCCTTGCTTAGGCCGCGGTTAGCTTTGTGATATCCTCGCATGAAATGCCTCCATTCGCGCGCTGTCTTCACTGCTGGGGCATCAGTCACACATCCCAAACGACGAAAGAGTATAGGCACTCACCAAACAACACCACGCCGTTGCCAGCCTCAATATACTGTTGCTCGTCTATACGCGCGGCGGCAGCAGCATCCGCACCTGACTTGTAGCGATCGAAAGTCCACTCTTTGATGTCCAGTACGAAGAATCGTTTCTTCCCCGGGCTGCTGTTTTTGTTGGTGGGGTCGACCCATGGCCTGTTGTTTGCCTTGAGGTACTCGTTCGCTTCCAGGAGCAGTTGCTTGGGCACATAGGGGCGGGAAGCGAGTATAAGTTTGGACCGAAGCAGCGCAATGTCCACGGTGGGACGACGAGCCGCCGCAATGAAGCGCATCTGCGGGATAGCCTTGTTATTTCCAGTCAAAGGGGATCCGTAGGGCATCGAAGGTGCGGGCAAACAGCATGCTCGGTTGGATTTTCCCCGACTCTAGAAATGAATGGGGAAAAAGTGAAGGGTGTGGGTGGTAGTGAGTAATGAGAGGTGGGTGTTAGTGTACTCGAGGCCTGCAGAGCTGGAAAAGTCAGTGCCCAAGTAGAAGTCTCGGAATAAAACAGGTCAGGTGATATTTTGGACAGGTGGGAATTCTGTAGCTTATCAGAGGCTTGTTCTTTCACTGCTGAGATAATGCGTTTGTTCGGTGGCCAATGGGATGGGCGCCGCCTTGGACTGCATCAGCTTCGGGCAGTAAATGCACAAGGGCATGGCATAGTGGTAAGGGTAGAGCCGCCGTGGCCAAATCACTCTAGAGATATGGAACTGCCGGCAAATTTGCAGGGTCCACCGACCTCTTTGGGATGAGACATGTAAACATCACGTCAGCACCTGCCGGGATTGTTACCCACCTGGGCACCGACGCGACTCCGCGCTGTCACCTGACTCCTTGCCGCGGAGCTGCCCTGCCATTTCCGTTAACCGCAATGCGCCAGGATCTAGTTTAATCAGCATATCGCGCCTTCAAACCCACAATATGAACATGGATTTCGACTTTCCTTGCACACGCACATTCCCGCTGCGTTTTGTAGACATTGTTGGGCATCACAGCAGGCCAGCAACGACAAGAACAAAAGGCTTTCACCACAGTTGCATTACTACTCTACATAGGGCATATAAAAACACTAGGTGACCAGCCAACTGCAGCTGTAGTCTCATGGTCCACTAGATAGGTATCGAGAGGGTGGAGGTGGTGGTGATGGTTGTCGGGACGGGTGAAAGGGGCGGAGGGAACGTGAGCAAGAGGATAGGGGACAGGTAGGGAGGGGACGGATTATCGGGGTGTAAGGAATAGGGAGTAAAGAGAGTATGGTAGAAGGGTGGGTGTGAGGGAGAGAGTGATGTGGAGGATACCGTGAAGTTCCGTTTTCCACCGTTCTTCTAGGGCTCACCCCATCAGTGAAAACAAAACCAAGCCTGCCTCGACTGCCCCTGTGCAAGCACAGGAGCGGATATCAAGTCCATAAGTCATGAAATCGTGAGCCGCTCAATTTGCTCTCCAGTGTCGAAGACTATAAGAAGTGTAGTAGAAAAAAAAGAAAAAAGCCCTGTCCGTGGTATCCATCTGATAGACAGTCAAAGAATTAAGCAACCCATTGCTTTTTGGTAGGGGGATGTTTAGAAACCGGGTATGTCGGACGCGGAAGAGTACAAAGCCTCAGCGTTCACATTGGGACATGCAGAACGCGCGCTATGCCCCTTTGTCGTCCAATCAGTCTTGCTCAGTATAGTAAACGACAACCGTTGCCGGGCCGGCCTGCGCCGTTTACTCTTGGGACTGGCTGCGTCGCATTTTCTCAGCCTCCAGGTTCTCGTACAGGAGATACAGCGCCTTTTCGTTTGCACTGGCACTACCAGTGATGGTAAACATGCGCTCGCCGGTCTCGTCGTGGGGGGCCTTTGCAATGGAGATCCGGGCTCCAGAGCTCTTGCGGATCTCGCTGATCTTGCTGCCACCACGGCCAATGATGCAACCGACCATATCGGAGGGGATGCTGATGTTCTGCGTCTGCATTTCCTCGCCGTCCTCGGTGTGGGTTGGGGGCGGCGGACGGGAGGCAGCGTCGGATCCAGAACGGCGGCTATAAGCGGGGGGTGGGGCATCGCTGAAGTCGGCACCGTGGCCAGTTCGATTGTAGGAGCGTCCGATACTGCCAGTGCCGCCGTTGGTCAGAGCACCACCAGTGACGCCAGGCTGGACCCGGACGGCGGGGTTGTAGAGGACGGTGCCATAGCCGCGCTCATGGTCGTCGATCAGGCACTTGCCAATCTCCCAGACGGCCTTCTCGATTCCCTGCGGGGATCCCTGAACCTCGACAATGCGCTCGGTAGACTGAGGGAGCATCTCCTTTTGGGCTACCATGCGGACACCAGAATTGTCTTGGATCTGCTTGATCTTCAACCCCTGGCGGCCGATGATGGTGCCCATCTGGTTGTGAGAGATGAGGAGACGGATTGCTGGAGCATGTTAGCGCGGTGCTTCTCCGCCTCGGCATGTGCGACAACGAGTGCGCGGCGAGGCGGCGGAGAAGAAATGGACATACGGTGGGTTCCATCGCTGCGGAGGAGGCCGCCCATGCCCATCTGAGGAGCGCCCTCGAGCAGCCCCTTGGCGACAAGGCCGTATGCCTTTGAGATGCCCGAGAGGTTGCCGGTGACGGAGAGCACGCGATCGTGGACGCCCTGGACGACCTTGCTGACGCCGGCGCGAACGCCAGTCTCGTCGCGCAGGTCGGCCACGTTCTTGCCTGCCTTGCCAATGATGACTCCGGCCTCCTTTGACGAGACAATGGCTCGCAGGGTGAGCTGCGACTCGGCGTATTCCTCCTCGGTGCGGGGAACAACATCGCCATTGTCGTTGACGTCGAGGCGGTCGAACGACTCGGCAAGGCGAGAGCCGTCCTGGATAGGCTGCTGGGGCTCCTCGGTCGACATGGTGTAGGAATGGCCTAGGTGCTCTGGGGGAGGGCGTCAGTGACGTAGGACGCGGCGGAAGCAGGCGCGCGCGACTTACCACGGGGACGAGTCGTGTGGGGACTGGAGGTGAGGTGGAGGGACGCGTGGAGAAGAGCGGACTGGGGCGGGATGCAGGTTAGGAGAATTCTTGACGTGCAGCGACGGTGAAGGCTGGGGTTGGCGGAGGCACTCACCGTGTAGATGAGGGCGGATGTGGCGGGGGGAGAGCCTGAGGCGGGGATCGACAGAGAGGCAGGTGGGAGACGGCAGGGGGGAGATCACGGAGGTGAGGGACGGGAGAGGGAGATGGCGGGAGAAGGGAGGGGGGGAGGGAGAGGCGAGAGTCGCGGCGGCAGAGGTCGTGCTTGGTGGTTGAGAGGTAAGGTGACGACGAGGGAGCAGCAGCACAAAGGAAACTAAATGGGCTGCGTTTGCACCTTAGCGAGGCAGGCGCTTCTCGGTAGCGGACCGCAGCCGTGTTGATAGGAATGCGCGCGCAGGCAGGCAGGCAGGCAGGCAGGCAGGCAGGCAGGCAGGCAGGCAGGCGCGACGGCGCTGCGAGGCTTGGGAGCGGCCCCGGGGAGCATGTGCAGAGCGTCGTTCGCATGCCCAGGTGCCCACGTCTCCGCATCCCCATCCGTCGCCTTTGCACGCCGCGCCTCGTCTGCATGCATTCACACAGCGCGGCCGCCTCGTCCCAACCGCCCGCCCTCTGCCCCAAGCACGCCCCCAGCACGCCCCCAGCCCCAAGCCCCAACGCGTGGGCCCTCGTCGAGCCAGCCTGAACCCCGCAGCCCGCCGCCGCCCGCTCGCACAGGCCAGCCCAACGCCTGTGGCCTGTGTGGCCTGTGGCCGCCCGTGGACCGCCGGTGGTTGCTCAGTCCTCGCAGAGGGCCCGGCAGACCCACGATCGCTGCTGCATGTTGCGCAAATTTATCCCATTGACCAGCTAGTTCCTGCTGTTCCTGCTGTTCCTGCTGTTCCTGCTGCTGTTCTGTCCCTGCCTGCGCCCCTCCGATTCGTCCGCAATGTGCCACCTTCGCCCCGCCCGCCGCCGGCTCCTGGCCCGTTTGAGTGCCGCTACTTCTGAGCCTCAAACACCACCTTCTGCGCCTTCATCTTGTCGAAGATGTCGTAGCCCTCGACCGCCTGCGACAGCGGCATGACCTTGTCCGCCATGAACCTGTCTCCGTTAGCGACCCAGCTCTGAAGAGTCATCCAGCCTCCTGTCTCTCATTCGGCCCACGGGCGCCTGTGCCAAACCCCCCCTCACCAATAGACCGAGCGCAGTCCCAGATCCATTGGGCTAGCCACCTCCAGAGGGCCATGCGCTCAAAAAAATTAATGGCCTGCCCGTCTGCGACCGACTAGCCCCCTTGGATACACATTTCACCAACCAATATACTGCGCCTCCAGTCACGCTGGCCTGGTCCGCTCCGGAATCGATAGGCTTGAGGGCACTCACTCGAGCTTGTCTTGGTGCTTCTTCAGAGCTTCCAGCGCCTGCGGGAACACACTTCTGACGGGGCACCTCCCCATCTGGACCCGCAGGTTCTTGCCGTACGCCTGGTTCCCGGTCCAGGGTATCTCGCCGTTGTGCACGCCCACACTTGAAATCACCCCCCATGGCCTGAGCAACTCAAAGCCCATCTTCAGCGCTGGACTGAGGCCTACCACCTCCACCACCACGTCCGCGCCCCTGCCGTCGGTAAGCTCCTTGACACGTTTGTCAAGCCCCTCCCTGTCCGTCTGGAAATTCCATGGCTCGGCACCGAGAGACTTTGCAAGATCCAGCCGGCTCTGAATCGAGTCGACCGCAAGAATGTGCTTTGGTGCAAAGTCGACCAGATTGACTAGAGCGCACAGGGCCACGGGTCCACATCCGATCAAAACGACGGTGCTGTCCCTAATCTCCTCGGCGGTCGAGTGCTTGAAGCCATTCTGCGCCGCGAACCAGCCCGTCGGGAAAATGTCCGCCATGAGCACCAGAGCCTCATCTCTGACGCCCTCGGGAGCTTTGACGACGGTGGAGTCGGCGCGGGGCACTCGAACGTACTCGGCCTGTGCTCCGTCCAGGCCCACTGTCCCAAACAGCTCGCACTTTGCACACCGTGACGAGAAGCCGTGCGTGCAATAGAAGCATTCGCCACACGACACGGTGAAGGGTGACACGATGCGGTCCCCCTTTTGCAACGTCTTGACCTCCTTGCCCACCTCTTCTACGAGCCCCGTGAACTCGTGTCCCATGATGAAGCCCGTCCCGCTGGGCTGGTGGCCGCGGTAGACGTGCAGTTCGCTGCCGTAGCGCCACGCTCGGTTAGCTCTCCTCCATTCTGGGACTGCCAGGGCGGCCGGGAGGGAGGGAGTGAGGGGGCGGGACATTTACCTGCCGCATAGAGCTGTCTAATAAACATGGTCACTTAGTCTGTCTTGTGCTACGCGAAAGGGCGGGGAGATGCGGAGACGGGAGGGCCGTAGCTACCTTGTCCACCTTTACGATGATGTCCCCGCCGTCCTTGAGCTGGGGGATGGGCCGCTCCTCGACCTCGACTTTGCCGGGGCCTTTGAAGACGACGGCTTTCATGGTGTGCTTCGCCATACTTCCACCCTGTGCTAGCCAATTAACCACCCCTCAAATTGGCAAATGAGGCGGACGAAAAGGCACGTAACCACGGAATTAAGCTGCGGAGGTAGGTAGTGAGGTCGATGGCTGGATGACCCTATGGATTTGGGAAAGCAATGCAAGTGCCAAATTGAATAGCAGCAGCAGCGGCGGCGGCGGCGGCGGCAAAGTAGCAATGGACCCGTCTATATACGAGGCAGACCACCTCAACCCCCCCAACCCCCCCCCTCTGACGACATGAAGCCGGCTTCCGCCTAGGCTCGTGGGAACCGCTGTTCCACGGGATTGGCGACGGGTTTATGGGTGCTGCGGTTCTTGCGGAGCGAGCCCTGGGAGCTGTTGCGCCTGCCCCGCCCGAGGCACGGCAAGCGGTCCGGGCTGCGGGGTAGACTGGCCCCCAACGTAGACGCAGTGAATATGGGAGGAGGGGGGAAGCAAGTCAAGCTGTGGGGAAGGGGGGGTTATTCCATCATCTGGGTAATCATCCAGGCTGTGGGCCTTTTTAGCCTGGAGTAGTTGCAGTGGACGTGGATTCGTTTCGTTCCGCAGGGAGAGGGTATTGTTTTGGGGTGGATTGAATCGAAATTTTTCCTACATAAGGCTTTGCTATGGGCATTGCAACTCCCTTCCTGTTTTTCCAGGGAACTGGGAGAGAGGAGAGAAGGGTAGGACAACAGGTGGAGGATGATGATGACGGATGGATACCGAGGAACCCCATGCGCCAGAAAGAGCCCGATAAAGCCGGGAAGATGGGACAATCGCTGAACGCCTGTTCGCATACTCCTATCCCTATCCCACATCCAATGGCTAGCACGTAAAAACTCCATAGAAAATGCATCAAAAATTGAGCCTACCGCTTGCGCGACCGCAGCTCTCGGGCCCGGAGGTTGGGGGGAGAAATGGAGCGCGCGCCGCACGCGCCACTGCTCACATCTCCCCCCTCAGGTCACGGTGCAGAGCAGCTCCGCCTCGAGGATGAACTTGCCCTCCTTGTACTTCTCGCTCGTCTCGTACGCCTTGTCGTATTTCCAGCCGACCGTCTCCTTGCACTGCCGGCAGTGGATGTCGCGCACAATGTGGCGGCCCGTCGTCATGTTGCGCTCATTGGGCTCCGACTCGGTGACGTTGACGACCGAGTCAAAGAGGTAGGCTTTGCCGTGCTGACCGCGGAAGTTCTGTACATTGAGAAAAGGACACAATGGTCAGCGGACAGGCTCTTTGGGCAAAAGGGACCTACTGCGCCCATCCTTCCGTCTGCGCGCAACCCGCCACCAAGCACGCAGACGCGGAACGGTACCTACCCTGCTGAGGATGTCATCATGGTTCGAGAGGTGCGTCTTGCACACCTTGCACCCGTAGATGCGCGATGAGTTGAGGTAGATGTTGTAGGCAAGTCCCATGGCGGGCGAGTGAGTGTGGTGCGGATAGGCGGGCGGTCGCAACGAGGGGGAGCTGAGGTCTTCTGGGTGGAGGTTCTGGACGTGTACGTGCGAGGCCTCGAAGGAGACGCGCGAAGCTGCTACCTTATGCCTCAGGTGGGTTGGCGGGGGGGCGAATCCGACGTCGACGGAGCGCGGGCCGTGGGTCGAGGTGGCTGGCGTTCGATGACAGGTGTAGGATCCGACTTGGTGACGGCTGCTGGAAAACGGTCCTGCAGTATCTGTATGCGCAGGCGCTGCTGTGAAGCGGGACTGGGACTGTGAGGGTCAGTGCCTGAAGGCGCCGGTGACCTTTCCGGAGCGCCGCAAGTCGTCCTTGTGACCAGGGTCGGGGCCAGGAAGCAGGGAAGCAAGGTTTGGTTTTTGCACAGCGGCTGGAATGAAGCTTCTGGCACACACTCTCGTGTGCTTGACGGCGACTAGGCAAGACCGGACGGAAGTAGGATTGTAGGTTGATGCTGGCGCAGGCAGGCAGGCAGCTTGGAAGCGGAGGTGAACCCTGAGCTCAGCTACCCAGGCACGTGCGATAAGATAGCGCGATGACGGCGGGATGCGCAACGGTCGGGACGCTGGGTGCTCCTGGACGGGCGGCGCGCTGGCGACTCCCGCAGCCCTTAAGTAGAGGACGGAGAAAAGCCCGCGGGGCCCATGTGCAGTCAATCAAGCCCATATGTTGAGCGCAAACGTGGAGTCGCTCCAATAACGGCGGCGACATGGAGGCAGTCTTGGCGGCCTGGACGCGATATTGAAGTACCAGGTACACACCCGTGGCCCAGCAAGCGGGCGCAAGAGGGCGATGGAGCTCAATATCTCCCAGCCGTCTCGCCGCACACTGACTCGAAAAGCAAAGAAGATGGCGATGCTAGCTGCCACGCTTCCAAGGTGGAAGCGCGAGTGCAATCACGCTCACGCCGGCCACCCTCTCGTCCTCGCATGGGATTGGAGCAGGCCGTGTCTGGTGGCCAGTCATGCTGTGTGGTTATTGCGAATCGCGAGAGTTCTGCGGCAAAGTTTGCAGCCTGGAATTGCTATTTCGTCTCCACATTCACGCTCCAGACGCAGCCCGCCCCTCTATCTCAGCGCCCCTTTCGCGGATCCGTTGCTGTCTGCAGGACGTCATAGGCCAGGGCATTTGATCCTGCAGTGCTGGAGCTGCTGCGATCAACACCTGGGCCGCGGACAGGCACGCCTCTGGGGCTGCAATTGGCACAGAAGTCGGCAGGCTGGTTGCTAGGAGACAGCTCACCGTCGCTTAGGAGCCATGAAAATTGGAGTGTCCTGAGAGGGGCCATTGCCATGCGCCGAGGTGCTGGCTATTGTTTTGATGCTGCGAAACCCAGCCTCCCGGTCGAGCGTGGATTGGACGAGGGCAGACGATCCACGGCCGCAGCTGGGGCGAGAGGTGCGCTCTGGGTACACGATGCGCCCGGCGGAGCGTGTGGGACGGCGGTGGGGAGGCAGCGAGGGCAGTAGTAGCATCAGCAGCAGCAGAGCGCGCCCTCCAGGCCATATCCAGGGCCATATCCAGGGCCAGTCTGCGACGGCGCGCACCGCACAGGGATATTCGAGTGGCATCTCGCTCGCGGCCCCCGCGGCGTTTCTTCTCCTCCGCCGCTGATCCGCCCCAGCCTCCCGCACGCGCCCGAATGCGGCTGCAATTGTGGCAGTATCTTAGCGGAAATATCTCTCCGCCGTAGAAGCTTCTAGCAACCTCTTCTGCGACCGTTTCCCCCCAGGAGAGCTGCCCGTTTTTTTATCGGTCCGTCATCAACCAAAAGTCGACCGCAGCGAGCTAAAATTCAGTGACACCAACTGCCTGTCTTTCCGCAGTTTTCTCGCCTCCCATGGTTCTTCCTTCTCTCTTCAATAAACACTCAAAGAAGTCCAAGCACACCGACGGCCCATCCCTACCCCCCGGATCCTCGTCGCATAAGAGTAATCCGGGCACCCCTCCCTCGTCTCCCGACAAGAAGACTGCCCACCGCGTCAAGGATCGGGACCCGCGCCGTTCTGGCTCATACTCGTCGAAGCGCTCGTCCAAGTACGACCGCGACTCTCACCCGCTGAACCTGCCGCCCGACGAGCTTCGACGCCTGTCCAGCCAAATGTCGCAACTCAACGACCAGGGCACGCCGCAGCCCATGGACGTCGACAGAGAATTTGCCTCGTCGCCCGCTCCCTCGAGCCCGGCCGCCCCGCAGCCCCCCAAGGCCAACGGCACCAACGGCGAGCAGGAGGGACGGCCAGCGCCTCCTCCCCACCGCTACACGACGAGCCCGCCGCCGCAGTCCGCCAATTACGCTGCCACCCCCGAGGATGCCTCGCCACCCGCCCAGCCGCCCACAATCGATGCCGAGGAGTACAAGGCTGCCGGCAACAAGTTCTTCAAGATAAAGGACTACCCGGCCGCCATCAAGGAATACTCCAAAGGTACGTTGTGAAATGTCATCCGGGGTCCGCGTGGCCTCTAGCCCGCTCGCGTGCAGCCTGGCGCTGTAGCACTGCATCCGCCGCACCACCGCACACAATCCTGAAAAAACCGGGCTAATTTTGTTTTCCAGCGATCGAGGCCGATCCCAAGAATGCGACGTACTACTCCAACCGTGCCGCCGCCCTCATGTCGGCAAACCGCTTCGAGGAGGCCTTGGAGGACTGCAAGACTGCTGATGACCTCGACCCAGGCAACATGAAGATCCGTCTGCGCTTGGGCAGGCTCTACACCAGCCTGGGCCGCCCCGATGAGGCTGTTTCCGTGTACCACTCGATCAATGCCACTGCCAAAGACATGCAGCCCGCGTTGATCATGCAGAGGCACTTGCGGCAGGCCGAGAATACGCTCAAGAGCAGTGGCTCGGGCTCCATGGTCATTTATGCACTGAATGAGGCTGAGAAGGGGTTGGGTGCCAGCGTTACTCGCCCACGAAAGTGGGCTCTCATGCGGGGAGAGGCTCATCTGCAGCAGGGCAACGTCAACGCTTTCGGCGAGGCTGCAAACGTGGCCATGACTCTGCTGCGAAACAACAGCCAGGACCCCGATGCTCTGGTTCTGCGAGGCCGTGTGCTGTACGCCCAGGGCGAGAATGACAAGGCCATCCAGCACTTCAGACAAGCCCTGAGCTGTGACCCCGACTTCAAGGAGGCCGTGAAGAACCTGCGGATGGTGCAGAAGCTCGAGCGGATGAAGGAGGAGGGTAACGCGGCGTTCAAGGCTGGCAGGTTCCAAGAGGCTATTGACACATACTCAAAGGCCCTCGATGTTGACCCTTCCAACAAGAACACCAACTCCAAGATTCTGCAAAACAGAGCACTGTGCTACACTCGCCAGAAGAGCTGGAAGCAAGCCATTGCTGATTGCGACAGAGCTCTCCAACTCGACCCTGGATACACCAAGGCAAAGAAGACGAGGGCGAAAGCGCTGGGCGAGTCTGGAAACTGGGAGGAGGCTGTCCGTGAATACAAGGCCATTCACGAGGCGAACCCTGCGGAACCTGGCATTGCCAAGGAGATTCGCAACGCCGAGCTCGAGCTGAAGAAGAGCCAGCGGAAGGACTACTACAAGATTCTCGGTGTCGGCAAAGATGCCACCGAGACGGAGATCAAGAAGGCATACCGCAAGTTGGCCATTGTCCACCACCCCGACAAGAACCCCGGTGATGAGGATGCTGCCGAGAGGTTCAAGGAGATCCAAGAGGCCCATGAAACCCTCAGCGATTCCCAGTATGTATACCCATGATGACTTTGCCTCCGTGCCTTGCTAACAGACGGTAGGAAACGCGCACGCTACGACTCTGGCGAAGACCTCATTGACCCATCTGACATGTTCGGAGGCGGCGGTGGTGGCTTTGGCGGCATGGGCGGTGGCATGGGTGGCGGCGTGCAAATCGACCCCGAAATGCTCTTCAACATGTTCGGCGGTGGAATGGGTGGCGGCCGCGGCGGTGGGGGTGGCTTCTCCTTTGCCTCTGGCGGCGGCGGCGGCGGCGCAAGTCCGTTTGGCGGTATGGGTGGAATGCCTGGCGGCGGCGCCCGCAGAGGCCAGCAGTTCCAGGGCGGCGGCTTCCCATTCTAATTGTATACCCCCTTGACGATTCCCCACCTTCGACCACTCCACCTCGACGATTCGACTACTCCACGACTCCTTTCGTGTCTATACTACGGACCACGACGACCATCACATTTCCAGCACTCTTGACCTTGCACGGCGTTGGGTACATGGGTAAGCGCGAGCATTTGCAGGCTCGCGAATAGATCAGATTGTTCCGGCACCTGATTTCGTTTGGATATATCCTTTTAGGTGAAACTGCATCATGGCATCCACGAGCTGATCTATGATTCTGATCGTAAGCATTGCCGGCGTCATATCTCTTTCTTTCATTGGAAGGATGAACATCTAGACTTTGCGAAAAATTCGGCGCATTGGCGAGCAGCGAATGGAGTAATATATGATGTCATGCTTTGAGTTGTGACTTTGGCAAATTTAGTGATGATGGGACGACCCGTGGACAAGTGATGACATAAACCCCGCTATCCCTCACACAGGATAGCTTTTCACTCTTGGCACTTTTATCACAACTTCGCTCCAAGGTTGGCTCTGCCACATTAGCCTACACATGACTTAATTTATGTTTGACGTTTTGGTTTCCGTATTGGACTGACGTCAACTAAAACATCTAATCCATTTTTATATGCCATCATCCCATTGGGGAAAAAGTTGAAGCTCCCTCCCAAGCTGCGCATACACCCACACCAACGCAAAGCCAACCCAACATACCCCTCCATCCAAACCCGAAACGCAAAAAAAAGAAATCTAGGATACCCCAAAAAATGAACCGCCCCCACAGACCCAACCGCCAACGCAGAGGAGGAGGGACCTCCCACCCCGACCCGCTCACCTCCCAACCCACCAGCCAACCCCGAGGACGAGGACAAGGCCGCGGACGTGGACGCCCCTCCCCGCGAGGCCGCGGAAACCACCAACACCACCAAATCCCAGGTCCATACACCCCCGTCCCCCCCATCTCAGCCCTCCACCCCGGAACCCCCGTCGCAATCATCCTAAAGCAGGACCAACCCACCGGCCACCAGGTCAAAGGCATCGTCTCGGAGCTCCTGACGCGGGGCGACCACCCGAGAGGCGTCAAAGTGCGGCTCAGAGATGGGCGCGTGGGGCGCGTGCAAAAGGTCGTTTCGGAGAGCGAGGGTGCGGCTGGGGAGGCGTTGGTGGGCGGGGCGGAGGCGGGGTTGGGGAGGGATGGGGATGTGAGGGGGCGTGGTGATGGGGGTGTGAGGAGGGGTGCGAGGATGGAGAGGGATGTTCGTGAGCATGATGAGTATTTTTATGATGAGGAGCGGGCGGAGCAGAGGGATTTGGGGTATTTTAGGGAGTTGGAGGAGGCGGATGCGAGGGAGGGGGGGTGGAGTGCGCGGGAGAGGGACATGGTGCCCGATGGGGGTGGGGAGGTGGTTACGTGTCCGGTGTGTGGGAACTTTGAGGGGGATGCGAGAGCGGTTGAGTATCACGTTGAGGAGCATTTTGCGGAGGGGTAGGGTGAGAGAGAATCTGGGATCTGGTTTTCCTTCGGTATCAGATTTACTTTTCTCGGAATCAAATTGTATTTCGACGACGGTGTTCTGATATCGTCATATTGACTTGGCTGCTAGCTTGTGAAGAACCCTCGTAACCGTTAGTTGGGGTTGGAGTGGAGGTGTATTAGATTGTTCTCTCATTTTTGGGCGATATTGTCATGATTGGTATTTGACATCATCGTTTCGTGCAGAAAACCGAGAATCATGGCGCCCACTGAGTTACAACATGACTCTGATGCCTCTATCTCGACGGCATCCTGGTAATTAGGGATCAGAAAGTACTCTGGCAGCAGACGAGCTCACTCCCGCGCAGCGTAGTTACCAATCGGAGCGTGAGAGAAACCAAGGCGAATACGGCAATCCTCGACGAGATTGTTTCGTCCAGCATCTACAGTTGTGACTATAGGCCAATCAGTTCTAGCTCCGCGCATCCATTCGTAGAAAAACTTACACAGCCCACGAAGGTGGTCGCCAGTGGGTACAAAATACAGAGGCTCTCCGTTGTCATCAATGTCCTCCCGTCTATACATGTGACTGTGATCATTGTCGTGGTGTTCGATGATCGTGCGGCGGTACTCGAGGTACATAGTCAAATAATCTGGCTCGTTTTGTTGGATGATGCCCTTGAACGGAAAACGAGCCATCTTCCCTGGATCAATGATGCCCTGCTGACCGTGAGGCTTCTCTCCTGGATGACACATCTTCCAACCTGTTGCCATTAGGTCCAGAGTCGTGATCGTTTTGGTGATAAGCTTCTTGAAGCTTGTAATTCTCGTTTCAGCTTCCTAGTTCTTGACGTTGAGCCTCCGCATCTCGCTCATCATGCTCTCATTGCCGTTGGTCAAGCTCTCTGTCAGGATTTTCAAGTGCTGAATCTTATCGGTCAAGTCACTGTTCTTATTTGAGAGTCTGCTCTTCTCTGAAATTGCGGAAGCTTTCTCTGTGTAGTACATGTCAGTTCCCATTTGCCCCCCAGTATTGACATTCAGCCACTTACCCTTTTTCAAGACGTTGATCAAATTCTTGAGATCAGTGGTCTCAGTATCCATTTCGCGAATTATGATGCCCATGTCCTGAATCTTCGCGTTTTTCTCGCTTATCAAGGCGTTTTTGTCCTCTAGTTCCTGCTGGGCCGATTCAAGACGCGGCTGCTTCCCGGCCATTGCTTCCTTGGTACGCTTCATCTCTGCGAGCTTGTCGACAGTGATGTCTTGTAGCACAAGCTACAAGTCCTTCAAACTATTCGAGTTGTTTGCTCCATATTCCTTGGCCTTGGTCTCCAGCTCCTGCGGTTTTTCTTGAAGCCTCTTGTTTTCGTTCATCACATTCTTAGACTGCATTACCTCTATCTCCAATTCCAGAATCCTCTCTTCGGCTCGAAGCAGCTTGGTATCATAGCTCCAGTCCTCGGTGTGAGCTTAGAGCTGAGATCCAAAGCCAATGGTGCTTGTATTGTTCGCATTGTTGTCATCCTCCACGGTCTGGGAAGGCGTGAACCGGCTGATGATAGATTCAGTAGCGTCATCTTCGACGAAAGACGAAGCATCTTTAGCCTTATTAACAACCGACATGACCGAGAATAAACTTTTTAATATGATGACGTAAAGGACGAAAGGTACCTTTCGAGGTAGAATAGTGAGTGGCGGTGCGATGGGATTGAAAGGTACTAGGGCTGGCTATGGAAAGACGACGGTCCGTGCATGCAAACAGCAGTAAAATAGGCAACCACACGACTAAAGTAGGAGTGACGCCTCTGTCTACGTGGATCCATGGATGGTACTCTCTTTACGGTCTACAGAAAACGCCATTGCGAACAGCTCCTCCACAGCTACTCTCTTTCCAAGAACGAAAAGGATTTTGCGACCTTGCTCTCTTCAAGTTCTAAGGTTATGCCTCGATACGAAATGGCCCAAGAATCAACCTAACACCGTTGTTTTACACAAAGTTTGGCTCTTACTCAGAGCCCAATAATTGCAATATCACAGAAGAGTCCTTTCAAAAGCATAGAAGTCATCAAGTAGTTGCGGAGAATCCGATTCTCGCGGATACATGGAGGTATACAGCGAAAAGAAAAAGAAAGACCTGAATAAGGAAATTCAAAAGCAAAGGAACATTTGTCGTATCAACAAGGAAACCATACCTGATTGTACATAGGCCTTTTGAGCGTAGCTGAACGCTGTGATGACTAATCGGGACGCCAGTTGCCACATCGTCCAATCCCTTGACTCATTCTCGACCACCGTCTGACTTATCGAAACTAGCGCCTAGCTTGTATCGACTTTCACTACAGCCTCGCTCTGTTTTCGTTGTCATAGTATTGTCGCTTCATTCGCTCCAGAATAATCTAGTCGCCATGCGTTCCACGCCTGAGAGAGCTGTGACACAAATCATGCCAGGACCTGCAACAAGATAGTCTTGACTGCAACTCGGAGTATGTGATATATTGCCATTCTGGTCTCTAACATCTTTGCTACGACCTGTGGGCAGCGCCGAGGCTATCATGAACCAGGCCTCAACTGTTTTGCAGCGACACAACACCAACCAATACAAGGCACTCCCGGGCAAAATTCTTCTTTGTGCCTACTCCGAACTTGGTTCCCAGGGCCGGCAAGGCACACATCCCGCGCACAGTCCTGTTCCATCCCCAAGACAAGTCTCCACCATAGTAGCAGAACCCCTCTGGCTTGCTGCAGGAGAAGGCCGAGGCACTCAACTACTTGGCGGTGTTCTATATTGTCTCTGGGCAAAACGAGGACGCAGATCTCCACGAAAACCTCTTCCAAATTGTTCATTTCATTTTGGTTTGTTTGTTTGATCGGATAGGATTCCCTTCCTCCTGGTGCCTTTGTTACCTCAACATAGTACCCCAGTCGGACTTCGACCTCGATGTGTTTGAACGAGCATAACCGGAACGACCACATCCGATAGGTGCGGAATACAGGCCCTCATTATCTAGACCACGTGTAAGAGAAGCCTTGGAATTGCGAGTGCAAGCGAGTAGTGTCAGAGCAGGGCAACGCGGCACTATTGGCCGGTTTTTGGCCAGTCTCAGTCCACATCGCCTTGAGCACACCACATGCTATACCACTTTTCCTCAAAACTTCCAAGGACTATGCCAACCAAGCTTTATTTCTTGTGCAATGCTTCTATTTCCCGTGGAAGGTTCGATCGGGCCGATCAGACGCCAAGCATCGAGACCGTTCTTGCGACGGTTGCGCTACACTGAGGCCTTCACCATCATGCAAAACAGAAATGCCATTCGGTGCACAGCGCGCTGGCCCCGTTGTGCTGCAGCCAAGGCCACCAGGATAAATCGATCGGGTTGCGTAATGCAACATCAGACGGTCTTACAAAAAGACAAGTGTGAGCACACTTGAGAAGCATCTCTTGGTGTGCATTAACTTTTGTGACATCTTCTTGTCTTTATTTCTTGAGCTTGACGCTTCAAATCTTATTTCAAACTTTATCAAGTTTATTGTACAGTCTGCGAGTCAGCATTTTCGAACAGTTTTATTTGTATATACATTTTCCAACATGAGATTCGCCCCAGGAGCTGCTGTCGCCTTTTTTGCCCTCTCTAATCTCGCGGCGTGCGAGGTTCCCTCACGCCGATGGACGGTACGTACATGACTTCAGCTTATCCTCTACATCATTTCCTTTTTCGCATGTTTGGCACGCTGTCATCATATGTACAAATCAATTCTCAACCCTACTCGATCACGACTGACACTATCTGCAGGGCTCTGTTGCCGGTCGTGCGTCCCTTACTAGGCGTCAAATTGAGATTGGCGGTCTCAAGCTCGGAGGAAATGGCGGTAACGGCACCGCTGAAGCTGGGGGAGCCCAGACTGCTGCCGGTGAAGGCCAAAAGGCCGGCGGGGAGGGCGAAAAAGCTGGAGCTGAAGGCCAAGCGCAAGGCCAGCAGGGCGGCGGTGGTCTGACTATTGGGGGTCTTACTCTGGGTGGAGAAGGCGGTGGCATCTCCGGCAATGGAATCAGCATTGGTGGAAACGGAAACGGACAACAAGCACAAGAAGGCCAGAAGGGCGGCGAGGCGGCTGCGGGCGCTGAAGGCCAGAAGGGTGGCGAAGCAGCTGCTGAGGGTCAAAAAGAGGGCGGTGAGGCAGCAGCCGGCGCTGAAGGCCAAAAGGGTGGTGAAGCAGCTGCAGGTGCTGAGGGTCAAAAAGAAGGCGGCGAGGCGGCTGCCGGTGCCGAAGGCCAGAAGGAGGGTGGCGAGGCAGCTGCCGGCGCCGAAGGCCAGAAGGAGGGTGGAGAGGCAGCTGCCGGTGCCGAAGGCCAGAAGGAGGGTGGAGAGGCAGCTGCCGGTGCCGAAGGCCAGAAGGAGGGTGGCGAAGCAGCTGCTGGTGCTGAGGGCCAAAAAGAAGGTGCTGAGGCGGCTGCCGGCGCTGAAGGCCAAAAGGGTGGTGAAGCAGCTGCAGGTGCTGAGGGTCAAAAGGAAGGTGGTGAGGCGGCTGCACCGGCCGCTGGAATGGGCCAAATGGAAGGAGGAGCCGCTGCTGGCAATGGGACTCAAGCAGCAGAAGGTCAAAAAGCAGAAGGGGAGGCCCAGGCTAGTCCTGAAGCTGCAAAGGCAGAGGGAGAAAAAGCCAGCCCTGAAGCCGCAAAAGCAGAGGGAGAAGCGCAACCGGCTGAAGGTCAGAAAGAAGGAGAGGCCGCCAAGGCCGAAGGGGAGGCTGCAGCTGCAGAGGCCGGCGCTGGAGCAGGGACCGAGAACCAACCTGGACGCGCTGAGGGCGAGGCTGCTAAGAAGGAAGGTCAAGAGGCACAGGCAGAGGCCCAGCAGCAACAGGGTGGCGCTGCTGCCGCTGAGGCTGAGAAATCGAATGGCGTCAAGGCTACTGAGGAGGCCGAAAAGTTCTCCGAGGAAGCCGGCATCACACTTGGCCAGGATGGAACTGCCGCCAACCTTGGTGGAAACTTGGGCATCACTCAAGGCAGTGACGGATCCAAGTCTGTTGGTGGAGAGAACGGGATCAATGTTGCTGCCAGTGGAGAGGCCACTGTTGCCGGTAACGAGAAGCAGTAGGCTTTTGCAGACAGTTTTTTTCGATACATAGCAAGCGAGTCTATCTGAGCAACTTTTCCTAATAGATATGCGAGAGATCTAATGTGTCCTTGCTTAAAAGAACCAAATCGAGTGCCTTCAATTTGCTTATCTGGATGTTCGTTCAAGATTGTAAAAGCCTGTTTGATCCATGGGTATTCCCCTCGTTCGATCAAGCGTTTGAAGTACAAACAAGCACTTGAAAGCCATAATCCCGGACAGTTGAGTTCTTGGAACAGCTCTTTGCTTGACTTGGCAAGAAGATGCGGATCAAGAAACAAGGCTTGTCTCAGGACGTTTCGGTCGTGCTCTGCTCGGGCTTGGCTGCCGAGTAACGATATGCGGCCTATTCAAGTGGAAGTTGTAACCTGAGAGAATTTCTGAGGTTTATGGTAGCGCTCGGAAGCCGGTGTGATACAATTACATTGGTCTGCTTAGATCCATGGTTCATGATCGACTCTTCTGGTTGCTTCAACCAAAAACGCCATCACGAACATTATCGACAAACATTCAGACATCTTTTCATCGTGGCTTTCTTAGAACGCATTTACCATAGCTCTGGGGGTGTTTGTTGTCTGAATAGCCAGGCCAAACTCATTCACTGGGAAGGAAATACCTTGTCCTAAGACCTGGCCAGAGCTATGGTCATTTGCCCACCATCGCGAAGATCTGTACATACACACATGTATATATAATAATTGCTTAGCGAGAGTATGGTATCCAAGAAATCGGAGGATGAGGTAGAACTTTGCCAAGAAAAAAAGGGTGAGCAAAATCGAGAGATGTACCGTACAATGCGTACAGCCGGACGCGTCGGGTTCAGTAACCAACCGCTCGCAGCTGTAAAAATAATGCAAAAAAGAACGACCACGCCAGGGATCGAACCTGGAATCTCTTGATATCTGACCGGGAGTCGATCGTAGTCAAGCGCCTTGCCATTTGGCCACGCGGCCGGTTGTTGTGATTTGATGAAAGGAGGTTGATGTAAGAAATATATAATCAAAATAAAAAATTGCAACAAACCTTCTCATTAATTAGTTAAACGTTGATAATCTTGTACCTATCTGTGCAAATTTTTTTCGCGGGGTGCTTTGTGTCAGAAGCCTGCGTGTCTCAAGTAACCGCATTTGGAATTCCGGTCGGACTTAGCCACACGGACCCACAGCTCTTCGTCTTCCACTTATCAGCTATTCCATAACGCACAGGCAGCCCGCAAGTTGTTTCCTTAGGGTCAGAGAAGACAGTCTCCTGCACGTGACTGTGAATCTGATGAGTTAGGTAGATACTCGCCCATGACTGTGAATTTGATGAGTCTAACGCGACCTTGAAAACCCTTGTCAACCCTGACTTGTTCTCGGAATCCAAAAAATCCCTACTTTGTCCGATTCTCATACCGTGGCCGCCAGCACCATGCAGTCTAGCCCCTTCGCTAACGCTCGATATTCAAGCGACATTCTGCACATTGGAGCAGGCGTCGCCATGTTCCACCTTGCCTCGGAAAGAGTTATTATGCGCAGTAAGAAGTATGACAATATTGGACTGTACTACTTCCTACTCAAAGGCAAGCGCGATGCTGGCGAGGAGAGCGGTAGATGCGCGATAAGGGAGGGATTCAAATAGGTACCTAGCACAATCAATCTTATATGATTTTTCCAAATACGTGGTCACGATGAACCTCCACTAACGTCTTGAAGTCTGGTTACCGCAACCGTCTCCTTCCGCTGCCCACGAAGCACCTTCAACCGCGAGCAGAAGCTCCAATGGTATCTCCTCTTTTAACGGCAGAGCCTCTCTGGATGCAGTTGGTTACGATCAGACAGAAAACAATACAGTATGCTGCCTTCTTCTACATTGCCGAAACGCTACCTCCGGATCTTGACGAAGAGCCACTAGAGTCACATGCTGGCAGACCATTATTCAAGGCCCCTCCTCCCTATCCCGACGATTTGTTTCTCCGTAATAGAGTGAAGATGGAGCCAGAAGGGTATGAACCTAAGCATCATCAGAACACTGGCGTCAATGATGAGGAGCAATCGTATCAGAGCTGTGGAGTTACTAGGAAAGGATGATGTGCGATCTCATGTTATTCTGAGAGGATGGGAGGCCATTAAAGCTCGATATGCAATGGAGGAGGTGGTTGACACGGCGAGCCAGGAGCAGATTGCCACGGGGAACCTTGAACAGATTGCCACAGCAAGCCGTAGACACTCGAATTCGATTTGATCAGGTCGGAAGCTGCATTACAAAAGAATGACAGTGCAGATGTTGTTACGGTCAGCTCCAGATTAACGGTTAGCCTTATTTCTTAATTCTTAATTCATGGTATGATCTCTATATATTCATGCTCATCTCGTTCGTGAACGCACAAGCATCAACTGAATGGACGTCCTCAACACCCCCAAGACTCCGCCTTCTCCCCGGCCTCTAGACTCCGCTCCACCCCTCTTCGACTCTCTTTCCCAGGGTCATAGATATATTGGAACGCTCCCTATCAACCCAAAAAGTCAATGGGATGAGGCAGGGGGTTATGGTCGGTCTAGATCCTCGGCTGCCCACACTGTGTACCTTGAACATCCATTCGTACGGACGAATCTGCTGGCCTGTATTCACAGCTCGATACCGAAACCTCTCTATGGGCTCCAAATCTACATTCCTTGCCTTTTTTGCCTTGTATATTACTCTGCAGCATGCAAGATCAAGCATATTGTACAACACCCCCCTCCCAATGTTCGACGCCCAACCTGGAGACAGGTAGACGGGCTCATCTCCCAAGCTTCACAGGAACAGTCTTCTCTGGATTATGCGGCCCGAAATCATCGTGTTTGCTACTGATAGCTCATCTTCGGCCCACCTTTGTTCGAACCTCTCAAGTTAGCGGACCCTTGAGTCACACAGAAGGCGGACTGTTAGCTCCAACTCTCCAAGCGAACTCTACGGTGTCAACTTGATTTTTTTTTCGTGATGATGGATCCATCTACTTGCTCGACGACCATTTTTTGAAAAATATGCAGCAAAAATAATGCGAAAAGCTCAGTGGAATATCAACACCCCGCACCAAACCACTTTCCTTACTGGTTTCGATCCACGCACAAAATCGTACGAGGTAACAATGAGAACCGGCAATCTCCGGTTCATCACCGATATCAAGTTTCTCTCCCCTGTCATCCCACGCTGGCCATGCATGCGCGAGCTCGCTTGTTCACTGCACATAGCCACATGCCTCGTATACCATATATGCTCCCCACAATCTTTCATATATACAGATGAACCCCACAAACGCATTCGCTCTCGTTACCACTCAGACTGACGTTGTAATCCAGGTAATGTCAACGTTACTCGCGACACGTGCCCTCACACACAAGATGAATCTAAACATCCATGTCGTATCCATCCACTGGTGGCTTAGAAAGGCGAAAAGGTCTGGATTTTGCGGCAGAACTGGATAAAAGCACCGTGCTCCGCCCCCCTAGCGAGGCCCCATGGGGACGCAGTGACATGATTTTCCTGCCGTATGACGCTTCACTACGGCGCAGCGTTGACAAATACTCTACAAATTCTCCGCATCGGTACGATTCTTACACGAGGATCTAATGTACGGACGGTCGATTTTCACGTGAACCGAGCGCAGCTATAGGTATGCCTGGCAATATATCGTTGGCGCTATCGAAGTGTAGGTATAGGTCTGTGCGCGCAATCGCGACTCCGCATCTGGTATCTGACTTGACAAATAGGGTACGGAGCATCTATCGCGGGCCAAGCATCGTGAAGAGTAGGTGAGCAGGTAATGTAGACGGGCCGGGAATGTGGCCAAGCCACTGGCGAAGGAATGGCAACACCACCACGGCAAGGTGATGATAAGACGGACAGCCATCATCCGAATGCGTTCAGGCAGCAACGATGTCAACTTCTGTGACTCTGAACTTACATCCCACTGTACTCTGCGCGACGGGTCGGTCTGGGGTGTGCATGCGCATACGCGAGCCAAAGCGATTGTGTGACCATGGCTCCGTTCCTATTCGAGCTCGACACCCGATCTACCACGGTTATATTATCGACACCGAATCATGGCCTCTTGCAAGGTTCCATTACTTGGAGGTGGAAATGAAGACCAAAGCCAAGGACGGCAATATCGCGATAATGCCGTGAAACTGTGCAAGTCACACGCAGTCTACCGCAACGTAATTCCACCGCAAAAACTCCGTATGATGAGACTGGTGCAGTCAGGACATTGCGCAGAAGACATATGCCTTGTTGAGTTGCGCCGAAAGAAAGGGCGGTCACGTTCGGTTAGTCGGTGGCAGAATCACCCAGAGTAGCTACTCGGCCTGGTGCTGTTGAGGCTATTGAACAGCGCCAGCATGGGCTACATCCAGGCCCAAAATATCCGCAAGCCACGCGGTTGGTGAAGAGCCAGGAGCTGAAATGTACGATCATCCTGCACCTTTGAGGATCCTTTGCCGCATCAGGTACTATACGTCGGACTTTTCAGCTCGACCACTACCAGCGCATCCTCACCCTTAGTAAAGAAGATATCAAAGTTCTGGACTGCCCCGCCCAACATTTTGCATATGGGAGTTGCTTTCTTGGCCCTGGAATAAAGAAAAAGAAACAAGCATCAAGATATGGCCCTTAAAATGGTTCATATAGCTTGGCAGAAGATCGACCCGCAGTCCTTGAAGAGCAGGGTGGGGATGACGAGACCCTACATTGCGTCCCTCCAACGATAAAACACGGATCAACAACCCTCGCAGGACCTGGACGCATATGTGGTGACTATAGAAGCTACCTTTATACTGTGAAGGACGAATTTATAAGCAGGCTTTGGTGGTGGTTGAAAAGCCAGTCCAGCTTACAGAGAAGAGCCGTGCGTGAATGAATCTGTTGCAACAAGGTATAGGCCATGGAACGTGCAGACTCATGCTCCAGGGCAGACATTGATCAGCACGGAAGCCTCGATTTCGTCAAATCTTTGCGCACGTTTGCGTGTCATTCCCTGCATGCATCACCTCTCAATTCCCAATGATACAAGAAAGGGTCCAACAAAGCATTACTTACCAGCTTATTCGAGTGAACATCTGTAGATCAGGAAACAATAGCCAGCATCAAACTCATATCTCAACAGAGTCTGTGGTTCGAAGATCTCACCGTTCGCACAAGGAAACCAACCTACCAATCAAAAAAAAAAAAAACCAAGCATCAGAGCACCCTGAACCCTTCCGAGGTGGCACAGACGTCCAGCGCAGACGCTGCATCAACCTATGCTTTTCCAAGATCGATCTACCCAGTAGGCAAAAGCACCACTTCTCCCATGCCCACCCACAATTATTCTCGGCATGAACATCAAGCCCGTTGGTACGATGGCCAAACGCCTACAAACCTCCGGGACTGACATCACACCAACGCCTCCATCACCACCCTCCCCGCACTCCAACACAAGCCCTCTACACAGCGTACCCTCAAGCCCACAAGTCCCCATGTGGTCCAAGCCGTAGTAACTCCGTAACGAGCCCCACCCACGCTCTCCACACCTCACGCCCTCATCATCACCACCATTACCGGCAGCGCTGCGGCAACATGAAACATCGGCCCGCCCGCAGAGGGGGAAAAAAAGCCCACATCAGGGACGGACGAGCAAGAGCCCCATACCCTACCACTCCGACCGTAGATCCTACAAACAAGCATTCCCCACGCACATGTACAAAGGAAGACAGACGTGATCGCCCGGTGCCAAATGCCCTAGTGGACAGGTTAGACAAGTAGACGGAGGGGAGAGATATCCACTTCTCACATCCCCCCCCCACACACACACACATACATAGGCCGCCTGCTCCAAATCACACCTAGCGCGCGAAGCAGCCAAGGCGAATGATTTCGTGATTGTGTGATGAGGCCGTTACACCTGTTGTCATCAGGCACACTGCGCTGCGCTGCGCTGCACCACACCGCACCGTGACGTTCGATGGTCCGGACATCCGATTCGGATCTCCACACTGGACGCCGGACACGAACGAGCCTGTCCGCCAGCCTGCCAATGCCCCAAGCAAACGAACCCCCAGGACAAGAAGAACGGCGGTTGGCCTGGCCGCCCCCCTCGCCATCCGATAGCATCATAGCCCGTGGCGGGAGGTGCGAGAGCTTGAAACGGAGGCGTTCAAGAACGCCTTCTTTGGGGGCAAGGTTGCGAGGCCGCCGGATACGTCGTTGGGAAGCGCACTCCTATTATCCTACGGTGCGTACCTCTGCCATCCCCCCCCCCCCCCCCCCCTCTCTCTCTCTCTTAGGGCGCAAGATGGCAGACTACGCCCACCACCTACGCTCCGCCTAGCTGCATGGCATCGGCGTTTGAAAAGGTGCACACTCACGCACGTCAAGGCTGCATCGACGCATCCAGACACCGTCCTAGCTCCCCTCCCTAGAGGGGAAAAAAAAAACCTGTAGTCGAGTGTGCATGTCTGAGGCGCACAAGGCGATGTCGCATACGTCCCGATCCACGGCGAAGAACGAACAGGCCCTTTGCATCCGTAGGCAGACCAGACGCCATATCCCCCCCCCCCCCCCCTCCTAAGCGCAAACACCAAAGCCCGCCGACCAGGACCAAGCACTTGGCCTGAACCACTCTTTCTTAGGATCGAGATAACTTGCCTCCCCACCCACGCGCAGACGATGCAGAAATTTTCTGTCGCATGGCCTACCCATCCATCCATCCATCCATCCCCCCACGAGATACATACCAACCACACCACACCGCCCAAACAAGTGCCATGCCACGCGCTGCGCAAAAGCCCCCCCCAAAAAAGTGACTCAGGCACCATGGCTGACGCGTATCGATAACGCACGCCTTATCCCCTCCCCCCTTGATGCAGCGGAACGAGTGGCAAGCCGGCGATAGGCTCAGAAGCGCCGGGCTGAGAAAAAACGCAGGAACCCGCCCGAAACGCGGCGATCAGGCGCCGATTGTGGGGATGCGCGATGCGCGGCCAAAGGCCTAGCGCTGAACTTTGTCCGATGGCGTCCTCGTTGGCCTCAGACGAGCACGTTTTTTGCTCTTTTGCCCCGGACTGCGCTGCGAAGGGGGGGGGGATCTGCGCTCTTGCGTGGGAAGCGGGCATGTGAGTGAGTGAGGGCATTGGTGTGCAAGTTTTGAGACCAGTGACAGTAACAGGACCAATGGTGATGTAATGTGATCGGCACGCATCATCGTGCATGTTTTGTATTCTCCCGCCTTGCGTGCTTGTAGAAGCAAAGGCCGCCGCCGAATCCGCTAAGCGATATTTACAACGATCAGACATTTAACAATAACATGTGAAAAGAGATAAGCCCCAACGCCATGGTGACCTTCGCCATCATTAGAAGAGCAGAAAACATGTGCAAAGGAGAGACAGGAAATGGTAGTAACGAGGTTGATTGAACGAGCACCCCTATCTAAAGCTCGTGTGTATGCCCACTTTAAGTCGCCTGTACACCACCAGGCGACAGACATTCGAGTAAAGCATCATGTGACCAACAAGGCCGTTATGACGGAAAGGGAAGAAGGTAAGTTTGTACAGAGAAGTAGTAGTCGGAGGTGGGCCCAATTAAACCCCGGGGCAGGATGGCCCATAGATCCAACTCTTGAAAAGTCTGAGATTTGGGTCGAAATGGTCAGACATTTGTTGGTACCACGAACAGAAAGTCATCATGTAGTCGTCGTGTCTGTGTGCAAGGCGGTTGTCGAGTGTCTTGTGGACGAGTGCTTACCACGAGAAGGATTCCTCGCGGAAGTCGACGTTCCACTGAGTCTCGCGATTGCGCACAGCACGCCTGAGGTCGTCAGCCAGCGAGCCTGTGCCGCAGACAGTGACACAAGCAGCACCAATGCCCTCCATCATCTCCTGGTCGATCAAGGCCTGAACGTTGGGCTTGCCGGGGAACATCTGGACGCTGGAGCTGGGAGAGTGGATCTCCTTGGTGCTCCGGGGCCGGGTGACGAAGAGGAGGATCTTGAGGATCTCGCGACGGCGAGGCATGGAGAGGATCTGAGTCATCCATGTGCGGATCCACTCAAGATGCTCCGGAGACTGGATGACCCAGACGAGAGTGAGACGACGCGTGGCAGTAGTGCCGTTGGCATACTTGGCGACAATGTCACGCACGTGAGGTACCTGGTGGGTGATGCCAATACCGGCAGCCCACAGCATGACGGTGCCATACGAGCTCAAATCTTCGCCGCCTGTGATGTGTTAGCCAGGATTCCGTGGTCCGCGGGACATAGGTTAATATGGGATAAATTGCAAAAAAAAACTGGGGAAATAAGCATGGGGAAATAAGCTTCGTAACTTACCATAAGGGCCCTCCACGTATGCCGAGGTCGAGAATCTTCCAGCCGCAGAGAGATCGGCCTTCTTGTAAAGCGTCTCGGTGAAACCGGTTCGTCGTCGAATGATGAAAGACATGCTAGTCTTGTTGGCCTCCAGGATGTCCTGGCGGTTCATGGGGAGACCCTTCTCATCAGTCATGGTGCTAAGGTCTTCCTCTTCCTCACTCCAGGCAATGGAGAAGGGGTGGTTGGTCCACAGGCCAACGGAAGGCATGTACAGGTAGGCATGCTGGCCAGGGCGGAAAGTCCAGGGACGGGCCATGCGAACGGTGACGCGAAGAGCATCGCCGGGTAGGACCTCGACCTCGGCCTTGGTACCGCCAGATCCAACGTTGTTGGTGACCAAGCGAACAACACGCCACAGACGCTCCATAACCCACAGGGCAACGACTCCGTAGAGCATGGGCTGCTGGGGGCGCTCCTTCAAGTGAATCCAGAGGCCGCCAAGGGCAACAGCAGCGCCAATGATGTGGCAGTGAAGGAAGACCTCGTAGAAGGCGTGCCTGATGGCCGAGGGCGACTGGATGAGAAGGAAGACGAAGGCGACGGTGGCGATGAAACCAGTCATGATGAACTCGCTGTTCTGGATGGAAGCCCAGACGGCGACCCAGCCCTTGGTGTGGACCTTGGCGGCCATCCAAGCAGCGGTGTGGCAGACGGCCTCAAGGACCGTGATCCTTCCGAACCAACGGTGAATGAGGTTCATGGTGTCGAAGGAGATGCCAGTGAGCTTGATGACGGGGTTGTTGCGGCCGGCAAGGAGGAAGAGAGGAATCATGTTGATGGTGGACATGATACCGGTACGGTTGCGGAACTCACCAGCGACCTTGGAGTAGTCGCCGCTGAAGTCGATGCTCCAGAAGCAGAAGCCGACGTTGGTGGAGAAGTAGCCGAGCAGGAGGAAGGTCTGCAGACGGCTGGGGAGGGTACCGACGTTGATGGCAGTCGACAGCTTGAACTCGCGGTGGTGACGGGTGCCGAAGAGGGGAGCCTCGAGGCAGTTCTTCTTGAACCAGGCAAACAGGACATGGGGCTTGGCGAAGTACCTCTGGGTCTCGTTGTTCAGGCAGGCCACGGTGCGGATGTAGCGCACAAAGTGGAAGATGACCTGGTACATGAAGAAGACGCAGACGAAGGCGACCCAGATCCAGCCCAAGAAGTGCTGGACGTCGTTGTTGAAGAAGTCGGCGGGGCCTGGCCCTTCTTCGTGGCCTCCACCGGCTCTCTTGACAGTGTTGGCAGACATGATGGCAACAGAGACAAGGACAATTGGGGGGAGCGGTGATGGGTCTTGGAGGGGGGGCTAGTGGGCAGGTCCTGGGTTGGGACGGCGATCCTCTTTATGGGCGATGTGTAGCGAGAGTATATCTGCCTTGACCAGCAACAGACAGACGGTGGGCGTAGGAGGCGTTGGGCGAATTGGGTTTGGCCGGGGGCGCGATAGGCGGGTGGGTGAGGTGCGTCGTGACCAGCTCCCACTTTGGCAAATCGGATCGTGGGGCCACAAGGGCAGATGCAGAGCGTCCTTGTGCGTCAAGGTGCGTCTGGGGAAATATTGGCACAGGCGTTCGCGACCAGAGTGGGCGGGTTAATCTGGAAGACGCAAGGGCAGGACCGCAGCGCAGCTGACCTGGGCAGAGAGGGAGAAGACTTGGAAAAATGGGCAGTGTGTAGCAATGGATCCTCCACCAGGGTAGATATTGGGGCGCCGGGCGGGAGGAGCGTGCGGCTGGGTCGCGACGGCGAAAGAGGGGAGACGAAGAGAAATATAGAGGGCAAAAAGAGCGACTGTGGGTGGGTTGTGGATAGAGAGCGAAAGACAGGACGGCCTGGACGCGTGGAGGGTTAAGAAAGGGAGCGGGCAGAGGGCGCGGTGGAGTTTGATTGTGCCAGGCCGTCAGGACGCAATGCGGAAGGATGCGCAGGGGAGGGCGCCCCGGCGATGCCCCAGGACGGCGTGCATGGCGGCCACTGATTGGGGCAGCACACGGGCACTGAAACGGCCCGGCCGCCGCCACCCAGGGCCACCGACGGCGCGCCAGCACGGCCAGCCAGCCGCCAGCCAGCAGCCCAGCAGCCGAGCACTGGTTTCACCCTGCTCCGAACAACTCCCACCGCCGTGCGCTGCCCACCCTACTGCCCATCCACCCTACTGCCCACCCACTACCCTACCACCCAGCCCAGGCCATCCAGGCACGGCCGTCCGTTTACTCAGCCCAGCGAACGCATGCCCGCCTATCCGCTCTTTGCCTGCGCAGCCTAGCCCTCGTGTTGGCCAAAAACAAAACGTCGGCCCAAGCCGGCGCAATCACCACCGCCGTCGTCTCCAGCTGCGGTGCGCCTCAGGCCCGGCCAAACCCACCGCCGCCCGGTGCCTGGGACCCTGCTCCTGTTGCTCGACGCCTCGACGCCCTGCTCCTCCCGCTTCGTCCGGCCTGGGGGCGCGCGGGGAGCGGAATCGCCCTCCAGCCTCATCAACACCATTCCGCCCTCATGGCCTGCCTGCGCCTTCGACCCCCATGTGCCGGGCCCTTAGCCGGGCATTATCGAGTCGCGACCGCGCCAGGGCGCTGAGCATAGACTTGAAACGGGCAAAAAGACACGCTTCAATGCTGATCCGCGTCATCCACCCACGTGCGGCGCGCAATCGTTTGGTCGTCACGCATTGCTTCCTCTTCATGCCTTCTGTCCATTGACCTTGTCTGGCCCATGGTGGCCCTCGTAGACGCCCAGGTTTTGGACATGCTCCTACGCCTGTCACCCCCATCGGTTTATGCTTCGCTTGGCCTTCTGTCACACCAGGGCCCAACTTCCATCCACCTTCTCTGGCTAGGGCGCGACATGACCACTCATCCTGGCCCAGACAGTGGTTCCCAGACAGTCCCCGTCTGTCGTACAGTGCCGGCGCCTCTACCCAAGAGCCACTCGGAGCAGCCATCTGCTTCGCCGACGGGGGAATGCACGCGTACGCCCAAAGCCTCGAAACTTTCTTGTTTTGCCCACCGCAGTTGCCATGTACAACTGCCTAACTGCCTGTGCAAATCGGGAGTGCCTGAGACATGGCGTCTGCAGACGTACGTGTCTCTGATAGGAACCTTCCGAGCCCTTCCTCTAGGGAGCTCAACACCTCGCACCCTACCACCATGGCATGCCGTCCATTCCGCCCTCTTGCTCAGCATTTGTCAGGCAGGCACTGCCTCCATGACGCCATGGGCATACCAAGACACCGCAGCTCGGTGGAGAGCCGAGGGGGAAGTCGTCGCTGCACGCGCAGGCATGCTGATAACAGACCCCAGCCTGCGCTGTAGAGGTGTCGCATCAACTCGCACGCCTTCCGTCCCTTGGTCGCAGATACAAAGCTCCGTCACTGCATCACGCCGCCACAAACTGACATGGCACCGCCCTGGCCCAGCAGATGGGCAAATCTCCACCTGCATCTGTTGCTCTGCATCTGTGTAATTGCGCTGCTGGGGGTCGGAGAATAGGCTTGTTCTGATTAGCCGGTACGAGGGCGCCCGCATGCACGCTGCAGCAGGTACCGGTGGGCCATTTACACAACCTCAGACAGGGCGCGCGAGAGAAGCTTGACAAGCTTGACCGCTCGAAGGTGTTTGTTGTTGTATCTGGCTGTGGCGTTCGGTACCACCCAACGTCATTCCTCTCCTTACTTCCCCCCTCACGTGCCGCCTACCAGGCCTACGCGCTGCCTTCTCCGCAGAAGGAAGGCTTGTACACGGCGCCGAGTGGATCGTGTGGATGCGCAGGCGGAGCGACTGCCAAATGGCAAGGCAAGCCGAGGGCCTCGATTCAGGTTCCGGCGGCGCCAACCAGGTGTCATTCGACGACTGACAGAACCGGCTGTTTCGAAGAGATTGACATGTCCTCCGCCCGAGCCCCACGGCCAGGGAAACGAGCTCAACGCTCGGCGTTTCATGCGACGGGAGTCTTGGTGCGCGTACAAAAGAAAGGCATCTTGTCCGCCGAAGGATCCAGAACAGACTGTTTCTGCTACCGCTGTCGCTACCGCGTTCCGAGGCCGTGGAAGGCGAGGCGCACGTTTGGCTATCGATATGGGCAGAGTGGGAGGGAGGATACGGAGCGTGCAGGCACAGCCATGGCCCAGGTCCGCTCCGGTCGTACCATCGCCTGAGTGCTCTCGCCTTCCCCTATGCGCCTGATTTCCGTGGTGATCGGTCGCATCCTGTTCCCCTCCCGTGCCCCCAAGATCTTGTCTCGTCGCATCTCATCTCGCAACAATAATAGATCTTGCTGAATTTGCTGTGAGATCGTCGCCTCTTCATCTCCTTTCTCGTGTCTACCATCTCGCTTGCCCGGCGAATGGCAGCCGGTGTGGCGTTTGTGGCGCCCGCAGCTCCCGCCAAAACCTTCCGACCCGCTCCTCCGCTCCTCCGATCGACGCTAGGCCATCGCAATCCAATCCTCCAGCCAGGCTATTGCTTCGCTTGCCCTGCCTGGCCTGTCGGGGACCGAGTTGGCTGGTCCTTTGTTGTGGAGGTTATTCCAACGTACAACCTCCGTTTTCCATCCGTGCCTGCAATCCCCAGTATACAGACTGCCAGCCTATCCGAACAGAAATGTAGGCATTTCACATTTAGTGCCCTCTATTAAGATTACACGCGTAGCAGCAGCCGCCGTCCCGCTAGCGGTTTCAACACCGCAACACTTCCCAAAGCGGCAAGCCAGCCTCGCGTAGCCTATGCGGGCCAGCAAAACGGCCATAGGGCTGGCCCGTAGCCTTTCCGCGGCCCTCGCCGCATGGACGCCGTTGGGATCAAAGGCACCGTACGAGCCAGCCACCCTTCGTCATCGAGTGCCTTCTGCTCAAACATGTTGCGTCTCGCAAGGGCCCGGTGAGGCTAGCAATCCTGAGCGCAACCCATTGGCGCCGACGACCTGGCTGGGATACGCCCTCGCGCATTCCTGTCATGCACGTGGGCGTCCATGGCGCTGCGAAAGCTTATCCTGCGTTCCGGAGGGTGCAACCTCCTTACCTGGCCCTCCACCCGCCTCATTGGTGGAGGAAATCGACGTCGACAAACTCCAAACCGCCTTGCGTTGAAGCGCTGGCCAGCGAATCCAAAGGGTTGGAGTTGCCGCGCGGCGTCGAGTTTGGGGAGGCGAGTCGAGTCGGCCAGCGCTGCGGATGACTGAGTGCGGCGCGCTTACTAGTTTCCGCACACGCCGTGGGCGAGTCGTGCCGACCAAAGCATGGAGCGGTTTTGGGAAGGGCGAAACGATGGGGTCGTGAGGAGCCTAGGTACTGCTGGCTTTCTGGTCCTTGCTTTTTGGAGGCTCTGTCGTGGGTGCGAAGGGGGTGCCTGGCAAGAAAGGGGGGAACAAGAACAGACATCTGGCCATGCGTGCATGCTGATATTAAACAGGTAGGCAAGGTTTTCTTTCGAATCCTGTTTGGTCTTTGGTTTGCTTGCACCTGTTTAAGGGTGTACCCTGTGTCCAGCCGTGTTCCATGACGGCTGTCCCAGGTGTTACCATCGCACCTATTGCTTTTTCAATACTTTCCATGCATTTTTCATGACTCCTAAGCCTTGACAAGAGTGGATCTTGCCTTGCTCGTGGTTTTTCTGATTTTCTCTGTTCAAGAAGGCAATGGCAAAGCCTCCATCTCGTTCCTTTTCATCCCATTTCGTCCAAGTTCAGTGATGCGTTTCTCTCCCCAAACATTTCCTTGAACGTTTTCCACAAGTCTCTTGCTCAAATTACCATGTGAAATCTCGAACAGAGCAGGCTGCTTCTAGTTGTGATTCACTCACGCTCCCTTACCGTACTCTCAACTTCGCCTTCAATGGCCTAAGCTCACCGGCGCAAGAGATGACCAAACCTGGCATTTCCGATGATCCTCTTCATCACTACCATTACTACACATCGTGTTGATTTGCCCGTCGCATGCATAGATCCAGATAGCTATAGCTTCACGGAAAAGTCTCCTGCCTGATAGGGATAGCTAGCTTTCCCGACGGAGACCGGAAAACTCTACCAGACAGCATCGACTTCACTGCAATGTAGTTGGACGAGCCAGCAAAATGAGAGAATATAAAACGTCCCTGTAGGCCCTCCAATTGTGCATCAACCAAGTGTGCCAGGCCAACTTCCTCCAAACCTCCCGTCCAACCACCATGACCACCCTCGACGAGCCCACCTTCTGGGCCACGGCCTCCAAACACCTAATCCACACCGGCGTCCCCCCCTCCCCCTACATAATCACCAAAGCCCTCGGCACCCGCCTCTACACCTCGACCAACCAACAAATCCTCGACTTCACCTCGGGCCAAATGAGCTCGCTGCTCGGGCACTCGCACCCGGACATCGTCGCCGTGGTCCAGCACCACGTCGCCCACCTCGACCACCTCCTCAGCAACATGCTCACCCCACCCGTCATCTCCCTCGCCGCCCGCCTCGCCTCCCACCTCCCGGCCCCCCTCTCCAAATCCTTCTTCCTAAACACCGGCTCTGAGACCACCGAGGCCGCGCTCAAGATGGCGAAGCTGTACACGGGCCGCTTCGAAGTCGTCGCCTTCTCCGCCTCGTACCACGGCCTCACGTCCGGCGCCGGCTCCGCGACCTACTCTGCGGGACGCAGGAACGCGGGGCCGGGTATGCCGGGCCAGCTCGCGTTCCCCGCACCGTACGCGTACCGCAGCCCATTCCGCGCCGCGGACGGGAGCTACGACTGGGAAGCCGAGCTCGAGTTCGGGTGGGCGATGATAGATCGGCAGTCGGTGGGGAGTCTCGCGGCCTTCATCATGGAGCCCATTCTCAGCACGGGCGGGATCCTCGTCCCGCCGCCTGGATACCTGGCGCGCATGGTGGCCGAGTGTCGGAAGCGCGGGATGCTGGTCGTCATGGACGAGGCGCAGACGGGGGTTGGACGCACGGGGGACATGTTTGCGTTTCAGGGCGAGGGCGAGGGCGTGGTGCCGGATATATTGTGTCTGAGCAAGACGCTGGGGTGTGGGTTGCCGCTCGCGAGTGTGAGTACGAGCCCGGAGATTGAGAGGGGGTGTAGGGAGGCGGGGTTTTTGTGGTTGACGACGCATTTGAACGACCCGCTCACGGCGGCGGTGGGGGATAAAGTGTTGGAGATTGTGGAGAGGGAGGATGTGTGTGGGAGAGCTAGGGAGAGGGGGGAGCAGCTTAGGGAGGGGTTGGTCAGGTTGCAAGAGAAGTATTGGTGTATTGGGGATGTGAGGGGGAGGGGGTTGTTGCAGGGGATTGAGATCGTTGCGGATGCGGCGACCAAGGCTCCTGGGTCGGAGCTGGGGCAGGCGGTGTCTGACAGGGCTATGGAGAAGGGCTTGTCGTGCAATGTCGTCAACTTGCCTGGCATGGGCGGAGTCTTCAGACTGGCGCCACCGGTCACCGTGTCAGCAGAGGAGATTGAGGAGGGTTTGAGTATTCTGGATGAAGCGTTTGGTCATGTGCTCGAGGCTCGCGGATGGAGGGACGGGCCTCCTTGATTGTAGCGAGTATACGGTTTCTGTTTCTTTTATTTGACAGTAGAGGGTGTCGGTATCAATGATAAAGTAACACTCCCGAAAACTAGAGACATCCTTGACAGGTTTTATGAAAGTCAAAAGCCACCGAAGGCAGCAAAAAGCACTGATATCAACTGTTATATCCGATTCCTCGCCCAGTATCTGCGTTGCATGGCCACTGTGGCTTCTCCTTACCCCGCGCCCAAACGTGAATAGCCATCGTTGATGAAAGAAATAAACCTGGGTATTCAAAGCTGAAGGAACTCGTCGTACACTACCCTTTGCCATACGCCCAGGATAACTGTCCTTCAGTTAGAAAGGCGAGCGTTGGCGGGTAATGAAGCAGACTGTCCGACATTGATGAAAGAGAGAGATCCACATTGTTAGAAAGGAGCCTGGAAATCATAAAGGGAATCCGCGATGCCAGAAACCAGCACCAAAATCCAGTCGTCAAGCTGTTCACTTGCCTTCGCAGAAGCGAACCAACCTGGCCTTCATCTTCTTTGCAAGTGGACGCTTGTCGGTGCGCCTCACGCCCCCAGGACCCTCCTCCTCCTTCTCCTTGGCCTTGGCCCTGGCTCTAGCTTTCTTGCCCTTCTTCTTCTTACTGCCCTTGGCCTTTTCCTTGCCCTCCGACTTCTTCTTATCCTCAGCGGCGGTGGCGGTGGCGGCCTCCTGCTGCTTGTCATTCATGTTAGTGCCGTCGGAGCTGGAGGCGTCGGCAGGTCCAGCGGAGGGCGGGCGGGCTGCATCCATTACCTCGTCAGTCCACTCGTAATGGATGCCCATCCCACGTGGGGGGCCCCGCCCGACCTGGTGTGTTGGAGAGTCAGGAACACAGAGACCATGCATGAAGACGTTGATCATCCAGTCCATCTGCTTGCTGAGCTCCTGCACGTCGACTTGAGGGGCATTGTAGGGGTCTTTGCCCTCGGCGATGAGGACCTCGTTGATTGAGTTGAGGACCTCTGCCTCACTGGGGGAGGAGGAGGAGGTGTTTTTGTTGGTGCTGCTGGAAGCCATCGTGTTGGTGATGTTGGAGAAACAAGTTAGGGTGGTGTTGTGGCGTTGCAGAACTTCTCTTGGGCGGCGAAGAATTTATACTGCTGCTGGCTCAGGGAGTTAGAGACATTTTTTTGCAGTAAAGGCAAACTCGAAGCCAAAACAAAGGCTTATGTGGACGGAAGATTTCACACTCTCGCTTGAAAATCACGGCGTTGGTGAAAGCTAGATTAAAATAGACATAGCTTGCACGAAATCAGTTACCAATGTTCGCCTTCAAGCTGTTTTCCACCCCCCTTGACTAGAAAAGTAGCATGTCTTTCTCTTCAAGCGCGAACCCATCTTGACCCAAACAAAATTTCGCCATTATTGACATTCAGACGCACCGAAGGAAAAAAGTCACCAACTGTTATGGAGGTGCAAAAGGTGGCTTAATTTTGAAAACGTCTCTACAGAAACGGCCTGACCACATAATGACAGCATCAGTCCGAATATGGCATGGCTCCAGACATCAATTTTGACAGCGACGCAGGTAAGGAAAATATGCTAAATCCAGGAAACTTGATTAAAGAGAAAGAAATTGTGCCCAGAGACGTGCCCACGGATCTCAACGTCGGGCAGCCGGGAAAAAAGCAACAATGCCTCGACAAGCGGCTTCCTTCCTCTGAACTTCTCACTATCGGCCAACTCGGCGACTTCATGGAGGCTTCAACCTCATACCATAAGGGCAAGCAAGAAGGGTGGGACCGTGCGCAGCTCCTCACTATGATGGACCAGTACAAGCAGAAGAGGAGTTAGCTGGAGTCATATTCGCCCCTTTGTTGGTTACAAAGCGTTTGTTGTTGAAGGGGACAAGCAGACATCTCTGGACGTTACATCACGCTATGGGTTGCACATGAGAAGCAGTCGAGCCATAAAGACTCCTCCCCTCTTGCTTGGGAATATGCCTTGGGATCGAAGCCAGTCAATAATGCACCAATGTAAGAATGAATAAGAGCCACACCCCTGTCTCCACTATTGCTGGCCACATAGACCCCGTTTTATGCTCCAAGTAGCAGCAACTGCAAACGCAGATCTGCCCCCATTGCCGTACTACATTGACAGGAGTTTGCACTCCAGTTTCGTCTCTGCACCTACACACCTATCTCATTCTGCCAAACCAACTCGGGTTCCAGCCAGCAACTTGCAACCGTTTACCCTACCATTCCTTTTCGGCGCTATCCTTCTCTCTGCTAGATCTATACGGGGCGACTAGTCTCCGCGTCTACCACTTTGCATTTTCCTACCTCTTCGCCAAGAGCGCGACGACGAGTCCACTGGTATACATTATAGACTCGTGCGTGGCGCACCTGCAGGATGCAAGGCAGAGGCATGTCGAGATGGGGAAAAGGCTGGATGGGTGCGGATATGCTAACACAGGACCAGTGGTTCAGCGTACCGGACGTGGATGCCCACGGGTGACATGCTGATACGCCGACGCGTTGCTTTTTGTTGTGGGAAGGGCGAGCTCGATACGGCAAAGTAGCATAACGTCAAGATGAGTCCCGATTCACAATGGCGTAGGGAATCGGCACTAGGGTGAGTGGCGACGGAGGATGAGGCTGCAATCGATACATGGCCCAGGTGCTGAAATCATGGCGAGATGGCATCAAACGAAGGTGTGCATAGAGCTTGTAGCTTTTCGATGGCCGATTCATTGTGCAATGCATGCAACCAACCGACGCGAGCCGTGATGTGCATGGGTGTGGAGCTTGGTCCCCAGAACCGTCTAGCCGTCCGACAATGGTTGAGAGCAGAACACGTCTTTGTCGTCCCGGAGCCGTGGTCAATAGGTAGCGAGCACAATAGGCTGACTGAAGCGTTTGCCGACGACGACGACGACGACGACGACGACGCTCGAGCAGACGAAGGTGCGGGAGGGGTGACGATGGGGTGGTATAAGTCTCTTGCCCTCAGATGACGACGAGAGCGACGGCCATGCAGGGAAAGTGAGGCGGCGACGGTCGGAAGCGAGCAGAGGGCAAAGGAAGCTGGGGGATCTTTGGCGGGCCGCGCGCTAAGCCAGGCGGCCAGGCTGCCGACCGGCGCCTCGTCTCGGCGTGACGATAGAGCAGCCCAGCGACGGCTCCTCTCAGACCTCACCGATACTCGACTCCTGCACCCCCAGAGCCCTCTGCCTCGCCACTCCCGCTCCCGTCCCCTTCGCTTCTCAGCTATTGCTATCGCCCTGGGCCGCCGCAGCTCGCGCCCGGCTGGATGCCTTTCACGGCCACTGCGTCATCTGCTCCCGCCCGTCGCCGTTCTCGCGCCGCCGCTGTACCTGGTGCCCGCAGCTGCTGCCCTCGCTGCCTCACCGGCTGACCTGAGTCACCCTCCCCCCCAGGCTGCACCTCCATAAATACACTCCTGAGACGCCTCCGAGGAGCTGCACCCGCCCACGAGCTGCTCTGCCTTGGACTCGTCCGCCATGTTTTCCGAGTGTAAGCCACCCCGGCCGCCCTTATCCCGCACATGTGACAGCACCCGCGCCTCTGTCTGAGACGCCCTGCCCTCTCTCGCGTGACTGACCAGCGTGCTGCCCTCAGATGCCTCCAAGTTCCTCTCGCAGTCGCAGTCGCGGCTTTCTCTAGGCCAGCCCGACACGCCTTTCCGCTCCCCTTCAGACCGCCAGCGCCCGCCCTCACGCACCCGAGCCTCGCAGGCCTACCTCTCGCGACGCAACATGCCGAACCCCTACAGCTCCCAGGCCATGTCGCGCTTTGCTTTTGCATCGCGCACCTCCAACGCCCCGGCCCCGCTCTTCTACTCCGCCACCGACGACTTCCGGGAAGAGGACGACCATGAGGAGCACGACCGCGAAATGGCCGATCACTACGCCCTGCAGCGCTCGCGGCGACAGTTTGGTGGGAGCCACCTCTCCGAGTCGTCCGAGGTCGAAGATGACATGGTGCAAAAGTCCGATCACACGATAGACGGAGGAAATGTTGAGAACGATGCGCCCGGCTACGGCCTGGGGCGGGGCATCAAGAGCTCATGGAACGGAGATAAGCCCAACAATGCGCGAGGGCGATCGACCACCATCGCCCGAGACGACTATGAAGAGAGGGACGAGAGCGTACCACTGTCCTCGTCCAGCAGCCCAAGCAGCAAGGGAAAGGATAGGCTCGTCGATGTTGAGCTGGCATCCACGGTGCGGGGCAGCATGGAAGAGCTAGATAGAAATGAGTTCCTCGCCGACAATGATACCGACGACCGCCCGGCATCGTTTCAACAATTTCGCGATTTTCCAAAACGAAAACGGCCCAGGAGCCCTCTGCGAACGACTCTGCCCATACCTCAAGAGACTGACGAAGATACCTTCCTGAGAGAGCCGCACCCGATGAGCCCCGATGTCGAGGAGGTACCACAGGGAGCAGCTGTTGATCCCGTGTCTCCACCACGACACAACTTTTTCTGGGCCGAGCTGTTTGTCATTGTCCAGTGCGGTATTCTCGGCGTCTTCATCATATCACTGCTACAGGATTCGCCCCCGGACAAGAAGAAGCCGCTCGGGGATACCGTTTATACGGTTCTGCACTCCTCGTTTCACCTCATAGGAGTATATTCACTTGTTTCTATACTTGTAGGACTCTTGTGGCTTTCGTTACTGAGATCCTTTGCACGGCCACTGATCATGATCATCCTTGTCGCCGTGCCCGTCATATCCTTTTCCTTCTTCCTATATCCCTTCATTTCCAGCTTCAAAGGGCACTGGGGCGGCAATAGTCTTCAAGACAAAGTGATGCGTTGGTTTTCATTTGCGCCTCTGTCCTTTTCCGTGTTCTGGGTATACTCGGTCTGGAAAGGACGCCACTCATTGGACAAGGCCGCAGGCATGTTGGAGTTTTCGGGCGATATTCTCCGAGCGCAATATCCCCTGCTTCTGGTCGGCGTGGCTACCTTGTCGGCTGTGGTGCTTTGGTCTTGGCTCTGGATGCTCATGTTCGCTCACCTCTTCCTGGGCGGCCATTTCACAGGAAAATCTGGTTGGGTCATCGATTTGGGCACGTGGTGGCTCGGAGTGGCCTTCTTCCTGGATTATTTCTGGACACTGAGCGTCATTTCTGGAGTCCAGCGTGCTACTACCGCGGCGACTGTCTCCCAGTGGTATTTCCATCGCAACAGCGTACCAGCAGCTCCAGCTCGGACGGTTGTGCAGGCTTCACTTCAACACGCCACCTACACAATGGCCGGGACCATTTGTCTTTCTACCTTGCTTACCCTGCTGGTTCGGCTTCCGCTCATTGTCCTTCCTCGACGGATCGCGGGTCTTATCAGCATGTGCGCATACTCTCTCGTCCCAACCCCCATCGCGGCCCTGACCAACCCGCTCACCCTGACCTATGCCTCGATCCATGGCGTTCCACTTACAACTGCCGCACGCAGCATGTCTACCATGACGTTCATCTCGCCAAACTCGCCTACCACGACCCTTGGGCCGCGTTCCTTCTCCCCTCGTCACGGACGGCCATCCATCATGTCATACCGGCTTGCAAAGCTTCTGCTGCACGCAATTCGCTATGTCATCACAATTGCACTCTTCTTCGGCGGATGGGTTTCAACAGCCCGGATGCTCAAAATCGGAACTGGCAGCGTGCCGTACACGGGAAGTCTTTACGCTTACGTCGTGGGCTTGGTCAGCGCGGCAATTGGATGGGGAGCTCTGGGGGCCATGGAGGGAGTGTTGCTGGGTATCCTTGACGCGGTCCTCGTCTGTTACGGCAGCGAAGTCGGCCCAGACGGCAATGGCGACGCAAGATACTGCGTTGATGCGAATAGGTTGTTTGGAAATGAGATTACTGGGCGCGGACGTTACGAGGCGTAATGGCGAAGCACTTTAGCGATCTGCATTCATGGAGTTTTAGATTGGTATCTTGCACGTTGCGGTCGGTGTTCGACCCGTAGATTTGGATTTGGGGGCACTTATACCTAGCCGTAGGCATGTTTGAATCACAGCCGCATGTTTTTGTTCCACATCGTCTATGCGTATGCACCATGTTGGGACTTGTCTTGCAGTCTCGAGTCGCTGTACTCGGCGAATGACGTGGTGGTCGAGTTAGGGTTTCACGCCCGGCCTCGCTTAGACCTGCCCGCGTCTAATCACGACGCGCGCTGGGGAGGTGCGGTGGGACAACAACTCGATTCGCTGCAGCCCAAAAGCTTCTGGGCTGCTCCTCCTCACAACACAACCCGGACGCCGCTACGTCTATGGAGCTCGCCAGTCGCCGCCATGTCCTCCCGCATCCCTCCGCACATGAAATCCTCCTCGGGCGCTGAGCGGCGCTCTTCCACGTACACAACCACCTCGCGACCCCGCGTTCCGAACGGGGGCATGGGCGGCGAGAACGAGCGACACCATGCTTCGGCGTCGCATGCCCGCAAGCAGTCTGCGCCGGCCTCGACCGGGGAGCGGCGCACCGAGAGAAGAGAAGTGAGGGAACGAGAGACTGAGACTAGGCGGACGCGCAGCCCATTGAAGCACTCGAGCGAAAGCAGAGTAAATGCTCGGAGTCGCGCTGAGAAGCCCGCGCGCCAGTCGGACAGGGCCTCCAGAGATGCTGCTTCGTCGCGGAGGACTCCCGAGGAGCCTCCAGGTGCGTTTCTACCAGCCGTCCAGGGCGCATCGCAAACTGACCTTACAGCTCCGTGGGAACCGCAAGCCGCTCTTATCCCTCACACCACAGCCCCCCTTGCGACGCGCATATCCATACCTCCTCTCGCGTCGAACGCGCCGATTGCGCTCCAGCCCACCCCTCTCAATCAAATGTCTCTCGAAGCCCAAGAATCCGCCATAATCGAGGATCTACTATTTGTCTTCATGGGCTTCGAAGGACAGTATATCCGGTTCAGCGAGTCGTATAACCCTCATGATGAGAAGGAGCGGCTTGTAGGGCCCCAATTCCGGATACTCCCTGGCCTTGACCCAAGTCTGAGAGATCTCACAAAGTCTATGCTGAAGATGGCGACCCATTACATCGCTGTAGAGACTTGTGTTGAGGTTTTGAGTAGAGAAGAATATGGCGCCGTGAATCACTCGTTATGTGCAGCGGTCAGGCGCCTGCTGAAAGATTATTTGACATTAATGGCCCAGCTGGAACACCAAATGCTAACCAACTCGTCTTTTACGCTTCATGTCCTCAATCTCCATACGAAACAGACTAGCCACATGCTATTCCAACTCTATACAACCGGAATCGAGCTTCTCAAGGCCAACGGCGTACTGGAAGACGAAGCAGATTCGGACTCTGGAGACGACAGCGACGATTTTGAAGGCATTTTGGAATCCCTAAGGGAAGGCGGCGGCGTCCCATTGGCAAGCAAAAAGATTTGCAAAGGCGGAAGTGTGCTTGGACTCATCACAAAGCGGCTGTCATCCATGTCAGGTGACCCCGCAGCCCGCTCACTGCTCACGACACTTCTTCGGGAAGCCAGTAGACCCTACATGGCTATGCTGAACGAATGGCTCCACCATGGTGGAATCAAGGACCCACACGCGGAATTTCTGATTAAAGAACAAAAGAGCATCAAGCGAGAAAGGCTGGACCAGGACTATACAGACGAATACTGGGAGAAACGCTACACTATCCGGGACGCCCTCGTCCCGCCACAGCTTGAGGGTGTAAAGGACAAGGTTCTTCTGGCCGGAAAGTACCTGAACGTTGTCCGAGAGTGTGGTGGTGTCGATGTGAGCAAGGTGGTGCAGGACGTTCCTACGACCTTTGATGACCCTCGCTTCCTGGACAACGTCAATTCCGCATACGCATATGCCAATTCGTCGCTTTTCAACCTACTTCTCACAACGCACGAGCTTCCTGCGAGATTACGCTCCCTGAAGCACTACTTTTTCCTCGACCGTTCCGATTTCTTTACCTATTTCCTCGAGCTGGGTGCTTCAGAGCTTAAGAAGCCTGCAAAGCACGTCAACATCGGCAAGTTACAGTCGTTGCTCGATATCGTCGTGCGACAACCTGGATCGGTGGCAGCCGAGGATCCGTACAAAGAAGACGTCAAGGTGCAGATCAACGATGTCGGTCTCACCAACTGGTTAATGAAGATTGTTACCGTGACTGGTCTGGACCAAGATGCTGCCAATGCTGGCTCGGTAGCAACCTACACACCCGCGAACCCGGAGCCTATCACCAATGACAAGGACATTACAGGATTCCAGGCGCTGGTATTTGATTATGCCATGCCGTTTCCGCTATCTCTGGTGGTCAGCAGAGTGACTCTCACTCGATACCAATTGTTGTTCCGTTTTCTGTTGAGTCTGCGGCATCTCGAGACAAGTCTTGTCGAGTGCTGGGGTGAACAGGGCAAACATGGCGCATGGAAACACCGCTCGAAAAACCCGCGTATCGAGCTATGGAAACGGAGAGCATGGACATTGCGGGCACGCATGCTTGTTTTTGTGCAACAGCTCCTCTACTATTGTACCGCTGAAGTTATCGAACCAAACTGGGTTTCGCTCATGTCGAGATTAAACGAGGAAGGCAAAGAAGATGTCAAGGGCAAGGGCAAGGCTTCCGATGATGCCGGCACCCCGCAGGTCAAGAGGACTGTGGACGAGCTGATGCAAGACCATGTCGACTTTTTGGCAACATGCTTGAAGGAGTGCATGCTGACCAACTCCAAGCTGCTACGCGTAAGTCTGGTTGTCTCATTCAGAACGTTTAAAATAACTTTTTTTTGCCAGATCAACAACAAGATCATGTCCACGTGTACCATGTTCGCCACCTTCACTACAACGCTTTCCCGCTATCTAGTCACCGCCGATCCCGACCTCCTTGCCCAGGTCAATGCAAGCCAAGCTGCATCCGCCAAAGGCCCGCCGCCTGGCGCTTCTCACCGGCATTCTAACTCGGCACCCTCGAACCAATTCGTCTACGATCCACAACGCGTGGACAAAATGTACGACATGCTTAGCAGATACGAAGATCACTTTGCACGGCACTTGAAGATTTTACTCGATACGTTGAATTACCTCGCAGCGACCGAGACGGTGGTATTCTTGAGCCTTTGTGCCAGGCTTTCCAGCGCAGGAGAGGGTGGTATCATTGCGCCAACACCCGATGGAGCCTTCGGAGTGTGATTACCTCGTCTCATACCTCGTTCCTGCATTTTTGTCAAGTTTCTGCGAATCGTGGGCGCTATTTGGGTCATGGAGTCAGGGGTTTGGAGATACCAGGGATGTAGATTTTCTAGCAGGTGAGATTGAAAATCTTCCGATGCGTAGTCTATGAGAGCCTAAGTGTGATGTTTGAAGGGAAAGACGACCTCTATATGGCCCTCCTATGTGGCCCGTGCATGGAGCCTTAAGGTAGTCCATCACAATAGACATTAGTATGGAGTGATATCGTAGGGAGAAAAGCGAAGAATCTATATCCCTGACGAGCCTCGAATATATCTTAATGTTGAATCCCTACAAACACGCGGTTTATGGATCTAAATTCGTTGACATCGTAGTTGAGTGGCGTCGAGATCACGAATTTCCCGATTTGTCGTCTCAGCCATTTAAGCTTTGGCCACATCAGCCACAGTTCCATCATCAACGCTCATGCTATGCCAACTCGCCGGCCTTCGATCCTGATCTACCGTCTTCCCCTCGATTCCCACGCAGTCTCCTCACACCGCACACGTTCGAGATATCCCTGGCCAAGTGATTCCAGTCGGGTTGATAAGCTAGCCAGACCCTTGAATAACCGCCGTAGCTATCGCGACTAGCTCCGCAAGCTCCAAGACCGATTGCGGGCCCTCACAAGACAACGACAATCCTCCGCACCCTCCACACGCAGTCGCCGCGCGACTCCCCAAGGCTCCCCATGACGCAACCATGGGATTACATTGCAAAAATCGTATCCTTGGGCGACTCGGGATGCGGTAAATCAAGTGTACGGCCAGCCGCGATCAAAGAACCCGCAGCAGGACCCTCACTAACGCACTCGGCAGCTCACAATCCGCCTCTGCGAAGGCCGCTTCTCCCCACACCACGACGTGACCATCGGCGTAGAATTCGGCTCCCGCATCGTCCCCGTGGGTCCCCCAGCCTCGCTCGAACTCAGCATCAACAACCCCTCCAACAACCCCTCCACGACCTCAGACCCGCCGCCCAAATCGCCGACGAAGCAACAGCAGCAGCAGCAGCAGCCGCAACAGAAGCACATGAAGCTCTCGCTGTGGGATACGGCGGGCCAGGAAACGTACAAGAGCATCACGCGCAGCTACTTCCGCGGCGCCTCGGGCGCGCTCCTCGTCTTTGACATTTCGCGCAAGAACACGTTCCTCAGCGCGACGAGCTGGCTGCACGACCTACGCCAGATTGCAGAGGAGAATATAGTCGTTGTGCTGGTGGGGAATAAGAGCGACTTGGCGAATGCTTCGACGGTCTCGGACGCGGATCAGCCGCACCAGAGCGAGGAGAATAAGAGGCAGGTCACCAAGGAGGAGGCTGAGGAGTGGTGCAAACAGAATGGCGTAATGCAGTATGTGGAGACGTCGGCGAAGAGCGGGGAGGGCGTTGAGAGGGCGTTTCTAGAGGTCGCAGAGCGCATATATCAGAATATTGAGGCGGGGAAGTATGATTTGAATGATCGGAGGAGTGGGGTTAAGGGGCCGGGAGCTGGGGGTGGGAATAGGGCGGGTGTGAATTTGGGGATGAATGATGCGGCGAGGGGGAAGGGGCAGAAGGGGTGGGGTGGGTGCTGTTAGGAGAAGGTTGGGTATATTCGTTTTTTGGATGGATTGTGTATTATGCATCTGGATGAGGGGTTCATGAGTGGTACTCCCGCTATTTTTTACTCTTTTAGCCCCCTTTTTGATACTGGAATTTGGGCGGGAATTTAGAGCCCGAAATGATTGTTTACTTGTCTCGTCATGCTGTGCTTCTTGGATTGCTGGGCTCGGGGCTGATGGGGACATTTGGATGCAAGGGCAGTCGGTGTATGAGCCTGCCTTGCAGCCTACGCGTGCCTTGTACATGTCCAGAATATACACGTAGGTTATATCACACTCTACCTAATGTTCTCATCTACCCAGCCTGCCCTAACAGCTTCCAGCTGTTACTACTTAGTTAACCCTGCGAGAGCTCTCTGCAGATAATGGCAAAAATGGGATAAGAAAAAAATGCACATGTGTACATGTGCGCACCGCGATTCGGACGCATGGACATGGATAAAGAATCCAGCGTTTTCCAGGGTCACCCTACGTCCATTTAGAATCCTTGAACCATCCAAGGAAACCAAGAGGCCGTCACATTCTTAAAAGTATAGGCCAATGTAGTTGTACATATAGGGTTATTTTGGTATAGGGTGAGGTTAATTGTAGTGCTGTGAACAATTGAGTAAACGAGCAAAGCAATACGAGCACATGGTTTCACACATATACGCATAACAACTTTGCAAAAGAACAGCAAAAATTAGGTTAAAAAAAGCACACGGCTATTGGAAAACTCAAACTCAGAAGCATAAGAAATCGCGTGTAACTATGCAGGACGTCCTCTACTGGCGCCCCGCACAATGTGGAGACCAGCAAAGGCCGCAAATTTCTCGAAAATTGGTAGTGGTTAAGGAATATATATACATCTTTGCGATGATTTACTTGAAGTGATAGAATAATCATTTGCGCTACTTTCAAGAGCCAAGCCTGCGTTAAAGCGAAGGGGTAGTGACTAAAACTATGCAGTCCTCCACCCATCCCCCTTCCCGCTCGACCTAGAGATCTAAAGTGCTCCTATACCTACTTTTGTGGGAGAAACTTAATGCTCTGTCGGCTCCACAATCGGCTTAGCTGATTAGATACAAGTTGTCTTGCGCTAGACATCTGGACTAGACAAAGGACTGTAAGGAAGGCGGGTATTGAATGATCATGTATGTCCATTGCTTGACCAACATCACCCCAACACAAAGTTTTTGTTCGGCAACCCCAATCATTTCAGTCTAAATATCTACTTCACCATCCACTGACATGTTCTCCTCTGCCAAAAACCGCGGTGCCACTGTGTCCGGTGGGAAATAATGCGACTCGAGGCATATTCTCGCTCTGGCTACACATCCGCACCGTTCCGTTAGCATCAACTTGATCGCTCCGCCTTCCCGCACTACGTGGTATCCAAATCCAAAGAAAAGAATGAAATCGACAACAACTTACCGTCCAACTGGAGCAACAAATCCGGACAGTTGCCTGGCACAATGGGCAACGGCGCCGTCCATACACCGCTCACCAGCACCGCTACAACAACCGCCAGGACAGCGATAAACCGTTCCATGATATCCGGCTCGAATCGAAATAGGAAGGATGGCCTGTGCGCCGTTGTAGGCCGCGGGATCGGATCTCCGACGTCGTGCTATTCGTCTAAACCTCGTCTCCGCTCACACATCGCATCGCAAGCACACCACCTAATCCACAGCACCTCGATCCGTAGACGTAGACGTAGTGCGTAGTCGTCGTATGAAGAAACAGCAGCAAAGAGTGTCGGGACAAAGGGAAAAAAGCCCCGAATGTGTCACCCCTGATGGGTCCGGGGACCTTTATATATGTATGTAACCCTCCGTCCCCCCTTCCATGTATGACGTGCCACACATGCAGCGCCCCGACCAGCCACGCCTGGAACGAATGCGCAGCTCTTAATTTGACGGAGGTGTGGTTGCGCCTGCGTTTGCGTTTGCGGGAGTCGCCAATGGAATGTGTTGGGCGGGGGAGCGGCTGGAGTCTGGACCCTGGGATGTTAGGGGACAGAGTTGGGCTAGCGGGGCGGGAATGCTGGGACGCAGGGCCAGCTCCGGGTCTGGCTTTTGAGTTCTCGGGATGCGAGTTTGGAACTCTGTATTGAAATTTAGGGACTGGTGTTATATATATGGGCTATTTGGTTGTTAGCCTTGTGTTCTGATGTATTTTCTGGTGTTGATTTCATCGGGTGGTAAGATTCGCGATGTTGGTAGTGTTTCCCTTCTACCCAGGCTAGCCGGACAAATCTCCGGAGGAGAATTTCCCAAAGCAGCTTTTTTGGAAGTTTCAGGTTTAAATATTAGGTACAATCTCTACGGATGGCAATTCGCTCAGGATACAATATATATAAATAGTGGACAAGTCAAATAATGATATCGAGTCTACTACATCATATATATCCAAGGCGCATATAATGATTACATGTCATTAAACAGCTGCTATAAAAAGCTCAACCGGAAATCAAAATTATGAGAGCAAAGAAGCATGTGGCAACTACATATTATCAGACGGCTACTAGCTGTAAACTAATTAGATGATTTTATGTTGCCAAATTGAAGGGCATAGAACAGCAACACATAATTAGATGGCTGCTGACTGAAACCTATTTACCAGGATAAGGTCACTTCGAAAATCATCACTCTGACCGGTTTTTGCAGGCTGATTTCCTCTTCCATGTCGGTCTGGCGGCCATGATTGGAGGATTTACAACCTCGAACCCAACACGTCACTACGCTGAACGCGGGGCATTCTCAGCCTTGTCGTTGCTACCATTAAACTTCACCGGACCCTCCTTCCAGCCTGATCACACATTATTCCTCTTCTCTGGTCAATTTTTCTTCTTTTCACAATGCCGTGATGGCGGACCCTGGGAGTATAGTGGGCGTTGTCGCCCTGGCCCTCCAGGTATTCCAGGGTCTATCGGCATATTATTCACACTTCAAGGCCCACGATGACGACATCGTAAACTCACTACGACGTATAGAGCGAGTCCAAGGAACCCTCTCTGCTCTAGAAGGTCCTTTGAAAAGTCTTGAGCTCGATAACGATGTAATTTCCGAGCAAGTCCGCCTTTCGATCGCGGCGTGCGTAGAAGCTTTGAGTCAACTCGAAGAAATGGCGAAGAAGTGTAAAATCCAGACAGCCCCAGACAACTTGCATGAAAAGATTCGGCAGATTCGGGACAGAGCGCTGTTTCCTTTGCGGAAGGGTACATTAGAGGATTTGGCGAGATGCTTGGATAGGTTCCAGGGCAACCTTGATACCGTTATACAAGCCCTTGAACTGCAAGTATAGACCTACTGTCCAGAAGGCCAAGCTAATATGTATCTCCAAAGTGACGTGCTGATACGTATTGATGAACGAGGCCAGCGACAATCGGCTGCTCTAATGTACCAAACACGGACAATCCGACTTCATCAAGGATACCAAACTGAGCTTCTTGAATCTATACAAGATTCCTCGGTGCAAGGTCTGAATAACATGTCAGATATATCAAATCAACTTCAAGATATGCAGAAACAGCTCGCACTCTTAGTGAGTCACGCATGGTCAAGGCACTCACGGACAATGTATCCTAAACAAGTATAGGCCCCTCTTACAAGTCAATGGCAAAATGGACTGGCTATTTCCCCGAGCGTACTGAGAGAGGGAATAGAGTCCTATTCTGAGCTAAATTCAACGTCGAGAAAAATAGCTAGCAAAGCCCGCAGGTACGATATGACTTCCCTTACTCCAATTTGGAGGTAGTTAGTCTGTAATGCGCGGACACAAAAAAACAACTGTTCCCGCACAGTTTTTTTTTACTAGGGGCTGAGTAAGAGAGATTTTGATTTCGTGGATTTGTGCTAACTAGGTCTTTACAACAGACATTGTCGTTGCCCTCGAATAGACTCTCCGCGAGCTCATGCAAGGGGATTTCTATCCGTTTTTTGGCGACAACAGAATTCCCATGACAAAACATGCCCTCTTTATCAGAAAAATCATCAGATCGGCTTTTTGGGGGCTCGATTGAAATTTTGTCGTCAATTCTTTGTCCATGTCGTTGAGTTCCAGGTCACTTGCAGTCGCGGTGCTGGTGGATCGACCATCGCTTCCACTTTACGTTATCAGAACCGGATCTCTAATCCATTGAGCCGTGAAGTATATCGCCTCAGCTGGAATGCGTATTTTGGCATTCAGCAAAGCGTCTTCGAAACTCGTGATGTATTTACATCATTGAAAAAAGATATACTTAAGTGCTTCAATAGTGGAACATCGAACCCTACAGATATAACAGAAGATGGCTTAACGTATATTCATGTCAGTCTAAATATTGTTTCAAATTCAAGACAATCTAATGCTCGATACAGCATTTTAGCGCGATGTTTTGGTCTCGTACACGAAAATTCGATGCCGGGGACATTCTAGATTTTCTCGGTTTCTTGATTGATGTTGGTGTTCCCGTTGAGCAAGGGCCTTGGTAAGTCATATGTCCCCCTTTATTAGACAGTGGACAGGCTCTTAAAAGGCAACTTTCAGCGAAATTGTCAGGGAAACTACATCAGATTGTGTTTTCTGGGCAGATTTGACATGGCCGTAGTTCTTAATTAGATTACTGACTCTATCAAGGTCACCTTTGAACAGATTGCTTGAAGTTGATTACATTGATCGCAAAAGCGGAATTGAATCCATCAGCTCTTATATGATCGACCAGGGGTTTTCTTTCCGTTATGCGCAGAAAATTTTCGAAGAGAGTACATGGAATTACCACCTGCCTGAAATGATTACCTTCGGAAATATAGCAGAGAGTAAGTTCTACGGTGGCTCCCTTCATCGGTTGTGTTTGTTAAATAGGTACTGCAGCTTACGTTGGCGATCCATGCATTTCTGCAATCCTTCATCGATCTTCTTCTAAATTGCTGGACATACTAGGGAAAGAATACAAGTCACCGCCTCATGATGTTATAGTGTCGTATTTCCATTCTGTATACGATTGGCCCGAAGGACTTCGGATACTTTCCTCCAAATTCTCCGGCTGGTTATCCTCTGGAAAACACACAGAAAAAGTTTGGACCGCCTTTGTGCAGAGGCATGAGATTGAATCTCTCAGAATCTTATTGGCCTCGGGGCTTCGATTAAACAACAAGATGTGGAGCAGCTGCGTTATATCCGGATTCAGCGAGTGTATCAACCTTGCGCTTGACACAATTGTCTCGGATTGCAAAAAGCCGCCAACGAATCGCAAGCACTTTACTCGTGACTTCGACCCAAATCTATTACTTCACTGTGCCTATCTTGATTGCCACACGGCTGAAAAGGTATTTGCTGCTAATATCCAGGGTCTCAGCATCGAGACAAAAGTCAAAATCGAAGACATCGATACTGGCGGCTATGTTGCACCTATGTTTCACGGGAAGTTCTTTAGTGATCCCGATACAGGCTCGGCCCTTGCATATGCCGAGGAGTACACTCCGATATTTCGACATGCTCTAGAACTTCTTTCGACACATAGTTACGATCATATACTATCCACAATGAAACTTTTGGAATGGCTTGTCGGGAAGGGAGCCCGATACAGCTGGATCGAGCCTTGGACCAGTACCACACCAGCACATCTCATCGGAACATACTTTTTAAGCCAGGTTTTCGCCGAAGATTGGAATACGGAAAATCCCTATTACTCGCCCAAAATGGTGTTGGAAGAACTCTCGAATTTTCTTCTGGACAAGGACCACTCGGCACTTTTCTATTTACGTACGGTGTCTATGGATCATAACGATAACTGTAATTGTGCCTGTTCCCAATCTGGATGCATACCAATAATTGGAGCGGTGAAAGTGGTTCCATGGTCACCTGACCCAGAGAAGCCAACAATTTTGCAGGAAGTTCTTTACAAAGCCTTGCAGGTAATAGAAGAACCACTGTCAAGATCCTCCTCTAGACGTAGCGCTGTAACTCGAACCATTACATTCGAAAGGCTTGGAATCCAACACACTTGTCATGATGTCTTCATTGGAGAGGATTACCACTGGCGACCTGGTTACTACGAAGCGCCCCATGGCTATGAAACCCGCGATGAGAGAATGACCCGGCGCCAAGAAGAGACCTCCGAACTCCATGAAGAAGACAGTGAGCTCATCAACCGACTTGAAGATCTCATGATCGAATTCGAAGCCAAGCTTGCGGACCACACCGGAACCTTTGTCGAATTCTTCTCTGGGTACTGGACCGCGCGGATGAACGAAGTAGACGAAGAGCTTTCAATTGTCACCGAAGAGCACAAGCAAGCCATCAGAGAAGCTGGCGTGGTTATTTGTCCAACATTCGGGCCTGAACTTCCACCTGATTGGGAGGAGCGGAACCGAGTGATAGAGGTCGAATAGTGATTGTTGAGTAGCATGATTGTTCTCTATGTTGTTTCTTTATCTGAGTTCGTTCCCTGGAGACCGTTTTCATGGCGTTTGGAATGCTTTTGTTGTTGTGATGTTTCCTAGATAATTTCCCAGTGTAACGTGTTTTATTAAACCTACTATGCTCTACAACCCCATCTGTCTAAATGGTCGCCTGCACTTCTAGCGTACCACAACGAGAATTGAAAGATGATGATTGACAAGGCTATTCCACATATCATAGCCATCCAAATCTCACCACACCTTATATTTCAAAAACAGCCAAACACAATTCCAAATATAACAAAACATCTACGCCACCTCACATGATCACCACCATCTCCACATAACCTAAACAATCGAACAAATGAGCGTCATGAACCAAAAAACCACCAAACACAAAGAAAAAACACAACAGCAACAAAGAAAAGCAGCATCAGGCCAACGGAAAGCGGGACGGAGGGGGTATCTTCCTGAGCACCGCCAGAGCGCCACCTCGAGAACCGCAAACACCCCGCCATGCAAAGAGAAGCCCAAATTGACCACCCAGCCAGCCAGCCACCCATCCATCAACTGCCATGTTAATCAATCAATCAATGAATCAATCAAGTCAGTCAGTCAGTATCATACATGTCGAGAATAGGAAAGCGGCAAGGGAATAGAACCAACAAAGAAAAGGAAAAAAAGGAGAATCCCCGTCATCGTAGTCGTACAGCCACTTCAATGGTGGAGGGATGTCAAGGTCAATAAGGCATCCCACCAACCAGTGCACCCCTGAAACAAAAAAAAAGGGAAAAAGATAGGGGGTAGGAGGATTTTCGAAACAGCCCATCGGACCGTCCAAAATCACTGTGAATCTTCCCATCCAACGCAATCCTACTCATCCTCTCCGTCATCACCCCCCTTCTCCCCCTCGACAGCCTCAATCTCCACCGCCCGATCCACATTCCCGCTGACATCCCTAGTCGTAATCTTGTATTTGCCACCCTCCCACAAGTCCTTGAGGGTGAGCTCCTTGGTGCGGCCCAAGGACTCGATGTCTCCGATGCGGTCCAGGGTGGCCTCGAGGAACTTCTCGAAGCCGGGCTCGGAGCAGACCTCCTTGAAGGCGCGCTGCATGGGGACGCTGTCCGCACGCACCATGGCATTGGAGTCGATTGCGAAGATGGAGAGCTCGTGGTGGTGGCGGATGAAGTCTGCGCGAGTCATGATGTAGCGGGCGCGGTGAAGGGGGAACTGTGGGAGTATGTGGCCCTTTTCGGGGTCGTAGACGTTGTCCATTTCTTCGGCTTCTTTGACGAGGGCGTAGGCTAGGACCATGGCGGTGGACTATGGTAAGGTTAGTTGAGTTTGTGCTGGGATGGGGGTTTCTGGGGCGGGTTGGTGGAGACGTACAGCGTATTTTTGCTGGTCCATCACGTCGTCGTCCATTTCCTCGCCGAGGATACCGCAGTTGTTGAGGAACCACGTCTTCTCCATGCGGCAGATGCGATCACACATTCCTATCATGTTATCGGATTTGGCCACACGGTTCAGGAACGTGAGACGCCCGCCAATCTTGTCGTATACCTCTTCGAGAACGCTTCTTGGAGTCACTTCCTTCCAGTACTTCATGCGGTAGTTCCTCAGCGCCTGGATTGCTCGTTCCTTGGGCAGGTCGCCGACCTGAATCACTTCCATCCGCGTGGCATGCTGCTTGAGGCGCTCGTAGACCCAGTACTTGTCCGAGTTGATGATGACCGTTGCCAAATTCGATGCCGCCCATTGCTCTGACCGCTGCTGGATCAGCTCAATCAGGTCCCGGCCATTCTCATCATCTCTGATGAGATGGGCCTGGTTGATGATGAGAATCAAGGGCCTTCCAATCTTGGCGCGCCTCCTCAAAGCCACTTTCTCAAGCTTATTGAAGGCGCGCTCAATGTCCAACAGGGCTGACGCGTCACGGGGCCCACGGATGGAGAATAGCGCTCCAATGTTGTCCTCGTGAAACTCAAAGTCCAAACAGCGGCCCAGCCGGATCCGGAATATTTCTGGGTCAGCGTGCGCCTCACACATTGCTACCCCTTCCCCCTCGATCTTGGACATGGCATCGATCAACATGGAGCTCTTTCCCGTGCCTTTTTCGCCCGTGATTAGATAGTAGCGCCCCTTCTCTTTCCCGCTGATGATGTTGTCAATCCTCTGCTGCTCCTGGCGCGGGATCCATCGGTCATAGTCGCTCTCGTCACTCACTCCAGGGTGGTGGACTTCCTTGCCGCTGGCGGCGAGGTCGAGAACGGGGTCCCCAGGGCGGAATGCATTTTCCATCTTCTCCAGCACCATGTACTTGTAGTACCGGGTGTAGCTGTAACCGACCAGGCCCAGGATGAAGATGGAGGCTCCGGTGGTGGCTGCAGACTCGAACATCTTGAAGGCGGTGCCCTTCCATTTGGACTCTTTAGACTTGGAGTGCCCGCTGCTCCTGCCATCCTCCTCCTCCTCTTCGTGGGCGTGCTCGGTGGCATCGTCGACGGGATTTGGGGTATCGTTCCCCGGTGTGGGGGGCCCGGACTGGCCAGTCAGAGTGCGCGCATGCAGGCGATGGTAGGGCGAGGGGATCGCGGTGACAGGGCCGGCCTGCTTTGCGAGGAAGGGGTGCGGACGGGGGCATTGGACGGCAGCGTGGGCGTAGGACCGGGCAATGGCTGACCTGAGGACAGGCCGCAGCATTAACATTATGGGCGACTTGTGCGGCAACGGCCCGCGTCAGGCGTGTCGCGTGAGGACAACGTGTCGGCTATTAGCACGTCCTAGACGCAGCAGCGAGCTCGACGAGGAAACGTGAAACAAAAGACGGACATGCGCGAGGAACGAGAGCGACAGAGATGCGGCGGGAGCTGGAGACGGGCCCGCAGAGGGTGATTTGGCCGACTGTTATGACGGAGGACGAGATTTCAGGAGCGGTTTGGCGTGCGGCCAGTGCGGCGCCATTAGTCCCCGAGCGCGCTGAAGAGGGACATGGGCGGGCGCAGCTGCACGGCGAGGGGCGCGATGCGGTGAGGGTGGTGACGAGAGGAAGTGGGCGAGGGAGCTGGCAACACCAGGCCAGTGCCCGCCAACGCAAAGCAATGGCAGCGCAGCGCAGCGCAGCGCAGCGCGGCGGATTGGGGGAGCCGGAAAGGAAGGCACTGGGAGCCCCAGCCCTGCCGGCTTGGAGGAGCTTGTCGTGGGCTGCCCGCAGAATCCCGAGGAAGAGCCAGGCCGGGTATGCGTTTCGTGCTTTTCGGCTTAGCGGGTCTGCCCGGCGCCTTGGGTGCGAAAAAAGTTTTGGAGACAGCGCAGACGTGCCTTCACCCCCATTCCCATCATCTTCGAGCCCGCCACTGTACATTAATGCGCCTTTTTTGTATATTCTCTTCTCAGCCGCAAGCCGTTCCTTCTTTTCCAGCTGTGCTTTCTGAGTTGTAATTATATACCCCCGCAATCCCTCCGCCCACGTCCCTCCCGACTGCATCCCGCACGCCGTCATCATGGCCGCTAGCAGCGACGCTTCCAAATCTGGTGAGCTCCCAACCCCAGGTCTTGGGGGGCGACGTCGCCTCCCGCAGGCGCCCCAGTCCCCCCCGCCGTCAATCCTCCGGCATCGTCATCATGGCTAACCACCGGCTCCCGCCAGACGTCGCCCAGACGCCCGCCGCCGAGCAGCCCGTCGACGGCCAGGGCCCCGTGGCCGACGACGACGCCGCCGCCAATGGCCACCCGGAGAGTGAGTGCTGTGCCCACGGCCATGCTGGCATCCCCAATTGGAGCTGACCCGCCCGCAGACATCTTCCAGGTCACCGTCAAGCTGCCCCATGCGCCCTACGAGACGCAGATCATGGTACGTGGAGCTCCCCCGAGCACACCGCACCCGAACACGCCAGGAAGGCTAACACATGGCAGCTCTCGACGCAGGAGCAGGTGCAGGACCTCCGCCAGGGCATCATCGAGACGCCGCAGACGTTCCAGTACTCGTGCTTCCACCTCGAGCACGAGGGCAAGCGCATCAACGACTTCGTCGAGCTGTCCGAGGTGCCCGGCCTCAAGGCCGACTCGGTCCTCACCCTCGTCGAGGACCCCTACACCGAGAAGGAGGCCCGCATGCACGTCATCCGCGTGCGCGAGCTGGTTGGCGCTGCTGGCGACCGCACCGACGCCCTCCACGGCGTCATGGCTGGTCTGTCGTTGCACGACACCATCGGACTGGACGAGTCGGGCAAGCCCAAGGAGGACGGCCCCGAGCAGTCTCCCCTCTCAGACTACGACTTCCAGGCTGCTGGCGCAGTGAAGAAGCTGCTGCCTCCGCCCCAGGAGCCCGCCCCCAAGACCATCAAGTCCATCTCCGTGTCGCCATGGAACCCCCCGCCATACCACCTGCGCCAGAAGGGCCACCTCCTTTACCTGTTGGTCACCACCAACGAGGGCGAGCAGCACCAGGTCACCTCCCACGTCGGCGGTTTCTACGTCAACAAGTCGTCCAACGCAAAGTTTGATCCCTTCCCCCGCCAGGCCCCCAAGGCCCACTCGGCTCATTCGCTTCTCACGCTTCTTGAAGACATTTCGCCATCATTTTCCTCTTCATTTAAGGCCCTCCTCGAGCACAACTCCAAGAGGGAACTGCTCACCTTCTTCCAGCTCTCCAACGCCATCCCCGCCAACCCATGGCTGGTCCCGCCGCCAAACTCCTCGCACACCACACACCAGGCTGATTTGGCGCGGACACAGGAGAGCTACCTGATTGCAGGCGTGGAGAACACCGAGACCCTTCGCGATTGGAACGAGGAATTCCAGTCCACTCGCGAGATGCCCAAGGATGCCGTGCAGGATCGCGTCTTCCGGGAGCGTTTGACTTCGAAGCTTTTTGCCGACTACAATGATGCGGCCACGCGCGGTGCCATGCTTGTCGCCCGCGGCGAGATTGCCCCTCTCAACCCCACCGAGGCCAAGGACGCGCAGATTTTCGTTTACAACAACATCTTCTACTCGTTCGGAGCCGACGGTGTGGGCACTTTCAGCACCGAGGGTGGAGACGAGGCCGCTCGCGTTGCCGTTGGCAAGGACGTTGTCGGTGTGCGTGCCGTCAACAACCTCGACATCCAGGGTCTCTTCACCTCGGGAACCGTGGTTGTTGATTACCTCGGAAAGCGTATCGTCGGACAGAGCATTGTCCCTGGTATCTTCAAGCAGCGGGATCCCGGAGAGCACCAGATCGACTACGGCGCGGTCGAGGGCAAGGACATTGTGGCCGACGACAAGTCTTTCGTTCCCCTCTTCGAGACGCTGTCCAAGGCCTTGCGCGTGAAGAAGCACCCAGTGTGGGACAAGGACAATGTTCGCCACGAGTTGGAGGGCAGTGTGGAGACCAAGGGTCTCATCGGTACCGATGGAAGGCGCTACGCCTTGGATCTGTACCGCCTCACTCCCCTCGACGTCTCGTGGGTCGAGCAGCACTGGAGTGAGCCAAACGAGGACGGCAAGCCCAAGTCTGCTGACAAGGACTACCCTCACCGTATGGCCACCCTCCGTCCCGAGCTCGTTGAGTCCTACGGTCGTCTCAAGCTTCGCGAGTACGTCAAGAACGAACTTGCCAAGAAGGCCGAAAAGGGCGAGAAGGCGAAGTCTGAGGCCAAGGAGGAATCCACTGAGTCCAAGGACGACAAGGAGGAGTCCAAGGACGAGGCTGAGGCCGAGGAGCAGGAGCGTGTTGACATTTCTGGTTTCCAGTTTGCACTGAACCCGGATGTCTTCTGCGGCCAGCACCCCCAGTCCGATGAGGACAAGGAGGAGTGGGCAAAGGATGAGGCTGAGGTCCGAGCTGCTTGTGACCACCTCTTGACTGAGGTCATCCCCCGCCTGATCCAGGAGTTGAAGGAGGGCGACGTTGGATTCCCAATGGACGGCCAGTCTTTGAGCCTGCTGCTCCACAAGCGTGGTGTGAACATCCGTTACTTGGGCAAGGTCGCTGAGCTTGCCGACCAGGAGGACCCTCGCCTCCAGGCTTTGAAGCGTCTTGCTGTCCAGGAGATGATCACACGTGGCTTCAAACACTTTGCTAACTCCAAGTTGCGCAATGTCGCTGCGCCATTCACCGCTGCTTGCGTTGCTCACCTCCTCAACTGCCTCCTCGGCAGCGAGGTGAATGCCAAGCCTGTGGCCGAGAGCGACGCTTCGCTCAAGACCATGTACCCCGAGTCGGACTTTAGCTTCGAGAAGCTCACTCCCGAGACTCTGAAGAAGGAGATCCTGGCTCAGGTAGCCCTAAGGTACCGCTACAACCTGGACAAGACTTGGTTTGAGCCCAGCAAGCGCATGCAGCTCCTCCGTGAAGTGTCCCTGAAATTGGGTCTTCAGTTGGAGAGCAAGGAGTATGCATTCACCAAGGAGGCCGCTGCCAATGGCACTGCCCCCGAGGCAACTGCTGCGCCCGCGACCAACGGAAACGCAACCACTTCAAGCAAGAAGAAGAAGAACAAGAACACTACCCCGCCTCGTGCGGAGAGCCCTGCTGTCTCGCTTCCTGTCCAGACTTTCCATGCCGACAATGTCCTGAACATTGTCCCGGTCGTCAAGGAGGCTTCGCCCAAGAGTCTTCTCGCCGAGGAGGCTCTGGAGGCTGGCCGCATGTCTGTCGCACAGAACCAGAAAGAACTCGGCCAGGAGCTTCTCCTTGAGTCTCTCTCCCTGCACGAGCAAATCTATGGTGTACTCCACCCAGAGGTCGCCAGAGTGTACCACACCCTCTCCAACCTTCTCTTCAACCTGGAGGACAAGGCCTCCGCGCTTGAGCTGGCACACAAGGCTGTCATCGTGTCGGAGCGCACTCTCGGTGTGGATCACCCCGATACTGTTTTGAACTACCTCAACTTGGCGCTGTTCGAGCATGCTGTGGGTAACACCAAGGCTGCGCTCACCTACGTCCGTCACGCGCTTGAGCTGTGGAAGATCATCTACGGTCCTGACCACCCAGACTCCATCACCACCATCAACAACGCTGCTGTGATGCTACAGTCGATGAAGCTCTACCACGAATCTCGTGTCTGGTTCGACGCTTCGCTCAACATCTGCGAGGAGGTGTCGGGCAAGAACTCGATCAACACTGCCACTCTGCTCTTCCAGCTTTCCCAGGCACTAGCGCTTGACAGGGACATGCGCGGTGCCGTTAACCGCATGCGAGAGTCGTATAACATCTTCAACACTGTTCTCGGACCAGAGGATCGCAATACGAAGGAGGCGGAGAACTGGCTCGAGCAGCTCACGCAAAGCGCGGTTACACAAGCCAAGCAGCAGCAGATTCAAGAATTGGCCAAGGGCCGTCTTCGCCGCGTGCAGATTGGCAGGAACACCCTGCGGCCCCAGGCTTCCATCGGCCAGACGGTCGAGTCGGCCGCTGCGCCCAGACAACGCCCTGGCGCAGGCCGTGTGGACCAGCGCAGCATCGACGAGCTCCTCCGCTACATTGAGGGCGATTCAGCAAAGACTACGCCCAAGAAGCGCGGACCCACGACCAACCCCAAGCGGAGGACGCAAAAACCCTCTGCTTAAACGAACCAACCAAAAAAGTGTGATTTACTGCAACGGCCGGCCTCTTTGGTGACATGATTGTACTACTACTACTATCTGATGTAATTGTGCGATTCGACGTTCACGGTTCCTTTCTCTGGGCTTGATGTCACTACATGGCGTCTTTTCGCATTATCATCTCCAATCATCCATTTCAAGATCCCCTGCTCCGCTCTTATTTTAGCGGTCAGTTTATCATACGCTTCAAACCTTTGTATAATCTGGATTTTCTTTCTCTCTTTTTTATGCATCGTTTGCGTGTTCCATTTTCCTGTTTTTATCTGTCCGGGTTTTTGGGAGTCTGGGGGGGTTACCAGACAGGAGGGATATACGAAAAACAGGAAAAGGTGCGGTCCTTGGGTTTGGGGTGGGAGGTTTACTTATGAAAAGCCTTTTTCTTTCAGGATGCTCGCGGGTTGGTGGGCGTACCGTACCATACCCTTGGATGTGTGCACGACGCGGATGCGGTGCTGGTGGTGGGGATTATATGTAGATGGGTTAGGAAAACACACTCCTCTTTTTCACGCTCTCTTTATTTCGCTTCTGTTCGTTGGTTTGCTCGCGATGTGAGAAGGGTTGTGATGGGGATGGTGGGCAATCGGATGCCGTGGAATGGGAATGCGCGGCACCTTGCGCGTACACCGATCCAAAACCCCCGACGGGCAGTTTTGGTTTCCATGGTTGCCTGCCTTGTTCCTGGAAGCGCGTGATAACGCATAACCAGTATTGGACCCGAGCACACCCTTTTGAAAGCGAGGAAGAACATTCCAGAGAGGCACCAGCACTCCCCTCCCTCATTCCTCGGCTCTCTCTCAATGGGATGGAAGGGAGGATGGCAAGGCTTAGCAAAGAGCGAGTGTCAGTTGGTTCGCTTCGCTTCAAGGCGGGCAGCGGGCTATGCGGCTAGCCTGCCTGCCTGCCTGCCTGGCATTTGCATTAGCTTTTTCGTTTAGCGTTAGCCCTCTTCTTTTGAAAAGCCCCTGACACTGGCTCACACATAATATCTCACGCCAGCCCCAGCGCGAAAAAAAGGGCTAAATATATCCAGCAAGGCTGGGCTGGATTGGGGATAGGGGGGAGGGGAGAAGGTTTATGGGCTGGCTGGGAAGGCGAATGGAGGGGGAGACGGAGGGAGAGGCTGGCTGGCTGGCTGGATGGAGGCATGCCGGGACGCCTTTCTTATAAATAAAGGGATGGGAGGGGATGAGGATTAGGTGAGATGCGAAAGCTGAGATAGCATTGTTTGGGGAGGCGATGCGGTGCTGCGGGAGGGGCTGTGGCGGGCTATCTCGCTAGCCACCTACCTAGCTAGCTAGCGGCCTAGCTATCGTGAGATACGCATGTAGGGCAGGGTAGGTGGGAGGCCTAGGGAGTTTTCGAGCGTCGGGGCGGCGAGTGGAATGATGCGGTTTTTTTTTCCCCTCCTTCTCTGCAAGCGAGGTGCCGAGCTACCAAACTCGTGATGCGGTGGAATGGAGACGCCTTCGTAATGGTCATCGTCCTGGACGCGTAAGAGATGCTATCACCTCCCAGCGCTTTTTGCAACAAGCGGTGGTGTTGAGCTTCAGGGCGGACGAAATGGCCGATATCAAATCCGCTGGAAGGAGACGCGGCGTGCTTGGTTATCGACGGTCAGGCCTTGGGGTTGAAGGCGCCAAGGCAAGCAGCCGTGTAGGTCCGGTACACTGTTCATCCCAAGGCGGTTTTTGGTAGCACGCTCGGTAGCACGTGTCTACTCCACGCCTTGGAGGAACGAGCCAGCAAATCTGCTCCTACGGAATGAGATGAATCGTGCTGGGCCGACTGAGGGTTAGATGGGAGTCGATCTGCATTTGCGGGCTACTCCATTGCGGTCCGAGAAGGAAACCACACAGGTGCAAGAGTAATCAACTTTGCCAACACGTCCGTCGCCGTTATTGGATTCTCGAGATTGTCATCGCCGCTTGATTGCCCACCTAGATCTGAACCTGGCTGCGGTATCGAGACCCTTTTTACTTTTTCTTCTCCGCGACTCCCCGAGCCACCTACTTTGTATGCTCTAGGAGGAGCGGATATGCGGGAGAACTTGGCAGCGTATATCCGAATATACGAGGCTGTACCCACAAGTGGTACGTGTTGCACTTCCTCTTAGCGCAGTGGGATTTCTTGTATCTTAGGAAGCGACAAGACAATTAGAAAAGAGGCGATGGATTAAATGAAACCGAACAAGCCCGGTGGTAAGGCTAGGGTGCCGTGAGGGAAGGGGGCGGAAATCCGCATCGCCAGCAGATCAGGGAGAAATAAGGTAGGTAGATATCTTGTATACGAGACCTAGTGCTTCCATTTGAATTAATGCATCAGTCCCTGTCTATCCATAATTTAAACCAAAAGCCTTTTTTTCCTGCACCGGTCCACTTGGCGAGGCATGTCTGGTGGCTCCGCAAACCTGCGTTTGCCCAAATCCTCCGGAGAGCGATTTATATGGCGCAGAAACTCGGTAAAGGAATCTCGCAGGGGCTGATACGAGGGCCTGACAGGGCCTGGACGGGGCGAAGCGTCTGACGTAGGGATGTAGTAGGGCTTAGCTCCAGTGGTTGGAGATGCTTTGACATGCGACAGCCGCAACGGGTTTTTGCTGCCCTGGCTTCGCTTGCGCGCTGTGCTACTGTGGTGAGTCGTGTGGCAATTGAGTAGTATGTTGCGAGAGGGCAGGCTGCAGCCTTCTTCGTCTTTGCCTTTGTGCCCTCTCAGTGCTCCAAGGAGAGAGGTGCTGCTGAATCGGTGGCCGTTCTGCAAGCGATAGGGGAGCCCTTGTGGGATACAAAGTTATTTTTTTCCCACTCTCATTGGCAAAGGAGAGTAAGCATCCAAGTAGGCGAGTAAAACCAGGCTCAGGAGGAATGCCGCACCAAGATTTTGCCGTCGCTGCAGGATCTTTGGTTTGGTCCCTTCAATAAGGAGGGTTGGAAGGGCCGTCGAACTCGATTCGAGAAATTGTTGAACGGAACCCCGGAGGCTAACGCACACTGGCGACATCAATGATTGGCCACGGCACATAAATGACGATGGGTGATTGGCCTTCCATCATGCGCCTTCCCCTGGCCAGTATAGCTGAGCTTACAGTATTTGCATCGTTGCCCCCGGCACCCTCTCTATTACAGGATGTGCACAATCTGGATCGGCCATGTACTCGGGCACCCCATTTCGACTGAGCGCCCAGATGCGAAATGCCGGGCTGGACGGTTGGCTGAACGGCAACTTGCCGCCCGCTGCGCCCGCAAACGTGCAGGCATGGTTAGCAGATGTGATGGATGAGATTAGGCCCCAATACTTCGTTAACTTCCGGCCGTCAGGTGTGTTGAGCCTAGTCTACCGCTGGGTCTCACGTCTGATCTCTGATCTCCTCTTCTCTTCCTCCTCCTCCCCCTCCATCTTTATTCGGGACTTCGTCGCCGAACTGTCTCTCGTTTCTACCGCCTTTTGTTTCGCATTTACCTCCGTTTTTCTTGGGCACTGATTTGTTGGAGATATTGTCGGTAATCAGATGGTTCGCAAGATGGCGCTACTCACAAATGGACGCATTGTGATTGTGAGCGTGGCTACCTTCCTCATTGTCCTCATTTGCTTCGTGTCGCTACGGGGCGATTCAGTCGAGTCGATACGGCATCTCAAGGATCATGCACAGAATGCTGCTCAGAATGCCGCTGAGAAGTACGACATTCCCCGTTTCCTGGCTCCCTCCTTAACATGCTTTTTGCGCGCCTTGCCTTGCATACTAAGCCACCCTCAGCTTTTGCGCGCCGGAGACAAAGCCCGATTTTGCGAAGCCCACAGTCAGCGATACCATTTATCGCCTGTTTGATGTGATCCGACACCCCATCACTGCTAAGAAATACGTTGATCTGGACGGCAATGAGTTCGAAGTCAAGGGCTCAACTTGGGAGAAGAGCTTGGGGAGTGAAATTTTGATCCTCGACATTGACACGCGCTTGCCCGACGGAGAGAACGAGATTTTCAACGAAAAGCATTTGAACTGGAAAGCCATGGACAAGGGTGGGATGGGAATGGTTTCCGCTGCCTTCATGAACCACTATCTCTATTGTGAGTCCAGCCGACGAAGAACAAAAGATTGCGGGGTAAAACGGGGTAGTTCTAACAATAGACAGCCCAGATCCACGGTTATGATTACAAGTTCTTCCATGCTTCGCACATGGAGGATATGCATGACACTTGGGTAAAGCCACACGTGGTCCAGGAGATGTTGCATTCGTACAAGTTTGTCGTTTTTATCGATGCCGATGCCACCATTACCCATCTCGAAGTTCCCATGGAGTGGATGTTTAACAGGTGGAACATTACCGAAAACACAAGCATTGCCCTGCCCGTCGACACCGAGCAGATCCTGAATGGTGATAAGAACGCCAGCCACGACAGCAAGGGGAACATGGAGCTCAACACGGGGGTCATCATTGCGCAGGCTCTTCCTTATACATTCGAGATGCTCACGGCCTGGAAGACGTGTCCCACCGAGCGCCGATATGAGGGCTGCGGCCAGTGGAAGAACAACTGGAGTCACGAGCAGAGGGCTTTCAGCGAGTACATCCGGTACGACTTCAACGAGAATAACAACATTGTGGTAAGTAGCGGTCCCGTGGTTTTGCATCCGGTTCCAGTATGCTGACGTTTTCTCCCAAGGAAATTCCGTGCGACGAAGCGATGGGTTATCCCGGAATCGGCGACAAATCTTGGATCCTGAGCGACTGCAAAGGACAATTCGTCCGCCACCACACGGTCGACAAGGGCTTTACCAAGGCAAGCAGCGGCGATGCCATGGTTCAAGCCTTTGCCGATATCATGCAGACAACTCTCGTCAAGAACCAGCAGCGTGTACGGATAGACGAAGGAGGGTTCACAAAGGGCTTCATGGACAAGTTTAAGAACGACAGTTGATAAGCCCAGGAAACGATTAAAAGCGACTAATTAATGGTATATGGCGTTATCGGTTGGGTGCAAACGGTCTTGCATATAGGATACCTCTTCAATGTCTCGGTCTTATTTCCATGTGCCATGGGCGGATTTTTGTTATTGTATAATACTCGACGCGCCGTTATTTGAGAGCGTATGAAGGACATACTGATACCAATTTTTTAGCGTAATGTATCATAGACGAGAAGAAAACTGGCACTATGATGTTGAGGTTGGGTTCACCCAGAGATATGACCAGATTGGACGGGATGTGGTACCTGTACGACAGTGTGACGGAACGCCACAGTTCTGTTCTCAAGCAGCCACTTTATCGGCGGGAATACACAGAAACATCGCCATATGAGAAATCCTCGAAATACCTGCGGGGTCAGTTCGCTACACGCAATTGATAAAAGACTGCGCGGGGTCAGAGGCTGCTGCACAGGGTTACGGCAGTGGCTTGCAGAATTAGCGAATTTGAGCAGAACCACGAGCAGATCCTTGGACTAAATCTGCAGCGTATTAGTGGATATCTTAGGTCTGCATCTCATGGAAACGGAATAGATTGAGAAAGTGTACCAAAATACTTTCAAGTCCACCTAGTGCTTGCGATTTACGATAAAGGTGGGGTATTCAGCATGAGAACTTATTTGAGCATGATGTAAGATAACTCGCTTCTGAAGCTAAGGATACTGGAGACGAAACAGTCGAAGCCCACATTGTAATGTGCATAGGCCCCGGGGCCCACGATGGATATCGTCACGTGCTCAGAGCTTGACCTCCATCTTGGCCCGTGCACTCGAGCGCGTTGCCGGGGCGGAACAGAATGACGTCCAAACAACAATGTCAGCCTAAGCCTTTCTCACCAGCGCCAATTTTCACCCCCAGCCTGCGCGGCGCATCCTCATCGCTCCATCACCTTTGTCGCTCTCTTCATCTCTCATTAACCTGTCTCCACCTGTGCTGGTCCACGATGCCGTCGTCGTTCGATGCCGCTGACCGCGCGCCGCCCACGGTCGTCACCAACGGCACCCCGCCGCTCAGAGCCTCTCGACTGCCATCGCGCCTGCGCGTGCCCATTCTCATTGTACTGAACTGGGGCGTTCAGAATGCTCTTTGGAGCGTCGCCGAGAACTTCCTGGATCCCGAGCTGGGAGCCATCACCAGGACCGAGAATGAGTGGTGGTCACCATACGCACGCCTAGGATACAAGGTGCTGATCATCTTCTTGGGGTGGTACCTGCGATATGACTGTAAGTCCTATACTGTTCTGCGAAAAGAAGAAGAAGGACTTGCTAACGCAAATGTGCCGCAGACATCGACGTGGCCTCTCTCAACGTCCTGACCCACGTGCCGTTCGCCTACCTTTTGAGCACCTACTACAATGTCTCCCATACCTACATTGGCGCCTTTATTGGCATTGAGATGCTTTCCATTGTCATCCCGACTTTCCTATTGCGTCCGAGATCTGTGGCGCACAACCCGAACGTGCCGATCCGCAATCGCTACTTGCTGAACAGTTTCCAAGTACAGTGGGCAAACATCTTTCTTGCGATTGGCGTGTACTCCATCGTGATTTGGGGTGCCTTAAAGTCTCAATTCCTGTCTCCATATCTCGTGCAGCACTTCGACATCCCCACCGTGGAGGCTTCTCACAATGAAACTCCATTGACGCTCGCAGCCAAGATTTTTGTCATTGGATTCGCCGCAAAGGCTTTCATCCTGAACCCTTCTTTCGCTGCTCAACCAGCGTCAGGCGCTGCCACTCCCACGCAGGAGTTTGACCCCGCGACTGCGACCCTACCGGAGACTGTGAAGCACAACGTGTGGTTTTTCAGCAGGCGCACCAGGACCTTGATCAGGCAGACCACCATCTTGAATGCATTCCTCTTCGCAAACACGGTCCAGCGCTGCCTCACTCTGCAGAGCAGTGATTTTGCCGGCGCCGCGGGATATGCGGGTCTCTGGATCTTCGCCAATGTCATCGTTGCCGGATGGTGGGTATGGGTTGGTGACACTTCGGAAGAGGACTGAATGCGCAGAAAGGCCTTCGAAAGCGGGCATAAAGCTGTATACGATGGCGAAAAAGCAGTGGAGGCATAATGCATTTCGATTTTTTTTAATGGTCGCGAGTCTTTACTTTCTTCCAACCGTTCATGGGACCATTGCTGTTAGCAATCGTTACTTTCAGGCCAATTGGAGATCGAAGAGCGAGGCGTTTATAGCCAAGGAATTACGAGCGGAGGGGGCATTGGAGATATACGATACCACAATTTCTTTGAGTGCCTCATCATATGATGCTTCCAAATCAATTACTCCTCCAAGATGTTTCTCTCTACATAAAGTCTGCCGATATTCACTCTGTCTCCATTCTCGGTTGTATCCAAGCATCGCGTATGATAACCCACGAACCGCCTGAAGTGCGGCAGATCAACCCAACGCTGCACCGCTGTGGCTGCCAGGTGTCGATGACCCATGAGAGTGGTAGTAATTCTCCGTTCGACGCCCTCACAACGCACACCCACGTGCAAACCAGTCGTTAAAACATTGCTTCCCCCGCATTGCACCCCCCCTCCACACTTACGAAATCGAAACCATTGACTTCATCAATGGATTGCTATCTCCCCGCCCTCCCCTTTTTGTCGTGGGGCAGTTCAAAGACAACCTAACTTTGCCTCACCGATCGCACGAGTGCGACACCTCCAGCTAACAAGAAAAAAAGGTGCGTACCATCTGAGCCTAACCCAATATCTCGAGAAGACGAGATTACTGATCATGAGGGCCTGAGAGCCTGGGGTATGTATCACAGCCCATGTTCCCCGCAAAAGCAACGCGGGGAGGGGGGGGGGCGTGATAGAAGGACAAGCATCTAGGAAAAAACAATATCACTCGGGCATTTGGCTGTTCTTGATCACTTCCCACTTGGGAATGCGTCTGTGACACTGCGCCAACATGGAAAAAAAAAGAATGACAGCGAAAAAGAAAGGGGATGGGAAAGTCACGGACAGGGGTCATCATGGGTGTATTTGTTTTCCGGGGGTGTTCCGCCTGCGTGGTTAGGGCTAGGGTCGGGGCGTAAGCGGCAGGTAGGTGTGTAGGGCTTTGCGGGCGGGCGGGTCTAGGGTCGGGGCGTCCGCGTTGGAAAAAAAAATTAGATTCAGTTCGTAGCCCCCTTGTCCTCACCTGCAGGTTTTTTTTCTTTGTTTTGTTGCGTTCTTCTTTGCGCGTTTGGGACCATGCGTGTCTGGCAGGTGTGGCGTCTGTGTGGCGTTGGGTCCGCCAAAGAAGCATTCTGCAAAGGCGGTTTGGGGGGGGAGCAGGGGTTGTGTGCATGCTTGCTTGCTTGCTGGGGGAGGCTGTGAGGATTCATGGTTTCTTGCAGCCAGCCAAACGAGATGTGATTTCGGATATTAAAAAAAGATGGGCTTGGTTTGAGCTTGCTTTTGGGGGTGGAACTGGGCTTGACTCAGCCTTGGGTCGGTGGGGAAGAAGTGTTGGATGGTTGTTGCCACTGCCTTTTGCATTGCATGAGAGGTGCGGTTGTACGTAATTGAAAGATAACAGATTCGTGTCTGAAGTCGAAGGATGTGAAATAAGCATGTGGTGTTGCAGAAGGTTGTGGAGGGAGTGTGAGTACCAGGTTTGTGATGACATGGATCGATGATGCAGACTGATATTATTTGGAATGCGTTTTGTTGTTTGTGATGAGCATGCATGAAGTGTTTCGGTTCAGGCTTTCGCGGAAGATGATGTTTTGTGGCAGAAGCCCCGTTTTGGATTTAGACGGTTGGATATCGGTTGAATGACCGTTCATGGTGGTTTTTCGGAAGGGGTATCTATCTAAACAAGGTGAAGGCGATACGCACCTTCTTCGTAAAAAGATAGAATGGTATCAAGGCTCTGAACTTGGACTAAGGAATGAGACATAATCTGAGCTGAACTAAGGGCGATTCCTTCGTAGTTTAACGATTTAGTTCAAATGATTGGGTTTTGCTTATCTTGTGACTTCCTGACACTATAATTTTCAAGAAGAATCTTGAAAAAAGGGGAACAGAGACAAGACAGCTTTCTGCAGCGTCGATTCACATTCCTCTTGCTAACATCTAGTCTGTGCACTGAGAGTAAACGCTACAGCAGGCTGTAAAACAGCTGCAGGTATTTGAGGTGTTTCTCTTGTTCTGGGATATTAAGTATATAAGTTCCATAACTCTCTGTATCGTTACATAGCTACAGCAGTAGTCGTACCGTGTGTGGTAATTTGATGTAGCTAGAAGATATCTAAGCTGTTCTTCGGTTGTGATCCACTTCAACTCCCCAACTATCGAGTTACCGAACGTCCGAACACCGAGCAACTGAACCTTACAGTATATTCGGCTCAGGTATACGTAGTGCTAGCGGAAGGCCGGCTTCTGAGCATCCGTATCCGAATCAGAACTCGAAGTCAGACGATTCTATTACTAATGTATAAGCGCCCAAGCAATCGATCTAGAAGTATGTTAGTGACAAAAAGGTATGTAGCTATACTAGGTTGAGTTTGCTTGCTGTCACCTACTGTTTAATCCTAGCTCAAACACGAAAGAATGGACTCGTTCAGCTCTTTAGTTACTAAGCCGATCAAGGAAAAGTAGTAATTTTTGTAGTATGTTTGCTGGTTAGGATAAATTGTTTTCTGTCCGAGATTCCTTTCAGTATCGCATCAGGGTCTTCATTCCACTAGCTTGCTGGCCCGGTCTCACCATGTGTGTTTATTCACTTTGGTGCTCAGCCCGAGCTTGAGATTGAATACTGGCAGTGGTACCTCGGTATCATGCATTCCACCTAGGTTGCGCACATGCACGAAGCTATCTATTAGCCCTCAAGTATATCAGCCAATACATCCATTTACAAGCAATTGGATTTACTTGAGTAGAAGCAGACCAAAACCCTCTTTACCATCATATTTTTCTCCCAACACTGCTAATAGACTCCAAAAAGTACCGCGAGCTCGTTGTTCTGCTTTCCTCGGCAAAATTCAAATCAACATATGAATGGACGCATCACATACCACTCTCCTCTAGGTTTGGAATAACTGATAAGCAAAGGCAAGAGCTTGCACATGCGGGAGAGGTAAAAGGGTACTGTTCCAAGAGGTCCTGGGACAATGAAGTGGGATTCAACGACAAAGAGAAGACATTGCTGGAATTTCTTGAGGCTGTAATTGACCTTGGGGAAGTGGATGAAGAGCTCTGGAAGCAGGTGACTGGCGTGTTTTCGGAAAGAGAGATTGTAGAGATTGTTTCTATGCAGGTACGTGCCAAAGGCGACGGAGTTCACAGGAGTACGCCGTGTGCTGACGACTGCCAGGGATTCTATTATACCTTTTCAAGAATCACGACAGTATTGAAGGTTGAATTGGACGAGTTACCACAGCCCAAAATATAGACCCTGCTCAAGTAGCAATGTTTGAAGTCAGTCGCAAATAGAATGAAATTCGCGCCATTCGTGAGATGAAGTCATCGCATATGTACCCTTTCTTGCCCACGAGATTTTTCCTAAAGATGAGGATGCTTAGGAGCGTGATGAATTGTGTGGAAATACCTGTCACGGAAGGGGACGAGGAAGAGGCAGAAGAATCTATCACGTGGTAGCCTCGCCAATATACCTCCTAGGTAGCACTGATTGAAGTGGCTTTATTAATCGATTGAACACCAACCCTTTATAGCAAGTTTAAGCAAGTAGTTTCTCGGCACAAGCTAGACATCTTGTGTGATTATTCAATCTCTGAGATTCAAGTGCAAAACTGCTGACCTAGGTATGATGTATTGCAAGCCCCCGCGGAGTCCATCACGTATGGGATGGCAGATCTTCACTTGAAGACGGGAAAAGCTGTCATGATGGACAAGCGCGCATTGTGGGTATCAAAGGCTCTTGCCGAGATCCACCGCGGATTTGATTTGGAATCCGACGTCGGTTTCGGTTAGGGCAAAGGAGAGGTTGAGAAAAATGTGTTTGGCGACGTCATACAGGATCCACGCGCGTAACGTCATTCCTCCCCCTCGAGAAGTTCCAGCCGTGGCACGGGCTCGAATTGCACATGAATTTCGATATCAATGTTTTCTATCCAAAGCTTTTCGATAGCTTTGTTTTAGCAAGAGGCCATTGTTTCGAAGGGTTGAGCAGGTCATCCTTGCGTTCTGCTGGGAGTCAAGGTCATCTTTTTCGATCTCGCGGGCTGGAAGGGACCGGGAGGCCGAAGCCAAGCTTGAACAAGCATTCCAGAGACATGTCTTATCGATATACCCACATTCACATTGTTGGATCTACAAGAATCGAGAGCAGCCATAGCGATGGGGGCCATGTTCGAGACAGGTCGGCCAGAGTTGATGGCTCTTGAGTCGTCTCCTGTGTACTTGAATTGACCATCTACAATAACTACAACTCAGGAAACCGACCCGCTGCTCCGCGGAAAACATACACCTGGCTGTGTTTCATAAGCAGCTGCTGGTGAGAAATCGCTGGCTTCGGTGCTTTGTCATTTCACGGTCCTTGCGAACTGCTCACACCCTGAGGGTAGACGCTGCGCTTAGGCAGAAGGGTGCAGCCATCTCAAAGCATCCCTTGGATCCAAACGAGGCACTAAACCCTCCCTTCCCTCCGTCATCCTCACCTCTCATCGCAATCTCGATGGACGGCATGGAATTCTGCAGAGTGACAAGCTTCGATACGTCATGCTCGGCCGGGAAAGGTTGCGTAAGCGAGAAGCTTGTGGGTAGCGATGTCATTGCGTGCCCGCACGCGGCCAACATGACCCCACGGCCCATCATCACGACTGGCTGCTTTGCAAAGCCGGCTCCCCCGGCAGCGCAGGGTGGCTAGGCATGAAAGCTTCGGATTCGTAGGGCCAGCAGTCAAGCTCGTCGAAGCCGTGATCGTCGGCGGCCGCGCTTCCCGGAGACCCTGTGATGGGGGGCAAAGGGCCTGCGAAGTCGATGCCCTCGTGCGGAGCAGTTTGATTGAAAATCATGAGATGGCGCTTCTTTCATTACGAATATCCGTCCCTTCTCTTGCATAGTCGCCCTTTTCTCGTCGCTTGCTCTCCAGCCTTGCATACAGAAGAAAGAGTTTGAGAACAGTCAGTCTGCTGAGCGTGGCCGTTTCAGACCACCATTCCTCGACGGATCAGGCAGGCGTGCATATCCCACCCAGAAGGTTCATCCCGTCCGTCCGTCTCGACTCTCCTCAGCCCTCCCGTCGCCTCCCACAAAATCCGTCACAGACGGCCGCCTCACTCTTCTCCGCATCCTGCGCTCAACTTTCCATCCGGGGAACCGCCCTTCTCCACCAACATCAGACCACCCCTGGGCCAGCACACGGCTCGTCTACCCCGCAGTCATGGCGGTAATATGGGGCCTCGACTTGAGGGAGATGCAGTGGAGCAAATTCGGCAACGCCTACATGTGGAATAAGGAATATCACCTGCGCCGGACAAAATTCATCGTCTATCAATGCGCCATGATATTCTGTGTCGTCAGCGAGAGCCTGGGAACAGCTGCACTGTCAGGTAAATGGCTCTGTTTTCTTCTGCACGTGGCCCTCTTTGCCTCGTGACGCACTCACTGCAGTGTGTTGCACATTGCCCGGAACACGTGCCCTCGATTGCTTTTTGTCAGCCATGTAATCATTGTCATGCGAGACAGTGTTGACGAGATCCAGACTACGTTGATCAGCAAGACTTTGTCGCCAAACACTCACCCGGCGCCACGGTCCACAATAACAACTTCGTTGGTATTGCCTCGTACAACATTTTCGTGGGCATCTACGTGGCCACCATCTTCGGTTCTGCTTTCTTCTTCGACCTCTTCTGGCCCGAACGCCACGAGTCCAAGGCCGTGAAGATTGCATGGCGGGTATGCTCCGTCTTGGCCTGCATCTTCACCTTGTCGGCTGCGCTGGCCTATACCATCATCTTGGCGACAAAGAGTGCATACGTGACGGGAACCGATGCTGCTACGGCCGGGAGATTGCTGGCCGAGTATGGCGGAAGTCCAATGAGATACCGTGATAACGGGCGAGGGATTGCAAGTGTGGTCTTCCTGTGGCCTGGAACCGTGGCCACATACGCAAGGTCTGTAGCGCCACCTTCCCCGGAATCTGATTTGGTGCATGCATACTGACCAACCCGATACAGCACGTACCTCCTTTGGCACAGTATTTCTCACATTGACGCGCATGGTCCCAAGTCGGCCCACGCCCAAATGCGCGATGGCCTCAGCGAGAAGCCAACGGAAATTGCAAGCGTCGTAACTGGCACGACGGATGCACCGACGACGAAGGAGCCCTCTCCAGAACCCATGGCTACGGATCCACCCGTATCGCGGCCGGTAGCGGCGACTGAGGGCGGAGTTACTTCCCCACAGCCGGCTGCTGTACGGTTGGCAGAGAATCGGGACTCCAACGGCGGATATGTCGTCTAGAGTTTGATGCGGGTTGACCAATGTGTTCGCGCCCAATGGCAGGCGTGGTATTGGAGCCTTGATGACTTCAAAATATCGTGTTAGTATTATTTGTGTTGGACATATTCCGGTTGAAGCGGCCTATACCCATACGATAGAGCGCGGCGTTACGTTGCAAGTTATCCAAGTACCTTGTTCTAATGTTTGTCTCCCGCGGAGTCGCCCTAGAGGCCATCGATCCTTCTCTTTTCCAATCGGGGTTCTCGTATTCTGCTCCTTGTTTGTGAAGCTCCGTCTCTTTTCTGCCCACTATTGCCATTGCGTTTCGTCGGCGTTCTGATCATGCGCGTTCGCTCTTCGTGGTGTTACAAACCACCCAATATCATCTTCCTCTAGGATCCGGAGCACTATCCCATCAAGACTGTTAATCCGCACCGGACAAGTACCCAGAAACCACAAAACCCCATTGTCAGACAATCATGCACAGCAAAACGTCATGCTATACCCACCATCACGCCTCCATTCTGCCGCCAACCTCCCCCTCTCGGCGACACTACCCCATCCGGCCCACACCCCAAACCCCGGATAAATCAAAGGCACTGAAGAAACGGGCGAAGGAGCGCCCATCCTCTGCTAACATCACTGCAGGAAGATTGCTCCGCTTACATGCAGGCGACACACGTATGCGCACACCAGCCAGCCCGCCGACCCCTGGTACCTTTTTTTTTTTTTTGGTACTCGCCACTCACCCACACTACACTACACCACACTACACTACACCACACTACACTACAAATGCAGGTACGCGTCTCCATCGATGGCGTGCGTGCGCGCGCGCGCGCGTGCGTGCGTGCATACCCAGCCAGGTACCTAGGTACCAAGGTACCTTTCCACCTCGTCGCTGGGCCCCGAGCCTGAACCGACACCGACACCGACGACCTCATGCTCGGGACCCATCACCAGCCCCCCGGGACTGGACTGGACTTGCGCGCGCGCACGCGCACACGTCGCCGGCAAGACACGGCGGACAAGGGAGTATGAAAAAAGCAAAGACGAAGGGGAGGGAAAAAAAGAGGGTGTGTATGTGGGTGGAGCGCGGCCCCTCGTCTCGCCTGGCCTTGGATTCCACGCCCGCGGTACGATACGATACGAGCTCGGAGGGGGTTTTTGGGCAGCGAGGTGGAAGTAGCCGTAGCAATGGCAATGGCAGTTGGCGATCCCTTGTCTCTCTTTTTTTTTTCCCCTTACATTTCCATGCCCATGCCCAAGCCACGGCCCTTCAAGGCCGGGGGAATGGTTGGGGAGAGCACGTCGGGAGAAGTACGGGAGTGGTTAGAGGGTAGGCTGGGGACCTGGGCTGGCTGGGGAGATGGCAGATGCCTACCCAACAGGGCAAACAGGCATGCCCGTCTTGTCTTGTGGTGGTGGTGGTGGTGGTGGTGGCGGCGGCGGCGGATATGTCTTTCCCGCAACGACCCCCGTTCTCCGCGTGCGCTGACGGACAGCGAGACTGGCGGACGGGATGGATAGCGGAAGGCATGGCATGGCATGGCATGGTATAGGCCACATGGGCGGAGACCGCTCCGGCGTCGTCGTGATTGGCCCCGCGGCTCGGCGACGTTGGGCAGCCCTTTCATCTCGTTTGCGAGGCGCAAGGGCGAGCAAACGGGAGCGAGCTGCCACTTTGCGTATAGGATGCGCGAATGGGAATCTGTTGCCGCTTTGTGTATAAGATGCGCGTGCAGACTGGCTGGCTGGCTGGCTGGCTGGCTGGGGTATTGACGCGGTGCGGTCGCCGACACACGGGCATCAGGCAAGCAGGAGGTCACAGCAGCACGGCGCATCAACCAAACCCTCAACCACCACGCGCGCTTCGGCTGTACCGGTACTGGGTCCAGCGCCTGCACGGTACGGGCGGTGTGCACTTGGAGTACACGACACCGTGTCCTCGGGACCGCCAGAGAGCACGGCTTCGTCCATGCCTGCCTGCGTTGCTCAGCCGTCAGTCTATGCGGATATGCCGTCCGTCCACCCATCCATTCATCCATTCTGGACCCATCCTTCCATCCATCCGTCAAACAGCTAAAACGAACATCAATGCCAAACCAGGGCAAAAAAGATAATCAAGACAAGTAATAAAAAAAAAGTGTGTGACTGTGACGTCCCAGCGCCCAACCCCCCGCCGCAAAACCACTTCCCTCCCGCACTCCCCATACGAGCCCTCCGTCCCTTTCATACGCCGCAAACCCACAATTCCTCTCCTACGCAAGGGAAACCATCATAGAATAGAATGAGAAAAAAAAAGAATGAAAAAAAATTGGACATGGTACGGTCCCTGAGGCTGTTCCCCCCCAATCTCGCGCCTCACTTCCAAACCTTCATAGTGGAGAGTGGGGAGAAAACCAGTAGTACCTACCATCGCGAACGGGCTTCTCGAAAAAAAAAAAAATCTTTCGCTGGTGCAAGGATGGCAAAGACGCAAGCACAACGTCGGTCCACCTCGTATCGAAGCCAGCAAGAAGGAAGGTGGAAAGGTAAGGACGCATTCCCGGGGGAGTGACGGCAAGTCTGATCGTCGCAAGGGGCAGGAGAGTGCCAGGTACGCAGCAGCAGACGGATAGGATAGTCGGCCAGCCAGCAGGCTAGCAGGCTAGTTACGTAGTCGTACGCACATCCGCTCACCCTATCGCCGAGGCTATCAAGTAATGGGCATGGTGAGGTACACACAAAAAAGGAACGTGCAGAAAACAAGTGGTGCGCTCCAGAGCACAGCGGCCCAACCAGCTGTTGCCGGAACCTCTGATCCACCAATGCTGTGACCCACGGGTGCGCCCTCCGCCCACGGAGTAGCATGGCAATTTCCAGCATCGCGAAGGGAGAGCCACACAGACACGAGGGAGGGAGAAAAAAAAGAGGAGCGTGGGAAGCCACGATACCCACCCGCCGTGCACACGGACGACATGGACGCGGGCCCCAGAGCGAGCTAGTATTAGTCCCTGCATATGCGCATCCCCAATCCATGCACGATGCAACCCAGCCGTTGGAGAGACAGGACGGGCTAGCAAGCGGGGCCAGGGAAGGGAACCCGCAGGCAGGCCCGCTGTTCCCAGAGGAACAAAATCCCTCGCCAAACAAAGGAAATGGAATGAGGGGAGGGGGGAGGGAGGGGGGAGGGAAGGGAATTTCCGTCTGTGTGTACGTGCCCCGGCCGCCCGTCGGAACAATTCGAGTCAGCAGCCAGCCTGAACAAGGTCCAACAAGAGATAATCAAGAGCGGGCCAAGAGGAAAGGCGACCCGACAGAGCAGACGCTGTGTGCACGGGAATCCGTCTGTGATGTGTCGCCGGGATGGCGACGGCACCGGGGAACAGAGCGTGCTCCTCCCGCACACAGCGCAATGCCAGCAACAGTGTTGCATCCCTTCAGGCACCGTTAACGCACAGCCAGCCAGACGGCCGACCGGTTCGCCCTTCATTCCTTTTTCCCATTTTTGCATTGACGGCTTTGCGAATTGCCATGTGGAGCTGGAGACGCGAGCGCTGCGTGGAACGAAAGAGAGATGGGCCCACCAGGGCCAGGGACCGAGACCGAGGCGACGGGAACTGTGTTTCTGGAACGTGATGAACTCGTCGCTCAAAGGTCCTGAGAAGGGGAAGGAGCGCGTGGAGCTGTGAAGATCCGAGGATGCACCTGAGGGCCGTTTCTGCCTTGTGACTGATAGCCGTCGCGCGCGCACACACACACACACACACACACGCTGAGGGCCGATGGGGAGCTGCATGTGCAGGTACAATTCTCCGACTCCACGCCTGTTTGCGCCGACTTGGTCGCGCGAGGCGAGGGGGGAAGGGGGGAGGGGGAACATGGAGCCAAAACCGCCCGTGTGCCTGAACATCAATGCCTGAGTTGCGCCGCGATGTGGCCTTTGAACCATGCTGTCAAAGTGTTGCGGATCCGCAAGAGAAAGCGCCCGGGCATCGAGGGCGAGTCAAGCAGGCAAGCATCTCTTGGTTGGACATCCTAGGCCTCGTGATTCAAAATCAAGAAACATGCAATGCATGTGCAGCGCGTATGAGGAGGCCATAAGACGACGCTTGGGTTTGTTAAGACGACGTTACAATGGCAGACCCTGGAAGTCAAACGGGTAGGCGCCGGGTAAACATCCAATCCAGTCAATAATGCCTCGATTTATGCATGGCCGTTAGGTGGTAGGTGTTTTGCGCTGTAATCCGCAGAGCCGCACGCTGAGACTGGGACCCGGCGGGCCAGCGTGCCTCAGGATCAGATCAAAGGTGGTCCTGCTTAGCGACCATGGAGAAGCCCGTCGTGGTGAAATCATCAGTGGAGACCTCTTGCAGCAGGCTGCGCAAGCGAAGGGCGTAGCGCCCGACTGCTGCTGCGCATGAAGCGTGCCTCGAATAAACTTCTTCTAGAAGGCGGTTCTCCCTCAGGCCCTCCAAGGTGGTGCCCTTGGTCGCAGCAGCCTGGCTCAACAGGATAGAGCCTGTGCGGAATTGGATCCATGGCCTCCCATGAGACCCCTCAACAAACTATGCGAATTCGAACGCGAGCGGCGTGTGAGGCTCCGCGACCTGCCACACGCTCAGCGGCTGTCAAGTCTGAAGTCCCGTTTCATCCCCCAAACTCAATTTCCTCCTTCGGTCGCACTAGTAGCCCTGCCGCTAGCGCGTGGAAGAGGAAGCTCTGCCGCGAGGACCTCGCTGCTTTATGGCGTCTAAGAAAAGGGCCTAATTCGTAAGCGGAGCTAATATCCCGCGCCCCTGATCCTAGGAAAATCAGAATAAATGCGTGGCTGGGGTCATGGTTGCTGGGGATATGATAAGGCTGAAGAAGAACTTTGGAAGGGCAAAAGGGGTACGTCAGTGCTTTTGGACTTTGCAGGGACCAGGATCGGGGAGGGGCAGAAAAATTTCTCCCGCCTTCATGTAATGCCAATAATGTTAAAACTTGATATGCACAGTGAACATTGGGTGAGTGACGGCTGGCAAGGCTTGTGAGTTTGACATGGAAACTATGTGGTGACGTGGGACGTCGACTGATGTTTCATTGCTGACTTGCTTTTTGGGCGACTGAACATGGGGTTGGTGGGCGCCAGTATGGGCATGAAACATGGAGCCGAGATCCCAATCCCTCATCGAAAGGCTCCAAGAGCGCGCGTTGGCGGTGGCCATCAGCGGTGGCAGTGTTGGCTGTCCAGCACCTGCTCAAACAGTGCGGCGATCCGTCATTACGCGGACGATGGAGCCCGGGCCTGCTATTTCGACGAGCTGTGGCTGAAGTTAGTCGAGCCACGTGACGTCTGTTTACCGCGCGGGCGCAATACAACAAAGTATTGGACAAAGTAAAAAAGTATAGGGAGTGCCCGGTTGGGCGAGGATTGGGCCGTCGTACCTTTTCGTGCCAGCTGAGGAGCACGCTCATGGCCTGGCCTCCGCCCTCGCCGCCGCCACGGGAGTGGATTTGCGAGAAACCGCCAGTTGCCTGAGGGGTGATGTTCCGCGCCGTGTTGGCGCCGCTGGTCTGCGCCATGCCTTTGTAGCTGCACCGGTGCGTACCATTAGCCAAGTTCGCGCTCCGCACGGGAGTGAGTGGGACAGAAGGGAGGTACACGGTAGGCTGAGCTCTCTCGTGACCGCCCAGGGACGGCGGGTGCCAGAGCTACTGATGCCTGAAATGGGGAAGTGGGAGCGTACATATACTTCATCAACACGTCTAGGGCCTCGGTTCCACCAGGCGCGCCATATATCCGGCTGAGTATGGGTGACATGTCCGACTGGCGGATGGACTGGAGGATCTCAATTACGGTAGCGAGATGGACTTCCTATAGAGCAGTGCAACCGCAGTCAGCCTCGTATGCCCCACTCCATTGCACAGTGAGGGCGTGTCCCCGGTCGCTGGAGGGACCTCGATGCCGCCAGTGCCAAAGCCACGGTCGCAATGCACCAGAGACACGGCGGAAGAGGAGGGGGAGGACGGTGTGGGCCAGACGTACCTTGCCCTTGTCGTCTGCGCCGTAGGGCGGGTTCTCCAGCGCGCCCTGCAGAGCTCCCTCGTTGTCGCCGCTCCGCAGCAGCTGGCGTATCTGGCCGGCGAGGGTCTGGACATCGGCGGTGGAGACGGGGGCGACTGCGGGGGTGAGGGAGCTGAGGTCGAAGTTGGCGGGGGAGTCCGGATCGAGGGCGTCAATGTTGATTGTGCGCCAGTTGACGTTGGCCATGGTGGCGGCGGTGTGCTTGGGCGGCTGGGCGGGCAGGAGCAGGGTCGGGAAGGTTGCTGGTGGCGTCGGGAAGCGCGCGCGGGGGGGGAGTGCTGGTCGCTGGATGGAGCTGGGGATAGCTGCGATGAGGTTGCAAAATGGCCCGCTCGTGGGGGTTGGTTGCAGCTGCCCGCTGGCTGGCCGTCTCCACTGCGCGCCAAGCCTTGGGGGAGGCCCCCAAACCAGCACCGGAAACTTTTTTAGAGGTGCCGCCCGCAGCCTTCAAATGTCGTACAAGCAAGGGTCGGCACTGGCAAGTCGCGTCGAAACACCAGCAACACCAAGGCAGGCCCCGTTGCGCGCGGAGCTGGGCGGCAGCGGCCACGGCGACGGCGGCGGCTGCGTCCGCGCCATGCCATGGGTGCGGCTGCGCTACGGGAGGGTCCCATCATGCATCAGATCAGAAGGGACAGACGACACACGGCGGTAGCAGCTCGATTCGCGAGAAGTGAAATCTTGTAGATTGCGATTACAACGACTGTCTATTCCCCCCTCCCCCGGCTGTGTCGCGAGACACGAAAAAAGGGACCAAGACCCAGGCAACCCCCTCCCATCTAATCTAAGATACAATTGGTGCCGTGCGGCCACTGAAGGCCGTCGCGGCGAGCGCAGAAATCCGTCGTATGCTGGTCGTGTCCGCGAGGAGCACCAGCCCGCCGAGCTATATAGTACAAAAAGGGTTTTTTCCACGCCGTATGCCAATGAAGGCGGCTGTGGAGACAATTCTACCGATATGCAGTCCCAAACAGAAAGGAAAGAAGGAAAAAAGAAAAGAGTCCGTTTTATGGTATCCATGCCTGGGCCCGTCCTAAGTCTATAATAAACGCCAGAGAGATCAAGGAAAACTTTTTTTCGCAAGGAGATGCCGATCGCTAAATGATGGTGCGCGGAAGCAAGGGAAGTCGAGAAGTCCAGGTCGATGCAGGGAAGTCGCTCGAGTAACGCAGACGGTGAACCGGTGTGAACGCAGGGGGTATTAGGCATGCGGAGAATGGAAACGAAGAGTCGCTGATTATTAAATAGGGCATAATCCCGATGGGGTCAACGAAGGCGAGCGCGCCAGGATGCCGAGTGCGATGGTTGCGCGGCTGTGCCGGTGCGTTTGTTGATGTGGTGGAGCAAGCGAGTTGGGAGGTGTGTGTGGTAGGGCTGCAGGGAAGGAGACATTGGCCAGTCGCCGTCTTGATGCAAGGCGAGACGCGAGCAATGCCACCCCTCTGCGCCCGACCAAACACCGGGACGGCCGCGGCCCCCCTGCCAGAGATTGAGGCGTGCGGCAGGCATGGCGAGATGGAGAGTAAGAGAGAGCGGGAAAAAAGCAACGGTCGTCAGAGGTGGGTGTTTCGTCGAGTTCGCTATCGCCTCTTGGGAGGTGGCGGCGGGGGCTTCGGGGTGCCCGTCGTGTCGTAAGCTCCACGGCCCATGTTGTTGGACTCAGACTCCCGGAGTATCATTTTGTTGGTGTTGGGTGGATTGCTTGGTCGTGAGGGTCTTGGGTGTGTCTGGTTTATATGGGTAAGCCGGGGGCTACGGCCGTGGATAAATGCAGGATTACTCACAAGGGAGACGGCGTCAGCAAGCTGAGCGTGGTTCGTGTATGCGTGTGGGAAAAATTGGTCAAGAGAGCGTCGTGGTCGGCGAGAGTAGTGGTGGTGGCAGCTGGCTTTTGCGTGTGCGAGGGCAATTAAATAGTGTCGTGTACCAGTCGGGACTACGTCCGGGCAGCTCGCTGGCGATTATAGGTCGGAGTGAGAGTGAAGGAATGGAGGAGAGGGAATGGAGCTCTCAGGAAGGATGAGTGTGAAGCAAGAAAAACCGGCTTGGGAGGGCGTGCCGGGCTGATATACGGACGGGCTCGCTCCTGAAAGGGGCCGTGTACTGACTGACTTGCAAGAGCTGGCTTGGCTTCGCGGCGAGACAAATGAAATGAGAGACGTGCTTTTCAGGTTCAAAGCGCAGGCTACATGACGTGCCGGGAGACGGGACTTTCGGGGCTTGTTTCAACTGCTTCCCTGTCGGCCATGTCCCATGTCGGGCCTGTCCTCTGGGAGAAATTGGCACCCTGGTATATGTGCCGCCAGCCCAAGCAAGCCAAAGCCAGCCCACAGCGACTACAGGGAGAGCCAGGGCAGATCTGCGCGCTGCTGAGGCCCATGGTGCTGGCACCCCCTGACGCGCTAGAGGCCGTACCTGCGCCGCTAGGGCAGCACACCAGCCGTTGCAACTCGCTGCAACTCGCCCACCGCGCCCCCTGAAGCCGGCCGCCGTCATACTATAGTGAGCCAGCTACACAGACATGAGATAGGAGGCGATAGGCCTGGCCGCGCGCGACCTGAGCCTGAACACGTCGTCTCGTCTGAACCCTCCCACGCTCCGGCGCCCCAACGCCCACACACCCGCGCCTTCGAGCTGCCCTGCGCTGTGCTGCTCTGCTCTGCCTGCTGAGATCAGACCGTGTCAGCGGCCACCGCCGCTGCCCAACCCCAGGCCCGCGACGACTCGCCGTGCCGCTCCTGTTGCTCGAGCGTCGGCGCCAGAAGGCGTGCTAGAAGGTTGGAAGACGCCCCCCCCCCTCCCCCCCAAGCCGCGGGACTTGTTCCCCGATGGGCCCACGGCCGCGCAGGTTTGCTGAACCCCAACTCATCCGCATCGCCCTCACGGTCCTCCCGTCGCCCAGGTTGCTGGGATGCATTCGCCGCCGTGCAGCGTCAGCGAGCGGTGAGGGTGGAGGCGTGGAGGCGTGCAGGCGTGCTTTTGGCAGTGTCTTTTCTCATTGCTTCTGCGGGTTCGATCGCGCGGCCGCCCTCCCGCGCAGATTTCTTTGTTCCGCGAGTGAGAGTGGTGGAAGTGGTGTGCTACTGGCGATAGGCTTTCCGCATCCACGTGGGGGGTGCGTGTGCCTTACCGCGCATCCATCCATCCATCCCCATCCCTCCCATCCTCCATCATTCAACCGTCCCTGGGCTGGTTTCGTGTCAATCGCACCCGTCCAGGCAGCTCCCGGCGTCGTGGAGAATGCAAGGTGCACACTTTTATGACTCCCACTTTGCGCCGAGCGGCGGTAATGAGGTCGTGGACGAGCGTTGGTGCTTGACCGCGATGGGCCTGCGTCAGCGCCACACAACCTCGCTTGGCTATTTCCTTCTGGAAGGGCTCTAGAAACGTTCTCGTTTGATCACCACGCCGGCCCATAGGCCAGCCAGCCATGTCACTGGGAGGTTTCCCACTGCTGGCCGCTGGCTTGCTGCTGGCGGTCGCTGCAGGTTGCTGGATGCTACTGGATGCTGCTCGCGGGCGGGCTCCCAATGGCCGTCCAGACTCAGGCTGGCCGTCTCAGGAAGCGCGTCGTCGCATCTCAGACGTCGGAGGGCGCGCAGCGGCGGGCTAGTCGGCGGTGCCCTCAGACGGAGTGAACAGGCTTTGCAGACCTTGCAGGCCTTGCAGCATTTGCATTTGCGGATTGCCTTTGGGGATTGCCTTTGCGCTTGTTTGGGTTTGCCTTTTGGCCCTTTAGGCTTTGGGTTTGCGTTTGGACCGCGAGCAGATCGCTGCAAGCCTTCCGCGCTCCATGGAATCGGATAGCAGCATGCAGGCGACCTGGCTGCAGGTGCTGGGATGTCGTCTGGAGCCGGTTTCACCCACGGCGCACCCACGGCGCACCCACAATCAGAGACGTCAGGTCCAAAATACACTTCTCGCCGCGACACGTCTCCGCCTCGCAGCCTCTCTGCGCGCCCTCGACTGTCCCCCTGGATGTTGGCCGACGACGACGGGGTGCGGCATCGCGGCCTTGGGCGGTGGTCTGCTAGGTTGCTTTTGACACGGAGCGGCGGCGGGCAACAAGGGGGCAGTGTGTGCACAAAAGTGGCAGGATGGATAGGATAAATAGGTAAATGGAGAGGGCCCCGGGCGGCCTGTCACCCAGGGCGGCCGCGCCAATGGCAGCGAGGCAGGCACGCCCATGGCACAAAAAGCCCAGCGCAGCGAGGCGCTGATTCGTCCGGGGGCGGCTCCTATCCGCGTGAATATGGCCAGGGATGGGCGCAGCAGCGTGAGACAGGCACACCACCAGCAGCAGACATGGCGGCCATGGATGGAGAAAAACGAAGGGCGCGGACACTCAAGGCGCGGAACTGACTCTGCGATCCGGGGCGGGCAGCCCTGACGCGTCGCTCGTCGCAACCGTAGCCCTTTTTTGCGCGCGGCTCCTGGGATTCGTCGCTGGGATGGTCCATGGCTGCGCGCCGGCGACCGTTTGGAGGGCAGCAGGCCCAAAGCAGCACAGAGCAACACATGGCAGCACGGCGCATCGCAGCGCAGGCAGCGCATCATGACGGCGAGCAAAACTCTCCACAAAAAAACTTTTCTCGAAATTGCGGCCGTGTCGCTTTTGGCTGCGGGGAGTCGGGAGGGCGACGTCTGGCGAACGGTTTCGACTACGGCCGGCCGCGCTACTGCAGCTACTGCACGCTGCAGGCGGCACCCAGGCGGCCTCCCTGGCGGCTTCCTGGCGGCGTGCCTGGCTCCGTGGCTCCTGCACTGGCCGCGCAGGCGGCTTCCCACTCCGATGGAAGCGAAACAGGGGGCAGCAGCAGCAGAAGGCAACCCTGCCGACACGTGGAATTGGCAAGTCCACACCTGCGCAGTGCAGCCGCGACCCTCGCTCTGCGCAGGACGGGCAGCATGGCAGAGGAAAGGGGGCGGCGCTCTCCAGGCCCCGACCGCTACCCGTGTGCTGCCCGTGTGCTGCCCGTGTGCTGCCCGCCTGCTGCCTGCCTGCTCCCCGTCGCTGCCCTCACTCGCTGCCCGTGCCGTGGCCGCCAGTCGGTCCGGTCATCAAACTCACGGTGCGAGACCTGCGCGCCCGGCACCACAACCGGCCCATTAGCCGGTGCTCGCCGTCCGCCTGCCTGCCTGCCTGCCTGCCCGCCTGCCCGCCTGCCCGCCTGCCCGCCGCCTGTCTGGCTCCAGCCAGCAGCACACGCCCAGCTTACCAGCGCTGCATGCCGCAACGTTGCACTACGCCCCAATCAATCCTCGTCCCCTCGTCTTACTTATCTTACCGGCTGCTGCTCGCTGCTGCTCGCTGCTGGTGAGGCACACCAAGCTCCCCCGGGCCGTTCGCTGCGTCGAGTTGGATGCGATCATCCGCAGACATGACCTCACCCATCAGCCTGTCCCTGTCGATCGGCAGCACAACTCGACGCTGAACCGCCTCCCCAGGCTTTGCCCCAGCCCTGGCCCAGCGCGACCCAGCGCGACCCAAGCCTGCCGTGGCCTCGGGCAGCACAAGGAGATTGCCAATCTGTCGCCTTACCTGACGACTCGGACCAGACACCACCACACAACCACTGCTCTGTAGGCCTGGCCCAGGGGTAGCCGCCAATTCGAGTTTCCACGTCGTACCAGCCCGCTCCATCGAGTCGGTCCAGGTGCCATCTAGCACCGCAGCAGACTTTCGCGCCTCGGTGCTGCTCTCAGCTGCTGTGCGCCCGTCGGCTGGCTGCGCCATCTCAATATCTGGCCCCCCCCTCTACGCTCTTGTACGCGTCCGAATGGGCTGTGCCGGATCCGGTCCTGGTTGGGACGACGGCCACGAACACCAGTTCTGCCTTTTGCGGGGCAGGCGGAACATCGCGCACCGCCATCGCCTCTGCAGCCACCCTTCCAGTCCAACCACTCTGTCCAAATCCACCACCCAACCATGAAACCACACTACCACCGCTCCATCGACTTCTCCATGTTGTGCATCTGTCCATGAGCCTGTTTCACAAACACCACAAGTTGAAGCAAACGCCACCACCCATCCAGACGCTACTGTGCCATCATGTTTCCAGAAACGTGCCTTCTTCTGCCTGGGTCATGGGAAACAGCGGGCGTCGAGCGAAGCCACCGTCTGCACGAGAGCACTATTGGCATGCACGCCCATGCTTGATAGGTGCTATCGTTTTTCACCGTTGCACCTCAAAGTTCCCGCCGCTGCTCCAGAAGACGGGCTGTGAACCAACCCACCATTCCAGATCGCTGCGACAGGCCTGCCCGGAGCCTGCAAGCAACTGCAAGCCGACGCAGCTTGGATGCGTCGCCCCCCTAAAATAGACAATGTTTGCCTCCCCGCTCGCCTTGCCCGTCCCATCCATTATTATTTTTCCCTTTTTCTTCGCCAGCTCGCCGCGCGAGCACAAATATGGAAACATTGCGTACCTTGCTTGCCGGTCAACCCTTATTTTGCTTGTCCGCACACCCTGGGTCGACTTTTCTCAGCTCAGCGACAGCTGCAGCTAACCTGCAATCCTGTCTTCTTTCCGTTTTCTTTTTCTAGCCCTGTCCCGCGACTACGGTCTGGCGCCCACCACTTCAGATTTTTTTTACTTTGACTCTCGCAGCCGCACCCATGCCTCTGTCCCCATCACCGCCGCCGCCCTGTTTGTGCCAATTCCATTCGACCACCTACTCCGTGCTCCTCCTTCCCCAGGCACTGGTTCTCCGAATGCTCGGGCAGCTCAATTGAGAGTTTTTTTTGGTCTGGTGGCCTGTGGTTCCGCCTTGTGAGGTGGTGCCGGTGCTTACCGTTGCACGGACGGGGGGGGGGGGGGGGGGCATGACATGCATGGTGCGGTGGTGGTGGTACGGCGCTTTCGATAGATGACGGCATTAAGTGAGAAGGATGACTCAGCCCCGGAATATTGTGATGCTGCTGATGATGATTATTGGGGGAACGATGAGATTGACCGCTCCGTTATGCCATCTTTTAGCCCTCTCGTGGCCTTTGTCTATCTTCGCGGTTTTGCTGATGCGAGGCTTAGTCGGTCGGCTTTCGAGCGTGGGGGTGTCCAGTGAGATGAGGATGCGAGCCTGTAGGCGAGGCTGAGTGCATGGCATGGCATGGCATGGCATGGCATGGCATGGATGGATGTGGTGACATGATCCCACGGAAATGTGCCCCTCGTCCGTCCTCACATCAGCCTTGAATTCCCGAGGAGGGTTCGCGATGCATCCGCGGGCTTGGACTGAGAAAGGAAGGCGGAAGCTGTGAAGGGGGGATGGGGGGATGGGGGGGTTACCCGAAGTGAGAAGGTGAGTAGAGATGAGGTAAGCCTGTGCGCGTGCGTGATTTCCATGTGGTGTGAGGGAACTGGTCATCTGCTTGCTTGTGACATGTTCGGGTTCTTTGAAGTGCTGGGGGTGTGAGATTGTTTGCTTGCGTGTGTATGTGTGTGTGGTGCATGTCTTGGGCGGAATATTGTGTCTGGATTTGGGATCTGGGGCTACGTGTACAAAAATCTGCTGTTTTTGGGCGGTAGGTCTTGTGGATGTATATTTGGGTGGGGTTGCTGGTAAGGAGATGTTGGCGCTGTCGAAGAGGAAGCGGACACATGTCCCATTACCATTGATATGGCTGAATTAATCATAGCTAATGGGTTTATTTACTGTCCTTGAGATGGCCTTGGTATTAGCTACTCACGATAGCTGTATACCAATGTTGCAAACGCATCCCTCTACCTGATTTATCCATCACTGGCTTGGAAAATGGCTTTGGAATTACACCTATGATGCTCTTCATCATTAGATCAGCACTGCGTTGGAGATGAAGAAGAGGAGCATTGGAAAATCCCTCAAACTCGTTTTATTTTCTGTTAAGTATCATGAAGAACCCACAATCAGTCTGCAAGCAACTTGTGACGCAGACCATGGTAGTCGTTTAGCAAGCGTTGAAGCCAGAAACTAAACTATAGCCTTAGAGCGGCATGAAAGACTGAAATATATAGAGGTTCCTATGGTTGAAGGAGGGAAAAGTATATATAAGCTCAAAGAATATCATGCAAAAAGTTGACAGCTTGAGGGGCAATGACAATTTGGCATGTCTCCTGCGTTTCAGGTTGCAGCGGAATTATCAAAGCCGTGTACGTGTTGATAATGCCTTGACCATTCTTGATTCTTTAACAAATGCATGCCCTGAGCTCAATCTGAAGGAATAATATCCAAATGAAGTCATTGGGTCAGTATTGAAATAGATGGCAGGTTAAATTCCCTATGGCGTTATTATAATTATGTACTGCGTCCAGTCTAGATACATATTACATGAAATGGTTATTCCGAGACTAGAATAAATCTGGTCATGAACACGTTTATGTTTGTATGCTTGTATGTACCACACCACAGCCTCAAGATGATCATTTTCATTAACATTCCCGTTTCTGTTCAAACGGCCTTTCATACTATGAATTCTTCATCGTATTGCATCCGCATACCTCTATAAAAACCCCTTCGCTGCACCTCCTGCCTCATCCTCTTCTCCTCACGGCTGGGCAATTTTTATGTCATATTTCTAAAACTTACCACGAGTGGACCTATTTTGTTCACTCCCACTAAAATTTGCACTCATACCACATGATGAAGTTTCTTTTCCGTTAAAACCCGACCCATTCTATGTCATAAAGTCCCTTTGTAACCTAAAACCCTACAGTCTATAAACTACATGATCAAAACTCGCAAACTGAAAGCAAGTGTCCACTGTCGAATGAGGGCATTTGGTCATACAAAAAGATATCTTGTGCATCCGCATGAGGCCAAATCGAAATGGGAACAAGCATAACGCCTGCATGAGAATTTTGTTCTCCAAAAAGCTAGCGTCTAAAATTTTACTTACTTCGTTGCCATCAAAGTGCTAAAAATCCCTTCACTTTTTCAATCATATCTTGTCTAAAACATGTTTCGGGGCCTATATGCTGGCCTGTCCACTCTTAAAGCCGTTTTGAAATCCCAATCCACAGCGACAACAAGTTTCTGTTCGTGTTGTCTAAAACCGAAACAGATATGAATCTGTCATTGTTCTGAAAAGAGTTGAAAATTGACTTGGAAGACAATCATGGCTTTGAGGGAGTATACTGACTCAAATTTTCTATCGGAGATGCACATGACGTGCTTTCTTCCTGACCCAAATCCCACGAACACGAGAGACATAGTCAGTCTGTGTGGACTAAAATAACCCTCGTGGTGGGAATGAACTAAAGCCGGAAACAAAACTATGTCAATCAGAGCGCTATGGGTCAAGGCAAGACAATAATGCTTCCTTATAAAGATTCTCCAAGCCCTTTCATGGTACTGAAGCCTCACAAAAACTTATAAATGTTCAACAGAAATAATTTGGGAAACTTCATCATAAAACAACTCATCAACGGCGCATGTTCTGTTGCAAAAAGCTCGTCTTGAATTAAATTACAAGTAACTTAACGTCATGACGGCAACTTCTTTTGAGACTTAGATCCCGATGCTCCCATAGGATAACTGTGGGAGTTCGTAAATCCAAGGTGCAAGAACATATGGAAATTGTGCAATTCAAAATGATATGATAGATGACGCATGCATCTTTGAGGAAGGTTGTGTGACTAAAAAATGGACGCGACATGCTACAATGGCACCAAGTGTGTGGGCACAAGAATGAGGCTCTTTTCTGTTCACAGAGAATCTTTATAACTATCTTCATGGCTGATTACAAATGGAAGACTATTCTCGGACTTAAAAAAACGTTACCAAACAGTCTGATGAACTTCTGGAAAGAGTTCGTGGCAGATAAAAAAAAAATCAATGCCGATGGCAATGACTAGAACTGAAGTCGAAATCAAACAGCAGGTTGTTGATGTTGTGTTCCCAAACACCAAATGACAAGGAATATGAGATATCTGAGCCGAAATCAACGTCAGAACCAATTACATGAGGCCTGAAAACAAGGCCATTTTCGGATGCCGGCAATAATCCCAGCATGGCGGGGGGTATTCCAATTTCGATCAAACACGTCAAATGTGTATATGACCCAATAAGGACCAAGAATATCCGAGGAACTATATGAGGGTATCTGAGGGTATATGGGAAGAAAAAAGATGTCAGTCATGTGCATGTCATCCTTTTGGGCATAAAGCTCAACATTATTTGACTGCACGATTTACCATGAATGCACATAGAAGAATGAGTTCAGAACAAAATTTTCTTATTCATGAAAGAATACTACAATCTGATGTAATACCTACGAATCAATCCTTAAAGCTGGATCATGGAGAATGGGCCAGCTATTTTCATGGGGCGGACATTGTGTTAGATACATATACATGTTTTCATCAAGTCTAGTCTGTGTTCACATGAATGAAGAAAGCATAGAAGAGATGACAGTTCTAGAGGACTGTAATACGCTAGAAGGAGGCCTTATGCTGCCTTGACCGGAAAAACAACCTGATATGTTTTGGTAACGCACTCTTTGCTTTTGTATCCAAGGTGGCAGGGAATGAAGTCCATAGGTATTTGCTTAGCAAGTAGTAATCACCACCACTCTCATTTAAGTCTTAGCATGAACTTCAGTTTTGAATAATAGAATAACAACTGAGCGATGGATTTCTAGCCAATCACTTAGTGCAAAGCGCACTCCTCTATATTTTACCCGCCATTACTGGGGCCCTTCCATCCGTTCACGCCAACCCGACAAACTTCAAGCTATCCTTCCACAGCTGCTCCTCTCCCTCTGGATTATAAGACCAAGAAGCATATCCGTCATTCCAATCCTTCGGCAAACCCTCCTTCTCCATCTCCTCATGACTCCTCGCCGGCGCACAATCACTCAAATAGACACCTCCCTTATGGGCCCACTCCTGCCCCACAGCAGCATAAACCTGCGTCGCCGCCCCCTGAGCAGGACTCTTCAAGCAAGCACGCAACTCGGGTGTATCAAAATCCGCCATATCCAGATGCGCCCCCAGCCCCGTCATAATGCCACCTGGATGCAAAGACGTGCTATGCAGATTCTGCGCACCAAACTTCCGCTCAATGTAGTTGCTCATCCAAACGTTTGCTGTCTTGGACTGCCCATACGCAGCCCACTCGTTGTAGGGCTCCTTCTCGAAGCCGTAATCGTGCGTCCTCACAGTGCCCCACTGCGTCGCCTTGCTGCTCACTGACACGTAGCGGCTCGGATATTCGGGCGTGGCAGACGAAAGCAGTACATCCTTGAGCAGCTGGAACAGCAAAAAGTGACCGAGGTGGTTAGTCCCGAACTGCAGCTCGAAGCCGTCGACCGTCTTGCCCTCAGGGACGGCCATGATGCCTGCGTTGGCGATGATGGCGTTGAGCCTGTCGCTTTGCTCGAGGAACGCCTTGGCGCCTGCGCGGACGGTGGCCAGGTTCGCAGTGTCGATCTCCAAGAGCGTGATCTTGCCGCCGGTCTTGTGGTTTTCGCTCAGGATGTCGGAGACGACTTTTTGGCCCTTGGGGAGGTTGCGGACGGTGCCGAAGACGTGGGCGCCGGTGGTGTGTAGGGCGCGAAGGGTTTCGATTCCGATTCCGGAGGATACGCCGGTGACGAGGAAGACTTTGTCGGAAAGCTTTCCAGCCAGTCCCTCGTCTTTGATGATTTGGAGGGCTGTTGGGCGGGCATCACCTGGACCGGCGAGATTGGAGGGTTTGTAGGTTTCGGCGTAACGAGACATGTTGAAGGATGAAGCTTCAAATATATGAGATATATTGTGCAGAGATATTCAGATCGATGTAGATGTGATTGATGAACTGTGAACTGATGGAGGCCGACTCTACATGTACACCACGCTCTTTATACATCTGGACGACACTGATTGTAGCAAGGAGGTTATTTTAAGTCCAATAGCGTATCAAATTATTTCGTCCATCGAGTCCTCCATTTTGCACCAGATATTGCATATTACTCGCATAATGTCCTAAATCCGCTGGACACCAATGCTCAGGCTTGGAGGGGGCGGATTTAACACCAAGTCACGTGTTCGCCAATCAGAATTGCACACTGGCTATAAGGGAAGCGTTGTGATGTTGAATAAGCCCCTAGCTGCATGCCCGCGTACATTTGTCCGTATTCGTACCATACCTCCACCTGACGAGCCAATCATTTCTACCTTTTTAGCGTGTTTGACAGCCACTGGCAATAACGAAAGCTGAACCCGTGAGTCCGGAATTCCGAGGACAGCGAAGAAGGTCAATGCACCGCACGCATACTCTCATTGGAACTATGCAAGCGCGCTGGCGGGTATACCAACTATTCGTGATGGCCGGTGAAATTTTTCCATATTTGCATTGCAATCACTCGAATGCTTGACAGTCAGAACCCGCACCTAAAACACTGGATAGTACACCGATTACTCCAAAAAAATGAGGCACAAAAGAGCAACGATAAAGAGACAAATCAAAATGGTATATTCAACAAGACTTGAACGCTAGACTATTCAAACAATGCACAGTGAGAAATACAAGCAGCCCATTATCATAGCATTCCCATTCCTTTACGCAGCTCCGAGAGCTGCCAGTCTGCCCTTGACATCAACAGGTCGCATGGCCTGGTTGACAACAACGCTAGAAATTGCGCCCATTCGGACAATAGAGATATACCCTGGTGTCACCTCATTGGCCAGCACCTCGATGCACTTCAGGGCTTCATCTTTCGAGATTGGACTGCGGATAGAACCTTGCAGAGACTGTACTAGCGTGGCCATGGAAAACGAGGCTCGCATTCCAGGCTTGCTGGCACAAAGGAGGGAGATGAGTCCCAAAACATCCTCAGAGCGCTGCAGCGCCGCTTTGCGTTGGAGTTCGGCAGGTGTTGGAGCAGCCGGACCAAAAGCTGCGGCAGTCTGCTTCGCAAGGATGCGGTCAAGTAGATTTGTCTTCCGCACGGAAGCAAATTCCGTAATCTTGGGTTGCTGAGCCTCCGCTTGAACGGGCTCATTTTCTTTCCCAACAATCTCTTTAGTCTTCTTTTGCGCACGCCCGTGCTGTACGCTGTCCTTGAATTCCCTCAGGCGCTTGCGTCCTTTTTCTTGGATGGGTGCCACGGCAACGAGCGATGAACATGACGTGATTTCGGCTTGGGGGAGCTGAGCGATGAATTTCGGGATCGCAGCTTCGTCGACAAACGGCTGGATGCTGAATTGCTTGGTATCTGTTTTCCTGGCTCGTCCACGTCGCTTTGGCGTCGCAATCGGTCGCGTTGCGAGCTTTTCTGCGCGGTTCTGTCCCTCACTCCACTGTTTCCATAGGTGGTCCAAGCTCGCCATGAACATTGCCTGCAGTGCCTCATGGTTCAAGGAGCCCATGACTCCGGTCATTTTGTGCTCCTCTTGAAGCTCGAGACATATTTTGCCGCGGCCATAGTCGGAGAGGTAGAAAGGATTGTCGCTGGCGGAAGGACCCGCGCCTAGGACGCCGATGCAAAGTCTAATGTCGTCGTAACTGACTTTTCGCTGGCGCCAAACAGAGGTCGTTGAGTTCGTCAGGTCCCGGAGATCGACAGGTGTGGCAGTTCCGTTGTGCGCGTAGTGTAGTGACAGCGCGGTGAGGAAGGATGAGTGCAGTGTGAGGAGATTGACAAGTTCGGTGGGAAGCACCTGGGTGGCGCTAATGGGCGACATCGTAGGGGTATTAAAATGGGTTCGACAGTAGAATAGAATAGAAGATGGCCGGAGAGGAATATGGGTGTGGGGATGAAGATGAGGGAGAATTGACAGAGTGAGAGGGTGTTATGAGGCAGAGGGGTTGGCAAAACAGGGAGACGCGCTAATCCGGACCCGGCTGTAATGGACAATCTTGGCGCGTTTGGGCGCGACGCGTTGGCGTTGGCCAATGAAAAGCGCGCAGCCCCTCCCCACCGAGTGGTTCCTCGGCCACTGCGATTCAGTCTGAGCCAACCATCTACTGCCTCAAACGTCTTCCTGTATGGGACATGCTTCACGATGCGTTGGCCGAGGATTTTGAGATTTACGCTCCCTCGCCCACCTGGCTGTCCTAAGCGACGCAATAGTGTGAGCACAGGACCAGATGGCCGATCAATGAGCAGCAGCACAGTTTGGCAGGAACTGAGCACAGACGGAACCAAGAGACTGGAGTGAAGCGTGGATAAATATGATGAATATGGTATCAAGTACGTAATCAGTGAGAAGAGAGGACCCACGTCACCAAAGCCTAAGCTGGCGACATAATGCAGAACAGTGAAGAAAAGGTCCAATTCCTAGCATGTCGTCATCAATCCCGTTCTCTCGTCATGCGATCATTTCAAATTCGTTCTTCATTTGCCAAACCAGCTTCCGATCCAAGACTTGGACTTGTCGGCGCCTTCGGTGACCGACTTGTCGAATTTGTCGACAGCCTGGTTAAGCTCCTTGCCGGTTGCCTGCCGTGCCTCCTCGAATTTCTTCTTGGCGTCCTGGCTGTATGCATCGAGCTGCTGGCCGGCCTTTTGTGCTTCGGCTTTGGCGTCATCGGCCTTGCACCACACGTTAGCATACATTTGCCCCGCACTGATACCCGTGGACAAGGATGAGTGGGAGTACATACAAAGCCCTGGGCCTTTGCGCGCACCGCCTCGAAACCCTCTTCTCCAGCCTTCTTGGCTTCCTTCTCACGACCGGGCAGCTCGCTCTTGACCTTTGCTGACGCGGTCGCGGCATCGTCTGGTCCAAGTCAGTATAGGTGTCGCGAAGGTCTGGTCGAGATCACGCACGCTCGAATTGCTTCTGAGCAACCTTGGGGTCTCCACCAGCGCTGTAGAGGTAGTATGCGCCAGCGCCGGCAGCAGTGGCAGCACCCAAACCGAGGACTCTGCGAGACATGATGCCAGATGTGTAGTTGAAAAGTAAAAGGGTTGTTGGAGTGGCTGGAAGACGATTATAGGATTTGGGAGAACAGTGAGGAGTGCAGGAGCGGCAGCCGCGGTACTTATGGGTGGGGTGATGGCTCGGAAGAGAGGATGCGGAGTCTTTCAAGCATGGCAATTGGGTAACTCCAATGACGTAGCAGTGAAGTCGCAGCTTGAGCACGGACCATCCACCGCCGCGCGATGACTTGGGAACCAGATCGCCGGCCTGGACGCCCTGGCCTCTGATCTAAATCTCCCCATCTCAACCAGTCGCGACCCCCTATTCTGCTTGCCTGCATTTTCCCTGCGCCAAGTGCTGGCCGCAGGTCTTTTCTGTAGTCTCTTTGCTTGTTAGAAGTTCAACGGTCGCCGCATTTCCCTTCCCGCCCCTGTTTCGTGCTTCTACCATAACGCTCTTGTCGGCCGCCACGCTCCCCTCATGTATCCCCGATAGTAGCGGCTTCGAGGCCCTCTTAATTTTCCCAGAGTCCAGTAATACCCGCATCCACCATGGCGGAGCCGCACATTAACCTCGTTGACCACACCGACCGCGAGCCCACACCCGAGCAACAGTCTGAGCCGCCACCGCCACCGCCGAACCCAGACTCGCACATCGATATACTATACGAGAACCAGCGCGGTTGGTTTATATTTGGGATCCCGCTGTTCTCTTCCAAGGCGCTATGGAACCTCAGAATAGATCAATCGCCTTGGGTGGATTCCAAGTTCAAACCTTCGCCTGTCAACATCACCAACGCGCAAGTGCCCGACCCCAGTTGGATCTGGGAGTGGAAAAGCTGGTATGTGGACATGAGCCACGATGTCGATGAGGAAGGGTGGCAATATTCGCTGTGGTTCAGAGGAGGCGCTTGGCACGGTAACCACCCGTGGTTTCATAGCTTTGTGAGGCGGAGACGCTGGCTGCGGAAACGTGTCAAGCAAAAACTGCCGCCGAAGACCAAGGACCACAGAGAGAGGCTATTTGGTGAGACGTTTAGTATCGGCACGACACTAGCAAGGACAAGCACCCTCGGCCCCATGAGCCTGGAAGCTAGCCACGAGCAGAGTCTGGACGAGGAAGTCAGAGATGTACCGACGTTGATGAAGAAGCTGAAGAAGGCAGCCATTGATCGCGAAAAGATTGTGTTAATCAACAAGTTCATCGATGAGGGAGGCGAGGAGTTGTACTATTTAGCGGAGCAGGTACCTCGTTCTTCGCTCTCGGCCTGGTGCTTTTCTAATCGAACTACAGATACCCGCCATCATGTCCATGCTCGTTTTCCAGAACTCGCGTCGTCACCTCTTGTCCTCCCTCATGAATACGTTCGATGCGGCCAAAGATCACCGGCAAGAGCACAAGGAACGTGGAGAGAAGGAGGACGAGGTGGAGGAGCGCAGAATAAACAACTTGCTCAAGGCGGTGGAGGCGGCCGATGCTGAATGCAAGAAGCTCGAGTACTGGAGTGATATCCGAAAGCTCGCCGAGGACGGAGACGCAGGCAACGCGACGGACTCGTCGAGCGGATGGGATCACGGCTGGCAAGGCCTCGATAAGAGCGGAGCCGCCCATCCTTGAAGTTCTTTTTTCACCTTTGGAAGCGCCCAGCCGGTTGTTTTCTGCAAAGCGCGGCATGACGATACCTGGGCCCTTGGCCATCACACCAGATGTCACCTCTTTTACTCTCCTTGTACATATTCCTAGGTAGAATCCCTCACATGACACACGGCGCAACGCCCATCGTTCCATTATCCCTCGGTCCTCTGTTCCTTGGTTCTGACTCGGATCGGCCCGCGGATGTGCTCGAGTGACTCAACTTGAATGACTTTGCCCTTTTGCAGCAGCTCGACCTGTCCGCGCTCTCGCATTTCCCAGACCATTTGCCGGACATGGTCCATGGTGTCGCGCCAGTCTGACGCCCCCAGCAGGTCCAGCTCCCCGCGTGATAGGGCGCGGGCTATCTCCGAGGGGCAGATCGTCTTGGGCCATTGCCGGCCCTCCAGCAGCCTCCTCGCGTGTCCCCGCACCACATCCCGCTGCGTATCGTCGAGAGGCATCGTCGCAGCCCGGCTGACCAAAAAGAAACATCAAATACCGGCGGGAGGTCAAGTCGAGGGCGGTATCGAGTGGAATTGACTTGGCGCACTAGATCTGCGCAGGGTCTAGCTCCCCCGATTGCTTCTGTACGGCCGGCAGAGTTTTGACGTCAGAACCCAATCAGCTGCGAGACGAAACCTCAACACAAGACCCAACCGCGTCTAACCTGCATCGCCGGAGAAAGGAGGGATTGGAAGTTATGTGGGCACCCCACGTCCGAGGGGTATTTGTAGCCGCGCGGGGCCCTGTCTCCTCGCCTCTTCGCCAGCAGACCCTCCGTCACACGCCATCTGCAGCACCCCGATTGTCCCTGACAGCAACCACCCAACGCGTACGATACTGTGGAACCACCAGGATGTCGTCGGAAAACCTTGAGAACCAGCCCAGCCCCGTGGTCAGGAAGTACCTCCAGGAGAGCCACGACCGCATCTTCGAGAGCAACCGCAAGTGGGCCGAGGAGCAGAAGCAGAAGCACCCCGAGTTCTTCCAGAACCTGTCGGCCGGCCAGAGCCCCGACTACTTATGGATCGGTGAGTAGCACACTAACCACGGCCTGCCGTCACCCTCTCTGGCGCCTAGAGGCGTAGTCCCCGTTGTTACTGGGGCGGCGCGCGAAGGGGCCTTGCCCGCGTTGCCAATTGCAGGATCAATAGGCAAAAAATGGGCTGATTTTTGCGTCCTAGGCTGCTCCGATTCGCGCATCCCCGCCGAAGCCATCACGGGACTCGGCCCCGGCGAAATGTTCATCCACCGCAACATTGCCAACCTCGTGTGCAACACGGACCTAAACGTCATGTCCGTCGTCAACTATGCGGTGCGCCACCTCAAGGTCAAGCACATTGTCGTGTGCGGCCACTACGGCTGCGGCGGCGTCAAGGCCGCCATGACGCCCAAGGACATGGGCCTGCTCAACCCGTGGCTCCGCAACATCCGCGACGTGTACCGCCTCCACGAGTCGGAGCTTGCTAGCATCAAGGACGAGGAGGAGAAGTACAACAGGCTGGTCGAGCTCAATGTCGTGGAGCAGTGCAGGAACATCATCAAGACGGCTGCCGTCCAGCAGAGCTTTGCCAAGAACGAGTTCCCCGTCGTCCACGGATGGGTCTTTGGCTTCCACGACGGTCTGCTCAAGGACTTGAAGATTGACTTCGAGGGAGAGCTCAAGGATATCCAGAGGCTCTATGACCTGACCAAGGATGTTTAGGTGAATTCTGTTGGCAGTCGGCGACGCGGAGTTAAGGAGTAGGATGCAGAATGAGAAGCAGCGGCGGTGCATGTGGGGTAGGAGCATAGTCGAGTTAGTCGCGATGATAGGTGTTGCTGTGTTGTGTTCAGTGGAATAGACGCCCTCATTTGCCATGTTGAATCTTGTGGTTCGTCTTCATCCATCTTGTACCATGCCTCTGCCCCGCTTCTACGCCAGCTCTTCTTGTCCCCGGATCGCATATTTGAGCATGCCTATTGCCTCTAGACTGCAGGACGGCACGCTAAGGCGTTCTTTCGGGTTCATTTTGGACTGTGTCTTGTCACTCCCGCTTGAGCATTGTGGTTGGCGTGGTCCCGCCAGCATAGCGCCGACATGACGTTACTTATGGACCGGCAGACTTCTGTACAATACGAGTTGTTGTAAAAAAACGCGGAGTGTAAGCTAATCTCTATTGCCGATGGATGTTGCTTGCGTGTCGGCTCCAGGCTACCAGGCAGGTGTGTGCGTTTGTAAACAGTTGACAAGGCCTGCGCCAATAACTATCCTCTGCCGCCGGCCTTGGGACGGAGCCGCACATAAGCCTTAGAAGGGAACAAATCCATGGATTAATCAGCCGAATTGGAGATCAGCCGCCATACAAACCGCAGGAGCGTACCGGGGGCGTACCTGCCTCGGCCTTCAAGACGCCCACCCGTTGCCGCTTCACCACCAACTTGAGTCTTTCACCTTCACCTCAAGCCTCCGTACCCTTCTACCTGATTCCGCACGCAGTTTTAGCGCCTGATCCAGGGTCTTCGGATAAATCCCAGGCCCGTTTTGTGATCTGCTGCTGCGTATAATCTTCCCGCTTCCTGCTGCTCCAGGCCTCTTTTCCTCCACCCCACCCTCAACTCCCGACACTCAATTTCTCCACAGCTATCAGCTATACGCTTCCAGCTTCAAGCCACCACATCTAATTCTTCAATTCCCTACATCCCTCAGCCCCACAATGGTTTCGCTCAAGGTCTTCGCTATCGCCGCGGCTCTTGTCGCTGGTACCGTCGCCCACGATCATGGTAAGTTGGCACCAAACCCACTGTGCACGCACGCATCAATTACTGACTTGTGCTTGTAGGCGAATGCGCAGCCGTCTCGACCGTGACTGTCACCGTCACCCAGTGCGCTGCTGCTCCTGGTAGTAGTGTCTGGCCAACCCCGCCCCCGGCTTCATCGGTTGTGATTCCCGTCACCTCGGAGACGCCTGTCATGACACACGTCACCGAGTCTGACTTGTCGTCGGTCGCAACTTCGCTTGTCGCCTCGAGCATCTTGTCAGAGTCTTCCAAAATCTCTTCGGTTGCTACTGGCGTCTCCACGGTCGAGTCCACCGCGATTGCTACCACAATCGCCCATCATACCACTCCACCTCAGGCTACCGGTGCCGCTGCCACTTATGGCTTCGGATCGGTCGCCATCGCTGGCGTCGTTGTCCACGCTGCCATGGCTCTGGTCTAGTCACCTCTTTGTTTCGATCTCATATCGGTACCATACCACACTGAACTTTCACCACGGCCCACCTAAGTTGGGAATTTAATGACGGACGCCTCAAGGTTGGCTCTCACTAGCATTGATGGTTAGGATGGTTTAGGTAAAAATCTAAGCTGATTGATCACTCTTCGCACAGGTCTCCTTTGCTTCTTCTAGTCTTTCTCTGTACCACCATGTGTCATTGTGTGCTGTCATATCAGTGCTAATGGTGAGTCTGATGCTAACAACTCCTTGATTATGTTAACTTGTGTCACTCTAGGCTCGCTTCCTCTACTGCTCGTCACATTTATTTCTCTGCTGGAACATCTGCCCCCCTAATCTCCCCTGTCATATGCTATGGATGGTGAGTATTGAAGTAATCGTTGTTGGCGTTGACCTCTGACGCGTCGCTTACGCTGGTTGTTGTTGCTAGGTGTTCCACTGGGGTTTGTGAGGTGGTGGTATGAGAGTTTATAGACCATGTCAGCCAATCTGATTACGAGTTACTTATACATGCTCCCTTTCTTGATGTGATGTGGAATCATGGTGTTGTATTACACTAGGAATTGGGTCTCTGAGTTGTTGCTGTCGCAGTCGCTCCGCCGAACGCCAAATTTCATACATGCGCCGCGTAACATACCTGTACACATAAGGAGCTTGATGGAAATACAAAATGCTTTCGAAATGATGATTGCCATTGCCCATGAAGTGTCTTTCGTACGACTTTCGCCCTCAACTTCTTTCCCGCGATCCCTGAGTCCCAGATTCGTTTTCGCACATGCCATCACCCTATCATCACCCCACTTACGTTGCGCAGGTAGGGGACAATCGAGCAAGCCTCCTGCTGGAAAAATCACAGGCATCGCACGTCACCGCTGAGGGTACTGTGCTAGAAACAGCAGCAAAAGTCGAGGACCAAGACATCAACATAACATAGAAAAGCGTCTTGATTGTATCGTATGTACAAGAAAAGAAAGAAGAGAAAAGGAAACCAAGGAAACGCTAAACGAACGAACATCTACAACCACCCCCTCGCACTGATCCTCCCCTCAGCATACAAACTATCACTCTCCCCCGACACACTCCTCGAATACCTCGACCCCTCATCCACCTCCCCCCGTCCCCTCGCCCCCACCTCCGTAAAATCCACCGCCCCGATCCCCTCCACCAACCGCGTCGGCGTGCTCATGCCCGAGTATATCGGCTCGGGCGGCTCCATGGGCTCGTACACGGGCCCATCCACGCCATCGATGCTCAGCTGCGGGATCGCGGGGACGTGAATATTGTCGCCGTCCTCATCGTCATTGTCGTCGCCGTTGTCGTCGGTGGCCGCGCGCGTGGAGACGGTGCGCACGGTGAGGCTGCGGCCTAGGCCGCACTGCGCGGGGGCGGCATTTTCTTCGAGGCGGACGACGAGCTCGACGGCCTTTTCGTCTTCGGTGACTTTGGGGTGGCGTTTGGCGAAGTAGTGGGCGTATTGCCAGAGGGACCTGGGGGAAAAAAAAAACAGGGTTAGCGCACGATGTCGAGGGGTGGGTTGGAGGGGTGGGTACATACCAGTAGCAGCTCGCGACGTTTATGCCGGTCAGGATGATTTTGTAGGGGACGTAGTAGACGTAGAGGACGAACCAGCCGATGCGCTCGTTTTTGCGGCGGAGGTGGACTTCGTTGAAGATTATGACGTTGATGAGGTACATGATGACGGTGGAGGCGAGGAGGATGCCGCAGAAGGAGGGGCGGACGTAGAAGGAGATGGGGAGGATGAAAGGAGTTAGAAGGTAGAGGAGGGTTTCGTAGACCTCTGTGGACTGTGAGTATGGCGCCTGAAAGGTTTGTTGTAGGTGGTGTGGATCACGTACCTTGGAAGACGAACACTTTGGCCCCGATTTCGTGCCAGCCGAGCTTCCAGCTTGTGAAGATGTAGACCATGTTGAACCACATGCCATTCACGAAGAAGAAGTTCCAACGCTTGAATCGCTGGGAGTATACCGTCATTTCGCCGAAGCCTCCACGAGAGCCGCCGCCAGAGAAGAAGATGGCGGATGGCGTCTCGGTCTCGACCCAAACCTGGCTCGTCATAGTGATACGACAACCAAGTTCTCTAGCCACGTGCCCGAAGAACCAGTCCTCAGAGACATTGAATCCTGGGTGCTCGTGGAAGGTTTTGACGAGCAGCTTCCGGTCCCAGAGGGAGATGGCACCGTGGGGGAAGGTCGCTGAACCGATTTTGCCCGCAAATTCTCGTTGCAGGCCGCTGAGTTTGTATTCGAGATCTTGCGCCCTGAGATGATTGTCAGCATTTTGTTCTCGTGACTGTTTGTCGCATCCTCGGAAGGCATTTGGGAAAAGCAAAATGAGCTTACTGCTGGCAATAATTCCCCTTGGAACTGTTCGGTCCAACCGACTTGATCGTATACCCTATGCACTTCACCTTGCCGACTAACCGATCCGTCACGACCGGAAAGTTCTCAGGTAGTGCGCAGTCGTCGTCAATCAAAAGCACATTTTTGAAGTCCTTCGCTGCGTAACATCCTACAAACTGGGCAACAATCTTGGACCCAATCGGCGACCAGATGTGATTGACACCATATGGCTGACAGATCTCTTCAGTGTTGTCCAGAGGCTCTGCGCTGTTTCCATTCGCGAGGACGAAGATGTGGGACGGTGGGAAAATCTTGAGCGCCGCTTCTAGTGTGGCCGCGATTAACCCTGCGGACTTGTAGCATGGAATCAGTAGGGCAGTGTCCTGCACGTTGGGTTGGATTTTAGTTTCGGTGGTGACTTCTTCGGCCGGCGGGTCTTTTTCAAAAAGTACGAGTAGTGGCGCAAAGGCATAAAAGAGTGCAATGCCGAGGACAATTCCGAAGCCCCCGGGTAAAACGAATTTCGTGGATACGACCCAGTACAGCCACCACACGGCGCCGTTCCAAAGAGGTATTCCAACTAGAACAAAGTAGACAAATAAAACCATGAAAATATAGATTCCGTATCGGAAGGTCCATTGGAAGAATTTGTTGCGCTGCAGCTGCACGCCCCGTTCTTTTGCTTTCTCGTATGTATCTCGCAGGCTGCTTCGCCTAGCCAAACCAGTGTAGGATACATTCGTAAGTCGTTGTTGCAAAGCATCGGGAACAATGGCGTCAACGATTGTCTCGACCGTGCCCCTTCTTGGACGACTACCTCCTGGGACATAAGCCCGTTCAGGTTCAGATGTTGAGGAACTCCGCGAGTGACTGCTTGGTGTGGACTTGCCACTGGCGAGCGAATTCTCCTTGGTTAGAAATGGGTTCCGGACGGAATCTGGCGACGAACTCCTGGAAACTACGTTGGAAAGAGATTCGAATGGATTACTTGGCGATTGAGGTATGGACCTCCGAGAATAGCGATTAGGTTTTGGCTGGCCTTGGTTCTGAGCAGGTTTTTTGACCGACAGTGAGTCTTGGCCAGGAGTGTACGAAAGACGCCAGCTTTTCCTTGGGGCGGTATTAGACGGAAGACTAGCACGCTTGGGATTGCCGGCTTTCTCCGACCCTATGTGCTGGCTTTGCATATGATTGTGCGGGGAAGAAAGACTGGACACTCTGCTTCTTCCTGCTTCTCCGGGTGCGGTTGATGACCGCTGTATCATTGGACGATGACGATTTGCAGTGACTCCAGAGTAGCGCTTCCATGGCCTATTGTCAGGAGTTGTAATTGGTGAGCCAGGCTGCCAGGCGGGGGGAGCGGCAGTATCGCGGGCTGAACCAGTGTTCCCAATGGCCTGGAGAAGATGTGCGGGGATGACAACATCTTGGGCGACTAATGTAGACCGAAAGACAGGAGGTAGAACGGGCGATTCTTCGCCGCTTGAAGGTTGACGAGGCTGGTCATCTTGAACAGGTATTTCGAAATCGAATGAGGGTAAAGAGGTCATTTTGAAAAGATTCTAGCGAGCCCGGCTGCTATCCACACTGAAGACCTGTCTGCAGCATGCCATCTCTATTTATGAGGGACACCATGGCTTGCGGCAGACCCCTCAGAGAATTTCGGCACCTCAGGACGCAGAATTCAATAGTGCTCAGTGTTAGCCGTTTACTAACCCTGATACAGCTTGACAACCTGATGATGATCATTGTCTGCCCTGGACACATGGTGCAAGCACACTTGAACAGACTATAGATGAATTCGATCGGGTGATGGAACACATACTAGGCCCACATAGACTAGGTCCAGTTTAGATACACTTGGACAAGACAGGTTGGGACAAGGAAGCCAACAGCAAATTTGTCAAGCCTCTCCCGGATACGACGCCATAACCAAACGGCTCCGGTAAATGGCTCCAGCCTCTTCCGTTTCCCCATGTTGGCATAATGACATGGTGGCTACGCTAAGTGAGTGCATTCTGGCCAGGCCGCGTCGCCCTTGCATGTGGCTACTGACAGTACATGTACTTTTGGTAAAGCAGGAATATGATATTTCTATACCTCGAAGCCACGTGAAAAGGTCTACAGCTGCGAAAGAAGCCTATTCGGAAAGATTGAGTTCAACTCAGTGCCTGGTAAGGGAAGATTCCAGGAATAGATGTAATGTGGGTCTCGCGCTGATCCCACAGATGATGATCACTAGCCAGGAACGTATTTGAAGCCTCAAAGTTGAGAACCCACGTCTTGGGGTCTTATGTAACTGAAATTCAGCCATTGGATGCGGGGGTAACGCACAGAAGAGGTGGGGAAGTTCTTGGGTGGTGTTTTGCATCCAGGTGGGTTCGAACGAGCATGATGCCTGGCGATCGGTCGTTTGAGGTCGATCATCTAAAGGCTAGCCATCGAAGCCATCCGGAGATGGAGCCAGGGGCGGGCCGAAATGCCATCTAACTAGATGGAGGGCAACCGGGCGTAATGGCGCATGGCCACAACATGTTTGGCGTATGCACCATCAGCATATAGCTCCTTTGCTCCGGGATATTCGGGAGGATTTCTTGCGGTAGCCGGAGGCGTGGCCTCACCGTAGGTTCAGGTTCGCCAGTTGGAACTGTGCCCTGAAAACAGGATCAAGATGATTGTTAGTGGCGGTGCGTTTGTGCCGATTCATGAAGGATTCGCAGCCTCGCGCAGATCTAGTTCGCGCCGTCACGCTTCGTTCCGTTAGTTTACCGGGGCGGTGCAGATGCTGGGATTTCCCAATCCATGATTCTCTAAATCTTCATGCACCAGGTTCCAATTTTCGTCCGTGGATAGCTTCTGGCTCTCCTTGTTCTCAATTTCCATGTTGTTTGACATACAAAAAAAATACAAGAGAGTGAAAAAATTGGGTAAATGGTGGAGATGGCTGATGATGAGCATGAGGCTGGATATTCCTTTAGAGTTTGATTTGAAAGGACCAGGGGCCTTCGGAACCGGCTCCGCAGCTACCGGTCAAAACATGATCCGACGTGACATCACGACAGTCTGCCTTATTTTCCGTCATTCTCTTTCCTCGGATCAATTTTGCGACTCGCAAAAATTTCCTGGCCAACTCGGTTCTCGTTCGGATTAGTCTACTCACCGTGCACCTCTCCTGTTTCAACCTTTGATCCACTTTCCCTCACCAAAATCGACAACATACAACGAGGATACGTTGAGGTTCGAACGATCCGTATGTTCGAGAAGAAAACAATCGCCAGTATGCTATATACTAAGGCTAAGAAATAGATCCCAAGTACCTGGTACACAAATGTGGTCAAGCATACTTCGAACCGAGGCTGTAGGGGAGTAGGCAGATACGATGCAATCTGATCAGGTTCTCTTACCTTGACATGATGGCCGGTTCGAGGACTCGATTAGGCAAGAAATCCAGCGCAGCTAGAATGCTGACCTGTCGATCGACCGATCTATCCGACGGTGTAGCTTCGCCGGGGTAATGCTTTCGCCAAATCTCGTCCCTGGGCTAACCGATGTGAAGAAAAGATCAGCAACTACGGGAAAGATAGTAGGACTAGCACATGGAACCGGCCACTCGACTCAATCGAGAGTTCCAAATGGCCGTTGATACATTCTATTCTATCCGCCCTGCTACTCATACCTTTCGCTCCAATTCCCCTGTATAGCACGACGACCCTTACCTCTGACTCTTTCTCTCGGATTTGATCCGAAAGAAGTTCCTCCCCTTTTTACTTATTCAATCATAGCACTTAAAGGGTTTCAAGTCATGAGCGAACTTACGCTCGGATAAAAGCACAGCCACAGTCAATATCCTTTCACATCTTCGGTTTCGTCATCACTTGCCGCTCTCAACAAACCTCCATCTCACCTCAGCAAAGTATCACACATATATACTCTGCCTTTCCAAAAGCCACGCTATTTCTTGGTCTCTAATTAAATTATGAGATATACGAGATTATTTAAAGAACCATGGGCTCGGGTATAGATGCGGGAGTCTCCCCGGAAGTAACGTTGCTAGTGCTTGTCGCATCACTAAATGATTACGACAAGCTATCAAAGCCATTACCCCTGCGCCAGCGGCTCAGATATTCCTCCGAAGATTGCCATGTGATATTTGGCTCTATTTGTCGTTCAGCTTTTGAACTGATAGAAATGTTGACCCCTAGGTCAGGTGAGGAAGGCTAGTTTTAATGCGATTCTCGAAATGCGATCAGTAGTTTGTTTGCTTACATAACGAGGAACGCTGAGGTTAGACATGTATTTTCCCTTAGATCTGAAGGAAACTATCTCAAAATGGGATTTACAAATCAAATAATATGGTATGTAAAGCTATTGCATCACAGATGAATAGCTGCAAAGATCAACTTAATGCTCACAAAGAAGATACCCTGTACTCTTACGCTTGCCAAACTCGGTTCCAGCTCTTATCGGACGCAAACGCATCTGATAACTTACGTTGCCTTCTTTTGCTCTGCTTCGGCACCTTTAGCAGCAGCCTCTGCTTCCTTTCCTCCTTGCTTCTCGCCTTCTGCCATCGCTGGCTGCGCTGCAGCAGCTTCGGCACCTTTTCCATCCTCCACTTGAGCTGCATTCTCGTCATTCTGCTCACCACCTTTGTTTCCCTGGCCCTTAGCATTTCCACCCTTTTGTTCCCCCTGACCTTGGGCCTCTCCACCTTTTTGTCCTTCTTGACCTTGAGCCTCTCCGCCTTTTCGTTCTCCCTGGCCTTGAGCATCTCCGCCCTTCTGTTCCCCCTGACCCTGAGCATCTCCACCCTTCTGTTCTCCCTGGCCCTCAGCACCCTCGCCCTTCTGTTCTCCCTGACCTTGTCCAGCTTGCTCTTGGCCTGCTTGGCCTTGGGCATCACCTGCCGTGCATTCGCTCGGCAGGGTAAACGTCTGGCCAACTTGCAAGTTCAGACGATCGATACCAGGGTTCAGGGCCAGAATCTGGCCCGTGGTACTACCCGCTTTGGCGGCAACAGCATCGAAAATGTCGCCCTCTTGGATCGTTCCCTGGGAGATCTTGCAGCTGCTCCCGGGACAGACTGGCACGCTAAGGATCATTCCCGCTGTGTCCGCCGCCGTAGCGTTAGCGCCGGCCGTCGCGTTCATCGCAGCTGCGTTGGCCTGGACTAGCGAGTCCATGGTAATATTGAGGAACTTGGCTGTCTGCTCGACTGAGAGTCCCTGTTGACCCACGAACCGATCTGGCCCACCAAGAACGCAGGTTGCGGATGCTGGCGGTGCTGGCGGGGGAAGACAGGAGGTGTCATCTTTTTGCGCAGCAGGTGGAGGGATAGTAAGGGTATCTCCAGGCTGCAAATTGTTGATTGCATTGCCTTGCAAGTTGTTGGCATTCGCAATGTCGCAAATGCCAGTGTTGAATTGCTCGCCGAGCTTGGTCAGGGTGTCGCCTTGGGCCACGGTCACTGTCTGCGCAGCTCCATTTCCAGGGGCAGTGCCGTTCGCTATCAAAATTAGTTACACTTTTTCGAGTGTAGAATCTAGAAGACATACCCTCTTGACGGGAAGAGATGGTAGACAGGGACAGTGGAGACGACTCTGCCGTACTTTGGAGCAGAACTGCGCCGGCGAAAATAAGAGAGTGGGACCACATCATTGTGATAGATTTTTTAGATGAGAAAAAAACGCTGGATAGAAACCAAATAGTAAATGAATGAGGTATGCTGTGATTTTGCCGTGACGCGACCCGGGACACTACGGAAGATACTGAATGGGCAATAATGATGTTATTTGGAAGAATATTGGAATATAATAATTAACAAAGAGGTCGACCGAGCGACTACTCAAGCACAGCTCTGTATTAAGCAAAGATTTAAAGGAAAAGGAAGGTCACTGTGAAAGGCACAATCCACTTCTCCCCAGGAAAACCCACTTCTTTATAAACGCCCCTGTATGATCAGATATGAACACATTGGGGTATGTAAAGCAGGGGTAAGGCCGTTTAAATTTCCGAGAAAGCTTGGTTCGTGTTTCTTGTCTCTGTAAGGCATGAAGTTTGGGCTGGGGTCATTGTTGACCTGGGGTCTCGGGCATCCGAAATAGCTGCCAGAGCTGAAACTGATATCATTATAATAAGGAAGCTATAGCGATGCACTCTAAACCACAGTTTTTCGAGCGCTATATGCTACCATCGCATTTGCGCATATTTCCATCCAAGGTAGCCGTTAATAAAGTCTCTTTCTAGACGTGGCCGCGCGACAGCGCGACAGCGGAACAACAACTGACAAAACTACAATTCAAAAATGGCGGGTCGATCAGAACCCAATTCGAAGCTCTTGTTTGCAACGTTGCGAAATCTTGAGACGTCAAGTGTCGAAAATCTTCCCAGGCGATGGTTAAGTTCTAAACCGGGGTACAGTTGAGACGAACAGGGCCGAAACGGAAAACCTTCACAATGTTAGAAACCTTGGTGCCTCAGATCTTCTGCCTGCCAATTGCTGATCTTGAGCAATACGCAGCCATGAAAGTCGATGATCATTAACCTCTTGCAAATACTGTGCCATAAGTGATGTCGCTGGCTACTTCAAGAGATATTCAGAGACTACGGCATACCAAGCCGGAAGGTTCACATGCGCTTTTGAATGTGGATAGCGCTCTAATAGGAAGATGACGAATGTAATGTCCTGTTGAAGCATCCAGCAACATCCGCAGAGGTCTTCGAAATAACGTGGTGGGCGGGCCGTGATTCCATTGTCTAACTACATTTGGAAACTTTAACAGTCCTACCCCGCTGTGGGTCTAAAATTTTGAAGACTTGCGGAACAGGGCGCGCACGTGTTCCATAAGTAATAGGCGCTGGTTCTTGATAGCGGATGAAGTCGTGGACTATATAAGGTGGGTAGTATGTGAGTTTTCGCAGTTCTAGTTGTTGAGATAGATTCACCACCGAGCAAAACAGACGAAATCGATCGAGCCATTACGCCAAGCAACATCTGCGTATCGAACCAAGACACTATGGCGTCATCAACCTTCATTCCCCTGGCGGAAGCTCCCCGCTCCGTCGAGGAAATCAAAGCCCAGGAACTTGCCACGAAATTTCCCGTCTGGGACGCGGATGTCGTGTTTCGCGTCGGCTGCGCACTGAGGGATCGACTTCTTCCACTGGAACAACCTGCCTGCATCCAAATCTCAACTTGGTCTACGCCGGCGCACATTCTCTTCCATTCGGTTACGCGCTCTGGAACTGCCCTTGACAATGACTTTTGGATCTCTCGCAAACGCAATGCTGTGATCCGATATGGGGCCAGTACTTGGCGATTGCACAACTATTTCGAGGGAGATGAGGAGAAGTTTGCCAAGAAGATGGGGTTGGGAGAAAAGGCCAATGAATATGCCATCCATGGCGGCGGAGTCCCTGTGTATGTTAAGAACTGTGACACGCCTGTTGCAGTGGTTGTCGTTAGTGGATTAAAGCAATGGGATGACCACCAGGTCGTGGTTGAGGAGCTGGCGAACGTTTGCAAGAGCTTGGAGTCGTCGACTTGAATGAAAGATGGGTGGTTTAAAGGTATCAGCAATACGATTGTTTGAAAACCATATTCAAGAGGTTGAATAGCTGGCTTTATATACTGCACCATCATGCTTGGGTCTCATCTATCGTAGACTGCCTTATTGACACTGTTAATCAGATCAATTCCTTCTTTTCTCCAGGTATCATCCTCCATCCTATTGGTCGTATTTCCTTCATACACAAACAATCCCGCCGCTTTATTGTACGGATCCCAAATGGGTACTATCGGTTGAAGGTCTGCCAAAGCGTTTCCCCTCCTCCAAGCATTTGGGTTAAGCTTGTTAATGAAGCTCACCCAGTCACCAGCCATGAGGCCTGCGAGGCTCTTGTAGCTGTCTGGCAAGCCTTGGAAAGGCGGTACCCTTACGGGGGGATATCCGACACCGTCGAGATTCTTCATGGCAAATGCAACCTCGACAAAGTGAGTTGCGCCATCATAAGCTCCTGCCCATGCAGGAATGGCGTTGAACCGGAAACAATACGCAGTGAGTGATTTGGAGGCCCAAGTCTGGCAGGTTAGACGGCGATTTGCAACAAACGTCTGATCTGTGTAATACGTCGTCGTACGGCGATACTGAGTGCCATAGGGATAGGCAGGTGGGACAAAGTCGACAGGTCCAAGATTTGCGAGGTTGTTCTCATGTGATTGGAGTGGATATGCTGATAAGATTCGCTGAGCAAATGTTTCGTTCATCGATGTACCCGCTACAATGGTCAGATGGCTGTTAAAAGCAGAGTGCATCCTCGTGTGCCAGGATCTCGAAAAATATGCACAATGAAGCGAACATGCGACTTACATGTCAGCGTTCTCAGGAATTGCTCTGTAGTATTGAGCCCTTTTGGAGCAAAGCTTGTTCCTTCGTCGGAGTTTGCACCAACAATTATAGGCACTCCGACAAAAGCACCCTCCGCAACTTGGTCGCTTGAATGTCTCGCAATAATATCACCATCGATCTGGGGTGTCCACACACCGGATAGTTGTGTTGTGTTGACAGCAGCATTAAGCTCCGAAAAGGGCAAATCTCGCAAACACTGTAGCGAGTCCGTTGCGTTACTGCACCCGGTGATGGTTGTCAAGTTGTTGAATAATGGTCCATAGGTGCGATTCATAGCTCCGACGAGGATAGGATTTCCGCTTTCCATTATGGCGGCTCGGTATAGCGAGTCATCGCGGCCATTGTATGCTAGCAAATGCATTCCCACAGACGCGGCACCAGCAGACTGCCCCCAGATTGTGACTTTATTCGGATCGCCTGTAATTGTGTGAGATAATGGGAACGAGAGAAATATAATACCGAAAACGAACCTCCGAAGGCGCCTATATTCTCCTGAATCCAGTGAAGGGCTAGCCTTTGATCCCTAAGCCCCCAATTGCTGCCTGCATCGTTTGAACCCCCGATCTCAGTCTCGTATCCTTGTAAAAATCCCCACGCACTTAATCGATAGTTTATTGTAATGGCCATAATAGGCTGCTTCATCTCTTGCGACTGTTGAACAATAAAGGACATGTTATATCTCAGATCTACGCCTGAGCCCTGAACATATGCTCCACCATGTATCCATACTGCGACAGGAAGCTTCTCTCCAGGCTTTGTACCCGCGGGTCTGATTACATTTAAATAGAGGCAATCCTCTGAGACATTGTAACCCATTTGCGAGGGCCCATAACCCACACATGCTGGTGCGTACTGATCCGCAGGCCGGAGCTCAGACCATGAGTCCTTCACTGGCCTAGGATTTCGGAAGCGAAGATCACCAACAGGAGGTTCTGCATAGGGTATACCAAGGAAAAATTCCTGCTTGTAAGGATCCGAGTACACTCCAGAATATGTGCCATTTCGTGCACGGGCCGTCGGCGGACCATGTGGGTGAACCTGGGTCGGACTCGAAGATACCAATCCGACGAGCGTTACAAAGAATTTGATCAATTCGAGGGATCGCATAGCTGATTGAACGATTGAGGCTTTGCTAATCGTCCCATAAAACAGATTCTAGGCCGCATTGTGTGCGCCATGGGAGCTATATCTTGTGACGAGTGCTGTTTAATCGGAAAGAAGTGCGTGGATCCCTTGGAAGAACGTTTTGCCTGATAATAGCCTTGTGGGTTAGCGCCAGAAATGAAATTGTGCTCGACATTGGATTTCTCGGGACGGCGAAATTTAAGCCTCGGCCATTTTTTCCTGGATGCGGGGCCCCGCAACTCGGTGGATGATGGTCAACGATTTCAGACATGGGTTGGAAAAATGTTAATCCACATTCACAGTCTTCCTGAAGCGTTGATGTCAGCTAGAAGCCCCAATCTATTACAAAAAAAAAAACGCCTGTATAATTCTTGTAAAGCCCTGGATATCCTCGATATAATTCGTGGTATACCTATCCAATTTTCTTTTTGGAAACCTAGTATGTTCTCTTATGGCCCGTCTATGCTCAAATAGCATTGATGGATTGTTCAAATGGATACAGATCATGCCAGAGACAAAGAAGCCACACGGTATTAGGTTAATCATCGACAATACTCCAACATGAATCCGACGCTAGTATCTCACAGCATATCTTGAACGCTTTAGATGACATTGCATGAAGTATTGCTTACAAATCAGTAATATTTTAGTTAACAACATCAAACCACAAAAGTACAAAGAGGAGGAACTACCATTTCCATCAGCAAATAGTCTCTCTTTTCACCTACCAGTCTTTGTCGCCAGTCGATTCGATTCAACTATGGCATCTTCTGATCTATCTTTAGCTGGAGGGTCTGTCACTGGTAAAGTCTTCCTGCCCTCCTCAGCTTCTTGCTCTTCTGAATACACTCCGCTACTTGTTGCAGTGCATGGTGGCACATACAAAAGCACATATTTCGATGCGAGTTCGCAACATACGATCAAATCCCTGGTGCAAGCTTTCGGTATCCCAGTTGTCGCAATCGACCGGCCTGGGTATGGCAGGACACCGAGCCTACATCCCATACCAGATGATTCAAGCCCAATCCAAGAGCATGGTAGATGGTTGCACAAATTTGTACTTCCAGAGCTTTGGAAGAAATTCTCCAATAGTGCCAAATCAATTGTTCTGTACGGGCATTCTATTGGTGGGGCTACTTGCTGCGTGGCTGCTGGTTTGCATGCATCTGATGGGGGCTCTTATCCATTATCGGCTGTAATAATTACGGGCATTGGTGTCGAAGTTGGATCGCGCCAGCTTCACTGGGAAAGTACATCTCCAGGCTATATCAGGATTGCAGAAGATTTTAAGGACGACATCATGTTGACCCGGCGGGAGCTTTACGACTCCGACATTCTCAAAACAACTGCACAACTGAACCAAGATACACCCCTCGACGAGTGCATAGACATTGGTACAAAGTGGCTCTCATACTGGAACAAGTACGCAGGCGTGATCACTATACCAGTCCTGTACATGGGAGGGGCTGAAGACCAGATGTGGAATCTATCAAAGGAGAATATTGAAGACTTTGGTAAGGCTTTTCGAAGCTCTAAGAAAGTGGAAACCGTTCAAATTCCATGCGCACCGCACAATATTGAACTGTCGCATCAATCCATAGTACTATGGGGAAGAGCGGGTGCATTTGCCATTGAAAGTACTGTGGAGGGTGCCTTGGCCAAGAAAAAATAAGTGAAGCCGAGTCTCATACAGGGAATTCATCGATGATATGCATAGTAACGATCTGGAAAAGCAGGCACATTAAAGGCTGAGTCTATGAGAAGGTGTAGCTAGCCATCGCGTTGTCGGTGCAATCCAAGTGTGTGGAGACATGGCAGAAAGACTAATAAGGGCCCTGCAAACCCAAATTTGCTATTTCAATACAAGTCAAGTCCATATGATTGAATACTGCCTTAAAATATTAACGCAGTTAAATTTCTTGTAAGGAGCCACGAAAAGTAGAAGGATTGCAATAGTGCGACTTTACGATCCGTTCATCCGATATCGGCAAGGATGGATCGACCAAAAAGCAAAAGCCATCCTCACTCACTTCAACACAACATCATCAAGGCAGGATATTCCGTGCATTCTTCATGGGCTTTTACAGCCCCGCCACCTGTTTGCAGATCCACTTTCATCTGCCGAGAACCAGGACCACTCATGAACCATGGCTTCTAGACGACACCGTATCGGGCCGAAGTCCGTGAAAAGAACCATACCGGAATAGGACAAGTATGCACCACATCTTCCAAAATTTCCATAGACTCCACGTGAGTCAGATGAGCCTCCGTCCGCAATAAATCAACACAAGGTGCGCAGAAGATTCCTCGCAGTCAATTGATTTTTTTTTCAACACACGCCAATACCTTCAACATGGCCTCCAAGACGAACGACGACCACATCCTGACGCTGTCCTGCCCGGACAAATCCGGCATCGTGTATGCCGTGACGGGATTGCTAGCCGCTCAGAACCTCACGATCCTGGACCTGCAGCAATTCTCGGACCCGGTCTCCAAAACCTTCTTCATGCGCGTGCACTTTGGGTACGCGTCGGATCTGTCCGGCCTTGAGGGACCCCTGGCCAAGCTCGCAGAGGACATGAAGATGGACTACGACGTTCGGCCCGTGCAGAAGAAGCCCCGCGTCCTGATCATGGTATCCAAGATCGGCCACTGCCTCAATGACCTATTGTTCCGCGTGAAGAGCGGGCAGCTCAAGATTGAGGTCCCCGTCATCGTGTCCAACCACCCCGAATTCAAGGACCTGGCCGCGTCGTACGGCATCGAGTTCCACCACCTGCCCGTGACCGCCGCCACCAAGACGGAGCAGGAGACGCAAGTGTTGGACCTCATCAAGCAGCACAACATCGAGCTCGTCGTTCTGGCCCGCTACATGCAGGTTCTGTCTCCCCGCCTGTGCTCCGAGATGTCCGGAAAGATTATCAACATCCACCACTCTTTCTTGCCGTCCTTCAAGGGTGCGAAGCCGTACCACCAGGCCTACGAGCGCGGTGTCAAGATTATTGGAGCGACGGCGCATTTCGTGACTGCGGATCTCGACGAGGGTCCCATCATTGAGCAGAGGATCGCACGCGTCGATCACGCCATGAGCCCCAAGGAGCTGGTCGAGGAGGGCAGCAACGTTGAGAGCCAGGTCCTTGCCGCGGCAGTGAAGTGGTGGAGCGAGAAGCGCGTCTTCTTGAACGGCTCGAAGACGGTCGTATTCAACTAGATTGGTGCGGCGCAGAGAATAAAAAGTCCCAAAAGCGGTTTCATGTACATGATGAATGAAATGTAATCCACGATTGAACGGGAATGATGCTGAAGAAACGATACATGGCGTCCCTAATCAAGTGTGTCGAAATCGAGCTGCTGCGAGGATAACGCGCTTGTTGATGACAGATACGTGGGTTTTATCCATTCAACCCGAGAATGGGCTGATCCTTCGGAAGATTTCCGACGTGATCGGAACGCGCCCCTCACCCCGCATGTGACCCGCCTCGTCTCGAGGCACAGGGCTCGTCTCGGGGTCCCGGCGGGCCTAACGAACGCGCAGCTCCACGCTCCACGAACGATTACCCCGTTTCGCTGCCCATGGAGACGGGGACTCGAGGCGGGTACCAGAGTGTGGGGAATCGCTCCGGTGTTTAAAAAGGCGCGGATGCTCTCAGCAGAGCATTTCCCATATCCATTCATTCCACATTTGCTTGATACCCCTCTTCTTCAGGTCTAGACCATCTTATCTTTCGGCTTCGTTCGCAATACCTCGAAATACATCACAATGGCCACCACTGAGCAGTCTGCACCCGTCAAGACGGTCCAGCTGGAGGGAAAGGTGATTGCTATTACCGGTGCTAACAGGGGTAAGTCTTGTTTCTATATACAATCATTCAGACATTGCTCATTACCATCTACGATTATCCTGCCAAACATGTATACTTTCTTGCAGGCGCATCTCTGACACGTTTACAGGAATCGGACTCGGAATTGCAGACTGCTGTCTTTCCAACGGCGCTGCCCGCATCTACAGCATCGACATCGGCGAAACGGGCGAGGAATTCGCCGCCATCTCGGAGCGCTACCCCGGCCGCATCTTCGCCATCCAGGCCGATGTCACCAAGGAGGAGTCCATCACCGCCGCCGTCGACAAGATTGTCGCCGAAGCTGGCGCCATCCACGGCATGGTCTGCAATGCCGGCCGCACCAAGCACAAGCCTGCGCTCGACTTCACCACCGAGGAGATTGACCAGCTCTGGGGCGTAAACGTGAGTAGATATCGCTTCCCGAGAAAGGGAAAAAGTTGTTGACTTCGAATGTAGCTTTACGGATCTTTCTACTCTGCGCGTGCCGCTGCGAGGGCGTTTATCAAGCTCGGTGTCAAGGGCTCCATCGTCTTCACCGCGTCCATGGCTTCTTACCGTCCAAACAAGGTACGTTTCAAAGCATTGCAATCTCCGTGTCTCGTTTCTAACTCTTCTCCAGCGTGTGCCTTCTGCACCCTACGGCGCCTCCAAGGCTGGTATCCGCAACATGACCCACACTCTCGCCATGGAGTGGGCACAGTACAACATCCGTGTCAACTCCGTCTCGCCCGGCCTCGTCAAGACTGCTATGACCTACTGGGTTCCCCAACAGCCCGACTGGGAGCAGCAGCTCAAGTACTATGGCGGTATCCCAAGGTTGGCCGAGGTTGAGGAGCTGGGTGGTGCGTACGTGTACCTGCTGAGCGACGCCGCAAGCTATACCACTAGCATTGACATCCCCGTCAACGGTGTTATTGGCATCTGCTAGACGGTAGACGATGGTTGTAGTGATGGGTTGCCGATAAAGCCGAGAGCGGCCTCGGAATCTCCTTGCGATGCGATAGAAAGCTCTTAGACGCATGACTGACCTAGACGGGCCATGCAAAAAAAACAAAAAAACGACCCCGAATGATGCAGTGCACTAGGCACCAGGTCCGACAAAAGGGCCATGATAATGAAATATCCCGTTCCACTTCAAATGTTCGAATTCCATTAGTCAATCTTCTCTTTCTTCACTTCAATCGTTTCCCTTCTGTAATGCAGCCCTGCATATGGCACTCCCTTCTGTATGGGCGCAACCTCTGCCGGAACCCCGAACGCGCAATGACCATACGCCTGCCACCCCTCCGCCCCAACCCCCATATATTCCATCTCGCTCGGCCCACCCAACACACCAAACTTGAGCCGCGTGCGCATGAGCTCCATCGGAAACGGATCATTTCCCAGACACGCGCCCCTACTAATCTCATCCAATGTCGGATTCCTCGTCGTAACCATGATCCTCGAAAACCCCTCCGAAAAAGTCGTCCCATCCTCATAAATCGTCCAAGCCCCACACCCCAAGCACAGCAAACACAACGCAATGACTGGAAAATACCAGAGCCAAAGCTTTCGCGCGTCGTACATAAAGGTAGACAGATAGCGCGTGCGATTTACAACCACGCGCTCCTGATCCACGACCAGCATCTGCGGCGCCGAGAATAGCGAGAGGATCATGTCGGTGTAAAAGTCCCGCAGCAGGAGGGATAAATTGGAGAGCGGCATGCCGGACGAGTTGCTCACGAGGCGCGTCATGGTGACTTCGGAGTAGACTTTTGCGTACGAGGGGCCGGGCTTGGGGGGCTCGAGTTCAACTTTTCCGCGCAGGAATTTGCGCAGGGATTGGCCCATGGCGTGGTAGGCGGCGACTTTTTTGTAGCGTGGGACGTCGGTGCGGGGGCTGACGAAGTTTTCAGGCGGGCTTGGGTTATCGTAGTTCATGGTGCCGTCGTCGCGGCGGGAGAAGTTGGTGTTGACGACTGGGGCGAGAAAGTCGTAGGAGAATTTCGTCGAGACGAAGGGTTCGGAGTAGTTGAATTCCACGGTGTATTTGGTCTCGTAGTGCTCGCACATGAAGATGTGCGGTTCGAATCGGTGCGCCCAGCGGTTGGCAAAGGGGTCATTGTCGGCGAGGGGCTCTGTCGTGTTGATTGAATATCCGATCCATAGGACGGGTTCGGATTTGAAGGCGCCGAGATCATTGGTTATGGTTCCCGGCAATGGTATTCCACCATCGTTCGATAGGTAGTTGGATTGCGGTTGTTTATAGTCACCAATATCAACCTTCGCGTAGTAAGCATGTTTGCCTTCAGGAACGAGCGTGCTGATATTGAATGGAGCGCCGACTTGTTCCAGTTTACCTTTGTCTCCGACTCCCATCGCTACATTGTCGCATTTGTATCCCGGACCCACAAAGGATATAGAATAAGTGCAGTTATAGTGACCTCCGCAAGATACTATCCGGGCATCTTGTCGGTTCAGAAGCTGATCTTTTAGACTGTATGCAACCATCAGAGAGATTCTGGTTACGTCTGAGGAAGGCTGATCGTAATAGTCGAACCATCCCTGCTCTTTCCCTTGCTTGTCTGTCGTATTGTAGAACATGACCGATTTCTTCTTAGTGGTGTTATCGGGCATGTATTGAGGAGTTCGCCAGTTCTTGTACGATTCCGCGGTAAAGTTGAGGGTGGGAACAAAAAGTTCTGAACTGCTTGCCTCAAAGTACCAGCCAAATGATAAGGCGCTGGGTGAGAAGATGATGGTGGCGATAGGAATGAGCCAAATGACGAGCGCCATGGCTGTAACCAGAGTAGCATTCTGCACGACTTCCCAATTCAGGAACAAGGATGGATCTTCTGTAGCGAGAAATATCTGGTCAATGGCAAACACCGATAAAGCCTTCTCCCTAAAGGTCCGCCACATGCGCTGGCGATAGCAGAAAATAACACAACTGGTAAACGCGACCTTGGAAAAATATGCGAAGGCACGACCGTAAAGGACCACGCGGATTCTTTTATTTTCGTCATTCTCCTCGGTATGATGCAGCTTGCGGTAGTGGAAATGCTGGGCCAAGGCTAGAATTATGCCGGTCAGGAATGACGCCACCATCAGTGTAGGCGTCTGCCAGTGAATCTTCCATTCAGCTGCCTGCGTGGACCGGTGCGCAATAAGCCGCTCGGTCATGGGATCATTCTTTCGAGAAAACGAAGAGCCAAAGGATCTGACTGTATCAGGTGTGCGCAGGTACTTGGGCCGGTCCAGGAGCGGTGAGTATATCTGAGGGCTAACTTGTGCGGATTGTTGTCGGTATATGTTTTGCGGAGAGACCGGAGAAGACATTGGGAGCATCTGAATACCCAAACCTGAGTGAGGCATGTTGCGCTTGTCTCCCGTGGACTCGGAAGAGTCGTTCCTCTGATGAAGTGGCTCATACTGATGGGGACTGGAAACTCGTAGCTCAGGGGATATCAGCGGAGAAATGTCCGGAGTTGAGCCTCGTGAGGCCATAGTGCAACACTGGTGTTGTGATGTTCAATCACATTCGACTGCGCTGAATCATGGTACGTAGTTTCGCTGTTGTTAACACGGGCTGGTGACTGCGATATAGGACAGTGGGAGAGCAGAAGAGTGGGGAAGCCGTCGGCAAGAGCGAAGAATCGGTGTCGAGGTCCAGAACTCAACGTTGCGTCGAAACCGCCAGCTGAACATGCAAGCCCTTGGTTGAGTCGACAGCACCACCCACACTAGCTTGCGAGCCTCAGCCGCGTCAATGTCGTCCGACAAGGCTGAAATTATGGAGGATGATTTGAATCATTTGAAAAAAACATAGCTGGCCTTTTATCCTACCGATTTCGATTCAAGAACAGAATGGAGGTCCTTCAGGCGCCCGGTTTTGGTCTTGCATCTCCTGAATCCACTCTAGGAACTGTGGGGGTGGGGCTGGTGCATCCCATCGACGACCAGACTTAGCGCGTGCCACCTAACCAAGCTGGTCCAGAGTCGTGGAACCACTAACCAGCCATGCATCCCAGGATGTACAATTTCCTGATTCGAGCCCCGAGTTTCTGACCGCTGCCATTAAATCTGTGTCAGCTCTACAGCTGACATGAATACTGAGGCCGTCCTCGCCGAAGTTATCCTGGAAAAAAAGCCTTTCGCTCGTACCACAGTCCCAGCCTCGTCCTCCCATCGCGCCAACGTGGACCAACCAACCAGCGAGGTACATACCGTATACGGCCTCGCGAACTCCTCATAACCACCAAAGCTTATCAGCCGCCGGAACCCCGCCTTTCGCATGTCAATAAAATCAAGATTTAATAGTGACGAGATAATAAAAATCAATGATCGTGTCTCCATCAAGATAGCTTCAAATGTCGAAAATGCAAGACTGCCCCGTTCCGGATCAAGGAACCAACATCAAACCGCCATGAGCGATCTGCCAGAGAACGGTCCTTCCGTATATAATCCGATTTGATGAAGCAATTCGCATCTGCAGCAAAAGTCGTAGCGCTCATCGTGTAATGCAATTTGTTCCAGCATCCGAAGGTACTCGTACTTCAAAGGGCCCGACGTCTTCCTAGCTGCCACGCGCCTTTTCAGAGTCAGCCACGGATTGTGGTCGAGATTGGCATATGTATGGTGGCAGGACAAGGCAAGACAGGCGTAGGACGGCATGTTGAGGTATGATGCGATTTCGACGAGGAGCTCCTGTGGTAGGCTGAGTATTGATGCTGGCATTTTCGCAGTAACATCAGTGATATAAACGGCGGCCATGAAAGTAACCTAAGGGAGCGACGTGTCGTTTGAGAAAGCCTGTGTAGCTGGGTGGTGAGGGGGTTGAGGTTGAGGTGCGCAATGCCCGTTGCACACGCTTACTCATTCTTAGTGCCCTTTGAGGAAAGAAGAAAGCACGCCCGGGCGCTGTACAACACCGCGCGGAAAAAACAAGCATTCATCTTAACAAACAACTCTCGATTCAACTCATTTCAATCGTTAATTAAGCCGAAGCCATGAGTCATGCAGGGTATCCTTAACTACATCAACATGCCACAACTTGAACCGCTAAAACGCAGCGAAGAGAAAAAGAAAACCAGATCCAGAATTTTAACCAAACTCGCTGACATCTCCAAATCCAACTCTCGCTCTCCCCCGACCAACCGGCCGCACCCTTTCGCGACCTCTCTCCTCCCCCCTCCCCAGATCATCGAAGCCGCCTTCCCTTAACCTCGCTTGAAAGCTAGTAACTCCACCTATAGGCTCAACATCTCTATGCGTTTGCCCTGGAGGTGCACTTCTTATCCCAATCCCTCTGTCCAGCCCTACTGTCCGTTTCTCTGGACTAGCTGGGAGTTCTGGTCTTTTGCTTCTCGCAACGCTCCGCTTGCTTGGCGTCTTCAGGTACCCAGGCGTTTTCTTGGGGAAAGCCGGAGTTGAGGCCCAAAAAGCACTGGGATCGTCCATCTCAAGCTCCAAGTCCTCTGGAATGGTGGCAGGAGGCGGGCGGAGTGCAGACTGTGGCTGGGGATATGTTTGAGGACGGCTGAGAGTTCTGCTTTTGTGAGGTGATATGATAGGTGGATTGATCGCAGGATTCGGTTGACGCTGAGGCGGTGGGGACATAGATAAAGACAAGTCCAAGTTTGACAGGCCAAGCCCATTTTCGTCAAATGCTGTCCAAGCCTCCAAGCGCCGCGTATCGTCACCTGCGTCATCAAAGTTGAGCTGCTGTGTGGGATCTTCTTCATGCTCCAGGACGTCATCAAGGCGACGCGCCTCCCTTGTCGACCTCCGTATGGGTGTTGGGCTTGCGTCTCGTTTCGCTGCCTGCGTGACGGTCCGCTCGAGCCAGAAGCGTAGCATAGCTCGCACATGCTTTTCAAAATTTCGTTGGTGCAAAGCAATGGCAGTTTCTTCCTGTCTCCGGACGGTCCAAAGTCTCCATCCAAGCTTTTTGAGGGCAGAAGCAGCCGCAATTTCGGTGTTTTCTTGCCGCAGAGCCAACGCTTGAGCTTCAAACGTCCGCAACGTCTCCATACGTCGGGTCCAAGATTCCAGATACTTGAAAGCAATGTCGCCGTTGTATCTTTGCTCAGCCTGAATTGAAACGTCTCGAAGAGCCAATGTGCGCTCGCGCCAGCGTGTCATCAATGTGGCTGCGATGTTGTAGGTATGAGCTTCTGCAAATTGGGTTGCTTGCTGCTCCTGCTGCGAGATGACATTTGTCTTTCTGCTCCATGTCTCAAACATTCTGCGCACAAGACTGGTTTTGATTTTCCTTCGTATCTGTGCATATGCCTCTCTTCTGCGATTTCTACGTGCATGTTGAGTGGCCTCTTTCCAGCTATTGAGCGCGTGAGTAGTCAAAACATAAAACCTTGCGTCACCCGCCCACTGGTTCAGCTGTTGAAGATGTTCGTGTTTCTGCATTAATATCCCGAAAATACGCTGTTTGAGGTTTCTGTCAACTTCAGCGACTACCGCGGCTTCTTCAGTCTTCCTTTGGACCGTAGCATTCTCAATCTTGCGTAGACATGTTCTTAGTGTCTGGGCACGTTTGAACTGAGCAAACTTCCGTTCTGCGACCTCAAGCGAATTGCGATTTGCGTTGGTTTTAGTGACCCAATGTAGAAAGGCAGTTTCCTTCAGACTGCGGTCGTGCACACGCTGGAATAGAGATACTCTTGAGGCGAGTGTCCATTTGTAGAGTGATTCAATGAGTATACGATCATTGATTCGGTCTTCAACAACCTTGATCCGGAGGCGATCGTTCCATGCGGTCAAGGCGTTCCGTAAAATACGCAGGCGATCGACTTGCCTGGCTTGTCTGGAGATATTGGACCTGTGCTGCCATGAGAGCAGGATATTGTGCAATAAGCGTTTCTCTGATCCCAACTGACACTGTTTGAGCAGAGGTGAGAGCTGTGCCTGTTTTTGTATGGCGAAAAAAGTGGACGTTAACACAGTCTTTCGTCGAAATGTCTCGGCCTGTATCTCAAGCGACTTGGTAGCAGTCATTCGCTGCTGCCACTTCTGTATTGTCGTTCTAAGGGCTCTCCTGTCTTGCCTTGCGGTGGCCCAATCTTCTCGGTCCTTCAGCGCAATGGCGATTTCATGCCACTTCGTGTACGTGTTTCTCTTCATGCGACGATCATGAATACTGTGCGCTGTTTGTTCACAGTACTTGAAAAACACCGTTTTGAACGTTCTTTGCTGAAGATTGTCCTCATACAGCAGATTGGCGAAGTGGTCCATTCTCCGCATCTGTGCTGTTCGCTTCCTCCATTTGACCAGAAAATTTCCAAGAACAAAGTGCTGAATCTTGAGTTCGTTGACGGCCGTGATCTCTCGCCATCCATTGAAAAATTTGGTTCGCAAAATATGTCTTCTGGCGACAGATGTTCGAAGCACTTCATCTTCAGCACTTTTTGCCCAATGCGTGAATGCTTTGGTCAACAGAAACAAATTTCGTGCTTTTTGTGCGCGGTTCTCCAGCCTTGCAAAGAAACGCTCCGTTTCCTGCACCGATCGACTCTCACGATATTTGCCGACCCATGTGTCCATTGAGAGCTTGAGGAGGATCCGACGGTCGAATGAAGAGGCCAAATCATTCAAGTTTTCATTTCGACGAATTTGTTCTGCAGTGCGGTCTTGCCATTTCCTGATGCAGTTTCTCAAGACGGTCTGATAATGTGAGGCCTCCATTCTTTCAGCATCGTCCAACAACCGCGTATCAGAAGGCCGGTAGGGTTCTGGAACAAAGTGAGGATTGTCTTCATCGTACACGCCTGTGTCGGGTTGATTTTGTACAGCTGGTATAGGAGCATTCACGCCAGGAATATGGATGCGTGACAGGTCGAGATCCTCTGTTTGTTCGGTATGATCGCTATCTTCTGCATCGTAGACATCGAGCTGATGTGTACCCAGGCGTCCAGTTCTATGGATGCGAATACTGCCGCGACTTGACACCGAACCGCTACGACGTTGTCTAGGCTGATGAGAGACGGACCGTCTTCTGGGGTATCCATTGGCAATGGTCCGAATAGGTATCTGCGCATGCAGATATGAATGAGCCTCAGTGTCGGAGTTAGAACGGCGCTTTACGCGCCGTTCGCCGGGCAGACGCGTTGTAGAGGTACCCTGCCCAATATCAGGCCCAAAAGGCAATTCCTCTGTGCCAGCGACCTTGTCGGCTGATCCATCTAGGTATGAATCCAGGCTTCTACGCCTCGGAAGAGTTTGCGCAGTGACATGGTATCTCGAGCGCCCATCATACTGTGCCAAAGCTGGAGCGTTTGTCGTCATTTCGAAGGCCTCCTCATCGAACTCTTCTTCAACAGTGATGCCCAGCGCGCCAAGCGTGCGTTGGAATCTCTGGAACAGTGATTCATTATCGTGTGTCCGGTCCTGCAGCATTCGGAATAGGAAGGGATGCAAGACCGTGTCATCAGACGGATGGAGGCCATTCTCAGCAAGAACATCTTCGTAGGCAGCGAAAAGCGCGTGGGGGGAGCGTTCGGGTAATGTTTGCGCGCGACGGACGATATCGTAGAGAAGTTCAATGTCTGCGCGTAGCTTTGTTAGTCTTGGTCGTGTCACTCGACGCGTGGGACATGGCACTCACCATCATCGGAGAGATCATCTTTCTTGAGGTATGGGGTCTCATAATTGTCCGCGCTCATGGGGGGTGGCATTCGTAGTTGCGACTCGGTCGTCTCCGGCGCGTTCGCGAGAACATGAGAGGAGCGCGGTGCAAATTGTCGCGGGGTTCGGTCGCGCCCGGCAATTCGAGGGTGAAGGGATCCAAGCAGCGTCGCTGGCGCACAGACTAAGCATTACTGGGGTAGAAAACTGGTGGGATGAATGGGCGGCATAAGTGCCTCGCGCTTTGTTGTGGGTGGTTGGTCCGCATTCACTCTGGATATTTGCCAAGCCAACATGGTCCGTGCATATCATATGCACATCTCATCGTCACTTTTCGTGAACAGGCAAAGCAATCGAGAGTTCCGCTGTCTTTACCCCATCACGATGCCTGGTCGTACTCGCCCAATCGACAAGTTTGCTACAGCCGTTGCCAAGTGCTCCAAGGAGGTGGGTCGCGGTCCATGAAACGCAGCTGTGGCAACATCACTGACTGGAGAAGGGCTCCGTATACGGCCAGTGCATCTTGGCCGACTACAATAACGTGCACAAGGATAAGTGCATGATCGAGTTCCTCAAGCTCAAGGAATGTTATCTTGTACGTGTTACAGCTCAGAGGAGTCCAGAACATTGCTCATAATGCCCAGGCAAATATGAAGAAGCGTTAGGAACTTGGCTAGGCATCATTTGATCAAACCCAACATTGTATAACATACTAGATTGCATTGGGGGGGCGCACACTGTAATGGAAATTTGATGTCATTCGTTTCTTCATCTATCTACTTCATCTTGTTCTGATATCATACCAATCGTCGTTCCTCGCATCCTAACTTTCGGCCTAGGCTACCGTACGAAAGCCAGCAAGGGGCCAAGATACCGCCTGCCGGTAACCCTTTCTCTGCGGCGGCCATTTCCATACCCAACTGAAATCTGTGCACTTCTGCCATGCCGAGGCATGTCGTAAGGCTTAGTGTGACGGTTCATAGCTTCACCAGCCGTAGCAGGAAGGTTGCCTTTTGAAGCTCCTGTTCCTCCTGCGCAATGACCGTCTCGTCGCCCTTCTCCGGGATCTTGCCTTCAATTTCAGTGATGGTATGCTTGTCAATATTCCTTCGCAACGCCTTCTCGAACAGAGCGCCTTGGTTCTCGAGAGCGGCTTCCAGACCAATATCATTCGGGTCTGAAAGGATTTTATACTCCATGCCAACATCATCGGTCGGGACAAGGCCAGCCTTCTTGCGCATATCTTGAACACGTCGGATAACCTCTCGTGCGAGACCCTCCTGCTCAAGCTCGGGGTAGCTAGCAACATCCAGGATGATGAGAACATCGTCATCTGTGTTGAACTCTTGGTCCTTGTTGCTTTCGTCCTGTGCCAACCCCCGCTTGACAATCAGATCTCCGTTCTCGATGCGGATACCATCGACCAGCATCTCACCGCTCTTGATAAACTCCTTGATTTCTGCGCTCTTGAGACTGGGCAGTGCCTTCTTGACCTTGACAGCATCCTTCTTCAGCTTCCTGCCAAGCACTGTGAAATCAGCTGAGGCCGAGTATTGGACCTTGTATTTATCCTCGTCTGTCGACAAGATGATATCTCGGACATTGAGCTCTTCCGAAACATAGTTCTCAAGCATTTTGATGTCATCAAGGTATTCTTGTTCGGGGTGGATGATGACCAGAGTCTTCAATGGGAACTTCAGGCCCTTGTTGGCGCGGTCACGTGAGATACGACCAAGATCAACAACAGCCTGCATGCGCTTGACACGGCGCTCAATGACTTCATCGAAAAGCTCTTCGCGAACCTGAGGGTAAGGCAGGAAGTGCACACTACGGTCGTCTCCAGCGTGGAGATCCTTTGGGATGTGAGGAAGGAGCCGCAAGTAGATATTATCGGTGATGAAAGGCGTGAAAGGCGCAAGCCCACGGCATAGAGTGTAGAGGACTTCGAAAAGGGTGTTGAGCGCGTGCCTAGTATCTTCGACTCCGTATTCACCCTTGAGTCTCCGACGGTTGAGCTTAATGTACCAGTTCGTCGTGTTTTCAATGAGCTATTCTTATTAGCCTTATTTCGGGAATAACTTGGGGCGTTACTTGCCGTGAGGAGACGTGGGACGACAGTATACAGTCTGTAGGCTGCCATCTCTGCATTGACAAATTTGAGAAGTGACTGACAAGATGCCAGAATCCACCTATCCAGCACATTTGTGTTCGTCTTCTCCGCCGCCGGATCGAAAACAAAGTCCAGGTTAGCAACCTTCTTGAGGAGCGACACTTGCTGTTCAAAGAACTGATGACTATTCCAGAGAGGCAAGAGGACCTTGGAGACGATCTCCTTAACTCCAGCCTCCTTGAAGCGCAGAGTCTCAGCACGGACGACAGGAGAATTGATCAAGTACAGCCGCAAAGCGTCGGATCCGTAGTTGTCCATGATGAGGTGGGGATCTGGGTAATTCTTCAGACGCTTGGACATCTTCTTACCATCCTCTGCGAGCACAATGCCGTTGACGACACAGTTCTTGAAGGGAAGCTTGCCGAATAGCATGACACCCAGAACAGTCATCGTGTAGAACCAACCTCGGGTTTGGTCCAAGCCTTCTGCGATGAAGTCTCCAGGGAAGGACTTTTCGAAGTGCTCAACATTCTCGAATGGGTAGTGTTGGCTAGCGTAGGGCATGGATCCTGATTCGAACCAACAATCGAAAACCTCGGGTGTCCTGCGCAGAACGCCTTTGCCCTGCTGACTGGGAATCGTAATATCGTCGATCTTATCGCGATGCAAGTCGGTGATATCGCCTTCATATCCGCTTAGCTTCTTCAGCTCCTCGATACTGCCGACGCACACAACTTCTTTGCCATCTTCGCTAACCCAAAGGGGAAGAGGTGTACCCCAGAATCGATTACGCGATACGGCCCAATCCGGAGAGTTCATTATCCAGTTTGCAAAGCGCTTCTCCTTGACGAAAGAGGGAACCCAGTGCGAGCCTTTAATCTCCTCCAACATCTGGGGAACGTAGTCTTGGATCTTGATAAACCAAGAGGGAACCGTACGGTAGATCAACGGGGTATCGGATCGCCAACAGTAGGGATAGCTATGGGTGATTTGGGAGTCCACAACCAAGCGACCGGTGCTCTTTAGGTGTTTAATAATGTCCTTGTCGGCCTTCTTGACGTGTTGGCCTTCAAAATCCCGCACGGCTGATGTGAAACAGCCAGCATCATCCACGGGGTTAGGGGGAGGCCGCTCGTCAGTGACGATTCCATGCTCGACAGCAACTTTGTAATCGTCCTCACCATATGCCGGAGCCTGGTGAACAATACCCACACCGCTCTCCGCTGTAACGTATGTCGCATTGACCACACGGAACGCCACGTCCTTGAATTCCTCGTAAAAGTAGTCGAAAAGCGGCTCATACTTCCATCCAAGCATATCTTTGCCCTTGAGCTTCTGTACAATCTTGAATTTTGCCTTCTTGGGGTCTTTGTATAGGGTCCTGAGAAGAGCTTCGAGGAGGATGTAGTGTTTGCCTGATTTCTCGTCGAGAATCTTGATGTATTCGAAGTCGGGGTGTGCGGCAAGTGCGGTGTTGGAAGGCAGTGTCCACGGAGTGGTTGTCCTATATGATGAGCTCCAGTAGAACAAAATGACAGAAGGGCACTTACCATGCCAAAAGGTGAGTAGTTGAATCATCCACAAGCGGGAAAGAGACCACAACGGCTGGATCTTGCACGTCCTTGTAGTTCTGGGAAGCTTCAAAGTTGCTAAGAGGGGTGGCCAATGCGGTGCTGTATGGCATAACCTTGAAACCCCGGTACACAGTGTTCTTTTCGAACAGCTGCTTGAAAACCCACCACTCCGACTCCATGAAGGGCGTGTTCATGGTTTTGTAGTCACGGTCAAAGTCAATCCAGCGACCAAGCCTCTCGATAGTGTGTCTCCACTCTCCGGCAAATCGCATGACGATAGCCCGGCACTTTTCGTTGTATTTTGCGATTCCAATCTCCCGGACGGCATCGCGGCCAGACATGCCGAGCTCCTTGTCGATCTCGTACTCAATAGGCACACCATGAGTATCCCATCCAAATCTGCGCTCGACATAGCGACCGTTCATAGACCAGTAGCGAGGAATGATGTCCTTGATGGTTGAGGCCAGGAGATGGCCGTAGTGGGGCAGACCAGTCGCGAAAGGCGGCCCATCGTAGAAAGTGTAGGGCTGTTTTCCTTTGGACTGAATTCAGAGTCAGTCATCTAGAATATCCTGTTTGTGTATAGATCCGACTCGAGTGTTTGCGAGAGTGTTTGCCCTGCATGACCCCTCGCGTGCGCTTTTGTAAAGTGTTTACTGGACTTACAAGCTCAACCTGGGTCAAGAAGGCATCAATCTCCCTCCAGCGCGCAAGGATACGCTCCTCCTCCTTTGGAAAGTCGACAGACATGGTGGATGGCGTTCGGGTGCGGACTTGAGGCGGGGGAGAATGTTTTTCTATGACCTCCGACTCATCGAATGGTGGGGGGACCGCTGACTCATCCGCCACCTTATCGATAGTCACAGTGGCACGGCCCGATCTCATGTGCTTGAGGCACCACTCACCTCCTGGCGGTGAACTCTGGTCTGCATCAAAATGCTTCCAGTCAAGTCACCCAGAACCGGTTTCCCGGAAACTAATATCTTCCCCAAATATTTCATATCCCGACCCTCACAGTATCGCCGGTCAACTATCCAAGTCTCTCACTGTTTCATAATTCAATGACGTTTGAAAGCAACCTGTCTCTCGACACATGCCATGCCAGAGCACTGGACAATCCGATTTATTACTTCCCTTTATGGTTTATTCGTAATTTGCAACCTGGAAGACCTATCATTGTTAGCAGTCTATGTGTACTACAGAGAACGCATCGCTGGAAGACAGCCATCTAGACTAATCAGAAACGACGACTATGGAGACGACCAAATCTTTGCTTGCGTACCTTGAACCACCTAGCAGCAGACGCGTCCTGGTTTCGCGATTCGGCATTCAAATGACACCCTAGCTGCAAATTAGGTAAGCCTGCCTCCAAGAAGCATATTTTTTTGGCTACAGCTCTAGATGTTACATACGAGTCCCCCCTTGGGCATGATTACCACACCAATGCATATGCTCCTGTGTACAGCACCTAAGGATCTGACTGCGCGTACACCGCAAAACACTCTTCTAGCAAGTAGTACAAGAGCTAGCTTGGGCTCGGCGGACTGCTCGTATGGTCCGGTGTTCCCATCGTCATACTTCTTGTACACTTGAGGCTGTTTTACCTCCCGCCCACCATGCGCAAGGATTTCTTCCATGGCACTGGCTTGGAAGTCGTGGCATTTGATAGGCTGTCTTGTGTGAAGTCATCACGAAGTGCTTGCGTCACTGTACACGAAGACTACCTCAATGGTGAGAAGTTCTTGGGGCATCGGCGACTGGTCCCCCTGAGCGACGACGGTTTCTGTTCCCAGACGAACAGGTGCACTTCCGTCGTCGCAAATCTACCGAACCTGCGCGTCTTCCTATTTTCCGACGGAGACATTCCAAGCATTCCGATGCTGAAACACGCTACACGCCAAGATACTAGCGAAAGCTTCGCTCACCATCTCATTCCAATCCCCTCTGAAACACTGACAGCCTTCAGCTCACCGTGGCCGCAAGTGCCTGACTGGGCTCTGTGAACTCACTAATGCACTAGGCCCTTGCTGACACGCTTTAACCCTCGTCTTTACCCGAGACGCCGTTTCCCTGCCGGCTTGCCTGTCTCTGATTGCATTGCTTCTCGGTGCGGCTCTCGATATCTCGCACCATTTGCAGTGTCTTCAGACAAAACCTTCGCGCCATGCCTGAGGAGAAATCCTCCGCAGGCTTTTGGCCGGTTTCGACTAGAGAAAGGCCGCGTGGTGGACAACGAAAATGCTTCATCATCACGGCGTTATATATGTGTGTCCCAACCCCCATATATTGCCGTTGATCTACTCGATGACATCGGCATTTGAGGATTGAAACCCTTCTATTTTGTTACTTTCAAACACCTCGGCCGGTCCGACTTCGATTCTTCCACCTTGTTAGCTCGTTCAATCTGCAGCACACCCGCCATGCGCTCGCTCAACGTGCTCATTGCAGTCCTTTTCGTCTTCATAGCCACTGCCTATGCTCTACCTGAGTTCCCGGCGCTTGAAGCCCGGAAACATGATGGCGACGGCAATAATGGCACCTCGAAGAATGACAATCCCCTAAACAAAGCCTGTCGCAAAATGACTAAGCTTACCAAGCTCTCCGACCTTGCCAACAACCAAACAAAGCTCGACGAGCTCATGTCGAAGGGTAGAATCGATCAAGCGAGGGTCGACGAGATCAAAGCGAAGGCCGCGAATGTCACCGCCGAACTGCAGAGCATGCAGTCGAATACCACGTTGGTTGAAGAATGTGCTGTCGTAAATGCTCATCGCAAGGATCTGCGACGGTGCAAGAAGATGAAACGGCTAGAAAAGTTGGCTTCCATGGCCAACAACGACACCGCATTGGTTGCGTTTACCCAGAAAAAGGACCTCAACGAGACTCTTATCGCGAAGTTGAAGGAGAAGATAAGCGAGGCGACCACCAAGCTCCAGGAAATGCAGTCCAACACTACTCTGACCGATATGTGTGCTTCGCAACAAAAACAGGAAGAAACCCAAGATGGAGGTAAGCCAGGCATCGATTCGGTCCTTAGTGACAGAACTGACAAGCATCCAGCCAATTCGCCCTCGGGGGCCGCCGGGGCCGAGCAGTCCGCCGGCAGCAGCGGTGCAAATGGTCTCACGGCAAAGACGCTTCCGTACTTTTTCATCCCGGCACTGGCAACGGTCTTCACATTCCTGCTATAGATAGGATTAAGTCTGGCTTCCTTGCTGTTTGAAATATTTGCGGCAAACAAGATATCATGTAGACTCACGGGATATCAAGCTATCGTAACCATCAACGAGGGACTAGACCTACAGACCACTCATGTGTAGCTCAAAGCGCAATGACATAAGTCCCCCTCCCAATCGAAACACACGACAAGAGTGAAATCGTACGTTTTTGTCCGGATGTTCCTGACCCGGCTTGACCTGTTAACCCTATATGTGGGTCTACACAGCCTCCACTCATATATGCGCGACCTGTAGGATGTGCTCTACTCATCGACACCTCAGTCTACATACCACGTCGCCTTCCGCCTATCACACTCCACCGTCTCCTTGGTCGCTGCCCTTCCACCATGCAACCCCGCGAACCGCCTTCCAACCTCGTCTAAGACATCTACAATACCTTGATCATGCACCAAGAAAGCGTAATCGAGCGGCTCATCGGGCGATCCGCCAACCCGAAAGCCGCAAGGATAGCCCGCCATGTTCTGCACATAACCTTCTGATCTGCCGCTAAAGTCAGCACCCTAGTCTCTAGCATCGGTCAGCACGCCACGACATGCGTCTTCGTATTCGGAGGTCGGCGGTGTGGAAGGCGCAGAGATTGTTGTGTCGTTGTAGATCAAGCTTATGCAATACCCTACAATATATTTACCGCCTGCACATGCGTTCTGAGCGAGGGTTGAGCAGGCGAAGAACAAGCCTAGAAACAGAGTGGGCATCGCGAGGGAGCTGACCTTGGCCACTTCAAAAGCTAAGTCGATGGAATTTTCGTGCGTGTAATTGGTATTTGGGCTTTTGCACCCATCAGGTGTTTCGCCGGGAAGCATCCCGCTTGAAAGCGCTTCTGCACTCATATATAATTTCTTTGTGCATCACTCGGCCGATGGCATAGGTTCGCCTCGTCTAAGCGCTATATACCCCCCCCTTCAGCGCCTCGGGTGCCTAGAGTGATTTATAACGGCCAGTTAAGGCCCTGTCGGCTCCATAATCAACTCTCCCGGTTCGAAAAAGGCCGTGCCGCGGGTTCCGGATATGATTTGAACGGATCTTGCCGGGTCAGCACTGGCCACCTAGCTGAATATAAGACAAGTCGTGAAGTTTGATTCAATATGGGATTTTGCGAAGATTGGTTCTAGAGACTTAGTTACAGGTTCCACATACTGGTACGGAGTTCTTATGCCTGTCCGAGAACGTCAATAATGGGAACCCGAAAAATATCTTATTTGCTTCTTCTGTCAAGCGCCAAATTGTGACAGCTTAGTCTTGATCAGACATAAAGTATATATATTTACGCGGTTCACTTGTTTTGAAAAGTCTGCTGCTTTGTAGATAGATGACTACAGGCTGCACGAGTGGCGCTGTTGAACTACCATTCACCCCTCCAGAAATTTCTCAATGATTCTCGCCTTTCCAGCGGCATCCTCCAGTGGGACCCATCCATCACCTGGTTTTTTGTAGTCTGAAAAAGCTAACAGAGACCTAAAGACACTACGAGCCATTATGGGAAGTTCCTCTACACTAGCATCCCACTTCCACTCCACGTCCTCCACCCTGTCGTCCTCGAAATGATGAACCTGGATGGTAACGGGCTTATCATACGCTCCAGCTTGTAGACTAATACCCGAAGGAGATATTACACGGATCTCACCGAACTCGAGATTGATGGTCCAGGTAAGTGAAGGAGTTCTGGGGAAAGGCTGGCCACGGCGAAAAAGAAATGACAGCGTTGCGTCCTGGACCGTGTGCGCCGATTCCTTCAGACTTCCATGTAGAGTTAGTAGATCTGGAACGTCCGATTTAATTGTCTCGACAATTGTGTTGGTCGAGTTGTCTCGTATCTTGACGTCGGGACGCTGAAGCTGGGCTTTGGCATAAACGGTATCCAGATCTCCAACGACTGATAGGACAAAATCGAAAACTGTCGCGACAACAAGTTAGGTATTAATTGTTTGTATTCGTCTTTATGGACTTACCATGGCCGAATCCAATGACAATAGGATTCCCTCCAACTTCTCTTTGCGCAAAATACTTCAGTCCGGTCGGCAGGATGTCTCGGCTGATGCTACCACCATAAGCTCTTACATCCGCACTGAGCACTTTCCCTAGCTCTCCACTTTCAACCAGCTCACGCAACTTCAATACTGGAGCTGCCCATCTGCCTTGTAGTCCCACTGCAACTCTGGATCCGCTCTTCTTCGCCGCCTCAACCAGCTCTTCAATATGCTCCTTCTTTGCTGCGATCGGCCACTCGACGTACACATCTTTTCCTGCGCGGACGCTTGGAATTATCGTCTCGTAATGTTTGTCTACACGTGTATTGCAGATGACGAGATCAACATCTGGGTCCGCTGCCAAGTCTTCCGAGGAGCCATAGGCCTTGGTGTTTGGTGGCAGGTCGTATGCCTTGATAGCAGATCTTGCTGCGTCAACGCTGCTATTTAAAAGGGCTATGATTGAAATTTTGGATCGACCCGCAGGTGTAAGCAAACCCGGTAGGTGTGCAGCAGAAGCCCAGGATGTTGTGGCAGAACTGGAAAGACCAATCAAAGCTGTACGAAGGGGTTGCGACCTAGGAGACATCGTGATTTCAATGTGAGTTTTGTTGGTATAAATGTGAAATCATTCTTGAATTTTGGTGGATAGTCTTATACATATCGATCTGGATTTATAATTATGTTGGATTTGTAAGCCTGCACTCGCCCTGCGAACGCAGGATAGAGGGCGAAGGATTTAACCTGCGTATTGGGGGATCCAGTCATTGACGTGATCTGGTGTATTCAATGGTCATTGGGCAATGGCTTTGTAATTCTAAGCTTACATTCTGTCAACCGATCCGAGTAAAGAGGGATAGCTTTAGCCTACTCCCTCCAGCTTTCAATCGAGATTTTGTGTTTTTATGGAATAAAAATCGACATAAAGACTGGAATGTTTAGTTGCCTGTATGATATATATGAAAGCGCATTGGAAATTCATAGGAGTCGAGATGGTGTTCGTAAGATAACCGGGGACAAATGATCATTCATACAGTCGTTCCTCGGGCTCACTTAGTGCTCTTTCGGCTCCGTAATCAAATCTTCCGATTCAGGAAAAGGTGGCCCCGCGCTAGCCATCTGAGCCGGGGGGAGTGCATCAAGTAGGTGCTTGATACAGGCGTGATCTTCTCAAAGGCGCAAAAGGTCACCCCTCACGACTTAGCGTGGTATATTTATACTGCGCCAATGAAAAGGGATCGCTAGATGGTAGCAATTTGAACGTACCCACTCGTATCATCTAAATCAGCCGCTGCACTTTTTCGAATGCGAATGCGAGTAAACTTCTGTGCGTGATTTGGAATGCAGCGGAGTTTGGTGATTAGCGGAGTTTGGAACGAACCGGAGTTGCCGTCGAATCATATCACAGTGTATACGGCCCGCAGGGTCTGTGCGAAGTTACGTAGACTGGGCAGAGCTAACCGCACAACAGGACCGATTTGTACACCTTAGGTTTTGGCTGTAGGCTTGGCTTAAGCGTATTCGTATCATCTGCTTCTACAAATATAAAAACAATATCCTATATAAAGAATAAAAGAAGGTCTATAGAATGGAATCATTTTCGTTACAGGAGAAACCTAACTAATAAAAGTCTCTACAAACTGCTATTCCTTAGCCTCAAGTGCCGAGCTGTTGAACTCGTCTAAGATTCTACGGAAATTCTTTTCTTACCAAAATTTCCATCATTTAGAAGAACTATGGCCGTGGACCGGTCTGAAAGACATTACTTCTTCGAATATGACCCTTCAACTGCAGGAGTTGCCATCGGAGCCATCGCTTTTGGTATCATAACTTCACTTCACATTTTCCGATTTGTAAAGACATTCAAAGCAATACGAATGAAATTGCTCGTTGTTCTTAGTATGGCATCATTTAGTAAGATTATTTCCATGGTATCCTTCCCTACTGGTGTTTGATCTGACCCCAGCCTTTCGCAGACGAAGTCCTGGCCTACGCACTCCGCATCCCCGGAAGCAATAGCAACCCTACAGGCGCAGTTGCACCATTGAGCCCGCTCTTATTTTTCATTACGCCTTTGATGGTCACATCGGCCATATACATCGTATTCTACAAGATGGCGCTGCGAATTGCGCCTCACTACACTATAATCAAGCTGCCTCTAGTGGTCAAACTTTGGGGTGCTGGAGATATCATATGTCAATTACTGGTATCTACTGGAGCAATGTTAGCCAGTAGGGCAGAAAACCAAGGACAGAGGAGCGCCGGTAAAGCAATTTTGCTGGCTGTACTGGGGATCCATACCGTAACCCTGGCAGCATTCACGATGATTGTCGTCCACTGGCAACACCGCTCGTCAAGGCTTATCGAGGCCTCAAACTCTTCTCGACTTGATTTTTGGGCTTTATATTGCGCTTGTGGCATGATTATATTGCGTGGGATACTTCGCTTTGGTGAGATTGCAAGTGGTCCTGTAAGTGCATAAATATACTGTCTTTTTGAGAGCATCAACTCACCTAGGCCAAACAGGATGGTCCGATTCAAAAACACGAGGTCGCATTCTATTTTTTCGACTTTGTACCTGTCTTAACTGCGTTGACTGCATGTCTCCAATTTTACGGCAATGATACCCTGAAAGCTTTCCCTAGTGGGACCGTGGAAACATAAAAGATTTGTATAGCTAGAATAATAAGATGCTAAACGCATATAGAACCCCGCTTTATAGTGTGTTTTATTGTATTTATTAAATTTTGGATCATTCCACCGCGAATTTCACTTCTTCAGTGTACTTTTGTAAGGTATTAAAAATTAGCATTTTCCTTTGCTATTCATATAACAAATAGTGAAGATATTTCCTAATATCACGGAACTTTTCACTGGAACTATTTCTCGATTAAAGCTTTGAGCGAGGACATTTCACACAAATAATCATAATGGGCGGATTATATATGAGCTGACATTTGGACGCCCCTTCCACATTTGTTACAACATTACTTGTCACCATTGCTCTGAAGCTCGCACTCCGCATCCCGGACCACACAGTATTCAAAATGAGGCTACCCTATTTTATCGGGATTTTTGCCTGTCTGGTCGTCGCAGTCGTTGCGGATGTAGCCTTTGACCCGCCTCACACGAATTTCTCGATCCCTTTCGAGAATCACTCTCATGCCCAGAATTGGGATCTGTTGGACCCAGCAAAGGATGAAGAGTGGAATAAAGCTATTTGTAAAGGGAGTAAACTGATGCAAGCTATGCAAGTAGGGGATTCAGAAGCTATCAAGTTCTATAGCCCTTCTTCACCGACTGTGCAGAGCCACTGGAAATTCCCGGGTAAGTTTACTTTGATAATCAGATTGATAACATTTACTGATTTACATCGTAGGCGCTTTTAGAGACTGGTTCTGGTAAGTGCTACGTCTGGTCTTTAGGTATAATTGTGAAGACTTTGTATCAATTTCGTATTTCAAGGTGAAGTGTCTTGGTTCAGGCTGTATTATGTTTCGTTTAATAACCTGTTGTCATCCATATGGCCCGTAAAATAATATTTTGAGCTGGATTACTGTTCTCTTCTGAAACTATTAATCTCGACAGAGAACTTAGGCTATCTGGAATCATTGCTAACAAATTATGAACAGGTTCGTGAGCGATGCTGCAGAAGTCAAGCCAGGTTTTGAGCTGCTAGATGAAGTCTGGGGGTTGGGCGATGCCCTTCGCGGCATTGGGGTTTCTGCTGGCCCTGTCAGTTTTCCAACGGCTAATTTCTTGCTGATACCTAACCAGGTCACTACAGGTCGAAGATCGTAACCTTCCCGGAAAGAACAAAGTTCTTTATGCCACCCATGGATGGCCTTGGGATGAGCATGATCAAGAAATAGATGCCAAAGGCCAGAAATACGAAGTGCCTGGGAAGACTAAGATTTATAGAGTACTTTCCTCTATGTTGTTTTGATCAGATGGTATCCAGGAGTTACTAACCTAGCCACAGGCTACCGATGCTTTGATGGTATATGGAATCAACAACGAAGAAGGAGGTATGCAAAATCAGATCTCCTGATACTCAATTTGTCACTAACGCATTCCAGTAATGTGTGCCCTAATTCAACTCAGTCCAAAATTCAAAGTTCGGTATCGAGAAGATTGAGAAGAAGAAGATCTTCCAGAGCTTCAAAAGGCTTCTGATATTGCCTGGGGACTTTGGAATGACGATGAAAAGCTCACCGACGAGCGTCGTAAGAGTCTAAGATATTTTGCTGTTTCGGCTATCAGTAACTGGGACACCAAGGCCCTTATACAACGTGCCATAGGCAACTCTCCATTGAATCCATGGCTCACGAAAGAAAGCGGGGAAAAATACCAGGGACATATTTTCTATATGGACTCTGAGGAGGGCCTTGCGCTTTTAGGTAAGATCACGTAGTCCAGCCCCCCCGCCGGCTCAGATGTCTAGCGGAAAAAGACCTTGTTCAATAAGAGGGTGATTACAGAGTTAAAAGAGAATTCTCCGAATGTCATAAAGAATGCTAAATGTTCAATCCCGGGGGAAGGGATTATGAACGACTTCTTAGTCATGCGATACGATATTGATTTCGAGCAGGATCTCCAAACGGTCAAGGTCTTGGATACCTCTTAGTACAACACAAAGAGGGCCTTGGGCAGAAATCAGTTCTTTCTGTTCATATTTTCCAGTGTGATCGGTACCACGGAGATGCATGCCTGCTCTTCAAAATCGAGGATGGACCATCCAGCCTAAACCCTTTCAAAGATCCACCACCTCCTGAAGATCCATTCCGGGATCCACCTCAAGCTTCAGATGTGGTCCATGGCAAGTGGAAACATGTACAAATTGCGAGAGGTAAAAAAAACAAGGCCAATTCGTTTGAAAGGATCCATAAGATTCACTAGATGCTTCCTTCGGCGGCTAATGGCGGGAATTGCTGGCGTTTCCGTGACGCAACTATCGATATTGATATCCGGCCGATGATACTCTATGTAACTTCAAGATCCTAATTTGAAGGCGTGGGGCAACATGTTGTCACTTTATAAGTGGTAGCTGGTATTTATACTAGCTCTACATTAATTTTACTTTACAGAATTGCGACTTCAATGTGAACTCAAGAACGCAGCCAATGAACAAGAGGAGATACCAGAAACGCGCTTACTATGAAGCATATCAGTTAGAATGCATAAAAAATGGAGCGGAGCCCGAACTCTGTTGAGATTTTTGTCAAAATGATGAACGCCACTGCTCCAGTACAAAAAGTTAAGAAGGCTGACGCCCACCCTTATACATTACGCTCGAGTATGATAACGCGGAATATGATGATACAACAGAAAAAAACGTAACTGAGCTAATGGCTATCATATACAAACTTACCTCGGCCTTCCATTGCCGAGTCAAGCACTTTCTTCACATTTTCTACCAACGCATTGTCGAAGAATGCTACCCCGAGCTCTTGGCTTGTGAACCAACTAGCGCGATCCAGATTGCCAGAACCAAGGAGAAGCACTTCATCATCAACAATCATTAGCTTGAGATGGGATTGCTGAGGTTCGCCTCCCTCTTGACCCCTGGGTTTCGACCCGTTAATTGGCTCAAAGTACGAAATCTGCAGACGGCCAGGCTTGGGCGAGGAGATCGCCATTTCTTCATCAGAAGAGGAACGACCGGTGGCCGAGTCAAGGCTTTCGTAGCGTTTTATGAGCTTTTTGACGCAGCGCGAAGTCGTAGTTCCAGCTGTGACAAGCTGCTCGAGCACCATGAGCCTTTCGGACGTGAGGATTGAAACGTCGATGCCCCGGCTAAGTGCCCTGAGTAGACCGGAAAGAACCGGAGGGGATGTCAGATTCGGTGTCTGTATACGTATGCTTCGTTCTGCTTTGGCGAATAAGGTCACCATAAATGCGTTCAATGGCGTAGATGGAGCAGTGACTTGGTCCGAAGATGCAAATGGACGGAACCTCGGATTGCGGCGATGGGGACTTGGCAGAAAAGCAGTGGGGATTAAAGCACTTTTGGAGCGCGGGAAACTTGCGATGATATGGCCGTGTCCCAAATCCTTGGTTCCGGCTTCTTCAGCTGGGAGCATAGCTTCGTCTGTTTGGATGGCTGATTGTTCTCTTCGGTTCCAAAATTGGCTGTAAAACTCCAGGAACTGGTTGACTATAGGCCCCGAGAACGTGATGGCACCTTCGAACCACTCTTCCCAGCTAATGTTGCAGGACGGCAAGATGACCGTTTGTCGATCGATAATCATGAACTTTGGATGCATAACGCTAAACGGTAATAGAAAAACCGATTTTATCCTCAGGTCGAGTCCATTCAGTTCGGTAGGTGCGGGGAGGCCCAACTTTTTCATCCACACAGACGGTTTGTATGTCTGCCCAATGGCCGATTGCTTATGGAAGAGTTTTTGGAAAAGCGAGAGGGATGAAAAGCATAATCGCACCCGAATTTTCTCGGTGCCGCGGCGAACAGCTTTATCCGAAAGCTTCCGAAGAATGTCGTTCAGCGTATCCAGGCTTGATGAACGGGCCCAAAAGCAAGTGACAAGGATTAGCTCGTGGTTTGTGGATTCGAGGAGCGGAGCAAGGGATTTGTAGATCACAGAACCGGTCCCGTTCATAAATGAATGAACTGAAGAGCTGCTGATTAGAGATTTTGGATCGTGGGCGTAGTAGTTCGGATCATCTTGCGCTGCTTCAGAAGAAGTAGAATCCAATGTTGATAGAAAGGGCTCATGGAAATGCGGGTGGTTGGTAAGTCTCGACATATTTGGGGTGAAGCTTCTGACCAAATTGTCAGAACCAGAACACGAGGGTGGCGTCGGTGAAGGTCCAGCAAACAGATGGTGAGACGATGCAGAACGATGACTGCTGAGTGATGAAGCTTGGTCGAAGCTATGATTGCCATGGGACTAGTCCCTTTCTGGTCTAGCACATTCCTCTAAACCGGACTATCGTCGACCTTGCAGCTACCCCCGCCAAAATTTCATAAAGAACATCCACCAAACGCCTGCCTCCTGCGCGACACCGTCGACAGAGAACCTGATCCTTTCGAATAATATTGAATCGCTCACGGCTAAGCACGCGCATTGGGCCTTGGCGCAGCTACCGTCAGAATGCCCATCTCCATCCTACCGCCCAGCGTGGCTCCTACGCCCTCCCACCATGCCGCCGGCCGAGATGCAGACGACTCCGATGTCGAAATGTCCGACGACGATCTTCCTACAGCGACCGCTGGCTCTAAGAAAGCTGCCATCGTGACGCCGGGCGAACACATCACAAACGACCCTCAGTGGATGCGTGGCCACGGAACCTACATTCCCAATGAATCTACAACCATAATATCAACTGTTGCTGGCACACTGCACAAGACAAACAAGCTTTTATCTGTACAGGCATTGCGCGCGCGGTACCAGCCTGAGATTGGAGACTTGGTCATTGGGAGGATAATAAGCGTTGGGGCAAAGAAGTGGAGTGTGGACATTGCAGCGCCTATGCTCGCGAGTTTGCCTTTGTCTGCGATCAACTTGCCTGGTGGAATTCTGCGCAGAAGAACTGCTGTTGATGAGCTGAATATCAGGACTTTCTTCAGCGAAGGTGATCTGCTTGTTGCTGAAGTCCAGTCCCTGCATCAGGATAATACTGCATCGTTGCACACAAGAAGCTTGAAATACGGAAAGCTGCGCAATGGTCTCTTCACTTCCTTGACAGGTGCCGGAGGAGGTATTTTGTCCCGGCGAGGTGGAGTCGTGCGTTCGCGTCGCCAGAACTTCACACTCAACACGGCGGCAGGTGAAATTGACGTCGTCCTTGGTGTCAACGGATACATTTGGGTTTCAAAGCACAAGGAGAGCAAGGAATCGAAAGACGTTAGCATCACGCGATTGGAGGAAGGGGTATCTGAAACCCTCTATTCGAGTCAGAACGACGAGATTGAGCCCCAAATTCTGAAGGAGATCACAAGGATCAGCACGCTCATCAAGGGCCTTGTCGCATGCGGATCCAGGGTGGATGAGGACATGATTGTGAAGGTTTACGAAGGTGCAGTTGAGCTTGAGGCTGAAGAAATGAGCTTGGGAGGTGTCGAGAAGGGTGTTGGTGCCAAGGGAGTAGTGGAAACGGTGTTGGCCAGACTCGAGGTTGGCGGTTGAAAGAGCAGAAATTTGTGCAACAATTCTAAGATACCCCGGACTGTCAGCATGTAACCTTACAGATGCGTCTTTGACATAACATGAGCTACAGGAACCGGTACCAACACACCGGGTCTCAAAGCCTGCAGCACAACAGGGACGGCATGGAACGGTCCGAAATCATGAAGTGTATAGAAACAGTACAAGCAATTAGACAGCCAGTTGAGCTCCACGGACCTCATCAATATAGCCAAGAAGCGTCCTGATCAAAGTCGAAGCTCTGGAGTGATGTTAAACAGTTGTATGCATTGATTGACACGATATATAATCTCCATCGTATAGACCTATTACTACCCCAGTTTATATGAAAAACATGAGTAGGATGAGTGAAATGATCAAACCCAGCCCATTGCTTCTTCCATCGAAACAATCGTAACACCCAATACATGACTATGTTGCAATAATACACAATTCGCATCGCGCATGCCAGCCAAACAGCTCCGAGGAGAGGGCAGCACCAAAAGCAATTGCTCACGGAATCAAGCCCGGCGAGTCAACCCCCACCCAACTCGACCCGCGGATCAGCGAGGAGTCAAAGCCAGGAGGACTCAAACCGGACCTACCCTTCCAGCACCAGCAACCCCTCCTTCTCCAGTCTCTTGATATCACCGCCCGCCTCGATGACCGCCTTCATGGCCGCCTGGCTCAACTTCCGCCGCTTCTCCGCCGCCTCTTTCTCGCGCCGCGCCTTCGTTTTGCTGCTTCCGCTCGGCGCCACGCCCGTCAAGATCTTGCGCGAGTCGTCGGGCGTGAAGTTGACGAAGCCCACGCCCGAGCCCCCACTTGCAGACCGCTGGTGGGGCTGCGCAGACGGGTTCGACGACTTACGGCGCGAGGTGGTTGCGCGTTGGCCGTGGGGGCTGATTTGGGAGGAGTGGCGGCGGCGGGCGAAGCGGGGCTGGGGGGAGAGGGAAGGGGAGCGGGAGTGTGATGGAGTTCGGGGCTGGGGCTGGCCGATGGGGATACCTTGGTGGGAGGAGTGGGTGGGGGCGTAGAGAGAAGTGTAAGGTGTCATGTTCAAGTCGAACGAGGACGAGGCTGAAGGGGGGAGGCCGTGTATGCTGCTTGACATGCTCATGCTTGTGCCCATTGAACCACCTAGATCACCCCCAAGGTCTTCGAAGGGGCTTGTGTCGCATGAGATGCCTAGACCTGCAATTGATGCTGGACTGGAGTCAAAATGAAGGCTTTGGTTGTGAGATGCTGATCTTGAGTGTGATGACTGGAAGGCTCCAGGGGTTGATGGCTGAGTGACAGGAAGGGAGGCTGACCCTGACGCAGAGTTGCTGCTCCACCAACCCGAATTCTTGCTCGCCGGTGTCTGAAATTCCGGAGAGGCTGAGAACGAGAAGTCTAGACTGGCTTGTGTGTCTGAGCCCCACGCATTCATGGGAAGGCGGTGTGTCGGGGGCGGGGTTTGCAAGGCTGAGAGAGCCGTGCTGGAAAGATGCGGTATGTAGCCTGCCCCCAAGTTCTCGTTCGAAAATTGGAATTGGTTGCCAGCTCCATTCCTAGATCCAATGTCGATCGCGGGTGATGAGAGTGGAGTGAGCTGATAATTCGAGTGGTTAAAATTGGAGGTTGTGCCGTCATCGCCTGGAAGCGGGGACATTGCGATCGTGTAAGAAGGCTGATCTCGAGAAAAGAAGCCATTAGGCTGTTCTTCCTGATGAAGCTTCATGCTTGACGAGGGAGATTTTATTCCATTTGACCCGACCTGCAGATTGAACGTATCGGCTGGGCTGTCTACTTTGCGACTCCAGAGATCCTGAAGCCCTGCCCGGTATTGAGAGGGTCGCATCATCTTCGCAGCGAAGCTTGACAGCGCCGATCTCTTCGGAGTTTTATTGATACGTTGTCGGAGCGATCGGTCTGGAGTTGGAGTTGCTACCTTCCTCGCCGGCCTTGATGCTTCGGGTGTTGGTGTGGAAGGCTGAGAAATTGATGCTCGTGGTTCAACCTGGTCCAATTCGAAAATATCATCGAAACTGAAGATCTCCGGGTCGCTTAGCGAGGCCTTTCCGCGAGACTTTGGGTAGATTGAAAAGGAATCGTTGGGAAGAGCGGACGAGGCTGGGTTTTGTTCGACTTTCTGCAGAGCCTTGTGCCAAGAATCTTCTGTCGCGTCCCAATTGGGTAGAGGAGAGGTCTCGAGCGGTGCGCTCCCATTCGACGATGGCAACTCAAAGAGATGAGCTAGGTCATCAGAGCTAGCTTCTGCTGTTGTGTCGCTACTGGGCTGTTGGAGGAAGTCTGTATCGAGATATTCCTCAAAGAGGCGATCCAAATCGGCCACTTCGATTTCTTTGTTCATGTCTGGCCGGATCGAGATTTCGGTTTGGGGTTTTATTAAAGACTTCATGGAATCTGTCTTTTACATGCAATAGCTGTATGGTGCATGGAGAAACTTGTCGCGGTAATGGTGGGGACTAGTGCGGTAGTCCACTGTCGTGGAAGAGGATGCAGATGCAGGAACAGATATGAAATAGACGCACGATGATGCAGGAACACCGAGCTTAGTGCATTATCAAACCTGCAAACCTATACTCGATATATACTGCTGCATATGGTGGTGCGAGTTCTTACCAGCCTCTCTTTCTTTGCTACATTCCAGCGGTATTCTTAGCGAATAGTGCCAGGAATGTGTTCTAGACATGAGACTTACCCCATGAACTGAACTGTTTGAGATCTATGCATAGTAAGCCTATGCTACGAACTACTCCTCAAAGCTGGAAGGTGGTTGGGCAATGCACAGTGGGTGTGGCGGGGGGTCACGGCATGCCGCAAACAGCCTCATGTAACAACCACCACGTTGCATTCCAGGGTCCAGGTCGCCAGGAAAATGGAAACTCCGTCACAATGATCTTGTATTTTCTTTGTTAATCGAAGAGATCAGCTGGTTGATTGATCATGCAGACCTCAATGACGGCGCAAGTATTCCGGTCGATGCGAATTAGCCTCCCCCGGAGCTATAGGACAGGTTTGCGCATGGAGTCTATATCTATCATCTGAACTGCAGTTTGACCATTCGTTCTCTTAGGTGTGGGGGGTTGGGATGGTTTCCAGGCAACCGGAATGAAAGTCCCAGTGACCGCAAGCAGGCGCATTGCTCACACAGTGCTCATAGAGCCAAGAGTAGTTAGCCCAGTGTTTAGTGTGAGATCCAATAGCATAGAAAGATAAATGAAGAGACCCATAGAAACGGTTGAAAGATAGCTTCCATAATCATGTCTTGAAGATAGCCTTTGGAGTGACGAGCTCCGCAAAGCGTGACATATATCCGATATGTTCAGGGGCGGAAGATACACACGATTCTGAGGAGAATTGGTCTTGTTCGCGGGCGATCAGACGATGCAAAATCCCCGAGGGTAGTAACAAGATGGGCGCTGAAATGCGATGGCACGAAGCCTCGCATGGCCGCCTGCTCCGAAAGCTGTATGCACCTGCTCCATAGTAAATTCAGCCCGAGCTTCGCTGCAGGAACCACAACACCCGCGTCACAACGTCAGGCGCCGCATTCTTAGCTTTTCCTATACTTATTTCCTCTGGGTTTTGGCTAATTACCTTGTCGCGTGTATCCCAAACGTATCCCAGCCTCATGTCTTCCACGATAGACCCCGACACGCCTCCCGTGGCTGCCGAGCCCCAGCCCTCCGTCTTCCGCTGGATTCTCGGATTCCTGCTCGTCGGCGCTTGCTGGGGATTGACGACGCCCTTCATGCGCCGCGCTGCGATCAACTATGTCCCTCCGAACCGGCCGGCGCTGACCGATCCGAACAACTCGTGGCTGAAGCGCAAGATCCTCGGGGTCTGGTTCGCGGTAATAGGGGTTCTGAGCCGGCCAGCATATGCGGTGCCATTGCTGTTGAATGTAACAGGCAGTGTCTGGTTCTTCATTTTGATCGGAAAGGCTGGTGAGCACGCTCTACCCAGTGTTCTCGTGTGACCGCGGACAGGTTATACATAGCATCGTTGCTGACCTGAACAGAACTCAGTCTGACCGTCCCTATCACGAATTCACTCGCGTTCTTATTCACAGTACTAGGGGAATGGTGGGCAGAGAAGAAGGTCATCAGTCGAGGTGAGTCTCGAGTCCGTGTGGTATGGGCTACGCTGACAGGGCGTAGATACTTGGATCGGCATGGGCTTCGTGCTCGCAGGCATTGCCTTATGTGTGCAAAGCAAGTCATAGATCGCGTCGGACAGGCGATGATTTATCGAGTTACATACGGTATGTTCCTGGTGCACGGCTCGACGCGGACAAAACTTGCCGCTGGGCTTTACGCTATGTTTTATATGAAGCGAATTGCCCAGGCAAACCACTCCATAACACAATGAAGCCAGCACAAACACCTCTCAGAGTATTTCTCGGCGGTAATGTGATCTGGAAAACTGCGCATGGAGTACGCGACTTGATTTATAGACTGCCTATCGTAGCGGAATGCCATTTCAATCAGCCCAGTCCCTCTCTGGCCACCCGTTGGAGCCTGGGCCCACCTCTGGCCAGCCTTCGGGGATCGTTGCGAACTGGGGTAGCTTGTAACGCTTCTCACACTCTTTTCGCGTACAGCTTAGGTTGCACATGCCGAATGTCTCGCAGAAGCACTCTCCAGCGTGTTGGCAGTCTACGGCAGGCATTCCGAATATAATGTGCCACATATACTCTAAGATCCGACCACTGATTTGATCATCCAAATCCGTCTCTATAAGCCATTGACGAATACTTAGGTAATGCTCTCGCCGGCGCGCCCTAATCCTTTCACGTGATACCGCGAATTGCGAACTGCAATGTGCTCCAACGACTTCGGGGACCTTCTCGCCTGGGAAAAGCTGTTGGAATGTCTTTGCATATGCTTGCTCATTCTGAGAACGGTCATCCGAAGCAGATGACGGATTGAGGGGATGCAGTTCTGCTGGACAACCCATGGTCCACGAGCACCGAAGAGCGACATAGCCTCGCTTACGGACATGTGGAAGACGTAGGCGCCTGAGAACCGGCACACCATCATACATTGGATCTTCATTGTGCCATTGATAGCGCAGGCTATGGATGAATATGGCGACATCTGGAAGGTCGTCGTATCTGTCGATAATCCATCTGGTGGTGGGTCAGCCTGGCCCCCCAATAGGTTCGGAAGGGGCGGATTACGATAGAAAGGGCATTGCCTCTCTGCCTTTATTCACGGGGACAGTCAGAGGAGCAGACACATTGTTGACAACATAGATGCTCTTTATCCAGTCGCCAAAGAAGGTGTCGAGCCAACTGGTGTCATCACCAACCAGGCTCGCCACAACCAACTCTTTCTCATTATGATTTCCAGCCGTACCATCTTCATGGTCCAATACCGGGGGCTCCGCGGGGCGTGGTCTGGATTTTGCGCTGCGCGAACTAGTGAACCGTGCAAGCAAACTGAAGACGACGAAAAGAAACACCGAGACGCTCAAAAATAAGAGTGTGAATCTACGGTAACGCCGCGCGAACATTGTTGACTCATGTTATCCTGACAGATATCAGAGGAATGTAAGTGCGAAGGATCGAGATGTTGCAGGATCAAGGTGGCGCAAGGCCCAGCCGGAAAGTCTAGCCGAGCCTCCTTATGGCAACTTACAGGCACCAGGGAAGATGGTAAGATGATATGGTGTTTCAATTATATTACCATTTTCTTTGAAGTGCATAGGGAGTTTGCCGTTTGTACTGCGAATTCTACAATGTGCCTTCGCGTTCTTCTCGGACCAGCTTAATACTAGCTTGCAGCGGTTTCAGGCGGATGATGCTTTGGACATAATGCGATTGCAAACGGGTACCTATTGGCCCAGTAGTACATGTAGCTCAAGGTTTTGCTTACTATGCTTTTGCCAACCGAGATATCGTATTGTAAGATCAAGTAAGATATTTTGAGAGGTTTTGCGAAGTGTGCTTCGGCTACAAGCCTTACAAGGCGTCATCACATCTATGGTGAAGGTAGAGACTCGGTAGAATGGCCTTGAGAAGATATGTTGCCGGAGGCTATTGATTGAAGAGTTTTTTTATGAAATGGCTCACCAAAGTTGTGGTTTGGATGCAAGCCTAAGAGTTTCGAGAGAAGTATCGTCCTTTTAACAGAATGATTTATGTGAATTTCACCTTGAAAAAATTATCAGTGACCAGATTTCAACTCCCATCTTTCCACTAACTCAAAAAGCAGGCGTATCCGACAAACGAGGGCAATTTTGATCCGAACGCGCGGGACAGCCGCGGAGCTGCGGGGCCAATGGCGGGGCAGATAGCCAACCTCACCTCATGATTTGAACGAACGGCCGACTCCGACGCTTGCTTACGGCACCATAGACTCTTCAAACACAAAAAAAAACCTTTGATAGTACCTGTTGCTCTCCTTATCACCACTCACTCGGGAATTCTAGCACCTAAAATAATCACCATGACGGCATCAACCGAGCAGGGGCTCACACCGGAGCAGCTTGCCTTCTTCCACGAGAATGGCTATCTGCTTATCCCGGACGCCCTTTCGCAAGACACTGTCAAAGAATTGCTCAAGAACACCGATAAGATGCTCAATGAGTTTTCCCTGGACGACCACCCGATGACCAAATTTTCCACTGGGGGCGACGACGGCGCAGATCACGTTGGCGACAAGTATTTCCTTGAATCTGGAGACAAAGTCCGCTTTTTCTTCGAGGAGGGTGAGTCACTACCCTATGGTTTAGCATAACGCTATCTCATTGCATTACCAGATGCCTTTGACAAATCCGGCGCCTTGACCAAGCCCAAGACCCGCGCCATCAACAAAATAGGTCACTATCTGCACGAGCTGTCGCCTTCGTTCCGCTCAATCTCTCTTTCGCAGCGAAATGCTGGGATTGCTCGCTCGCTTGGATTCCGCGATCCCCGTGTGCTCCAGTCCATGGTCATCTGCAAGCAACCCGAGATTGGCGGCGCCGTGCCTCCGCACCAAGATAGTACGTTCCTATACACGGACCCTCCTAGCGCAGTTGGCTACTGGTATGCTCTCGAAGATGCTACCGCGAGCAATGGATGCCTGAGTTTTGCGGCTGGAAGCCACAAGAGGACGCCAATTGAGAAGAGGTTCGTGCGGACAGGTACTGGTGACGCGGAGGGAACGGGCTTCATTGACAACGACGGTGCGAAATTTCCCAACACGGTCCAGCAAGAATCAGGAGGGAAGGAAGAGGAATACACTATGGGTGAAGTAAAGGCGGGGACTCTGGTCCTCATTCACGGGAACATCTTACACAAGAGTGAGAGGAATGTCAGTGGCAAGAGCAGGTTCATTTACACTTTCCATGTTATCGAAGGAGACGAGAGGTACGATGAGAGGAATTGGCTTCAGCCTCCTCAGGTGGGATTTTCGAGACTGTTTGGGGAGGGTGTCAAAGCCTAATTCACTTCTAGTTTGTAGATGATGTTATCACATATCCAAAATTGACTTCCATAGAAGGACAATCGCAGATCTTCTACATTTTCCCTAGCCATGGTCTTAAATAATGGATTCTTCTAAGTTGATGGGAAGAAATCCCCATTGCTGGTTTTAATTTATGGTGACATGAAACCTTTATCGAATACTTCGCAACAATATGTCGCTCGACGTACGGAGCAAACATGCTTGTGCTCTTCAACAACGAGAAAGCTGGCACAGACTCCCAGATGAGCTCAAAGTCGACATATTGAGACATTCAGGCCTAATAGACGAATTGACTATCAGAACTTATCCTCTGTTATGCCCTGCCGAGGATTTATTCGGGAGGCTTTCACGGATCAGCAAAGAATCCTACAACTGTCTCGAGAGATCTTCTACAAAGAAAAAACTTTCTCATTTTCCCGTAATCTAAAGATCCCAGGGAGTCCATCGTTCTTGTATAAATCAGCTCAAGCTTCTGTTCACATACGTAAAGTGGAGGCTATCTTCAAATTGAGAGTGTATAACGAATCAGTTACGAAGAATGAAGATGAAAAGGATATGCGTTTCTTACTATGCATCTGCACCCTACCCCAAGACTGAAGAATGGGCAATATTGGAAGATAAATAAATCAAACTTGGACTTTCAAGTCTACCCGCTGGCAGACTAAATTCCCAAACCTGCGGCAATTGAAGATCATCATCGATTTGACCTTAAGGGATTGTTCCATAATTCACCTTATTACTGACGACGACTACGAGTTTTGGCAGGTTAGACGTTACTTCATTGATCTTGAAACAGCTATCAGCAGTTCTCAAATAGACGTTAGTACAAAAGAGATCAAGGTCGAGGTTCGTGACATTAACTGCGGATTCCGAAGTCCCAATTCAGCCAACCACTCGAACACCCAAACTCATGGAGAATCTTTCGAAAAAATGATTCGTAACGCTATTATCAGCAAAATACGGATTCAGACGAAGGAATAAGCGATGTGACTGAACAAGGAACTGCACATAGTTACAAGTCGGACGGGCATCTTTCAGCAAATGGTGGGTGTTGAGGACATTACCAAAGAGTGGCTAGTGGTTGGACTAATTTATATTAAGAGATGATCAATCGAGAAAACTCACGACCAACTTTTGATTCTTTAGGCTAGATGAATGTCTGCTTTCCCAAGCAAGGGCCATCGTTGAGAACCGTATGTCCGGGAACGACGCCTCCTTCAAAGGGTGCCACAATGGCAACTGTCTCTTGATCACTGGGATACCGTGTAATATGACCATCACCAGTCGTGTCAGCCGCAAATAGGAGCCCGCCAACTCCACCCAGGATCCAAGCATCTATAGTGTCGTTGTGCGGAAGGGTGAGATGCGCAGCCCCAGATAAGAAATGCACAAGCCTGTAACGATTAGCACTGATGACTGTCATGAATCACGCTAATCTTACTGAGGAACGGGTGCTGTGTGCAGACCACCGTCATACCGCGGTGGAAGGATCGTGTAAGCAAAGTTTGAGTTGTTGCTGATGGTAGCAACCTGCGTACCACTGACGCCGGGCACTGAAGATGTTCTGAACGGTTCATTGAGTTGCCAGCATTCGAAGGCGGAGTGTGCGTCTTTGGTGACCAGTGCAGTTGCGGTAAGAAATGTCGCATTTGAATCTGTCTGGCCGACAGCCAGGGATGTTAGCAACGGGAAGATAAATAATGCGTTGGTATAAAGCATCTCGCAAAAACGAGGCGAAGGAAGCGAAAAAATGTTTCCGGCGGTGGAAAACTGGAAAAAGCGGGAAATATGTAGGTTTTGGGTCCAGGTCGTTACATGAACAGCTGGAATATGCAGGGCTGTCTGGATGGTGCTGACACTGCGTCGCTGATCAACAAATCGGCGAGAATTAGAATGTGCTCACTACGATACCACTTGGCAAATTTGTGCATAATGCTCCTCACTGGATAGACCTGTATGACGCGGCATGTCTATTCAAGAATACCGAACTAGAAAAGCAATTAAGGCTGGGACGGCTGGGATCGGGTGGGATGTAAATGGTGACTTTAACGGCCAATTACACACGACAGGCATTTTATAGGGGCTTTGATTCAAAGATGTGTGGTGTGCGAAAGAATGGGACTAAAGCTAGCGGATTCTAAAAATCTACCATAGACGTACAGCCTGGCCAGGGTACACTTTCAGATGCATGCAAGGTGGAGAGTTTGAGATGGGCTGCATGTCGATCTTCTCTAGCTAGCGCACGGGCCATGCGAAAAATCAGGGTTAGTCAGCGGACCGACGGCGCCGGTCGTGGACAGTTCGAAGGCGTCACGATTTGCCTCCACGCACATCCCGCCATCCTAGCTGCCTCCCTCGCCCCGGTGCATGGTAGTTCTGCACAGGCGGTGTTTCTTTTGACCTCTTTGATACCCCTCTCCCCCTCCATATCCCGCAATGTCTACTCTTCTCCGCCGATCAGGTCATCTAGCGCGACTCTCCCGACCCAGCTTCACCGCCGCATCGCGGACCCCCTTCGCTCTCCGTAGGAGTGCTCCAATCTCCCAGAGCATATTCGCGCAACAGCGCGCCCGGAAATTCGCCACCCAGCCTCCCGAGGAGTCAAAGGACAAGAAGGAGGATGAGGTAGCGAATAAGCAGAACGGCCAGCCAGGCAGGCCAGATGAGCCGCAATCGCAATCCACAGAAGAGGGCAAGGCTACAACAGGGCCGAAGGCGTCGCCATTGACTCCGGAAGAGGAGCAGTTGCTTGACAAGATGGTAGCTTTTGTCACGTTGGGTGTCCCCAAGTCACAGAAGAAGGCAATCGAACAGGCTTTTGAGGACATCAAGAAACAGGGCATACCGCAAGAGATTCGCGATGAAATGGATAAACTTCAGCGTGGGGAGAAGATGGACCTAGCAACCGCCGCTAAGATCTCGCGGTTGACATCACAATGGGCAAGGAAGGCTGCCGACCAGGAGCAATGGAAATCAAATTCGGAGGGCTCCCAAGAACCACAACAGAAGGCTGGCGCCCACGATCCCGGACCGCGGAGCCAGGGTAACGATCAAAAGGGCGGCGCAGGCTCGGGCGGCGGACCGAAGTTTAATCAGAGCATGGACACCAACACTATGATCATCTCAGCTGGTCTGGCATACCTCACATACCGCATGATTATGCCCGGAGAGAATAGGAAGGAAATCACATGGCAAGAGTTTAGGACAACGTTCCTCGACAAGGGTCTCGTCGAGAAGATTGTGGTGCTTAACGGCAAGGAGGCAAAGGTCTACCTCCACCGTGAAGCCGTCGCATCCATGTACCCCGATTCGCCTGGCGCCAGTAATAACTTCTACTATTACTTCTCCATTGGATCTGTCGAAGCTTTCGAAAGGAAGATGGACGATGCGCAATACGAGTTGGGCATTCCCAGCGCCGAGCGCATCCCCGTCGCATATTCCAACGAGATCTCTTGGTTCGGCACTCTGCTCTCTTTCGGCCCCACGCTGCTTCTTCTTGGATCCTTGTTCTATTTCACAAGACGCGCTGGAGGTGGAAGCGGAGGCAACAATGGCATCTTTGGCATGGGCCGAAGCAGGGCCAAGAAGTTCAACCACGAGACCGACGTCAAGGTCAAGTTCGCTGATGTTGCTGGTATGGACGAGGCCAAGCAGGAGATTATGGAGTTTGTTTCCTTCCTCCGAACTCCTGAGCGATTCCAGAAGCTGGGTGCTAAGATTCCTCGTGGTGCCATTCTCTCTGGACCTCCTGGTACCGGTAAGACTCTTCTCGCCAAGGCCACTGCTGGAGAATCGGCTGTTCCCTTCTTCAGTGTCAGCGGTTCAGAGTTTGTTGAAATGTTTGTCGGGGTTGGAGCTTCGCGAGTCCGTGATCTCTTTGCCAACGCGCGTAAGAGCACACCCTGCATTATCTTCATTGATGAAATCGACGCCATTGGCCGGTCACGATCGAAGCAAGGCATGGGTGGTGGCAACGACGAACGGGAAGCTACTCTCAACCAGATTTTGACAGAGATGGATGGGTTCAACACGACCGAGCAGGTCGTCGTGCTTGCCGGCACCAACCGACCAGACATCCTCGACAAGGCCTTGATGCGACCGGGACGTTTCGATAGGCACATCAACATTGATAGGCCAACAATGGAGGGGCGAGGACAGATCTTCGGCGTTCACCTCAAGAAGATTGTCACTAGCGAAGACCTCGAGTTCTTGAAGGGACGGTTGGCAGCCCTGACGCCGGGATTCTCTGGTGCTGATATTGCCAACTGTGTCAACGAAGCTGCCCTCATTGGTAAGCATCAACGTTCCATGCTTATTGTCTTTGCTAACTTCCCTAGCCGCCCGCCATGGCGCCGAGTCTGTATCCATGGTTCATTTCGAACAAGCCATTGAGCGTGTCATTGGTGGTCTCGAGAAGAAGTCGCTTGTCCTCAAGCCCGAGGAGAAGAAGACTGTCGCTTACCACGAAGCTGGCCACGCCATTTGCGGTTGGTACTTCAAGTACGCAGACCCGCTTCTCAAGGTTTCCATCATCCCCCGTGGCCAGGGCGCTCTCGGATACGCCCAGTACCTCCCTGCTGGCGACACATACCTCATGAATGTCCACCAGCTCATGGACCGCATGGCCATGACTCTTGGTGGTCGCGTCAGTGAGGAGCTGCACTTCGACACCGTTACATCTGGTGCATCGGACGATTTCAGGAAGGTTACCCAGATGGCTACTGCTATGGTCACGAAGTGGGGAATGACCAAGAAGATTGGTTACATCTACTTTGAGGATGATCAAGGACAACAGCTGCAAAAGCCATTCTCCGAAGAGACCGCCAAGAACATCGACATGGAGGTCAAGCGTATTGTGGACGAGGCCTACAAGCAGTGCAAGGACCTGCTTACGGAGAAGAAGCACGAGGTGGGCTTGGTCGCAGAGGAGCTGCTCAAGAAGGAGATGCTGGGCCGTGAAGACATGATCCGGTTGCTCGGACCAAGGCCATTTGAAGACCCGCAAGACTTTCACAAGTACTTCAGCGGCGAGTTTGGCAAGGCGCCTGGCCTCATCGAGCCCAAGGGCGATGATGGCGTCAAGGGGCCAGTTGTCCCTCCGTCACCAGCAACCTTCAAGGACCTGGACACACGGCGGTAAAGACGAGTCGACGCAATATTTCTTTGAGTTTTTTTTCCAATGCATGTCTCCAAGGAGCCTTTTTTTAGCATAGCGGGCTTGCATGCTCTCATTCCTCCACTCTTCAGGATACCGAGCGTGTGCAGATGTATTATATAGTAGACTGAGCCCGCACAAAAGTCGGGTGTGTATTATAGGCGCCGTCGCTGCGCTGTATATAGTACAAGCTTGTAACGCACTATTGAGCCCTGGGTTAGTGATGTCTGAGCTACTCGGGGTTCGTATCGCATTGATACGAAACTGTGCGAGGGGTCGATCGACCTGAGCCTCAGGTCGCAATCCGTTCTAGCCTAACTTGCGCCCGCGATCCACCTCATTCCCCTGGGCAGAGGACCTGAAGGAACAAGCTAATCGCTGGGCTTTGCAGACTGCCTGCGTGTGTTTTGCTAGCGAATAGCAAAAGAAGGACCGTTTTATTAAAAGGATTCACACCTGATACTGCCTGGGGCTATGTGCGGTGGCGCAGTCTACGCGTCAGAATTGATCGACTTCCGGTCAACTATAAACCACACAACGGCCAGCACTTGGCCAAGGCAGAGTCACTATTCAGCCCCCGCCATATAGCCTGCTGCGAGTCTTGTCCTACGCATAAAACAAAGTTCCTGATCGCGTGCCCACACCCACCGCTTTCTTGTCATTGACACACTCGTTATCTGGCTTACCCTCGTGATCGCACACCACATCATAACTCCAGCTCACCATGGGTCGCTACGCAGACCTCGAAAGTGTAAGCCTATGACTCCCTTCTGTTGTCCGTACAGCGCTGACCCCTCGGTAGGACTCGGAACGTTTACCCGAAGGCTTCCAGCGGGTAGGCTACGATGCCGACACTCAGACGTACACATTCCGCGACAACGAGGGTCACTTTTGGGAGTCGGAGGAAGGGAATCGCTATGGCAAGCTACACCGGGTTGGAGAGCAGCGCGAGGCCGCAGACCTCGAGGAGCAGGCTATGATTAACGAGCAGGTGGAAAGGGGAAATCGCGAGTCGATTCGCATGCTTTTACCGTTCGCACTCCTGGTTCTTGTCGTTATGATTCTGTTCATCAAGTTGGCAGACATGTAATGCGGGAAGCTGACGATGCGAAGGCTGCTCATAGTCAAAACTATTGTCGTTTTCAAGCATAGGCAGACGAAGCCTCCAAGGAAGCCACCCAAGATGATAACGTGGGTGTGAAGTTGCGGTTTGATGAGGATTGGGCGGGCCCCCTTTGTGTATCGGAGTTTGGTTGGCGGGCGTTTGCGGGTAGCTTTGACACTTTGAACATCCGAAAATGAATGAATGTCGGACTGCTTCATGCATCTCTTGACCAAGCTCCCCTCTAAACGCATGGCGAACAGCATCGGGCATACCCGGCCCTGTATCCCCCATGGCTGCGACTGGGCCAATCATAGGAAGGCGGATTCTCGGTCATCACGACCTTGCGCCTTACCCGATTAGGCCGTGCACGGCGCGGAAAAGGGTTCCTGCGCTGTCCTGAGGGCTCGAGAGCTTTCCAAGTTTGCGTGAGGCCTTTGGCAGCAACCACACTCTCCGCACCCACCCTCACGACCTCACGACCGACTCAATCCCATTCCACTCCACCCAATTGCATCGGCACAATGGCTGGCGGCGGCGAATCTACCGGCGGGCGCGTCAAGCACACGTACGACTCCCCATCACCTCCCAACGCTTCCAGGGCCCCCGAGCCCCATCGCATCCCCGACCCCCCGACCCAATTGCATCAACATGGAGGAATACGGTCTGACAGAGAGTGTATAGGTACCACATTGGCGGATGGGGTAACCCCTACGAGGGCGGTGGCCAGAAGGGCCGAGGCATCATCCAGTACGCCATGAGCGCCAACCGTCAGCGACCTTTTGTCGGCTTCTTCACCAAGGGTGTCTGGAATACCGTCCGCAGGGCAAAGAACCAGATCCTCTACGTTGTCCCCCCTTTCATCGTCGCCTACTCGGTCATGCACTGGGCTATTGAGAGGTGAGTGTTGGGCACCACGGGCAGATGGAGATCGGCTCCGTTGAGGCGCACGGCAAAAAAAAAGAAACTGACATATGTGGCAGGAACGAGTACTTGAACTCCAAGGCTGGCCGTGCCGAGTTCGGCGAGGACGAAGAATAAGCGATGCGATCGATGTAGATTATAGAGATGGAGATGCGCGGACCGATGGATGGGCCGGGGGTGAAGATGCCAGAATCCGAGCTTTGTTATCCCGATCCGCAGCTTGCCTGGCGACGACGCGAGCGAGAATTGAGGCACGACGTTCGACTTACTGTACAATACATCCATTGCTCGACCTGATATCATTTACTTCGGATTCAGCTTTCGTTCCTTACAATTTCTTAGTGTTCATCATGGTTTCCCCACGCACATGCCTCAATGGACTGCAAGGCTCCGGATATGAAATTATGATTCAATGAACAAAGTACTAAAGTGACAGATACTATCATACACATTTATACTGAACGCCGTCTATACAGCCACAAGCTTCACCGACACGGCAGCTGGTTTAGAAAGGAAGCTCCTTCAAACTGCGCGGGACGACGCCTCGCTTTTCCTCTGTTGTTGGCTGGAATGGCTCGGTCTCCGTTTTACACTCTGTATCTGCGGGTGGGAGCGAGAAGTCCTCGAAGTACTTTTGAGTGTAGCTATAGATGCACTTGGAAGAGGCGACTTGCAGACCATGCTGCGATCTTGTCAGCGGCAGGTTCTATTTGTAGGATAAAGGGAGGTACTTACGCCAATAGCATCCTGAACCAGCATCTGAGAACCAGGGAAGAATTTTGACATCTTGACCCGAGAAGACGTGACCGGATCTATGCGGTTCGCGGTGAAGAGGATAGGGTTATTTGTCTCAACCTCCTTGAAGCCGGCGAACAGTTGGCTCTCTGGCGGGACAAAGGCGTGCTGTCGACACGAAGGAGTGATTATAGAGGTCCAGATATCGCCTAGGTAAGAGCTGACGTTCTTCTGGTCCTCATTGTACTGCAACAGCTCCTCTGGGGTGGAGATATTGTAGTTGCCGTGTTGGTCATTGCAGGCAATCATGAGCTTGGGATGAACGCTGCTGTAGTCGGGGCTGGCCTTGTCGCACTCTGCAAGAGGAACTGGGCTAACGTCGCCGTACAGCTCCAAGATGGCACTGACATTGCGCTGCTCCAGAGCAGTGAAACTGGCGGCGATGATTGGGTACCCGGCATTGGCATTGTAAACCTGCAAGAGAACCAAAGAGTCGATATGCTTGCGGGTGATTATTGTTGGCAATGGAGAGACACTTGGCTCGGACACGATGATTGGGTTCTCCTCGAGGTCCTTGAGGATAGCGTCGAACCGTTGTTTGATGGCATCAGGGCTCGAGTCGTTGGAATAAAACCCACACAAGCTACCAGCCTCGAAGCAATGCTGGAAGAATTCGAGGACGGCCTCGTCGGCCTGAAGGAGATTCTCGAGCCAACCTCCCTCGTAGTAGTCCTCGCCATCAGCAACACCGTCGATAATGAAATGACCGATGCGGTCCGGGAAAAGGGTCGCGAACGTGGTGCCAAGTATAGACCCGTAGCTCACGCCATAGTAGTCCACTTTGGCCTCTTCTTTGGCCTCGCCCTTGCTCTCAGCCAAAAGTTCGGCGTAGTGCAGCATATCCATGGCCACAGCCGGCGTATTGGCATATTTTGCAGTCTCGTTGAGCGTCTTGCCACACCACTCGCCAAAAGCACCCGCTCTCTCGAAGCTCATTGCCACATTTTGCGGGCTGCTCAGGTCCCATTCCATGTAATACAGTGTGTCGTAGTAGTCTCTGGTCGCAGGGGACCCGTCGAAGCAATCGAGGTTTGGGCCGCTGTTGTTGACGCCTCGCGGGTCCATGCCGACGAAATTGTACGACTCACCAATGAGGCTACGAAGAAAGGTTACTTGCGACGCCACATATTCGACACCCGAGCCACCCGGTCCTCCTGGGTTGATCAATACATCGCCTTTTGCGGGCTGGTTTGGTGTGTTCCACCTTAGAAAGGCGACGTTGGTGGTTCCGGCGGAGGGATTGTCGTAGTCAAGTGGGACTTTGATGTTTGCGCAGGAGAGGTCGGTGCCGATACAGGGAGTGTAGACGAGCTCCTCTGTTACCGGTATGTCCTTGAAAGAGTTGGGAAGCGTGGTATTCGTGCCGTTTGCTTGTCGGGGGAAGAGTGGCGTTGCAGCCGTGAATGCAGTCGCCATGAGCCCAAAGAGGGCGGAACGAGAGAGCTGCGACATTGTCTCCGAGCGACAGACCAAATCAAACAGCAATGAAAAAATAAAATTTTTGGCAATAGGAGATTGAGAAAGGGAGCAAAAGTGTATGAAATTCGTGCTTCCCAAAATCGTGATATCCAACTTCCACCTTTTCCACAACCCTCTTATAAACCAAAAAAAAAAGCCCTCTCCGTATCCTAAGCCCCCTCAGCTCTACGCACCCCATCGACAAGGCATCCCACAACCTCACCCCTCAGCCTCACCCCATGCTCTTCCCCACATACACCAAATCTTCCCTTTTCAGACAAAACACCACAACCCCCGGCCCAAAGATCCTGCGCCCCAGCGCCCCTGCGCCCCAGCGCCCCAGCACCCAAGCCCCCACCAGTCTTGGCCACACGCACTCCCCAATCCGGAAAGCGCCACTCATGCAGATCTCCCGGGCGGCCATGCTCCAGGACGCCTTGCGAACAGCGTCATACGGCATGTCCGTCCCCCACCTCGTCTGTTTGTGTAATTACCTGGGTAAGGCGTGCGACTGCGTGGGAGGAATGCGGGTTGCTGATTGGAGCGTGGATTAGAGGTTGAGGCTGAGGACTGGGGGTTGATGCTGGAAAGGCTGCCGGTGGGGTGGGAAGCTTGTTTCGCGACGCGTTTATTATTATGTTTTTGGGTGCTTAGGTGGGCGGATAAGGCCGATCGACGGGCATTTCGGGTGCGTTATGATGTTGGTGTCGGGGGCCTGGGGCGGTGGTGATGAATTGATTTGACGTCACATGAGGCGGACTGCTGTGCACATTTTTCCAAGGCTCAATGGCTATCCAATTTTTTGTTTACTCATAGAGACATTATAGGATTATATAGGTAAAGACAGACTAACGTTCAACGTATGTACCGTATAACAGGTTCGACGAGACTAGGCTCAATCCCTGTAATGTTCCGCTGGAACAGGTGGATGACTATTCCATGTGCAGAAGAGACATCGAATGGGTCTACATGCCAACCATTCTCTTCACCATGGCTGCAGCCGCGCTTCCGCAGCCATTCTCACTGCCACCGATTTGCGATGCAGTGCATCCGTCTGGGTAGAAGAAACTGCTCAAGGCGATGATGACATAGGCCGCGATGAGTAAGCTTCCTTCGAGATAGTTGCTTCGGCCATCCAGGACCAGGAAATTGACGACAAAGGCCGTGACGAATAAAGCGACAGTCTCGAAAATGTTGAAGTAGAGAGACATGCCTTTGTCTAGGATCCAGCCCAAAATGACGATTAGTGGCGTGATGAATATAGCGATTTGAATAGATGACCCGACTGCAATACCAATCGACAGATCCATCTTGTTCTTCATAGCGACAGTAACGGCTGTGACGTGTTCGGCTGCATTGCCCACAATAGGCAGGATGATCAGGCCAATGAAAGCTTCACTGACGTTGGTCTTTTCCACCATGGGTTCAATGGCGTCGCTGAGGAAGTCGGCACATACGGCGACCAGGCCGGTGCTGACAAGCAGCATGACGACGGCGGCAGTCCGGGACATGAGCGGGGGTTCCACCTCTTCTACCTCAGTAGGCTCCGCGACCGTAGTGGCAGCAGAGGACTGATGGGTAGGTACAGGTCTGTTGTTTGCGCCAGACTGGGAGTTTTGGCGGCTGATGTTGTCAGGCAGCGATTTGGAGCGATGTAGAGTCCGGGGACCAGCGATGCGGATGTTGCTGAGAGCAGCGCCCGAGGGGGGTGGGGGATTCTGCGGGTTGCTGAAGACGTTGTTGGAGAGAAAGGATGGCAAAGCGGGCCTCAAAGCTCTCTTAGGCAATGGTGCGGACTCGCCTTGTTGGACCTGGTCAGAGAAAGCGACCTTTGGTGTGAGTTCTGCCATCTTGGAATCCAAACTAGAGAATGGCTGATCCTGATCTTGCTTATCCTTGCTGTGGTGCTTATGCTTCTTCTTGTGTTTCGATTTGCGCTTGTGCTTCAGGCTGGTCACTGATGCGGATGAGCCAACCTCAAAGTCTCGCACTTGGATGCGTTCGTCCATATCTGCCTCATCACCACTCTCAATGGCGTGCAGCGAAGCGCGAGATGCCGAAGCTGGGAGTGTGCTGTTGTTTTCGCCGATCGGTCCATTGTTGTTGGTTTCAAAATAGCCTCTTTGATCCTCGATTGAAGGCGAGTTCTTGACTGATGGAACAGACGATGCATCTTTCGAGCTTGCAACAGACTTGCGTCGGGTGCGCTTGATGGCTCGCTTGATCTTCTTCGCAGCCGTGAGATGAGAGCCATTTGAACTGTCACTGTCACTAGAACTTGAATCCGAGGACGAGTCGGAGCTCGAGTCGAGCAGGTCATGCAAGACACCTGGGTGTGATTCTTCGTCGATGACGTGCTGTGGCATGCTAGCATACATGTAGGCATGCGATTTCAGCTGGAACAAGAGGTACAGGCCATACACCAAGAGCAACACGACACTGGTGCCGCGGCTGACATAGAGGGTTTCCTTGTCAGCGATGGCATAGTCGTTGAAGGCGGCGTGGAAGGCGGTGGGAAGCAAGAGGCTCATGACGGCCAAGCTCAACATGCATGCACTCATTTGTGTCACGGTACTGTTGTAAACTTGCTCTTGGTACCTCAGGCCGCCCAGTAGGAAGGCCATGCCCAGAATGAGGAGCAGGTTGGCCAGGATGGATCCTAGTAGGGCAGCCTGCACGACGCCGATCTGGTCGTCGGCGAGCAAGATGATGAACAAGATCAACTCCACGGCATTTCCAAAGGATACGTTCAGCAGAGCGCCAAGGGTGTCTCCCAGGCGTGCAGCGACGGCTTCGGTAGCGTGGGCAAGCAATCCAGCCAGAGGAATGATGGCGACCGCGTTCATGGCGAAGACGATCTCAGGCGACAGGTTGGCCAGATGGGACGCGATTCCTATGGGGACAAATACCAAAAGGACGTTGATCCAGCTGTGGAAGAGTGCGTTCTTGGTGTGGTCGATAAATCGGAGGGTGCCGTTCTTCATGCGCGTGGGCATGGGCGGCTTCTCATCTATGGCGGAAGGCGTCTCTCCCTCAGCCTTGGTATGATCGCACGAAGACGCAGCCGGGACAGACAACGAGGATGAGGACTTGGCCGTGGCATGGTTGGAAGCCGGGCTGGGGTCGCGCACGCCTGCTGCATTGTTGTGGTCATCGCGGCTGATATGCTTCTCGGAGAGGGCGCTGGGGGCGCCAGTCGGGCCGGGGCCGGGGGCGGAGGCAGAGTGTGCAGAGTGTTGTGGGAGGACAGGCTCCTTACCGTGCAAGCCCAGTGCTTTCGCCTTAGACTTGACACTGCGGAATAAAGAGGGGTCGTCTTCTCCCATCGATGGTGGTGGTGCAGGCAGGGTGTGGAGTACAGAAGAGTACTGTGGGGGGCTGAAGGACGGCTGGGCTGGGGCTTATGAGGGTTTGGCTCGCCGAAGCCTGGCGCGGCTTCCTTGGAATGTGAGGCGGCGCTTGCTTGTTTCGGATGGGACGAATGACGTCGGCCGCTTGCTGGGCGCGCCACTGCACCGCCACTTGTTTGTCGGCGGGTTCGGCGAGTTCGGCGGGTAGAGGGAGCTGGATAGCGCTGGATCTGGGCCTGGTCAGTTGGCGGGCGTCCAGCGTCGTCGGTGTGTGTGTGTGTGTGTGTTGACGTCGTCGTAGAAGAGTCCTATCAATACATGTGCTTGGAGGTCGAGCACTTTTAAAGACGAGCCAGGGTCAGGGTCGTCCCAGGATGGACCAAGCGGCCTCTCTGCCTCAACAAGCACATCAAAGCACAAGGCAAGATGCCGGAGAAAAAGTAAGGCTGCTCTATAGATTCATCGTCCCACAGTAATCCATGAATCACATCAAGCCCTGGCGCTGCGTCAGCGACTGCTGACGAATGGCCAAGGCGGCTCTCTGTCCATTTGTGCCGGGCTGGCTGGATTTGCATTTGCTTGCTATGATTCTCCTGCGAAAAGAAACCTGGCCAGGGCCGAAGCCGTGTAGTAAACAGCTGGAAGAGCGTGCCGTACTCGACTTGCTTCCGCGAGTGCCAACGACTTGCACTGGCCATGCAACCTTGGCATGACTCGCTGCGGCGTCGTTATGGCGTCGTTGCAGCACCGTTGCAGCACCGCCACTTGGCCACACGCTCCAGCACACGCTAAGGCAGCTCCAGCAGACACTTCACCACCTCTGCGGGCGCGATTGGGCCATCCACACGTTCGAGCAGCAAGCCGCGACCTGCATGACCTGTCCCGGCTGCAGATGATGTTCAGATTAGGGATGTGCCGGATCCGGACTAGCGTTGCCCTTCGTGCTCCTACGGGCTAGCGTACCAAGCCCTACCTATCGGAGCTTACAAGGCCCCGAGCTCTTCAGCCACGCATGGCGACGCGTTCATCCCAAGTCAGCATACAAAGAACGGCTCCCGCATCTTGTTCAGACCCTTGTGGCTCAGGCCTACGAGTTCGGCTCCTCAACGGCTCACTTGGCCCTGGCGCCTCGCTTTGGACAAAGCCATGGTGAGCAGAGGAGGCCGCTCCAAAGGCTGCTCCCATTGCCGCAGGCGCCGCATCAAGTGTGGTAAGTCCATTTCCCGGTTGTGGCATCCAAAAAAGCAACACCCCCTCCCTAGGACGCCCACGTACTCGATTGGGAAGGCCCGTGCCGGTAGCCGATGGTGGGGGGGATATTTCTTGATTAGGTTTCTTTCCCCCCTCGCACGGTATCTTGTGACGTTTTCGTAGCTTGGTAGCGAATCGGTTAGGATCTACTACTCACAAACTCCAGATGAAACACGTCCGACATGCAATCGGTGCAAGAAACGAGGCCTTGATTGCGATGGCCCCAAGGAATCCACCTGGATCAACGAAACCAACTCGTTTCCTTCGCCGCCCGCAGAAACCCAAATGATCAAGGCTAGTCTGCCGCCTGCCATGTCATTTGCTGCCTTCGAAGACGACTTTTGCATGGCATACACACGCAAGACACTGTTGCGAGGTGGCCCGGTTGAGTTGGCGTACGACATGGTTTCCGTTCCGAATACAGTGCCGGATCCCGGCCTTGACCTTCTCCGAGAAGCCGTTCTTAGTCTTGCAATCACATTCTTTGGCACTCAGCACCGCGAGAAGCAAGTCACAGCCAGGGGGTACAGTCACTACGGCTCTGTCTTGCGTCAGCTCAATTCACACCTGACCCACTCCCACCTCCAGACATCAGATGAGACTTTGCTCACTGCGCTGACGTGCATGCTCCTGGAAATCTTTCTTCCCACGGGACCAGACAACTTTCTCAAACATGCTCGAGGTATAGAAGCAATGTTGAATATCAGAGGGCCACCTCAACAACTCACAAGTAATACGGCCGTGATCTTCCAAGGCTTGCGACTGTTATCAATAGTCAGCGGATTGGCCGATTCCAGGCCTTCGGTGTACTCTCGGGAAGAATGGAAGCGGATACCCTCATCTCATGTCGATGAGGCCGGTCTAATCCGACACCAGGTATTCACCATTCTCGCAGAATGCACACGGTTCATGAGCGAGCGCGACAGGCTTATAGCCGGTCCTCGTTCTTTAGAGGCCCATCAATCCCTTTTATCACAGATCAAACAAGCCCGAAAGGAGTTGGAAAGCATATACCCTCTATGGCAGGAATACAATGCGAAACAGTTTGACCGTCCCATCTCGGAACTGGGAAAGAAGATTGACATAGCGAATCACCACTCGGCAACGGCATTTATGCTCTACCATACCACGTTGATATGCATCCTGGAACTCCTGGACTCTCTGGAGCCTTCGCCAGAATATGCATTGCTTCGAAACGCTAGTGCATTGAAAATTGTTCAATCCATGGACTGGAAGGGATATGAGAAGCGAGAAGGCACTGGAGAGTCGAACACAATTGGTTTTGTTGCCACCAAGGTAGCCTGGCAGAGCCTAGGTGGTCTCAGTTCACCCGAAGGCAGACGTCTCGCCAAAGCCGTGAAGTCGGTCGTCAACGGCGTCTTTGCGGTCGGAGCCTGGGACTATGTGACAAACAATCGTCCATTTCTGGGAGAAGATCTGGCCAAAAATGCATGGCAGAGCTGGAAGATGCCTTTGAAAAACTTCGAACCCCGACTCACAGCGCCTCAAGATCTGCCGGCTGGACCTACTCACCCATTGTTCTCTGATAAAACGACCGAGCATGTACAGGATGTATTTATTTATTCAATGGGTAGAGGAGAAGTGCCACGCGTGGAGCCAGGAAACACTGCATAGTCATTTCAGTCAGGATCCAATCGAGGACTTTATCATCTACTCAGGTGGGCGGACGAAAGATCCACGCATTTACTATCGTCGTGCTGTGTCTTTCTGGATGCAAAACTCTACTTTCTTATGGCGGCAGTATATCACAATTCGAAAACGCCAATATTGAAGTTGCCACCAAAGAGGGTTGGATCACGTGGCCAGTACCGGATCAATGCAAATTTAACCGGCGGAAACATGACACCTCCGATATTATGAAACAAAGCCTCCTCGTTTCCAAGTGTTCTCGGGTGAAGGGCTCCACGGCTGCCATGCAGAGGCATGTATACGTATGACCACTTTAGACTTGGAAACATGCGCAATCCACCAATGATTGCAGCGCTAGCTCCATTTGCGAAGAAAAAGCTTCTGGGAGCAACTAGCTCCAGGACTCTTTGAGCAAGCCATCTTGTATAAAAGATTATCTTGTAGCGCAAGCCCCGAACGTCGTTAGTGACCCGGTTAAACACAGGTGATCTCCTGCAATGAGCCAAGCCCACTCTAAGGTACAACTACGAGGCCAGCATTGGACCTCCGGTCCGAATATGTGTATTTAAGGTAGAACGGCCCCTCAAATTGAAGCCAGAGCATCGCGCTTCGAACCGGGATACACCTCACGTACACGATGGGCTTCAAATCTCTGCTGGTCGCCTCCTTGGCAGTGGCGTCAAGCGCCATACCCATCCTCAACCCAATCCAGATGATGGAGGCGGTCGGGCCCGAGGCAGGAAAAGTGATTCAGAAATGCGCATCGCCGGGCATGCTGGCGCTTGCCTATGACGACGGACCGTACCAGTACACGCAAAAGCTCGTCGACACGCTGACCGCCGGCGGCGCCAAGGGCACCTTCTTCGTGACGGGCACCCTCTACGGTAACCTACACCCTACGCGCCGGCTGTGATCCTGACGCTGACGGGAATATTCAGGCTGCATCTACGGCCAGAAGACGGCGCTACAGAATGCGTACAAGGCTGGCCATCAGATCGCCTCTCACAGCTGGTCGCACCCGCAGAACTTTGGCTCGCTGTCGACTGCGGATTTGACATCGCAGATGCAGCGCCTGGAGCAGGCACTCGTTAACATCATTGGCGTGAAGCCGACGTATATGCGACCTCCCTACCTCGCGACGGGCGGGAATGTGCTGCCCACGATGAAGACGCTCGGGTACCGCGTCATCACCAACGACATCGATTCTGGAGGTAAAACCTCCCCTAGTTCGTGCGTGGGTGTTATGAGCGAGGGATGCTAACGCGGCGATAGACTGGAACAATCAGAGCCCTGCGCAGAGCCAGCAGAAGTTTACGCAGGCGGGTGCCGGGGGTAATGGACATATTCCGCTCATGCACGAGACCTACGCATCGACGGTGGATCAGCTTACGCCGTGGTTGATCAACTGGGCCAAGAACAATAACTTGAAGCTCGTTACTGTTGGTGAGTGCTCTTCGTTGTCGGATTGTGGAGGCAGAGTAGCTAACATGGTGCAGCCGAGTGCTTGGGCGATCCGACAGGGTCTTACATCAACGGTACTGCTAATGGGCAATCGAGCTGTTAGTTTTAGTTTGGCACATTATCGTAAAAATAAAACAACGAAATGTCTTACTATGAGTTTGCATGAGCTGTACGTTGTTCTTGGTGATGTTTTGATGCTACCATCAGCCTTCTGCTGGAGGTGCACGATGTTTGTCGGCATGGAAGTATCAGGAGGATGAATTCGCCTACTCGTAGAGTCTACAGGTACAGTCTTCGACCGTCCTTCGTCCGTGATACCTAGGTACCTTCGCACAGGAAAGCCTAGAATACCATGTGACCGGTATCTCCGAACCTGATCACGTGAGAACTTCAGCACTCGCCCGTCTTGTCTCTTGCACAACTTAAATCCGTTCATGTAGACCGTATGTCTCAATACCCCCTAGATAAAATTCACGGAGGAGAGTTGAGCAAGGTTCACCATGTAATGGGCGCTTAAACGTCGATAAGCGCCTGAGACCGGGATGAGGGATGGGACAAGGACATCGTCGCCTGCGCTGTTTTCAATGGCACCGTGCTCTTCGTTCACAAGCGCACGCTTATAGTTGCACCGGCTTTGTGCTTGGTGCCTAACGTGTCAGCGGGCTGCGGCCCGCAAGTCGGGCCTTTTCGCGGGCCTATAGTCCAGTGTCGATGCCATAGCAGCAGGTATTCGAAATCCTTCAGGGGGGAGGGGAAGGTAGAGGTAGCGTGAGTTGACAGAAAGGTGGACCTGGGTGTTTGGTATGGTAGGGAGCGCAGGTTTGGCTGTCGAAAATGCAAGCTTGTCACTGTGCGCTCGCACGTACAGAGCTCAACTAGACACTGTACTTTCCATGGAATGGAGTGGGCATACAGCTGATGGATGCGACAATGATGAATACCAGTTAATGTTATATGCGGGTCTTTCTTGTCGTGAATTCATCGGATAATGTTGAGGAGCGCAAGGTGAGGAGCCCGCCTGGAAAAAAACCAAAGGGCCCGCCTGCCCGCTTGCTTGCAAACGGGGCTGGCCCAAGTCAGAGTACTGCTTGCTTACTGGCCACTCTTAAGAACATATGGTCTTGATGCACTAGATTTTTCAAACTCATACCTTGATTTCCAGGCCCGAATATCCTGGCTGTGGAGTTGGACGCTGAGAATCGTGCAGCCAGTGTTGCCGGCGCGCGGCTTTGGGGGGCGGCAACAGGACGAGTGCCCCATCGAGCTTGCGACAGGACTTCTACCAGTGCACCCGCACGGCACATAGTTGAATATTATCATCACCATTACCAATTTGCATGCGCAGGCGATGGTCGCACCCAGAACATCCGGGAGGAGTTGGAAGTCGAGGTGTATCACCGACAGTGCGACGATAAAGCTCGACCTAAGGAGCCTGGCCTACGCACCCTGCCCGCCTTCATGGACACCCCAGTGTTATCAGAATGTAGGTTGTTTCTTCTGGGATTCTAGGGTGCGATAAATGTACCCGATCACGAGTGCAACAGTACTCTTCTACATAACTATGTTGCGATTTGTTGGGGGAGTTTGGAATGTTAGATTCACCGCTGAGCGGTGAGGGCAGTAAATTTGGCTGGCGAAGTGAGCGAAGCCTATAGATCATGACACTCTCTAAAGTGCCTTCACCTTCACCTCGCCGACCTCACTGCCGTGGCCGTGGCTATTTTCAGGCCACCTGCTCGCCTCTTGTACCTCTTCCACCAACACAACACACCTGCACTCTTTACATCGTCAACTAGGATCCGGCGTTCCTTGGTCCACCGACCTGCTGTATCATGAACCTGCTCGATTTCCCCCCGGAAATATTTAGTGACATCGTGGCATTCTTTGTTGAGGCCGCTGGCGTCAATAAAGCATGGGAAGCACGAGATACCTGCCGTAAGTCTCCCAGCTTACCTTTTTCTGTAGCTCAGGAGCGACTATTTCCAACACATGGGGATACAATTTCTCCATTTGAGCTCCAAGCTTTTTTGCCATAATGTTTGCTTGTTTAATTATCATCTTTACTGACTATGTAACCTAGGGACCTTTGCGACGTACATTGAGAATGAAATTTTCTACCGTTCTCGTAGAGAATCTCTCAAGCAGGAGTTTTTCTTCGATCCAATGGGCCAGATTTGGCACTCAGGAAAGTCAGACAGCCCGTTTGCCATTGAGAACAAGGTGGTCCGATATCTTCAGCATCGGATTCACTCACGATTTGCACAAGAAGAGATTTTCCCTCTCATTGTCAGGAAAGCTGCTGCATACTTTACCAGACTCGACTCACGCCCAGGCCTATCAGAAGCCGAAAAGCTACGTTTTCACGTACTTACAATTATGAACACGCTTTATAAGAGCATGGCACCTGTTACGCTTCTGAAATACATTCTCGAACCAATCTCTTCCATGGACATGCAATACCCGGTATCAAACATGGAGGAGTTGGAAGCATCTATCTGCTTTGCACTTTCAGTCGTGAAGGAAGATATACAGGCGATCAGAGATCTCATCAAGAGAGATCCTGCTGTCTTAACACGTCCGACCCCTTTCTTCGGGGAACCTTTCGCCCACATAGTCAGCATTGGAGACTCAACCAAAGCCTTGAATTTGGTTCTCAATAGCTCCATCGCTGCTATAGACCACATCGACTCTAAAGTACTTCGAAAAGCTATCCACCAGGGAATCAAGGTCGCTCTGGAAAACACTTCAAGTGCTGGGAAGGCAATCAAAATACTAAAGTGGTGTCTAAAACAAGTCCAGCCCATAGGGACTGAATACAAAATTCGGTGGTTCAGACTAAGCGTCCGAGCTGCAAATGTCGGTTTTCTCAAACTCTTACTTGATTCTGGGTATTCCAGACGGCTAGCAGAAATCTATCAAGAGAGCTTTTTCTTGGAATACCGCTACGGCGCCTGGAAAAGGAAACGATCTTTCGATCTTGTGTTGGAGGAGATTTTGCGCAGAGGGATATTGAATACCACAGATGTGTATGCGGTACCTGGGCACCGAACAATACTTCAACGGAAGTGGGGAGATGACATGACTTTGCTCGAATTTGCAGCTGAGCAACGTGATTTCGTACTGCTGGAAGGACTTCTCATTCGGGGCGCGGATCCTGATGCAAAATCATGGGTTGGGAACGGGCCCCCATCATCCCCTCTTCGGCGTGCCGTCTCGAATGGGCTTATTTCCAATGTCGAGATACTTTTAGATTATGGAGCCGATCCCGAAGGAGGAAGAGATCCTCATAATAGATGCATAATGGAACTCACGGCATCGACATCCATCAAAGATGTTTTGAGAGCCGCCATCGAAAAAAAAACCACCACTCGGCAGGTGCGCAAGAACTGAAGAGCTTCTAAACGTTGGGTAGCACACACCGGCGAAAGAAAGCCTGTTAAATTTTGCTTTGAGGTGGAGAAAACGGGCTACAGCTTCATTGAGCTCTATTGAAGATCTCAGCTCCTTTCACGGATTTCTTTTCTGCGTCAACAGCTTGGCTACGGCGATGGCTATGCTTTTGGTTTTCCTCGTGATTGATCACCAGGCGGAGGAAGCTTACAATTTGGTGACCTACACGCATCTATGCATGCGATGGCTCACTTTCTTACTGGTTCCCGCCTCTTCGGCACCATGAGGACCACGGCACAGGACCCTCCATCGTCATGGAGTCCCATCAGCATAGATTAAGCAGGCCTAGTGGATATCTTAATGAATAATATAATTAAAAGGATGATGCCCAGAAATTTGTGATGCACATGTGTTGGTTAGTGTCGCGAAGGAGCAGTTTTGTTGCCGACCGGTGGCGAGTTTCTCAGGGGCAAGAGACGGTTACGGTGACCATCCTTTCTTTTGAGAGGCTCCTACGTGCGCCCAGATATAAACCTTGCCTCTTTTATCTTTTCATACAATAGTTTGAAACCTGGGTAGAAGTTTTTCCTCCAACAGCCGCCAACAATGTCATGCAAGTTGGCTTCCCTGCGTCGTGCCACTTCCTCGGCTTCTTCACGGGATCCTGTCATGGGCTAGTGGGCAGCCATGGATTGCATCAAACCTGATGACGCATGCACTCATTTGGTGGCTGCCGCTGTATGTAGGACTTCAGAACAGTCAGAGGAAGCTTTAGGCGGCCTGAAGGCATGACATCCTCGTCCCTCGATGCCCCCCGAGCTTCCGGCGACCCATTTAGAGTGCATGCTATCCTAAACGTGTGGCTTCAAACAAGCGGCTACAGTCTGGCATTGTGCAGTTCTTTCGTTTGACCCCTGAGAATGCAAGAAATCGGCTCAGCTCAACACTGCTGATGCCTTGTGCCGATGATCGCCGGGGAATTGGGAGAGCGCAATCGGACGGCCCACCGCTTTTTACTCTATCGCCAATGAGACTCCCACCAAGTTGCCCCACGAGACTTAGAACAGTGCTAGGAGCATTGTCTCGTCCAGAAACTCGAAGTCAACGTAATTCAAAGAAAACAATGCTGGAATCCCCAGCGCTTGTCATATAACTCCGCAAGACATGGCTAGTACAGTCCATCCCCCGGCTCAGATGTCTGGCGGGTTTGCAACAGCCACTCAATCTTATGTCGGTTCCATAATCAACCATCTCTATTTGAAAAAAAGGCGTGTTGCGCTAGACATCGGAGCCAGGGGGAGAACTGTATGCCTCATTCACAAGGCCTACCCAGCAGACTGACCTACGTGACCCTCTGATCATAGCTTAATCAACAACTTACTGTATCTAATGGCTGCGTGCATCCATGCTGAGAAGTCGCGAAATGCGGAAGCGCCCGATGACTAGGAGCATGAAGATTCTTCTTCGCAATACGTTCTCCATTGGCTCTAGACTGTTCGATCAAAAACCACAAAGTGGCCCCTACCAACCCAGACAGTGTCATGTTTCATGTAATTCGGATGGCTTCTGGGTTCTATCTAAAGTTGTCGCACGGCGATTTCGATCTAACTGTACTGGAGATGATATGATTTGAGCTCGAGACGACCTGGGGAGCAGCGCTTCGCCGGAAGGAAAACCCACAAATTAGGGCCGAGGTAATTCTGGCACGCATATTGCGGCGCACACTGGAGTTTATTTCGCTACAAACTATATGATCAAATTCTGAAATATCCTTGAGCTGTCAAGTCGGCATACAGCATCTGACGTGGCACTTGGGTATCATGGGGACCAAATCAATCGTTCCGAAATCTAAAGTGCCTAGTCTTCTGAATGCCAAAAAATAAGGTATCGATCCAGTCTCACCTTCAAGATCCACACTAAAACTCCAAATCGCATGTGTATCCGAGATGCATAAGATCAGGTCGCGGGACCCTCCCTTTGTCAGGGATGATTAATCTTTGCAGTAGCCGCGGGACCCCAGAGATCCCGCGGGTAGGCGACCATTCTCGAAGCGTCGACACCTAGCGCTTTGGATGCATGTAGGCCGCGCCACTGCACAGCTGAAACACGCCACACAGTGGCAGCCAACGGAGAGTCAAACCACTAAAATTCTGGCTAACTTGCCGGTACCCGCTTCATGCCAAGACTCCCATACACCTCCGAGGTCAAGTGAATCGTTCACCTTTCATTTTGAGATTAGTGAGTCTGAAATGGGACATAGGAAGACTGAATAGTGCTGTAGAGTGGAGGCGAAAGAAGTGCCGATGTGTGTTCTCATCCACGCCTCATCCACGGGTCCCCTTCTTGTCCAACACAGCTCCTATCGGCCCACCAGGACCCCTTGGAACGAATAAGAAAATTGTTTTCTAGAAGCCCAAAGGCCTTTCCTCGATTATTATACAGCTCAAAAGCCCAACCTCATATGGTTAGCCCTATAACACCGGTGAAATATGCCCCAAATACGCCGAGACCTGTATATCGATGTCTGTCAACGCGGCATGCATGCAAGCGAGGCAAGCCACAGGCTTCGAGATTTCACTTGTGGAGAAACACTATGTTTTGAGATTAAATTGTGGTTGTTTAACTCGAATCCATTTGTGGAGTCGCCACTTGGCAGAGTCATGTAGGGAGATGGAATGGCGAAGGTATAAAGGACATTGAAAGGCTTCATGGAATTCCTCACCACAGCATCATCAGCTTTGCGTTCTCTCGTTTGAAACATTCCATTCTTTTCACTCTTCCATTCTTTCAGGCTAGCCCTCAACCTTTTACTTCGTTGAATCTATCATAACCTTCCAAAATGAAGTTGTCCATCCTCTCCGCCGCCGCCATCGTCAACTTTGCTTCGGCTCACTACTTCTTCGACAAGCTCATCATCGATGGCAAGGAGACCAACTCTTATGAGTTTGTGAGAGAGAATACGCGCCCTGTACGTACGTCGGCTGGGTGGCACACTGGTTGAACTTACGTTCACCCGTCTCAGCGCACTCCCTCCACTCTCCCCTCGAAATGAGAACATACTAATTATCAAAAAGGCGAAATACAACCCTACCAAGTGGGAGAATGTTAGAGATGATATGACACCAGTAAGAAGTCCCATATCCCCATGTGTGGTGACGCATGTGCTGATAGTTTACACAGGACCTCACGGACTTCCGATGCAACAAGGGAGCATTCGAGAGTGCTTCCCGCACCGGAACTGCCGAAGTCAAGGCTGGTTCCAAGCTTGCCATGAAGCTTGCTGTCGGTGCTACCATGCAACATCCTGGGCCCGCGCTTGTGTACATGTCCAAGGCCCCTACCACTGCCAAGACCTATGAGGGTGATGGCGATTGGTTCAAGATCTTCGAGGAGAGCGTTTGCGACAAATCGGCAGACTTCACGAAGAATGCTTGGTGCACATGGGACAAGGATACCATCGAGTTCACCATTCCTGCCGACACTCCTGATGGAGGTATGCTCGTTCCCTCTCTTAGCCCGACGAAGCTCGCTAACTTGCTGTTTTCAGAGTACCTCATCCGCCCAGAGCATATCGGAGTTCACGGCGCCCATGTTGGACAGGCTGAGTTCTATTATGCGTAAGTACACCTTTATCATTCGATTCTTTCCTGCATCTTTTCCATCACCCCTATTCCCCAATACTCCAACCGTCAATACCTTGCTGGTTAATCCAGAATGCGTTTTCTTGACCTTTTGAACACGTAACTGACTTTATACAGCTGTGCTCAGGTCAAGGTCACTGGTGGCGGCTCCGGCACCCCAGGCCCTACCGTCAAGTTCCCCGGCGCGTACAAGAAGGACGACCCCTCGTTCAACTTCAGCATCTACGGCGGATTCAAAGAGTACCCCATGCCCGGCCCATCTGTCTGGGGAGGCGGCAGCAGTGTTAGCGGCGGCAACGACACCACCACTGAGGCCACGACCCCTGTGAACAATGATCAGGCTACTGAGGAGGGCACTTGCAGTGGCAAGGTTTCTGCCCGCCACCCCCGCGACTTCCGCGCTTAGGCTTCGTCGCTTTCAGCGCCGTGTGCATAACTCATCCCAGATGAGTACGTCACCACAATCGCAAGATTGAGCGGTTCTGCGGCAATGTGCAGTTTTCAGGGGCTGGCTGTCTCAGTATGCCGATGGAAGCTTTATTATTCTATTCTTGTCACTCCTTTTTTTGACTTTTCGATCCAATCCAGCAGCCAGGTGCGTTTCTGCTCTTTGCGCATGCATGGGGTAGAGTTCGCTGTAGATATTATCCTCGAGTACATAAAATATCAATGCATTGTTTTCGCGTTGAAATGATTGTCCGCCAGTGCTGTCACAGCGTCGCGCTAGAAGAAACTGTAGGCACTTTGGTTAGCTCTTGTCGCAACCAAGGCCAGATGCCCTATTGTGAAAATCCCGTGCACATCTGTTCGACGTTAAGCCACATATTAACGCCTAGTTTGTGTCAGAAAACCGGGAGGGCCTTGGTTCATTACGCGGGGTACCAGGAACATTGTTGCAAATTCGGCAGCACATGCAAGTGGGCCGATCAAGCTTTTTCACAAGTCCCTGCAAGCGCCTGTTGGAACGGCGAGGTTGGTGCCAGCAGCCAACTCCCTAACCATCTGAGGTAAAATGCCCAATATTGGTGCCATCCGAGCCCACCCTAGCATGGGCCGAGCGTCAAATGATGATTGATCCAATGTCATTCAGCTTGTCTCGTGTCATCCTTCTCCTGACAGGCCGTTATGTTTCATGGTTCACTATGTGGCGTCGTGGACAAAGAAAAGTCCGACTAGGAGACCACCGAAAATTCCGCACCCCCTTTCAGAGCGACACTACTGTGGCTTTCCATCAGTATTCTCATTGAAAATCCCTTTGCGAGCGATGCATATCGTAAAGGCCTTTGACATAGGCTCAAATATCAATAATTAACGTCCCCTGCTCTCGAACTGGCCTACATTAGCCTATGAGTTAATTGTCTTCGACTGCCAACCCGACATCGTGCCCCTTCAGTCTTTGCTGTCTATGCAAGGGTATGGAAGACCTCAAATCCATGAAGCGTGCTAATGATGAAAATGAAGAACCAGAAGGCAATTTTTCGTCTCTGAATAATGGTAAGACCCGTACACTTCGTGGAAAAGGGCTTCTGTCGTTAACCAAAATTTCCAAGCCACTGGGTTTCTAGACAATCGATCGATTTCCTATCCAATACTTCGCGTACCGACAGCCATCTCGAGGCAATGCTTCGGTACCGCATCCGCCAAGAAGTGTACGAAACCAACCCTAAGCTACAGTTTCCATCCCAGTTTAGATGTCTAGTGCAAAAAAGCTTTCTGTGATGGAAAGTTGATTATGAAGCCTACAAAGCATCTAGTGGGTGTCATTAAAGATACCAGACATCAGAGCCGGGGAGTGGATGGTAAGGCTCAGGTAGCCACAGATCTCTGAAACTTCACACGGCGCCACCTACCGAGCCTCAGTGCATTAGAAAGCACAAAGAACGTTACTCTGTCAGCTATCGAGGATCAATCTTCGACATAGATACCAGTGGAAAGCGTTGAACTCATGAAGGTATATGTCCGCCGATCAAATTCACTTCTGATTATGGCTGATGTATGGCTAAGGGACTCGTCACAAATTGCGCATCTGGGTGTATTTTTCGCGATGATGTTTTTTGTCGAGACTGACTTAATTGAGGAATAGGAAGCGGTCCATATTTTCCAGTCTCAAAGACTACAAACCCTAGGGCCCGGCGCGAATACATATACCATCGATCGTTGAATACCAAAATGTTCAGAGGCTCAATTCAACGAAGCCCTATTGCGCTTAAAGCCGACACAACACTATCGAATCGATTGCACAAATAATTATGGAGTTTAATATTGCGTAAGAAAGGGACATACGATGGAAGTAGAAAGTGCAATGCGTTTACCAAGTTGTGCCGTTTGGCTACAAGCCTGGAAGAATCCGTCCTGCTATTCTGCGTATAGCAAAGTAATTCAATGGAAACTTGATCTGTGGATATTAAATTGCTATTGTTTTGGACAAACCAGTTCAAGACATGTCTGGCTTCGCCACATTGTAGCTATCATGACTGACTTCTGATGTGATGAGGGTTCCATGATGGAGCGACAATAAGACATTCGAGGTTCTATTCGCAATGTTTGTTCTTATCATAAAAATTTCGGGGGCATGATAGTTGCTAACAATTGTGACTCCAAGGGCCATAACGTAGACAAACGCGTTTATATTTGAGAAAATACCACCTCCTAATTTGCTCTTGAGAATGCAAACATATCAGCAGTAAATCATTTCATCAAGATAATTTTAATAGAAACATGCGGTTTCCGTGCATTCTGCACTTCAAAGGGATTGGCATTATTCTTCAGATATGAAATTTGATGCATGTTTAATACATGGAATTTACACCGCCCACAGATGAGAGAAGAAAAAACATCAATGAGTTGATGGTCCATTCAGGCTTTCCAGCATATTCATGTATGATTTCTGGTTTCGCATGCGACTGTTCTGTCTGCTCACCTGACTGGTTGCTGGTACCTTGTTCCCGCGCAAGTCGTAGCACTGTACAGGTGACAGGGTATTCGGGCTGAGATTAGACGAGTTGAGGGTATCGTAAGACGAAAACGAGGAAAATGAGCTCACAGCTCTCAGAGAGGGCAAGCGTGCGGGTGCATCAGTGGAAGAACGATACTGGCGCGGCTTCCGTGGCGGGATGGGAGCTAAATATTGGTATTCGGAAAAAGGAACAGGAAAGGGAATTGGTGAATCCCCATCATGTTTTGGAGAAACTGGAGTGTGGTTCTGAGAATAAACTGAAGTGCGAGGAGAACCTTCATAGGGTGCTGCAGGTTCAATTTTGGACTGATGACTAGCCTGGGATGATAGCGAGGCAATGTCTTTTGGAAGTATAGGAAGACTCGGGCGTGGCGGTGCTCTGTAGGAACGCGGCCGATATGGTTTGCTGTCATTATGAAGCTCAGGTGATGACATATGCCGGGGTCGGTATTGAGAGTTATCAGGTGGAGGGGCTGGGGTGTCGACAGAATTCTCTGTAGGCAAATCGCCGAGTAAGTCGGATAAAGTGCCTAAGCCTTCCCTTTTACCACGACCAGATCGCGCGAACCTTGGTTCTCCGTGCAGTTTGGTCGGTTGCCCCGTTCCTTCCAAAGATGATTGTAGGTTATTAAGTCCAGATTCGTTAAACCCGCCCATACAATTATCTCCTTCCAATTCTGCTATAGAAAATTCCAATGAAGGGCACCGGTATTCATAGACCTCTGCTGCTGTTTTGAATCCAGGCTCTAGAGGAGAAAATGGCATCGATACCGCAGTCTTTTCCAATGAAAAGTCATCGGGATATGGCAAGAATGCGTCGGACGTAAAAGTCGGAATATTCTTTTGCTGTGATGAAGACATGACGGCCTCATAGGTAGGTGGCGCAATGGGAGGCAAAGGATCCGGTAACTTGCGCAGATCTATATGTTCTTTATCAGTCGATGAGAGTGATTTTAAGCGCGTGGGTCTAACCTGATCGTGAAATTTCTGATGCACTTTCCTTATGGTGTTCGTTCCCAGTATGATCCAAAGGGACAAGGCAGGCCAAAACTGATGAAAGCTGTTGGTGACAAACTGAGAGTTGCTTCGTCCGAGTAACTACCTTCTCATGGTCTTTGATAACCCAGAGAACGCGTGTTTTGAATTCGATCCTTTTCGTCTCCTTTTCCATCCTAGCCCTTTCCACCCACTTCCCTATATCACTCAAAGACCACCTTGTGTTATTCAGAGATTTCTTGACCCATTCATACTTCGGGCGGTTTTTAACCAAGCTTTCGTGTATGTGCTTGAGGGAGAGCAGTCTTTCACTTTCTCTGAGGTCATCTCTCACCACGTCGATCATACGGATGAACACTCCAGTCTCATCGTCGACTTCTGCTAAACGAAGAGCGTATTCGCCGAATTTGAAGAGGGTATTTATCCCAGCAAAAACACCACTAATGGCAAAACTCCCGCTGATGGGCTCCATGAGGCCTTTTCGGGAGTCCTCTTGACAAGGCCTGGTGCTGGGAACGAGGCTGTAAATGAAATTTGGGTTGGTGCATTGGAGGAAAAGCAAGCTCATGCTCACAACGCCAGAAAATTGCACACAGCTTAGCCTGGCTGAATAACAGCACTGATACGTTCCAAAGAAGAAATAGTCAGGCTACCATGGACCAAAGTTCAGGTGAGGCTGAGACAACTCCATCATCGATTCTCTAGCTTGAAAGAGGCGCCATTAGCGAGTTAGCAAATCGATCCACATTGCCATAAACATGCAATCCGACGTTGCTTTCACTGGCTCAGAAAAGCCACTCTATGTATGGCTAAATCTAGATTTTGCACCATGCACCAAACCAAGACATCTAACCGGCGGATATATGGAACAAAAACTCCTTCGAGGTCATCATAACGCAGCCTGGCCGGTCGCACAAGTGCTGAAACTGCTCATATACAAGTGCTATAGCTGATATAAGATTGACCCAACTTAGCCCGTTCAAAGAACAGCACCCCTGAAAATAAAGACGTATGCTTGGGAAGGCAGGAGAGAAGCTTTTCCGGTGGGGTCCCGGGTTGAACCCAAAAAGGGTGCGCTAGCCAGAATAGGAAAAGATATGCGTCCAAGCCTTCGCACCCGTCTTCAGCCCCATTCCCACATGTCGAGGTCACGGCCACCTCCAGCCTACACGGCATGATGCAGTCCCTCACAAGATCATGATCCAATCCAATCCTCTCCGCCCGTTCTCAGATTTCCGGCCTCCTATTTGTTAGTACAGAACCTCCTTCTCCAAAAGCAACCGTGGGGGGCTGAGCTTTTGGGCCTGGTCCCCAACAACTTGCTCCAATGCCGGAAACACTACGACGCCTTTTGGTTGGTTGGAAAAGTCAAAGCGAAATGAGCCGGGCTGGGAGAAGAGGAGCATCGCGAGGGCAGCCGCTCGGCTTATGATGAGGTTCAGATGGTTATGTCGCTGCGCTTCCTTTGAGTTACCCTGGACGAATGGAGTTATTACTGCATTCAGTTCCTTGAAGAGCTTTGCTTGCGCTGGACTTTGGAGATTTTGGTCCTTCTTCAGCATTGTTGCTGTCAAGACCTTCCATTTGCTGAACAACATAGGTTCATCTGCTCCGCAATCAGTGTACTGGCCACGCCAAGGTCTGGAATACCAACCAATCTTTACAAGCCCAAGGTTTCCAGGCAGCAGACTCTCATGTATGCTCCTACCATCACACTTTCGCAGGATAATCCAAGCCACTAGGAGGCGCATTGAGTCCTCCCAAGTGTCCGGGTTTGCAAGAAGCCCACGCAGGCCGGAGGAGCTGATGCCGGTACATGCTGCAAATTCATCGAGCCTCTTGTCTTCCATACCAATGGATTGTGTCGGGTTGAAACCATAAAACTCTCGAATGTGGTTGCTGATGTCGTCACGTATCCTTGATACATCGTCTATGATCGCCTTGTCCTCCATGGGCTGGGGGAGCTCATTGAGAATGTTTTGTTTAACGCCTGCGATGTTGCTGGCAGCAACGACTGCTCCGTTTTCTGGGCCGCGACCACGACTGGCGCTTGGCAAATAATTATTGGACGAGGCGGAGTAGGCGTGCCGTCTGTTTCTGTTTCGTCGTCGGAAGAGAAGAAAGCATGCAATAGCAGCAATGAGGGCGCCACCTATGAAACAGCCTATTGCAATTCCTGCAGCTGCTCCATTGGCGACACCTGGAGCAGGCTTTGGACTAGAAGTCGATTTCGGCTTTTGTGTAGTAGACATGGTGGGAGCAGCGTTAGAATTAGCGGCTACGGGAAAAGATGGGTTTGTAGGTGTAGAAGGAGGAGTGAAGACTGAAGTGGTTACTCGAGTAGAAGATGTTGCGACAGATGGTGTTGAAGCAGGAGTGTTATGTTGATGTGCTGGTTCGATTTCTTTTCCACCGTAAATGCCCATATTGACCTGGAAAAATGTAATAGACCGAGGACTTCAAAGGCCAGGATATCTCATATGATGATGGAAAGTGGCTTGTATAATGTTGCTCTTCACATGAATGATGCCAGACGTGATGGCTGGCAACGCGCCCAATATGCATTAAACAAGATGTGCCTCATCCGACACCTGCATGCTCTAATTTCTGACCGCAGAAAATTTGGGCCTAGGTCTCGCGGTTACAATATCTAAAAGAGCTAATGAGAGGGCTTCTATCTCTCAGACTGCTATTTTGGGAAGTTCTGGGCTTTCAGCCTCGTGGCCTACGTGATGAATCCATGAAAGCTGAAAAGCCCCAAACTCAAATCAGCGGAACCATGGCTTATGGCTTAGATTGTGGCTTGTTTTCACTCCCGCACCCATCATGTTGGAATAAGAGCAGCAACTATACTCTGCCTCTTATCCGCCAGTCAGCCTTTAGAGTGTCATGACCATTGGATTGGGGCCCCACAGCACCGGTCAGAGCCTTTTTCTCGACCAATAAGTGTAGTATGAGGCCGACACACATTTACCCCAGCAGAAATCGTGGTCTCTCCTTCCATACTGTATCCGTCAATTCTCCCAGCGAAAAAAATCACTTTCTGCTTTAAAATCAGAAATTTTGCAACTCAATATGATCGAAAAACCAGATTTAGTGGTTTCGATAGATTTTGGCATGACATGTAAGTGTTTCTTTTCGTAGATGTTGAGGAGTCTGAGCGGACATTAATTCAAGAAAGGTACGGGTGTCGCCTACTGTAATGTAGCAACTGGCTCTACCAATGTGCGGCACATACAAAAATGGCCAGGGAGATTGAATGCGGTAAGTTTTCAGAGCCTTTAGGAAACAGTGTATCACCTCTACACCGACATCGTATCATTTGGAGGCCTGGCTGATTTGATATCCGCCTGCACCTATAGAACGAGAACAAAGTCCCAACATTATTAATGTACCGGAAAGGATCCCAAGCGCCATCATCTTGGGGCTTTGATGCAGAAACATTGTTGGACAATGATTTCGATGATGAATACGCTGAGCTATTCAAAACCTATCTGGACGATGAAAAACGCGAAGAAGCTCGGGTGAATTCAAGAAATCCGGAAGATATGCCTCCTACCATGGAGGTAGTAGAGAAATGGTATGTTACACTCTATCTGCTTTTATTCATTGCATTCACAGGCATAGGTACACCGATTATTTCAGATGTCTTTATCGCACGATCGAACAGAGACTTTCAGGCGAGTTGGCGAGCACATGGGAAAACGCAAAAATCGAGTTTATATTCTCCGTTCCCACCACATGGAGGCCAGATCCTCCGGACACGGTCGAAAGATTCCGGAAGGTTGTGCGCGAGGCGGGATTTGGGGAGTCCCGGTCACACACGGCAGTTATCGGTTTGACAGAGGCTGAAGCTGCAGCGGTGCATACTGCGCGAAGTGCACCTGGGATATTTAAGGTAAGACTATGATGTTCCAAAATCTTATACATGCTCACACCTCCAAGGAAAACGAGATCCTCATCGTCTGTGACGTTGGAGGAGGAACTACAGTAAAAATATCTTGGGCGGCAGCAAAAAGCTCTCGTTGACTTGGTGTAGGATCTATCAGCATTCCGCGTTAACAAAGCCAACGGCCCCGCCGGCTCACTAAGTTTGAATCAGATTGACGTGGTATTCGGTGAGTATTCCCAATGTTAAATGTTTTTCAATGTGTAGCTGACGTTTGCAAAACAAGGGGCAACAATTGGTGCTGTTCAACTAGACAGTTGCTTTCAAGAATCAGTGCGATCGAAATTGGAGTTGGCTAACCGTGCAAGACCGATGGGTCTCGACGATCTGGTAACAACAGCTTGGAAAATGCGGAGCAGGAGGGAATATCAGTGGGTGCTCACATTTATATTACCTCATTCAACACTAATTGTATACAGGAATGCAAAATGCGGTTATGGTACCAAGGAGTCATTATCAGATACAGAGACTTTTTCAGTCGTCATACCCGGCCTCGATAGGACATATCGTAATGATCAATACGGTATTCGCGGTGGCAACATGATCTTTAAGAGGTACAGTTTTTATCCCAGTTGCTAATACTGATTTCAAAAAGGCTGACGTATGACCGCAATAGAGAGGAACTGAAACCATTTTTCGATACCCAGGTAGACCACCCCAAATCACGAGAAGAATTGCCCTAACGTGCCTAGGTCAATCAACTCTTTGACCTGATAGACAAGCAACTCTCCAGACTGCAGGGGAAGTTCCCAGGTGAACAGGCAGTATGTATCAGAATCCTCTGGTATAATAATATGTAATGATATCCGATAGGCACACATGATTCTCTCCGGTGGACTGGGAAACTCAGCCTACGTTCTCAGCCGTCTGCGCCAACGATACACGTCAGGAAACTCCCACCACCCGAATGCCAGAACCCTTCAGATTCGCGTAGCCCCCGATACTCAGCTCGTAGTCTGCAAAGGTAACGTCGCAGATAGAGTTGCCAAAATAACGAGTGGTCACTCCGTACTCGACCGGCGGTGCTGCCGGACATCCTACGGCACGCTATGCAAAGTCCTCTACGACCCAAAGAACCCCAAACATGTCGGTCAGAAGACGGAAATAGATCACATGGACGGAAGAGCCTACGTTATGAATTGGATCGACTGGTTTATCAAGCAGGTATGTGGCTCGCCGACCATGATCCTTCACACCTGACCTTTTCGACCGACAGGGCCAGGCAGTATCCAGCGACGAACCCATACAAAGAAACTTCCAGCGCAAATGCTCCCCTGCAACTGCCATGAACCCAGATCCTCCACGCGTATTCCCCACCGAGATTGTCTCCTGCGATCTAGAAAGCGTCATGCTTCCCGACGTAATGACCACAGGTACCTCCCTCAAGCCACCGTCCCTCTCCCACCTGCGCGACACTACTAACCCTCCACTAGCCTGCAGATCCATCTGCAAAGTCGAGTCCGACTTTAGCTCCATCCCGCTCCAAAACTTCAAGCTGAAGAACAGGCACTGGTGGAACATGGGGGCCAAGTACCACCGAGTTAACTTCTGTGTCAAGGTCATTATAGGCCCTGCGGATATCTGCTTTGAGCTGTGGCATCAGAATGTCAAGCTGAGTAGGGATCATGCTATCAAGGTCGAGTGGCATGCTGCGGCTCCGTCTCCTCCACAGACGAGGCCCGTGGATAATCACTTCTCGGAAGGGTTGGGTGAGGGGAAGACATTTGTGCCTGGGGCTAATGGTGGTGCGGGGGTGTTTGGCCGTCGGTTAGTAGTGGGTTGAGGTTTTGATTAGCTGGATATTGGCGTACGGTCAAATCACAGGCACGTATAACGCATACCTTTTCCTCGTTGATATAATTCGTAACATTCTCTTTGGTCTAGCTCTTGAATCCGATCATGATACTTTGAAGTCTCCAAAACACATATCTCAATCATTGATAACATAATGCACATTCGTTATAGTCTCCCAGAAAACCCATAAACCAATTGGTATACGCAAAGCCTCGCTATGCAACCATCCATGCTACCCTACGCCACCCATGTATCCCGAACTCATAACAAGGCTGTTCATACAACACGTGACCTTCTCACCAGCCACTACCTAGGTATCTTTACGCACCTCTGGGGTTGGTACCCACAAAATAGGCGATTACCTACTCGAACGTCTCCCGATGCACAGCCAAGAATGTCAAGCTCCAAAGCTGGCGGATATTACTTTCAGTCGACGTCAACGCACCCAACTGCTCGACCTGGAACTTGCCGTCGTACCGCCAGCTCCACACCTCGTGGCCAAGCTGAGCGCGATTCGCGTCAATGAGATCCCAAAGGCGGTTATACGCCTCAAGGATCTTGGAGTGGAGCGGTGTGTCAGAGCAGAAGTCTGTTGTTACGTGTTAGCTGCCTCGTTGTCTAGGGCTTGATGGGTGTGGGGCTGGGAGATCTGTTGAGGGAAAGGGGGATGATGAGGGAAAAGTAAACATACCTGGTGCGTCATCTCCTGAGCATCGGCCAAGCTGTCGTGACAGACCGGCGGCCATCATGCTGAGCTGCCAGCTCCATACGACGGTGCCGTGGTAGTCCGTATTCTTGAATGTGCTGCCATACCAGTCCTGACCACCGTATGCCGGGTTGGCAACGACAAGGCCTACGTCCATCGACAAGCCAATGGGAAATGGCTGTAGGATGTGCTCAGCAGTCTGATTTAGGTATCCGCTCAACTGACCTTGGTCTGTCGTGTTGAGGAAGAAGTGGCGGAAGCAGTCATCCGTGTTCATTACGCGAACGACGGGCTCGTTGTTGGAGCCATCGAGCGCGAGACCGTAGAAGGTCAAGTCAGAGTTGATGCTATCCGTGTTTTCAGGACCGGTAAAGTCGATCTGCTGGACGTAGGAGGATACGAGCGAGCGCGCTTCGGACTGGGAGATGGTAACTTCAAAGAATCGGAGCGTATTGTCTTCCCAGACCTTTGCGTACTGGTCGGCAATGGTTCCCCAGTCAGAGTTGTCGGGGAAGAATCCCGCGCGGCTGAGGGCGCCGATAGCACGTAGGCCCGCAGGCACGAGAGCTGTGTTGACATCGTAGGGGATACGGCCCCCACCGAGACCTGAGTTGGAGTCTCGCCATTCTCCTACGGACTCGCCATTCTTGAGGTGGATGAGATTCTCCTTGACTTGACCACCGTTAGCAGCAAAAGGTGCTGCAGCATCCATAATCTTCTTGGCGTTAAGTTGAGCAAGTTCGCTGTAAGTACTACCGCTGTTTTGTTGGAGAAAACTCGCTTGTGTGGCCAAGAAGTCATCTTTGCGATCGCTCCCGGTTTGTGTATCAACAAAATAACTCTTCAATGCAATAGGCAAGAAATAGTCGGTGTCGATCATCTTGTAATCGCAGCTTGGGGCCGCTGATTTCTGGCCGGATTCCTGGTTGAGGAGACTGGCATAGTCACCAATGACCTCTTCGTGGCAAACTGTCCCATCGCTCTTTGAGATGCGTTCTAAAACGGCGGAAATGACTGCCTCGATGGCACCTCCTTCCCCCTCACTAAGGATAGACTGCATCAAAAGCATCGAAATCATGCTGTCACGGCCAAAGTAGGTCAGGAAACGCCATGTACCTGCCAAAAGCTTGTCCTTGTACGAAAGGAATGAAAGGGACGTAGTTTGGTCCGGGTTCTGGCCGATTAGTCCGGCTGAGGCAGGGTTCAGAACTTCTGAAGGGCTTAGTTGCTCCAGTTGAGGATAGTTGAATGAGGCATCAAACTGGTACGTTCCGGGAGGAAAATCCAACACCACCCTGCCATCACTGAGCGTTGATGTGGCAAGCTGAGTACCATTAGGTGGACTGAATGTGATCCAGGCAGTGGTTGTGTCATCCAGCCACCTCCTCCACACCGTTGCACCGCCATTAGGATTGCTCTGGATAACAATAGCATTTTGGAACGTGGGGTTCAGTCTTCCACCCTCTGTGTAATCGCGGATTGCCCGAATGCTGCCAATGATTGGAATTGTAAGAACGGCTGAAGAATTGAAGTCGATCCAGCCAGTTACACCAACACGGGGATTCGGATTCTCGGGATGATCCGTCTCGAAGATGCCGTCGACGGTGTTGCCGGTCACGGGAGACTTTTGCAGGCTGACTTCCAGAGAGCCCTTTTGTCCGTTCGCGGGCTCGAAGAGGGTCATGATGCCACTGTTTCCAGAGGGCCATGCAATGAGCAGGCGCGGCTTGACAACATCTAGGTTGCTAGATGAGATGGGACTGGTAACCACAACGTGGGAACTCGAGTGGCAGTCGAAGTAGATGTAGTTGTCATATGGGGGATCCGGCAGATGAAGTCGAGTGGCTTCCGGAGAGCAGTCTCCAGATCCACCAGAAGGGGCATCCTGAGCATACGCGGGATAGGTAGTGCACAGAATTACGAATAACAAAGCCACGAAGCCCGAGGCGAAGACGCCTAACCGGATCATGGCCATATCCGAAGGATGTAGGAAGTTGAGCCTACTGTTCTTGCTTTTCTCCTGGGATAGGGGGGAGGGTTCTGTGGAGATCGACGTTGCAATAATTCCTTTCGGAAGGAAGCCTTTATAGGTCGCAGGTTCCATGGTAGCGGGTGTGTGGAAGCCGGAGTTTGTCCCGGTAATAAAATTGGGGCATTTTGCTTCTCATAGCATGCTCGGCCAAGTGGGTGGCCAAGGGCCTTCACTCGTCGACCCCCGGCTTCCAGGGCACGCTGCCTCGCCCTAGTGCACCCCATGGGGTCCTGAGACTGTTGCACGCGGCTAGCATTGCGGGCGAGTCTGAGTCGTGACGGAACAGGACTGGTGAATGTGAGGGAGTGGGTCTTCGCCATACGGCTTGGAAAAGGAAGTGACAGTATGGAAGCTCACACGTTCTCACCGACATTCACGCCCAAGACAACCTTGGAAGCACGCGGTGAAGTCACAGCAGGTGACCGTTCACGCGACAGTGTTGCGGGGATAAGGTGCGGCGGTGGGGGATCTGCACCGCGGCAAAATCGACATGCAAAGAACTTGCATCTCGTGCATCGTCATTCGGTGCGCTAGTCTGCGCTAGCCCGCTTCGGGCAGGTGGCATGAAGGTACAATCTCAACAGCCGTCTAATCACGACTTTGAAAGCTGCATGTCTCTCCTTGTACCTACAGTAGCCAGGCGCTTATAGCTGCCCAAACAGACCCAAACAGACCCATCGTTTAGAGGACTGGCAGTTCTCGTTGCTTTGCTCTTCTGGTGTTGCTGGCATGGCATTTGGCAAGGACTTGGTATCACCACCCTAGTCATGTGGATCACATATTTGCTGGCACCAAGAAAGCTTTGCAACTTTTCCGGCTACGTCTTACCCGGAATTTCCACTCTTGAACCCAAGTCCTTTGCATCATCGGGGAATCCCGCCCACTACTCCTCTGTCGCAGCAAACCCCACATTTCAACGACCGAACAAGCAACCCGGTATTGAGAACCAGCAGCACAAATCACAAAAGACGTCCCCACAGAATCGCAGACGATCGAGTAAATTCTCCTAGTGCACATGTGGGTAGCCGGTAGATCTCCGGACTTTGGCGTCCCAGTACCCGAAACAACGGCCTCGGTAGTCCTGCCTGTAAAAGTCGGGTTGACAGTTTGACGGCGGCACAAAGTCGAATTCTTGTGATGGCCACATGACCACAAAGATTCTTTCTGGAAGAATCAGAGCGCATATGTCACCTCTGTCAAATTCATGATTCGCTGTCGTGGCGGTCTTCCCACGTCATTGATGGCTATTGGGCTACAGTCGTGAACAGCTGAGCGATCGTCGGCGCTGGAAGTAGAAGTATGACGTAGAACATCCTCATGAACCATGAAAATCTTGACATTACAGTGCTCCCGTTCAATGTATTGGTCGTGGTGGTTTGCTGTCAACATGCAGGGGTTTACCACAAGGTGACCCCTCGCGCGGGACAGTGGATTCCGGAACCCAAGAAACACGTCGAGGCAGAATACACATCAACAAGATTACCCAATTTGGGTTATTGCTATCTGATGCTTGGAGCCTTTGCATGCACGAACCTTCATCAGCATTGTAGCCATGACTCGTTTCTATTCCATTTCTGTAAGGTTTTACAAATGCAGAGGTATCACTCCAACCCTATCGCCCTGGTCGCCGCCCTATATACCGTCATTAAAGAATCACCGTGGATTCACACCCTCCTAGGATGCTGTTGAATCGTACCCAGCATCACTGTCGCTCTCGTCTTCAGTCACCGCCTCACTTGCGTCGTCACCGTCCCCGATCAGATCATCATCATCACTGTCCAGAGGAAAACCGTGTGTCTCTGTCACTGGCCTCTCTCCCATCAAAATTTTGGTGAAGATATTCCGGAAAGCTTGCCAATCTCCATCCATGGTCTCATGTCGCCTCCTATCCACAAGCGTATGGTCACAATGATCTCCCAGCACATCCAACCAAGCATTGTTGTTCTTGTCGATGTGAATACGTCCTGGAGAATATGCGTCCCAGGTAATGTTGTGTGCGTGGACAGCTTGAAGTGTAGCCTGGACCTGAGCACCCCAACGCTCATGATATGCAGTGAGTTGGCAAAGCAAGGGATCCTGGAGATCTGACCACTGGTCCTCGACTTCTGCAAACCCAGAAAGCCATTCCTGGACATATCCATAGATGCGGCTGCCATCATCAGATGTGACGATACCCTTAAATCTCCGCACCCGCACCCCAGGTTGATCAAAGACTCCCGATGCCAGTAAACGCCCCGCCTTTTCCAAGCTCTCCTCCAAATAGAAAGCGCTGCGCGCTTGCTTGAATTTCAGTAGCTGGCCATCAAGCGTGCTGACTTTGCAAGGCCTCGAGCAGCCTACATCCAGAAGGGGGTCCAGGCTCAAGACTTTTAGATCAGAGCCTTTGATCCTAGGAATGGAGGGATAGGCAGCGATTTCATTTGACTGTACTGTTTCCCACATTGAACGGTAGGGCATGTCGAAAGATAGGCCCTTTACTCTCCGCGCTCTTAGCTCGCCATCCTGTACGTGCAGGCTCAGGTGCCTGATGGGATGAGATAGTAACTTTTCGAGACTGACATTGCCTTGGGTATCGGGGAGAGCTCGCAGATGAGGGAGGCAGGGCGCCATCATCCAGTGCGTGAGGGCCGTGTGGTCGTCTGGGTCAGCGAACCAGGTCTTGTTGCCGAGATTCCGGACAAGGTTCGAGAACTGAGCAGCGTATATTGAGTGTTCTAGGTTCGAGGCGTGGACTTCGATGTTGAAACGAGTGCAGCGGCACATGATTATCAGGTAGCATGCCGACTGGGTGAGGTGGTCAATGTCTGGGAGATAGGGCGGATCCATCCTTGCATGCCAGACGATTCGCTAGAGATAAATACTGCCGTATTTGTCGTCCAAGTCCGCTCTTGACAAAAGTCTGTAGTTCAGCAAAGGTCTGGGGCGTGGATGTGCGGGCGGGCGGGGTGAGCTTGGTAGCCTAATATCTGCACAGAGCTGGCCTCTCGGCCCAGCACCGCTGAATGCTAGGCAGCAACGGCGAAATGCTTACGCTTTGTTCGACTGTCGCCTGTAGCCGTAAGAACAGTGCGATTTGACTCCTAGATGACTGTGAGCTGTTGACGAGGTGTTGGGACAGCGCGTTTGCACAGCCTGGTGAGGTGTGGTTGAGCCATAGCGCCAAGAAACGCCAACGGGCGTCCCCGCCCGCGAGGCAGACGATGCAGTGCATTCCATATATTGCAGTGCATACATTCCCAGCCTGCCCCAAAGCGAGATGGTAGAATCCAGAGCGGTACCTGCTGAAGGATGGCGGTGGTGATCGCCGTCCCAGTGGGTCACTGCAGGGATTGCGTCGCTTAACTACGTAACCAGGCAACTCGAGCCCGGGACGGTGAACCCTCTGAACCTTGGATCCTCCCTCCATAACAACATCTACTTTCGCCTTGCACGGGAGCAGATTTATCTCGCTGCCTTGCCAGCCTTTCCCGAGTATAAATATCATCTGACGGCCCAAGTGTACCCCAGGCACGCGACCACATCACGCTGCGCACGGCTTAAGACAGGGCCTGTCTGCCCTTCACCGACTCAACCCTCCAACACAACCAGCCACAGACATCATGGCACCCTTACGGATATCCATACCAACCACGCACACCAGCGACACCCAGGGCAAGCCCTTCACCGAGTACGAGATCCGCATCGAGCACCCGTTCCCGCGCACCACCACGTCCATCCGCAAGCGCTATTCAGACTTCAGCGCCCTCGATGCAGTCCTGCGCTCGCAGGTCGGCGCTCCCCCACCAGAACCGCTGCCACCCAAGTCATGGCTGGGTGGTGGTCTCGGCAAGCTTGGCCTGGGTAGCACAGCAGGCTCGCCCGAGCTGATAGCCAGGCGGAGAGAGGGCCTGGAGAAATACCTCCAGGCCATTGAGACCAGCGAAGACGGACGGTGGCGCATGTGCAAGGCATACCGGGATTTCCTAGAGCTGGACAAGGACAACAAGAAGACTCAGAGCTATCCGGGGTCGCAGTTCGGCAAGGACCGGGTGCGCGACAGCGCAGACTGGCTGGACAAGCACCAGGAGGTCAAGAGCAACCTGCAGGACGCGCGCCGCTGGTTGACGCAGCGCGAACAGGCCACGGCTGCGACGGCACAGCACGAGGCGGGCTCCAACGCGAAGCGCGGCCTCGTACGGGCCGGCACGCTCCTCTCCGCGCTGGAAGAGGGCCTGGGCAGGCTGAGCGGCAAGCGCAACGACGAGTGGAGTGGCGAGAAGCTGGGCGATGGCGAGATAAGACGGCGTTCAGACATGATCACCCGGTTGAAAAAGGAGCGCGATGGCCTCGAAAGCGTCCTCAACACCATGGCCGTCAAGGCAGCAGTCTCTGGTACCAGCTCCGCCGCTCCTTCGACCTCTTCCGCCGCCGTGACCCACGAGCAAAAGGCTGGCCTGTTCAAAGGTGCCTCGCATGCCTCCTCTAGCCGCCGCGTGCTCGGAGCGCCTGCCCAGGAAACGGATCGTACGCGCGAATTAGACAATGACGGCGTGTTGCAGCTGCAGAGGCAGATCATTCAGGAGCAGGACACGGATCTTGTCGATCTAACCACCGTGGTCAGGCGCATGAAGGAGATGGGCCAGGAGATCAACAGGGAGATTGTCGAGCAGAATGTCTTGCTTGGTCGGTTGGGCGAGGACGTCGACCGCGTCGACGGTAAGATCAAGATTGCGAAGAAGCGCATCGACAAGATTAAATGAACATGCGCTTTTTTAGGGTGCGTCGGAGAGAGTTTTCGGATTAAACATATACAGCATTGGGGTTCAGTCAGCATACGGTTTGGATTTGTACATTGGATACTGTGTTTGATACCCTAATGAGCATATCAAGATAGCGATTCTGAGCGTTTCAATATATAGCATTATCTTCATTATTCAGGAGAGATGGTTCGAAATGCTTCACGTATTCAGGTTTGCAGCACAAGCCTACTCGGAGACCGTAAGTTCCAATGGGAGGATATGCCGAACCTCAAATGTACAGTTGCGTAGGGGCCTCAAACACGCGTTGGGCAGCCAAGTGAGCCCAAGACTCCAAACCAACTCCGCTACACCTAATATTACCCTGCCAGGTAGTCTGAAAATCTTAAAATTTCTCACACATTCCATGGTCTTGACTTGCCAATCCTTTTTACATTCTCCCAAAAAGGCTCAAAACCATGATTCCGAATTACTCCCAAGTCAATTTCAGCTAGAAACATCATATTTCGGAAGAGCCGATGGACAAATTTCAAGTTGATGACTTCTATGAAAGTAGCGGGGAATTAGGCATGAGTATTTGAAAAATCTTTTCGACAGTACATTCATACCATTGGGAGATGTTGGCAGCCAATAGCTTGATTTTGGGCGGCTCTTGGACGATCTATATCACCATCAACTATTCGATTAGGAGACAGCAGCAGCTACATATTTCCTATAGCCATGCCTCCGTCACAAGCTTCACTCCCTTCGCAAGCCATGGATGATCCAGGTCCAACGGAATGTCCATTAAATGCTCTCCAGGCTGAAGTTCCACATGCACCTTTGCGCTGGGATCTTGCCTTCGGACCTCTTCCGCAAAACGCACGCTATGGTCATGCGGTACAATTGTGTCGTTGATTCCATGTATCATGAATGTAGCCGGCATCTTCCATCCGTTTTGAACCCTGTCAAACGGATGGACTCTTTCGATGTTCGGAAAATAGTCCAGGAACACGCCGTCTTCGACCAGCTGGTTAATCATATGAAACCGGGAAAGTGTGGGGTCGGAGATGACTGGCTTGACTGAGTTGTCCTTTGCCTTCCTCTCCTTTTTAATTTGGTTGGCGCTGTCGGGGTTTCCTCCTGCTGCAACGGCGCGTATGTCGAGCGAAGGGCACTCCGCAATGCACGCGCGGACACCTTCGCCGGCGTGGTCCAGTGCGAACTGAACGCTCAAGTATCCGCCTGCCAAGATTAGCCCCTATGCCCAGAGAAAAGATATTACTGTTAGGTGCAAGTACCTGCGCTCTCGCCTACAGTCAATATTCTGCCAAGGTCTGCCTTGCAATCAGGAGACCCAGATGTTGCCAGCAGTCCCTGCAGGCTAGATTTGAGCCAGATCCATAGGTCATCCAGGTCTTCCATGATGTCAGGCGCATCAGATTCGGGGAGAAGACGGTAGTTGGGCGTAACAATGATGGCTCCTTGGTTGATAGCAAGCCCCAGCACCCATCTTGGGAAGAATGCAGGGTGTAGACTTGACCCGCTCGTCTGTGCACAAGGTCAGGACTCGGCCACCAATATAGCCTGGCAGAACGAGCGACGTACGAATGCTCCACCATGAAAGCGTGCAATTATTGAATGTTCGCCTTTGGGCAAGCCCTTGGGTACTAAGACATCAACATCAATAGACGTGTCGTCGACATGTTTGTAGTTGGCCGTGAGGAGGTTGAAGTCTTTGAAAATGTCGTCCATAATGGTTGGAGGCGTTTTTGGCACCCTGAATTGAGATTTGCAGGAATATACTGAGATACAGTCGTGGAGATTTTTTAACATGCAGTTCTAACTTGGTTTTATCCCATGTTGTAAAGACTGTGACGGATATGCACGCGGCAAGTTCGGCAACATGACGTGCGGCTTTTCGGCAACTTCGGCGTAGAGAAATCAAATACTTTTTTCGTACGAGCTCAGCCCCTTCCGCCCTACTTTTTCTTTATCGGCCCTTAAATACAGATCTCAGTTTGGTTTAACTTCTCAAGAAATTGCGCGCTGAGAAAAAAAAAACTCATTTCAGGCTAGCCGCGAGTAATTCTGTTTCGCGGAATGAGCCTGCTTGAGGTCAAACAGCTACCGTAGGTGGGCCTCCCATACCTACTTCAAAGGGGCATGAGTGACTTTGGATATGCCGAACCATCATGCTGTGTCAAACTTGCCACAGAGAAGGACCGTTCTATTAATGGTCTTTGTCAAAAGGATCTCTTAATCCGCGTGTGCTCCGACTCTACAGAGCATGCAAATCCATAAGCGGCACAACATTGAACCCTCCTTTCTTTCTTGATTGCCAGTGTAAGGCTCCTCGTGAAAATAAGATGTAGAAATAATAATATGTATTGACGCATATGATCTCTCCTGCACTAGTCAGAAACGCGGTAAAAAAAAGCTCATTAAAAGGCTGGCACTTGAATAGGACCACTCTCTCAAAAACTAGCAATTCAGCTTTAATCCCTTGACCCTGCTTGTCCCCTCAGCTCCTCTAAGATTCGATGAGACGTGTGTTTAGATTCAAAATAATGAAAAATGTTTTTAATATGTACAGACAAACGACCTATTATGTGAAAAAGTAACAGAATTGGGAATATAAGATCGCTGATGATAGACATTGTAGTACTGAAAGTACCCATATTCATGCAGGTGGCGATTACGGCAGCGATGACTGAAGGGAAAAAAAGATACGATTCCTGTTTTTCCTATCTACCAATCTCTCTCTCCGATGATCAGTCTCTTAGTGACAATAAGCATATCTTTTTTATATTGTTGTATTGGATTTGTCTTCGGTGTCGTTGAACTGGAAGATTCCAGTTTTTTGTCTTCTTGATAAAAGTATCGCTGTATGACATGTCGATGGGCATCGTAGGTGTCGTTTGCAGTTTCGAGATCCATGGACTGGATGTCTCCCAGATCAAGAAAGGAATTAAATGGCGATGATTTTTCTGTTTGGACCTGATGCGTGGTGATTTCGTGAAGCTCAATTTCTTGGGGCCCGTCGGGAGCTTGCGGTTTTGATTCTACAAAGGTATCAGAGTACATCTAGTAAAAAAGTTGCCCTGGCCTACCGTAGTAAATCTCAGCTGCAGCAAGAAAAGGCAGAACCAAAAGAATAAGTGCTGTAATCTGGCCAAATCCCATGGAGCAGTCAATTTCGATGTCAAAAGTTCCTAGTTGAACCTGGAACACGATCATCTGTGTGAGCCCATTGATGAAAAGAAAAACAGATTGAGTTCCCAATGGGAATGACGAATTCCCACGTTGGAAAAAGCGGAGCTGATATAGTATGATATGAGAGGCGAGGCGTTGCAGAGGAAGGAGTTTCGAGTTGGAGAGTTCGCGAGTTTCATCCCCATCCCTACTCATGTGGACCTGAGGCGTACAAAGATAAAGCGCTGGCTCCAGCCACCTGCGCCTATCAAAAGACTCCTTCTCTTTTAGAACTTCTTCTTGGAGCTTTGACCATTCGTCTCGAGACATCTGAGGCATTCCACCCAACTGCACAAGCACATCCGTATGCCATGAGAACGCTATTCTTATACTCCATGACTAGAACCAGGCAAGAGAGAGTGCTATTTGGAACTCTGCAGGCGAAATGGTTGGTTGGTTGGCGGTAACGGCGATAAGAATAGCCAAACCTGTGACCAACTGCTGGTCGCTCATTGAAAGGACGAATCTTGTGATAGCCGCTTCTCTTTCCTTTGGTGTAAGGCGCAGTTCAATGCAGTCCCTGTTTGCGGGTTAGGTGGCATATACTGCTGGAAATACGGTTATACAGACAACGTCCAGGCTAGCACTCTGGTCTTTTTTAGAATGTTGACGATGTATTCTATCATGTGCTTGTCTTTGTCGCTTAGATGTGTGTCAGGTATGGACCCAGAGAAGTATGCAAGGACCACAGCCAGCACAGTCAAGAGAGCCGACGCTATGAAGGCGAATAAGACCTGGAGGTTTGGTGATTAGCTTTTCCAAACATACTACGTTCATTCTAGATTCACAGGGTATCACATGAGTGACTAAAATACCCCAAAACCAGTAATATCTGCATTTGATTTCATATAACAAATATTGCTCGGTTGATCGCAATTCAGGCTGGCGCAATCCATTTTGATCCGCGTGGACTAAAGATTTGATACGGCCTGTCACTCGGGTATGGCAATAATGCCTAAAGAGTAGAGTCAGATCATTTTGGAGGTTACAAGGCAACAGGCAGCTGAAAAGCATCCACGTCAAGATGCATTGCCGACAGCGCCTGCATTCATCCGAAAACGATGGCGAATTCTTTCTCCACACGGTTTAAGTGGGATAAGGCTGACCCCCAAAGTCCACTTTTGTCAAAGAGATTGCCAGCTAGCTTTCAGCCCCGCTCAGAACATCGTAGCTCTGGAGGTGATAGGTTTGGAAAGACTCGCCTATTCACTCTGGCTATCACGTATCCCATGAAAGAGGGCGATGTTCTGCACGTCGCGTGGTATCATTACGCGATGCAGTGTCTTGGCTCCGCGGGGCACGATCTCATCGCCAGCAGGGATCAGCATCTAGCTGAGCTATGGATTCAATCTCATTTTACCAGTATTTCAGAGATTTCGTAAAAGGCTTCATGCTGAAAAGGATTGCAGTCATTCGATATGTACATGTCCAGCTTGTCAGGACTTTCTGATGCGCTACGGTCTTGACAGTCAGCCTTTGATGTAGTTCTCACGATGGCCTGCCTGGCCATAGCATCAGCTCTGCAAAGGTGCGATCATCTCGTAGAAGGATAGATGGATTTGGCGGATACCTATTGGAACGCTCCAAGGATTCCTGATATGGCTTGCAGAAGAGATACATCATGCCATTGCTAAAGATAGCAACATCGCTTCAGACACAGCAAGGCTATAGCTAAAGCGCAGCTCTGTCTGACTATAAGGTTCGGGTTAGCCCGACGGCCTACAAGATCACTCGCATGTCGGTAGTTTGTGGTAATACAAGGACCGATGCCGAATCTAAAGGCAGCGTGGAGTAAGAATAAACTTTGGTGTGGAATTTCCGGCCCCAAGACGTTGGTTGATCACAGCAGTGGTCAGTTTGAGGCCTCAAGAACAGTATAGCAATGGAGCTCGGCGTTTGCCGGACAGCCAAAAGAAATACTGCAACGTCGTGTGCCAAGCATGTCAAGTGTGCTACTCGGGGATTTACAGCAAGGCGTTGAAGGCGCATGTGTGGTAGTGGGAAAAAGGACTTGGTGCGGAAATGGACCCCACCTCCTCATGCAGGATTTCCAAGGCAGGCGGGGAGACTTTCGGGAGTGGCGGCCACGTCAGTTTGGTTGCGACAAACGACCCTACCAAAACAATGCTGATCAACAAGGCCAAAGATACGCCTCCAAAGGAGAAGACCTGGAAAAAAGAGCAGTGTGATCAAGGCGAGATAGCAGGCGTAGATAACGAAATCTGAGGTGCGCACGCGACAAGGAGTGCCATGGTGGGCGTATGCCCAGCTGACTATGGAAGCTGTCAGATGGACGCTGGCACAGGGCAGACGGTGAGTAGAAGGGTCGGTCCAGGTCTGCGTATCGCTCGTTGCGACAGTCTGTATCAGGAGTCTCCTTGCAGCTGCATGTTTTCCCCAATCTCCAAGGACGAACAGCGTCGATGCGATGTATTGAAACGACGGAGAATCAGATGCGAGGCATGCAGAGGCTCACCAGCGCGGGCTCAGTCAGCAGCTGGCCGTACAGCCCCCCCAATGTTACACTGCGCCGGAGACTGGCAGGTCTGTCTCATGAAGATGAGGTGTCGGGAGCAGCAAGCTCTCCACGAAGGCGCCCGAAAGAAGCTTCAGCGGCCAACTCACACGTCTGGGGAAATGGGGCGCCGTGGGAAGCGCAGGATTTTTTAGAGGGTCTCGCGTGCCGCGGTGCCTAGTGGCTAGCGAGTGGTGGGGGGCTGCCAGCTTTCTCGTTGCCGCTTTTCGGCTGGGCTGTCGGTCCACGCTGGCGGGCCTCGGGCAGCTGGATCCGGCAGCTGGGACGAAGGTCTTCTGCGTGCCATATGGTGCGTTGTTTGCCCTGCATAACGCCAGCTGAGGGCGCCTCAGGGGCGAGGGGGCGAGGGCTGAGGGCGCTGTCGTCGCTCCGTGTCGGCCGGGACAGCCAGGACCAGAGCGAGGTCAGGGAAAAGGGGAGCGGGCAGGGCGGACGGGGGCCTCGGCCAAAGAGGCGGTCGACATGGCTGCGCAGGTGTCGAGAGGAGCGGATTGGATTTGCCTCACGCGCGACGGCGCAGACGGGTGTCTCAGGTGCGGCGGAAGGTTTTTGGCTGGTGACCTGGGGTGGAGGAGGTGGGCTGGCACGTGCGCCGCGGTGGGTATCGATAATCCGATAAGTGAGCCGATAAGAAACCGCGCGGGCGCATCTCAGCGGCGCGCCCTGCTGGCCTGGCCGTGATCTCGCCTTAGTTTTTTCTTCGCGCTCAAAGACACGAGTTTTTCCGCCGCGCTCATGTCGTGCCGCTCCCGCCTGCGCTGAACAGCCGTCTTTGTTGGCCACAGCCCCAGCGTCTCCTGTCCGGCCCCAGTAGTGACCTGCTCCTCCACACGGACCCACCCCGCCGTTGTTCTAGAGCGGGGGGATACTACCCAACTCCCTAGTAAATACCGCGCATACCTAAGCCAGCCAGCCTCCCGGCGTGACATCGGGTATCCAGCCCTCGAGCGCTCGAGCTACCTCTCTGCTCTTTTCCTCCTCACCCTACGCTTGCCTGACCCTGCGCTCCACGTTCGTTCACTGTCCAGAGGGGAAAGCCGCATCACCACGCCTGCCGTCGGAACCGCCGCGGCCGTCCACGCCACTTGACCACCGCCCCCCATTCCTCCCCTTCCTCCCCTTCCAGCTCCGCCCAACAAACCGACCACCGTCCTCGAGCCCGAACCCGAGCCCCGTCCCTCACCATGGAGCCTCTCTCAATTGATTCCGTCGTCGTCGAGTCCACCCCCGGCACGCCCCCGAGCGAGGCCATTCCCATCGAGCGTCCCAAGATGAAGGGCAGACAGCGCCTGCTGCATGGCCTACAACGGATGGGCTCCTCGCCGAGCCTGGCGGGCCTGAGCCGGTCGCGCTCGCACAGCTTGCGCGGCACGGGGAAGGCTTCAATGTCCTGCGTCTCGCTCGCATCCTCGGGCTCTCCGTATGCCCAATCATATGGCAGCTCCTACTCGTCCGAGATGTCTGCCGGCTTCTCGACAGCTCCCACCTCGGTCGCCAACAGCCCGCCTGGGAGCCCCCTCTTTGATGATAAAGCTCGTTTGCGAATCATCAGCCCAGATGGCCCAACCTCTGTGCCCCTCCCTTCCGAGTTGCGCCCCACCACCAGAGACGGCATCGAGGTTGAGGGAGACTATTTCTCGAGGCCCATCAGGAAGAAGGTGCAGAAGAGGCCAAACTTCAACCTTTGGGCCGACATGCCGCCCGAGATCCGCATGCAGATTCTCCGCCACCTCAAGCCAAAGGAAATTGTCCGCTGCTCGTCCGTTTCCAAGTCATGGCACACCATGTGCTATGACGGCCAGCTGTGGAGCGACCTCGACACGTCCGACTTTTACCGTGACATCACCGCCAATGCACTGATCAACATCATCACCTCAGCCGGCCCGTTTGTCCGCGATCTCAACCTTCGAGGCTGCGTGCAATTGAGGGAACAGTGGGGAAAGAATGGCTTGGTTGACGCCTGCCAGAACCTCGAAAACTTTTCGCTTGAAGGGTGTCGCATTGACAGGACCTCGATACACTGCTTCCTCTTGCAGAATAGCCGCCTCGTCCACGTCAACCTTTCCGGCCTCGCCGGCGCGACGAATGCTGCCATGAAAATCCTGGCCAACAACTGCCCCAAGGTAGAGCACCTGAACATCTCATGGTGCAACAACATTGATACACGCGGACTCCGCAGGGTCGTCGAAGGCTGCCCTAGGCTGCGCGACCTGCGCGCTGGCGAAGTTCGTGGATGGGACGATGTGGAGTTCATGTTTGAACTGTTCAAGCGCAACACACTAGAGCGACTTGTATTGATGAACTGTGACAGCCTCAATGACGACTCCCTCGCAGCTCTCGTCGAGGGCATCGACAGCGAAATCGATGTACTCACCGACCGACCCATCGTTCCGCCCAGGCGACTGAAGCATTTGGATCTCACGCGCTGCCGCGGAATCACGGATGACGGCGTCAAGAAACTCACCGGGAACATTCCTTTCGTCGAGGGCCTTCAGCTTTCAAAGTGCCACAGCCTCACAGATGCGTCGTTGGTGCCATTGATTGCATCTCTTCCTGTTTTGACCCATTTGGATATCGAAGAGTTGGATAGCATCTCCAACGAGGTCTTGAAGACTTTGGCTACGTCTCCTGCGGCTCCTCATCTTCGTCACCTGTGCATATCGTACTGCGAGAACTTGGGAGACACTGGAATGCTCCCGGTCCTCAAAGCGTGCCCGAGCCTCACCTCCCTCGAAATGGACAACACGCGGATATCGGATCTGGTCCTCGCCGAAGCTGCCTCCTGCATCCGCACGCGCAACCGATCCGCCCGAGCGCTTTCCGCCTCCGAACGACCACAGGTCGGCCTGAAGATTGTCGCGTATGATTGCGCCAATGTGACCTGGACCGGCGTTCGCGAGGTCCTCTCACGCAACGCCGAGATCTCCCGGCCCGGTGCAAACTCGTCGGCCGCGCCCTCGTACCCAAGAGAGATCATTAGCCTCAAGTGCTTCTACAACTGGCAGCCTACCGTCGAGGAGCACACGAAACGCGTTCTACGTGGCGACTTTGCCGCAGCGGCGCGTCTCGAGCGCAAGTGGGCCGACTGGATGATGTTAAACGAGGAGGCTGGCATGGGCGGCGCGGGTGCGCGGCGCCGGAGAAGGCGAGCCCGCGAAGCTCAGCTCATGCATGCTGATGAAGAGGAAGGCGGTGCTGGTGTTGGCGCTGCCGGCGTCGGTCGGCGTCGTCGTGCGAGGAGCGGCCCTGGTGGCTGCACCGTCATGTGAGCGAGGCTTCCACGTCGGCTCGCGTCCGTGATGTTACGTTTGCACATCATTCCTTTTTTCTTTTCTTTTTTTGCCTTTTCCCCTCCTTTTGTCCGAGCAGGGACGGTGTGTGCCACTCCTTTTGCATCATGTCGTCTTTGAGCCCTGGATTAGAACATGACTGGAGTCTTTTTTTCTTTTGTTTGGTGGGGAGGAATTGGATACATCGGTTTCTTTGATTTATTTTGTCTATGCGTGAGTATGGGTACTGGATAACCACCTCTCCGTTTTTCGAGTGACATTTCTTATGTGGATATTTTGCATATTATATCAGCCAGCTTGGGAGCTTGGTGCACGGCGGTGTTGAGTAGATTTATCAAGACTTGGTTTTCTTTTGTAGGCTTGAGGGCTCTACAAGGTTCGAAATTAGATTACGATGCTGTGTGATATTTGTAAAGTGCTTCTTAACGTTGTATACTAAAAAGTAAAGCAGTATGTGCGTGGAAGATGTAAATGGATGATGGATAGTAAGTAACGAGGGCATGATAATGCATTCATTTATTACTTTCGCTACCTTTGCGGGTTTGCTATATCTACGAAGAGAGTGAACAAAGTAATTTGGTAGGTAAGCTGAGCTTGATAGATAAAGACTGCATGCAGTGAGTATAGCACGATTTACATACACATAATATAGTCAATTAAGTAAATGCCATTAGGAATTGGTTGTCTCTTCGAGAAAGTAGCAACAGCTAGTACAATATTTCACTCTTTTTCTGTTTGTTCCATCTACATCCACAAAAGAGATTCATTAATCGCACCATGCAAAAAAAAAAATACCCTCTACTGACCTGACTGACAGATATAGAGCTTGATCAGACAGATCCAAGAGCAAAAAAGGGTCTTACCGCGATTCGAACGCGGGGCCTCTCGCAATTGTACTTAGGTAACCCTAAGCGAGAATCATACCACTAGACCATAAGACCGGTGATGAGCTCTTGTTGTGCTCTTGATGGAAGAAAGTAAAATTAAACGTTATATATTGTCACAAAGACTGTATCCGTCAGCTGTCATGAACGTTCAACCAATCCGTCAGACACTTACGGTGTAAAAGAGCCCGGCTTGTGCGGCCCCGCTTGGAAGCGCACCTCGCATGTGGGCCAGACTCATAGCACGGACATCCATTCCCGCCGCTCTACCACAGCCATACAATCACCCAACAACATCCCAACCCTCCAGGACCAAGAGAAACAATGGCCGAATCACTCGAAAAATACCGCATCAAATCCTTACCCCCAAACTTTTACTACATCCCCAACTTCATCTCCGCCGAAGAAGAAGCCTCCCTTCTAAACAAGGTACGCCATCCACACGCCCGCGCACGGAGCTCCTCCGCACCAACACCACCACTAACCTCCCTCCCTCCACCCTAGATCCCCCCCCAACGCTGGACCCCCCTCACCCACCGCCGCCTCCAAGCCCACCCCTCGACCCTCACCCCCTCGACCAACACCCTCCTCGCCTCCCCGCTCCCCCGCTGGCTCTCCGACCCCATCCTCCCGCGCCTCCAAGCCCTCGACATCTTCGCGCACACCCCGCACGCTGCGCCCAACCACGTCCTCATCAACGAGTATCGGCCCGGGGAGGGCATCATGCCGCATGAGGATGGGGGCGCGTATGCGCCCGTCGTCGCGACGGTCAGTCTGGGCGGGGTGGTGTGTTTGCGGGTTTGCGCGAAGACGGGGGATGGGGAGGAGGGGGGTAGAGATGAGGGGGATGAGGGAGAGGGTGGCGGGGGGGTCGAGCTCCCAGCGCGGATTCTGCAGGAGCGGGGGAGTTTGCTGGTCACGACTGGGGAGGCGTATGGAGGGCTCTTGCATGGGATTGAGCCTGTCGAGGTGGATGAGGGGTTGGAGGAGGGGACGGTGGCGAATTGGGGGTTGTTGGGGGATAAGGGGGTGTTTGAGGGGGGTAGGAATGAGAGGGGGGTCAGGGTTAGTTTGACGTATAGGGATGTTTTGAGGGTGAGTAAGGCGGCGGGGAAGGTTTTGGGGAGGAGGTAGGGGAGGGGAACGAAGCGTGTGGGCGTTCAAGGGGTAGGGGGCATTTGCGGCGAGCGTGGTGGGAAGGCTGTCGAGAGCATCATCACCATTTGAGATCGAGGTGGGAATCCAGTTTTTTTTTTCAATTCATGTACATTTCTCTCATCCTCCCATATATACAGATACCCCTGTCTTGTTCCTTTTCTTATCCTCTTCCGTTGATCACGCAGTCCACTCAATCTCTCTGGTCTCTACCTCTCTCTGCGCAAGCTTCTCCTTCTTCGCTTCTTCGAATGCGCGGATCAATGCAGGATACCACACATTCAGCATCTTGGTATCACCGCTATCATTGGGATGAACCCCATCGCGGAGATCCCCAGTCCCACTAAATCCCGTATACTGGTCAACGACCCAGATTGGCGACGCTGTAGAGTTGAGGCCCTGCGCCCAGGGTATGATTGCCGAGTTCAGAGACTGGATCTGGGTGTTGAAGTTGCCGAAGCCCATTGGTATGATTTGGGCAACCTATTGTCAAACTCGTCAACCACAGCCCCAACTCTCCACGACAGGAAGCAAGAGAGGTTAAGAATAGGGCCGCCAACATACCACAATCTTCGTCTTTGGATTGCTCGCCCTCATCGTCCCCACCAATGTCGTAAACGCCTTGATAATATCCGCCACCGGCTTATTCTGCTGCACGATATCATTCGTTCCGAGATGCATTGTAATTACGTCTGCGGGATTCGTCTTCAACCAGCCATCCAGTTGCTTGTTGTTAGCAATGTTGATAGCCAGGAAGCCTGAGTGACCCTCATTGTCGCGGTCGTACTGCGTGTCGCGGCAGTTATTCTCGCCGCGGCCCGAGCCCACGAAGTCGACGCTGGCCCACTCGGTGCTGCGCAGCTTTTGCCAGAGCTTGGCGCGCCAGCAGATTATCTCGGTGATACTGTCGCCGAAAGGCATGTAGCGGAGGGTTACATTTTGGGCGAGCGTGGTGCTGGCTAGGAGCGTTGTGGTGAGGAGTTTGAGGGAGACCATTTTGGAGATGGGGTGGGTGGCGGAGGAAGGGTCGGATTCTCCAATGCTTTTATACTGGAATCTGATGTTCCCCGCTGGATATTGTGAGGCTAGTTCTTGGGGCTATTAATGAGTTCAATATTTCTAGATAAATGTGCATTTTTAGTTTCAGACTAGCACGATGATGAGCATAGGCATCAGATCCCCGATTGTATTTAACACTCTTCTAGAAAAAGCCGATTTCCCACACCGAAGCTACGATTTAATTTATGGAAAGTTCTTTTCCAGGCTGATGGTGGTGTTGCTGGGGTTGATTTCGAAGGTTTACCGGGACATGGAACATGGCTAAATGCTGGGTCATCAATCGGGTAAAGAACACACAAACCCATGCAAAGCGCTCTTTTCAAGAGCCTTTGGACGCAGAGTATTATTTCTATACTAGCTTGTTTTGGAGAAAGGGATTTCTGTTTAGATCATTTCATATAGGTGGTTGGTCAAGACGTTTTTGAAGTTTGGGGCCGATGGCTTTCCCCACACTATGAGCAGCAGGGGCAACACGCTAGGGACAAAGGATGCGGCTCAGAAGTTCCGCGGAATAATGTAAGAATGCACTGTATATTAGACTTCGATTCGGAAGCGCTTAATGACTGGGATCTGTGAAAAGGCGAAGCATTCGATGTCACGGACTTTCCCGTAGAGAAGATTGTTGTGGGTAGAAAAACATTTGTGACGGGTTGAGGGAGAGATTGCAGCTACGAACCTTTTGCAGCTATCAAAATATTGCATAGCGAATCCCTTAGTCTAGAAGATACAAATTAATGAGTATACCTTTCGTCTGTATCAGACTTTACTGTAGTGTTCTTTACTCACACATCAACGAACTTCGGCCAGGACGACAAATCTTCTATTCTGTAACAGACACCATGCAGTAGTTCATTGACATATCAACGCCTAACAAAGATCAAGAAGGATTTCTCAGCAATTACATTTCCGAGCTCCCTGACCATCACTCTTCCAACAACGAAATGCCATTTGAGTCCTCTACCTTTTTTCCTCTCAATATCATTCAAATCCTTTAGTTTCAAGCTTACTCGCTTGTCTTTCTTCTCCAGTGCTCTGCATTCTCGATCAGTTTGGTTTGCTTCCTTGAATATTCTTGCCATATTCCGTATCTGCAGCTGTCCCCGCCTGCATGGGTCCCATTTCGGAACACTCTTGAAGTACATCAAGCTCCCAGACTTAACGACCCAAAGCTGATAGAAAGCTGTCGTGCGCGGTAAATCAGCAGCTTTCGCATTGATCTGAGCTGCAATCCGTCGTGCAGTTCCCACGCGCCTTATGGGTCGAGGGCTAAACTGAGATGGATCAGGGCTCGGTGTCCTAGCCCGGACAGCCTGCTTCGGTCTCGTAGGTTGATTTGCCAGCTGATTTGGGAGTCGCTTCCTGCTTGGACTCTTTATCTTGCCACTCTCGAACCCAGAATTTGTCCGAGAGAGGCACTTGCGTGCCCGGGGACCGGGATGTTTTCCTGGCGTTCCAGCTATCATGGCATGCGTATCAATGGCTGTTGGCGTGTTTCGGCGAACAACTCTGCGAACCCGTATATTATCGAGTGTCTTCTGTAACCTCGCAACAGTGTTTGCCGTGATTATTTTACGTATCCTTATGCTGTACAGCATGTTTCGTAGTTTTGTGATGACTAGCGATGCAAAAACGATACCCTTGGGGATGACATCTTTGTCGCCGTCATCTGGGGCTTTTCTGGTCGACCCTTTTGGCTCAACTATCTCGCACATAGCAAGTTTCCTGCCTATGGCGCTGATCATGTCCTCCAAGCGAGACAAGGAATCAAGATTGGCTGTTTGGAGAGAGGTATTCAAGACTGTGGTTGCAAATATCATGTCTGCCTTTGCATCTGTAAGCTCTTTCTTCCCGTGGTCACTCCATCGAAGCTGATCCCAGCGGCTGATAGGGTGTCTGCCTTGGCTCCTGTATTTATCAAGCAATTTTCCCATTTTCACCAGGCTCTTTTCGCACAATTTGATATTCGCTTTAAGAGAATGGGTTCTGGTCTTCGCTTGGTCGTGTTGTAAGTGTATGAAAGGCATACGGTTTGTGCTGATGGCGACGTGGATATCCTGGAGAACTACGGTCATGTGATGGATGTGGGAGGCTGCATCTTTCATTTCACTTGCCGCATCGAGACAGCCTCTATATAGATCCCAAGCACGCCTTAGTATATTCGCAATGTCAAAGATATCGCCGACAGTCGCCATTTCATCCAAGAACTGAAGGGGAGTTCGACAGAAGGAAGAAAAAACGGTTGTCAAGGTGAAGAGAAATGCTCCCAGAACTGCATGAATTCAGCGGAACTTTAAATCTCCTGTCGTGATACAGCAGCAAGCTGGTACCGAGTGACTGTAGTTGCCGTGTTCGATCCTTTTTGAGGGCGCCACTCTGCACCCTGTAAGAGAGCCATTTCACCGGCATTCATCTCACGCACCATATGGAATGCCGAGACTACATTACATATTGATCTTCTTGTATTGGTGTGCGGGTAGGAATGAGGACTGCGCCATTCTGATATGGAGTCAGCGAACGTGATCTGTTTAGTGCATGAACAGCCAGTTCTCCCGGTCGATCCTGCCTTGAGGATGGTCAATACGGCCTTTTATTCGTTCTGTATATGCAGACATATGCAACTGTCACCCCAGAGCTGAAAGTAGCTGAGATGGCGTTCTAGGCTACCACGCCAATCTATGTCGTGCACTCAGCCTTGTCGGATGTCTAAGGCTATACGGTGACTTGACATGGGTTTAGTGGTGGAAATGACGTAATTTACGGGAAGGCCTCAACAACATCTGTAAGGTATGGTGAGTAATTAGCGAGAGCACGTAGAGCTCTCCACTGTGCACGTCCATGAAAGGTCTGACACTTGGTTGCCGAAGGTGGGGTCCATAAAATTCTTGCAATACCATGTTATATGCATTTCGCCAAACGCCTTACGAGATGAAATGCGACTATGCCTTGGCCTCGACCGTCTTAAGACGACCAACAAACTTTCCGTGTACTCCTCGCCAGTTTTCTTCACATTTGCTCTTGACAGTGCCTACCAGTAGCCGTGATGCCTTAATCTCGACATCTTCTACCAAACACCATTCACTCTTTTGTTCTCCACTCTTGCAGCTTTCATCATCCTCTACCACCTTTTCTTTCCCTTTCCCAACATCGCTTTTTCTTACCACCTTCCAGGTTGTATACTGGACCAGACCTAGCGGTGCTTTGATTACCCACTCGACACCGTCCTCTGTGTTTGTTATTTGACTCTCAAATGTTACTGTAGAGTCCCACAGCCCCTTGGGCAAAGCATGCATATGATCCGTAACCTTGTATCGCTTGGTGTTTGGCGCCGAGTCTTCCGAAGGCAGCATCTCGTAGTGCGCAAGCTCAGGGTCGAGCCTTATGAGGAAATCATGGTTTTGGAGTTGAAGAATGGCGGATTCGAAGGTTGTGCCTGGAGGCAGCGGGGTTACGTGGTGGAGGGTTTCCGTCTTGTTGAATGCTATGCGCCTGAGTTAGAGTAGAAGACTGGCGCAGGATACAAGGACTTACAAAACATTTCTATCGCAGATGCAGCGACCTCTTTTCAACCTGCTGTATTCTCTATGTCTAGATGTAAGGAGGAGAAAGTCTATGACGCCCGATCGCGGCGCTGCTGCGGTCGGGGCTGTGCTGAGGATACGGAATACGGCGGATACGATCACTTGGAGCACAGGTCAAGGAGTAAAGGGCATGAACTCATCAATTCTTAGGGCGGGAGATGGGAAAAAGAAAACAGAGTCCAAGGAAACGTGTGCAGAGGATCGACGGGGACCTTTTGAAGGGAATGTCCGTTGCTGAATGCGTTCTGTTTCAGGCGATCAGCGACACGTTTGAGGTTTCGATCGAGGGTGTGCAGCCATCGACGAAAGCTTGGGAGGAATTTGTCGTCAGGGGACTCAATTGAAGCCTGGGAAACCCGGCGACCTGGCCTCTATGATGAATAACAATCGAGATGCGGTAGCTCCAGCCGAACACGTCTGGTGTCCGGCGCGTCGGAAGGTCGGGGTGCTTAGTCATGCAATCGATAAGGCATCGCAAGGAGTTCCGACGGAGAAGCCGAACGTAGCTAGCGGCGACGTAATGTGCATAGTTCAAGGCCACCCAAGTTGAACCACGAAGGATCTTGAACAAAGACCAGGTCATCACACCATCTCCTATCCCCCTCATAAAGTTTTGCTAGCATTGAAAAGACTTGACTGTCTCAATTGAACAAAGATGGCGACCGCGGGCTACCTGTTCAACGAGAAACCTCCTGCGGGGTTGCTTGTCGCGCAAGCTGTAGGCATCACAGTGAGCGCATTCCTTTTCGGTGAATAGACACTCTTTCTTATACAATAGATCTCATCATATATCTAACATCTTCCAGGCCAAAATGCTTCACTTTCCTACATTGGCATGTCTACCATCATGGAGGCGCCAGCTCCCATAGCTGCAAAGCAATGGGCAAAGTCGTACGACCTGGGCCACAAATACGCCCCTCCTCTTGCAATTCTTAGCGCGGCTGCAACTGGAATTGTTGCTTATCATCGTAAGTGTATCCTCATTCTTTCCGCGAACAATTGCATGTTAACATTACGCAGAGGACCCTTCATCTCTGCCCTTCAAACTGAACGTTGCCGCCACTATCCTCTTTCCAAGCATCATCCCATTCACATTTGCTTTCATCGTTCCCACCAACAAGAAACTCTTCGAGAAGAGAGATTCTCTCGCAACAGCAAGCCTGGAGGATAAGGCAGTGGAGGCTGGTGTGTCAAGTGCTGAAACTACGCACGCCTTGATTGACAAGTGGGCCACTTTGAACATGGCCAGGGCTTGCCTTATTGGTGTAGGATCCATCCTTGCTGTATGGGCTGCGGTGGATAAGAGGGAGGCTGTCGGGGCCGATCACATTAGCCTTGTGACTGGTGCTAACAGGCTTGGTTAATTCCAATGAAATCCTTCTCTAGCTCAGTGGAACATAGTGTAAAGAACACGATCGAGCCTAGTATGATCATCTGAATTTTTTATGATAGCCCTGTATATCATCAACAGGCACTTGTTTACGAATATAAATTTCACAAAATTGACTCACAAGTTCTATAATCAGCAATTAGTATTGTAGGACTATGTTTCTCCATGGGTATGGTTATAATCATGACCACCTTCAAGTTTGCCTCTCTGTCGAGTCTTTATGCCTTCATAGATATAGCAATTTTGTCATAACATTCTTCGCTAATCAAATACAGTGTCGCGAACTCGTAAAGATAATAGGGTGAAGCAGGTCTGAAATTCTATAATACTGATCTATTTTTTACTCATACAAAAAACAGTCGCAACCGATGATAAAAGACATATAATAAGCACACCGCTTCTAAAGTATGCCCGTTTTCCACCAAGAATTTCAAGTCCTTTTGCACTCGCACTGCAGCTCTTTTCTCAAACAAGTCTAGCCGTAACGAAAATCCGGGGCATTCCCGAGCGCCAAAACGAAACGACGGCTCCTGACGTCGGAAACATTCCAACCAAGCGTAGCCGGAAATCAGCAGCCCAGGTGGAGCCGTTCAGGAAATTAAGAGTGTTTGCAAAACCTGTCCAGTAGCACGTAGTGCCTAACTCAGCGACAGAAGACCGTTTTAGTACTAACGCCAAAAGCTACCTGCCTAGCTACAGTTCAACTTGTATATTGAAGCTTAGAGCTGTACGCACTAGAGCTCTTCTAAACAGCGCTATTAGAAAGAAAACTCTTTTTTTATCTTTCATTACGACTTTTACAAACTCACAGGTTTTTTTTGAAAACGCGCGCAGAAGCCTGCGGATTACTAACCGCTAAGTATTCTAGCCTCGCTTTAGTCAAGCTCCAGCCATACTTAGCCAGACTCTAACAAGCAGAGAGGCCCAAAGGTATCTCACTTTATCGCAGAGTTTGCAGGACCAGTTCATAGCCCCTCCAATACCTGTAGCCTGTGGCGCGGACGATCTGCATACCCTCAACCTCTTCATGCATCGGTATCAACATGGTTCCTGGCTATATCATTTGTGGTCCCTCTTCATAGGCTGCCCGCATCAGGTTCCCATAGTAATTGATACTGCGAACCTTCATATCTACAATGGCTCTCAGGATTCCAATAGCAACTATGGATGTCAACGTTAGCAGATCTATTTCGAGCTCGGCATAACCATCTCCCGGGCGCAAACTAAGTTAGTTCATCTAGTGTGATTACTTCGGTGTTGGTTTTCTGATAGGTGACATTAGCTGAGCCACAGCCGCAATGTCAAGACAGCATAGCCGCAACCAGGTAGCGGATACTGCGATTTACACATGCTAGAAGTGCCCGTAAATTTGGGCTTCTGTGAGCACCTTCTTTTGCCATGGCATCGGTGTTGAAATCAGTATCCCATTACCATCTTCTTTCATCATCTATACCAGCGTCTTGTTATATGTAGCAATGTACATAATAGGCCGTTTTGCTTACAGAGCTGTCTCTGGAGCGGCTGACCTCTACCGCAGAGTTCTAGCGCGTCATTAGAATCGCACCAAGCACGGTCCGATCCTACCATAGCATAAAATTGGCTCACCTTATCAATACCTAATTTTGAAGCGAATGCAGTTGGTTCCGGTAGAGGCCGCAGCATGAGGCATCACCAGCCGCAGCACATTGCCTGCTTTACTCCTAGATTATCAATGTCACCATCATATAGATATCCCATCTCAACGCTTGATTTGAGAATCGACATCCACCGTTTCCAGTTCAAATTCTTTTTCATCTTCCTGATTCTCCTTTCTTTCGTAATGAAACTGGCAATAGTATTCCTGTTGGCCGATTTGGGCCTGGCCTCGACTCGCATGAGACCACGAGATTCCCCTGCGCCATACCACAACGACTTTGAAACGGATTTAGTCGATGATGAGTATATTGTCCGACTCGAAAAGAATTATACAATGGCTCAACACTATGAATTCGTGGGCCGCAACTTGAGCGAAACGGAGCCAATGCTCCACCCTCTTGGTACCATCAACGGCTATTTTATTCGCACTGATCGCAAGACGATGCATGACCTCGTTAGAAGGGATCCTGGTGTTAAGAATGTCGAACATAATCGAAGACTGTCTGATACAGACTATGAGAAAATCCCGGAGACTCACGTGTCAGGAGTGGAGCAAACCAAGCGGTGGGAAGTGGAAGAGCAGTTGAATACGCCGTGGTGGATTAGAATGTGCCAATCCTCTGAAAAGTTGGAGATAAACCCTCGCGTACTTGGCACTGGCGTAAGCTTGGGATGCATCCATATGTGATCGCCTATGACAGCTAACGATAAGGATAGTATGCCCTCAAAGACGCTGGAGCCGGCGTTGATGTGTTTATTTTCGACTCCGGCATTGACATTAATCACCCCGGGCTCGATGGAATGGCGATGAACTTCAAAAAGGAACACACAAGCAGGTACTGCGACGAGTCTAACGAGGATGTCCGCAACCATGGAACTTCGGTGGCCTACCAAGTCCATAAAATCGCTTCCAAGGCAATTCTCGTTAATGTCAAGGTTCGGTGTGACAAGGGTAATTTTGGGAACATCTTACTGGCTATGCAAGACGCTATTGACCTACACAACTGGTCAAAAGCCCACAGGGTAAGCCCTCCATGTCTCACTAGTTGATGATCCGTTGGCTGACCGCATTTCTTGCTGTAGGATCAAAGGCCGGGCTGGAAAGGTTCCGTCTGGAATTTCTCCTGGGGGGGGCCAAATCTGATGGGTATGGGAGAATTTCTTATGGAAGCGTTCCAAATCGGAATTCCTATAGCCGCGTCTGCCGGCAATGTGAACGAAGAGATAAAGAAGTATCCATGCAGGTATGAACGGCCCACAGATTGAAGCTAACGGCTTTCGCTGATACTACGCAGTTCCAAATATGTCAAATGTGTCGGATCAGTCGACAAGGACTATAAGATGTCCGAATTTTCCGACTTCGGACCGAAGGTGAATATCTTTGCGCCGGGCGAACGAATGATAATGGCTTCAACTAAATTGAAAAATGGCTGGGATTACAACTCGGGCACGAGTTTTGCGGCTCCTCTTGTCGCTGGTATGTTTGCAACATTCAAGGGATACGAGGGACATTACGACGATGCTCGGTTCGCCTACAAGCGTTTGGACGACAACGCCTTGGTCAATATGCTAGGCGGTCTTAAGGGGAGTGTAAACTTACTGGCGAACACTGGAATTAACAGCCCGTTCAAACGTTTTCAGGATCCATATTACATGGAAGAATACTATGGACGAATGGGACCAGGACCCGTGGGAGCTGCGAGCAAGGATCAAGTGGATAATACCACGACGCAGGCTGAAAAAGAAGATGTTCCCTCAGCTTCAGATGCAACATTGGTCCAGGCCAAGACCGATGGCCCACCGCTCGTTTCAAGTTTCTCTGTCAAAGGCGCCACGGCCACCTTCACCATAGATGCGGCTGCCCCGACCATAGATCCCGACCAAATAGTCCCGGTAGACATGGATGATATTGTCACGGCTACCATTTCTGGCTTGCCAGAAATGACGGCAACGCCCTGCGAAGGTAACCAGGTCCAAGGGGACTGCGTGCAAGCCAACTTGGGTCCCGCCTCTGACTCCGGATTCAAGACTCCCGTCTGCATGAAATCCATTGGAAAACAGGCATCACACAAGCTGATGAACAAAGATGCTGCGAAGGCCGCCGCCAACAAGTACTGCGCGGATCTCATTAACGGCGGAATAGTCCTCGATGCCAGCAACACGGTGCTCAACCCTTTGTCATATGATGGAGCTGTCAACGGAGGAAAGATCACCGCCCTCATTCTGTTCGATAAAGAAAGCTGTCCCCCAAAAAAGGAACAGAAACTCGACTTCAAGGCTATGGGTCTCGAGACGTGCGTCACCAACTTGTACGCGACTCTGGCGCAGTTTTGCGGTATGGACAGCAACTTCCAGGACTATAACAAGGACTTTACGCTCGAGGGAGGCAGCATGGGAATTGACTGCGCCATTTGGACAATGTTCGGTTCATAGATTAGGCTCGGGAAGGAAGGATCGATAATGGGACATAGACGTTGCTGCACTTCATGATGATTATTGCCTTTAATCAATTTAGAATACTCGATAGATAATTTAGACTAATACCAACCTAACCACTATGTAATCAACGTTGCAATCTTTGACTGTGACAGCCACTCCAACCTCAAAATGGGTTGTTGAGAATCAATAGTCATTTCTTTACATGATTGAAAATTCCCTATAAGCTATATGAAAAAAATACGCATTGCTATACGTGTGCATCATGTTCTTTGTAATTAGTTTAAAATTAAGTAGTATCATAAGATCATCGATTTGCCGTACGAACAAAAAATGGTCCATAAATGAAAGACAAGAATGTTAACACCCGTGACGCATCGTGTAGAACGGTACATTCTCGATTAACCCGCTGACGAGGCAAGTTCGATGCCACAGATCGTAAAACATGCCGTTGGAAAGATTGAAAACGGGGCAATCGAGCATCTCTTTCCAGCCTAGTAGCAAACAGTCTACGCTCTCGAGGGTAGGGCGGGAGATCAGCGCCTCGACCAACTCGAAGCACATCTTGAAAACATCGTCTTTGATTGTTCGCGCAGCCATGATGCTGACAAGACAGATGGGACTGTACGGGACTTTGGTCATAGAGAAGGGCATCCTGTAATGTTAAAGAATGGTGAGCAATTGCGATGGTGAAGGGTGGAGAGAAGAGCGTGAGAGATTAAGCAGCGCGGTTGTACTTGCGCAAGTACTCTAGAGACACGCGAAGCCAATTTTAGCTTATTCTTCCCGAAGGTAGGGGTGACGACGAGCTTCGTGTTGGATCGGTTGTTGGGATCCCGTACGACGGCCAGGTAGGCGCCTCTGTACCTGGCGCTTGCTATAGTCGCCTGCCTGAACCATCCAATGGCAGCCAGGGGGAGGACGCCGAGGAGGGAGACGTGAGTAATAGGCTGGCAGGGTATGTCATCGGCGCCAGTAGAGCGCGAATATGTCCGGAGGACGCGCCTCACCTTCGCAGACTCCCGGACTCCAGAGTGAAGAAGGTCGGGTCCAGAGGGGTGGGGGAGGCACCATATCGATCGAGGGAAGAGTGGCATGGGTGGGTGAGTCTCAGCGTAGGTCGACTGAGGCGTGGTCATTGGAGGTGAGAGTTGGCGCTGCTAGCTCCTCCCACCGCCCGGGCATCACTTGCAACGAAAGACGAGGCCGGATATGCAAACGATGCATGACATAAGCGGGTTTACGATACGCAAGGCCGGCGCTCTAGGGGTCGGGCGCGGCGGGGCCGCCATCGCCTGCGGTGGAGACTTTCCGCTAAGGAAGTCTAAAAGTACGCAATTTCCGTGACATAAAAACTGGTCGTGCTGCTCTACCTCGTGCTGCATCGTACACAGGACTGTCTTTCTCTTGCTCGCAGCTTGCTGCGCATCCACTCATTTTATCGAATACACGATATTTTCAAATACCCTTTCTGTTCTTTCTTTTTACTCTTCATTATTCAAGGCACGCTCAAACCGTCGTTCTCCACCATGAAGTTCTCCACCATGAAGTTCTCCCTTCCCCTCCTCGCCCTCGCAGCCACAGCCTTCGCAACCCCCATCACCCCTCGCCAATCCTCCAGCATGCCCAACCGCGCCCTATGGCTCTGGGACTCCGACCTGATCAAAAATAGCGCCTCTCTGATGCAATTCCTGCGCGTAGCCTCCGCCCCGAACCACGACTTCACCACCGTCCACGCCCTCAGCAACCGCGGCATGGACAACCCAACCTGGCAAAACTTCATCCAAAAGTGCACCGCCCAGGGAATCGCCGTTGAGGCCCTCATCGGCGACAAGCTCTGGATCATTGGCCGCTCGACTGAAGCTGGCCCCAGTTTTCAGGACCAATTGGACTGGATCGAGCAGTACCAGGCTAGTGCGCCAGCGGGTGCGAGGTTCTCGGGCATTCATCTCGATGTCGAGCCTTGGGGGTTGGATGGCTGGGCCGCGAATAAGGGGCCTTATATCGATTCGCTTTATTCCATCGTTTCCGAGGCCAAGGCTTTTGGGAAAGCTCACAACTTGCCTGTTGCAGCTGATCTGCCCTTTTGGGCAAGCCAGGTCCCATGCAAAGATTCGACCATGGATATCTGCCTGCTCAAGAATCTGGACACGGTGACATTTATGACGTACCGCAATACGCCCTCGGAACTGCTCGAGGTTGCGAAGCCGGCGATTGAGACATTGAAGAAGGTTGACCCTAAGAAGCCAGTTTGGTTGGCTGTGGAGACGAGCTCGTCTGTGCCTGACGTGGGCTTGATCAGTTATGGCGGGAAGAGCGTTGAGACGCTGCTTGGTGATTTGAGCGTGGTGGAGGCAAACGCTACGAAAATGTACAGCAACTTTGCGGGGATTGCTGTTCACAGCTACGAAGACTTTGTCAGCTTGAGCGGATAGGAGGAATCTTCTTCACTTCACAAAGGCTTGGCCCTTGCGACGCCAGCATTAAATTCTGGCGTTATATTTTGATTCTCTCCACCTACTAGGGATGTCATGTAGTCTATGAATCAGATGAGATCACGGGAATAAAAAAAACAAGCCCGTGAGTAGAATCATGAATATATCAACTCTTTGCTGATTTAAGGAGACGTGAACATTTGTAATGAATCAGTCACGCACATCATGCATCATAGCAATACGATTCGCCATAGTTAAACATATGATGTATTCGATCGGAGAGAGTATTATGTGCACTATCTGCACATGATGAAAAGGCTAACACGGTACTTTGCGCATTACACCGCTACCATCTCAAAGATCCACTTAATCCCTGCTCAATCGCAGCGAGCTCAATCCCTCGCTCCTCACTTGTTCGATATGCTCGATAGCCTCCAATAGGTGGGGAACAAACTTCTGAGGATTCTCGGTCGCGGGGAAGTGACCCAGGTCGGGCATGGCCTTGTGCTTCGCGCCGGGAATTTTATCCGCCGTGGCCTGCGACATTTGTGGGGTGTTGGACCAATCGTATTCGCCTGTGAGCATATAGACTGGGCATGCATTCGTATCAATAGACGCGACACGGGACCGGCCGTCCCATCCGCCAAAGTAGAAGTCTAGATCGCCGTGGAAGATCTGGGGTAGGCATTAGCGCAGAAAAGCTTGAGCGGGGGAATGGAGAAGTACCCCGTAGGCTTGGCCACTGTATAAGTGCCAGATCAACTGTTTGTTGGCCAAAGGCGCTGTTGGTGACATCATCTATACTGAGTCAGCGATTTCCGTTCATCCGTAGTGACGCAAAGATATCGTACGCCGTACACCCATTCCGGGTTGAACAAGGATTGGTTCACGAAGGGCGATCGATCATGCCATTGGCGTTCCATGTTGAGATATTCAGATCTGGGCAAGTTAGTAATGGATTTTTTTTAACACGGTGGTGTGATATTCACCCTTGGAGTGGGATGGCGCCGGCAGCACCAACCTCCTTGTGCCGAATTGCAACTGCCAAACAAACCTGGCCAGCCATGCTCGCTCCGCAAATGATGGGTCGTCGCAAACCGAGAGCTTTAATGAAAGCTGCAATAATACCGATATAGCTATCCTCGGTGTTGGTGTGGGCACCTGGGAAGTAGTTTTTCGAGGGGAAGCTTCGTCCATGGCCCGGGAGGTCAAAGGCGTACATTGTGCACTTCTTGCGCATCTTGGGGTCGTTCATGACGCCGTGGTACTGGCGTGAATCGCTGCCTGCCGTATGGAGGAAGACAAGAATTTGCTTGCCCTCTCCAGAGTACTCGTAAAAGACTTTCGACCTTCCCCAGACAGGCGCATCGAGGTAGATATATCGGCCCGTGAGATAGTCTCTCTCAGGTTCTGCCTGTTCTTCTTCCTTCAATGGACCGCAGTGCGCATCGTGAGCAAGCTCCAATACGCGCCGCCATACATGTGTCCAGTGCGCGAAAGCTGTCTGGTCTCCCTGGACTTCAATGCCCTTTTGCTTGATGTTCATGCCGAACATGCCCCAGTAGCTTTGATAAGGGGCCACGGGAACATCTTTGAAGAATTGCTCCCATTGTTCGGGAAGGGCGGAGAGGGTGAATAGCGCATCTTTGGAGGGCCCCGTCTTTGCCTGCGCGGAGCCATTGGAGATGGTGATGAGCAGCGCGTTGTCGGAGCCGCTGGATACGATACCGAAAGTGGCGGGCTTGTCAATTGCATTGGTGGTGGTAAAAGCCTTGAGCTGAGCATCTGACTGGAGGAGCTCGGAGAGCTTGTCTAAGCTACCCTTTAATGCCGCGGGGAGATCGGACCAGCCGGACATGGTGGGCACTATGGAATGTCGCGTCCGGAATGTGATGGGACAATTGAAGCAATGTAAGATGCAACTGCAGAGCTATGAAGAGGTACGAGGGGGAGAACGCGGGGCAACCAGAATAAATGCAGGAGATGACGGAAGCATGTCGGCAGCTCCCTGGCGGTACATATATGAAAGCGGCCATGTTGCTTGGTGGGTCCAGAGCTATGAGGTCAGGCGGGGTAGAGACGCGAATGCGGGGTGGGTGCACGTGGGCCCGCAGTTCGCTAGGAAGGCGCTCGACGAACGGCTCTTTGTCTGCTGAAACCTGGCAAGTGTCGTGGCAAGCTGGATAGGGGGGACGGTCAATGGGGGCGTGTGGGTTGCAGCGAGGATGGAGGGATGAGATACGATCTAACCCGAACAGGAAAGGCCGTCGATCGTCTCTCTTCCGATGGCATTCTGTTCCCAAATTCATCATGCTCAGGTCGAGTATGGCCTAGCGATCCTCATTCTGACAATCAATATTCAGTACTTTTTTCTATGTTGCCCTCGTTTGTCCGCGGGCCACCGGGAGGTCAATCGGGTATTCGCGGACTGTGCTTCGGATCGTCCCGGCTCAGAGGCGCCACGATGATCATCCAGGGACATTACCTCAAAGGTGGAGTCCTCCCCTGTTGGCATATTCATGCGGTGAGGCTCGACTAAGCTTGGCTCTTAACGATGACGCAGGACTACGCGAGTTATTTAGTGGGTAAGTTTCGATTTTGTCCTAGCATCGAATAGCCCATGAGTAGGTAGTACCGAACACGTCAACTACTCTCGCGCGGGGCAGTGCAGCCTCGATCCACTGAAAGCAAAGCAGCCTATTCAATTACAACTACCATGTCTCTAGATAGACTTTACACTCTACTCTCTATCTAACACTGTTGATGCGAGAAGATGGAGAGGCCTTGGATTCTACTGCCCGTGATGTCACGCATATAGAGGATGGTGTAGTCAAATATGCGCCTTACAACTTCCTTCTCTTCGAATCAAAATATTAACAAACATAAACTTTGGAAGACAAAATAGGCAAGCACAGTGTCGATATGATGGGACACTTCAGGTTATCGAGTCATTTTATTGCGGCATGTCGTTCCTTGCATAACATTGTTTACACCCACTACTTTTCCTTCCTAATATTCTCAAAGCGCAATCGTAAATTACTAAAAATATGCAGGTAGTTTGTAGTGATGTTACTTACCAGGTTCTCGTTATCCCTGAATACTAACAGACATTGACCAATACAGATAACTTCTCGCATTCAGTTTCCGACACAGAACACAAAAGCAGCGCGAACTCGCAGATCTGAGCAGCTAAACTTCAGCTAGAAAACCTAAATGTAAAATCATTTCTCTCAAGTAGTTTAAAAATCACTGTATTGCCGCATATCCGAATTATTTTTTTATTGTGTTTTATCCGCATCAGCCCAAGTACTGGTATTGGAGTGATGTAGCAGCGATGGAGATGAGGTTCAGGAGGCGGTCCAGATAAGCCGCTGTCGCGAGCTTAAAGACCTACAACAAGAGTTTATAGGCTTGAGGTAACTCAAAGTCCGAGAGCAGAGATGTTAACGCATCGCAGTGATGTGGCGGTACGATCAAGCGACGTAGCTAGACGATTAATAGTCCAAGTCCAAATAAGCCTACATACAGGACGAATTGGTTCAGAAATTGGATGAGGTATCGTTTCTGAAGATGGTCCATTCGTCCCGACTTTCGGACATACCGATGTCACGGCTAGCCTCCGCAGCTGATCCAATAATGACAAACTTTTCTTGTACCTCTAGTTCCCATGTCTTTTACGTAGCACATAACCTCTCACTACTTAATAGAAAGTAATATTGAACACCAAAACGAGCCTCGTGAACAACGATGCCTTCAAGTTTGCCCAAACACCATCACCATCCTGAGTTCCCGCTTGATGACCCACTCTGGCTGACACAACACAATACTACACTGCCTTCTCTACACCAGAACCCAATATCCACCCCGTACCTCCTCGCCTCCTGGACTCCTCACCCGCAGCAAACCTCCAAAATAGCAAACCCTTCCTCCCAGAGCATAAAGACCCCTCCATTGACTCAATCCCCAATCCACCATTCCGCATCCAAACCATCTGTCCTTCTGCCCACCAATCCCACCACAAGATGCACCCTCTTTACTCCTTCTTCCTCGCCCTCACCCCCCTCGCAACCTCCTCCTCTCTCCCCGCCGTCCCCCCTGAAAAAATCTGCGAACCCCCTTTCACCTCCATTTGCTGCCCCCACATCATCAACGACCACCCCTCACCCTGCCCTGGAGAAGGCACGCCCATCACAAAGGAAGTCGAGTGCATGGCCAAGCATCCCAAGGGCTGGATATGCTGCGTCGACGAGGAGTTCCAGCACCCCAAATACGTACGTACTTCTCTCTCTTTTTTTTCCAACCCGGGGTTTTTTCTTCTTTTGTTTGGGGTTAAGGAAGGGACGGGGTGGGTAGGCAGACAGGCAGGCAGACGAAGAGGTGGTTCTTGGAGTGTACCTGATGCTGACGAGCATACTTCCAGCCCGGGGAGTGGCTATGCCTGCCTTCGGTGCTCAACCTGCCGTCGTCAGACGCCGAGGCTGAGGCTGAGCGTATGAATGTCATGGTGGCCAAGGGAAACATGAAGCTCAACTATCAGAATGGGTCGGTGCAACTCTGATTGAGAAGGCCTCCAGATCCAGAGCCTATCACACTTGCCCCAAGACTATCTAGGTACAAGTCAATGCTAGCAGCTCTGCCAATCATACTGCGGCAATAGCCTGGAGCAAGCATGAACCGACCGACCTCCTGTTTAGTACTAGTGAACAGCATCGTATTAAACGTGAGTAAACCGATAATGAACAATCTGAATGCCTTCGAATTATGCACTAAGCACGTATGTGTGCCTCCGCTACCCCAAAAAGCAGGAAAGAGCACTGGAATCTTGTAGATACGACCCCACATGTCGTCCCAGTCTATCCGCCCCGTGCCGCACATCCCCAGTAGCCGAAGCCGGCACATAAGCTGCCCATGATGGCGGTTCACTATGCGCCTCGTCATCAATCGTCAGAGAAAAGATACTGAAGGAAAAGTGGTATCCGAGCCGAGCCTTGCACGCTCAATCGCAAAATGAACATGTGACTTTAAAAGGTCTCTTCCTCGGCGCCTTCCGTCTCGGCGGGAATCTCGAAGCCCTCCTCCGTCGAGTATAGGATGTTCTGGATTTGCTTGAGCAAGCCCTCGTCCTTCTCGAGCTCGGGGTCGGCCTCCATAGCCTGCTGAATCAGCAGCTCGATGTCACGGAGCTTGCTGAAATAAAAGTCCCGCTCACGCTCGAGGCCTGCCACGGTTTCCTTGAGCACATTGTTCTCCTCGCGCAGCGCAGCGCTAGCAGCTCCACCGCCACCACCGAGCGGGGTCCGTGTCCTCGGGGCAGCAGAGTTGCTGGCAGCCGGTGCTCTCCTGGCAGCAGGAGCCGCCGCAGTAGATCTTGAGGCACCCCCGCCACCTCCCTGTCCCTTGCGCCGCGCCAGTGGGTCGTACTGGTGGCCTGGGAAGTACTGGTCCCAGTATCGCTTCGTCCACTGGAGGAACTCGAGGTTGTCCTGCATCTTGCACTTTACGAGACTCGTGACAGGGATGGGCTTCTCAATGTGGTGCTTTGTGAATACACCTGCGTTTCCTTGGTTAGAAACCGGTAGTGCGAGGAAAGAATGGTATGTGAACGCACCTTGCAGGACTTTGAAATTCTGTAAGTAGGCATACTCGGTGTTGGCGTTGAACTGGACTCGCGACATGGGGACATCATCTGCGGGGCATGGTGTCAGTTTATGTTGCTGCCTGGAAAATATCATGCTACTCACAAAAGATGCTGTCGAAAATTTGACAGAGTGCTGCGCTGTACGCCACATTGTCAGTATACCCATTCCCGAATATTGGTGCAGATGGACGATGACGGCGGCTCCTTTAATTTTTTTTTGCCCCGCCATTACGCCGTGAAGGAGCCCAACCTACCCAGTACCGCATTGCTCGACCTTTGTGACGTTGAGTTGGAGGAGGTTGTTCAACCAGGCGATGAGTTCCTGCCTGTAGCGATACACGTCAGTGTGCGTTGTTCGTGGAGTGTTGGGCCCAAAGAGCCATGATGCGGGCCTGGGAGCCTGAGGTGGGCATACCTTGATTCACCCATTATGGATGGCTACCTCTCGTCTGCGGGCGGAGGGATATCGACGGGGTGGAGATGAGCGTATAGCGATGCGACTGTGAGAGTCGGAGAGGCGGGTTTAGGGGCGGCGAGAGGGAGAGAGTGTTCGACTATTTGTTGTCCTGTTGTCAGGGAGGAGCCACCGAAAAGTCCCCCACAGGTCTTGGCGCGCTAGCTGGGCGGTCGCCGCATGACTAAGCGGCCTCTGGCGCTCTGGATGCACAGCTCGCTCGTGCTCTCTTACCGCATGGGATGGATGCCTGGATATGCAAGCAACTTGAGCCCGTCATTTCTCTTCAAATGTAAAATCACACCGGCTTCTCATAATCGCCATCGCGCTTTCATTATGTCCGATCGCAAGTCGACAGGCCGTTCACGGATTGCCAATTAAAAACAAATCACACGGCGGCGCTATCGTGCACTAGGTCACTGGGACATCCCTGGCAATGGACATATTATAGGATATATACACCCAATTCCTTATGTGTACAATAGATGCGCAACTACATATTGATATCTCCCAAGTTTTGAGGAACCTGAACTCCCCCATGTAATCAAAATACCCAGGCTTACTTTGGCGCGTAGTGACCCTGCGGGGGGTGGGGAATGTCATTCATTTCCCTCTCCCCGTCGGTGCTATGGGCTGGTGAAGTTTCAGTGTACTTGGGCGGATGAGTGGCGGCCATTGCCTGTGCCCTTGACCTCTTCCTCTCGCCATAGACAGCCGCAGCGACCCAGAGCAACCACATGATGCCAGCGAAGACCGAGTAGGCAATCATGCCGCCACCGGTGTTGCCAGTAAGCTTGAATCCGAGGCCTCCGTTGATGATACCGAGGGTAATGGCAAGACGGCCAACCCAGAGGTGAAGATGCGACCAGATGGTTCGCATTCCGGACTTCTTGAATCCCAGGTGGTGCAGGAAGCCGAGGATGGGCTGGAAGAACAGGACCGCGAATACAACCATTCCAATGATGGGGTGGTTCTCCTGAAGCTAAGGACATGTTAGCCGCCGACTGAGAACACATCATAGAGCGTACTTACATAGCCATCGAAGACAGCATAGTAAACACCCAAGCCGAAACCTGCGATGAAGACTATGTAGCCAAAGACCTGGAAAGCGGCATGAAGCCACAGAACGCCCGGGAATGAGGCAACACGAATGAGAATAGAGCCCGTGGGGAAGAAGAAGACAAAGGCGAGACATGCGAGAACAGCGTGGGCGATGAGCATTCTGTCTTCCGAAGTCTGTGCCGGCGAAATGATGGTGAGACCGCTGTTGGAGTTGTCGTCGCAGTAATTGACTTCTTGACGCTTCTCGTTACGCTCTGCGCAAATGTTAGCAACGCCTCATCGTTCAGAGGATTCGTTTCGTCTTACTGGTCGCATCACTGTCATCTCCGGGTGGTCCCCAGGGGCGCCCACTGGGCTTCGCCGTGGGCGAAGGTCCCCAGGCAGTGTTCCAAGACTTGGTGCGTCCCCATCGGTCATCATCGTCGCCGGAGGTGGGCGTCGCTGAACCGGCTCCAGTTGTCGCAGATCCGCCGCTGTTTTGGGGCCGTGGCACACAGCTGGTGGCGCCGGGGCTGCCACTGCCGGTACCAGCTGTTCCCGAGTTCAGAAGAGGATTGACACTGCTGCCACCCTTGGCATTGGCATAGTCCCATTGGAATGAGGCTTGACCATTGTGCTGATTGATGCTGTCGTTTGTATCATCCGAATTCTTTGGACCTCCAGAGGATTGGTAGCCGTAGATCCAGTTACCATTGTTTTCAGTGAAATCGGCACTGCCACCTGACCAGCTGTTGCAGTTGGAGCCTGAGATGGTTAGCTATGCATCTGTGTGGCTGCATAAGCGCCTTGCTTACATCTCACATTGGCGACCATCCTTCCGTTGCTCACTCCTGAGCCTTCCAAGAGTGTCACTTGGGAATCGCTGTTAAACGTAGGCATCGAATAGCCCGAGACTGTCCGGGGAGAAAGCGTGACATTGTTGCCGTCCGCTGAAGTGTAGACGACAAACATGTTGGAGCCTGACATGCGGTTTCCTTGACCAAGAGCAACCCATTCGTAGTTGCTCGGTGCCGCAATCTGGAAGAAAATGTCTCCATTACCCGACGATGCTGTGGCTTCTGGGATGTTTAATTGGAAGCACACATCAGTGGAGGGGCAGACACTGGCCACCTGAGCCGAGGCGCGCGAGGCTGTCCAAGGTTAGATGAGTCGCTGCAACTCGAAATGCAAAACTACATACCGAGGGCCAGTATGCCTGAAGCCGCAATGTTCCTCCTAACGTTCCGCATACTGAAAAATGGTCGAAGCAAGAATTTCTTCGTTTCAAAGTTCGAAAGTTGGGTGCGGCACGGAGGGATAAAGACAAGAGCTGAAGGAAGGGGGCTTGCCAAGTGATAAATGCGGACTTGACAAATCTGACGGCTAAGTTAGGACGGCCACAGCCTGAAATCAGCCACAGCTAGAGTAGGCGAGACTGAAAGCTGAAGTGGGAGATGGGGGATATGGTCGAGTTTTAATAAGGCCCCGAGACTAACTACCCAGCCTCTAGGGGACGGTGGAGTGCGGGCCTTTTTGGGCTCCCGTGAGAGTCGTCCCGCAATTTCTTGGACGGCTATCGGTTACTACACGTACTGCCGCAGAGGGCATGGATTGAGCTCTTGTCCTTCTTGAACAGTGCTGCTCCAATACGGTCCAGGCGGGGAGCCGTCGCTCAGCGCTCCTAGCCTCGACCCACGTCAGAGCAGCGAACACAAGAAAAGGTACGCGTCATGGCCGCCATGAGGCTTGACTGTCGCAGGCCCCGGCCTATAGGGCTCTAGCAGGCTTATCGAAGGTTGCGAGGGGACCAAAGCTAGGCATGTTCTTTGTGTGGAGGCGGTGCACGACGACAAAGGAAGGCCGGAACACCAACCAATGAGGACGGCGGTATTTCGCGGGTACACGTCCAGGGCCAGGGCCAGGGGGAAAATCATGCCCTTTGACAGCCGCTGGGGACACATGCGGAGAACCACGATGGGAGCGCCGGAAAATGCTGTTGGATCTGCGAGGCCGCGCGACAGCCGTCGATCCGTCAGCGCGTTTCACGCCTTGGTGGTGAGCGCTTGTGCTGCAGCGACCGTTGAGGCCCTCAACACCACGTCTTCATCGCCATCAGCATCGCATCCCCTCTCCGCCATCCGAGTCACTGCTCGATTACTAACGACGTGTCTCTGCCCATCCCGTGTTGGTTTTATTTGGCCGCGACGAGCTGGGGGCCCCTCAACGCTGGCCCGCCAAGATTGTTGCCCGTCCATCCCAATCATCATTCTTGGCCGGGCTTATGGGCAGGGACGGTACCTCCGTACCTCGACCTCTCGACCATCCACCGGCATTGAGCGACGTGTTGCAGGAGAGCTGCAAGGCGGAAAGACAGCAACTGGCGCAACTGGCTCCGATGCCACTCAGCCTGCAGTCCACGTAATGGCCAAGCGCACTCCATCTCCGACTGCAGGCTGGGAACGGACCAAACTCTACCGTTGCTTGACCGTTCGTACGCCGTTCCCGCAACCCAGCGGTACAGTACAAGTGGTCCTTGTCAGCAGCTCACATCTGCTTTGGCCTCATTGGCCCCATCACTGGCCCCATCATCAAGGGCAGCACACCTTTCCCGTCCTCATGCTGCCATGTTATCATAATCCGACCATGTTGACGACACCTACCCTCTTCAATGCATGATCATAATTCATCATCGTTGTGGTACAACCTGAACGCTTCCGCCTTCGACAGGGTTCCGACGGACCAAGCCCGCCTTTACCACTCGGCGCGATTCCAGATGGGAATCTCTAGCCGTATTCTGAGCGATCAGATCCAGGTTTCCCGTCCCGATGGTTTGCAAGTCGGGCTGCCTTGTGAGGCACAGCCTGAGGATAACGCAACAGTGCCATACCAAACCATCGTACCAAGAGCTTGGTTTCAGACCGCCAGTCGTCCTGGCTAGAACCCCCAACTCCAGGCGATTCCGCTTTTGGGCTGGGAATCCACGTTTTTTCCCAAACGGCCCGGCACAGGCGATCCGTACGCCTTGTTCAAACAACCCGTCGAATTTTGTTCAGCCCATCCGTGGTCCTTGCGCGGAATATTCGCCATCTTAGACACGCGCCCTCACCCGCCATATCGAACTCTAAGCACGTATGAAACTTGGCTCTGCCTCTTCGTCGCCATCACCACCGTATCCTTCTCTCCCTTTTACACGCTTTGCGAAGGCGCAGCACAATCTCGGTGCAATTGTACTCAGAAGTGGCTATACGGCCGAATTTCGGCCCTTTAACGAACTTCACTGACTTCCTGTTCCAGTAGCCGCTTTCTCTCTCCAGCCCCATTGCACGGTGCGACCCCACTGGTCACTCCACTCCATCCGCATCTGCCTTCTGTCTTTGCCATTTACCCAATGCATTTGCATTTCTAAGGACCTTGTCATCGTATGCGGTGCCCTGCTCAGCCACGCTACCCATGTTCACTTGTGATGTTAGAAAGCTTGGTACACCTGGGATTACTAACGCTCCCCGAAATTGGCCAATTACAATGTCTGAGATTCAGGCTTGATGCCTTTTTCTTCCTTTCGAGAACCTGTGCGCTCGATGATCATCTCCCGCTGTGGAGTGTGTGCGGAGTTGGGAATTAGAAATACCTACATCCCTACGTCCCAAGCGAGTTGGGACCAGCAATGTCCAAGATACCTATTTCTTGGCCGAGCGGCTTCCAGATCCGTCTTTCCCACGCGGCTTGTTCGGTAATAACGAGCTGGGGTGAACTGGGCCAAGCTAGGAGTAACAATTCGTCCGCCGGCTGTCCCTTGACGTTGCGTTAAGCTTGCCGTCACCCACGCACCCCGCGCGCAAGCATCCCTCACCGCGATACACACGGCATTTCCTACCGAAGCACCAACTGGCTGCCTTCACGCCAGCTGCCGAAAGTCAATGTCGACTCATTTCTTGGGCTCTAGTGGTATACCAAGATGCCGAGAGGATATCCATAGAATCGTCGATTCATGGTAGAATCACATGGCAGTCTCATCTATCGCTTTCGCCTCGCCTCCATCACCTCCTCTTCAAAACAACCAACAAGTGATCCGGAGCGTTCCACATTTCTCTTTCCCCCGCACTTTCCATGACGACGTCTACCCACCTCCCCATCACTTCGTTGCCCAGGCCCGCCAGCCCCTTTCCCCATCGATCCCAAAGAACCCCTCGCAGTCAACCACCCTCTCTACTTTCACATCCCCTTTGACTTCTTCCAGCTCCTTCTCCAGCTCTACTCTACAGAATGCACGTGACACGACCCCACACTCTGATTCCGCTCCCTTCGATACCCTTCGATACCCTTCATAAACCCCCACCCCCTCGCCAATCTCGCCGACTCCCTCCCCGCCAAGTCCCTCAGATGCGCAGACACAGTAACATAGGCTAACACGACACAAACCCCCCAGACGGCCTCGCCGACGCCATGTAGTTCACAATCACGGTGCGGCGGCCTTGGTGCGATAGCAAATGATACAACGGCCCGAGGCACTGCGCGACGTCGAAGCAGCCCTGCGCGCCCTGAAGCATTGCGCACAACGTGATATTCAGGGCGCTCGCGTGGACCACGGCGGTGAGGCTTACGTCCGCTTCGTCCGAGGTGCAGCGTCCGAGGACAATGTGCGCGAGGAGAGATCGCTGAGGTTGAGGCCGTGGCCTTGTCTGGCGAGCGCGATGGCTGGGGTTTGTTTAGTGTGCGTGGCTCATGTATATAGGGCGATGGGGGGTGCACACAGTATCTTCTGGGCCTGCTGCCCATGTTGAGGGCTTGCGCTTTGGGGAGCTTGGGGTTTTTGAGGGTTTAGGGTATGATGGGCATGGTTCTTTCGAATTCTAGGCGGCCTGCGTCGAGGTGGTGGGATTTGAGTTCGGCGTGGTCCTCCTATGTATTCATGTAGTCTAGCCATTGTAGATGGCTGCAAAATCCACTTTGATCTTGCTTCCCACTGAATGGCGGGGATCAAAGCTGATACAAGGATACAGCTGTCCCCTCGGGACTCTTCCGAAGGAAGTAGAACGACCTGTACAGTTAGCTGGTTTGTGCGGGTTTTTCAGTGACGTTCTCACCAGTTTTCCCTCCGTCAAGAATACAGATGATTTCTTTCTCCTTCAATTTGACGAGACAACCTGCCTTCATGCCTACGATTATTCCTATTACGCTGTATACACACTCTGGTCGGGAGAATGTAGGGGTGTCTTCTCCACACACACACACACACACACACACACACACACACACACACACACACACACACACACACACACACACACACACACACACACACACACACACACACACCTATATCGAAAGAACTGCCGCAGTAGTTAGTTTATGAAGCATTCAACTCCTGTACATTGATTACCATGTTTCAGGACCGCCCAGAAACTCCATCTCAAAATAATACTCCGAAATCGACCATGGTATACAGTGATCCGATCGTATGTTCATATACCTAAAATCTATCGTCAACTGAAATGGTAGTGCTCTTTTGATTATAAGAACTATATTTGCTAAATTAGGTGTTGACTTCTGTGCAATGAATGATCCAACATACCGCTTTCCTTCAAGTCGAAATCAGCTTGGGATAACACCAGGTAAGGATTGTCAGGCCTTGATGAGAGTCTGGAGGGATAATTCAACATATGCTTCTTGTCGGTTTCGCACCGTTGTAGCATTTCTACTGCTTCAGAATTTCCTGCAATTCTCGCACATTCGCTTGCTGTCCAGTTGTTTCGATCTATCGAATTTAGATCTATGTCTTCCTCCAAAAGCCGAATCGAAAAGAATCTGCGATTTTTGAGTTGATCGGCAAGAGCATATGCGTGAACAGCTAGCTCAAGGTGCCTCTTCTTATGCTCCGGTCTCAATCTCTCGGTGATAATGTCGAACAACTCCGGGTCGCCCGTATACAACGAAATTGATAGCATCGTTCTACCGGTGTCATCTTGCCATTCCGGATTGGTGCCATGATCCAAAAGAAGATAGATCATCCTCTGATTGCAACAATTGATTGCCTTACAAAGCATGAGATTGAGAAAGTAGTCGCCCGGATCCAGACTCTCAGATGCAAATAGAACCCCCAAAAGGGAGCAATCCTTCTCGCGACGACCATAATAATACGCTAGCGAAAATATTTCATTTCTCTCGAAGCTTGAAAGATTTGTAATAAGCTGTGGGAACCTCTTCAATAGCATGGTAGCCATTTCAGTTCGATTTCGATAACAGCACCAGAAGACTGCCGTTTTCCCAAGTCCATCACTCGAATAAGGGCCAATGTCGTCGTGGTTCAGCAGAAACTCGAAGTTAGTTGGTTTGTTTTTCATGATCGAAAATGTAAGTGGTGAATTTCTCAAAGAATATTGAGCTGGTATATTGATGAGATCAGGGTCATGAACTCTCAAGAGCTCTATTGCTGTGAGGTCGTTTTTCAACAATGCATAGCTGAATGCATTATAACTCTCACTGGAGCGCAATCGGGGGTCGTACCCCTGATCTAGAAAGATCCTGATCAGCTTGTAGGATTTCTTCTTAACCGCATATATCAACGCAGTTTTTTGGTGCCGTCCTTGTGGTTCATTCAGAGCTTTACGTCTCCAATCAGAGTCTCTATGATTCCACAATTCTTTCAGAAGCGAAAACCGCCGTTCTTCATCAAGTGTCCCATTGATTGGCCGATGCTTGGCAATCCATGCCAACGGTTTTCGGCCGTTTTGGGGCGGTTGATTCTAATCAACTTCCTTTACCCATCCTAGGGATTTTAGCTTAGGCATAAAACCAACAGCGCCATTCCTTATTTACCAGATTATTAACACCGATTCCTTGCCGCGTAAGAGCCTTTGAATGTGATGGCTTGCGATTATCACCAGAGGGGATCTAATAAGATTCCAATTTGATTCCCCTCCACTTATCGATTACATTGACATCAGTTTTACTCCTGGATCTTCAAGAAGTCTCTCCAATTCAAGCTGAATATTATCGGTTCTCTCCCCGTGACTTTCAACCTCTTTTATGACTTTGAACAAATCGATCAGTATATCATACTGCTCCTTCTCACAGGCCAGTGTCAAAGTGTACAAGAAATATTTTGGGGACCAGCTTCGTCTATAAGCGTGAGAGAAAATTAAATGAAGCCCAGCCAAACTTCGTAGAGCAACGGCAATCTCCAGTAAAGAAGAGAAAAAACTGGCCCGCGAGCTATTCGTAACCCGTTGTTTTGATCTATTTGGTGCAGATGAGAAATACTGGACGTCTTCATCCAGGATCTTGTTCAGAATGATCGTCATGAACTCAATTCTTTTGGAGGCCATTATGATATGAATGGGAGTGATATCCTCAGAATCAGGTATTAGAAGAGCCCTTGGGCTTATTCATTTCTCCGAGAGAATTTTTGTCACGCTGTCGCGGGAATGTGACAGCGCAAGATGAAGGGGCGTTTTGTTAGATATCTCGTTTGAGCATTGCCTAACTGTGTGCATTGTGTCATTTTAGGTTGCGAAGAAGAATTCGATGACATCTTTATGCCCACAAATAGCTCCCAAGTGTAGAGGTGTTCGTTGGAATTCATCTAGAGCCTTGGAGGAGGAGAAGAAAGGTTGCAACATCTCCATAGCGTCCAATCTCCCATGCCGAGCAGCACAATGAATTGGATATTTACCGTCTCTTCCTTGTACTCGTGCCGCCATTCTGCCTAATTCCATGGGTCTTCTGAAGGTATGGATTCGAACCGGTTGATTTATGGCCGCGTAATGAAGTGGTGTTTTGCCAGATTTGTCTCTTAGGCTGTGATGACTGATCCTGTCGTTGCTTGTCTCGAATGTATGCTCGAAAATCTCTTGGTTGACTCCTACAGTAACATAGTGAAGGGGAGACCATCCAAATAAGTCCAGCTGAGAAATCAAAGATCCATGTCTTTTTTCCGGATTCCAGTCCAAAACCTCGGAAAACATACCTGCAGCATACTGGTGATAAAGATTGAACCGCAGAAGATCCATGGAAGTTAAAGACGGATAGTATGAGGGTTCAGAGGCTTCTCCAAAGCTACGATTATCGTAAGCATCAGGTATTCTCGGTATTTCCGTGTTTGAAAAGAGAGAATTGAAGTTTAAATGACGTCGCTGCTTGCTGTAGTACCACCGTAGATCCTTGACGACATTTAAAAAAAAAGAGGATTTCTTCAAGTACCAGTCAGAAAGTGCACTCATATATATGGTAGAACATAATTGAACGGGAAGGGATTTTACCTCTCTAACTCGATTCGGATGCTTTCTAATCCCGCAATCAACGACGAAGCTTGTGCATTCGGCGATGCAGTTTCTGTGATGGTTTTATTTTTCCGATCCAGTACAGCTTCATTCGCAATGAACAGAAACTCGATCAGTTCTACGACAACGAAGTATGTGATTCTTTCGCTTTTTCTCGGGTTGATGTTGAGGTCCAGGATATTGCGATAAATATCTGTTGCTGCATCCCAATCGTGTTGTTTCTCCAGCTCCTTGGCCTCCCTCAATAACAGTTCCATCATTTCTTCCCTGGGTAGTTTCCCGTAGTAACTCAATGGCGGTATCATGCACAGGAAAATATCCTCCATAGTTCCTAATCTCAGCGTTGCAATTTGTCGCACGATACTCATCAAGTGATTATTGCGAAGCGCTGGAAAACTCCAAGTCTTATCACAGCCCACATGAAACCGGAGAAGATATGTTGAGCAATGATAGTCGAGCGAGGAGTATTAGATGTTATAGAAATAACTTCCCCTGGCTGACTAGTCCAATCGCTATCTAAAGACTGTTAGCTTCTGTGCTTACAAGAGTTATAATTTACTAAACTCACCCTCATTAGGACCATTGAATCCAATTGTTATGAGGCTAGGCTCGTCAATTCGAGATTTGATTGGCCTCTGGACATTTTTGAAGGAATCATGTGATCGAATTCCGGCCAACCGAGGATCATTAGACCACCACTTCAGATCACGCGTCAAAATGTCGGTATTTAATCGTTGCAACGGCTTTAAAGCCCCTTCTTTTCCGGATTCAGCCGTTACAGATACACCATGCTGTTTTGGAGAATCCAGACCTTGTTTGGATTTTCTTCTCAATGATGATGAAGGATATGAGGCGTACATGGCTTCGGGATTTTCTCCTAGTATCCTTCGATACTCAAAGATGGAGCTTGCTTTCTTCATAAGCCAATCGGATGAGTTATGTTTGTCTTCCATATCAGATTCTGGCTCTGCCAAGAATGAAGACATCCACAATGAAAGAATGGAATCCAATTCAGTAGAATGAACATCCCAAACGATATCGCCGTCGGCAGAATCCGCTCTTGCTTTTATATTGAGATCAATCTCCTCGATGTGGAGCTCCAAATCTTGGTCGCCCTTTTTGTGACCCATGGCATAGGGTTGAATAGAAGATTTTGAGAGTGTGATAACAGGCAGATTCCATCTGAAAAGTTTGTCATTGGCTCCATGCTCCTTGCATAGTTGGTTCATGATCAGAACAATGGCCTGAGATAAGGCTATAGCTTCTGTAGAAGCAGCACCTGGACATCTGGTGAGCTCACCTAATCTATGGCAAACCCTATAAGCCATCTTGGGAGTTCGAGGAAATGGACTTCTGATCGTGTCTTTGGGTGGATCCAAGGTTGAACTTTCTGAAGTACGTTCATCCCAAATCGAACACATGACTCCATTTCCGATAAGTAATCGAGGCACTCCATTTGGGTATGGTTCCAGCATTCCTAAACCTGCAGGCATGCAATAGAAGTTACCAAATCCCGGAAGACGCTTTCGCGTTTGGATCAATTGATCGCTTGTAAATACCGCCCATGACGATTTCAATGGATTCGAAACATGATCGCCCTTCCATTCTGATTCGATGTGGCCTCCAATTGGATAATCTTCGTATACAAGCCGCGTTACTAACCAATCTAGTTCGTGCTTTTCCTGAGCTGGAAACTTTGACGGGTGGCTTCCAAGACGATATCTAACTAGAGCTCTGACGAAAGCCATGGCAATTATCGACAGCAGCTGTGAAATAGCAGTAGGCCACGAAGAACCGCGAAGTTCTTGATACTGAAGAATAAAGCCAACAAGTCCAGCATTAACCCCGACGACAGTTATGAGCTCATAGAAGTTCAGGGCAAATCTCCGAAACGCCTGCGGCACTCGGATTTGCCAATCTCGATGTTCGATTCGGCTGGATGTTAGGATTTCACTCTTCACCCCCCCTAAAATCAGGTGGGAATCGAAATTTTGATCGTTAACGGTGTGTTTATGTTGCAACCAAAAAAGCTGGAATCGAGATTGTAGCTTTTTGGGTCCAGTTTTGAGGGTTTCAATGTCATCTATGGGCTGAATGGCAACGTTGACATCTTGTGAGCATCTTCGCCAGATATACTCTCGTGTACCCTTCTCGATGACCCATGAGCAGATAATCATGCCAATATTTAACAAGGTGGTTCCTCCGATAAAAAGTGGGAATCCATACTTGATGTCGGTTGCATTAACTCGGGCTCGAGTAGCTGGGTGCAATGATGTGAGCGCTGCAGTGATGAAAACAATTGCCTGTATCATAATTGAAATCAAAGCAGCAAGCCATAGCTCAATAATTGCCCTATAATGGGAAGGTGCAGAATCAGGGAGGTTCAATTGAAGGTTTGGAGCTGATCCTTCGAGAGCTGATGGAAGCTTGCGTGGTTTTATAGAGTATTTTCCATGGTTCTCCCTGGTACTCTCATGTCTTATTAACTTTCTTTCCTGGCCGTAAAAGTTATTAGAAGATGCTTGGATTCCATCTTCAAGACTCTTGAGACTGGTGAATGGCGGGTGCGTTTGGCTCCCGTTGCGTCGTGAAAACGGGAATCTATAACGCAATTTCGATTCCGGATGAACTACTTTTTTGCCACTTCCAGAACTAACAGTTGATTTAGGGTTGTCATCAGAACCTGTGTTCCAATCGTTTTTGATACCAAATTGTCCGTGTTCCAGAACGCCAGCGTTGTATGCAGTCTCCATGGTATGCAGGCATAATCTTGGATCATTGTAGCGATGACCCAATAAGAGGATAAACTGAGTTATCTTCGGAGAACCCATAGCGCGTACGACGGTTTTGCCATTGTAAACCTCGCAGACCTCGCGCGAAGTGCTTGACATAAGTTCGATCTCAGCTGTGGCCCGACTTTCCCGAGCGTGGCCAATAAAAGCCCGTGCCCAAGTCAGACCTGAGACTCGTATAGCACCAGTCATTGTCGAGATTGTTCCCAACGGAACCATAGCAAAGACGATATGGTCTACCCAAACCAGACTCACTTATGAGCTGTCTTGCGAATTGTTCCCCAAACAAAGCTAGTAATCTGAAGACTACGGTCAGCTTCCTAAGCGAAAATTCTAGTGATACTCACGGTACTACATCAGTCAAAATGTTAAAAGCGAACTCAGATGAATTCTCCGCTAAACCAGCCGCGGTGACGGTAGGGATCAGCAAAAGAATGATTATGAGAAGATTCATGGTAGAAGGCATTGTGTACAGCAACGTTTGCGACAAATGAACAAACTACAAATATCAGTCTTCAACTCAGAGTCAGAAAAGGTGATAAATTCGTTAGATTTTCTGGGGGAAGGTTGGGAGATAGGACCAACATCACTGGTGCAAATGCTAGCAGATGCTAATTGGTGAGATTACAGGGTTCGTACTGAACAATGTCACTCCCGCCACTGAGTTTATCCTTTTCCGACAGAAATAGGAAGATTCAGCCGCTCTTGTATAGAGACCTTTATATCAAATTTCAGGGTAATTGAACGAACTCCGGAACTAAGCTGTTTTGGTGCACCAGTGTTACCCATAAAGCCAACTCTTTGATGAAGGCAGGGCAGCGCTTCCTGGCCAACACTGATTGGATATGCTGCGATTATATAGATTCGTCCAAATTTTTATGATTCTCTTTTGCTTATATGTGACCTAAGCTTCATTGCATTTCGAATGGATTATCTACAATCATTAGTTCACCTAGCTTTTTTTAAAACCGATTACACATTCGAGGTTTAGTAGTCAGAATCAACTTCTTATATAATTAAAATGGCGAGGAAAGATATGTTGAAAGTCCGACATCTTATAATTTAATAACTCGACCGTTGTTATCAGCTGTGCGGGGCTTAGTATCACATGCCTTGAGCGCGGACAAATACAATAGTTATGCTGTTGTGTGACATTAGCATTCTTTTTCGAGCAACTATAGCTTGGGACCCAATGATATAGCAAGGGTATGAGTGGGTAATACCTCTGACAGGATGCAGCGTTCTGCAGCATCCGTAGTCCCGTTGTTGGGGCCAGCCGGCGCGAAGCCAAGCGCACAGGCCACGGCTATCCTAGATGCTAAGCACTCATTTAAATGGAAACTTCGTCTTATTTACGTATGGTCATGCTCACCTCCCATAACATTTCCTCCACGACTTGAAAATATAACAATAAAGAGGCTGCATTGCTTGCTTTCTAATTGGGATAAGAATTTGCGGGGCAAGGATTTTGGGTCTGCCTTGCCCCGCTTCGTACACCGGTCGGGAGGCCATCATTTGCTAAAAATTACGAGCAACGTGATGCAACCTCGCATTCTAATAGGTCAGATTTACGACTTATGTCAAATGCCTAGACATCAAATTCTAGCCTTGTGATTGATGACCAGGATAAGCCTCGCAAGCTAACGGGGGCGTTGCTCACCGCGCAGCTCGATTAAGATACAATAAGCGAGGCTAACAGGTATTTCTACTATCATCGTTGTATAAATTTACTAGGCAAGGTCACTGTCCTAGAATGTAGGTATTGATATATTTTGGCCCTTTTTCTATTCTATGAATCCATCATGTCGAAGTATCAAAGAACTCTCGAGGATAGAGCGAAGAATAATAATCGAAGAGATTCACTGAGAGTGATCGAGGATGAATACAGCGACCCCCCACCATATAGCTCACGACTTCCATCTACAGAAGCCCCACCCGCAAATGAAATTCCAGCCCAACATCATATACCTGAAATTAGGGGATTTGAAAATCCCGATTTTGAGCCTAGTCAACTCGAGCTTCCTACCGCAACGGAGTGCATAACTCATTTGAAGTTACTGCATGCATTTGCGAAGCTTAGAAAAGATGTCGGCAGCCGCGAGGACGTCTTTGGCATCGGAAAACTTTTACAGGAACAGAGTCATACGAAATCTATTGATAGTGTTTTACCTCTTCAAGCAAATGAACCGTCGACTGAGCTTTCCGAACGTGTTAGAGACAAGCGTTGGATGGTGTTCGTCAATAGAGCTGTGGATCGTTTCGAAAAATGGTGGTTCGCACAGAGATCCGGCGCATTCATGATGGCTCCAATTCGGATGGATGACTTTGATAGCATCGATGGACTGAGAAAGCCGGTTAACCTTCTCACTCACGAAACATTTCCCAATGACTTCTCCTTACCACCACTGGATATCCTCATGGTATGGCATACTTATATGCTTAATCCACGATCATACCTTGAGGATTGCCTCCGGCTTTCAAGATCATCGCAATGGAGATCATCATTTCCCTGGGAAAAGATATATCATCGTATCGACGATGATTTCGACCTGCAAAGACCTGAAAATGACCAGTTTGAAGAAAAGTTCGGGTTTCCTTACAACTCAATGGAAGATCCTAGCCTCAAGACGATTCGCTGTCCAAATTGCTCTCTTGACATCGAAATCCCGTGGATGCGTCTTTCGACAAATGGCCAGGAATCTCTGTTCGACTACCTTTCAAATGACACAGGTTTTGCGAGTCACTCGTTTAGTGAGGAATGCGCATCTTGTAAATCCGTCATCACCCATGAAAAGCTTCGCGTCGCCAAATTCATTTACGATGCATCAGAACTTTGTAGCCAACAAAGACCTCTTCCGGGGACGATACTTAATGGAGCTGGTATGCCTCAGATGACGGGTGACAAAAAGCGGATCGGTACTCATGATCCATTTTTCCCCAACAGATTGATCCTCAATCTAAAAGAATTCAAACCGGATACACTACGAAGGGAAATAGACACACTCACGATTAGCGTACTGAAGTCACGCCTAGAAAAGATCATCTCAGATCCTCTCCGTGTCCAGGTCATCAACTCTGAACAGTATGCGCCACAGAAGTTAGCCAAGGAAAGCAAAATAGCCCTGAGGAAAATGCTCAGTCATTATTGGGATAACTCAAGCCCTTTCGCTCTTGATCTTGTCAGCGCAGTGATGAGGCAAGCGAGCTTCGTTCAAAAGATGCAAAAGATTGATTGGCTTCATAGTCCATCAGTCATGACGACGGTTCAGAGACTCGTTGTCAAATATCATCGGTTCGTCCGAATCATCGCAGAGAATCCCAAAAAGGTCGCTGTGCCGACTTTAGACGTGGATTTAGCGTGGGTGAGTACCTCGGCTCCCTTTTTGGCTCATTGGGTAGTAAGAGCTGCTATTCCAGGCGTTGAGTCGTTTGAAGGCATCAAAAGTAAAATTTACTAATAAATTTAAAGCATACACATCAGCTCACACCGGCGACATACTACAAATATACTGTAGCCGAGACAAAGAAATTCCTCAACCACGACGACAAGATCCCCGAAGGCGATCTTCATGTCTCCTTTCAATGGACCTCGCAAGCATATGAAAAGAAGTATGGCCAGGTTTACTCCGAATGCGCATGCTGGTACTGTGAGTGTACCCGCGAGCCATTGCGCTCCTCATTTTTGAACAAGTTCAACCCAATGCGGTCTTCGGTCGACCTCGTAACCGTTTGCGACAAAGGGTTTCCCAAAGATCCAACTTTGGGTGTGCATGTGAGCAATCACAACGCCTTCAAGATGGAAGGGGAGGCCTACAGACTCCGAAATGGACACTGGGAGCAGTGGGCTCAGGTCCGCCGTCGCGAACTGGAGGAGTTAGATCTCCACTACGCCAAGGTGTGCAAGCGGTACCAGAAGAAGAACAAGTCGTCCGAGACACCCAAACGCGAAGACGACGCCTATGTCTATTCTGCGTATGGATACCCCATGTACTTTCCCATCTACATGCCGTACTATGCGGACCCGTCTAGTGGGGACCAACACTCAACGACACATTCTTCGGGAGGTGGCGGATGCGCAGCCGGTACGTGCACAGCTAGTGCATCCATGGGTAGCTGTTCCGGAGGAGAGGGAACACTGTCGTGCAGTGCGAGCTGTGGTGGCCATGGTGACGTAGATGCTGGCTGTGGTTCTTGTGGTGGGGGAGGCGGAGGCTGCGGAGGCTGTGGTGGGTAGATGGAAATAAGGTTTCCAAGGAGCGATGGGTCACGTGAGCATTTCACATAGTCCGTTTAGTTCCCAGGTTATTGTAGCATGCTAAGTGATTTTTCTGTGACTCTCTATAAAGTTCAATTCAATCATTAGGCTCTCAGGCAAGATCTTCGCTTTAACTTAATGCCCACAACCCCTCAAACGTCTGTTACCAAAGCTTATCCAGAGGCGGTCACTAGCATAACTGATTTCCTTCTCTTTCCATTTCCGCTTCCAATCTTTCGATGTATTTCTTTGCTGTGTCTTCTTCTAATCCAAAAGCTAGTCGCACCATCTCATATATAAGTTCATCAAAGCCTGGCCAGAATGGGTCGAGCTTGTCAAGAATGGCGTATATTCTTGAAGTTGAACCATTCAATTGATCTGCAATTGAAGGAATTACTGGGCTTCCCTTCTTTTCTAAATTACTTTCCGCATCTTTGAACTTTTTAAGACATAGCTTTTGGGCCCTATCTGACTTTTGAAAATTTCGAAAGCCCTTATTTGCCGGGTCCTGAAGTATTTTTTGCATGCTGGCATCGGACTTTACAAGTGGGAAAGGCACTGTATAGATAAATCGTTATTAGCGCATTGGTAAGCGAAATAAATGACAGGAATGCATACTTGGATAGTGATTAACCTGTAAGGGTGCCGTTTGTGCAAATTGCCAATCAATTATGGCCAAGAAATTGTAGTCATCGTCGACCAAAATGTTCTGGATTCCCATATCCATATGGTTCAAGTGGAATGACAAGTCTTCATTCTTGAAGAGTTTAGTGTTCGAAACGATATCGCAAAAGACAAAAGCACCGAGCACACAAAGCTTATAAGAATTGCCCAAGTCACCCGATTCGGATGTGATATTACGAACTGACTGAAGGCGAGCACTCCCCACGGCTTCAAAATACTGCTCTGATGTTTTGAAAGGACCATAGGAAGGGAAATTTTCTGCTTCAGCTGCAGCAAGTGGACCTATTGTCGCAATATTGCCGTCTTTGGGAAAATGAGAAATGGATCCGATCTGGTTGAAAGTGAACGTGGCCAACTCTGCCTGTACAGCCGTCCATTGAGAAATAATATGTTCTTGAATACTCATCTAGTCTCTGGTCAATAGATACACTCTTTGATAGAATAGAATTGTACGGCACATACCGGAAGATCGCACATATTAAACGCGACATCTTGCAATGTATTCCCATAGAAGCCCTCAATGAGCATATAGCATGCACCGACTGCCATGGCTTGAGGAGATCCTGATGGTTCGTAGGCATAAAGCTTGGGAGTTGGAACAAATTTGACGTTAAATTGAAGGAATCTCATGGTTTCTACTTCGCATTGGATTTCGTAGAGTTCCAAAGCTTCAGTCATGGAGTTGCTGCTGTTGGGGTGGCGGGGCAACCGCATTCGGGCAATGATCAAACTCTTATCTTGAAGTAGGAACTCGAGACAACACCAATCGTGTCCTGCAGAGAAAGGATCACTCATCTTTGCCGTCTGTGAGAGTGATTTTGTTGCTAAATTAAATGATTTGAAGCAATGCAAGGCTTTAATAGCCAATTCAAATAAGCAAAGGTCTTTTATGTTACTGAATTCGTTACTATTGAGACTCTGTGATTATACGTTCCTCATAATTTTCTTGAATTAATCTATCTATAATGTCCTCGGCTGCTTGATGCATCCCCTGTGATCACCCACAGATGAAAAAAAAACCCTCGACCTGAAAAGCGTACAAATTGGTAGCTCCATGTAACAGGCAGGATTGCATTCCCCATGTCGACTTCAGAAAGGTACAGCCTCGGTGATGAGTATCTAACCTTCAAGTGCAAAGCAAACACTCTGGACTGGATGAATGCTTCTCCATGCGATGATATAAGCCTCTTCAGGTTCACCAGCACCTCATATTAAACCCATTAAGCCTCGACAAGGAGCACCGGCATACGAGCTTGTATGCAAAGAAGCTCAAGCCTGGCCCCGCCCGATCGCTTGCTGGCCTTCCCAACAAAGTTAGGTGGTGAGCCAATCGTCTGACGCCACCCTCCAACTCCAAACCACCTCAGGCATCAGAATGTCTTGGCATCGTTATCGCATCCGCTGCTCCTCTGCGCCTTTTTACGCCTTCTGCACGACATGGCCAATCGCACTCCCGGCACCAACTGCTGCCTAAGAAGCGAGGCCACAGTGTAGACAGGACGCGTACGTAGCATAGATTCCCATGCCGCGATATCCATCATCGAAGAACGGCAATGAACGCATCGACTCGCAGCGCTGCCCGAGGGTGGCGTCGCAACGATAAAACACGACGCGTTTCTACCCCCGAAACAAATGCAGCATCGCAACGCCTTAGAGCTTTCCCCAAGACGCAGATCGAGTCGTGGCAAAACTTAGCCTTTTAAATATCCATTGGCCAAGTAATTCCAGAATATGCAACCGCACTCTTCTTCTTCGCGTCCAGTGTACCGCCATCCGGCTTCTGGCGCTGCTTCTTTTGTTTCCGCGAGCATCGGCGATCAGGTCACGAGCCCCACAAACGGTTACTTTGCCGCTAGAACTCACCCTGCAGACATGTTTATTGATACCGCTGCTGCGAATAAGGGCGCCGGCCCCTCAATCACGGTTCAGCCGGGCAGTGGCGGCGGGGAGGCAGAGACGACGCCATTGCTAGAGAACTTTGTCGGACAGGAAGCTCCGCCTAGTTATCTTGAGGCGACGACCCCCGGGCTGTATGCACGGCCGAGTGGAGATGAGGAGGCGCGATTGCTGTCATTCGACGGGCGGCCAGGAGCTGGGTTGGGATCGCCGACACCATCATACAAGGAAGTGGGATACAGGAGAAGGGGTTTGAGGGAGCAGTGTACGAGGAGGAGGATGCTGAAGTGGATGGGCATAATTCTCGCAATCATTTTGTTGATCGTGATCATCGCGGCCGCAACACCTAAAACGAAACAAGTAAGTTGTGCAAACGATGGACCATGATACATGAATGCTAACAAGCACATAGTCGAATGTATCACCAATACCCATCCCCGCACAGCCGGTGGAGTCGCTCCCCGCAAAGCCCGGCGTACCGTCGGCGCCGAAGCAAACATTCCCCATTCGATGGCCGTCACGGTGCGGCAAGAATTATAATACCAATAGCGAGGAATACAGCTTTGGCACTCCGCAAGAGCTTAATATCCAAGAGAGCATCCACCAGCTTGATGGCCCATATAAGCGAGTGTCGGGGTGGATACATGTGGCTCAAGCTCCAGATGATCAACCTGCTGGGACTATCCAGGCCAAGTTTGCCTATGCGGTCTCTTCGTCGGTTGATGTCAATAGCATCAAGTACAGCTTGAGCCCGACCGGCCTTGTTGTTGGAGATCCGAGTTTTCCCGACGGATTCGATGGGATCCGCAAGGGCAGGGCATGTCTGGGTGTCTCAATCGTCTTGTACGTGGCCAAGGGGGCAAAGTTGGAGAACCTCAAGATCCAGTCGACACACCTGGGCATGCAAGTTCATGAGGGAGTCAAGTTTTCAGTCACCAACCAGACCTCCATATCGCTCACCACGGGCACGCTCGACTCGGTATCGTTCAACTCGCGGGAGACAAGACTGGAAACAATCTCCGGCTCCATCAGCGGAAAATACTCACTCTTCGACCTCCTCTCCATCAGGACGAAGAGCGGCTCCGTAAACGTAAACATTGAGCCCAAAGAGGCCGCCGAGGATGGCACCGAAGCAGCGATCTTCATCGCAAACTCGCAGTCCGGCAGCATCCGCGCCGACTTTGAGCGCAAGCGCATCCCCGACCGGGACTACCAAGTCACAATCGATACCAACGTCGGCTCCGTGGACGGCACCTTCATCCACGGCTCCAAGACGACCATCACGTCCGTCGCCGGCTTCGTCACCGCAGACATCCTCCCCTTCAAGTCGGGCGACTACGAGTCCACGCTCGAGACGGAGACGTCGTCGGGACAGACGAACTTGCGCCTCAGGTCCCCCTACAAGGCTGCCGGCTCCGTCATGAACAAGTTCACGAGCCGCCACAAGAGCGTCTCGGGCGCCATCGATCTGACGTATCCGCAAGAGTGGGAGGGCCATCTCGAGGGCACGTCCATGAATGGGAGTCTGCATCTGCAGGGCAAGGACCTGGAGCTCATAAGGCAGGACGAAAAGCCGGGGAAGAACATGGTCGAGGCGAAGAAGGGGACGGGGAGCAGCAGCATGGCCTTCAAGACGGTGAGCGGGGGATGCGAGGTCAAGGTTGGCAAGCTGTGAGGCCAAGAAGGGAGGGGGAGGGGGGGAGAGGGGTGGGGTGGGGGTGAGGTGGATCTAGTTCGAGCTTTGGGCCTCTGATTGATTGATATTTTTGGGTGGTATATCACGGCGCATATTAGGAGTTGCACACGGGGGTTCTTGGTGGGGCTGAGGCTAGCAAAGGCTTTATTCTTCTCCTTCTCCTTACGAGTCCTCAAAAACGGATCAGTTGATACATCATGACCTGATTTTTTTTTTCTATCTTTGTTTTCTTGTACCTGGTGTATAGAAACGAAGTGCTATGATTGCGCCGTCGGCGTCATCGCGGATGGTACATGGCTTTACTTTGCTCTCGCCTCCAGAACTCCTGAAGAACAGACCAGTTTATAATGCTCCTTTTCAGTTTCCTATTTTTGTTTCTCGTCCCTGGTGTAATAGAAACGCCATAGTATGTATGATGCAATAATCACCGGCCTCAACAATCCGACGCCGGCTTGGGGAGCGCCAAAAAAAAAAGGTCCGTTCTCCCCCTTCTCCATCCGTGCAATTTGGCCCAGGCCCCATGGCGCACAATTTTTTTTATTCGCGCTTGATTTCGACCGAGCAGTCTAGGTTTGTCTGCCCGGAGCTTCCGACAAGGCGCACGCGGCTCAAGTTTCCTGAGAAATCAGGTTGGCGCACGCGCGTTCCGGGGATGTTCGCCACACGCCCATGGTGTTGGGAACTTGGGATATCCCACCAGGAGGGTGCCGCTTGTGCCCGCCTAGCGCGCCCATGGTGCAGCATAGGGCTGGACCTGCCCAGCGAGACCATCCCGGCTCCGCTTTTACATTCGGTACATTTGGGCACCAACTCATTTTCCGCTGCAAAGGGATCCCCGCCATCTGACGTCAAAAGCATTTGCCGACCGCGCATGGTCATGGTTGATGGAGTAGAGTGCGCCAGCCAAGTCTGCCTACTCGACTGGGCCGGTAGAAATGTCTCGAAAGGAAAAGTCATGTGTGCTGAAAAAGACTAGTCGCAACGGCCCCAGGTATCGGTTTTTGGGGGGAGGGGGACTGGGATTCAGCTCATTTTACTTTGCAAGCCATATCCCTGAGGTCTGGCGATTGAGGGTTCACGATCCATCACGATCGTCAATAAAGATAGAATGCGGCTCTTCGGATGATCCTCACTTAGCTCCGCGGTGAAATTCATATCGATAGCGGAGGGTAGGGCTGATTTGGTCATAGACAACCCGGCAGGAGGATGGTCCCATCACCACATGAAGATCAGTGCAGATACTCAAACCCCTTTGCGGGGCAGTGAACTCCGAATGTAAAGCCATATTGTTGAGGCCAGTATTGTGGATGTAGATAGAGTTTGATGGAGGCAGTGGTACTACAATCTTGTTTCTATTGCCTCCGGGCATTACGGTAACAGTAAGGGGTTATCAGGGACGCCTCCTCATAGGGTGGGACTTGCCCAGCAGCGAAATCGATCGTGCTGCGGCCTTGCACATTGAAAAAAAGAGTAGATTTTGAAATGCGATCAAACGTCCGATGGGCAAAGATATCGGCGGCGGCGTTTGCCTATTTGGCCTCGTGATAGCGATCCCATCGAATGTGAAGCCTAGAAGGACAATATTGTGTCGTACAGTTCCTGTTGTAGACTAGGCCTCCACGGCGACGATCCAGTTCATTCTGGAGACAAGTAAGCCACTTTCGTTTAAGTGTTCTATTTATTCTCAGGAGACGAGCAGACCAGATCCTTGCCCCGTCTTGGATAGAGGCAGGTGTCGGAGTCTAGACGGTCCCTATTTGGGAGGCCATTGCAGCTGGCCGAAGCATCAAGGGACGTTTTCTATGCGACAGACCACGTGTTGAGACGAAGAATGTAAGCGTCAATACAGTTTAGAAAGGAATCTTCGCAGAGGCCCTGAGATATGGTGCGGGGGAAGAAGATGGCCCCCAGTGTCTCTTCCGTATGGCTTGCAGAAAGCAAGGGATGGCCGTGAGAACGGGAGTGCGCCATTCCCCTTCTAGAAGACAAGGCCAGTACCAAGCAACCAAGACGGACGGAGGTGACGAGATGTGCGGGCCGTGATTGCGCAGTGGTTCATCGGATATGGCACTCAAAGGGTTGCTAGGGCGCATCTACAATATGCCCATGGGCGAAATTGCCACACCATGTCATGCAGCGAGCCCCTCTGCGGAGGAGAGTGGCATGACAGTGGCTGAATCGCAGATGATGAGCTCTACCAAGATGCCTTCATGCTGTCAAAGCGACGAGAAGGGAACGAGGTGCACGGCAGATTGACAAATCTGCGCGGATAGGCCGGAACAAGGCAGGTGAGGCAGCAAGGTGAGCGGGCTGGCGGCTAATGGTGGTTGGACCTGGAGCCGTTTCTACGAGGCAAGGCGCCGAATGCAAAACATCGAGAGGCAGATGGGCCAGCTCGGACGCGCTCTCGGACGCGCCCACAGACGCTGATGTGCGCGTGTGGCGGGCTAGGCTGCGGGGAAGATCAAACACATGGCCTGCAGCGCAGTGCATATGGCGTTGGGGTGGTGTTGCGATGGCTCCAGATGTCAATCCTGTCAAACGTCGAGCGGCGCTACGGCGTGCAGAGAGGCTCTTGGGCCACTGGCAAGGTGGGCAACGGCAGTCTCACGATGGCACGCGAGGCTGCTGGGTGGTCTTGTCGCGGCTGGGTGAGTACATTGTCGGGGGTCGTGCGCGAGGGGGGCGAGGGTCGAGGGTCGAGGGTCGAGGGTCGCGAGGGTCACGGCGGGTATCCCTAGTCCCGGACCCCAGTGCTGACTGCGCGGCGCATCGTCGAGGTGCAGACGTAGTTGCGGCCCCAAGAGCGAGGGCGGTGCGCCAGGTCGGTCGCAAGACGGCCCCGAGTCGACGTGTAGCAGTGTGCAGTGTTCGCGGTCGGGACGCGGGGAGGGCCTGGCGAGCAGAGGTTCGGCGCCGTGAGTACTTCTCAGACCGCGCCCTCGGCCAGTCTTGGGCGGATATGAATTCCGAGGCACGCTTTGTCATCCGCCAAGCATCGCGACCTCACGACCGCGCGACCACCTTCTGCCTGCCCACCAACCGCTCCCAGGCCGGCCTGCAGGCATGCGTCTCCACAGCATCCACCGCACCGCCATGGCTGGCATCTCCAGTCTGCGCCGCGCCCGACGATTCGACGGACGATGCCGGCGGAAACCCAGCTTCGCGGCGGACCATGGGCCGAGCTCGCCGTCGACGTGTCGAGGGATCGTTTCAGCCCGTTTCAGCTGTGGTCGCGTCGCCAAATCCTCGACGTGACATGGCCGGCACTCAGCTCCCCTCGTCCCTCCCAGCCCAAGGCTGCCTGCTCAATTAGGACCGTGGGAGCCGGGGTCGTCCTCTTCAAGAGTTTCGTGTTGCGAATAGGGCTCGCCGCACTGGCCCTCTTCCCTCGACAGCCGGCTTCCTCCTTGTCCGAACGAAGATCAGGTCTGGCTACTCGCCCTCGACCTCGCTCCGAGCCTGAGATGAGGCCATCCTGCGGTGCGAGTGCGCCCCAATCCGGCCAAGCTGGTCGCTGTCCTGCCCCCCTCCACCCCAGCAGCCCTGTAGGGAGTCTGTAGGGAGCCCTGTTCATGGCGGGCTCCACCCTCCACCACACGATTCCCGTTCAGTGAACACCTCTGCTCCAAGTTGCCGCTGTTCCAGAGCTGCAGCCAAGGCCCCTCCCGACGCACTGCTTCAAACCAAAGCGCCCAAGTACTCGTTCCTTTGCGTCAACCGTCTTCCCACATGTCATTTCATCTCATTACCTCTGCGCGGAACTCTCCAAACCCGTGTTTCCTCATATAGTCTTACCGTCCCGCAAGCTGTCATTCCTTTTACTTTGGCCTCGTCACTCTTTACGATCCTAGCCCTATTATTCTTACCTGTCCATTCTTTTGAAACTACTGGAGCGGGCTCCTTTCCGCGCTGGCTGCGAAGGGAACTTTGTTCTCCGTACACTCATTTAATCTGTCTGCACAGTTTACTTTTCCACCACACCCACCCACCCACCTCGACAGTCGCACAAGACTATCGACTGGCTACATTCCTTTGACCAGAAAGTCTCTCTTTCACTATCTGACCAGAAATGTAAGTCCTTTCCCCCCTCTCCCTTGCATCACTTGACAGCTTCCCCCCCACGAGCCCGCCGCCGCCAGATGCATGTCGCCCCTCTAAGCTCGGCGCAAGACCTTGGACTGCCTGTTTTGGTGCTAACAGCTGCGCCAATCTAGCTCACACACGGCACCCACCTCGAGGCCATTTTCGATAGAGGACGAGGCTAAAGATGGAATTTAATGCGGTTCAGCAGTAAGGCCCTCTCTGTGTGGTCTCGACGACCCATCTTGGCTCCCACACATGCTGACTGCGTATAAAGATATCGACCATCGTCATCGTCTAATAGATCCTTCACCATCAACCAACCTTCCCATCGCCAAGGTCCGCAGATGATGTACCCTTACGGTGGCATCCCTCTGCATCAACAGCAGCAGCACCCCCACCCCCACCAACAGCAGCAACAGACACATGCTGTCCAGCAAGCGTCAAGACCTTCGCCGCCCCAGTCCACGTGGGCGGTACCACAGACCCACTATCCCAATTACCAGATGCAGCGGCCTCCCATTCCGGGCAGTAGAGAGGAGTCCGAACAGATGATGACCAAGACCGACGTCACTGCCTCCCACTCTCCCGCCATGCACGCAACTACTTTCCGCAACAGCATGAATGGACACGACGGCCTTGGGAACACTGATTACTTTCAGGGCGTCATCGACACCAGTAAGTCGTTTGCCTCGTTTCCGCGCAATTCCGACCCAACTAACCCACCTAGGTCCGTGGGGCCAGAAAGTATGCGAGGAGCTGGAACAATTTCCGTCAATGGACCCAGACATGGCCGAATTCCATCATGGACTCATGGGCCACGATGAGAATACGCCCATCATCGACCTGAGACAGTCGTACGGTATCGAACAGCAGGAAGGAGACGGCATGGGATCCTTCAACCCCACTGCCTCTCGCCGCCTTTCCGAGTCGTCCTTTTCCATGTCCAGCACCGGAGGAGTATTGCCTGAGGTATCCACCTATGAAGATTTGGGTTCCTCCGAGGCAGTTTCATACGCGTCGGATTGTGAAGCATGGAACAACCTCGAGCCCACGCCAAGCCTGCTCTCCCCCCTCGCCTCGCCTCGACGTCCGCAACACGACAACGTTGTTCGGAGTGGGAGCCGGTCTCGTGCATCGCCTGCACCTCACAATAATGTTCGATCGTCGCCTTACACCATGGATAGCGGACGCTTCAAGAGGTGGTCTACCGGACATGCTCCGACCTCGACGCCTGTCAGCTCACGTGCACTAGCCCAGGTTCAGGATCGATTTGCGCCTTACGGACCTCGTCTTAATCCGCATCACTCGATGCCGGCCTATCCTCCGAGTGCTCTGAACAATTTCGGCCTTCACGCACAAAACGTGTTGTACTCGCAGACACAGCCTCAGCCACACCCCTTGCAATCTAGCAACCCTGCCCTCTTTGCCTCTCCGGACCACCCGTTCCACCTCGAGGTACCACGACCACTTCCGTCGCAAGGGCTCTTCCGCCTCTTGCAAAGCAACGCAGACCGGCATGGCGGGTGCTCGTCGCATTTTGCGGATCTATCCGACCCTCCGGATCTCTACTCTTCTTTGCACGAGGAGCCATCCAACCCCCCCGAATCCGATATGAATCCTTCGGATCCTGAGCTCGTGCCCCACGAACAAGATCTACGCTTCGCCGGAGATTTGTATACCCCGCGTTGGGTCCGTGGCCACGGCAATAAGCGCGAGGGTTGGTGCGGACTTTGTAAGCCCGGGCGATGGCTCGTGCTCAAGAACAGCGCTTTCTGGTATGACAAGTCATTCACCCACGGTGTAAGCGCTGCTACAGGCGCCGCATTCCAAGGTCCACAGGAAACCCGCCGCACCGAAGGCAATCTCGATGTCTGGGAAGGACTATGTGGAAGCTGCGGCGAGTGGATTGCGCTCGTGAGTAGCAAGAAGAAGGGAACCACGTGGTTTAGACATGCATACAAGGTTCGTCATTTCCCAGTCTTGCATGCATGCCTTTGGCGCCAATGCATGCGACTTGCATTCGTCAAGGTGTCACAAATCCAACCGTACTGACCTTTACAGTGCCACACTCATCCCAAAGTCAAAGATGGGCCCAAGCGCCGCCGTGAGACTCAAAGCGTGCGCGCCCGTGCCGTTTCCTCTGCATCGACAGCGTCTTCAACATACCCAATGGCCAAGGAGTCCTCGCAAGAACCAATCAACCACCGCCATTCCACGCCGATTCCAACTTCGATGCATTCGCTCGGCATGTCGATATCTACGCCCCAGCCGACATCAACACCACAGCCGCATTCGTATCCCAATACGACGTCCTACCCGACGCCAACGAGCGCAATTTCTATGCATCCACAGCACTCGCATTCCGATCTGACATCAACTCCCAAACAAGAACCAGTAGTCGGTCTCTTCCCCTCACCCTTGCAGAGCATGCACACATTTTCGGGTCACGGGCAAGCGAATCCCTCTCATGCAATTAGCGAGCCAGAGCTTGTTGGCATGAGGACATCAAGCGCACTCAATTCGCTAGCCGGTATGATTTAGGACTGCCTTACCACAAAAGGCATGCTGTCCTACATTTCGCTCACCGATCACTTGTACTATTCGGCATTGTTCTACATCGCGCAGCGGTTTCGACTGCGAGTGCAAGTGCGAGTGCAATTGCATAGCAGCGCGCGGCATTCCGATTGCCGTCAGCAGTATCATTTTATCCTTCTTCACAAGCAATTAACTCTTTGTGTGGGCTTGATTGGCGTTCATGGGTAGATTGGGCGGCTTCGGCATCGACGAGTATTCGTTTCCGGTCTCGGTTCACCAGTCTAGGAGAACTACATCCATAGGGGAGTGCGGTCTGTTTCAGTTGGTTTTGGTCTGTTATTGTGCAAGGGGTACGCACATGGTTTGATTCAGCGTTGTTTTTGGCTTGCTCTTGCCCTTATTCACCTTTTTCTCTCACGTCACGACAGTATTGGCCCACAAAGCCTTGTAGTTGTATGTCTTATGGGACAGGGGAAAAACTTTGGGGTTTCTTTTCTTTCAAGCTTTCGCTCTTAGGCATACGATGGCAATCGGCCAAAGGGATATGAACATGGGAGCATTGTTTGTTTGCTTTTCGAATTTTGTTATCATTTTTCTCTTTGCCACTTTTCGATTTCCTCTGGCGATGCTTCACATAGGGCTCGCACGCCGGCTAGCGGTGCGGCCTCACGAGTCAACGATTTCGTACCTCCAGCTAGCGTCAGGTATCCCTCTCCCCGCCCCTCCTTGCGATGCTAGCCTAGCTAAGCATGACGCGGCTCTTTCACACGTAGGTAGGTCTCATGTAGATAGAAGCGTTGCTTGGCACTCACTACCATGAAAAAACATTTAAAACCTGCACTACTTAAAATCGTTCTGCTATCATATCTCCTCTCCTCTTAAGTTTGCAGTGCGTGAGGCGAAACGGACACACAACACAAGGGTCCCACTTTATTGACCAACATGTCGTCTTCTCCACATTGCGAGCACAAGTAAGCGGTCAAAAGAGGTAGTATACGAGATGTATGCCCAATCCAACGGGTCAGCCGTGGTAAAAGGTGGTGGAGACACCATACAGCATGCGACCCAGGTACACCGACACGACCATCCCTCCACCCTCCCACGCCGAAACCTCGTGACCCACGACCACGACATGTAGCGGTGAGTGACAGACAAGACAGGCAGCCCGACAAACAGGACCGACAGGCAGTCATCAAACGCACCCCTTCTTCCCGCCCGCCCTCTCTCGATCGACACGCTCTTCCCGATGTCCCTGCACACCCCATCCAGACCCCGCGGTCGGGTTCCCTCACACCCTCCGCACCCGAATACGACAGCGTATTACAAAAGCCTTACGAACGCGCTCGCTCGCACACGGCCGGCCTCAAAGACGGCCTCAGCCTGGAGGCGACCCGTCTGACGCTCGCAAAAAGGGACCCTTGAAACGCGATCCCGTCGCAGAGGTCGATCATGCTGGTGCGGAGTCTCCGCCGCGCTGGGTGCGAAGGTCACGAGGGCGCGCGGGATGCCGCCGCTGTTGCCGCTGCAGGTTGCCATGGGGGTTGACTGTCTCATGCCGCGGCCGATGGTGCCGCGAGGGTCGCGCACAGAGAGAGGGCTATCCAGGAGGGGAGCGGGAGCGAGTAGGTTTCCAGGCGAAGGAGGACCCTCCGGCCGGCGGGCAGTGGACGGGCGTGCGAAAGGAGAAGGAATGCGCCCTATTAGTCCCAGCTGGCAGTGAGATGTGACGCCCGCTCGCACGTCGGTCGGCCTGCGGTTTGCACACGGCTTTTCTTTTGTGCACTGGGGGGCTGGGCCTTGGTACGGGTCAGGCGCAAGAGGTGGGAAACTTCGTCCGCAAGAACCATCACACGCCACCTTGAGCCTCAACTACAGGGCTTAGGGCTTGGGGGGGGTTCCGAGACCCCGGATGGAGAGAGAGAGCTTCTTGGACTTTATTATTCTTCCCACGCGTCAACAGGGCTTGGCTGACTCGTGGTGCGTGGACGGACGGGAGATGCGAACGCTGTTCGCGCAGCCTCGTCGCGAGGTGCGGTGGTCGGGTCTCGGCCGAGCGATCGCGTTTGAGAAGCGTCTCTGATTGTTCTGGAAACAGGTTCCTCAATCGCAACACGATTCAGTTGGCTGCCTTGTAGCCCTGCGGCCCTGCAGCCTTGTTTTTCTTTTCATAGCAACGACGAGAGTTAATAAAGAAAGTGGAGGCCATTCGTGTACATCTCTTAGCGGTGGGGGGTCCGGTCGCAAGCAAACTGTATCAACATCATTTCAATTCTCGAACCATAACGCCTGGGCAAGACCAAAGGGCTCGGCAACGGCGAAGCTCGTATTCGGGACCCGGAACTTGGGAATCTGAAAAGGCGTCGAGTGCCATGCATTGACGAGCATGCAGAAAAAAGTAGGTGTTGATGAGCATCAACCGCCATCCGTTTTCAGAGGTACATCCGCTACGCTGCAATGCGGCCAATTCCACAAGCTTGCTTCCTTGCTTGCCGTAGGAACTTTCAAGTTCCGAGCCATTCGAGATTTTGCAGTGGAAATTGCCGTGATGGCATCATGCTGTGCTAATGCGACGGTGAGATGAGCCACACCTGACACGCCGGCCTCATGGCAGCACATGCGGGTAAAATGACGGCTGGATTAAGATTTCAAATGGTATGTTCACCCGCTTTCTCGGGAAATGCCAATACCAAGGATATACGTAGCGGGATGATTGGTGGCAGTAAAAGACCCTATGCGGAAACTTAACATGGACGGCTTTCATTTGGTTAACCGACTACGCCTGGTGGGTATCAGAGGTACAGCCCAAATCGCTCTCGGTGTAACGTTACTTACCGACAATGGCCAACAATTCGTCCTTGATCGTAAAGACGAAATGAGGCAAGACCATGGTTACACCAGTGGGCTACTTGTAGCAAATGCGATAGCTTCTGAATGCATCCTATATCAAGTGGCAACTGATAGCTGGGTTGATAAGGAACTGCGAGACCAAGCACTCTGGCAGTCAATGCCTTCACCCAGGCATGCACGCCGTTTGTCCTTCCTCCGATGCAGGATGCGTGTATCGGATAGTCGGGCAATGTAGAAGATATTAGAGGCATGCAGCAGCATTCCTGCACACCGAAATGATCCGAGATGCTGTGCAACTGATATTGGGAGATCTTGTGAATGAGAAGTATTTTTTTTCTCAGCTGCACCTGTGTCGATGGAAGGATTGGGTCGAAACGAAGGACCGCAAATCTTAGCTTGTTGCGAAGATGCACAGCAGGCACTCTTCGACCTGCCCCACCCAAAAGAGCCAATTGAGTGGTATACCGCCATACTTTGACTATAAGTTGGTCAGCTGGCCCAGCGGAACCAAGTATAGTATGTTGTGGTACAATCAGAGCGGCCCAGAAGTCGATTACATCTCCCTCTTCGTCTGTGGACCAAATACGAACATGGACATCAGACGGAGAAACTTTCTAGATTCTGCTGATGTTGGCACCATATTATGGCTTTGAGTCGGCATTATCACCACCAAGGGAAAGGTTGCAGACATGTTGGCGGAACTAGTCTAGTCGCAGCCACATCCTGGTCTGGCTCGGCTTCGATGCTGGCGATAGGTCTGCAAGATAACGGTGTCCAAATCTTCTGACTCGAGTCCAAGGGTCTGGTTGGCATTGTGGCTACGGAAACTGTCGCTCGCGCTGAGTCGGTGGTCATACAGGATACTCCGTTCGAACAAAACCATGCCGGAGTCGGTAAGACCCATTTCAATTCTTCTTTTGCCTTCTCTTACACAGTCCTCGGAATCGGAATAGCTAAGGGCCCAAGTGGTGCCCATTGTCTTTTCCAGAATTCCCTTTAAGGTTTCCGCGCATGTCAACGTGCCTGCCGTATACAGAAACTGATTCTTCACTTGGTCCCAAAGCTCAATGACGCGTCTTACAACAAGCCCTACTCTTTGAGAACTTGTTACGGGAAACTCATCGACACCATTTCCAGGAATATTAGCGCTCTGCCATTCAAAGTCAAAGCCTAGAAATCCATTCAATAGTGCTTCATCTATAATCACACCGACGGCGATGGCGACCCATTCAAGATGAACATTCGACTGGGAAACAGTACGAAGGTGGTCGATGACTTTGGCTCGTTCAACATAACGTGGTACTCGTCTTTGGACGGGCACGTTTAGGGTATCGTTTGCGAACTCGCAAGGAATAAACCGGCCAACACCTGCAGCAACTGCAGCGTCGATGAGGCGGGCCTGGAAGTCGAAACTGCCACCATAAAGTGTACTAATGGCTAAATCAGCGCCAGTCAAAACAACCTTTAGAGAATCGGAAGAAAAGTCGGAAACCCTATGTCCGACTGTATCCGATGCAGCAAGATGTGGAAGCCATGGCCTTTGAGACGGGTATGTCACTACGAAAATGTTATATTGCGACACTCTATTGGTATTCGATGGAGAGAGCAGGGCATCGAGAATAGTGAACGAGAGATGGCCGTCCTTTCGTAGAGTAAGTAGGTGATGCGGCATAGATAAGGATTACCTACTCCGATGATGACGATGTTCTTGATGGTCATCTCAAGAGAACGGACGATACATTGGAATGATGATTAGGTGGATGAGGATAGCAAGCGATCGAACTTTTATGCCGACAAAGCACTATCCAGACGGATAATGGGTTATTTTAGGGTTATCCAGCTGTATGGAGTGATATGCGTCTATCAGAATCGGACCTTTGCTTGACGTGCCGAGTAGTCCTGTTGATGCGCTTATACTGGCATGAAAAGCTCGCGATAATGCCGGAGATGTAACCGCAGGAATAGCAGGCCGGACGATCGATGAAATCAAGCAAACGGCTGTCAAAATGATACACGCAGAACAAGTGGAGTCTCAAGTCGCCAATAAATCACGTTGTGTGCAATGATTGTGATGCGGGTGCGGGTCAAGTTGGTTCGTGCGCATCCGTCTGTCCTGCAAGAATGGTGATACACGTGATCTGGAGTCTTGGCTTCGGCTGCCGCGATCTCAATCTTTCGCCGACGACCTTCCTCACCACCGACCTGCCTCCCGACCCCAACGCCATCATTCACCATCTCCTCGGGCCGTATATCCTCCATCCAGTGCGTCAATTCCACTCCCCGGAGCTCCAAAGCCTCAATTGGGGCCCCGCAAGCGCGCGCTGACCCGCAGTTTTCCTCGAAGCAGAGCCCACCATGAACTCCGCACGCCTTTTCCGCCCGCTCGCCAGGGCCGCCTTCCGCCAGCCCGTCCGCCCCTCGGTCATGGCGCGCCCTGCCCTCGTTGCCAGCCAGGCTCAGGCCCAGAAGGAGACCGCTCCCCAGCAGATGGTGCGCCCTCCCCAACAACAATACAGGAGAGACTGAGAGAGCAGCTCCGCTAACCCGTAACCTCCCGGCGAACAGACGATCCTCAAGTCGGCCATGCCGCAGCTCATCCCCTTCTTCTTCGTCAACGAGACCACCGTGGCCTTCGTCCTGCTGCCCTCGCTCATCTACATTATGTCCAAGTACATCCTCCCCCAGCGCGTCCGCCTCTTCGCGGCCCGTCTGTTCATCAGCAAGCTCTAAGCGCGTGCGCCGAGAGGAAAATGGGAGCATTTGTGTACAACTAGTCAAAGTGTGCTTGTAGACAATTGAGGAATTGCCCGCTGGCATCCGTACATACTTTTTGGGAGATGCGGAATAGATGGATTATGTGAATTGACTGGCTGTTTATGAGACAGACTCAACCCGTGTGATTGGAATGCAAATATCATACCTTGGAGGATATGGAGGACTGAGCCAGGTCTAGTCATCGGATTGGGGTGAGCTGTCGGGAACTCATCCACCGAGATCGGAACTGCCCACATGCGACTTGTTCCGTCTAGTTCTGCCGACTTCCATTCTGCATTTTGCAAACTCCGATGATGGGGATCCCGGAAGGCATGATCCTACATCAAATGTTGCATGTGAAATGGGTGTGATTTGGTCATACTCAGGCAACTCTGAACCTGGAACCAGCTGCCAAGCCGATGACCACACATCCCACCCTTTTTCGGAGTGGACAAGCTCTTGGAATGCTCAAACTACCTTGAAAAAGGATCCCAGTACTGGCGTGGGCTTGGGCTTTGATGGCTACAAAGTTATGATGCCATACTTGGATCTTGACGAAGCTTGGTTGCCGCATATCTGATGTCAACCCAGCTCAACCCAACCCGACCCGATCCAGCCCGCATCTAAACCTCCCTACACACGCCCATCCCACCAAACCTACCCCCCTCCGCATCCTAGAGCCCTACACAAAAAGGCCATGAACTAACCCCTTCTCGTTCCACAGGCAGCCGACGCCCCCATCTCAATGCTGATTGGCTCGGCGCTCCAACACAGATAGCACTACCACCTACTAGGGAGGCGCAATACCATGACGCGTAGATTCGTGCAGCCGCCCGAAGAGAGTCCAAACGGAGCAGCTACTTAGTAGTTGGATGGGGTATCTAAGTGTGAAACTCTCAAGACGTACAAAACCGTCCGTTTGCCCTCATACCCTTCCCTTTCTATGCCCGCCAATACCAATACCCATAAAAAAAAACGCCTTGTAACCTCTAACTTTTCGCCCCCTCGTCTGGATTTCACAACCCAAACTCAAACGTAACCTTTTCATCGCCCTCCCTCCCCCCTTCTGTTGCCTCGGCAAGCCACTCGGCCACTTTTCTCGTCCAGCTCACCTTCCCCAACACCCCAATCGCAAGATGCAAAGCCCATCTCTCGTCGTCGAGCGGTCCCCTCCCCGTAGCGCGCTCCTTCTCGATATCCGCATCGTCCCACCTGCGCAATAGCTCGCTCCGTCTCGCATTCTCCCTCTTGACGTTGCGCAACAGCAGCACATAGCCGCCGGCCGCGACCGCCACACAGCCCAGCGTCCACCAAAAGGGCACAATGTAGCCGTCGGCCGCGTACTTGGGCTTGAAGAGCATGGCTGAAAGGACGCCCGCGAGGTTTCCCCAGCCGTTGATGCCGAGTAAGAGGGCGCGCTTGCCCGGGGAGGGGGTGTTGCCTGAGAGCCAAGCGACGGTGAGGGGGGATGCGATAAAAGTGCCTGCAAGGAGGACGTTGAGGGCGAGGTAGCGGGGGATGGCCCAGGGTTTGGAGGTGGGGAGAGAGACGACGAGGACGAGGCCTATGACCATGATGAGGAGGCCAAAGAGGACGGGAATAATGCGCTTCTTGTGCTTGTCGCTGTACGTGGCGAAAAGGTACAAGGTGACGGCGCCGCAGATGTAGGGCGGAGCTGTGAGGAGGTTCACGAGGGCCGCATTCGGGGAGTCGGTTAGAGGCTCGAGGATGAGGGGGAGGAAGACAGAAAAGGCGTAGCCGGGAATGGCGGAGAGGATGTTGCAGGCGAGAATGTGCCAGATGGTGGGGGATAGGAAGGCAGATGTGATGTCGTGAGGTGTGAGGCCGCGGTCATGTATCACGGTTGTCCCAGACTTCGTTATCGAGTACGGCTGGGATGGGTTTAGCAGACCTCGAGACTCTTCATCGTAGTCTCTCTCCTGTTCTGGGTCTTCATGGTGGGTTGTGGCAGAGTCGCTCTGCATTGCGCGATCCCGAATGACGCGCTCGCTGGCATACTTCCTCTCTGCCGGTGTCAAAAACCATGCCGTCTCCGCGCTGTGCGGAAGCCAAAAGTATCCGACGAATGCCACAAAGATGGTAAGGCACCCTTCCAACAGAAACAGAACCTGCCAGCTCTGCCATTTGGTGTTCAATTCCGGGTCGCCCTCTTCGCCATGCTCATGTCGATCCGGAAAGTGGGAGAAGACAAGATAGCTGATGACTCCGCCGAGAGCACCGCCGACTGCCGCCTGGCCGTAGAAGAGTGACAGTCGCCGTCCAAACTCGAAGCGCGTATAAAAGAGGGAGAGGTAGGACACGGTCACTGGGTAAAAGCCAGCTGTTGCACAGATTAGCATTGCTTGCGATACCCAAGGTCTTGCGACATGTAGTCACACATACCCTCCAGACACCCGATCACAATCCTCAACGTATAGAGCTGCCACCTCGCGCGCACCCAAACGTGCAGGGCCGTCGACACGCCCCAAAGCAGCATGCAGCTGGGGACCCAGGCCACCATTCCATATCTCCGGCCTAACGCCGCGCCAACAGGCTGTAGGGCGACGAAGAAGGCAAAGAAGAGGGCAACGGCAGTGTTGAGGTCTTCCTTGCGCAGTCCAATGTCCGCCGTAAAGTGCGCCGATTCTGCGTTTCCAATCTACGAGTCGGCCGCATGAGCATCCATCCGCAAAGGGTAGAGAAACACGGATGGTGAATCGCTTACATTGGACTTGTCTAGCGAGTTGAACAGGAACAGCAGCGCGAGGAACGGAAGCAGCAAGCAGTCGAGCTTGCGCAGGGTGCGGCGGTGAAGCTCCGGGTCGACGTGGAGCTCGCCGTGCGTTGACATGATGGTGGGCAGTGGGCTGGGCGATGGAAGGGCGCTGCGTGCTTCTTCGGGGGCGTCGTCGCCGCTGTCGCTGCTGCTGCTGTTGTCGCCGTCGTCAGTGCGGCGGGCGACGAGCTCGTATTGCTCCATGGTCATGGACCTGGTGGGCCTCTCTCGATAAGATGCCAAGACCTGTCACAAGGCCCTCTGCTCGCATGACCGGGGCCGCTCAATCATACGCTCCACCGGACACCCTCTGAACGCGCATCGTGAGGGTCTGTTGAGCGTGAGGGAAGCTCGACGGAGGTGGACGGGCGGACCATGTTGCTTATCCGCCGAAAGTCAGGGCAGTGGTGACGTTGATTGGAAGGGGGGCGGGAAGGTACACAGGGCTGAGGGTTTGGAACTAGGGCGGCCTTAAACTCTTGGAAGCGGCATAGCTTTATCGATTGCTGCTGCCCTTCGCGTTGTAGGTTTGGAAGCCAACTATGGGTATTATTGTGGCATTGCATCTTATTGAAGGTGGTATCTAAATCTCCACTTGTTACGTGGTGTCATCGGCTTGCTTTTTTTTTTTTTGCTGCCGCTCCCGTCGCTCCTTGTCATCTACAGGGTCTACTTCTCCTCCGCCATCTTCCGAGCAGCTTCGCGCTTCTCCAGGAATTCGGCCGACCTCTTGGATCCAAACGCCTTGACCGCCTCGTAGTAGACAGTCGCAACGCCCTTGCATGCATTAACCTCGAATTCGCCGCCCTCAGTCTCGCACTGGGCGTCCATGTCCACCTTGAAGTTGTCGTCGATGCGCAGCTTGTTGGGGTCCGAGAAGCGGTTTTGCGCCTGGTAATTGCGGTATCTGCGGAAACGATGATCAGCATTTGCCCACGCGCTTGCTGGATTCTTCTCAGTCCAAATTTCTTACGAAGCTTACTGTATCTGTTTCCCTCTTACTCAGACAGACAAAGACGGCATCCCGCATCTATGATACTCTCTTGGATTGTCTGAGTAGGGAGAACACATACAGTAAGCTCGTAATAATTCATAAAAAGAGCAGAATCAGGTAATGGAGTGGAGGACAGCTCCGACATACCCAAAGTCGTGTCGGTGGCACGATTGAAGGACTAGGAAACATGTTAGGGCGAGAACAGATACTGGGGAAGAGTTTCACATACAATTAAAGCCAAACGGATTGTCGGGGCTAGCAGTGCAGCCGTCTATTCATGTTAGAGGCGGATACGCCGAGACGGCTGATCATCATGCTCACTGGAAGACCAATCCAAGTTGGATGGGTTCTGAGCATTCCGGGCGGCCTGGAACTCTTCCATGGTCGAACTGAAGAGGAGACGGTCGGTGGCCTGCTCGGCGGTCTCCTGCCTCGATGCCAGCTTGCTGGGGGCGGCCAGGGCGAGGGACGCAAGCCCGAGGGTGATGAAGACGGACTTCATGTTGACGAAGGTAGCTGTGGAGAGACAAGAGGCTCGGAAGAGGCAGAGAGATCAGTTCAAGACCTGGGATGGGACCTCGTTGGCGTGGTTGAAGCTGTTGGCCGGCCTGCCTCTCCAGCACCGTGATTGCCTCACATTTATATAGTCCCCGTCTCTCGCTGCGCGGCCTGGCAAACTCTTGTATTGACCGGGGACTATCCCATTGTCGGATCCTCCCGCTCTGTTTCCCCTCACATACAGCGTTCGTTCCTGCATCGTGACCCATCTCATCCGGCAGACATCCGGACATTGCCATCCCATTCGTCCTCATGGCCGACGAGTAGTCAGAAAGCTCTCTAGAAACCAAGAAACGCCCAGTTCCAAGCCCCGACGACTGCATACAACGGTACCAAACATGGCGGAGTTTACCAGCCTGATTGGTGGGGGGTTGTTTCGGGCTATTGGTGATCAACACCTCTAGCGAAGCATTTATACTAGCTTCCCAATCGCGAGAGATCGGCAGAGCGTGCGGAAGCGCTTGAAGCTGGGGAGCGATGCGTAGCAGTGTCTATTCTTGTTGGAGGTGGCAATTGAAACTGTAAAGAGCTCTTGTCAAGCGCATCGATGATTTTGCGCTGCTGATCCTCGTCGAAGTCAGGTTGTACACAAGCAACAAAGCGATGTGTCGGCCCGTTGAGGAAAGTGATGATTAGAGCGGCAGGAAAACTGGACCGACGGAGCAACGCCGAGCGGCATCGACTTGGAACGTGGTCATGGGGATTCTCCGTATAGGCCGAAGACTCGGAAAGCTGATTTGGCCCGCACTATGTCGTCGGCAGTGTCCAATTCGAGGGTTGGGGGCCGACGCGGGCCATCTAGTGCGAGGAGGCTCTGTACGTCGCGGAACAAAGTTGATGCGGGCGAGCAGCGACTCTGTCCGTACCATGGGAGGAAGCTCGGGACAGGCGGTGATGCCTGAAAAACAAAATAGTTGTCAGCATAGGCGGTGGAGTGTGCTCAGGCTAGCAGGCGCCCGAGAAGTAAGCACGGCGATTGTCCTGGGTATGCCGTTGCCCCTCATTGCGGAGTGCAAAGGATACCTGGAGATGGAGGCTGGCGGCTGCAGAGGGCTGCCTCCTGATTGGGGATGGCGCTACGGCGGCATCACGTGAGCACGCGGATTGAGCAGGGACACCCACAGCATGGTAGGCAGGTACCAGGAGCGTCATGAATCATCACGTCGGGCGCAAAGGTCCCATCACCCAAGAAAATTTTCTTCACAGATTCGGACAATTAACTGCATGAACGACGCTGTTCTGGCCGCGCGAGTGTCATGGTGGACCGGTACCGACATGGAGCTACCACGGCCCCCCGTGGGCGGTCCGTACTGTACACGTCCCATCGCCGGCCGGGCTGCTGTCCCACGAGACTCGAGCACGCACAGGTGCGATACGATACATGGGCACAGGGATACGAGGCACTTCTGGCGCGGAGCTTCGGGAGGCGTCAAAGTTCAAAGGTTACGTTTTGACGGTTGACAGCTGCAGGGCGAGGGAGATCAAAACATCCGGTTCCGGCCTGGGCTCGTGTGCGAGCTTCCTTTGCGATGTGCTGCAGCCCACTTTTGTGCGCGCTGCGACGAATCGCGCCCTGCCGCGTCCTCGTGCATTGAGCTGACTCGAGACTCGCCCTTTGGCGGCCAAAAGAAAGCAGCCCGGCGCGCAGCGGTCAGCGGGCTCGCCATTGAGGAATCAATTTGTTCGCTGCGCGTGATGGCCTGGGGACGTTGCCCCCTCGACGCCTCGCTCTCGTCCCAAGCCGGCGGCGACGGGCAGCTGCGAGAAAAAGGAGCGCAGCACCGCGCAGCACCGCTCAGCAAATGGGGGCCGCACCCGCGGGGTGGCAATCGGCAGGCCATGGCAGGCAGCGGGAGCATTGGACCACAGGCTGCATGGCCAGACGGACACAGTATTGACCCGCGTGCTGGGATGCCGTCTGCTGTCCAACAGGCCGTGCGGGTCTATCCGCACCCGCCACGGTTGCCAGCACTAGAGCGCCTGCCTGGCGCCGTGGGCGGAGCTCGGGCCTTTGTTTACACTATCAATCCTGCCGAGCAGCTCCCCCAACTCCACTCCACAGAATCTTTATCCACGCTGCCCACGTCCTCGCTGCCCCTCAGTGCGCCGTCTGAGCCCTCAATTCCCCCAGTCCCCCTCACCTGACCCGTCGCCCGCCCGCAGTACCGCCAGGGCGACTGCACCGCCGCCCGCCGAGCACCGTCCCGCCCTCTGACACCCCGGCTCACCTCCACCGCTCATGCTTTTTCTCCGACGCACGAGCGCCACCCTCCGTAAATCTCAACGCTTCCGCACCTCATAAGTACGAGCCAAACCCCGTCCCAGGCACCGCTTGACGACAACTTCTCTTCTTCCACCCCGCGGAGCGGGCACACGTCGCCATGGACGGCCCTCCCCCTCCCCCGCCTCCACACGGTGCCAATCCAAAGACCACGGCAGGCGAAGAAGCCCCAAAGCCCTCGGGCGGTCTGCCTCCCGGCAACTATGACATCTTCATCATACCGCCCCACTCGGCAGGCGGCGGCTTCGTCTACCTCCCGAGCCTACAAGTGCAGCGGAACAGTTTCGTGGCCGGCGTGGCCAGCACCCTGGCAAGCATTGCCGTGTGGAAGATCGCCGAGCCGACACTGAAGCAATGGTTCCTCCTCGTCAGTCAGGGTGTCTCGTCCGGAGGCAGCGGTGTCATATTGTTGGTCGTCATTGTGGGAATCGCGGGCTGGGCGTTTGGAAAGGCAAATCTCGATGGCCGGGCCTTTGGCGGCGGTCCTCCTCCGGGACCAGGCGGAGCTGGAGCTGGAGCTGGAGCCGGCACCGGGACATCAGGCTCGGGCTATCAGCGAGCGCCCCCGCCGCCTCCCAATGGCGGCTTCCCGGGCGGTGGTGGTCCGCCGCCTCAGGGTGGCCATGGCGGATGGTATCAGCAACATGGCGCTGCGCCCCCACCACCGCACGAAAATGAGTCGTGGTCTGGCCCGCAGCCCGACCCCGAACAGGCCCGCAGGGACAAGGCACGGGAAGACTCCCGCAAGCGAGAAGAAGAAACGAAAGCAAAGCAAAAAGCCGAGGAAGAAGCAAGGGCGGCAAAACAAAAGGCTGACGAGGATGCGCGGAGAGCCAAGCAAAAAGCTGATGAACAAGCACGTAAAGCTAAACAACGTGCCGAGGAAGAAGCCCGCATGGCCAAACAAAAGGCTGAAGAGGAAGCCCTCAGAGCTAGACGAAAAGCTGAAGAGGAAGCCCTCAGAGCTAGACGAAAAGCTGAAGAAGAGGCGCGCATCGCCAAGGAGGAAGCACGCATGGCGAAGCAAAAGGCTGAGGAAGCAGCACGCCTAGCCAAGGAAAAGGCCGAAGAGGAGGCGCGACAAGCCAAAGCCAGAGCCTACGAAGAGGCAAAGCGACGTCAAGAGGAAGAACGGAAGCGCGAAGAAGAGACAAAGAGGAAGATTGAAGAGGCAAGGAGGCGTGCCTACGAGGAGGCCAGAGCCATTGAAGAGGAGAAGAGGCGCAAAGAAGCGGAGGAGAAGGCCAAAGAAGAGGCTGAGAGACAAGCTCGGGCCAAAGCCGAGAAGGAGAAGTGGGAGAGGATGCGGGCCCGCGAGCGTGAGCAGCGGGAACGCGAAGCCCGCGAACGCATTGCCAAAGAAAAGGCTCAAAAGGAGCAGGAGGCTCGTGAGAAGGAGCAAAAGGAGAAGGAGGCTCGCGAGGCCGAGGCTCGAGCACGCATTGAAAAGGAGATCCGCGAGAAGCTCGAGGCCGAAGCAAAGGCCAAAGCAGAGGCTGAAGCCAAGAAGAAGGCCGAAGAAGAGAGGATTGCGGCAGAAGCTGCTGCTGCAAAGGCCAAGGCTGAGGCTGAGGCCGCTGCTGCCAAAGCCAAAGCCGACGCCGAGCGTGCAGAGCGTCTCAAGGCTGCGCGGGAACGAGCCCAGCGGGATCGGGAGGCCCGTCTCAAGGCAGAGGCAGAGAAGATCAAGGCCCAGGAAGCTGCGGCAGCAGCTGCGGCAGTTCCCGAGGTCACTGCCCGACGGTCGACAACGTACGGTGGCATTGGGGGCGGAGAACGATTGGACCCGTATGCTGGCGCTCGCAGTCCTCCCGCGCCTTCGGTCACCTCGACTCACTCGTCGCCCATCAAGGCCACTGTCACTTCTAAGAAAAAGACGGCCAAATCTCATGTCACTACCGATGACGCGCACTCGTTTCGGCCTTATGACACACCTCCTCGAGCGTCCAAAGCCCCCTCACACGTCTCTTCCTCGGTATACTCCGAGTCTTCATATGCACCTTCCCAGAGTACTGCGAGGACGACGCCCCCAGCCAGTGTCCGTGGACCTTACGCAACCAACGACCCGGACAAGATTGTCATCAAGGCCGTATACCTCTTCAACGACTTGTTCCCCAAGCCAGTTGCTCAATTGGTGTCCGGTGTTGGTAAGGTGACGGATGGGTTGATTTTGAAGATCCAGACCGAAGGCTTGTTCATTGATGACGACGTTCGCGGCATTCCCCAGCGCGAGTGGGATGTCAAGGCCTGGACGTTGAAGCAAGTCGAAGTATGTTTTGCCAGCCTGTTCCCATATCTTATTACCCGAAACTAACCACCATCAGACTGGCCAAAACGCTGCCAAAGGTCTCCACATCTTCCGGGCCTGTGTCCGCGATGCCGACGGCACGAAGTACGTTTTCATCGTCGACCAGTCTGAGAGCTGGAAGCTGGCCGTTGGTCTGCAGCGCCTCCGCAAGGGCAGTCAAGTTCGTAGCCTGCAAAATGGCCAAATGTCGCCGAACGAGGTCGCCCGCCTGTTGAACACTGTACCTCCACTGCCCATGTAAGCTATGCGAGCAACGCAGAATATAAGGAGACAGCAATTAGTCGGGCCGCAAAAAAAGAAGAAAATATTTACAGCTGGCCTCGGCGTGGAATGCCGCGTTATCCGCCCGCATTCCGGATTTCGAGCACATTCCATGCCCTGCAAGCCCGCCCCCCTGAAGCGATCACACAAACGGTACACACATACACACAAGAGATATATACCACTCGCGTTGTTTTAGACAGATGAGAGCCTTTGGAAGATTCCCCCTCCTCGCGTAGGTTTGGTTTTGAGCGATGCGATGCGCTGCGCTGCGACGATGATATCCCCTCCTTTCCCCTCTCTCCCCACCCCCGTTGTTCAAAATCACAATCCATTTTGGAATATGGCATGGCATGGCATGGCATCAATTTATTGGGTTAATGGCATCAGCGATGGAGTTTTTTCCCCCAATTTTAATCATTTTTTGTCTCTCGTTTCGGGGAATGGAAGAGTGGGATAGGCGCCATTTGGAGACTTTGATATGAGTTGGAATCGTTCACTATTAGATGTTGGATATGAGATGATTTTTTGGAGAGTGGAAATGTAGATGAGGTGTTTTGGATGGATGTATCCATGGATGGAACGGAATGGATATGGATACGGTTTCCTCTGATCAATGTGCGAGTCTTTTTGCAGTGAAGTTGTGTGATATGAGAAGAGTCATTCATTCATTCCGTCATTTAGGTTGGTCTGAAGACTACCCCGAACGCTAATAAATTATGCTTCCCGCTCTCCCGACTGTCCACCCAGTGATGCATGAGCCATTGCCATGTAGGATCCTGCAACTTTGCTTGTGGATATGGAAAGTAGGAAGGAGATGAAAGACAAAGGGGTCGGGGTGGTTGTCAGTCCGAATCGTATCTGCTGTCGAGGGCTGTCAAGGAGATGGAAGGTAGGCCGTTGAGTAGCTTACCAACGAATGGTGTCGTCGATCGCCACTGTACATCGTCAGCTCCACTCAGCTCCAAAATACTACCCAACCCTACAAACTTACCTCTTAACCCTTCAAGACCCTCACACTCCTGAAATCCGCAAAGTTGGCGCATCGATTTGACATTTCCAGGACCGTTGGCTTGCCTTGACAGTCCTCGCGACCGTACCCGAGCACTATTCAGCGCATCAAACGTTAGCGGAAGAACCACAAATGAAGAGTCCCAGCCAAGAATGCCGAATACTACGGTATGAAGCAAGCATAAACAAAGTCACACGTACGTGGACGGCTCCTAAGCTTGCCGGGGTTGGAGTGCAGCACGCGGACCGTGTGGCCAAAGGCCTCATGACACTCGTAGTCGCGGATCTGCAGCTCGAACATTTCGAGAAGCGTGCACGATTCGTCTTCATACGTCTGGATTGTGACGAGGAGGACATCCTCTTGCTCAACCGTGGCAGTTTCTTTTTCAGTTGAGATCTCAGGTGCGCGACGAGGAAGAGTCGGAGTAGTGGACGTGTCGCGGGGATCGGCGAGGGCGCGCATCGCGGCGGGCGCGTGGGGGTGGGGGACTGCGAAGGTCGGGGTGGAGAGGGTCGTCGCGAGGATGCATGGCCAGGCAGAGGATTGCCAGAATGAGAGCAATGAGGTACATGCTTGGAGGAGGTGCATGGTTGAGAGTGGTGGCAGTGAGGGGGAATCAGGGGGGTTGGTGAGGCTGGGGCTGGTTTTTGAGGAAGGATATATGTCGAAGATGTGTTAGCAGGAGAAGAGTGGCGTTTGGAGGAGAGAAAAGCCAGAGGATGTGGTGAGAGCGACACTTGCGAGTTTTGAGGTGGAAGATGCGAGGGCTTGAAGACAGAGTAGGCACGTCCGGAGTGGCAGGTACGGTGAGTGAAAGCACCTGATCGACGGATTATCGACACTCTTTGACTCATTCTAACGGTAAACTGCTTGATTGCAGTGATTTTTCCGGATCATCCTATGATCTACAGTAATCCGAATGATTGGTGTGATTTATGAAGTTGTGGCTGTCTATCCTATATTCCGTAGGTTGTCCTCTGCTAGAAAAGCAAAATTTGCCACTGATGCTCTGTAGGTTCTACATGCAGGAGGACTGACAGAATCGCTACGATAATTGAGTCTTGCCGTGGGAATTATTGCTACCTCCCAGTGAGAGCAGTGAGCTTTTAGTTCAACACGTATTCTACAGCTTTTCGATCGCATTACGGACCAAAAAATCTTGTGTGGTTATGGGATGTTCTCTAGTTACTAAATTATCCGCAAAAACGAAATGTCAGACCCTTCACCATCCGTCCATCCTCCAATTCGATGTTGCACCTTACGACCTCATAGTTTTCTCCCTCGAAAAACATCAAAGCTTCCTCATGTTGCTTACTCTGGACCATATAGGCGGTACCTGGAATAACATCATTCTCTCCACCGTCCACCAAAGCACAATATTTGCCCCACATTTTGATTTTACCGCGGCGAATTTGTGAAGCATGGAGAGCTGAGGCTTCATTCAGCACAAGTAGTTCCATAAGCCGCGAAGGCTCGGCTAGTGTGCCGTAGAAAAAGTATAATACTGGATACTGGTCCTGTTTTGGGAGGGGAATATCTTCGATGCGGTTGTGTGGAAGAGTGGCATCGATTCCAAGAGTTGGTGCAAGAGACCAAGACGAAAGCTCCTTCTCCGCCGAAGTGCGAAGCTGTGTGAAGCTAGGTTTCGAAGGAGCCAGATAGGCCGCAATGGCCGCACGTGCTTGAGAACTAATGACGACAAACCGTAGCGAGTCGTCGTTTTCGTCGACATGTTCTTCGGGTAGCTTCTCAAGTGAAGCCACTTGTTGAAATTTTGCTGCTGTATTGAACGGATACTCCAACTTGAAAAGAAACTTTTTACGTACTTCTGCTTTACTCGGTCTTGTTTCCTGTTCAGGGGCCGCGTTTGCATTTGAGTATTCTTTTTGTTGCTTTGTAAGGAGATACGCATAACTTTCTTTGTCATGACCATGAGACTCCATCTCTTCCCGGATTTCTGACCAGTGCTCTTCCGATATCTTGAGGCGAGAGAGGTCATTTAGGAAAGCTTCAATGATCTCCCTAGCTTGGGTATCAGTGAGGTTGAATATCTTTCCCCAGCGTTCAACATTATGCTCCACATAATCACTGCCAGTGTCTTTCGCGACCATGTCCTCCAGAGCAGCAAGAAGATCCATGACTTTTCTTGGAGATCTTTAGATGTGGTCTGGATAATCCGAAGCTTGGTATCTGTATCAGGGACGTAGTAGCAGGTGTATTGCGTAATAGCGACTCTATAGTGTGTCTGTTAAAAAGTCGTTATAAGGGATTCATAGAGTTTCGATGAGATCAGGCATGCCTCGTTGAAAACTACGTCGACATCAAAAACCGTTGGGATGAGTCAGAGCGCAGCCCTGTTTCCATCACGTGGGTACCAGATAGACCTACATTTGACCCAACAAATTGGAAATGATTGGACAAAAAGAGAGCTATCGAATCCCCTTCCGGCTTTCAGTACAATTTCCAGCTATTCAATCTCATGTTACTGGTCCTTAGCCGTCCTAATGCTCGCCAACTTTTCCAATTTTAAGCCTCATCCATCTATGAGAATACGGAGCCCCAGGGCACTTCAAAATGCATTCTAGTCACATTACACTCTGATGAAAAACCAAAGCATTTGAATTGCCGGCAATAAGGTGTATTACTTGATATGTTCGACCGATGAGAGTTGAGTTAGACCGTATTACCAACACATTTCTTATGATAGGGGGCTTACACTTCGACACAAGTCATGGCATTACAAACTAAATTTTATTGGAAAAAATGAAAGCCAATACAGCAGCTGGTGTTCTTTGTATAAACTAGGCCGGCTTATCTTGCTGAGTAGCTCGAGGAACCTCAACCCCCATCTACCAGAATGCAAGACTTCAAGCCGTTTGTTATAATATCTAACGCTGGAAACTCCTGGTAAAATACTAAAGGCCACCTCTAGATGTCGTATTCTCCCTGTCGCCGGTTTCTTTAGAGATAGCTGTCGTTCCGCCACATGTCTGAAGCTAACATCAAGGTTTTTCGTGCTGAATACCAATAATATCATAAAAGTAAGCTGAAAAAACCCGCAGCATTAAAAAAGAGTAAATAGTTTAATTTCTGATTCTAGAAAACACATCTGCGGGGAACATAGTCTTCTTTTTAGATCTTTGCGACAGATATTGTAGTTTCCCTTATTTTTACTATCCACGTCGCAATAAATGCTCTAGAACATAAAAACAGCTCAATAATACATGTGATATTAACAAAAAATAAGAGCTCTAAATACGATTCCATAATCTGGATCATAATCCGATGATTTCATGACTTTTCCCATAACTCGTGGGCTCCGGTTATCGCAACCCACACCAGCTCAAAGAGTGTGGAGTGAATCGGACCCCCGACGGCCCGTGCACAACCGCTTGGCATCCTATGATTCAATTGCGCGTGTCCTCTTCAATCAATCCACCTTGGCGACGATCATGACTACGAGCGAACTCCGGATTTGCTAGGAGTGTTTCTTCTTCATAATACCATGTCGGAGCCTGCGAAACTCCAGCAGCTTTCGGCCGCCCACTGTGTCCTGCTCGGTGTTCATTATGCGACTGAAGCCAACGTCGCCAGCCTGCGGGCACTGACGGCACTACGCGACACGGATTTCGATCTTGAGCTAATTCTACAAATTCTCTTGACCTTTTTGCCCGAAAGCGCGGATCCGACCTCCTACGTGGAATACCTGGCCGAGGTTGCGTCCGACGGGCGCACACTAGGCGACGACCCCGCGGCATTGCTGGATACGTCAGCGGTGAACGAGCTTTCGGCTTCGCAAGCACGGAGACAGAGAAAACACCTGAGCTTCCTACCTCTAGCATATCCTCTATATCAAAATGAGACCGACCTCGACGCGCTCTCGCAATTCCTCATCCACCGATCCCACCGAATCGATACCGAAACTGGCCTGCTGGACCTGATCCCCCAGCTCGTAGTCCCCTTTCTCGATACTTCAGAAGAACTACGCACATGGTTCATATCGACCGTCTTGCCTGTTCTCCGTCTCGGATACGAATACTATCCCCAGAATGCCACACCATCGCTCGACGCTTTCGCACGATTAAAGGGGAAGGGGGCGATTGAATACCAACTTTCGAGCTTGAGGCGAGCTAGGGCGGAGGGAGCTGGTGTGGATAATGCTGCGAGAGATCTCAAGGGTGTCGTGGGGCCATGGATATGCGGGGCCAACGAGCGCAAACGAAGAAAGATTTCGGCTGCAGACCGCAGAGGGACAATCACAGAACAGCCCACAGGAGATGACGATTGGGAATCACTACTAGAATGGTTAGTGCACACGTCGAGGGAGGACTTCTCGTTGATAACATCCGCTTTCAACGAATGGGACGGGCCTGAAGATTTGGACCTTGGAGGCTTCGAAGAAGGCCGCGACTATATTCCCGACGAACAACAGCGTCACTTGGAGGTCAGGTACGCACAGGCTGCTTTAGCCAGTATTTATCTCGTTGAAGATACTAGCACAGAGACGCTGCAGACGGCACATTCTCTCCTGGTGCGATTGTGCAACCTCATGAGTCTAGACTCACCCCCAGACCTGGATATTGGCGTCGAATCCTTGCCGTCATACGACCTAACGACTCCTCTGGTGCAAGAGCCTACCACCACTATCCTCCAACCCGACCAGATTCTGCGGCCCGATAATGTATTGACAAAGCCGGATCGTTGGACCGTACGTGTTCTGGAACTTCTGCTCTTTTCTAGCTGCCTCCTTTCGAGTGTTCAATATCCCGTCTCTATACGAGACATCGCAAGATTATACTTTCGCAGTGATCCTGCTGAACAAATGTCCGTGCTACAAAAGATACTCCATCCACTAGCCACTGGCTCGAAAAGGGATGGGGAGCAGTGGAAAGCAATCCGATCAAAACTCCTTTGGCTTTGGAGTTGGGGCGCGACCAGTTTTGATGGCAACCGCTCTAACCAAGGAATTTTGGGGCTGGTTGATGGCAAGACCGTCGAGACAGAGATCTTGAGAGCGCTGCTTGAAAGTAATCACAACCAGCTTGCCACCAAAACCTATATTCAAGTATCATCAGAACAACCTCCCTTACCACTCTCTGATGTTGAAGACGTCATTACTACCTTCGTCATGCATCACTACGACAATGCAACCAACGGAAACCGTACAAGAGGAGGAATGAAGCGAGCTTCTGATGTGTTCAATGCGTTCAGCACTCACTTCCCGTCTTCAACCCGTTTCCAACGGATACGTGCCCTACTCTCTGCGACACATGCACTGTCATTCTATTCGTTGACACTTCAGCATGGTGTCCCTTTCCAGCCCGTCAACATCAGAGTCAGTTCAGACCCTTTGGCACTCTTGCGTAGGCTCCTGGCCCAGAACAGTCGCAGCTATACGCACTTGGATGATCTCATCTCTATTGGTCAAAACCTAGTCATTTCAATGCCGTCAACCATCATGGATGACCAAACTGACACCTCGTTGCTGGATCCGGCAACAATAGAAAAGAAAAAGAGTATAGCCGAACGCCGAGTCATCGGCATGGCCATCGAAGCGGCTTTGGAAGAAGATGACTTCGAAACGGCATATTCCTACGTCGTGAACCGACTCACTCCATCGTCGCCCCTAGATGTTTCCCCTGCAGCATCAAACTCATCTCATAGATATTCTTTTGGCTCCTACGATTCATCTAAGCAGGATGAAGATTCTGAAGACGTTGCGTGGAGGGCTGCACTCCAAGCTGGCCGGCACAACTCTTCGCCCGCTTCAATATCTTGGTCTCAGGCGGGAACCACCGCTCGACCAGATCTTCGAAGACTCGAACAGCGCATGGAGCTCCTTTCTCAAGCTCTGCTCCTTGCGCCACCCCGCCACCTTGAGGAAGTTTTAGGTGTATGGCAACAGTGCGAGGCTGAGATGATGGCATTACTTACTGAAGAAACCGAGGCTGAACAGAGGTTCAACGATGCTGCCGATAGAAAACTGCCAGGAGCCTTTGCAAACGAGACGGCGGCAGTACAGCCCCGCAGGGAAGTAGGCAGAGGCGCGGTGGAAGAAGCACCCATGGGACTGTTTGATGTTGCTCGTGGGGCTGCTGCTGCCTTCTCAAAGAGTGCTTTCCCCCTCCGGGGTGGAAGTCAGCCTGGGTCGAGGGTGGTGAGCACAGAGTACGACAATAGCCATGGGCGTGGGTCTATGGACATGAGCGATTCGGGTAGCATGCATAGCGGTACCGATGACCGGGTCAGAAAGAGGGATATGGTTGCCAGTGCTGTGACCGGGGGTCTAGCGAGCGGCATTGGCTGGGTGCTCGGTAAGTCCCCTCATGGGGTTTCCATCCGAGACAGAATGGTGGTTTTACTGACATGCTCCAGGTGCTACCCCGAATCAGGATCATGACCGACACTGATTGGCGTTAAGTAAAGTCTTCGAGCAGGATATACCATTGAGTTGATATAAATGAAGTTATCACACATGCAGTAAAACTGCGGAATCAACCTCGGAACATCCCGCGTGCGCATTCCCCTAACTTCCCAATTCAGCAGAAAATCTATCCGTGGAAAACTGTTCGATTTGAAACATTGACCACGTCAAGCATGTCTTTTCGCTAGTGTACGAACTGCTTACTGAAGGAGGCGAAAACAACGAAACCTTGTCAGCAACCCGCGGCTTACTACTTGCCCGATGCAGATTGCGCAGGTTCATCCATGCTCCGTCTCGTATCTTGATAGGCCCCGCCATCAGCGTATTCGTCTAGACTAGTACCATCACCCCTCACTTGGCCATGCAAGAGATATCGAACAGCCTGGCATACATATACAGGAAAGGATTCCCAGACATTGTTTTCATGGTATCTGATCTGCAAGACATGATGGGGTCTATCGAGATTGACCTGCCAACGAAGCGAATCTTTCTAGTCGACGCCCCACGAACATGTTCGCAGCTGTTCAACAAGATTTTCCAGGAGCATCCTCAGCTCGTCCAAATCTTTCATCCGATGATTTGCGCCATGTACGGGTCTGATAGGATCAACTTAGATTTTAAGCACTGCGAAGAAGCAGATCAGGCTGGGAAAGAGTTGGCGAGACTGGTTGGCATTGATGATACATATACAGTTGGCGCGGCAAAGTTGGAGCAGCAAATAATTGACGTCGAGAAGCAGGTAAAGGCTCAAAAATTTGTCCGTGAAGTCGAATGCTGACGTGATGACGATAAGGGCAAAGTTGCTTGGGTCAAGGACCATACATGCTGTCACATCGAACGATCCCTTGCCCTGCAGATCGTTAAGACACCGTTCCCTCTTCCGGCCACACCGGTGATTCTGAACCCAACGACTTTCTCCGATGCTTTATTCGAGTCGTTCACGCCTATAATCCTTATCCGACACCCACTCTTAGTACTGCGCTCTTACTACCTCAACCAGCATCCAGTTTTCAGACTTGAACCCACAGACGAAGACTTCAAATTCGGCACAACGTTGCAATTTTCCAAACTGTGGTTTGACGCGAAGCGCGAAGCCACTGGACAGATTCCGATAGTCGTCGACGCCGAGGATGTAGTGTACGACACCGAGCGCACTGTGTCGAGGCTATGTAAGCGACTCGGAATCGCAGAGGATGGTGTACAATTTAGTTGGGCGCCAGTACCGATGGATCAGCGGCCGAAAGACCCCATTATGCAGGGATTCTTCAAAGACATCTTGGATAGTTCAGGCATTATGCGAGCAGAGAAGGTATGTGATTTTGCATGCGTGGATGCTGCGATCTAACAAGCAGACCCAGCCTGCTGAAAAGACTCTCGATGTCGACGAAACGCTCGACAGGTGAAAGTCTGAGTTTGGACAGGACACGGGGAGTACTCTGGGAAAGCGGGTGCGGGATGAAATGCCTATCTACGAGTACTTGAGAAGCTTCCGTATGATGTCTATGTCTGAATGATTGACATTTGCACGATCCTCTTGGTCCAACATCTAAATGAATTACACGGGTATCACATACATGTACAAAAGAAATGAAATGAAAGAGAACCAGCAGTCACTGACTGAGCTTAATGAAAACCTCCGCAAAATCACTGTCCCGCTTCACCGCAGGAAGCTCCTTGTCCCAATACTGCCTCCTGAGACTCTGATTCACCTTTACATCTTTCGGTGGCACTGGAGGCGGGATCTCACCCATCTCCTCATCTTTGAGACTCTTCTTCGACAAAGAAGATGATCCGGGTGAGTACGCCCTCGGTGAAGCTGCTACCTCAAGAACGCTCCTCTTCCAAACCTTCCTGTTTGGCTTACTTGATCCTTTGCTGAGCGCCTCCCGTGTGCGATGTCGCGTTGAGCTGCTGATCAACGGCCTCAATGTGGGAAGGCATGCGCACAGAATTCCGACGTTGATCTCAATCATGGACCATAGGTTTATGGGCAAAGCGTCAAAGAACGGGTCTTTCGATACGGTGAATTGGCGCAGGAACTGGAGTCGGACGATGGAAGCGATCATGCTGAATGCGCCGAGGCCGAAGACGAAGAGTAGGGCGAGCTTCTCGTTCTTGGGGCGCGGGATCGAGAGGAAGTATTTGATGGGGAGGGCGAGGATCCAGGCGTCCATGAGGACGTGGTAGACGGATGTCACTGAGTCGGGTTAGAAAGGTGTATTTATGGATGTTTATGGACTGAGTGCCTGACGACGTACTGAAAAAGAAGAGGTTCGCGTTGATGCACGTGCCTTCAACAGTGCCTGCGAAGTCCCACAGTTTGTGCAGAGGTCGGCATTGGCCTACGACGACGCAAATTACAATGAATTGGTAGGTTACCAAAAGGCAAATTGTGCCTTGACAGATGAGCTTGAAGCGTCTCGACACAGCTTTGCAAAGTTATTAGCTGGGATAGCGTAGCAGCGAATGAGGATTGCCTACCAAATCGAAGGTAAATCATTAAAATGGAGATCTTGATCAAGGTAACAGTCGTCTTGTACAGAATGATGGCAGCGAGCACCATCTTGAGATTGCTCTTCATTTCAGCCAACGTCAATGAAGAGCCGCTGAACCCGAATTTGAACCCTTTCGAGCCTGCGATGAGAGTAAAAAGGTATACCAGCGTAAGAAACTTCTGACGGTTAGCATAATTACTCTCAAGAACACGAGACCCACTCACTGCCGCTGCCGTTATTGTCCAGTCCTCTTTGCCCATGTTTCTGACCACAAAACCGCGGGTGTATATTCGCATGCCAACAAAAGTCACTGGTGCATATTAGAACAGACATCAAGGCGGTAGTACCACCGCAGAACTTACTGCCAACCATGGTCATGACGACCGACACTCCAATCAAGACATCTTGCCTATTCTGCTCTTCCCCTTGGACATGAAAGATAGGCTCCGCCATCTCTCACTCTAAAAGAAAGTAACAATAATGCAGGTAGTCAAGCTACGCCCGCACAAGAAACCAAGAATCTCCTTCCAGCATGGGCCCAGCCATTACCCACTTCGAAACCAGACAGCAAACAAGCCGCAGTATATACGCCTTTGCTATGGACGGATTCCAGCCCAACGACAATGGCACAGCGCTGCAACCTCCCTATGAGTTCATCGCCGGAGAGGGGAAGGGTGTGCGGCCCTGGATACGCCACCTCCCCTATACACTAGTCGAAACGCAATCGCGCAGATGGTGTTACGCTGCCACATGGGTCAATCACAAACGCAACGTCCGTCGGCTGCGGGTGACGGGCGCGGCCCCGGGTCTGATCGCGAGTGACCGAATGCTGGTTTGGGAAAATGGGTGCCGCCGTCGTTCGCAGGGTGCAACGTTAGTGGAGACGCAGGTGAGGACCTGTCTGGCAGGGGAGGATGCGCGGGGCTTGGACCATTATCGTGACGGTTCAAACGGTTGATGTTTTCTTGGCTAGTTGGTAGGAAGGGGTGGGGTGGGGGGTACGAGAAACGTGGAAAGGGTGGGTTTGGTGGGGCCTTAGGGCCGGCATACCCGTGTGATGCTTCCAGGTACATCATGTCATGTTACTGGTGGCTCCAGTGTTGTGTTGCCTCTAGAGACTCGCTTTGGGACTTTGATGTCATCATGTTCATACCAGGCGCAGATGTGCGCTGCGATTTTCGGTGCTAGCGGATGTACCGGCGCGGGCTGGAACTTCAAGCTTCGTCTCCACATGAGAACCCCCGAACTACCAAATGGTCTTCTGTGACATTTTTGACAGGTTCTAATTCCAGAATACGAGTTTGGCACGTGGGAGGGTAGTGCCTGAGGCTGTTGCTGTAGGAGATACGTTTCAGTTGCATGCGAACGACGCCTTGGCGTAGCAAAATCAACTAGAAACGCGGCGCAGTCGCGCACCGCGAGCGGAACAAGTGCGCCCAATTTTTCGAGAGAGCTATCATGTAAAAGTTGCATTAATTGGTAGCGAATAAACGCGGTCGGGGTGGAACTGCCACCAGAGAGGTGGAGGAGTCCCAATGTTGCGATGACACCCGAGCGACCAGAATAGTATAAAGCCTGACTGCAGACCCAAAATTGCAACAGGTATATGTGGCAATGCTAGATGACTGCAGGAGACGAGACAAGAGCCTCGTGTTCCTTAAGTCCTATCGTGTGAACACTCATCAAAATTGATACATGAAGTAGCCGTCCAAATGCTTAGGGTGGAAGCACTCGTCAATGCGTTCGGTTAACCTCGAAAATATTTCATGATCGATTCCAGACTCCGGACTTGACATCTTACGGAAAATCAATGCAACGATTTAAATGCTAATGTGACTAATAGCTAGTGCATCACCATATCAGGATTGATGCGCGGGGTTCGGCAGGCACAGGCTCTGGCGTTCGCTACCAAAAAGTAAGCATGCGACGACGTCGATCGTGGCGGCATCATCAAGCATTACATGGGCTTCTTTTTCACGATTCAACTGGGAAAAAGAAGCTATACTCTCCTCTCATTCATTTTTGTGAAGCTAAAAGCCACGTGGAACGGCAAGGTAAAGAGTGATACTCGGATCATTGGTCGCTGTTACTTGCTGCGTTTTTTTTCTCTCGTCGCCTGGTGGCAAGCAGGGATGATAACGAATCTTATTATGTACTATTAACGCCTATGGCTACTGTATTTTCCATGATTTACAAGCCTGAGACAAAGGGTGCAGTGGACTTTGTGGTGGAATAGACATTATTACTCTGCCATCTTCACATGGCGATCTTCATTGCTTCTCCAACCAGACAAGCTTGCTCTTGTAGTCACCCCTCTCCCACGGAACATTGATACCCGCATTCATGTAAGTCGCACCACTGTAAGTCCCATTGTCAAGGCTGTTGAAGTACCTCGCCTGGGGGTCTAGACCCTGAAGCTTGAGCGGAGGAGAGGCCGGCTTGATCTTGTACAACTGTTGGAATGCAAACAACACAGCCTCGCTACCATCGGCAGACACGAATTGGACGGCAGGCCAGTTGCTGGATTGCGGGTGGGCAATGCGATAGAAATCTCCCGTAATAACAATGGGGTTGACCCTGTGGGCTTCCTCCATGATGGCGGGAATGGCAGAAGCCTCCTCCTCGCTAAGCTCTTCAGGGTTGAGCTCAAGACCGAACGAGCCGCACATCAGAGCAACGTGAGCACGGTATTCCATGGATGTGTTACGGCGGGTCAGGCCATTGGGGACGGCAGAGACGTGGCAACCCATAGCAGAGGGTGGGTAGACAAGTGATGTTCCCAGCTGGATGGTCAGCCTATCTGCGGCATCCGTGTTGTCCGAAGTCCAAGTCTGTGGCCAATAGTGCATCAGACCGGCATCAAAGCGGCCACCACCGGAAGCGCAGCCCTCCCAAAGAACCTCGGGGTACTTGGTGGTCAAGGTATCGATGACGTGATACAGACCAAGGATGTAGTTGTAGCTGTCGGAAGGCTGCGCAAGCTCGTGCATGCCTCTGTTGTTGTCCCACTTGACATAGCCAATGTTTCCTGAATCGAGAATTCCGGAGACGGTGTTGATGACAAACTCCTGGACTTCCGGCAGGCCCAGGTTGAGCACCAACTGGTTCCTGGTGAGAGTTCTGGCGTGCTTTCCTGCATGAAGAACCCAGTCAGGATACTCTTTGTACATGGTCGAGTTGGGGTTGATCATTTCAGGCTCAACCCAGATACCAAACCTCATAGGCTCGGTGGAGTTCAACACATTCATGCTCGTGACCTGCTCAATGTACGGACCCAATCCGTTGGGGAACTTGGCTGGGTTAGGTGTCCAGTCTCCCAGGCCGAGAGTGTCGTTGTTACGAGGGTACTCAATTCCAAACCATCCGTCATCCATCACCTGTTTTCATGTTAGCAACTGTGACTGAATTGACCGTTATTGACTTACGAAAAGCTCAATGCCAAGCTCTTCCGCCTCTCCCGCAAGCTTGACCAGCGAGGTTTCGTTGATGTTGAAGCTCAAACCTTCCCAAGAGTTGAGCAGAATGGGGCGAACTTGATCCGTCCAGTTGGAGCGGGAAAGATGATTGCGGTACAAGTCGTGGAAAGACCTTGACATGCCACCAATTCCATTTGAAGAATAGACTGCAACAGCTTCCGGTGACTGGAATGTATCTCCAGGAGCCACCTTGAGCTTAGTGTGCAAGGAATTGAGTCCAAGCAGAACGCGAACGTAGCCATTGGAAAACCTTTCTGCAGTGGCCTCGAAGCTGCCAGTCCAGATCAGGTTGAAACCCCAGGCTTCACCGGTGCTCTCGGTGGTCGTCGGCGAGACCAAAGAGAAGAAGGGGTTATGAAGGTGCGATGCAAATCCTTCGGTGCTGCGGAAAGTGGTCTCTCCAAAGTCAATCTTTCGCTTGACAGTCTGGAACTCGTGGGACCAATCACCGTGGGGCTCAATCATCTCAAGATCCAGGTTGGGGAAGTCAGTGCTAAAGCTTGCTGCTTTCTCAATGACAATGTCGCCGGATCCATTGTTGGTGATGCTGAAGCTCCTCGCTACCGCGTTGTACTGAGGAAAGATGGAGTAGTGCAATGCTGCAGAGACATCGGAAACATTGTCGTACAGCTGGACAATCAAGGTGGTGACGTCGCCATCTTCTCCGTAGGTAGCTGGAAGCCCAGGCAGCGACGGCTTTCCCTGGACAATCTCATGAGACTTGTAAAGCAGAGCAGTCACAGTGTCGCCGTCGGAGTGCTCAATGTGGATAGCAGGTAGGCGAAAGTCACTGCGCCCAACATCTGGGAATTCCCGGCGGAAATTGGCCAAACCATCATGCCAGCCCCACGGAAGGATGGAAGCTGGCGGAATGAAATCGGTGGTCGGCCCTCCAAAATGGTCCGAGACTAGCTCACCAGTCTCAGTGTCGACGTGGAAGAGGTAGGACACGCCGTCACCGGACAGGGTGAAGTTTGTTCCAGCTGCCGTAATTGCTGCAGAATCGTGTAAGTTTCGGCCAAATGCACATGGGGGGGACAAATGTAGACATACCATCTTGAGCAGCGACCATACCTGCCAAGAAAGCAGGTATCCAAGATCTCTGGATGAAGCCCATGATGAATCAGGTCCGTAGAATACATCGTGGAACGTTCAAGGAGCTATCCAATATATGTACTTTTGATGATAGAACATGAGGCTATTCCACAACATTTACCAGGTTCCGTCGATCGTGAGGGGAAGTGGAGAAGCGGGGACTAGAAGCTTGACGGTAGCCTCGGTGTGACTTTCGGAAAATCATCTCACTGGCGGGATGGCGGAAAGGCTACCGCTTGCGGTTTAGAAGAACGTTGAGCAGGTACACAAATCTGGTGAGATTTATGAAGCACTGCTAGTTTTGGTACTGACAGCGACCATACACTAGGTAAGAGCCTTGGAATCGATGCACCTTCGCCTTCTCCCTTGTAGCTGCAGACGGATACATACAAACCGCGCTCTTGGCACTGTATCTATGTGCAAACTTTTCGTTGAAATCCAAGGATTAGCGGTCTGCTGGGCCGACTTCGTTCCTGAAAGTTATGATAGTCCGACAAGAAGCAATGCAATGAGGTGTTTTCCGGTGCTAGACCGCAGTATGGCCGGATGTTCGGCGTTGAACGGTAACGCCTAGAAGTACCCATGTGCGCCTATGCGGCATGCTTCAGAACCGTCAGGTTCCCAGAGGTCCAACAAAACCAACAACGGCCCGTCCCAAGGTCAGGCAACAGAAAATTGAGATGTGAAAAACCAATGATATCATAACAAGGCGGTTGTACGGACCGCGACGGCCAGACGAGAAGCTTGATGAGCTTGGGAAGCTTACCCCTGCCACCTCTTTGCGCCTGGGCACAATTGCCTCGTGTTCTCGTTGTGCAATCTCACCTCATGGTGGCTGGAATAAAATTTCGCATCATGTGAACAGCCGTGCGCGCCGTAGCCTCGGGGATTGAGTTGAGAAGGCTAGAGTCTTGACAAATGGCCGCGGCATCCCCTCCACCCGTTTCTTATCGATAGGGACCGCGCGTCTCGCATTCCATCTCGTCGATGCGAGATCAGGCGACAGCGCGATTCTTTTGCAGCCCTACAATGACGCTTATCAGTGATTTCTCGCCCGCTTGAGCAGTGATTTCCGCTCTTATCTCATCTGAATCTCTCCACGATGCGCTGCCTGCGCTATAACGTTGCATCGACCCTCGATGGCTTCATCGCTTCGTTTGACGGCACGACTGACTGGATCGTGGATGATTCGACCATAGATTTCACGACTCTTTATGCGTCTTTCTCGACTTTTGTCATGGGCCGCAAAACTTGGGAGACTTTGCTTGCGTACGGCGACCAGAACCCTCTCCGGGAAAAGCCCCGCGACGCCATCGTTGTATTTAGCCGCACCATGAGCCCAGAGCAGCACCGAGACATTACCGTCATCAGTGGCGACATTGTCGAGTACATGGAAGCGCTGAAAAAATGTGATGAGGACGGCACCAAAGACATTTGGCTCTATGGAGGCGGACAGGTGGCTAGCTGCCTTCTGGATGCAAGATTAGTTGATACGGTTGAAGTGGCCATCATGCCAGTGTTAATCGGAGATGGAATTCGATTGGTTGAAAAGGGTACGAAAAACCATTGGAAGTTACAACTGCAATCAGTGGAAAAGCTGGAAAAGAGTAGCATTTTGATGTCCAAATATCGTGTTCTCTACTGACTTCGGCGGCTGTTCTCCCGAGAGTCCACGGTCCAACGGTCACATCGAGCTAGCTGTCCCGCAAAATCCGGGGCTCCGCACTTCTAGATCTTGAAGTTCAACCGGGTGTGCGACGAAATGACGCCGAGGACATATTGAACTTCCGGTAGAGCGATGCTCCCTGGGGTATATAAATTACTGTCACTTGGCACCCAGCGTCCCGGATCTGTCAACCAGGTTTTGTTTTGCATTTTACAAATATTTTAATTTTGTCCAATCATGAAGCTATCAGCGCTACACCTCTGTCTGGCCGGACTCGTGCCTACTGTGCTCTCTTTACCATGGTCTCGTAGAGAGATAACTCCACGCGATGTGCCTACCATCTGGTTAGCAGGCGACTCCACAACCGCTCCTGATGGTGGCCACAACGGCACCGAAGGTTGGGGTCAATACCTGAAGTATTCATTTGGCAACAATGCATTTGTCAATAACTCTGCATATGCAGGGCGATCAGCTAGATCGTTTACTCGGGAGGGACGTTTTGACAGGATTGCAAATGCACTGAAGCCTGGGGATTGGGTGGTGATTGAATTTGGAATCAACGATGCCGGCGTTCCTATCAACGGGTCTACTAGCAGTACTGGTGATAAGGGACGAGCGGCATGCCCTGGAGTCGGTAATGAGACATGCACTGTTGTGTTCAAGTAAGTCTCTTGAATATCTAAAATACAGCATGGCTGTAGCTTGGGATTCAACTGACATGACTTAGCGGAGTCACGGAAAACGTCAGAACTTTTGGAAGTTACGTGAAGGCAGCAGCAAACAGATTCTTGTCCCTTGGAGCAGCTGGTATCATCATCTCTGAGCGCTTACCTATCAATGTTTTTGACAGCGGAGAATACTCTTACACACCTTCCGTCTTCTCGTATTACTCCGAGTAAGTACTACTTTACTCTATATGTGAGACAGACGAAACTAAATTGTATAGATATGCTACTCTCGAGCTTGGTGGACCTGCTTCCCATGTTTATTATGTGCAGCACGGAAGCTATGCGGCACAAGCCCAAAAGCTCCTCGGGAAGGAGATCGTCAACGCCAATTACCAAATGGATCACACCCATACAGGACCTTTCTTAGCCGACGTGGTATGTAGAGGACCCCCACTCATATCTGATGGGTGAAGGCGCCAAGTCTAACTTCAAAATAGCACAGCCAGGCCTTTGTTTTGGGTCTGAAATGCGGAACCAGCCCCTTGGCCAACCTCGTGGTCAACGCCACAGCAAGGATTGAAGCACAACGTGGACCGTGCTTGCCCGCGAACGCAACGATTCCCATTTAGGCTCATTCAAAAGTTACTCCTTTTTCCTAGGTAGCATTAAACGTATTTATTACTTTTGGGCTTTGATTATTTCTACTTTTACCATCAACAAACCGAAAACATCCGCGAAATTAGGTCCTAACATGGCCTGAGAGCATTCCAACATACCACCGATCGTGACTTTCTTTCTAGCTTACCCGCTCAAATAAGGCACACCTTCATGTTTCTCTTCAGTGACTTGCATCAAAGCTTTCGTGAGTGCTGCTGTCATCCAGGGTGACGCTAACGTTTCCTACGCGTGTGCCTGGACCCATTCACTCGGCAGCTCTTTGTAATCTTCTGGGCCATAAGGTTGGAAGGCATCTGCGAGTAGACCCCTTTTACGACGACTTTTTAGCCCAACATCTTTCATCAGCATGTCTATGTACGGAACCGCATCGAAAACAAAATCCGGAAGCCGTGCACCGTAGCCACACGGATATCTCCATTTTCCGAACTGAGAATGGAGTGTGGCCTCCCACTGGGCATCATGCTCAGACAATTCGCGATCCAATTTTTCATCAAAATAAGCTGATATCCAAAGCGCCTGGGCTTGAGCGCAGGTGGACGTCGTAATTGTAGTAATCATGCCAGCAAATGCTATGTTGCGCTTGTGAATAAAAGCCGGTGGAACCATGAAGCGATAAAGGCGGAATGGCTGATTCGAGGCTTCAACGGAACCATCCGTTCGTTCCGATCTTTCAATCTCGGGTTGGTCCTTTAGGCGGGGGAATTTGTTAAGGATTACTGCATCAGCTTTCCTTGCCAGCGTATTTGGGAAAGAGGAGTAATGCGGAAGTCCCAGCTGCGAAAGGGAACCCCGAGGAAGAAAGCCGATAGGTGGAGAATGCTTCCATCCTGTTGCACAAACCAATACATCTGCCTTGACCTTTTCGCCAGTTGACAAATGAATAGCTTTCTCCGACAGGTGGGTTATGTCCGCCACATGCACACGAATCGAGCCATTGCGCACCAGCTCGAAGAAGTCAGTGGGGTAATTGAGAATACTCAATCCACTGCCGATCCAGAACGCGTCATTCCAAGGCTTGAGTTTCTTCATCTCCACGTGCTTATCAAAGCCATTGATAGTGATCACATCATTACCAAGAATGTTCCAGAAGGTCTCCACGATCTTGCGCCCCAGCCAAGTCCCGTGCAGGAAGCTTCGGACGCCCACGTAGCCATCCTCTTCGCCCCATATGCAGGGACTGAACCACGTTAGGAAGCGACTGTGTACAAGCTTTTCAAGCCACCGTCTAAGAGGGGTCACATATGGTGGCGCCATCCATACTGGCCCACGGCCACTCTTTCTAATAATCATATCAACGGGAACACCAGCAGTAGCATATGCATACGCTGCATCCCAGGCGCTCTTCGCACCACCTAAAACTGCGGCACTGCGGGCTGTCTTGAACGTATCTGTGTGGTCCAGAAAGTTTTTGGTGTGGAATATCGGCGATCCAAATTGCTCTTGGCCAGTGAACGTAGGCATGAAGGCGTCCGATGTGAGGCCGGTAGCAATGATTAACTTTTTCGCTTTGAGTTGGTTTTTCGCCCCTGTCGCGGCATTCGAAACATCGAGAATCCAGTTATTCTCAGAGTCCTCTTCAGCTGTCTCGACGCGAGTATTAAAGCGAATGCGTCTATAAACGCCAAATCTTTCTGCAAAGTTGGTCAAGTACTGATGTAAGACTTGCCCGGGAATATGTTCCCATTTATCCACTCCATAAGAAGTGGTATCCATCGGAAAGTCACTGTATTCATAGGTTCCAAGCATGTTCTGGGACCGTTAGCCCCTTGCGCTGACCCCTTGCATAAGTCGGAAATTGACGGGCTACCAACATTGGATTTGAGGCCAGGGTACAAGCGCTGCCTAGACCAGACACCCCCAACGCTTGAAGCGCTATCGATCACGAGCATCTCTGCCTTTGGGTGTAACTCAAGGTAGGTTCTAGCGGCCGCAAGGCCGTACCATCCTAAACGTCCATCAGTGATTGGCAGCAAGGGTATTGGCTTTCAGACGATGCGAATATTAAATGAAAAAATTGACAACGACCCAAGGGCCATGGGGCGATTGTGTTGCTTTCCCCGCGCCAATTGCCGGTCGGAGGGGACTCGGTGTTTGACACTCAGCAGGGGTCTGAACTGGCACGAGGAATCGAATAACTTACCGGCTCCGACAACAACAATGTCGAACTCCTCCATCGTGCGTTTGAACCCTGATAAGCCACGGGGATGTTGCTGTTAAAAAGTTGGCAGAAAAAGAAAGTAAGAGACAAAGAAGAAATATCGGTGCCAGTGGGAAACCATGCCGCAATTAATGTGGGCCGACCTAACCCCAACTCGGGGTTCACCAGGGCTTGGGCGCGCAACCCTGCGGGACCTTCTATATTCGTCCTAACCCTGCAACACCAGGCAAAAGGCAAAGTCGACGTGGAGAGAGATGAGATCTATATTGATTTTCCGCTCAACAGCGGAGGGAGCATCGCTCACTAATCACCGTGGCTGCAGCATCAGGCGTGCAGCATCTCTCAAACACCGGGGTAGAAAACAAAACATTCAATGCCATTTTCATTTGACGCGGACATTCCCATCGCCGCCCATTCCATCCAAACGCTTATCACAAAGGCTTACTTGCGACGTCCTTTGCAGAATTTCTGTCCCTGAGCCGTTGACTGCGCGCATCAACCATACGTTACCAGGTACCTTACCTGGGATGTGACCGGAGAATACACACGACAACCCCCAAAAAGTTGAATCGGATTTCTTACAGCTATGGCCGACTCCTTTACAACCGAAGCTTTCACACTTCTCGCCGTTGGGATAAGCGTCGTTGTGATCCGAACCACAGCACGCGCCCTAGCTGTTGGATTTCGAGGCTTTCATTTCGATGATTACCTTATGCCATGTGCTACGGTATTTAGCCCCCTTGCCAATTTCTTCATGTCCTTATTGAGGCCTTTGTGCTTGCTGTCTACGTATCACTGAAAAGTGCTTGGTACTCATTGAGTGTTCATGAGGCTAACTTATCCCTGTGGATCATATAGGTTGTATATGCGCTTGAGACCGCTACTGCATATGCCGTGGGAGCCTGGTGGTTTGGTCTTGCAAACAATGGCATGACAGAAGACCAACGCCGGACGTTAGATCCAGCTTCCAAGGAATACCACTTCCGTGTCGGTGGATCCAAAACTCAACTCGTCGGCTGGAGCCTGTACACCCTATTGCTATGGATGTTGAAGCTTTGTATGTGTCATTTCTATTCCAGATTGACGTAAGTCTACTTTTATTCATTAGCAGTTTTATTCTCCAATCGTTATTGGATTATCTTCACCACTCATACTGTTCGATGCGTACTTGAGTTGGATAAGGCTAACGGTCAAATAGCTCGGGTATCCACCATCTCCAACTGCGCGTCAAATGCGGTTATGCTATCATAATCGCTACGTATATTGCAACAGAGCTATCTATTTTATTTGGTTGTAGGCCATTTCATAAGAATTGGCAGATTTACCCCGATCCCGGCAGTAGGTTCTCGGGGCCGTTTTCAGAGAAAATGAATATGTACTGATTTTCCGGACAGATGTCTGCCAGCCTGCCATATCAAAGATTGACCTCTACGTCACTGTCATCCTGAACGTCTTGACAGATATTTATCTCCTCTCTATTCCTCTGCCCATGCTATGGAGCATCAATGTAGACATCAAAACCAGAATATCTCTCCTTTGCGTGTTTGGAGGCGGCATTTTCGTCATCATGGCAGGCATATTGAGATGCGCTTTGATTCTCAAAGTAAGTTCTCGTCAGTGCCACTGCTCTGGAGCATAAACCTTTTCCAAAACCTTATTCACACGTGTTTTGTCGATCAAAAAACACGGCAGTCCTCACCCCTGGGACGCCGAATCCTTACTTTTTTCGCCAATCTTCAACATTATCTGGTGGCTTTTTCACAATCATTTTTCTAACATATTACCGATTAGGACCCCATCAATGGCGCACAGGCGGCTGGAAGTTGGGCTTGTCGAGAAACGTTTGTCGCGGTGATTGTCGGAAATGCTCCTATGATATATCCTCTTATGCGCCGCGGCGTTCAAAAGGTTTGCTCCTCAGTTGGCCTCTCTCGCAATGGTTATTCGAGCGGAAATCCTAATTCCATTCCATTGAAAACACGCTTCAGCAAGCAAGGTGGGAGAGGAAAACTCCGCAGCGTGAACGCTTTGCCAACAACTGTTAATGGTGGTGAGAATGAGGGGTCTTTTGAAGGATGGGACAGTAACGTGGGAATAGTCACGACTGTCACAAGTGGTGGCCTAGCTAGGAGCGAGAGAGACGCCGAGAGTCTGGGAATAGTCACAACGGTCACGGTTGAGGGAGATACTAGGAGTGAGAGAGAGACTGCGCATCAAGTTTGATCTGTGCACCATTATTGATTGCGTCATCTTTGGTACAGACGCTCAACTCACTAAAGACCTACTCATTTCTGATTGAATTTCGGGCACGGCAGTCCATAAGAGCTATTACGGTAATCCTAATATTAGTAAAATATTTCAACCCCAAGGACGATCGCGAACCCATCTTTCACCGAACATATTTTGATGTGGCTGTGGAATGGGCTCATCTCTCGGGCGGAGATCCATGATAGAGACATTGTCCTCAATTTCTATGCGTAGGCGCCCAAAATCTTCGTGTCTTGACAGCTCTCTGGCTTCGAACCCTCCAAGAAGGTAGTCTTCACCTTTACCGTCATCATCTGTGGGTACGAGTACGCGAGGGAATCCGTTGCTTCCCTGTGGAACGTCGTAAGGCTCCGGGTCTTTGATTTTATCCATCCATTTTGCGAGCCTCGATCGTAACTTTGCCATGTAGCGTTCATCTGGATCCTCCAAGAAATATGGGAGTAAATCAGCCATGCCCGGATGCTTCACTACATATGTCCGGATGCTCTTTTCATACTCGTCGAGCGTCCGGTCGTCTCCTCGGTATATTACCGCTCGAATGTTTCTAGTGAGATATGCATTTCTCTCACAGAAATAAGGAAGATCATCACCAAGACCTTCAAGATTGTCAAGGCTAATGGGTGCACCAAAATATTCTTTGCTAACGCACATACTGATACGTTCGCAGTCGAGTAAAAAACCCAAATCCTCAAGACCGCAAAGAATTGAGCATGCAAACCGCAAATCATTTTTTGGTGCGTGTATCTCGAAAACCTTCTTGTGGTTGGCGCTGTTGCGCGCTTCTGTTGCCATCCAAGAGACGATGTACTTGATGCCATCAAAAGCATATAAGTAAGTCCTAACAAGAAGACAAACCCTTCCACTCCTAGTAGTCTCTAAGTTATTAGAGACTACATGTAACCCAAAAAAGTGTTCCAAAAGCTTTCTGGACACGCCCGCAAGGATTACCTGCCTTGATTTCCGATTGATTATAGTGATAGGGTCGCTGGAATCAAATCGGACATTTCGAGCCTTCCTTGCAAGCACAATCAACCGCTCCGGTATTTCTACTGCATCCTCAGTGGTTGAGGTTTGTGTGGTGGGAGGAAAGTTGAATTCATTATCCATTTTGTGTCCAAAACCTGATTGTATCAGGCTTGGTTGAGCTTAGTGTGTGCCCTTGAAAGAGTGGAAAGAATGGAAAATAAAGGCTTTAGGGAGCTTTTGAGAGCCCCTTTTACATGGAAACTCGAGGCTGTGTGTTGTATCTTTACTATCTCAGACTTCACAAAATTCGGCTCTTTCGAGGTATAGATATATGTGAAAAATTGCTTGATAACAAACACGTGGTTATGTATAAAAATGATTTTTTTTTTAAAAAAATAATAGTGTGGCTAAATAGAAAGATAAATAGAATTCTTTAAAAAAGAAGTTGGATATTTCAAGCTGCCTGGGATGTACGAGCACAGGATATAGTAATTAAAAAAAGCTGCTACTGAGAAGTGTATATACACTGCGTGAAAAGCTGTATGTAATAAAATTTACATTTTTACTATAGACATTATAAAAAGTAAGCTGTATCTTAAGGTTTCCTTGCTCTCTTGTTTTTTCCGTGTATTTCATATGTATCAGGTGCTTCTGTGAATTCAGGTACCCGCAAAATGAATCTGTTGTGACATCATGGGCTACTTTCAACGGCGGGCTGAGATCCAAGCCTCCCCGAATGACGTAGTCTCACGAACTTCATCCTGAACTTCCACACTCGCAGTTTTCTTCAATTCGTTAGCACATGTGATATAACCAACCGCATCCGGAGTGGATACCCTCAAACTACGATATTGGACATTAGGAGGAGGCTTGTGATCCTTCTTTGGAATTTCCGGTACACTCATTACCCAGCATTCTACCCGGTCATTGCTTATGAACTTCGACCGTGGCAAAAATGATGGTATATAGGAAGGACCGAACATATATGAGCCAAACCCCAAGCTCTGTATTCTTCCACAATCAATTTCGAAAAGTGATTGCTTATTTATAGTAGCAAACAGACGAAAAAAATTCCGAAATTGAATCAAGTCATTACCACCCGAAGGCTTCGCATTGAAAGTAGATACCAGCGCTCTCGCTTCCCACGCACTTATAGGTAAAATTCCGATGAGTTTTTCTTGGTTTTTTGCTATCTCTATTTGAGATGGATGATCAACACAGAGTTCACCGTCTCTGAAAACGAGAAGAGCTGCGAAATTTTCTATTCCCAGGCTCTTGACCATGAATGCTGTTTGACGCACTGCATGTGGGTGTGCAATGTAATGAAACAATGGAATGGACGATTTCCCTGCCTTTTTACAAATTTCCTCTAGCCAATCGATCACATTCGTCATCCCCGCATGCTCAGCGCCCTCGAAATAAAGCTTGCCTTCTGTAAATATGTGATTTCTACTCGTGTTTGGATTACAAAAGTAATTCAGCATTCTTGTTGAGACACCACGTGTGTGGTTTTCTTTTTGACCAGAAATCGAGAAAACCGTCTTTAGTCTATCTTTCAGGCATTCCTGGAGCAGAGTTGAGTTCATAGATTTCCGTAAAAGGTACAAGCAATTGACATCGGCAATAACCTTCATCGTCGCTAATGCGACTTTAACGGCTACAAATGTATGTTTATCATATCATAACCGACTGTGGGAAAAATATATTTTTATAGTTGTATTTCTTGTGATTTACAATGGAGTTTAGTTACATGGAGTTCAAAAAGAGCACGAAATAATTGGACTGTGCTAAGCCTTTGTGCATTGTGACAAATCACATTGAATAACAATCCGGGTTGAACTTGGTTTGTAAGCTAGCGTCTTTTTAGAAGTTTGAAGGGTTGAGCAGAGCAAAAAATACAAAAAGCTTGGAGTTCGAGCAAGGCCGGGGCAGGGTTAGTGATTTAGTAACTTGACAGGTTTCTATCATTCGCGTCAGAAGCTCTGACTATCGAACTATACTATTCCAATATCATAGTCACTTGGATTGTATCGCACCATCATCGTTTACCCCTAACAGAGGCTTGTTGGCTATCGATACGCACTGCGAGCAGATACTTGAAGGCTGTCACGATCACATACTATAAAATCAAGATCGAGACAGCCTTATATGAGCAAACGGACTGAAAATGATAACATAATAATCGATGACTTATTTTCTGACAATAGATTGGGTATCTAGAATATACAGTTGTTTAATATGGTATCTAGGCACCTAGACAAGCGAAACCTCCAGCTACCAGTGTAGTCACGTGATGACAGCTGACTACGCGAAATGTGCCTGGGCAATCGATAGGCTGCTATAGCAGGATATTCCGATATATATACTATCCTTGTAATTGGGGCCTCTCCGTCACATTGTTTGTGTTAGATACGCTTTCCATCGCTCTGTTTGCGGACGTGGTCACATTCACAGCGTACCCAAACACGACACACGACCTTGCCTCAATTATTTAGTAGAAGGACTATCACGTATTATCGCTGCCAAAATATAGTGAACAAGTACTAGTGGAGGTCTACCGATGCTACCCCCAGACTCGCCGACTTCGCCCTACACGGTCAGCACTCCCGCCCCAGGGCACGACCAGGGTAATCGTGAGAACATAGACTTTGGTGACCATTATTATCCTTCTAATGAAAAATATACTAAAACCAAAATAGGCTTGAGAAGCTCATCTATCTATCAGCATCCCACTGCGGCCTGGAGTTCTCCAGACTCTTCGGTACAAAAGACTACAAAGCAGGATACTCGCTCGTATACCAGCTCCGAATACAGTACACATAGCTCACTGAGGAACTATTTGTTATTTGGATCGGAGAATAGTGGAGATCCAAATGCTCTGACCTACCCGATAGGAAGTCCCGTATTAGGACACGAGATTGTCAACCAGACCACGACAGATCAAGCCATTCGACATACCTCAGGGTCCCCAACAGAAGGCCGTGATGATTGGACAATAGAATCGGCACAAAAAGACTACTATTTTCACAATAATGGGTCCCTTGCTTTCAAATATGATGACATGGAAGACCCATGGCTGGTTTTTGAGCCCAAAAGCGGCGGATGGGATGGATTTAATCTTGGCGATCTCGGCGATCTTGCTTCGTCGATTTCTTCAGAGAGTGATCGCAAGAGAAGCATTATAATGTCAGCAATGCCCGAGCCTTTAAGTATAGGGAGTCATGATAAGCTTAGCAGTCCGGAAGTTAGTGATGATCCAGTCACTCTCAGTACTTTGAGTCATCATCCAAGATCAGAAAAGGGGGCGGGTAGCCTAAGTATTCCAGACCGAGATCAACTTGAGGTCTTGAAAGATTTGTACTCTAAAAGTCAACCCCTGACTCACCAGAAAAGGGAAGTATTTGAAAGAGAGGAACGAGCTGAATCCAGTCCATTTCTGCAAGCTTCGCACTCCCAACAGCCTTTGCCAGCGGCCAAAATTAACGCCAGAAGTCCTTTTACTCAACTCAAAAGCTCGACTCGATCACTATTCCCCTGGAGACACTCAAAGCCGAAGGGGAAAAAATACGATCTAAACGATCCGACAGACCAACCTCCAACCGAAACCCAACTCAAATCAGCGCAAGTAGTCTACAAAAGATTTCTTGTGGAGTACAATCGCGCAGCTCGGGAGCGGATGTTTAGGGCTTCCCCCCCTTCGCCCAAACGACGCAACAGGCCCTCAATCTGGGGCGGGAAGCTACAAAGTAATAGCAGCATGGTGAAGGAGAGGGAGCGCAGAGAGCACATGAGAGAGTCCGCACTATGTGTCCGAGAGGACAATAATATGGCCCAGTTATCTGGCCAAATCTTTTGTACGAAGCAGGAAGACGCTATTCATAGGAGTGGTAATGAACAATTTCGATTTTCGGAGACGGCTCCAGGTCCAAGTTCTTGGGCGACCAGGGACAAGCCACTCCCTGAATTGCCACGGTCGGCCCCGAACACGGCTACCGATGAGATCGAACCTGTTGAACAAATCGAAGAGGGGGAAATACGGATGCGAAGATCAAGCAACCATTCTTCTGACAGAAGACGTCCATCAAACTCTCCCAAGATTTCTGCGTCATCATTAACCTTGGCAACCTTAAAAAGTCCTCCCAAGGCAGTAGCAACAGCAGAAAGCCCGCCGCAGTCTGTTCCTCCCTCGATCCCAGAAGACACTTATCCCATCAAAACCGAGCAACCCTATTCACCACACTCTTTTCCCAAAACACCCCAGCAAGTACATTCCTCACTCCATGCAACTACAGGCCCCTCCACCCTTATCAACTCACCTTCCTCAACCAGACCCCCCTTCCCTTCCTCTCCCCCAACCGAAGACCCAACTTGGACCCCCCCACCCCGCGACCCCTCCAAAATCTCCATCTTCGACCGCGCCCGCAAAACCTCCCCCCGGGACCTGCAACAACTAAACCTCGGCCCCATAATGCACATCCGCAGTCTGCCCTCTGGCGAACTCGTCGCAACCGACATCCCGCAGCGCATGATGCACTACTTCTGCAAGCCGGAGCTTCTGGAGCGCTTCATGTCGCGGGAGCCGCTCGAGGACGGGACGCCCGTGCTCGACATGCACGAGAAGAATGCGCTGGGCGCGTATCTGGCGCGGGCGGTGCGGTACATGAGGCGGTGCTGTGCGCCGCGGGGGCGGAGGCCGTTTATTGATTTGCATGTCAGGAGGGGAGTACAGGAGGGGATGCATACGGTGAGGGCGTTGAGGGTGTTGGGTTTAGATGCGGATGCATCGCGGGTGGAGACGTTTACGATTGAGCATAGTATTGCTGAGGGTCCGCTTAGCATTGACGACGTTGAGTTTTTGTGGGAAGGGTTCGAGGGGACGTATCAGGATACGGTGTACGGAGATGCGCTGATATGGTTTTTCTTGAACAATGTGGTGGGAAGTAGGGAGTTAGCGTGTTACGGGCCCGGGTTCCTTTTGCAGGAGCCCGAGTATGTGGCTTTGAAAGAGAAGGTAGTTGAGGAAATGGGTAGTACGCAGTGGAGGTTTGAGGATCGAAATGCGTTTATGAAGAGATACTCGCAGGAGAGGAAAGAGAGGAAGCAGAGAATTGCGAGTGGAGAGGGGTGGGGGCCTGCAAGGTCAAAGAGGTTGCCCCAGAAGTTGATATCGTTTACAGAGGACGAAAGAGAAATGTTGCCGCCGAGAAATAGGACGGTGGGAGAGAATAATCCGCCAAGAAAAGACCATCCGCTGAGGTCGAAAAGAATCAGAGAGGAGGGTGCGATCGAAAAGAAGTATGCCGGTGGGGCGATGACCACCCTTGAAGAAGACCACGAGGACGCTTTTGGTACACCAGAGTCTGAACTTGAGCGAAGGGAAAGAATTCTCAGAAAGGCTTCTTTCAATGCGTTGCCAGGGTTCATTGGAGGATCTCGAATTCTAGATGAGCCATCAGTTGAAACTGAACGATACGAAGCCGCATTTGAGGGGCGTGGGAAAAGACCTGTGTATCTATCGAACAACCTCCCGGAATCCTCTACTGCTACAGCTCTCACACATTGCATTTCTCCGGCGGACCCAAATGTCAGTCCAAAGTCTTTTGTCTCCACCGCAAGCGAATGCGGCTCCATCCGATCTCCCCAGCGGTTTGTTCCTGACCCTTACGAGGATCTCCAGAGACCAATTGACCCTTCGGTCGAAGTTCGAGATTTTGCCGTCGCATCAGGCGATCCTCCATGGGTTCGAGACCCTCCTCCAGATTTACCCGCCCAGTCAATGCAAATGCTGATGCAAATGGCCCGGCCAAGGTCTCAAACAGATCCCTCTATCTCGTCTGTGCAGCCATCCGTACCAAGAAAGCCCCTCCCAACTCCATTTATTGCAGGTTCGAGTTTCACTCAACCACGAAAGGTACCAGCACCTCCACAAACGACACATAGACATTACTCGGCAGATATACATATACCTACCTCAAAACACTAAAAAATGCTTCGCTTGATGAGAGAAAGGTTGAGAGAGATGAAGGCCATCTCGAACAAAAACGATCGGGCTCGTTGAGGCAAGCATTGCAAAGTATCAAAAAAATTTACAGACTGATGCTTCAATTTTTCGGACTCGAAATTCACCCACTGGTTTCCTTTGCCGTGTTTTATTCCCCCTTGTAATGTTTTTCTTATCATACGCCACGAGTTCTTCGACTCTAGTATGCAGTTCTAGGTTTCTTATGTATGATCAGCAAAGTCTAAAATATTACAAATGAATCAATGCTTTAAAAAACCATACAGCTGCAGTGCAGCATGACTGGCGATTTGCTGAGGCGTAAAACGCTCCCAGGGACGTTGCAGCAAAGCCGATACAATGACATAAGGCTATACCCATACCAGAGCTATGGAGCGGGCAAACTCGCTCATGGCCCTGGATCCATGTGAACGAGCTATCCGATTGAAAAGATTTAGTTGGCAGACGGCCAGCCTGCTGCGATTGACAGCATGCATGCACATCTTTTCTCCTTCGACGACGGCAAGTCAGAAACCGATCGTCCGAGGACTACAACTACGATGCAATAAAATGTGCGGCAATTGATGGTTCGTCCACGGCGGAAGAGCTGTAGCTTGATGACCCTGGATCGGTCAAGGTCCTGCCGTACCAGGGCAAGATTTGCATGTCCAGGGTTAACGCCAGCGCGCCCATAAACTGCACGCAAGGTGGATGTTCGTACCTGTCTCTTAATATCAATACCGTCGCGCAGCTTCAGCTTGCTGTGAATTTTGTGCGACACTCGAACCTGTGGCTTGTGGCTAAGAACACCGGCCATGGTTACGATGAGCGATCGACGGGTGAAAATGCACTCAGTCTTTGGACACATCACCTTAAAAGATATCGAGCTTGTGGCGGAATTTGTTAGTCAAGGATACGAAGGGCCAGTGCTCAAAGTCGGCGCAGGTATCCAGGGCCGGGACCTCGACAAATTCTCTGACTAACATGGAGCGAGTGAGGTAGCCGTCATTTTCCCCGCTGGGGATTGTTGGCGGGTATATTGCTGGAGGTGGCCGCAGTTCTCTGATGGCTCTGTTCAGGATGGGCTCTGGCCAAGCCCTCACCTTCGAGCTTGTCACGCCCGGTGGACACTTTGTCCAGGTGGCGCCGAGCAAGAGTGCTGACCTCTACTAGGCAGCGCTAGGAGGAGGCGGAGGTACTTGAGGCATTGGCACGTTTACCGCCCTACAGGCTCATCCCAGGATAACGGTGACAACCACATTCAGCTTTCCTGGGGGGGAACTTCACCGAGGATACCTTTTGGGAGGGCATTGCTGCCCTAGGGGACTCATTTCCCAAATAGAATGCAGCAAAGACACACTCGAACTTTGATCTCTCAAGTACGCCAGGAAGCCTGGTTTTCAGTATGTCACCGTTCTTCGCTCCCAACACGACCGTCGCAGAACTTGAAGATCTCGTAGCACCTTTTTTGCCAAGCGGACAGCTACCAAAATATAGTATGCTGCCAACACGACATTCCATGAGAGTTTCAAGTCCGCATATGATGGAACATTCGCGACGTTGGACTACCACGTCGGAGGCGTGTCGATCGTACCTGGAGATCGGATCTTGCCAAGGGACAACTGGGCTAACGCGACGATCCGAGCCGATACACTCTCAGCAGTGAAGACTGCCGTAAAGAGTGGATTCGGCCTCCAGACAGGCATCAGGCACCCTTCGCAAGATCGTATACTCAGTCAATCCGACGTTTTGCAATGAAGCCAGCTAGATTAATCACGATTGTAATGCTAGGTGTGACAGATGATCAGCTCGGGAGGTGCCAAGTCCATGAGTGACAAGATGCTCGGACTGTTGAGAGAAGTGAGCCCAAATGGTGGAGCATGCGGCAACGAGGCGGATCCCGACAAGCCAAATTTTTCTGAGGCATTCTGGGGCAGGAACGATCCCCACTTGCTTAGAATCAGGGAGAAGTGGGACCCGACAGGTGTCTTGTACGTGCACAACGGGGTTGGGAGCGAGGGTTGGGTTGTCGAAGGAGAGAGAGATTTGGCGGTGTGCGGTTGACGCAAGATGGCCACCTATGCCGCGCCTGACGCAGGGCATCAAGCTCATGGGGACCCAGTGCTTGAGTCGGAGCAGAGGAGCAGAGTGCGCAACATGCTACGTTGGCACGCTTGACTGCGCTTGGCACGTGCCGGGGCCGTGTGTAGCCCAGGGAACGTGCTTGTTTGCTGGTGACACCAGGCGGCTGCGTAGATGAAACGCGCTGGAAAAGCGTCTTCAGATGTCAGGTCCCGTGGTGTGGGTTGGTGGTGGGATAGGCGTTCGGCGCTTTTTGGTATGGAAATGGTGGTAATGTGCCGACGTGAGGGCAGATGCACCCGAGGCAGTGCGGGATGCGCGGTGATGTGGGAGCGATGCGATGCGATGCCACGTAAAGAGGCATGTGCAGCTCGACCTCGAGTGGGCGGACATCGGGCAGCGGACAGCGGGTAGCGGACAGCGCACATGACGGTATGACGGTGGCAGGCCGAGTGAGGCGAGGCGACAGGAGAGCAGTGGAGGGCAGTGGTGGGCAGTGGTGGGCGTCGAGGGGCCGTGGCTGGAGCATCGGAGCGGCCGCCTGGTGTGGCGGTGCATGTGGCGCCCGCAGATGACGTCTGGCCTAGCCGTCTGCCCCGGTCTCACAATGGCCAGGCATTCAGTTAGCTGCCGATATATCTTGGTCGCGTCGTCCCCTTTTTTTCCCCTTCTCGACGATGCGCCTTCACCCATCATGTCTTCTCCGGCTCTCTCCCCCGAGCAGACCCATGCGCTCTTCGACGTCCTGATCCACCACCAACTCTACGGCGAAATTGAGGCCTTCAAGTACCCCTCCACCATCGACCACTATGGCTACCCATTCCGCAAGCCGGACGGCGTGCAGACCAAAAGCCCGCTGCTGCAGAACATGCTCAACAAGTTTGTGCTCCGGCTCCCCGGCCTGAACAGCATCGGCCTCGACTTTTGGCAGGACAAGGTGCGCACCATGGTCGCAAAGCTGGGCGAGGCCGAGTTGAGCGAGAGTTACGACAAGGGCGCAATAGGCGCGCGCAAGGCCCTGGCCACGGCCATAAGTAGTCTGCTCGAGTACGTCGCGAGGGGCATGTTGGGCGGTTACCCGGTGCGTCTGGGCAAAGAGACGCCGAAGAAGGAATATGACACCAACAAGCCCGAGGACATCCTGGAGGCCTGGGACGACGGCATGCGCGCTCTGATCTACGGCGACCTGCTGGACGACTTGTTCGAGCAGACGGCGGCGACGGGCAAGCTGGAGGACCACTCGAGCCTGGTGCAGGCCGCCCACGAGTACATTCTCCTCAAGTGAGTTGCCCGCAAGAAGAACTCCCCCCTCCGGCACCGCCTGACCACACATATACAGCCTTGCATCTTTTCTTCACCATACCTTCATCATGTCGCCCGATGGCCAGTACCTGCTGCACCTCCTCGAAAACGTCCACCGACTGATTCCGTACTACGTGGTCAAGCAAACTCTGCGCGTCGGAAACGCGGCAACCATGATCAACGGCATGGTCCGGCTAGTCTTGGCCAAGCTGTCCGTGACGGCCGTCACCAACTGGATAGGCCTTACCAACAATTCAAACGACGGCATGAATCTGCTGCAGCAGATCATTTCGACCGTCATGGCCTGGGATTCGTCCGAGTTCCAGAAGCGCACCCAGAAGCTCGAGTCAACGCGCGATGCACCGCCAAAGCAAGTTTTCAAAGCCATCAAGGCTTACGTATACTCGTCCCGCGACAGGCATGACGCAGCCCGCAGTATATCCATCCAAGAGTCAAAGTCCCTGATTGCCGTCATTCTGGAAACGGCGGATGCGCCCTTTGACGTTGATTCGCTGACCGAGCACCAACACGCCGTAGCCATGGAGTACTTTAGCAACTACCAGTCCATTCGCGATCGAGAGGAACTCACCAAGATTTTCTGCAAACTGCAGCCTGACATACTCACATCTGCAATCCGAGATTTAGTTTCCGCCTTCGACCCTGTGATTCGAGCAGTCCACAACGCCGTCGATCTTTCAGGCACGGTGACAGATGCCGAGAACTTCATCACAGACCTGATCAAGGTATCCAAACCCAAGAAGCGCAGCGGCAGCAGCCGCTCGGGCTCGAGAGCAAATAGTCGCAGCACGTCGCCTAGTGACGGCACAGGCGGTGCCAGCGTCGAAGCCGGGCCCATTCCCGTGAGCGGAGTGCCCACGGTAGAAGACTACGTCCAGTTGTTGCGAAAACACATCCCCTCGGCGCACAAATTCTTGCACCAAGTGTGCGCCAACGCACCGGACCTCGCAAACCAGTATCGCGACTATGCAAAGTCGGTACTGAATGAATTCCGCGTCGATGAGCAAGCGCGCGCCGCAGAAGAGAAGGGCCAGGGTGGAGCAGGAAACATGACGGCACCGCTACAATCCCTCTTCGCCACGCTGCCCGCAGAAAAGCAAGACTCGATGCGCGACCTGCTGACGCATCATGAAAAGCACCTCAAGCACCTCAAGCAGACGTCCCAGTCCCGCCTCAAGAACATCATGGCGTCGACCTCCCGCCCCGGATCCCCCAAGTCGTCGTCCTCGTCTTCCTCCCCGTCCAAGCTCGCCGCCCCGCATCCCCACCGCGGCTCGACCCACGGCCCCGGCATGTACCTCTCGCGCTGGCATGCGCTGCTGGATAGCACGCTCATCACCCCTGCAACCCCGCGCGGGCCTATCCGCCATGGATGGGAGGTCAAGGGCGAGCTTGACGGCAAGGGCCAGAAGACGGACACGCTGCTGAATAACCTGCGCGCACGCTCGTTTGGCGGGCTGGGCCGGGACCGCAATGCGGGCGTTAGCGTGGCGGATGGGACCGGCGATGCGCAAGAGCGGCGCGAGAGGAAGAGGGAGGGCATGGAGGAGGAGAAGATTAGGGGAGTGTGGGAAGGGTTACGAGAGGGATGGGTGGGTGTCTGCAGGGGGTTGGAGGTTATGGGGTGAGCCAGGTGACGTCTTCTCCTTCTTCTTCTTCTTCTTCTTCTTCTTCTTTTTTTTCGAATTCGCTGTACATGTTTGGAATCTTTGGTATGAGAAGGAAGCCACGAGGTATGATTTTTTTGAAATGACTAGACTTGGCATGGTACGGCATGACATGACACGCACGGGGCTACGAACCGCACACACTACACACAAACATGGGTCCGCCTCAATGAACGCGGAACGGAATATCAGGAGCACTACTACTGCTACCACTGCATCATCGGCGTTTTTTTTTTTTGGATTTTCGCGTTGGGCTGGGTTGGTTAACAACACCGTTTTTCGAAGGCAAGATTAGATTTGACTCCCAGGCTGGCTAGCTAGCTGGTACTTGTAAAATCCATCCATCCATCCACACACCTTATGCGCTGTACTCCTCACGCAGATCCCAATCCCATCCCACCCCATCCCATCCCATCCCATGCCCCCGACCTTCCGTATCGACCCTCGTACGACCTCCCACCCACCCCCTCGGCACGGCTCCCTCGCCATCCGAACCTCCGGCCCCCCCGAACGCCTACCCAGCCCTACGGAAGCTAAGCAACCCACCCTCCCTCCCATGCATCCGCCGATCTACCCTCCCGCGTGATGGACGTAAAAACAAGCTTTTTTTTGTCGAAACCGGACGGGGCCTTTTTTTCCCTTTCTTTCCCTGTTGCGGTGCTGCGGGCTGCGGGTCGGGGTCCGAGAGCGCGGATGGGCGCGGATGGAATGGGCGGAGGGTTTGATTAGTATGCAGAGGAGTTCTGGACGGGCGGTTTGGAGCGGGATTCCGTGGGAGGGGAGGGGATGTGTGCGGGTGCACTGGTGGAGTCGCGGATGGGAGGGAGGGAGGTTGGGGGCGGACTTAGAGGTCGGGGATAGAGCGCGGTGGAGGGCGGCGGGTGAGGTGATGTGATGTAATGGCATGGGTGCGGGGAAGAGGGGAGGGGGGGGGGGGGGGGGGCTAGGAGTGTCCACTGCGGGTTATGCGGTGAGATCCTTTTAGCTGGGAGGGGCGACCCGGGCGTGAGGTAGATACGTACAGTAGTGTGGAGGGAGGGCCAGCTAACGAAGCAGCTGGGTATGCCTCTCCTTGGCTCTGCGTTTGCGCCTTGAGTGTGGCACTGATGGGTACACCAAAGGTGATGGATGTGGATATGGTATCACCATTATTAGATATCTTCCCTATAGCTGCTGCCCGCTGTCTGAACAAGAAAAACACATATTTCTCGTGTAATGGTATCATGATATGCAACGCGAGCCCATCCCACCCACTCCACAGAATCACATTCCCGCAATCTAACCCCCAAAACGCCGCCAATGCAAACCAAAACAAAGACCTAAAAAAAATAAGGGAGATGAAAACCGTTTGACAGAGTATCCACTATCACATCACCACATCACCATCCTCTCGGGCATACTCTTTGCATCCGCCGCCCTGAAACCCTCTTCCCCATCGTCCCATGCCACCGTCTCCACACTCAACGTCCATGCCACAATGATCATCCTGGCCACCATGGCAATACTCTCGACATTAAACGGCAACGAAACCTTGAGGACCTGCTCCACCTGCCTGCCAAGATTATGCACCGGGAATGTCGACGACGAGCGCGGGGAGAGGATGTCCGTTGGCACAGGCGACGGCGACGCCGTGCCCTCCGAAGACCCGGCTCCCGCACCGAAGAGCGCAGACGAGAGACTCGAGCCCGCAGAAAGGCGCTTGGATTGGCGGCGCGGCAAGGAATGCAGGGGCAGGGCTGCGGAGACTTCAGATTCGCCGCTAATGTGTGCATTCACGGCGTCCTCGTAGGCGCGCTCCATCTCCTTCTTGGTGGCTTCACGCACGGCGTCGCGCACGTCTTGGGGCTTCATGTCGGGCACGAGGTGCATGAGGCGCTCGAGGAGGGTGATGTAGCGATGCATGCGGGCCGTCTTGTCGGCGAGGGCTTCGTGGGTGAGGGCGCCTGTTGCGAGTTTGCCGAGGCGTTCGCGCTCGCGGTAGAGGAGACCGGCATGCGCATCTTCTAAGAGGGGACCGAAGAGCTGTAGGCTGGGGGCGTGGCGCTGGACCTTTTCCACCAGGGCGTCCAGCCGTTGGAGGAGTCGGGCGGGAGGCAGGCCGGCTGTGGCGATGAAATGCACCGTCTTGATCACAGGGGCGGACGCGAGGGGAACGAGACCGCCAGTAAAGGGGAGAGAGGCTACTGCGTGGAGGAGAAGTTGGATAGAGGTAGAGGTAGCAGAAGGGGCGAGGACGTGGTAAGCTGGAGCACGGGAGTTGGGAATGCTGCTGAGGAATTTGGATCCCCTGGTGTGTGAGATGGCCTTTTGCAACTGGAGGCCGGCTCCGAGTCTGAGGGCTTCTAGGGTTTCGTTTGTGATGATGATGGTGTTGACCGCCTTCTTGTCTTGGGAATAGGGCAGCGCGCCAGATGCAAGGTGCTTTGCGAATAGCGGGGAGTAGCCCGAGCCCTTGGCCGGTAGCTGCGCTATCCGTCGCTTGTGTTGCCTGAGGGAGATGCGGTAGTTGCCGTCGTCCAGGGGGATTCCAGTGATGGAGATGTTGAACGCGCCCTTCCTGACCGAGACTACCTCTTGTGACTTCTCCGCGTTGGGCGAGGATTGGGCAATGGAGAGTGGGGTACCCAGAATGACGGACAGTGCGGCGAGCTCGCTGGTCGAGACTACCACCCCTGCGTGTCCATCAAAATACTGGGCATGCTGGACTTCGTTGATCCAAGACGAGTGAATTGGGCTCAGGGCAGCGCCGTCGGTCGACAGCAGGGTACTGGAGGTGGAGACTAGAATCGGAGACAGCCTCCTAGATCGTGAGCGGCTCAGGCCCTTCTCAGCCAGATCGAGAGAGGTGCGCTGTGGCTTCGGAGCTACTTCTGGTCGCCCGTGCTTTGTTGGCCTGACGGACTGTGCTCGCCTCAACCCGCCCTTTGATGTGGTAGCGAACTTGGAAATGGCCGTGGAGTAGGCAGATCGATCCGACGCAGGGCGGCCCCGCAGCTCATTTGAGAAGGCGTCGTACAGCGATTCGAGGAAGAGGTCGCCGGGGTTACCATGCGAGTGGTTGAACATGGCGGAGGAGTAGACGCCCTCGTCCCCCGCCTTGATGAGGCCTGAGAGGGAGGGGACCTGGTGTCCCTTTTCCTTTTTCGGAGCAAACACCTTCTTGAAAGCGGATGCATCTAGAGAGATGCGAGACAGTCTCTGCTCAATCTTGGGCATGGCCGAGGGGCCATCAGTATTGTCGATGGCGGCGGGGGCGGGCGTGTTGTCCTTGGAGGACTTGTGATTCCAGAGGAAGCGAGCGATGAGAACCATGGCGGCGAGGAAGCTGAGGCTGAGGACGAGGCTCAGTGCAATGATGGCCTTTTGCTGCATGGTGGCCAGGGCCGGCAGCCCTATTAAATACTGGGTGTTGTTGGCCTACAATGCAGCGAGTCGGTGGTTGAACCCTGCAGGGCGGCGGGCCAATCGGAGGCAGAGGAAGCCGCGGTCAACCTGGGACCTTTAGCACGCCCGCGCTTCTCACGGACAGCTTGGGCTCGACGCACGAGGACGCACCTTGCAAGGCATCCCAAACACGCTGTCCAGAATGACGACACTGGGCTTGACCGATCCCAGCGCGAAATTGGACGGGGGAGGCGATCGTGAAGGGGGGAAAGGAGCGATGACGGCCATGACGCGCGCAAAACAAACAACGCTTTGAGCAACCTGCTGGGCCAAAACCGGGCCAGAGACCGTTCCACCCACCACAAAGAAAACCTGTTCAATGCCCCAAAAGGAAGCAGCAAATATTATTCAGAATTCGGCTACGATAGCCCGCGGGGGCAGGGCGACGCTGACGGACTGGCAGGCCCGCGGCCACGCCCCGTGGGCCAGCCTTACAAATGCCGCCGCCGCTCGCAGGAGTCAGAGTTTGTCACGGTGACTGCATCGAGCCAGTCGTCGGCGCGCTGCTCGGGATCCGCCCCAGCAGCGATTGGAAAAGAGAGAGCTGGAACGGGACTTCGGCCGTCCGACTGCGACCCGGGCGCGCTTCACGAGCGGAACCTCATTGTCCCAGGCCCACGCCCTGAGGCCACCCAGGCCAGGGTCTCGACCGCAAGCGGATGTGCAACGGCTGCTAGAGAAGAAAAAACAGGGCCACGCGCATGGCCACTTCCAAGCTTGGTCGTCTGAATAGAGTTTCCCAAGCTCACACTGACTAGGGTGCTCGAATGCAGCCCACTACAGACATGCAGCAGCATTGCTAAGGCCCGAGGGGCTGCAGCCTGTGTCTCCAGTCCTTTTTTCCACGGCATGCTGAACTCCTCTCGTGGCCAGGACAGGAAGCCCGCCCCACTGAGCGGCACCTCTCTCTCTCTCAGAACTCGGAACACCGCGCACGGGAACATGTAAAAGCGGACCTCTTCACGTCCAGCCTCTGCCATGAACGGAGGGCGTGCGCTCCCGGCATCCACCAAGATCCGGATGCGCGACCAGGGCGAAGCGAGCTCTCCAAAAAAAAAGGGTCACGTGCCATCGCGAACCTCGGACGAATCTCGTCCACGGCGCCACCGCACTGGCTGACGGCTTTTGCTGATCCCGTGAGCTTGATTTGCAATGGAATCTTCAAGGTGCGGGCTTCCGCGAGACACGACGGCCAATAAGGTCCTGCACCATGAGCAGCTTCTTCTGCGCCGTCATCAAGGCGGCTGGGTGCGCAAACTGAATCATGACCATCAGCCGCGACGAATGCGAGATCAGACGTCTCTGCAGTAGAGACGACATTTCTGTGCGGGGGTGCACGATGGGGGCCGGGTCCGTCGATGCTGGCCGCCTCCTAGCAGCTGCGGCTCCGACCGAGATGGCCCAGTAGAGGACGGCCAGCATATCTCCCCACAGGGTGTCGGTTCCGTTGGACCTCTCGAAAGCGGCATACAAGGGCTCAGCGAGGCAGGTGGTGTGAATATAGGCCCCCGCGGGAGACGCGGAAGCTATATCGGCGAGGATGATGTTGCTGCTCGGCTCAGCGGCGGTAGACAGTGGGGTCCGCATGATGATGGCAGACGTGTAGATGATGGCAGCAATGCGGCACGTCTCGAAGATCCAGTCACCGGTGGTGGACAGGCCTGGCGTATGGGCGGAGGGTAGGGACGCTAGCCGCGAGCGTATCGCAGCGACCCTGCTGTCATATTCCACCACGGTCGGTGCGTTGGCCACGCCGGGCTGGATCTGGAGCGCCTCGCCCAAGACATGGCCTGTGGAATTGCTGGCGAGGAACAGGTCCGTCAGATCACGCATGTCGCAAAGGAGCTCATATGTATACGCGGAGCAGCGCGGGTCTTTGAGGAGCGTATAGAACTCGTCCCGTGGACAGTACAGGGGGGACTCGGCAACAGCGGCCTGGCGCTCAGGCGGGTCATCAGGCGGATACTCCCAGCCCTGGGCCAGAGAATGCTCCGGAGTCTCGCATACAATGTCACAGTGGGCAATGTCAATCACCACCGGAGAGCGGAGCGGCGCACATAGCGCCTCGGGCCCCCCACGCTGGACTATCAGGGATGTGAGACCCTTCTTGTGCATCTGGATGGCATGCTCGTTGCCGCTGCCCATCTCGCCGGCGAGCAAATGGCACACGATGGTGATTGTGAAGTCGTCCTTGCTCAGGCTGGGATCGCGGAAGCGGGCGTTGACCCAGCCGATGACCTCGCTTTTGAGCAGGGCCGTGGTGCTGCTGTCCCCCTCCAGCCCAGCCTTCATGTCGGCCCAGGTCGCAGAGATGATGGTGCCGCTCAGCAGCGATTTCTGGCTCTGCTGGAGCCATGGGAAGTAGTGTACGAGTATGTCCTGGGTCACGCAGACGCGGTGCGTCAGGTCAATGTAGAAGCGGGAGTCGAGTTGCGGGTTGGGGAATTGCGGCAGCACGCTAAAGGGATCGCCGCTGCTGCCCACCGGTGCGCGCAGGGCGAAGGCGCGCAGTATGAAGGCCATGATGTTCGAAAAGAACTCCTCGCTGTTCTCGTACTCGATCACGGACTGGCGCGTGCGGTTGGGAGACGAAGAGGCGAGCGCCCGCTGATAGCGCGATACCGGAGCGTACACTGCAGGCGACGCGCTCCACGGCGACGCGCTCCACGGCGACGCTCCCGGGACATGGACGGTATGCGGGAGCAGCTGTTGCGGGTTCGGACAGCCGTCGTAGGCTCCGATACCTACATCTTCGACATGGACGCTGCTGCTGCTGCTGCTGTTGCTGCTGTTGCTGCTGCTAGTCGGCACGACAGGGGGCTCGGATGGAGAGCGGCCGAGCGATGCCGGCGACGGGCCCTGGCCCTGGGGTTGGGGATGTTTCTTCTCGCGGTCTGCGCGATAGCGGTACTGGATCATGGCCTGCGAGCGCACGCTGCGCTTGGCCGTCTCGTCCTTGAACTGCGAGGGGTCCGTCGCGGTGACAAACTGCAGCTGCGGCGGGCCATTGCGTTTGCGAGCGCGGCGCCTGACACGGGCCTGCTTTGGCTCGGAGGGCGGGTTCGGGGCGATGGAGGCGACGAGCGACAGAGGGCGGCGCGGGGGTGCCTCGTGCTGGGGCGGCGGCGGCTCGGGCGCTGCTGTGGGCAATCGTCAACGTCTCTTTGCTTCTTCCCTCTTTTGCGCATTGCTTTGCCGCCTCGACTCTCCGGGAGGGGTGGGGGGAGGGCGCTGAGAGAGGTCGTACCGTCGCGGCGCTGCGCAGTGGTTGCATGGTCTGGATCCAGCCCCATGGTGCGCAGTCTCGTGTGGGATGGGATGGAGGAAGCCCTTTGTCAGCGCGCGGCGAGGCTTGTGTATATACGCTTTTCCGAGAGGTGCTCGCAGCCTTTGCCGCCCGTTCGGGGCATCGTAGTGTGCATGGCCAGCGCCGGAACTGAGGAGAAGACGAGAAATAAAGAGCGAAGAGAACGACGAGGGTCGATGGGAGCGGCCCAGGAACAGGGCTGAGATGGCTCAAGGGCACAATAGCGTGCCGTTAGCCACCATGCGGGCGCCGTCCTTGCGCGAGCTTAGCCCTCTCTGCACACCAGCTCCTGGCCCGCCGCGGACCCTCGCCGTACCCGCGACCGCCCATTCATCGCGACGCTTGCAGTGTGCCCGCCCCTCTGGTGCTTATTGTTTTCTTCCAGCTCGGCTTGAGTGCGCCACCGCCTGCAGTGACGTTGGCGCGGGCTCCTGTCGCCAGCCAAGCCTCCATCTCGGCGCCTCTCAGACGGGCAAAGCCAGCCGGCGGCAGGCCCGTGGTCCTATAAGGCTGCAGAAGGCGCTGCGGCCCCCCCATGTCAGGAATCCCATCCCGTGGCGACCATGTCCCAATTCCCCATGAGGACGGCTTGTGAAGCCTTAGCTGGGCGTCTGGCCCTGGGCGCAGCCGGGTAATCTTCCCCCCTTTGCCGCTGCCACCACCGTCTGACTGCCAAGTCCTGGACTTAAGGCACTTCCTCTCCTCCGTTGCGGCAGAGTTTTGAGGCGCCCAGGTGATGTGTGATTGGAATCCATGGATATATACGTCTTGGTTTATGCCATTCTGTGGTGATGGGTCATGGTACAGGTCATCGCAAGCTGCCCCCATTCACGCAGGGCAATGTGGTTCACAACTGAGCTTGTTCTCTACGCCTCATCATGGAAGAAAACGCTTCAGTGGAGGCACAACACTGTTCACCGCGTGGACCCCGGCGGAATGTTGCATGCGCCCCGCTCGAGATATAGAATATCGGTGTGAGGCTTATTCTTCCAATTGACGTGCAGCACACTACACTCGTTAGCGGGCGTTGGGCCGAGAAAAAAAAAACCACCTCGCGAGCACCATCCGGGACTACCTTAAACCCCTCTGACATGCCGGCACTACTCTATACTCTGAACTTGGCGCTCTCAGCCCTGTTGGTGGAGCCGGGCGTATGGGGGGCCCTAAGGCAAGAAGTCGAGCCACGTTATGTCTCTGTTCACGTAGACGGCCTATCCTACTAGCTTCCGTACCATATTTGAGGCTGAACCACCAGGGTCGGTTTACCCAGGGCTGTGTATACTACGTCAAGGATCACGCTAAGCCTTGCTGATTGGTCAGGGCGCAAAGATACCTTAGCCTACAATGGCATGCCATACGCAGCACTGCTTCATGATTGCAAATACTACGGAAATTCGTGCCGTTAGGGAAATCCCTTCACCTCCAACTAGCCGGGCAGTCATCTTAAACGAGCCCGGCCATGGCGAGAGTGCCACATCAGCTGGTGACGGAAAGGGTTCGCAGTCCGCCGCGGTTCAGGATCGACTCCAGGCCGTCAGGTCCACAATCGTACGCTTCGAGAACATGTGAAAGTAATCCCGGAAAAACCCCACGATTTCTCCAACCTGGATCGGTTCATCTCTTCTCTCTGCGTATTGTGCCCTATCCTTTCGACCCTCACCGCCCTTTCCAATCCGGTCCGTCGAGTCCTCACTTTCATAACGCTGGTGGATGCATCGTTTGACTAGCAAGGACGCAGCACTTGGTCCTGCGTCGTGATCAACCACATACGATCTACCCGGTGTGCTAAAATACTCGTGCAAATCACTCCGAACAAACTGATCCGCTACGTGGGAAACATCCTCCTCTTCGACATAGTCACACGGAAGAAGTCTGCCTGTCAAATGTTAGCCTTTGCTTGCAAGCCAAACTAAAACGAACATTAGCATACCTTGTCGCGCCACCTCTTCTCGGACCTTCTCCCATCGATCATAATCAATCAAGTTCGGCCTATCCCATAAATGCCGCGGTAAAGAGTTGGACTCAATGAGGATTATACCTCGAGGGAGTTCTCGCAGATCTGTTGGCGGGACTGCCCCATCCCGTAGCATCTGCCTCCTAATTTCCGCCGTCAAGAATCGACCGCTGGGGTCTTGCTTGAGTAGCCGGATTTGAACATTCGGGGGTATCGTATCAAATGCATCTCTCCAGTCGTCCATTTCTCTAGGGACAGGGGACTCCATTATTGTTCGTGGTTGTTGCAGTGATGCAATGATGAGTGGGCTCTTCAATATTAGCGCCATTATTAATCGACTTTTATTAAATTATGGAGGATGTTCACACGCCAAGTGGTTTGGCATGATACAGGTGCTCTATACTAGGAGTTAGCGCTTTTTTTCGTTGGTTCTGCGTTTGCACGGTGATTCACCACCAACTGGTTTCACCACACCAACGCCGACAAATCAGTGAATAGAGAGCTATTTATTGAAACGGTAACGTCTGAAGATATACAATATATCTGCTTTTGGCTCTAAATTTTTTATTCTTGATGGTGGTTTCTGTTGAGGGTGATTCAAGAGAAAAATCAAATCAAGACCTGTGGTTCCAAGGCTCGCCAGCATCAGTCTGTCTTCCTTTTAACAGCACAGGGCTACCGTACGGCTGATTCTTTACAACTCAATCAGTTTATGATAGTAAATTCTCACATAACTCACCTCGAAAACTGAAATCTTCAATCTCAGATACAATACCTGCGAAACGTCAACTGAATAACTATTCATCATTTAGATCATGCAATCATCCCACTCTTCTTCGACCAGGCCACCTCTTGCCCTGGCCTTGTGAATCTCATGTCTGATATCCATAGAAATATCGTCATCTTCGTCACCTACATCCTCTATCTCCTCCCAGTTGTCACTAATATCTTCATAATATTCGTAGGCCGACTTGCTGGCCTTCTTCGGTGGAGTCTCGCGCTTGGGCAGGTATATCCGCTGCACGACCTTGTGGATCTTACCAAACTTCAAGCGCAAAAATAGCTCATGCGTCTTACGGTCGATGATGACCAGTGGCTGACCGTCCGGATAAGAAGACAAAGACCGCAGCTCATCCGTCATCGGCTGATCCACCATTAGCCCTCAACACCCTCGCAATGCCTTTCCAGTAAAAATGACTAGCATACAACGCGCACTCACCTCTCCCTTTTCAATCCTCTCCCCCTCCACTCCCCTCAAAAAATCTGCACAAAAAATTTAGCTCCACGTCCACCACCTCGGGCACACGAAAAACTCACCTTCCACACTGGGACTCCTCAGCGGATTCTCCGGCAACTGCTCCCTCAACAATCTCCTCAGCTCCTCATCCCTCCCCCCACAAACCCCCCTACACCCCTCCAAAAATGTATCCATATCCATATCCTGCACCTTTCTCTTCGTCTCCTCCTCCTCCTTCCCCACCAACCTAAACACCACCCCTAAAACCCACCTCTCACAATCTCTCGCCCCGCCCCGCCTCTCCCGCACATCCTCTTCTGTCAGAAACACGTACTGTGTGGCTGGGAAGGCGCGCAGCGCCCTCTCAGGCGTGGGGAAGAGGTGCAGTGTAGGCTGGCGCACGGGGGAAGAGGGGGCGCTTATCTGGGAGGGGAGGAGGGAGAGGGCGCGGGTGGAGGGGGGGTCATAGACGGAGGGTCCTGAGGGGGTGGAGAGGGCGTAGGAGCAAGGGTCGGAGGTTAGGGTGCGGAGGATGTTTTTGAGGCGGGCGTAGAGGGTGGGGGGCATTGTTGTTTGGGCGGGTACTGTGGGCTGCTTGGGTGCTAGGAGTTGGTCGGTTGTGGTTTTGTCGATGCTTTAGTTTTGGTTGGGGTTTTGGTTGTGAGCTGGTGCTTTAAGAGTAGGGGTTGCAAGGTCAAGAGGCTGGGGTGTGTGACTGGGGGGAGGATGTGAAGACGGGGGAATTGAGGGGAACGTGCCATGCTTGGGAGAACGGAGTGAACGGAAACTACATTCAGGGGCCTCTTAATGTCACCAGAACATGTGAGGTAACTAAACGAACACGCCATAGGTTGTGTGTTGTTGGTGTTGCTTGCAACAGAGTCTTATTGCGCTACGTGGGTCGGTTTAACTATATATCATATGAACTATATCTATGATCAACAGTGAGATAAAGCTCACAACCCAAAGACAAGCTAGACAAGTATTGAAGATGAAATACTCGAAAAAGAATTCGCTTGGGAAATGTCACTTCCAACAGAACCACCGATTCTGTCGACCATTCTCTGTAACTTCTCCTTCGACAGGATGCTGGATAAATACATAATCATCATTAAAACCCTCGTCTTCTTTGGATAAATCAATAGAACTGGCACCTAATTGACTCGTCACCGCTTTGTTTTCGTGCACATAGCCATGGAGAGTTGAATGCAACATTCCCAATTGATCTGTTTCGTCTTTCTCATCTTGGCAATATGCTTGCATAATTTTACCCTTGTCTTCTAGTTTGGTCATGTGCGTTTCTGAGATATGACTGCCTTGTGATATAGCATTAAGCTCGTGTTGCACATCAATAGCCCAGGATACGGGATGTTTTTTACAGCTTCCGGGATTTTCCTCAGCAGATAATTTTCCTTGTGATGCTTTCTCTTCTTTCTTGACCTGATCGGATTCTGCGGATTTAATTAATTGGTCGCAATATTGCGGTTCAGTCCTCTCATAGCAATGAATATGAGCTCTCTGGGCTGTGGATAAGACCTTTGAAGAAGAAACATTGTCGGTAGCAGAATTAGTTGACGGGGAAGGCATCAGGAAAATTGACTCAGACGTTGATGAAGAGGAAGACGGTTGAGCAGCCCGCGCATGCATCTTACCTGCTGAAGCCTTCGTCTTGCTGCTGGCCATATCTCGGTTAACTTCTGGTTGGGGAGAGCTGAATGCGGGTTTAACCATGGAACTTGTGTGTGAAGAGTGGAATCGTGTCAATGGGATGGTGTTGCCGACTGCACCTTGAGTAGCAGAAACAACTGGTGGCTGAACCTTGGGATTTTTCTCTGCTCGGTGTTTGGCGTCAGATTTCTCACTCTCTGGTCTGCTCCTTCGTAGTTTGTTATGATTCAAGGCCATGTCTGAATGCATCGCTACTGGGCAGGAGTCTTTGATTGTGCTGATTGGTCTGCAATGTTCAGCCGACTCTGGCGGGACTGACGCCCCCAGGGAGACGCTAGGAGAATTTTCGGCATGCTGAGAACGCCCTGCCCGAGCCACGGGAGCGGAGCGGAAGGATTCTGTCGATCCTTGAGTTGGAGCCACAAATCGCGGTGAGAAGTAGCGGTATGGAGAAGATTTTTGTGAAGTGGGTCGTTGAGTATTTTCGACGCGCCGCAGATTTGATGAAGCTTCGGAGACTCGAGGCTGTGTAGATCCTGAGGACTGAAGCGTCCGTCCACGATCTTTGTGATTCAGGACCATTGTGTGGATTTTTGGGAAACTATTTTGAGGATTGTTTGAAAACTTGTGCGGAAACTTGGGTTCTGTTTATAATCGATTTCGGTGTTTGCTACCTCATTCATGCGTAGCTAACAGTCACACGAGACATTCATATAGCAGATGTCACTAGGACACGAACTTTAAATCCTTGACCAGAGATTCACGAGTTGTTCACATTGGGAATTCTTGGGGATCGCGAAGAACGCGCTCGCATAGGATGCTGCCTTCGATGACTTGCAGTGACGCAGATGATTCATGAGCTCGGGGTACCACGTCGACCAAAAAGTATCTAGGACTCACTTTGCATTGATCTCTGAAGTTTACGCGGTCTTTCACATGTGAATATGCTGGTGCTCCATCTTGTTACAAAAGCAAAGATGCTCATGGCGCTGCTGTGTAGATGCGTGACTTAACAGTTTGTGGTTCTCTTATGATCATACGCACCGTCACCTGCAGATAACAATGTCAGCATGACGCTTGAACATAAAAAATTCGAAGAAAATGCAAGTGTAATTTCCATGTACGTGGCAAATATGGGTCACCGAAAGTTTGCCGTTTCATGGTAACTTTGTTCTCTTTCTTGAGTCTGAATGATGGATCTAATCACGATGGTCTCCAACAGTCTGTATTAAACAACAGATGGTGCGACGTTACTAACATGGATATGAAGACTCTCGTATGTTACATCTATCCCTTGTACTCAGGATAGTCGGTGTACCCTATCGAACTGTCCTCGAAGGGGCCGTAGAACCGTGATCGGTCGTAAGCGGTTAGCGGCAAACCTTCCCTGAGTCGCCTCGGAAGATCGGGGTTACTGATGAAATAACGTCCGTACAATAGGCCGTCGTAACGCCCTGATTCAAGGGCATCCCAGGAATTCTTGTCGTCAAAACCACCGGCGGAGAAGAATGGCGTGTCTCCAAAGATCTCGCGGAAAGTGGACAGATCCACCTTTGAAAGTCCCCACGAATCTAGAAACTGCTGCTTCTCCGATTCGCTGAAGATCTGTTCATATCGCTGAAACCTGTCAATTGATGTTCATGGATCGCACTGCACAGGTCACTTACTGGCTCAATGAAGCTCACATATGACAATCGTGGGTGAGTCTCTTTAAGTTTCCTGGAAAGGTGACCCCATGTTTCTAACCTCTCCGCACTGCGCTGCTGATTGAAAAGACCAAATGGAGTAAGTCTGATCGCTAGGTTTTCCTCTCCGATAGCCTTGCTTAATGCATCCACTAAGTCTAGAGCGAACTTGCAGCGCTTTTCGGGACTACCACCATACTCGTCCGTTCGCTTGTTGATATTGGAAGCAAGAAATTGCTCAACTAGGTATCCATTTCCGCCGTGGATCTCGACACCATCGAAGCCGCATTCTTCCATTGCCCACTTGGCAGTGCGGCAGTAATCCTCAATGGTTTTCTCGATGTGGTCGACGGAGAGCTCAACAGGTGGGTAATCGCGGTATTTGATGAAGGTGGAGGTGTGAGGAGCGGGGTACGCGAAAGTCTCCTCAGGGTCGTCCCATGGCGTTGCTGACGAGGACACAATGGGAGTGCCCGTCATCTGGGGAACATTGGCGCGGCCAGAGTGCCAGATCTGCATGTAGACATAACCGCCTTTTTCATGGATGGTGTCTGCAATCTTCTTCCAACCGGCCTTTTGCTCTTCGATGAACAGGCCCGGAACTCCCGGCATGCCATTGCCCTGCCAATCGAAAAGAGTTAGTTGGATTCGTTGCGTTTCTGGGCAAGTAATTGAATTGGGGTAGGATCTGTGCAAGACTCACCTCTAGAGACGGTGGCACGCCTTCAGTAATAAGCAAGCCACCCTTTGTGGTGCGCTGTGCATAATACTCGGCCATCAGGTCATTGGGCAACCAGACGCGGTTCGGCTTCTCAGCAGTGCTCTCCGCATTCAGCGGAGTTCCCCGATTGCGGGTAAGAGGAGCCAAGACTACACGGTGCTCCAACTTAATCTTGCCATCGCCAATGGTCATTGGCTGAAATAACTTCGACTGAGATCTGGCGCTGACAGTCATCTTGATCTGTGTTTGTGCTGTGAGGTTAGGCGCAGAGGGTTCCAATCACGTAGATCCAACCACGAATGTTCAGGAGGGGGGCGGGAGAAGGAACCTGGCGGGGGCGGCACAGCTATAATACCGGTAGAGGGCTTCGCCGCAACCCAAGGCGGAAGGTTGCCTCCTAGGATGTGGAGGCCGACGACGCTTGACTAAAGATGCATAGATAGGGAGACGGCTTGACCCTTTTCCATGATCAGCGCAGTGGGACTCCTCCATCGCGCATTGAAACAATCTTGTCGCGTATCATGCTGGGCATCGAAGAGAGCGACAGAATGGTGAAAGTCTGGGGGAAATCCGCCGGTTTAGGCCCTATATCGGCTCTAGATTAAGGGCCAGAAGCCCAGAGCTGTCATAGCGGGAGCCGACGTGGAATGGCAGAACACGTGCGCGTCATGCGAAATGCCATCCCGTGCCTCTTGAGATAACGCCATGTCGTGGGCTGTCGTGGCCCATCTAATTTCGCTTGGGCTGCTACGCTCTAACCGAACCCCCATCCCCCGGCCCAAGTGCCGATCTAACGAGTCCGATCGGGTCTTCACATACCTGTTGCGGAACCAGACCCGTCTGCCAAAAATCCCGACCCGCTTTACGACCCGTACTCGAGACGGCAGGCCTGCGTCGTATGCGAAGGATAGCCCTGATGGCCACCTGGATGACATGTCCCTCCAAAACTATCCGCCACGTGCCATTCGGTCCGAGGGAACCCAATTAGGCGTCTGGAAGCTCCTGATCCCCTCCTCAACACGTGATCCTCCATGCCCCCTTGCAAGGTACATCTTTCCACCTATAGGCCCAGTTGCTCTTGGCAAAACAACGGTAGCATCAGATCAACAGCCCGAGCCAATTGTCAGTGTTGTCGGTAGTCGTGGGACTCCCTTAACACGACGCAGGTGGATTCGAATGTGGCAATGTAGCTTTCCCCGTTGTAGACCAGCTCGGCTCTGAAGGACCAGTGGAAGTCCCGAGTTGCCCAACAACCCTGTAAAATCTTTTGATTCTCCTGACCCGGCAGTCTGGGCGACAGTTCTCTTGGTTCCTTTTTCCGCCGTTCGCATGTTGGGATCGTCTGCGTTCTGTTTCATTGCATGTGCCAGGATGCGGCAGCTTAGGAGGTATGTATAACAACCTTTCGGCCCGTCCATAGTAGCAGCGGGACATCCGGAGGAGCTTTGGAATCTTAAGGCGAGGCTTCTTTTCCAACTTCCTTCCAGTGAACGTGTGGAGAAACTTCCACTGCTGGATCAGAAGGAGGTCTTTCGATCATGTCAGCCACCACGGCGGCCGCCCCCGCTCCCAGTGGTATTGTCGCAGACCTCGAGAACCCCACGGATGTTATACGGACAGTCAACTTTGTCACACAAGGCCTCACATTATTTTTCATTCCGGCTTTCGTCCTCATCCGGTTTGTGTCCAAGTACCGGTCCGCCGGATTCAACTACACTGTTGACGACTGTAAGAGTGACACCTCCACATTCTATTGTACTCCATACTGATGGCATTTCAGATCTCATACTGACGTCTTCTCTGCTTATGATCGGTTATTGCATTTCCGGAATAGTTCGTAAGTATCCCGTTACGGGCATTGAATCAACTTTCTAATGCCACTGGCAGTGAGCATCTACGGTGGCGGATATCACCAATGGGAAGTACCAGCGGATCACATGGAAGCATTTTTCAAGGTATGCATCAGTGCCTCCATGTCTTTGGGTCTGCTAATTCAGTAATGCGACAGGCTGGATACGCCGCTACCATATTTTATGCGCCAATGGCACTCTTCGTCAAGCTCTGCCTCCTGACGATTATTGCGCGCGTCTTCTCCCCTTACAAAAAAACCGTCATTGGAATATACGTTTTCGAGGGATTCCTCATTTGTTATTATATCAGCCAGCTTGTCGTCAAGATAAGAATCTGCTGGCCCATATCAGCATACTGGACAGGAGATGCGAGCAAATGTCTGGACCAAGCAGCCGTCATCATGGCCGATAGCATCATTAGTGTGATCAGCGACGTCATCATCCTGATTCTACCCCTTCCCCTGACTTGGTATGTATTCCCATGCGGTCATCTGTTTCCTGGGAATGCACTGCTAACACCAAGCTTCAACAGGTCGCTGCAGCTCCCACAAAAGAAGAAACTTCGCGTCGCAGGCATGCTATGCGTGGGCGGCCTAGCGACCGCGTTTAGTGCGTGGCGTTTACATTTGATTCAAGCGGACGGGAAGAGTCCGGATCAGACCATCATATTCACGCAGGTCGTACTGTCTGGGTAAGTCGACGTTCCTTCGGCAGCATCTTCCGACGCGCCCCCAGTTGTACGAGGAAGACTCGGAACGAAGGATCCGAAGCTGACTCGCTTTCAGCAACGCCGAAGCCGGTATCGGTCTTATCTGCGCATGCCTCCCCGCTGCCGCGGCTCTGTTCTGGAGGATCACAGGCAGCACAAGCTACGGTTCGCAGCACAACCCCGCGCGTTCGTACCAACTCTCCGGTCTCAATGCTTCGCGGTCAGCAAAGGAACGTGGATTCCAGGATATCGGGGCGATCGAGTCCAGCGATGAAGCGACACTGGTGACCCATGCGCAGGAGTCGCAAAGCCGTGAATTTGGACATGGGATCATGAGAAAGGTGGAGGTTTCGATTGCATCATCGGAAGAGAGACCAAGGACCGAGAAAAGCATTGACGTATAAGCCTTCTGCAAAATACACAATATTTATGCGGACATGAGGCAGGTTCAGACAAAATAATTTTATAATAACCCTAGATACCACAGTAGATGTACGACTATCATTCTCCAAACTTGTGCGGTGTCCCAACTTGCTTTCATTCTTCAATGCGTTCCCACCTTTTTTCTATGAAAATGGTTTTTTACACTTCGCATTCTGTTTAATTGAGATTCCACTCATCTGTGGCGTCGTGCTGCAATTGCAAGTCATACAACAGGCTTAAAACTTGACGGTTCGCTCTGGCCTGTCTAAAACCACTGGTGGTAGCTAGCATGGTGCTTGACTTGCGTAGTATTACAACTTGATACCTTTGTAGACCTCGGGCTCATGTATAAGCATTCAAATTTTTTTATTTTGAATATCAATCGGATGTTGCACATTGATATCCGATACTCATTTTAGCTAGTTTCCAATATATTAACATGATCATCAGGGCGTGGTGGGTATGCGTGATAGCGATGAAGATCATACTCATTTTTATTGGCATACATCGCACGCAAACTTATCCCAGTCACATACTTGTTAATCAGACCATTTTGACGAGATTAGCAGATTCGTTATGTATCTAAATCATTCCCATTGTCAATTTCGGCTTAAAAGCTTCCGAACGATTACTTCATGAACTATTCAACGCCAAATCCAGATGGAAAAGAAGCCCCCTTTAGTCTACTCTATACTTCCTAGAAAAGTGGAAAAATTAAGAAATACAGTCTAGTTTGAAGCAAAATACGCAAGCGCCTTCTCCATCTGCGCCTGCAAGAGTTGTACATGCCCCGGCATTGGTAGCTCGAAATGGTCCCCAGGCACCGAAAGTGCCATCACCTCCCCACTCGTATACTTGTCCCAGCCATTAGGACCAAGATTGTCACCCTTGTCTGGGATCAGGCATGCAAAAGTGCCCAGCTTGGGATCTTCCATGAACCCCGGGTATGCCTTTGTGGGTACCTTCTCCGACAACCTCTGCATGAGCACAGGATCATCCGCGACGCGATTCACCAGCCCCTTCTCCGCCCAAATAATTGCTGTCTTTGCTGGGCGCTCCGAAGATGTCATGGGCCCGGGTGTGTACTCGTTCATGGCGACGAAGAACGCGCGGAAGTGGTCGCGGCTGGAGCTCAGCGTGTTCCACAAGCCCTCCCTGTTAACCGCCGCCTCGAACACTTCGTAGCTGAACTTGTCTTCTGCGAGAAGCGTGCTCTGATCGGTGCGGCGGGAGCGCGGGCAGCACATGTCGATGAGCAAGAGGCCGTCGACCTGGCGGCCCGCTGCGGCGAGCTGGCGTGAGACCTCGAAGGCGACGAGGCATCCGGCCGAGTAACCGCCGATCATGAAGGGGCCGGCACCCTGGGCTTTGATGAGGGCTTCGACGATGAACTTGGCCGCGCCCTCAATGCCGACCTTGCTGGTCATGCGGGAGGGGCAGCGGAAGAAAGGTGAGTCGACGCCATAGACGGCTTGCTTGGATTTGAACGGTCGGAAGTGGATGAATGATGCTACAGTGCCGGTTCCGTCAGCCATCATGTATAGGGGCGTCTTGTTGGCATTTGGTCGACCCTGGAGGAGCGTGATTCTGACGCTAGGGGCAGGAGATGTGTCTTCCACCTCTTCTATTACTTCCACCTCTGGAGCGGAACTTGCAGACTCTTTCTTGACGACAACCACGTCGGAAGCTGAGGATGAGAAAGAGGATTCAGACTCTGGTATCGACACAGGAGCAAAATCTTCCTCTGCGCAAGGAGCAAGGGAGGGCTCTTCTTCGCTAGAAGAAGGCTCGATGACCTCTGTTTGAGCCTCACTGTTCTGGCCACCGCCGTACTCGCGGCGGAGATCACCAATGGTAGGATAGTCAAAGACGAATGCGGCAGGCAACTCGACACCCTTTTCGTTGACAGCAGCAACAATCTCGATGGCCATGATTGAATCAACGCCAGTATCGGCTATCAATGCGTCATCCGTAAACTCGGAAGGGTCGCTCCCAGTAGCCTTGACAAGACAGTCCACAATGATTTGGAAATCTCCAGAGTTTGAGGATTGTGCACTCTTGCTAGCCTTTTGCTCTACTGGAACAGGATCCAATAAAACAGACTTCTCCTCGTGAGCTTTGGGCTTTGTCTCCACAATTGCCGATTGCGCGCGTGGAGCGGCAGCTCCATGAGGGGGCCCAGAGTGTGGCCCATCCAGGATGTGGCGCCAAGTGGCAGTCTTGAACTCCTGGTAGCGTAGGTCAACGGCTTGCATGACGATGTTGTTTGTCTCCGGATCGAAAACATAGCCTGCACAAAAGGCCGTATCTTTTTCCCAGCGAGCAATGCGCGTGTATGTAAGATACTGCTTTCCGGGCTCGACGGCAGCCAGCTGTTCAACGCTTTCGTATCCCATGACGACAAATGTCGATTGAGGAGACTTGCTTGGATTACCATTGACCATGAACCCTGCCAGGTGCAGCAGAGCCTCACCCCAGTAGGGTGATGACGTGAAGCGGGTGCCCACAGGATCAGGTTTCAGCACAATCGTAGCAGCAGCTTCTTGGAAATCGCTGGACACGTATGCTTCCTGAACGCCACGGAAGTCGGGAGAAAATTCGACCGCATTGGCGAAGAGCGCAAAGAAGACGTTAGGTTGAATCCTATGGCCTGAGCCCTCTTTGGAAAGTCGAATTCGCCCATCCATTTTATCCTTGATGAAGAAAGATACGCGGTCCAGGTCGGCTATGGCCTTTTGGGGGTTGCGATAGTTGACCTTGATGGATCCGAGATCATGGGATTCTCCGCGCTTCGAGATGGCTTTGAATGTTACCAAGACTTTCTCTGCCGATGCACTGTCCATAGTAGCTGTAGAGTGGAGCTCTCCATCGAGGCCAACAAGATCTCGTGTCAGAGGAGCAAGCAGCTCAGGGTCATGGAACGTCAGATAAGTCGCGCTCACGTCCTTTCGGCCGCTATACTCAAGAGCATACTTGGCCATTGCTGCAGCGGCATCACTGAAAACACTGCCGGAAGCGAGACCAATTTGTTGCATTTTGTGGCCGTCGATGAGCCCTAAGAAGCCATGGTCGGATATACCCGCCCTGAATGTTACCTGGACCTTAGGAGCCAGCGTCTTTTCGACAAGATATTGGGCAGTGGTGGTGAGGAACGGCTCAGACGGAGCTGCTTTTTGGGCCATACCTGATACCAATGTGCTGTTCTTGTCGGTATGGGTGATCCAGTAATCTTTTACGTCCCAAGCATAAGTTGGAAGCGCCAGTAGCTGAAGGTTACTTTCGTACGGTGCGTGTAACGCCAACCAGTCTACGTCAGTACCACTTGTGTATGCCGCCGCAAGGGTCTTTGAAATAGACGCCCAATTGCTGTTATTGGCATCGATGGTGTGGTTGAGTTTAGCGGGCGGCGGGGAGAGTGTGGCCCGCACGAATGATGTGCAAACCGGCCCTGGACCGATTTCGAGCCACACTGGGTCTTTCAACACCGCCTTGATGGCGTTGAGGCCACCAGTGAAGTTGACAGCTTGACGTGTCTGCTGAACAAGGTAATCTTCATCAAAAACATCCGAGTTGTCGACCATAGATCCAAGCAGTGTTGATGCCACAGGAATCTTTGGGGGGAGATAGGTCACCCCACGAGCAAGGGCCTTGTAATCGTGAAGGATGGCATCCATTTGGAAAGAATGGAATGCGAATGGTACAGACAACATTTTAGTACGTATGCTTGCATCTTTGGCCGTCATCTCTGCCTGCACTTGTGTCAAGTCTTCTGCCGTGCCGCTAATGACCGTAGCATTCGGGCCATTGATGCAAGCGACATCGCAAGAAGACTCACCAAGCTGCGCGAGATGATCTCGAACAGTTTCCACAGAAGCTGATATCGAGAGCATGGCGCACGAATCAGGTTCGCATCGCTCGATTAGTAGTCGGGCACGCTGACCAACAAGGTATAAAGTATCAGTCAGGGAGAGTACACCCGCAGCATGTAAAGCGGCATACTCTCCTAGGCTGTGTCCTATGACCGTGCTTGGAGAAACGCCAGCAGATCGCCAGAATGCAGTCAGGGCAATTTCCAGTGTAACAACAGCGAGCTGGATCTGTGCCGCGTTCTTTTCCTTGGGGGATACATCAACAGTGCTGTCGGTGATTATGTCCAGGAATGGAGGAAATCCGTTGGAAGCGCAGAGCGTAACGCATAAGTCGACTGTTTTGCGGAATATGGAGCTCGTCTGGTACAGCTCAGCACCCATCCCCGCATAGTGCGAGCCTTGGCCGGTGTAAACAAAACAGACATCTGCGGGAGTGGACTTGGCCGGTGCAGATTTCGCAGAGCCGGAGCTGACCTTCTCTATCTCTGCGTCCAACTTGGTGATAGCCTCTTGAATTGTAGATGCCGTGAGGGCAAATTTAATAGGATGGTGGACTTTTCGAGCTGTAGTCGAGTAGGCAATATCTTCAATGCGCGTGTCTGGGTTCGCTCGTAGCCATTGAGCAAGTCGCCGCGTGTTGGAAAGATACGAAGATGGTGTCCTCGCAGATGTGGTGATGACATGGGTTGAGCGATTATCAGCTTCCTTATTGCCTGCTTGCTTGTATTCTTCCAGGAGTACGCATGCATTACCACCAGCGGCATCAAAGTTGTTAATAAGAATGCGCTTTGGCTCCTTTCCCACACCCTTGAATTCAGTCTGTTGAGTAGGAATGACAATACTGCTATCATCCTGCAGGAACTTTTGAACATTGGGGTTCATGTTGTGTGGCATGCCCGCTTGTGGAGGCACCAGGCCTTTTTGGAGCATGAGAATGCTCTTGAGTACCGATGACATCCCGGCAGCCTTGTAAAATAGTTAGCAATTATGTTACATTCGAACTGCAGAGGGAGTTCAAAGGGCACTTACGGCTTCACTGTGACCAATGTTTGCCTTGATAGCTCCCACAGGTAGAGGACGTCCCTCGGGTCTTGGTGTGAATACGGAGGAGACAGCACCCATCTCCGCCTTATCTCCAACCTGTGTTCCCGTCCCGTGCATCTCGACATACGAGACATCATCAGGGCTCAGTCGCGCATTTCTGAGGACCTTGTTGAACAATCTTTGCTGAGCATTTGCGTCTGATGTCGTGATAGATGGAGCGTTGCCGCTGTGGTTCCTGGCCGACGACGCGATAACTGCAAGAATTTTGTCGTTATGAGCGACAGCGTCTTCTAACCTCTTGAGAACGACAGCACCACTGAAGTCTGCGCGACAATAGCCATCGGCGTCATCGCGATAAGTCTTACAGTTGCCGGTTTCGGATAAGACGCCAGCTTTGCTGAGGATCGTGAAACTATGGGGATCGGAGAGCACATTTGTGGCGCCAGCAACTGCCATGTCGACGTCACGTGAGAGCAAACTCATACACGCAAGATGGATGCATGAGGTGGCACCCGCACACGCAGAGTCTAGCGCGTAAGTTGGGCCCTCCCATTTCATCTGAAAGGCCAGTCGCCCGGGGCCGAAGGCGCGCTGGATACTTTGCATCGTATACGCGTCGCATCCCATGGCGTGGTGGCTGACCTTGTGCCAGTCGTCAGCACTCTGGGCAAAGAACACTGCCATCTTGTTGGGATCTGTTGTCTTTGTTTGTCCAGCCGAGTAACCAGATGTCTCAAGGGCCTCGTAGGCGTTCATCAGAAACAATCGGTGTCCAGGATCCATCAATAAAGCCTCTCGTGGCGAGATGTGGAAGAATTTAGGATCGAAATGGCCAGGATTCTTGATAAAACAGCCGTGACGGCAAGACATCGTGCATTTTCCAGGACCTCCCGGGCCATGTCGGTTAGCACAGTAGTACTCTTCCAGGTCAAAGCGATCGGAAGGTATTTCGCTATGACAATCTGTACCTGTTGCGATGACTTTCCAAAACTCTTCCAGATCTTCGCTACCTGGGCCTTTACCCGACATGCCAACGATAGCAATGGCCCCTTCTCTAAGGCCCTCGCTCTGGCTGGACTTTTTGGCGGATGCTGCGAGGTCATCATCGACCGACACATTTCGCGTCAGCATGGGGCCAGCGCCTGCCTTCAGGAGATTGACAAGATACATAGCGTGACCGCTCGGGCCCATCATTTTGACGTTGATGTTATGCGATGTCACAAGGTGAGCGTTGAGCCTCCCAGCTGTCTGGACAATGTCTAGTCGTTGCGCCAGCGTCTGTAATGCCGCAACCCTCAACAGGTGACCCCAGTTGGAGTAGGTGACATCAATGTTCGCGTCATTCTTGTCGCCGGCCATGCCCCATATTTTGTATCCTGGGAGGAGTTGAGAAGAAAGCAGGGGGGAATCTCCCACGACGTAGTCGATGTCGGCCTCTGAGACGTCAAGAGTGTGTTGCATGGCACGGATACCAGTCAGCTCATTCTTTGGGAGCCTCTTTAGTTCGGCACACTGGGAAAATACCAGCTCCAGAACCGAAGGGGGCCCTATAATGGTACTCCAACGATCTCCCGTGATGGCAATTTTGACACGCTTGGATGAAGGAATTCCCTAACCGATGTCAGTACTTGATCACTTCCGAATTAAGTAGCTCTCCGAGGAAAAAGATGATATCATACCATGGCATTCTGGAATTGATCAAGTATGTTGTCGAGTTCGTCTGCTCCAACACCAATAACGGCCCATCCCCAGATTCCAGAACTGTCCTCCATGGCCCTTGAGCGTACCAGGGTAAGATTGCAGAGACGAGCGTATACGCGGCCGGCCTCGATGCACGTTTCGTAAAGGGTGTTGAAGTTCGACGAGGTGGGTACAGCAACAGCATTCCATAAGCCACCAGAAATGCCGATTACGTGTGTGTGCGACCCAGGCTTGCCATCGCCTGAGTTACTAAGGAGTAGCGGTTCCCGGTTCGCAGTCCTTTTGTTGGAGTGAGCAAGTGGCTTTGGCTCCAGACGAGAAACTTACTGCAACAGTAATGCCGCCCTAACTGCATAGAGAAGCATGGCGTGTACCATGCCTACTTCATCTCCAGATTCGCGATATCGCTGAGCCAGTTCTTGGAAGCTGGAACACGCTCCGATCCCAAAGCTGGTCTGCAGGAAACGACCCATGGCCCTCACCTCTGACTCGAAAGCAGAAAACAAATCCCGAAGAAAAGATTGAAGCCATGGCGTTGTGGTAGCCAGTTCGCAGACGTAATCCATGCCATCATTCCAGGCGTCTGTAACGTCCCCAAAGAAGAGGACGTTGGGGTGAGGCTGAGTTAGACCCATTGTTGCTGGTTGATCATGGGTACAATGAAAAGAATTCCAAAGGCCTCACCGTATATAACGGGTACAAAAGAAAGTCGCGGATGAAGTATTCAACGCAGTGCAGCATGCATGCCCATTTGTAGTCGCTCAGTCTTTGCAGCCTTGCCTTGACCCCATTTCCACGCCCCATATTCGTCCTATCTTTGACCTTATCGTCTTGTCTCATCTTATCCCCGAGCATGGAAGCAGCCTTTGTTGCTACTGTACCCGAAATTTGCTCAGCTTTAGCTTACTGATTCCCGATGTTGCTTGCATGAGGCTGATATCGGCCAAGATACTCAGCTCGGTGGGTTTTTTTCCCAGTCGGCGATATCGCGTAAAACTACCCCATAGCTCGTACCAATCTTTTTTATCCCCCGTCAATTTGAAATGGTCAGACTTTAGCGAATCCATTCCAGACTCTAATGAGCTTTCCACCAACCATAACAGAGGCATCAGTCTGAGGACATTCAATTTCTCTTCATGGAGTTTTATGTGCGAATAGCCATCATGCTGGGATTCACGCTCAACCCCTGACAAAGGCCTGGTTGCACAAGGCCAGCATTAGAATAAGCTTACCTAGACCAGAGTTAAGCTTGTCTCGCCTAGGTACATAGGCATCAGCTTACAGACACGTGCGAATCGACGCTATTTTTTCGGTAACCCCTGATGCGGGCTTAGTCTGGACCAGGCGTCTCGTGCGTGCCCGAGAATCATCTTGTTCGGGAATGCTGATCCCACAAATCTCACCCAATCGCCGGCGCAATAGCGAAATACGAAACATGATGCGAGAGAATACAATATATAGACGTGTGCAAATAACTTGAAAACGTCAGGCCATTGCAGTTCAAGGAGAGGAGTTGTGAAGATACCTTTTCATTCTGCAGGAATGGCCATTGACACGCCAATTGCCGTGGTAGGGCTGGCTTGCCGCTTCCCAGGCGACGCCAGCACCTCCTCTAAGTTCTGGGATTTGCTGAAGGAGGGCAAGGGTAAGCTTCGAATCCCCCCACTTTAGGCACCTGAGCAGCTTGATGGGTGAAAGGCTGCCACGTGACCAACCGAACCGCGCTAACAGGGGAACCTTCCAGATGCGTATTCGCCCACATCAGCCAGGTGGAACTCGGACGCCTTTTACCACTCCAACACGACCCGGACCAACACCATCCCCACTAAGGGTGGCCACTTTCTCAAGCAAGACCCGTACGTCTACGATGCAGCCTTCTTCAACATCACAGCCACCGAGGCTGTGGCGTTGGATCCCAAGCAGCGCATGGCCATGGAGGTCACGTACGAAGCGCTTGAGAACGCCAACCTGAGTCTTCAGGATATCTGGGGCACGCAGACAACCTGCTATATAGGCTCTGCCGTGAGCGACTACCGCGACTCGGTCATCAGGGACTTCATGCAGAACCCAAAGTATCATCTCCTGGGCACTGGCGAGGAGATGATCTCCAACCGCATCTCGCATTTCCTCAACATCCATGGCCCTAGTGCAACCGTTGCGACTGCATGCTCGTCGAGTCTCATGGCGACTCACATGGCTGTGCAGAGCATCAAGTCGGGCGAGGCTGACATGGCCATCACTGGCGGTGTTGGCCTGATGCTCACACCTGACTTCACGACTCATCTGGCTAACTTGTCTTTCCTCAACCCCGCGGGCCAGTCACGAGCATTTGACGAGAGCGCTGGCGGTTACGGTCGCGGTGAGGGTTGTGGTATTCTCATCTTGAAGCGGCTTGACAAGGCACTCGCTGATGGCGACAATGTGCGCGCGGTGATTCGAGCTACTGGTGCCAATTCGGACGGCTATACACAAGGTGGTAAGTAACAATCCGTCTTCTGGTAACTTTTGGGGATATCAACCTGCCAAAGGTCCCTAGTACTCTGAATCCGTCGCTATGATCTTCTTATAGGTCAAGATTTGAGCTGACTATTTAAAGTTACGATGCCATCTTTGGAGGCTCAAGCTGCCCTCATCAAACATGTTTACGAGTCTCACGGCCTGGATTACGCCTCAACCCAATATGTCGAAGCTCACGGTACTGGTACCAAAGCTGGAGATCCTATTGAGGCCGAAGCAATCTTTTCCACTATCGGCAAAGGAGCAGCCGGCAAGAGGAAAGGCAAGCTCTGGATGGGAAGCGCAAAGCCAAATGTAAGATTTCCCCCGGATTTGGCAAAAGTTCAAATCCCAGTCTAATCGCGTGAAATGCAGATTGGCCACCTTGAGCCTGCCGCTGGTGTTGCCTCCATCATCAAGAGTGTTTTGGCTCTGGAGCACGGCCTGATCCCTCCTAATATCAGGTTCCACAATCCTAACCCCGCCATTCCATTCAAAGACTGGAACATGGCCGTTCCGACTGAACTCACTCCATGGCCTGTTGCTCAGGTCAAGCGTGCGAGTATCAATGGTTAGTAAAACAACCCTAAACCTAAATAGCTTGGCACTGACAAAAACTCTAGGATTTGGTATGGGAGGTACCAATGGCCATGTCGTCTTGGAAGCATTCAATCCATCCACCACAAATGGGACCACAAAGTTACTAAAGGGTAGCGGAAAGCCCCATAGTAAGCCGCGGCTGTTTACCTTCAGCAGCCACGATCAGGCCGGCTTCAAGCGCAACGCGACAACCCTGGCCGAACATCTTTCCAATCTTGGCCCGGCTGCCTCGACCCCTGAATATCTCGCCAATCTGGCCCATACGCTTTCTGGAGCTCGGTCCCGCCTTTCGTGGAGAGCCGCATGCGTCGCAGACAGTGCGTTGGAGCTCCGCGACTACCTGACGGCACGCGCAGGTGACGGCGCCTCTAGGGACGGCCCGAAGCGCATCGGCTTTGTTTTCACTGGCCAAGGAGCACAATGGGCTCGCATGGGTATCGAGATGCTCGATCGCCCCATCTTCAAAGCTTCAGTCGCCAAGTCCGCCCAGTATCTCAGCGAAATGGGGTGCACATGGGACCCAGTTGCCGAGTTGCTCAAGAGCCAAGAGGAAGGTTCTCGTCTGAGTCAGCCCGAGATCAGTCAGCCCATCTGCTCAGTGCTTCAGATCGCCTTGGTTGACGAGCTCCGTGCATGGGGTGTAACGCCATCTCGCGTAGTTGGGCACTCTAGTGGAGAAATTGGTGCAGCTTACAGCATCGGGGCCTTGGGCCACCGCGATGCCATTGCGGCCGCCTATTTCCGAGGTGTGGCCGCGACCAAGTTGCTCAAAGAGTCTCAGGACTTGAAGCTTGGTATGATGGCCGTAGGCTGCTCGCGCGACGACGCCGAGTTACTGATTTCCCAGTCCACGTTCAGCAATGGCGGCAAGGCTACAGTTGCTTGTGTCAACTCTCCCTCGAGTGTGACATTGTCAGGCGATGTCGAATCTCTCGAGCAGCTTCGTGCTGTATTTGATGAGCGCAAGGTCTTTGCACGACGACTCAAAGTAGAAATGGCCTATCATTCGACCTACATGAATAATGTCATGAACCACTACCTTTCGACTATCGATGACATCGAACCTCTAGAGGCATTCGAGGGCCAAGGTATCATGGTTTCGAGTGTTACTGGCTACGAGATCAACCCTGAATCGTTGGGGCCATACTACTGGGTGCGAAACCTGGTCTCCCCGGTGCTATTCTCTGATGCTGTTAAAGAGCTCGTCTCTCCAGATGATGGTGAAGGCAACACGGTCGACCTACTTGTCGAAGTCGGCCCACACGGTGCTCTTGGTGGGCCCGTAGAGCAAATTCTGAGCCACAACAGCATCGAAAAGGTCGATTACGCATCAATGATTACACGTGGTAAAGATGCACTGAAGACTAGCTTACAACTTGCTTCCCAGTTGTTTCTCGCCGGCTTCAAGCTCGACCTTGCCCAGGTCAACGGCGACGGACAAGCGCGTCTTCTTACCGACCTCCCTCCTTACCAGTTCAATCATAGCAAGGCCTTCCGTCATGAAACTCGTATTCAACGTGAGCTCATGACCCGTCAATTCCCCAATAAGAGCCTTCTCGGTGCGAAGACAGCCATGATGGACGAAACTCAGCATGTATGGCGAGGATTCATCCGCCTGGCCGATGAGCCATGGATTCGCGGCCACACAATCGGAAATACTGTTTTGTTGCCCGCAGCAGGTATGATAAGTATGGCTCTATCAGCTGCAGAGCAATTGGCCGAGCCTGAAAAGACGCTACGTGCGCTTCGCCTGCGCGATGTTTCCTTTTTCGCCGCTATGGCGCTGCCCGAAGATTCTGCAACCGAGGTCATCACGACTCTGCGTCCTCATCTCATCGCTACTTCAGATTCCAGCTCTGCTTGGTGGGAATTTACCATTTCGTCATGTGTTGGTGTGGATCAATTGCGCGACAACTGCCGCGGTCTCGTCGCCATTGAATACAAGGAGTCAACAAGCGCTCAGATGAACTTCGAGAATGCTGAGCTTGAAGCAGCCCGCATCGCTGACTATCACCGCATTATTAGGGAGAGCCCCGAGACTCTCTCTAACAACGAATTCTACACTCAATGCGCAAAGATCTCGTGGAACTACGGAGAGCTCTTCCAGGGCATCGAGAAGTCTTACCTCGGCGACGGCCAGACAGCCTACGACGTCAAAATTGTGGATATTGGTGAGACATACAGCCGGGGCTTGGAACGTCCTTTTCTCATTAATGGTGCCACACTTGACGCCATAATTCATGGTGCTTTTGGTAGCACTTACAGAAACAAGAGTTTCCAGCAAGAAAAGCCATTACTGCCGACATATATTGGGGAAATGGAAATCTCTCTGGAGATCCCTGATGATGTTGGGTATATCCTCCCAACATCATGTGTTTCCAAGAAGCTCGGTTTCAAGGCCCTGTCTTCGACAATCGTCTCTTTCGATGAGACAGTATCCAAGACTTTCTTGTCAATGGTCGACTTTAGGCTTACAGAGCTTGGCAACGATGACAGCCAGGAAGACGGAAAAGTAGAAGTTGATCCCGCAGAGATTACATCAGATGTGCGCTGGAACTATGCAATCGAACTGATGAAGCCTTCAGAGATTGCTGATGTGGTTTCTGCAGTTCCTCAAGAAGACAGGGCGGCCCAGGTATGCGATAATAACTCCTCGGTCCAAGAAAAGGATTATGCTAATGTGAACCCCAGTTGCTTCATATGCTCATTCACGATAACCCAAGCGCAAACATCATTGAACTTGTTCCAGAGAGCGATGCTCTTTCTTACACGATCGTACCGCAGCTTCCCAAAGGTACCGTACTTCCAAGCCATGTGAAGTACGCTGTGGCTGCTGGTGTGGCTGCGGACCTAGACAGTTCGACTCTGTTTGGAGACGCGTTCTCACTGGGAGGCGCCGAAGACCCTCTACCCACCGAAATTACTCTTGCCGATTTGCTAGTTGTCCCTCAGTCGGCCAGCACCATCGAAGATGTTGACAAGATCCTGGCTCGCCTAGTCGGATTGAGCAAGCCGAACGCGGCCGTCATCCTCGCCTCTGGCAACGAGACCACACCAGCCCTAGAAGCCAAGGGTTTCCGTCTCGTTTTCGCTGTCGAGGGTGCTGCACTCTATAAGCAGCAGGCCGAGGGTACCAACGGTGTGTCTACATCCGAGCGCGACTTTGTCATCATTGAGCCATCCGCTCCCTCAGTCAATACCAAGGCGTTTGCTGTTGCTCTACAAAAATTCCTTGGAGAAGAAGGAATTAAGTCGATGACAACTTCGTGGAGCGACCTCAGCACTCAAAGCTTCAATGACAGCGAAGGCAAGACGTTCATCTCCCTTGTCGAGTTGGAGACGCCGCTCCTAGATAATCTTTCCGAGCCCGACTTCGAGAAAATCAAGAAAATGGTCGCTAATTGCGAACATCTTCTCTGGATCACTGGTAGTCATAATCCATCCATGGCTGTGGTCGATGGTCTTTCGCGCACCGCAAGGAACGAGAACGCGAGCCTCAAGTTCCAGGTTCTTCACCTCTTTAGCAGTGCTGATGCAGCGCTAAAGACAGGACCTATGCTTGCCATCCGTCTAGCGACGTCTTACACCAAGGATGGGGAGTTTCGTGAGCACAATGGCCTGCCCAAGGTCAGCAGATTCTACAACAGCGTCGAGGGCAACGAGTCTGTGCGTTACTGTCTTGAGGACTCTGTTCGTGTTCAGCCTCTTAAGGACAATGATGTATCTGAGGCGCTTAGACTCACGATTGGAAAACCAGGTCTTCTCGACTCACTGGCTTTCATTCATGACGAGCGCTTTGATGCACCTCTGGGGGATATGGAAATTGAAATTGACGTCAGAGCAACAGGTGTCAAGTAAGTCTGAATCCGTTAGCCAGGTTTTGATACCAGTAGCTGACATTCTATCCAGCTTCAAAGACGTGATGGCTTCTATGGGCCTCGTCGAAGTTTCGCTAATCGGCCACGAAGCTAGTGGTACAGTGGTCGCCGTCGGCAGCAACGCGATTGACCGTTTTCAACTTGGCGACCGTGTTGTCATCTCTGGAGAGGGAATGCACGCAACCAGACTTCGAAGCGACCACCGCTTAGCCGTGAAGATCCCTGATACAATGTCCTTCGAGGAGGCAGCTGTGCTACCTACTGTCCACGCGACTGCCTACCACGCTCTCGTCAACGTTGCCAAACTCCGCCCCGGCCAGTCTGTTCTGATCCACGCAGCGGCTGGTGGTGTTGGTCAAGCAGCGCTACAGTTGGCCAAGTATCTCCAACTGGTTGCCTACGTGACCGTTGGTAGCGACGACAAGCGTCAACTAGTCATGGAGAAGTATGGTGTGCCTGAAACGCACATATTCAACTCGCGTGATGCTAGCTTTGTCAAGTCCATCAAGCGTGTCACTAAGGGGCGTGGTGTCGACTGCGTGTTAAACTCGTAAGTATCTCCATGTTATCCAGTTCCTTCCTTGTTTCAGATGATGCTAACCTGGTCTGAATAGACTTTCGGGTGAACTTCTGCGCTCATCATGGGAATGTGTAGCCATGTTTGGAACCTTTGTCGAAATTGGGCTCAGAGACATAACGAACAATATGCGCCTGGATATGCGTCCCTTCATCAAGTGTACGACCTTCGCCTTCATCAATCTGACCAACTTCTTCGATGACCACAAAGATATCGCCGGCCAGATCTTGCAGGACACGTTTAATCTCGTACACAAGGGGGTACTTTACGCACCAAGCCCTCTCACCGCATATCCTGTTGGCGAAATTGAGTCTGCTTTCCGTACTATGCAGCGTGGTAAGCATCGAGGAAAGCTTGCTCTGTCGTACCCTGAGGGCGCACAGGCCAAAGTGTACCGCCGCGCTAAGGACTCCCTTAAGCTCGACTCAAACGCTACCTACCTTATTGTGGGTGGTTTGGGTGGTTTGGGTCGCAGTTTGGCACGCGAATTCGTGGCATGTGGTGCTCAAAATATCGCATTCTTATCCCGTTCAGGTGCTTCAGATGCTAAGGCTCAGGAAACTATCCATGAGCTTGCGGCTGCTGGTGCCCAAATCAAGGCCTACCGTGCGGACGTCGCCGATGAGAAATCGTTCCTTGCTGCCATGGCGGAGTGTTCAAACGAGCTGCCACCTGTTCGAGGTGTTGTCCAGGTAAGATATCTAGCATTAAAAAGTTTCGATTGCCAATACTGACTCCAACTAGATGGCCATGGTGCTCCGCGACAGTGTAATTGAGAACATGTCCTATGCCGACTGGACAGTGCCGCTCCGCCCCAAGGTTCAAGGTACCTGGAACTTGCACCGTTTCTTCGACGCCTCACGCCCGCTTGACTTCTTCATCGCCTGCTCGTCGGTATCTGGTGTCTGCGGTAATGCAGGCCAGGCTCAGTATGCCGCCGGAAACACTTACCAAGACGCCCTCGCACAACACCGCCGGTCCCAGGGTCTCAAAGCCGTCTCCGTCAACCTAGGCATCATGAAGGATGTGGGCGCCATCGCCGAATCCGCTGGCGTCGGCAACAACCTTTCACAGTGGGAGGATGTTATTGGCATCCGCGAGCCCGCATTCCACGCCCTCGTCAAGAGCCTCATCGCTCGCCAACGCGACGATGACGCATGCCCGGCCCAGGTCTGCACCGGCCTCGGCTCCGCAGACCTCATCGCTGCCCACCGCCTGCCTCTGCCGTACTACTTCGCCGACCCACGGCTGGGCCCTCTGGCGGTGACGAGCGTTGCTGCACAGGCTGCTGCAGGTGAGCAGGGTTCTGCTGCGTCGCTCGCTTCGCGTCTTGCGGGCGCGACGCCCGAGCAGGCTGCTGAGGTGGTGTTGCATGCCCTTGTCAGTAAGATTGCGGACATGCTGCAGATCCCAGCGTCGGAGGTGGACCCGAGTAAGCCGATGTACCGATACGGTGTCGACTCCTTGGTCGCGCTTGAAGTGCGCAACTGGATTACGAGAGAGCTTAAGGCGAACATTGCTCTGCTGGAGATTTTAGCGGCAGTTCCTATGGTTGCCTTTGCGGCGAAGATTGCGGAAAAGAGCAAGCTGGTTGGAGGAGCGGAATAAAATTGGAAGACAAGGGTCTGATGATTCCACCACAAAGCATCGGGTATGATGCTTTTTTTCCTTGTTTTGGGCCAGTATATAGATATAGAAGGGTTTCGGGAAGTTTGTGTGCATTTTCTCTAGTGTATTTGATGGTCCATATTGTCACAGAAAAGAATCACGATTTACGTTTTAAATGCATTTACCCTATGCTATTGGTGTGCCACCCATACTCCAGCGCCGGGTTTGGTGGTCAGATGATGATTGAGAGTTCAATAGCGTCGCGCTTCATTAACTTAGGCTTGATGTTATAGCAAAGCGCGTCTTATTCACATGAGATTATATTTTGTCAAAGAACAGAATATATTAGGTATCTTTTTGTATGTATTACACTTCTGCTGCGTTACATTACTAAACAACGACTAGCGGTCAATTCTAAGGGTTGCCGCTCACCTGGTAGCTTTACAGGCTGTATGAGGTTTTGATACTTAAGGAGTTCTCTGAGCGCCTGATTTTCCAGAGAGAGCTACGTCTCTTCCGATGTACAATGTTGAACAAGTCCGTCTTGCTTTTTGTATCCTTTTCTGAACCGAAATATCGCAGCTACAGCAACCGCGATACCGAGAACCGGCCCTGCCACCGCCCCTGCTATCCACGCTTTACTGCCAGAGTCTGATTTCTGCGAGTCTATTCTGAGGTTTGTTGGTAGACTTGCGCTGGGAACCGTCGGACTCGGATTGGACACAGTCGCATCAGGATTCGAAACTGTCATATTCCGGCTAGGGGTCGGACTAGGACTTGAGCTTGAGCCTGGGTCCGATTTAATAGTCAAAGACGTGATTGGAGTCAACGGTATCGACGTTACCATTACAGGAAGAGTGCGATTTATCGTATTTGCTCGCCAATCACAGCGACACTCGTAATTGTACACCACAGGGAGCCCGCTGGCAAAGTTTCGTAAATGGTCATCCGAACACAAGACGATTGGCTCTGACTACTACGCGTTAGACGCAACATTATCATAAAATGATGAAGCTACTTGCCAAATGATAACTTCATCGCTATCATAGGAAAGTACCCCAACACTGCATTGTGTCGCCGTGGCACACCGTCCGGAACTCGAGCAGACGCCAGCATATGTTCCTGATGTGACCCACATCACAGAAGTGTCTGCCAGGAGTGCCTAGGCTGTTACATATTAGATATTTAGGTCCATCATTAGATATGCGAGACGAACTAGAATCCGGTGCAGTGTAATAGCCAACAAACCTGTCGCTCGGCCATGTTGTAACTGGAGGCACCTGGCTGTGAACCCCATACGCCAACCATAGTACTTTAGTGTATGAGATATATGAAAGCATTTTGGGAATAGGACAGAGTGTATGTAAATTGAAATTACGAGAAGGAGAAATACTAAAATGGCATGAAGTGGCCTGACCTTCATTTGAATCTTTGTATTTTCATCCAGCCCGCGAACAACGTAGGAAACCTCGAATAATAAATATAGATGATTGGAAAAATGGCCCCTAGTTACATTGATTAATCGAAAATGGACTGTTTTATGCGCACCGCAGGTGCCGGTTGCACGTTACCTTCGGACTCGTATTATACTGTAGCCCCATTGCCCAGCTGCCTTGTTCTCAAGTTAAATTCAAAGACAACTTAACCATAGAAGTAATTACTTATGCTTCAGCTTTCGAATCATCCGCTTCTGCCTCGCAGCATGGATTTTCATAGCTTTTTGAAGCCAGCCTGTGCGGTTTAAGGCATGGGTACCTCGACCAATAGCCACCAAGCTAGTTGGAGTAAAAAGGACACAAAAACTTTATCTTCGCGTCAGTCTCATCTTTTGCCATTGTATAAAACGACATGTTGATGTTATGGGGCCAAAGCACAAAATTGTCTTGTCGGGCAAAACTGTCAACCAACATGTTTGAAAAAATTCACTTCCCGACGGCAGCCCCCACTTGAAGACAGGCAGGCTCAAAAGGCTGATTCAAATTTCCTATATGGAAGGTGGAATATGATTTTCTTCTTACTCTGCGAGACTCGGGGGCCAGACTGCGTCTACACTTAGTGATTGATCCATGATTAGAATGGAATATGAAATGTGTGCTGTCGCATCTTAGAAGTCAACGAGGCAATCAATAGTTGGCGCGCGCTTGTAGCTTTCCTCCAGTTTGCAGCTTCGGCTAAAAGCATCGCTCCTCAGCAACAATGCAGCAAGAAAGATCGTCTCACAGGCAAGCGATGCGATACACAGATTTTTGAAACAAAAATTGCAGTCACATCAGAATGAGTATATGAGAAAGAATGTATATTTGTAGGTTGATAACACAGCGATAACAACAAGGACAAGATCCGTTCCTTTCCAAGTAAAACTATTGCGTAGAGTGAGAATCTTAGGCGCCGGGGTGTCCTGGAAAAGAATGGTAGTATATCTAATACTTAACATACAACAGAAAACTCTGATTGCAAGCTAGGAAAGAGAGCCAAGTCATTTTTTCGGCTACGTTGTGTTGAAAGATCAACCTTGGATGAACTGAAGGAGGTCTAGCCTGAAAAGCTCAACCGAATTGCATATGGATCTGGATCTGTATGACGGATTGATGACATGCAGATTTTTTTGAAATTCGGGTTCCGTTGGAAAAAGCCTAAATGCATTTCAGCGGTAAGCAACATGCCTTGGTTGCACAGGAGCAGCCACCTCGTAGCATCGGGGGAAAGGTGTTTGACCGCGTCACGTATCTGTGACTGATATTCACCGCATCAAAAGTTTTCGTCTCATGCGGGAGTTTGTGAGCAGACCCACGACTCTGGACCGAAGAAAGATTAGGTACTGACCAAGACCCTGGCATGAATCAGGCCTGTCACGTGATCGCCTTTGCATCTCAACTCAAGGTCCATGATTGAATGCTAATAATAGGGCGCGTAAATAGCAAACTTAATAGGTAGAAGGAACAAGACCCAACTTCCCGCCATCGGTCACTACAATCACCCCAGAAAGCCAAGCGCCAGCCCTCGACGCAAGCCATAGCACACAACCCGCCATATCTTCGGTGTTCCCTGGTCTTCCTAGCGGTGAGACTTTCGCCAGATAATCCTCTGGGGGTAGCTGGTCGGAGGCTTTGACAATTCCTGCAGTCATTTCGGAAGGATACACTGCTCAAGTTTCAGCTCTGTACGGCTCGTGCAGCAATGCAGCTGATCAGGCCTCCAACGAGCCTAGGAGAAATTTGTTGTACTCACATCCAGGTGCAATGACATTAAATCGGATCTGGTACCGAGTGAATGCCGTAGAAAGCTGTTTCGCCATATGCGTAACTCCCGCCTTGCTAGCCGAATACGCATAATGCGCCAAAGGCACGCGGCCAAAAGCGCCGATGGAGCTGGTGATGATGACATGACTGCTCTGTGAAACGTTTCCCTTTGCGTTTCCCGCTTCTAGAAGCGGAAGGAATGCGGCGGTCGCAAAGTAGACAGATCCGACGTTGTTGTTGAAGGTCTTGTCAAACATGGCAGGGTCCAAATTCCACATGTCTTTTTGGATGTCCGAGAGAGATCTATCTGGCGTTTGCTTGATGGGTGTGGGGCCTGAGATTCCGGCGTTGGCAACAAGTAGATTAATGTATCCAGTTTCCTCTGTGATGTGTTTGACAATTCGCTCCAGGTCTTCTTTCGAGCTCGCGTCCCCTTGCATAGGGATAATGTTTCCGTGTTTCTAAATGAAAAATCAGCGATTCAATTCTGGATACTCAACATCTTATTGTGCAAGCGCTCCATGAGGGTGGTTTCGCATACTGCTTCTTCTTTCGCTACCTTGTCAAGGACCTCCTTGCGTCGCCCGACAATGTAGACTTTGGCTCCATTCTCCTCCAATGCCTTTACTATCATCAAACCGATCCCTGGACGAGTGAGCAAGTACCTTTATTGGGTTTATTCCGTACGAACGGCGATGGATGGCCATCTAGGCTTTTGTTGTCTACTGTAGAACATCTTTCAAAAATGCTTAAACAGCTAGGCCTATGGATGGAAGCCAGATCTCATGAAACTTGAGACGTACCAGTCGCACCGCCTGTTACCACCGCTACAAGGCCATCTACGGCGAAGAGATCCGCCACAGCGAGAGATGCTGTGACCGTGCCAGGCATATTGGTTTTGCGTCGCAAGTATTATCGATAACAATCGTTTTCCCTCAGCGCAATATTTTCTCCTGTCTCTTATAAAAATCCTTCAGGAGATGGTGTATACCGTATTCTCAGGTGTGCCGCTGATCCCCGGCTGATGCTTGGCTTCCCGAATTCGGATCCATGTAGCTTCCCCGATGCATCGGATCCTTTGTACACGTGACAGACCTACGCATGTGCAAAACTCAACAAGTCTACCTAGACATGAAAGTCTCAGTTGATGACGGCGACTTCTCTCTGAGTCCGGGCTATATAAGCATCAAAGCTGCCCAGAGTTGGCAAGCGCTTGCCTTTTAGCCTTTTTTCTTGGAAATGAATCGCGAAGTACACGGGAATGTCCATCCAAGGGCGAAAGGGCGAAATACACGCTGGAGGCCTAGCTTACCTTTTCTGCGCAACACTGTCGGGGAAGCGCAGCTCGGGGACGTAAAAATTGCCTTGTCGGGGGCGTATACCAAGGCCCTAAAAGTCGCCACGCGCTGTATAGCTGACAAGTGACAACTCGCTGTTTTGCACCTCGAAACTCCGAACATGTCTCGCCATCAGATTGTTAAGAAGCAAAATTTGCTGCAACCGAGCAGATCCAGACGTTGAGTGGCAAACGCTTCCATTGCAGACCGCACAAAAAATCGCGGAGTGAAAATACCAGGTATCCGTCTTGGAAACCGTACATTCGATCCTCGAATCCCTTCTCCAAAACGGCAGCTCTTACTCTCGGAAACGACATGGCGCAAGAGCTCCGACAACCCAATCGCTTCATCACGAGCCATAACGAAAATGGCCACGCTGTTTTCGACACCAGCATTCCCCCACCGCTTCCTGCCCAGGAAATGGGTAGTGTGAAATTTCACCTCGGATATGCAACTACCACTATGCCCGTGGATTTGAAAGATGGTGCCGATGTTAATGCCTACTCTTCTTTTCTCTCGGGGCCCCCACCCGGCATTTACGTTCCCGGTGGCAGTGTCATGCGCATTGTCGACGTGAAGCCAGGTGGTGAAAGCCTCATGCATCGCACTGAGAGTCTGGATTACGGCGTTGTGCTGGAGGGTGAGATTGAGTTGGTGCTGGATTCTGGAGAAAGCAAGGTGCTGCAGAGGGGCGATATCTCCGTACAGAGAGGAACAAGGCATCAGTGGAAGAACGCTAGTCAGACAGAGTGGGGGAGAATGTTGTTCATGTCGCTTGAGGCAACTCCAGTGGAAATCAATGGAAAGATGTTGGCCGAGGACGATAGCATGGGTGTGGCAAAGTGAACGCCCGCAGAAATCAAAATAGGGGAACCTGTTGGATCGCCGAAGTAGATTCGGGGCATTCAAAAAGTCTAGACTAGGGAATTGATACCTTGTATCGATGATGTATCACTGCACTGTTATCCTTTATTTCGATGACAGCGACTTTAGCAATTGGACTTATACAAGAAAAGGTTGTCATGCAAATATATAGTACATTGGTATTAATACAGTCTATATGCTCAGCTCTATTCTTTAGATCCAGAAAGACTGGAGTCGTATTAGGAATGTGAAGTCACCGATCTATATGAGATACTGTTGGATCGACTATTGAGAACTGCTTCTTGACAAGGTCGGCCTTCTTCTCTAACCATAGACGCATATAATCGCATGCCATGACAAAAGCCATTTGCTCTGGTCGATTAGTCCTCGCATCGTGTAAGTTTCGTAAGTAGATTGTCAACTGCAATAGCAGCCGTTCTAGCTTGCGGAACGACATCAAATACAGCATCTGTCGGAGATCTACTTCTTCATCGTCCTCCAACTCAAGCACGCCCCACGATAATCTCGGCTCGATGTGCCCCCCTGGGGTTATGTTGATACTCCTTTCCCCCGTACCAGACATGGCTTCGTCCGAGACGGACGAGAAGCTACTCGCGTTTTCGGTGTTCCCAAAGGCCGCGCTCTCATAGGCCGCTGCCGCAACAGCTGCTGACGACGATGATCTTCGCAGCGGTGATTCACTGGCGAGCATTTCGAACTCGTTGATCACGTAGCCAATCAGTGTTGCTACTGCCATGATATATATGGGTTCGCCGTTTTCGTTGTCGTGTGTGCACCCCATTGATGTCTCTGACGAGACAATGCACCTTTTTAATTTGGCAAGATGAGCATCCATAGGTAGACGTCGATCGTCTCCGCCGCCTCCACGCATTGAAGCAAGTAACTCCATGACGCCTGTGTGGCATGTGCATTCTCCGCTCGGCGGTGGTGTTGAATCTGTCGTTGGCCCTGCCAGCGCTGTTTGCCTAGCCCACGACAAGGTCATATCCGTGGCCCATGAGTTGTACTCAGTCCCCGGGGTTGGAAACGGAGAAACTACCCCGTTTAATGGGTCGTTCAGTGTCACGTCCATGCCGGCAAAATCCAAAAGGTGCATCCCTTGGCTGTTATGTTGTGGTGGCTGCTGTGGAGCGCCCATGAAATGCGGCCCGGCGGGTGATATGTAGTCACCGAATATGCCTGCATCGTGCGTTACCGAGTTGCTGGTAGACGTTGAAGGTGTTGAAGTGACACTTCTTCGAGAAGCTTGTACACGAGATCTGCTATTATTGGTGGTACCGCTGCTATTTGCCCTCATGTCGCTGTTGGAGGACGATCGCGAGGGCCCCCTCGATCGCTGAGACGAGGCGGGCGTCGATATGGGTGGGGCGTCCTTGTGTGTCCTCCGCGACAATCCATAGATGCATTCATTTCCGTTGCGTTCGCATCTCGCACAAGTAGGCTTTTGCTGACTGCACCGCACTTTGGACTCGTTGCAGGCATTGCACGACGCGCGTAGCTGGATGGTCTTTCCGCCCATCACCATTGAGGATGCTCGGTGTTGACGTTGATCTTGTACTGGACGGGAATCAGCGGCTCTCGGCTACTAATAGTTTGTAAGCTTTGCAACAAGGGCTCACCCGTGACTCCTGGACATCGGGGAAACTCGTGGCAGGTACCCGTTATATGACTTTTTATAGGAGAAGGGGTGTTGGCAAGTATCATGCAGGGTACAACTCCACATGGTCAAAGCGCGATCTTCGAGGTATTCGGCGCTTTTCAAGGAAAGGATGCACTCATTCGGTGCTTTTCTACAAGACAACGCACTGACCGTTGGAAGGCAGCATCTGGAAACCCCGGGCCCAGTGTAAGCCTTGAGGAGGAGGTGAGGGGCTGTTTTAATGGCGGGCGCAGCCGCTGTGGCGCCTGTCAGCTGACTCAGATGTCACTTTGCGATAATATTAGAATATCTCGGACTGGAGTCTCTGGGGCTCCTTAGAGTATGTACGGTGCAGATAATGCTAGTTTGTTTTATTAGCTGAATTTTGTGTCATAGAGCTGAGCTTTCTGAGCTTCTTGGTAGAAACAGATACTTTAATGTCATCTCAGCGAAGTCAAGTACATTCTCATTCCTTGGTATCTATGTACGGATTGAAGAAGTAGCTTATTTCTCTTTGATTCGTAACCAAACGAAGAGTTTCTTAGCTTTATCTAATTGTTTCTCTCGAAAATTCTATAACATGAATATGAACATCAAACGTGAGAGAAAAGCACTGCACGCAGGTCAAAAATGAGATCCACACAAGTGACTAAGCATGTACAGGCACCGCTTCAAGAGATTTCGGGGTTGCCTGCAGATTGCGCTAAGGCTTTCAGGACCCTTTGCTTACGTTGGAACCTAACCAACACATCACCTCATTCACAGCGTAGGCTGCGAAGCTCCTCGCTGTTTCGCACAAAGGCACGGAGTTTCTTGGCCAATCAGAGACGCTCCAAAAGTACGGTCAGCCTCACCTTACCTACTCGGATTACCGTATCAGGGTACGACAAAGAACTTCTGAGTGCATTCAAATTTGGCGGCTCTCTCTATAAAAATTTTCCTCAAGCACGCTCATCATACAGATTCTGAATTGAGCAGCCAACTACCGCCACATCTGACCGCAACCTCCCATTCACAACTTCACATCCATCCACACAAAAATGCGTGTACTCATTCTCGGGGCCACAGGCCGCACAGGTACTCTGGTGCTTCTCGAAGCTCTCCGCCGTGGTCATGCCGTTACAGCACTTGTCCGCAATCCATCCTCACTCGATAGCCTGATTTCATCTCTCCCGGCGGACCAGAAATCCAACCTCGCACTCGTCAAAGGATCTCCCCTCAACACTTCTGATGTCTCCAATGCGATCACCACCGCATCTGCTGCCAACGATAAGCTTGTAGTCCTCTCGGCCCTAAATTCGCGACGCACATCCGAGAGCCCCTGGGCGCAGCCTCACCCCACCGATTCCCCGCCGCGCATGATGGCCGACAGCATAGCCAACGTCATTTCTGCCCTTCCCCAGATAAACGGCACGGAGAAGCCAAAGGTCGTGCATGTGTCTGCTATTGGTGTAGGCCCGTCGACATCCAACGCCCACTGGGTCCTCAGAACCCTGATTGGCCACAGCAACATCAAGCTAACGTACGACGACCATTTCAACGTTGAGGCCGAGATGAAGGGCGCTGGTGCGGCTATCAACTGGGTTGCTGTACGTCCTGGCCGGCTTACTGAAGGTGATGATGGAAGTAATGCCAAGGTGTGGCCTGCGGAGAAGGGCATGGTGGGTTTCACGGCCAAGTGCTCGAGAGGAGCAGTGGCTAGGTTCGTCTTGGATGCCGCAGAGGGAAGCGAGTATGACAACAAGGACCCTATCATTTTGAGCTGAGCCTCAACATTGGGATTGGAGTTTCTTCCTTCAGTACCTAGATGATGGTTTGGTGCGGGAGCTTTGGGAGTATAATTTGTGGCAACCACTAGACTAATATAACTCATTGATTCTTCTTATCCTGAAGCGCACGGCACATGTTATGCTCACGAATCCTTGCCAGATTCAGCTCTCACAAATCGACCCATATTTAGTCCAACATTAATCAAATGTGTTTAAAAACTGCATGTATACTGCATAATCAAATGCTGATTCGACTCTAAGAATATTCAATTTTGGTGAGTGGTATTGCTCCACACACAATATAACAACAGGTGCTGAAGACAGATGAGGGGGTACGCATACGTGAGTATGGCCCGGCAGTCTCTATCACGATCCCCATTCTCACACTCGACCATATCACTGCAGCAGTCCCCTAGAGTGCTCTTAACACCCTTCGCGAATGCGACGAAATGTGATAGCTGATATCAAAAAAATTTTGCGCAGGAAAATCAACGCGGTTTGTTTCTTGGAAGGTTTTATCCATTTTTGCATCTCAAAGGTATGTTTACAAAATCAGCGAAACCCACCTCACCTGAAGCCCGGTGCTTGCGCTACGCTCCAACGAGTGCCGCCTTTGATTCAGCAAGCACATCAAACGAGAAAACATACTCGTTGATATCATCAGTGGAATCAAGCCTGGTACCGGGTAGATACTCCGCGGCCGCGTCTCGCACGCTCTGCGACGCTGGGGGATTTGTGTTGGACAGGATCTGCAGCGCAGAACCCCTATTACGCCGGACCTGCTCGAACAACTGGAGCCTCTTTTCAATGGCTGCCGTGTCATTGACCTTGTCGAACAAAATACCGAGGGCTGCGCCATCCTCAATAGCCTGTCCGCCGCCTTGTCCTTGGACTTCGGGGTTTCGCGGTTAGCTCAGCCAATCACATGCCTTCATTGGCAATCTGGGGAGGGTTGTCTTACAGGTCAGCATGGGATGAGCTGCGTCGCCGATCAGGAGGAGGCGATTCTTATGCCATTTAGGAATAGGTCCGCGGGCGACGAGCTTCCAGAACTTGACATCTCGCGCTTTTCTGCAGCATGGTTGAATACGTGGGTAGAACATCATTCGTCATGGAAGAACTCACTTGATGGCTGTCTGCAAGGCCGGGGCAAAATGCTTCTTCGCATATTCCTGTGGCATGCTCGGCTCAACCATGGCTCGGAAATCTAAGCTAAGGATTAGTGATAGCTTTCTTTGTGGCATGGAATTTTTAGTACCTTCGCCAACATGGGAAGTGTCAAACTCCCGAGAGAGGTAGAGGAAATTCTGCACCTCATTGCTATTTCGGTCTTAGAAATATTGTCAAAATAAGGGCAAAGACACTCACTTCCGGCACGGGTACCATACTAAGCCTGCAGCGCCTCCAGCGCCTCCAGCTGTAGTAAAGTATCTGGTAGACGAGTCTTGGATCATGTTCTCGGTTTCCGGATCCGAAAGGAACTCTTCTCTAGGGACCAGCCATCGCATGCATGCCCAGCCTGTATCTCCAGCTTCCACGGCTTCGTCGCCAAGCACATGCTTCACCGCTGTGGAATGCACACCATCTGCAGCAATGATGAGGTCTGCCTGAAGAACTTCGCCACTTTCAGTTGTGACTTTGCCATTTTCGGCATCCTGTGTGGTCGTGTTAGTGGTTATGCGAGCCAGCAACAGGCTTTGCTTTCTGACTTACATAGTCGACAACCTTGGACCGTACTTGAACCACACAGGGGCGTCCAGGACCCTCCTTCTGAGTGGCAAGGGCTCTCAATTGGTTGTGCAAATCCTCCCTATGAACGGCGTACATAGGCAAGCCCCAGGTGGATTCGCAGTCTTTGTAGTATTGTGGAACCAGGACTTGCATGTTTGTCCCGTCAATCAGGCTTCCCTTGCGGATTGCAACCATCCCAGAACGCTCAGGTACAAAGTCCCATGATTGTAGGACCCGTGTAGCATTGGGCTTGATCGTAATGGCAGCCCCAACTTCATGCAGTAGGGACGATTGTTCGAGGATCTTGCGTCATGTGAGAAGAATACTTTATCTGGAGCAGGGTAACCCAACCGTCACATTATGGCCTGCACGTCGCAAGCCAACTCCGGCACTGAGTCCGGCGATCCCGGCACCCACTATGATGATATCCATCTTTTCTTTGATTGATCGCTGCGGAGGGAACTCTGCAGAGATGCGTCGGTTGCGGTATGATTCTAGGGTAGGCACAGTGAGCCAGACCTGGCCAAACATTTCTCATGGTGCTATCGCGTTTATATTGGCGACCATTCCATCCCCGCTTTCCAGCTGAAAATCCGCCGACAGTAGTGCAGCCTGCTGACCCCATCTTCGGGGACGTAGTTCAATCATCGAACCACAATATGTATGGCACGTATATGGGCTGACCTTTTGATTCAAACAATACGCTGATCTTTGAGAAACTATGCTACATTTTTAAGGCGGTGACTCGGTGAAGGACGCAATGGTGCTGGCAGTAGCCGCCTTCTTGCTTACTAGAGAGCCGTGCATTGACCTCACCGATGGTAAGACGGGCACCATTTACTCCGTTTTCGGGGATGGTCCATGCCTCCATCTTGCCGGTAACTCTTCAGCTACCATGGTTGATACTACCGTTGCAATAAAATGCCTATCATTCTTCGAAAGCTTATTTGGGTTGATGGGCTATTTGCGGCTGAAAAGAAGACTAACTTATGATTGAAACATAGGATCACCGATCATCGGGAAGGCACCATGCATGCAATGCGCACGTAGTAATAGGAAAAACCAGGTCGGGGATGAAGGATCGCCGAATCTCCGGTGCGAATCTCCGAGGGATCAACTTCTCTGCATGATAGAGACAACACCAACGGTTAAATGAATTATTCTATAATCTACCAGGTCAAGTAATGATACATGAGAATAGGCTTTACTGAAAAGCCGAGACCGTTCGCAAGTCTCCTATATATTGGCCTGCATCTTCATGCAAGTAAGCGACATATTTGAGCGATATGTCACGCGATATAATGGCCTGGACTAGCAGTCATAGCATGTGGCCATGATGAGATGATCGACTTACTGCTGGAGTTTTGCTCTCCAAGTTTGATGGTTTGCTTGATCCCTTTTAAAGGAGATGAAATTGCATTAAAAAACGAATCCACATTGTTTGGAACGCCGGCTTATGTAGGGAGACAGAAAAATATTTGCTTTAAGCTGCGAATGATTTCCTATAAAAAAAAAGGCACTCGATTTTTCATTGGACGCATGAAACAATGACCTAGATGTTTTTACTGCTGCAATAGAAGATTTTGCATATCTTGAAGCTTGAAGACCCCTACAAGAATATTTCTCGCTTCGATGTTTGCCGAATCTGGAATGAAATGCTTTATGTTATCCCTTGCAATAACCAGATTGTCGGAACTCCGAGATTTTTTGGCCGTCTCGCTATAGTTATCGCATGGGGCGCTGCCTTTTCCACGATTGCAGCTTCATCAATATTTGACCCAACTTCACTCACATAAGTCACGATGGAAAACAACAGCGACAGCAATCCAACACTTGTGCTCGACATTTCTGACGATAAGAAGTCGGATAACATCGACGAGAAAGACATACAGTCAGATAGTGGCGCCCAGGACGAAAATAACTCGGCCCCCTCTCGTCAAGAGAAACCAACCCAGATTTCAGTACCCGACGCGGAGGCAGGCCAGAACTATCCGAGTGGATTCAAGCTTACTGCCATCATCCTTGCGCTAGAGTTCACTGTGCTCTGCGTTGCCCTCGACAATACCATCATCGCTACAGCTATCCCTAAGATTATCGATGACTTCAAGTCCTTGGATAATGTGGGCTGGTACGGGTCCTCCTATCTGCTCACCCTGAGCGGTTTCCAGCTTTTCTTCGGCCGCGTTTACCATCGTTTCAGCGTCAAATGGGTCTTCTTATTCTGCCTATTCATATTCGAAGTCGGCTCTTTGATTTGCGGAGTAGCCCCGAGTTCGACTGTTCTCATCGTGGGCCGTGCCCTCGCCGGCCTGGGTGCGGCAGGCCTCTTCTCTGGTGCGCTGATCATCATCGCCTTTTCCACCCCCCTTGAGAAGCGCGCTATGTATACGGCTCTTGTATCCGCTGTTTTTGGAATTGCTAGTGTAGTGGGACCCTTACTCGGAGGCGCATTCACTGATCATGTTTCCTGGAGATGGTGTTTTTACATCAACTTACCCATCGGCGGTGTTACCGCCGGAGCTCTAATATTCTTCTTGGAGCTACCGAGACAAATACGCCCGGGCGGCAACGAAACTTTACGCGAGAAAGTAATGCACTTTGATCCCATCGGTACTGCGCTCTTCTTACCGTGCATCGTCTGCGCCCTCCTGGCATTACAGTGGGGTGGAAATTTGTATCCCTGGAGCGAAGCCCGTATCATCGCACTCTTAGTACTGTTTGGAGTACTTCTCATCAGCTTCGTTGGCGTTCAGTTCTGGATGGGTGAAGATGCAACAGTGCCGGTGCGTATCGCTAAACAGCGTAGTATCTGGGGGTCCGCGTTCTTTTCCATGTGTGTCGGCGCAGCCTTTTTCACCATGGTCTACTACCTTCCTCTCTGGTTTCAAGCTATTCGAAATGCCACGGCGACATCCTCCGGGATCAATACCTTGCCGATGATGATATCTACCACAGTTGGTAACATCTTTGGGGGGGTGTATGTCACGATCACAGGCTACTACACGCCAATGATGTACATACTCCCGCCAATGGCATCTGTTGGCGCTGGTCTCATGACAACATGGACGGTCAATGTCTCGACAGGCCGCTGGATTGGATATCAAGTTTTGCTCGGCCTCGGCGTCGGCCTTGGGATGCAGCAGAGCATGGTAGCTGCACAGGCAACACTACCGCTCGTTGACACAGCAATTGGAACCTCGTTGATGATGTTTTGCCAAATGTTTGGAGGGAGTATATTTGTCAGCGTAGCCGGTAATCTATTCACTAACAAGCTTCTTGAGGGGCTGGCAGGTATCGGTGAACTCGGCATGACACCCCGGGAAACTATCGATGCTGGTGCAACCCAGTTAGATACACTGTTTGGTGGAAATCCATTCTTACTAGCAGAGGTGAAGATTCAGTATAATGTTGCCATCATTTTAACTTTTCGGACAGCTCTGATTATGTCATGTTTGAGCATATTGGGGGTCGTATTTGTCGAGTGGAAGAGCGTCAAGGGAAGGACGATCGAGTTAACCTCAGCGTAATAGTTTGATGAGTAATAGCTCCATCTTTAATAACTTATCAATCAGACTTATCAAGTGAAGCAGACTTTAGATAGCTGTCACACTATTCATATCCATCTATTATATTTGAGCCTGAACACTTGTATGTCCTGATATCAACTACGCAACATTATGGTACATGCTCCTGGAATTTCGGCGTTGAGAGCTTTTCAATTGTGAGGTTATACATCTACATAGTCCTTGACAGTTTCCCCACAAAATCTTTGAATACATTTGAATCATACAGAATGTGCGAGATTTGTTTTTCAGATTTTGCTATAACTTCTAATACTGTTAGAATTTTTCTCTCAGCTACACCTAAACTTTATCATAGCACAAACCCAATATCCAGCGTTCAAGAAACATCATCGCGAACATTCTCTTCACATCTTTTCAGCGTTTAGGTAAATATGGTCACCATCATGACAGTCTACATTTTGTTCATATTTCTCTATTTCCAGAAGTTAAGCTTTCCAAGCAGACTCTCATTCTTCTTTGCAGCAGCCTTTTGAGCCGATTCAGTTCCATTCACTTCCTCGACCCGGAAACTCAATGGAAGAGTATCCCATTCTGCTTCTTCTGTGACCTGATCATAGTTAGTAGTTGTCCGTTCCTGGATTATTTACGCCTGTTGTGTGCTGATAGATGCGGTTTTATTCACTCCATCCAGATAGGCTTCATGGAACCTCGAATCTACCATGTTTTCGAAGGAGTACGCGATCCTATTCTCAGAGATAGTTTGAATAGCTCATAATCCACTATATTTGCGAAGTATGTTCAGCTTATTAAGTAGCTCCACTTGCGCAGCTTTACCATCAACCTTTCGGGCGAGAAACAGAAGCTCTCCGTCCTCGGTAAACACAGCATCGCGGTTTGTGACCAGCCCCTGACGCTTGAAAGCCATCTTGGCTCGAAGTTTGTGAAGTGACTTTTCCACGCTTTTGATAGTTCTCTTTTTATTTTTTTGGCTCTTTAGTTGCATGAGAATCTACTCCCCATGGCTTATCATGAGCTTGTCATTCTGGTAGTCTTTGAGGTCCAAGTCTTCTACATCATGACTATAGTTGTATTCTTTGCCTTCGTAGGCGACGATATTGCTAACCAAAGATTTTCTTGCGGAAGATTATTCCCGGAATGAGTCGGCCGCACACATAACTTCTCGAGAGTAGAGCATAATGTCAAAGTCAGTGTTGGTAATTACCGATTCTAACATCTCCAAAGAGCTGGAATTACACGAGGAAGTCTGCACCACTAAGCAAGGTTAGAATCAAGTTTTATTATACTAAAAAGGAGGCTGACTTACATGGTGATCCTCGTAGGCCTTGATTATTGCTTTTACAAAAGCCTCTAAGACGTCGCTTGTCAATGTCTCCATGTCAAACACTTAATCTATCTAGTTATTTATTCTGTCCTGAACAGCTGTGGAATCAAAAATGGTTTTTTTCGAAGCTGGGGTAATTTATAATAATATGAATTACAATCTCTTTTACGGACATTTGTCAGTCTGTTTCCAAATCTCGCCTTCAAATCCGCTTCAAACCCCGAAATGAGTAACACAAGCTTGAATTGCCTCGATAAGACAAATGATGATGGGGAAAATAGCAGTACTCTGCCCCAAGTCCAGGTTGTGATATACACACTTGTTTTATTACATTACATTCCCACAATTAATGACGTGCTAAACACCACCTGCGCAATGTCCCACTTCGACAAGATAACACATATGTATTCACTATTTATCTATCATAATTAAAATGGCCGTGCTCTATATTTACCAAACTTGATGGAAGCCGAAGTGCAGTAAGAAATTGCGCGTCTCACCTGGTTTACTTCTCACATTGTGCTTCACTATATCCTTCAGCCTCCTACTCCCTATCTATCCACAATGAGAGTTTTATTTCTCACTCTCAGGCATGACCCAATTTTTCTTATCAGGTTCTACCTTATAGACTCTTTCTGGAAGCCTGACGAGCTTAGGGGGCGATTCCGGGAAAATTGGGTGCGAGGAGCTCTGAGAAACACCGGTTTGGCCTTTCCTACCTGTCCAAGAGCTTTTATTCTTCGGAATTTTTGGGGCTACTTTTTCTTTTCCCAGTTCAACCATCTCGGACCTATTTTGAAGCCGTGCGCCAGTTGAATTTTTCGATGCCTTGACATTTCCTGCGCCAAAATCTTTAACGCTAATACCCTCCTCCTGCAATTTTATTCTGCTGTTTCGAGGACGACTCTTCTTTCTTTTAGGAATGTTGACTTTCTCTAATGCGGACATATAGTCAATTTCAGCTTTGGGTCCCATCTTCTCTAGTATGGTTTTACCTCAGCCCAACTAATCTGTGCAATGTCGATCCTGATCGCTTTCTTTTGAGAGTGGCTATTTCCAAAAGAAAAAAAGGCTGTTCCATTCCTAGAAAATTCTGATCTATTTTAATCAACGGAACATCGAATTATTGTCGGCTCACTGTAATTAGTGTTAGGAAACCACTTTCATGAACAAATTTCAACTCTTGTTTCTTCATTTAGCGATGATGAAAAGGTTGCATGTTTTACAACAAAGTTATTTTGTGAATACAAAAAGATTACGGGCAACATATACAGAATACCGTGCTGACTAAAACTAGATTAAATGGACCCTTAGACAGTCGAGTTGTAACTTGGTGGCTCATCACAAGACAACCCATGTTCCGAGTATACTTCATTCGTAGTCGATGTTCGGCGAGGTTCATAAAGAGGCAAAGTATCGACGCTCTCTGCTCCCCCTCCGGAGCTCATCCGCGGCTCATACTCATATTCAAATATGCCATAGATATCTGTATTTCCACTACTTGCGCTATCGAAAAGTACCACGTCTGAACCATCGTTGCACTGGTTCGTGAATACCACGATAAGCACGATTGCAGAGTAGCTGCATATCAAACAAATCAGAATAAAGTCTCCTATCGCCCAATCTGATTGACCAGAGGGGTCCTTCGCATAAATTAGACCTATTCCTGCATATGTCAGTATTCATATTAATACATCCATAGTACTCCCTACCTGTCATAGCCCACGGCCGTGCTTTGTAATAAATTCGGTACTGTTAAAGTTGTTTTATTCGAAAGCACAAGATAAAACCATAGATAATTGATCCTCTCTATAGATCAAGAATAAGGAGCTTAGGAATTAGTTATAGTGTTTGATGCGCACAGACACCTGGTCGATATTGAATGCCAGAATATCACCGTAGTCACTGAAGAAGACCCAGTCTGGCTCCAGTTCACAGACGTAGCTGTTTCAATCTATAGACATTTTCTTTATTCCGTGTACGTAGTTAGCTTCGATTAATGCACACAATTTCGCTAAAGCAAATGCTGGCGCGGCTGCGATGGTTAAACCACGCCTGAGGCCTGGCTACGCAAAGTTAATTATAACTTGTGCCTATCCCAGCACGACCTTGGTAGCGAAGCACTGAGGGTTAGGTTCAAGAGTCAATGAGTCTTGAATTGTATATATTAAGCTGGTTTATATGGCCCCGTTTTGACTCGTATGATAATATTTAATGGGCACTGAGCGTAAAAATAGGTTGTTTTCCCCCACAAGTTGTGACTTCCATTGGTTCAATAATCCCCGGCTTGCGCTCGAGTGAATATTCTAGCAGTGGGAAAGTCTTGATTGTGACGTTTAAAAAGAATATATGAATCATTTATGTGCATACGCTAGCGGTAGGAAGAAAGAAATGGCCATATCTTACGCTATATAGAATCCCAAACTTGTACGTTGCTATAGAAGACCCTGACCAGTTCAGACAGTGCTCTCGAATGCAGAGAACAGAATCCTATCGATTATTCGCAAACCAAATACCTATCAACAGATTTTTTGGGGGGCTCATTTTCTATTTTTGCAGTGCTGGATAGCCTGTCGCAGTCGTTATGGACCCTGGCAAGGGCCTACAAGACGAACTTAAGTATCTCGATCACCAGTGTGTTCATGATCAAAACAATCTCTTTGAAGACATCCAAAAGCTGTTACAGATGGACATAAAGATGGAAGAAGATAATCTTTGTACGATCCTGGGCCGAGTCCCTCTATGATTTTGATAACCAGAGACAACAAACGACGTGTCCCAATCATCGCGCCTAGACCAAATACGGTCACGCGACCAAGAACCTTCTGGATTTTGTAATGGTAATCCATGGAGTACTGAAAAAATTTCTTCTCCTCCAGCCATTTCTGATCGTAATCCATTGCGATTGGTATATGGCGAAAGCCTCAACAATGCAGTGATGTCAATTCCGAGAACTTCAAATGAGACTCACGCGCAGGACCATGGGATTCAGGCACAGGGGAGAATTTCTGTTCACACATCTGCAACAGTCTAGAAACATGAGTCCGAAAATAGTCTTGAAAAAAACCATGATATGGTATTTGTACCAAGCGATGATCGAGAAAATGTCTCTAACCACCGGGTGAGCATCAACGAAACTGCACATATACATGTTCGCTCACCGGAACAATTTTTTCAGAGCGATGAGACGCTCAATCTACTCATTCGAATATTTGATGAAGAATTGGATAAAAAATTAAATGATGATTTCCTGATGTACTCTGGCATTTCTGGAAGCAGTACCGGTAAAACATCCGGTTCCTTGGGCATGGACAGATCGACCTTGAGCTATGAACATCAATCTTTGTCGAGTCAATTCACATCAAACGAGGATTTCAATCGTTCCAAATCTGATTGCTCCCAGGGTCACCGTTCCGTCACTTCCGCTGGAAGCCATACTAGCGAAGGGTATAGTGAAGGCAGTCATGTGACTGATTTGAGCTTCCCAATATCCTACGCGGAGAACAACATGTCTATTCAGAGTAAAAACAAGAAAAGGATGCGGAGTCTCTTTCGGTGGCCGCGCCTTGGCTTCTCTTCTAGACATATATAGTGTGGCAGTTCAGGAAAACACAATGTAACATTCTAACTCACAATGAACCCGATGTGCCCTTCTATTTCAAAACATATATGTAATAATATTATCCTTGATCGTTTCCTAAAATATACGTCGTGCAAGCTGTAGTTTTCTATATTAATAAACTATCTGCATTTAAATCAAGAAGATCAATATAAAACACTCAATAAAGTGATAAAAGATAGATTAGAAGAAGACTAGAAATACTAGATACTTTGCTAGAAATAGTTTAATCCATAATCAATGTGAATACTGTGGACAGAAGATTAGCATTAGTGGAAAATTAGTCTTCAGTCTCTAACCTCATTACAAACTCCCGAGGTCTTTATCAGTGACGGTTCACATAATACTACCCTACTCCTTTAGTTAAGTACCTCGCTCACTGATAAATTTACTGTATGCCGCAAACGACACATAGCTTAACAATGTGCCCGAGCCTTCGGGCTCACGTGCGACATGTTTCATAGACTATGCGCTTGTGCTCTGAACATTATATCCGAACACGGAATAGTTTAGAAACAGCAGCTCCTAGACAGAGAGTATAAGATAATCTTCTTATCTAAAAACTCCAGACCATACTCAAATCCTCACACCTTATCTCTTTTATGCCCACAGGATCACCAGTATTGCATACACAGACATGATGGATGTAGAAAACAACCCTCAGTTTCAGGCACTGTCGGAACAAGAGAAAGCTCTAGCATCTGCCAATGACAGTAACCGAGATTGGGTTACTCCTGCAACTGGTATATTTTCTAAGGAATCTTTCGTTTGCCGTGGTGGACTTTCGCATACCCATCAACTTGCCTGTTTCCATTCGGTCTACACAGCCGAGGAAACACATTGTGGTAGCAATTGCATAGACGTTGAAGAAGAAACTAATCAAGACCAACCATTCGCTTGTACCTTATGTCTCCGATGGAAGATGGTCCAAGAAGGTAAGGTGCCTTCCCGAACATCACAACCAGCCGACTTATTCTTGCCTGACTTTCCAAAGGTAGACCTTGGCTCGACCCCGGGAACGCCCCAGTACCGACCGAGTGAGCCGATGTACGTCGAAGGCGAGCAATTCCTGTTAGTTCGCACAGAGGCAGATATTGCCTTGGTTCGTTATAACGAACATAGACAGATTCAAGTCAACATTTGCACCATCGAATCAGCTGCCAAAACACTATATGGTACAGATGCCCATCTAGCAGATATCATCAAGGATTCGAAACGCTTCTATGAGATCTGTATCAACAACTTTCGCCATTTTGGAGAAGCTGGACACAACGAGATTGCGAGTGCTTCGTTCCTTCTAGGCGCCAAAGTTTCAGACCCCAAGGCCATGCGCCAACAAAAGATGAACCGCATTTCGGAGATGTTCAAACTTACAAATGATTTGTTCTTCCTTCTTATAGAGGTAGAGTCACTTATCTTCCCTATGATAGCTCGTAAACAGATTTCGGTTAATGTGGTTCCCCGGGAGCGAGGTTTGTGATCTTACCGGTTTGCAGGCAAAAGTGCTTCGAGGATAACTCACCATACATAATCCCTGTATGCGGGGATCTTGATGATAGAATAAATTTGCACTAAAACCATTTTTGCTATTTGTGTTTGGTAGTCGTGAGTTGCGCTAAAGACGATTTTTGTGATTGACAACTCGTATAGTTCCATCACCTATTGTAAAAAAATAATGAATACATGAAAGCTTTCGGAGATGAGTCGTATGTTTAGAGACTTTTGACACTTATTGGACGCCTATAACAATCGACAAAATAGAAAAGTACATCTATAAGGGAATGCAGGCGAAATGACGGACCTTACTGTGACGGTCTTCGAGCACGCAAAGAAGAAACCGGTGGGTTCCCAACCATTTCCCAACTCGGCTGTATCATTACACAAGCATGAAGCTTGGGCTTTGTCGAGGCTCATCCGTGAACGCCGAATTGTGGGTCGTGACGAGGCGGAGTCCGCGGGTACGCAGGTACCTGGGAACTTTGCCAAGATGGACGATTGATGAGGTCATTGTGTTGAAGATGCAAGGCACACCACTAAATCAACAAACAACTACAGGCTCAATCTATCGGTAATCGCATTTGTGTATCTCGCAGATGAGATGAAGCAAAGGCCTGGAAGACAGAAGGAAGAAGCAGATGGCAGGGAAGAAAGCCAGCTATGATAATGCGAGGTCCACTATCGTTATCGTGCCATTGTCCAATCAGCAAGCATCACGCTCCCGCGTCGAGAACGCGTCCGCATCCACCAAAGCACGTCAACATCCATCTCCAGACTGCCCTTCCCTTTCATCTCGTGCGATGTTGCGCGATTCACATGAAATTTATGCACCAGAAATGGACGAAGGTTTCGGGGAAATCTCGCCACGGAGTCGTGCGACTGAGCTACGTCATACCACTTTGAGGGGTAAAAGCTCACCAGACCCTTCGTGGAGCTCCCTCTCATCACTCCACCACATCTGTACTTATACGAACAATTCCCCTCCAAAACTTCCAATTTCTCTCATCTGGACCCAAAATGAATCCATTCAGCAACACCACCAACGGAGAAGCTGCCAGCGCCCCCAAGCCTCAACGCCGCTCGTTTGGCTCGGGTGCTGAGCAGGACCGATATGCTTCGCATTTTGGTATCGGTACCGAGGGTTTCGAGCGTCTCAAGGAGCTTGCCAGCTACAAAGGAGACGGTGCCGAGCAAGACCGATACAAATCTCACTTTTCCCTAGACTCCGACAGGGTCCGGGCAGCTGCCGACAGCATACTGCATGCAAAGGGAGCTGGGGCCGAGCAAGACCGGTATGAAAGCAGGTTTGGATTGGGCAACGATGGATGGGAGAGGGCGAAAAGGCTCGCTGAGTTCAAGGGCATGGGAGCGGAACAGGTAAGTCAAATATGCTACCTAATCTAGGGACATGATCTGATCATCGCATAGGACCGATACGGCTCTCATTTTCATATCGACCGCAACACCGTCGACAAGGCTGCACAGTCTTTACAAGATGCCGCGAAAGATGCAACTTCGAGGAAATAAGGCAGCAGAATGTGGAGGCCGGGCAAGTTGATATCGCCGTGGAATGTCGTGTCTCACCATGACTGCATGTTAATGTTGTAATAACGTTTGCTTCTTCTTCGTCAGCTCTCGTGTCAGCAAAATGATGCGGTGTGTCTTGTGGTTTCCTGATCATGGCCAACAGCGCTTTGTATTTTCATAATGTTCCAATCACAATGGCATCCAAGGAACCCCCTCAAATCCAGGGCTTTGGTTCCTCTTTGAATCAGTTTAGTGTGAGAATATCATTATGAGATCACGGATGCAACTGATGTGCGGATAACATGCCAAGACCGGCTTTGGTCCCGAGATTAATCTGCGGCCTTGGCAGTCAGCACACATTGACTTGCTGGTGGTTTTCCGAGGCTTAGCCTTGTGAAGCTCACGGAATCTAGACTCGAATGGTTCTACTGGTACGAGCCTATTCTAGATACGAAACATTCTAGCGTAATGTGATTGATCAATAAGCCTCAAAATCCAGAAGGCAATATACTCCCTCCAATCCGAACCTTCGAGCTGCTTACAATCTACCGTCAGTCATAACCATGTGTGTAAGATATGGAACTCCATACCAAGTTGTGATGAATGGTATTAAGTTCAATCTCGATTTCCGTAAATAGACAGAAGATTGCTAATTCAATCACCCACGCAAGGGCATCTGCCAGCTGATCAAGAACCGATAGCTTGGTGAAGATAGTTGACTCGAAAATATGTCCAGTGGATTTGCTCGCAATAACTCCATTAGGTAAACGCTTTACATGGGTACAAATTTAGTTCATGTTTGTGCAGAAAGGCTACTGAGCTGAAGTAGGTATCGTATATTGGTGCAGAAAAAGGCAACTGTTAGATTGCATCGGAGAACTCGCCTGATGTTAATGGAAAATAATAAAAGACATTCATTCTCCCCTCGCTCATATGACTGATCACTACAGAAAATTCTGCTTTTCCTACATAGAAGGCTCATATAAGAAGTTCTCTCCGAAAACTCCTCTACCGACAAAATAATGAAGACTACATACATCCTCACCTCGCTCTTCGCCATCTTGGCTGCTGCTTCCCCGCTCGACATCAGCGCGCGCCAGGTACGCATGAATCTATATCTAGTAAAGTCTATTATATGACACTAATTAACCTTAGAACTCCATCCGCGTCCAACTCTCCGACGATTCCGTAGAAGCTGCGGTTCAAAGCAACATCCCTGCAAACGGCTCTCGCGTTAACATTCGTACCGCCTTCGGCAATCTTGGCAACCCTGTCCAGGCTAATCGCGCTGGTATCGTGTCTGGAACTGGGTCGTGCACTATCTACAGGGATGCAGCTGCCACGCAAAGGGTTGCCACGTTTAGGTCTGGCGGCGCGGATGCGACTTTTACGCGCACTAATTTGAACAACGGCGTTATTGTTTGCCAGTAGGAAAGGGTAAATTGGAGTGACGTGTTTATGAGCTGGAAATACTGAGGAAGTCTCTTTCTGCAGAATTCGCGATATTGTTCTTCAATCGTGGATGAATCGAATGAATAAATGTGGTTGAATTCTGCTATTCAGATAAGGATTCCATGTCTCTTCAATCAACTTAATTTTTGATGTGTTGAGTAATCTTGATCACTCAGTGTGCCTTGTTGTCTGAGTACATTCAATCTTCTCGCTTGCTCTTGGAACCTTTCCAGCTCAGCTTGTCCTTGAGAAATTTTAACGGCTTGGTAAGACGGCTAGATCGCTCAGGCTGCTCAGATGAGGTATGCAAAATCTCGTGCTCTAGGGAATCTACCTCTTCTTGTTCCTCCTTGATTCCGGTTTCCCACTATGACTGACTTTGCTCGGGTTCTGGTTCGCCTGTTTCAGGGTAGTTCTCGCTATTACTGTTATCAAAGTGACTTGACAGTGATCCTGTCCAGGTATCACGAGTTTTTGGCTCGACGTTCCTAAGTTCTAACGCCCGGCTATCGTTGTCCACGTCGCTGTTCCCATTCAGCTTCCAATAAGCCCAGTCGATTGCCAACACCTCATCTTCAACTCCAGCTTGGGTATAGGCGTCACCAAGCTCACCAATACGCTGCGTTGTGCTAGGAGCTTTGTACTCGGTTGGATCATGGCTCCCAAATGGGGCGCTATCGATTCCAGAAGCTTCAGCTGGAAAGTTCCATGGGCTGAAGGGAATATCGGTATCTTGGCTGCTACCTGGCCTTGGGTTGGGTATGGCATTGCCTGCTGGCTTTTTTATAGAAACCTCCGAAGAAGTTTCCTGGTTTTGGCTTGGGTAGGATGTCAGCAAGTCAGATCCCGGTTTAAACATGGATTTGGGGGTAGATGGAAGGCCTGGATGTGCCTTGGTCGGCGATATAGATATAGTCGTCTGGCTGCGACGATGTCCGCGACCATTCGGAGTTATATTTGAGATGAGAGCTGCCTGTTGCACATCCGAACCAGAGTCTATGTTGGACGGTGGTTGCATTCTAGTGCCACAAGCAAAAATTCGTTTTTCGCGAACTGCTCTTGCCCTGGGCCTGTTTCTACCAAGAGATGGCGCCGCTTTCTCTCTTCTGTTCTGGAGGTGACTAGACGGTACAGTATCAAGGTCGCTGATTTTTTTGGAAAATATTGGTTGGTTCAAGTGTTGATGGTCGTGTGGAATTAGTTCGTTTCTTACGGATTGCATTTTGTCTCCTTAGATGACTCTGCGACTGTGAATGGCTACTTTCACGCACCTCAGACTCAGAACAGGGGGCAATTCATAGGTATTCTGGGTCAAGAAGCCGAGTATCGGTGGAAAAAGGAGAGTAAATGAAATCAATTCCAGATGGAAAGATATCGACAGTAGCCTGCTCGCTATAACAATGGCTTGGATTGCTATTATATCTGTTGTCAGGATTCCCAATTTCGATAGCTTTGGATGTTTTGTTCGCCATGTTAATTCTTGTTGAGGTTGATTACTGGGGCATCTTTTCAGGGCCATGATTCTGAGCATTCCATCCAACTTCATTAATATCACCAGAATCTATAATTCGATGCTGTATGCTTCCATTTTTACTCTTATTTGGGCGCAAAAGATGATGTGAGAAGCCTGAAAATAATTATTTCTACTTCATTATGCAGTTCAGTGCTTATTTTGGAATTGTGTGGATATAGCTTTCGCGACTTTTTATTTATAAAAGAACTATTTGACATACCAATTCAAGATGAACCTGAATTCCCTTCGGTTGATTGGTTACCATGGCACTTGCCTGTGATAACATGTGCTATTTGTATGTATTAGGGTCCTTGGTGTCATGGAATGTGTTGGGTTATGCAGTTTCCACATTCAGATCACTATGAATCCGTATCACTATGAAGGGTAGATTTTGTCATTGTAATTAATATTTTTTGGAAACTACAGTTATGAATGATCAAACCATTTCAATCACGTTGTTCCCTCTAGCCACCGTAAACAATCGCCTTACAGACAAAGCTGGCCATTCTTCTTCTTCTTCTTCTTCTTCTTCTTCTTCTTCTTCTTCTTCTTCTTCTTCTTCTTCTTCTTCTTCTTCTTCTTCTTCTTCTTCTTCTTCTTCTTCGTTTCATACTTTGTATACATGTCTTATAGGTAAGCCAAGCACAGAAAGATGAGAAATAACTGGGTCCTTGGATACGAACATTGACTCATAAGTCGGGTCATGCTATCGTACCATAAGCTTACGGGCCGTGGACTAGTTGCTCCATCAGCTCAGTCAGATTCTCCATGATGAAAGGATATTCTTGCACCTTCAAGAGGAAGGCCTGATCCTGTCGAGCTCGCTCTTTCCATGCTTTTCCGAATTTTTCTTTCATCTCCAGATCAAGGTTTCTTTCGATTACATCAATGATATTTTCATTTTTTTGCTTTCTTGTTTGACTGACATGTTTCATCGCCTTTAGCGCGCAACCCATCCAAAGATCAAATGTGTAGCTCACGGGAAGGTCGATTGGAGCCCGTGAGAGCGTTTTTGAGCGTCCGTGCGAGGGGTTTCCTTGTTCGGGGATCATCCAAACTAGTTGCGCCATTTTTCGCCTCCGGTAAATCAATGACAGGCAAACTCTTTGGCTTGGGTGTTCCGGTCGATTCTTCGCTTTCCCCAAATTCTCGCGTACGTGTAGGGCCCGGCTCGGCTGGTGTTTCCATAAGCAACCAGTCACCAGTTTCTTCTTCGATCAAGTTTCCTTGCGGAGTGGTTCGTAGTGGTCCCTCAAGTATATCGCGCTTGCTCGTATATCGCATAGCAAAGTTCTCGAGACGTGGTCGGTAAGAATAAGGGGGATCGGCGGCGTCCTCGCTTCCACTCGAAGTACTTTGCGCTTCATGGATGGGATCATGAATGGTCTCTTCGTGTGCTTGGTACATTTTTGGGGTAGTAAAGTAGGTTGGATCGGATACAATTTGAGGATTCACCTTCGTCGTTGAAAATGGATGGTTTGGCTTAGTGGGAACCTCTGTTATATCCGCAAAAATACTAGGGCTGTGATTAGTGCAACTTTCCTTGTGTAGAAGCGAATGGTCTTGGGGCTGAGAGTTGCTGGGGCACTCAACAAAAGACTCTGTTGGGGGTAAACATGCGGAACTCTGGTTATGAATATATTTGATTCCACCGTGAGTCATAGTAGTAGCAGGGTATTCTTGACAGCTGAAGTACATTTCGGTAGAAGAGCTGTTCTCAGAATTAACCATTTCGCTCAAGCTCTTCGGTGTAATAGTCTGATGCTCATTGGTCGTAGAAGTCTGAGTGCTGGCACGCGCAGGAGAGTTAGCAAGGTGCTTGCTCGGTACTTCGTTAATTTCTTGATCTAATAAATCAGATTCGAGTTGTTGACATCGCCTAAGATTACTTCCAGTCGGCATAGTGTAACGTATGTTTTATCTTTACTTGCCTCTCCCATCGATGACAACGGAGATCTTTTAAAAAAATAAACAGGTAGGAAAAAAATTTAATGAGAGTCCAGATATCAACCTTTTAAATACTGGAGCTGATTCTATATCTCTATTGCTCGAGTGATTGCCCAGAGGGAAAATTAGATAAGCTTTCAAACAGCGGTCGTTTGTGAAGGGCACATGACGCTGCTGCCTGTTTCCTGTGTGACTCTAAAGGATTCTTTATTAGTTAAGGAGATTATATTGTCCGTAACATCGTTCTTTATTGTGAACAAACTTTGTGGAGTAAATTTAGCTGTAGGCAACTTTCGAGGAATTCTGGTCACTAATCCAGAAAAAGCCACGAATAGTAATGAGTACATGATAAGACTTTAGAAATCCTAATGAGCAAGAATTCTGTGATGTCCGAATCTTTAATCTGTTACGTGATGCTAAGAAGGTTTGCAAAAAGACGGTCTGATCGTATTGAACACTTGTATACCGTATCCGTTCGCCACAAATGTAGGAATCTCTATACTAAAAATCCTATTATCAGAAATTTGATACGAAAAAAACCCCTTGAGTTCTCGCCTATCTATTGCAAAACCTAACTCTAATGTAAGCTAGTGCACTGTTGTTCTAGACTGTCACAGAAATAGCAAAGCAAAGACACTCTACACTGGGTTAGGGATGCCTTTTTGCCAAGTAAAAATCAGAGGATCACAATCTCTATTGTAACGGTACCGAATTAATCATGGTAAAGATCGCTCTGATAGAACTTTCGTATAGAAGTCACCCAAGATTTCTTCGTTGGGGTCATGAACCGCGGCACTCGACTTGCCGCCCTTGAGGTTGCCTCAACAGCGTTATCGACAACTTTCGAAAACCTCGAACTATAAGAACAATCGTAAGTGCAGCTTGGCTATATCGAAATCTTATCATGAATGACATCTCCCAGCTTTCCCTATCACTTGGCATTTCCACGGGTGTTTTAGCATGGGTCACATTTCATCGCGATTTTGATCGGCCAACACCCGTAAGCAGACACCTTTGACCGGGTATAAATCCTTAACTCGCCGAAGTAGCTCCTGTGGGCTGTTGCGCCATTACCCTGCTAAGGTTAGAAAGCACGTATTTCGGCCAAACTATCGGCCTTGTGTGCGCTTTTCTCCGTTTTTATACCCACCAGTGGACACAAGGCGTGAAATTGGGCCGATAGGAAACAATGTACCGGTGGTGGTCGACAACAATACACCCAGGGTCTTTTTTCTCAAATGAACGTCCCCACATGGCTTCAAAAACACCAAGCAGGCCAAGATGAAAAATAATTTTTTACATTATCTGAAACTACTCTGATGTTTGCTGTCGTTAGATGGCTACCCGAAGATGCAATGCAAAGTTCATGAATTCATTAACATATTGGGAATCCTGCAAAGAAAAATGGATTCGCATAATGGCACTACTCAGTATCTCTGAGGTTCACTTGTGATGAAGCGGGTGTAGGTCTCTTGATATCCGGAGCGGATCGCGCATCTGGCTCCAAGGCCGTGCCGTTCTCTTCAGCCTCCAGATCAACTGATTTGTCTTCTGAGTGAACAATTACTTCTCTTTCGATTCTTATTTCTGTCGTTTCGGAAGTGGCCGTCTTTCCGCTTTCGTTTGAACGTTCGATTTCGTTCATCTTGACGAAAGAACCAGGGCCTCCAGGGCTAGTGCTGAATTGAGACTTTTTGCTGGCCCATGGGACCATGGAAAGAACATTGCTGATTCGAGTCCGTTGGTTGCTGATCAAATCCTTGTGTTTGACGATCTTGACTAGACGGTTGAGGACGGAGAACTCGATCTTGAGCTTCACGCTGTACACGGCCGTCTTGTATGTCGTCTGTATCTCGTAGTGGCCAGAAAATTGGACCGCTAGAAGACTGACGTCGAATATGAGAACTACGACGTTGACGAGGATAAGATGTCGGAGGAGCTTTCGTAGAGGACCCTGTTTGTTGTTGCCACCATGACCCAAGAGTAGAACTGTCTCGTAGATGTAGATGACGGAGATGATAGCTTCTTGGACGCAGAATACCACAATCTGAATCTTGTCCACCACCATGAAACCGGGGAGGAAAAGGTCCGAATGTTTCGAGTTGGTTCCCATTGCGAGTACGAATGTAGGGATGCCCAAAAATACCGCGTTGAATATGATCAAATAGAGGACCCAACGAATCTTTCTCCAGTCTCGGACAACGAGATGTAAACGGGAGTATAGAACGACCGACTGTCCCGTCACCATGCAGACCCAGCCCAGGCCAACGATGGCACTGGAAACTAGGTCTAACCTGGTGACCTGGAAGAATTTGAGGACGAAACCGATTCCATGGGGGATGATGCCCCAGTTGGCAACGATCAAACTCCAAAAGTAAAGGCCGTGGCGTTGCTTGAAAACGGCAAAAATGAATACCGAGATCTCTATAACATTGTAGAATGCTATAGCTAGGAACGCGGACATTGTCATGAGGATGGGCAGGCCGACATTGACACCACCCACAATGCCTACGTCTTCATCGTTCGCCATGATGGTGTAGGAATCCCTTGAAGCGTAAAGATCTCAAAGAAGTCGCTAAGGTGTACGGTAAGCTCAAAATTGGTGGGAGCGACAAAGAATGGAGTCTTACCGAGTAACTGAATGAGCGACCTCAGGACCAACAGACTGATATCTGTTGATGAGTCTTCCTGGGTGGCATGATGAATACTTCTCGTGTCTTCAGCTGAGCATGGCAGAACGTATAAGAGGCGATGGCTCAAGCCATCACGGTTTCGCGGGAACTGCTTGGTCGTTGTAAGTGTCTGCTGGAGGGTTCGTGGCAGAGTGACGACAAGGCACTACCACAACCGCTTCAGGGGCCCGTTCCATCGCGGGGAGTCGGGGTGTTCTACCGACAGATCTTTAGTTGCCCTGATGCGGGATGGTTGTGCGCTTGGTATGTGATTGCGGCTGTGACGAGCGAGCTGACAAGGGTTGTAATTGGCCGCCTCCTTCGCATGAGCCGGGCGCTTGACTCAGTATGCAGGAACAACAGAGTTCACAGCCCTGACGCAAGTTGCGCCAGGAGGCACAATCCGATTTCTGGCATGCGACGGGAACCTCGGTAGCTGTCGGCCTGTCAGGGCTGCCGTTTAGCATCAGTTTAAAAGCCATCGGGGGCTGCCGAACTCAGTTTGACAGCTCATATGACCTGCGTTCGTTCGGGTTTCAGTAACATCGAGATCTGCATGCGCGCAATATGCATCGGTATTGGCGCATAACGCGTCTTAATGATGTGGTACACGCAGGTGCGATCGATGTTTCGAAGCCCACATGATGGATCAGCCAACACGCGGCAAACGCGTGGGTGGGCCCGGCCAGATAATCACCCCAGCCGCGTGAGATTGCTTTTTCAAAACTCGCTTTCTCTTAGTTTGCAAATTCTTAGTACAATGGAGTACTCGTATCCGCTTCTAATAATTTGTACGTATTATAGCTTACAACGTTTGCACGCTGCCTTAATGTTTACAACCTTACTATCCTGGCCAGAACGTCTGGCAGTTTTAGTAGTTGAACCCACAGTTCTAGCAAATTGGCGTTCTTCCCGCTGCGTCCGGGGACTGTAAAGGTTGGTGCCCAATGGGAATCTGCTCACCTTCAATCATGTTCCCGTACTCTAGTCATTTGGCGGCATCGCCATGACTATCCGTGCGAAGTACGGTTCGGTAAGCAACCCCATGTGGACTAGTCCAAACTATGTCGAGAAGAATCGCGCCATCCAAGCCGTCTCCAAGCAAACGGCTGATTGAAACCATACGGAAATCAGCTCGAATCCAGCGGAGGTAGGCATCAGTGCTTTCCATTAATGCCTTGGCTACTTGCTTTGAAAACGAGAGGGTGGTTTACTTGCTATCCAATCGAAGAAGCCCACGAACTTGTTATAATAAGGCTCAAACCTAATGTGAGCCGTGTACGCCGATTGGGAAATAAGTCGACCCTCTCGGGGCGTGCGCCGAACCAATGACAGTGAGACGCTGGAAATGAACATGTTCTTTTCTTTTCTTTTTCTGCTGTGATGCCTGCAGGACCCAGCATGCAGAGTGTGGTCATCACATGTGAACGTAAGTTTATACCTTCCACACAATCTGCACACAGGTCCCGTACTTAAATCTGATCAGGGTGCAAATTGGCGATATAAACTTCAGAGGCGTTATCTGTCACTCAAAATGGCTTAAATAATGCATTTGCGCGGATATTGCCATTGTTTGCGTTGACTTTCAGCTGGTGAGTCCAGGACACACTGCCATAGTCGCCCCCATTTCGGGACCTCCTTCCACTGATCATTCCAATTGCCAAGGTACACATGATGGATGATGACTGACAAGCTCGACCTCCCAAATAGCTCCCCCCAAGATTTTCCTCTGCCCTTAAAAAGGAACTATATGGTCAATTCGAATGTTGAAACAACACAACTGTTCTGGCAATAGATTCTCTTGCTGATCAGTATGACCTTACTTCGGTTTACATTAAATACTATTTTTAGGTTTCTGTCTACTTGCAATTCACATGCAATCCGCTTTTCACATTTTGCAGCGATTATTGTGCACTAGCAAAGCTATTTTATGGCCTTTTAGATATCCTAGCATTTTTGTGTGTTGGGCCATGAACCGTGGAACACCACCTCAACGCCTTTGACAATTACTTCATCAAGTCTCGACTATATCTTGCAACGTCCATCTACCTCGTTTACAAAAGTAGAAGTTGCTACTAAATGTATAGTGTTTTGTACTTGTTATGTTTTCACGATAGAAATGCTGAAGATCAAAACGAAGCAGAAGGTCATGGTGGCAGCTTCTCACGAGTTGAATATTGCAGCCAGGTTGGAACAGCAGCTGAAGACGCCCCGTCCAGGGTCCCGAACAGGGATATTGGGAAGCGAGGAAGGACACCTAATCATCGGAAATCTATGGTCCGCCTAAGTGTTACGGAGCTTTTCATGGATGTTCCTTCGCATATGCTGAACGATGCAACCCTGCATCGGTCCCTGCTTTTTTCCCTGTTCCTTGCGGACATTCCGTTTGGATTAGATAGCGGGCCGTCTACCCACTGAGATGACATAAGCACAGTCCATTGAGACTCTTCGCGAATGAGTCCTTATCCTTTGGTCTTTTTATCTATCTCTTATTGTTTCCTAACATGATCTTTGGAAGCAAAATTCGTGAACTGCTGTTTCCTGGTGCGAATGGACATGTCTTTAACTCCATGTCTATGGAAGAAAAAAACGTCAGATTGAAACCCTACATCCCTGAAAGCTATCAAAAGTACAAGTTATGCGTGAGAAATGTGCCGCCGGAGTTCATCGCGTCGGACACAACTGACGGGTGTTACGACGGGCTGATGTTGGTCCGTGCACCTCCGGGCTGCCATTAACTCTCTTATCGGCTGATGGCGCCTTGCAAAAGTAAAATAAGCTTAGGCTTATAGTTGTACTACATGTCGCGCCACTCCGGAACACGTGGTCTGTGTTTTCATCACGCGACTGTCATGCCATGGAGCGGACCGGGCAAAGGTTGGATTCAGAGTCGCTTTTCAATTGCTAGAACGGTGTGCGATACGACTGTGCACAGCCAACGCAGAGCTTCGAACACCAAGGAAGGGCTCTTTCAATTATACAGAGGCATCTACAGCTCTGTTAATTTTTCAAGGCAATGATTACTAGGGTTATAATAAGAACCCAGAAGCCTAGTTCTGACCATTTGGATAACAAATTCAGAGGTGCGGTGTATGCCAAGAAGAACATTCAGGTCTTGGAGTTCGCAGGATTCCTTATCCTGCCCTTCTCTGTGCAGTCCCATGTATTGACTATAGATGCATCTAAATGCCCGCCTTCATCTCCTCCGGTCAATCAGAGAAGACACGGTAAACGGAAGTAGGAAGCTGTCCCAGCAGAGTCCGGATGCACAGCTGCACTGTAGTCAAGTAGAGCTGCGACTGCTTGTCTGATCATGACAGGAAATCCGATCCTACGAAGCACTTTCGCTTCGTCTACAAGATGTATTTGGACCAAAAATCCGGCCAGACACCCTGGTCTTCCAAATCCAAAACCGCTGAGTATATCAGGAACCCCGATTTGCCAGTATAATAACAGCCAGCCCCGCATTAGAGATGATTCCAGAGCAAAATCCCTCATTCATTCATCTATCCAATCACTCACTCATCTGTTTATTCATTCAACCATTCATTCAACCATCCTTTCATACATTATACCATTCATACACTCTTTGTTCAGGGCACTTATTGTCTCATCGGTCGTCTTACTAGTCTATATATTCTATGTTTTTTATTAACCCTCCCTATAGCCATTACTTCAAGCTCCCGATAATTTTTCACCTCTCACAAAGTTTATCATGGTGTCACCATATCTGTTTCTCCTTGGACCTTTACAAGCTGTACTTGCCGCTGCATCAGTAAATACAGATACTCAGATTACACATTTTCTGCACGGCTATACAGGCCAAACAAAACAAAACGGCGTGCCAATTGTGGAAGGCAACAGTTTCGCAGTGACGACTAAGAATAGGAAGCGTGAAGGTCTTGGGAACGCCATCATTGGCAATCGTTGCGACTATGATGTTTGGATGTGGAGTGTGGACCAGAATGTACGTATTCTTAATGATTCGCTTTCTACTCGTTTTAAGTTAATTTAATAAATTAGTTCAGCGCCGATGTGGTCAAGATACCTGCCCGCAGCCAGCATAGCGAACCTTTTCGTAACCCCTGCAATGCGTGCGGTGTCTCCATGAAGGTTTCCAAATCCGACAAGCTCGAAAGCGGTACTCACACTCAGCTTGAGTACGCCATCGCCGACAACAAAATTTACTATGACATTTCTTTCGTAGACTGTGCAAAAGACAAGAGTGCGAGCGATTGCCCGGGGCACGACAAGGGAATAGCTATCGACAGCCCTGAAGTAAGCTGCATGAATTCCCAAATACTCAATCTTGCTGATAGCTCTTAGGAAAAGTGCGGCAAGTTCAACTGTGCTGGCAGATCTTACTGTCCTACCCAGGCCTACTATGTGGATCAGCCTCTGGTCAAGCTCGACATTGACGAACCTGTCCTGGGGTGCAATGATGCTGGCACTGGCATGGACATATATTTCAAACTGTGCAGCGACGAAGCGCCATTGAAGAGAAGTGTTGGTGGTCGCATGATGATTGATGGTGAAGCTTGACTTAGTCGCCGATGGATCAGTGACGCATACAAGTGCATGATCAGAAGGGCGACTTGGTTTGGTTCAACGTTGTTATGAGCTATTACTTCTCTACTCTATATGACTTCCCACTTCTTGTCAATAAATCTTGTATATAATCGGGTACATGTTCATGTCGTAGACTAAACGTCCATGGTTTCGGTAACGCACAGACCCATTGTGAAGCCACCGGCACGTGCCCTTTGTCCTACCTGGAGGTAGGTAAGTGGTCTCCTGCTTCTAGGAGTCTACACTTACATTCTGTAATGTAGTGTGAACTAGGTTACAGCGATAGGTGTGCCCCTGACAACTTACCACCATCTCGATCACGGCCCGAGTAAAATTCTCTAGTTGAGCCTCGGCATCTCATATCGGCTCTTGTAGCCATTCTTCCTTCCGATTTCGCACTCTTGGTAGAGGGCGCCATTCAACTTCTTCAAAATTTCCTTCCGCGTTCATTTCTAGAACTCTCATCGTCCACCTCGAGTCGACATGCCTTTTCTATCCACCCAACCAAAAGTCATCATTGTGGGAGCCGGCATCGGCGGCCTTACCACGGCGCTATCCCTACACGCCTCCGGATTCACAAACATCCACATCTTTGAAGCAGCGTCGCAACTTACCACACTGGGCGTCGGAATCAATGTCCAACCCTCCGCTGTTTTGATTCTGCGGAATCTTGGCCTCCTCGAAGCATTGGAAAAAACTGGTGTCAAGACCGAAGAGTTGAACTTCTATAACCGCCATGGAGACGCCATCTTGAGCGAAAAGCGGGGAGTCAGCGCCGGATACGCAGTACCCCAATTCAGCATTCACCGCGGCGAATTCCAAATGCTACTCTTGAGCGCCGTCAAGGAGAGACTGGGCAACGACTCGGTGCACCTCAACCACGCCCTCACCAACTTCTCACAAGACGACACCAGCATCACGGCGCAATTCTCGGAGAAACGGGGCGAATCCCCTGCACAGATCGCGACATTCTCTGGCGACATCTTGGTCGCGGCGGATGGCATCAACTCAACGGTCCGCAGAATCCTGTACCCCAAAGAAGGGCCGCCCCGGTTTTCGGGCCGCATGCTCTGGCGCGGCTGTCTGGAGCGCCAACCCTATCTCACGGGCGCCAGCATGGTCTGGGCCGGCCACGCTGACCAAAAGTTTATCGCGTATCCTATTTCTGCGCGCTCCGCGGCCCGAGGCAAGTCCCTGGTCAACTGGATCGCGGAGCTCAGGATCCGACCCAAGGACGACGCCGACCTGACACCACCCAAGACGGACTGGACCAAGGCCGTGCCCAAGGACGTCTTCCAGGGTCCGTTTGAGAGTTGGAGATGCGGGGGCTTGGAGATGAAGGATTTGATCGATAGGACCGACAAGGTGTTTGAATTCCCCATGAGCGACCGGGATCCAGTCCAGCAATGGAGTTTTGGCCGGTTAACCTTGCTAGGGGATGCTGCGCATGCCATGTACCCGATTGGGTCCAATGGGGCCAGTCAGGCAATCATCGATGCGGAGACTTTGGCCAAGCACATCACTGCGACCCCGGACGAGATTGAGGCTGCGCTGAAGAGGTACCAGGAGGAAAGGTTGCCGCCCACGGCCAAGATTGTCATGGCCAACCGGGCGAACGGCCCGGATCACGTCTTGCAATTGGCCGAAGAGAGGTCTCCAGAAGGTTTCAAAAATGTATATGATGTGATTCCGAAAGAAGAACTTGAGGGCATCGGAGCGACGTACAAGAAGGTTGCTGGCTTTGAGATGGATGGCGTGAATAAGAAGGCGAAAGAGACAGAAGGTGTAGCGGACAAGTTGGGTTTGAAGAGCCCTGTCGACTGGATATGAGAAATCACACGAAAAGGGAGCAAGAAAAGGTAAATACGATCCGAAAAGAAAAAAAGTACGAAGCATGTATATACATTTGCATAGGTGCAGGTCTATTAAAATTACACAGTATTCATGAACATATACACATCATTGATCTTCTCGCATGCGCATCACCCCTATCCAAACATTCGTTACCCTTTCACCTATCCAACCCCCTCGTGCTCATCGCCCGAATCTTAGCCCCATAGAACCAAAGTCCCACGGGGCTGATAATCGCTAAACCCAGCGTAAGAAACGCCAGGAGCGAGTTTCCCCATCCCAACCCAAGCTTCTCGTACATGGCCGGAGCAAACAGCGGGAAGCTAAAGCCGCACATTGTCCTGGTGAACGCCCCCACTGCTGCGGCTGATGCCGCATACTTTGCGGTATAAGCGTCGACGGTGTAGGCCTGCGTGCACTGGAACGCTATGATCAGACCAATGGCCAGGATCACGCAGCCGATGTTGGGAGCGATCCAGTGGACTTCATAATGGGCTGTCCAGCCGTATATGAAGAGGCCGATTGGGCAGAGGATACCACCCAGTAGCATGGGCGGGACGCGCCATTCCGGGAGTCCTTCTTCCATGCCGTAATATATTTTCATTCGTGCATACAGCTGTCATACGGTCAATTTCTTATCATGATCATGGTCTGAACGAACATACCTTATCCATGAGAGGATGACTGATCTGTAATCCAATCATGAAGCCAATGCACAACGACAGATAGTTTAATGAGGCGATGCCCGTATCTTGATCGTAAGCTTCTTCAAACACAAGAGGGAATGTCGAAAGCACGAGATACATGACGCCATAAAGGTAGGCCCTGTAGATGCTCGGGAACTGCACAGCAGGATGCGTAAACAGCATGATGAAGGGGAGGATCAATCGCTTCCTCAGGATCTTACTGAAGCGGTCGCCACTGTCGTACTCTGTCCTGACAATACGGTGGGATCCCCCGCCCCTCTTTTGTAGCTCCTGGCGAATCTTCTTCGCCTTCCTCTCTAGAATTGCAGGCGCGAAGGTCTCGGATAGGAAGAATAGGGCGAGGAGTTGAACGAAGACGTCGAAGATTGAGGTAGACCAGAAGATCCAACGCCAAGTCTAGTGTGATTAGTCGACCAAGTTCAGGCAACGAGGAGGGTAGACCTACGGTGTTGATCGAGATGTAGGCACCACAGATTGGAGCTACACAAGGGCCAATGAAGGTCAGCATACCATAGATGGCCTGCCCCTTTCCACGCTCTTCCTTACTCCAAGTGTCGGCCAACACGCCGTTGCAAAGCTTTTCCAGTCAGTGAACGTGGCTCCAAGCCTTGATGGGTAGGGGTACGTACTGCCTGAGGCGCTGAGCCCCCAATACCACTCAGGAACCGGAAGACCAGCATCTGGTTCTTCGTCTGCGCGAATCCACACGCAGTGTTGAAGACGAGGTAGATTAGGTTGGCATACTGGAGCACTGTGACTCTGCCATAGATCTCACTCAAAGGCGCAAGAACGAAGGGACCTTGCGCATACCCGAGCAAGAAGATGCTCATGACAAGCTGCTGCATGAACCCCTCCTCAGGTATGTCAAGATCATCCGTGATATCCGGCAGAGCGGGGGTCACCATCGTACTGGAAAATGGCGAGATGAATGTGAACAGAGACACCAAGATCGTCGCGACCCACTTCCTTTTCCACCCCCAGTTCAGAGGGTTCATGGGGTCGTGTGGCCCGTCCCATGTGACCTGTCAGGCATGTCAGTAATGAAGAGGTGGGTCTAGGCATAGCCGATAGAGGGTAAAGGCCTGCATACGATAAACTCTTCATCGTCATCGTACTGCCGGATGAGATGCTGTCCCGGATCATACTCGGTATCTCTATCGGTGAGCCTGAGAAAAAGCCGCTCGGTGCTAACCAAGGGCCTTCTATCACAGTCGGCTTCAAATGAAAACCTGGGCAGAGCGTATGACTCGTCCTGATTTTCTTCGTCGTCGGCGTGAGGGTTCTTCTTTCTCAACGGCATCATGTAGCGATCGTGATGGAGGACCAAAGCCAAAGGTCAAAATAGAAAAAAAAAAAAGCGAACGTTTATTGATTGGTAGTAAGATCAAAGCGAGTGTGATAGGTGTGTTTGTGGGTGAATCTCGGTCTCTTTCATAAGTTGATCACAGCCATATATCTAGTCTGCACCCTCGTCAAATATGCGGACGGGGGCAGTGTTGTAGCGGTGAACATAGCCATCGCAAGGCTTTTCATCTACCACTTTCCGAAAATGAAGTATACAAGAGCTGAGACAAGCGGCCGGTTCGGCTAGTTTTGCCCTAGATTTCGGCGACACATCACTGCGCATGTGCTAAGGGTCCTGGGATGAATGCTGAAACACTTGAGGGGCGGGAAAGCGAGGACAAGAATAGAAACAAGTCGTGTGTCTGCACCTGCAGCCTACAAAGTGACGAATAGGAATACAAGGACGTTAGATATGGTTCGATAAACCCATAGTGATCAGCCTTCCAGCAAACGTCACCGCAGGGCTGTGCCCCGGCATGATGCCGAGAACATACAAGAACCACGACCCCACTTGAGCCTCGCTTAGTTGGGGCAACAGCACACGTGATTGGCTACGCCAGTGATTCTTCAAGATTCTTGGGTGTACGGTAATTGTGTGGGACTGGCTTTGCCAATAAGATGAGGGAAGGAAGTCCGACTTATCCAAATGCTTGTATCTGAATGTAATAGGGCCATGTGTCCTTGGTCATAGGGCTATGTCGGGGATTTCGTAACCTTAGGCTGTGCCTGCTTCCCGTGATTTCTCTACTGCCTCTTTTGTGGCTGGCTTGGAAGCACTGGAAGCAGGTTAGAGATTGCAGTAAGTTGGGCCGTCATCAACCTGAGGCCTCAGACGGCATGATCTAACGGGCCGTCTGCGTCTTCCTCAGGCTGTGCAGCTGGAAAGTGGCAAGTCTCCTCGGAGACGGAAGCTGGTGACGGGAAGCAGAGTACCTAGATGATACTCAGCAAGACACATAAGTAGGGCACGCGATCAGCCTTTTGGAGGCATCAACAATCGTTCAACTCCAACAATCGCTTCCTACAAGATTCAAACTTACCTTCGCTTTTCCACGAGCTTCATCTTTGCTCCATAAAACCTCCCCGTTCAAAGTCTCACTCGCTTCCTGACTCTTGAACGCTTATACTATGCTCAACATGCTTCCTGCCATGGAAACATTCGGAGCTGGTGCCCCGGAGTCGCCAGTCATCCGGCCAAAGTTGCCACGGCTTTCGACCCTAAAGACGTTCAACCTTCCTCCCCAGCAGGTCGATGACTTCATCAATTCTGCCACATCAACGGTATTACCCACTCCGACATCCGAGATCTTGGGAGGCCATCCTCTCCGGATCCTCGTCGCGCCCTCTGGTTTCAAGGAGAGCCTTGGACCTGAGCATGTCGCTGATGCCATTGAAGCTGGGATCCGCAAGGTTATCGATGGCAAACATGCCATAATGCGCAAGCTACCGCTGCACGATGGCGGAGAGGGCTTTTGCCGTGCCTTGGTAGCGGCACATGGAGGAGAAATAGTGGAAGAAGTAGTGACCGGCCCCGTTGGATGGTCGGTGGAATCCCACCTTGGCTTCATTGGTGAGGATAAGAAAACAGCTGTGCTGGACATGGCGGCGGCTGCAGGGTTGAGACTTGTCCCCAAGGACTTGCGTGACCCGACTGTCACGACGACCTACGGAGTCGGCGAATTAATGAAAAGGGCGCTTGATGAAGGGTGCGACAAAATCATCATCGGCTGCGGGGATTCAGGTACCTCGGACGGCGGTGCTGGCATGCTTCAAGCTCTCGGCGTACGGCTTCTAGACTCTGAAGGTCGAGACTTGCCCAAGGCAGATGGAGGTCGATCGTTATCCCGCTTGGACAAGCTATGCTGGTGTGGCGTTCACCCCCGCCTTCGCAAAGACGCTGGTGAGTTAGAGGCATGGTGTTTTCTATTTTGATAGTGTCAAGACTGACAGCAAGCCAGAGAACCGAGTCAGGATAGAGGCTGTGTGCAACATCAAGAACGTCCTATGTGGACCCAGGGGTGTGGCCAGAGTTTACGGACCACAAAAAGGCGCTTCGCCAGAGCAGGTAGAGCAGCTCGCCGCAGCCTTGGATCGCTTGGCCCAAGTGTCCAAGAAAGATCTTGGGCGAGACATCTCAAACGAGCCAGGCAGCGGTGCATCGGGTGGTCTCGGTGCGGGCTTGATGCTGCTGGGCGCGAAACTTCGCCCCCGCAGCGAAGCCATCAACGAGTACTTCGAATTCGACCGTGTTTTCGAGTCTCAGTGGGACTTCGTCATCACTGCTGAAGGCAGCCTTGATTCTCAGTCGACGCAAGGTAAGATGACGACCGAGGTGGCACGACGTGCAAGGCAACACGGGGCGCAGGTGGTTGCGTTGGCAGGGACAATTGGCGAGGGGGCTGACGGCTGCTATGGTGCTGGCATCAAAGCCTTCACAAGCATCCTAAGGGGGCCGTCTTCGCTGGAAGAGGCGATTGCAGAGACCGAGAGACTTGTCAAGGATGGCGCCGAGAAGGTGATGCGAATGATCATGGTCGGACTGGCTCTTGGTAGGCGGCACATTTGATGCACCGCCTCGATCAAGACTTTTAGGGCCTTGGAGGCGGCACGAAATATGATGGCATGAAAAGCCCAGCAACAGACACGTAGAATGAATGATAATGCTTTCTTTTGATGAAAAGGAACAAATCTTGGAATGAAGTCCGCCTGGAGAAGGGATGATGCATCGACGCGTTCATGGGGGGTCTGCTGGTGGACGTGGTGATGCCATGCCTAATATGGATTAGCGTGTTTCTCTCCCGGGGCGCATCCAACCCCCAGGCCCCGAGCTGAGGATCAGCGGGCTTTTTTTTTCTCTCTCTCGAATGCCTGTGCTCTTTTCCTTGAGCCAATACACGAAAGTCACGCTGGCAAAAGCCAGATGACCGCTACAGATCTGTTTCCGGAATTCTCCTCGAGTCGCTTCAATGCAGCGTCCACGTGCCCCACCGGCAAGTCACGGAAAGCCTATACACAAGGGCATCGGAGGAAAGTATCGCTGAAACAGGCAATTCGTCGTCCATCCAGTGTTTGGTCGGAGTGCTTCCTGCGGGGCAACACGCCCTGGATCCGGGGTAGCCTCCCGTACACGTGGGCTCGGGAGGGGAGTTGGCTTTGGCGGAGGCGCGGTGTGGTTCCCCAGGTATACGGTTACAGATCCCTCGTTTGCAGGAAAAAGGGTTCTATTGAAGACATGTAAAATTATATGTAATGTTCTTTGATAGGGAATTTGTTGTCCCGTTAGACCATCCTTCGTGGCTGCGGTGAGCCTAGGGTCCGTCGGCTTCTTCTTCCCGAAGGCCGCGGCTGCATCGCCTTGCCGGAAGCAGTAAACAAAACCTCACAACCCCACAGTGATCCAAAGCCGTCTTTTAAACGGAGCCCCGTCCCGCCTCCTAGACCAAACTCTCCACCGAAATCTATCCCAGAACAGGATAACGAAGCGTGCACTTGCGCCGTCGACTCGTTAACAAAAATACGTGTTAAGCATCGTGGAGAAACCATGCACTCGACACAATTTCCTGTTTCTTCTCCTCCGCGGACATTTACTCCTGTACACATACGGCGTTAATTAAACATACGGAGGCCTTTTTGATTTCATCCCCTTTCTGTCCAGATCAAACAAACAATGTTGAACATGGCGTCCTCGGCAGCAGCGACCGTCTCCCAGCCCACACTCACTACCCTGGGGGCCCGCATCGCTCTAGCAGCAGCCGAACAGCATGCCATTAGAATAGGCGTACCAATGTGAATAACCCCACCGGGCCTTCCACAATAGGCGCAAGTTTTACTAAGATCTTACCAGGAACATCGCGATCGTAGATTCTTACACACACATACTCAGCTTCCTTAGGATGGATGGTGCCAGAATAACCTCGGTCAACGCGGCGTTTGACAAGGCCTTCACGGCAGCCGGCCACCGCGTCCCCACCTCTGAACTCAAAGAAGACGTCTGGTCCGGAGGTGGGGCATTCGGCATCGGCGCGCGCATTTGCGCAATCGGCGGCGGCATCCCCATCATCGACGAGGATGGCTATATTCTGGGCGCCATAGGCTGCGCGACGGGAACGTCGGAACAGGACGAGGAGGTCGCCATCAAGGGCAGGGATGCAGTGCTCGAGTATGTGAAGATGGACAGGGAAAGGGAAGTCGTGAGGGATTACATTGAGAGGGAAATACGGGTCAAGAGGGCGAGGCTCGAAGATACTCCGCCGTCGGATATGGCGGAGATGGTTCAGGCAGAGATCGCCGTCTGAGGGGCTTGGGAGGGTGTGGTAAGATTTCCATATCAAGGGAAACTGAGGAGGCTCCCTATTAATCGAAGAACGCTATGAACTACTGGGAGGGGAATATGGACATGTATGATTCAAACAAGTACTCGAGTTCAGCAATGCACGCCGCCAGCGAAGCTCTGTAACCTTTCGCCGTCGTGCCCATGTAACAATTTCTCAACTTCTTTCCTTTGCCGACTGAGTACTTCCATCATCTCTGTTTGGTGTCTCTTCTGGAGGTCTGCATATAGTTGAAGGAGTTTCTCATGATCTAGAGTCGGGACTGACTTTTGGACCTGCTGACCAATTCCGCCCGTATCAGTGTCGAAGTATTGTATATTCAGGCCATCAAGGCAGTCGCTTTCCCTCCATTCTCTCAATAGCTTCAGGAAAGCTGGGCTTCCATGCGCGTACGTCGCGTTTCGTGCCGCCGAAAGCGATGGCTTGCCCTCGTTGTTGTAGTATCCAGGCGTGCATTCTCGAAAGAAATCTGCCCTAATCTTAGCGCCCTCAACAATGGTTGTGCACCAGTCTTCTTCTGCTTTCTGCGACGGCTCTAGAGTTCGAATCCTCCGCTTCTTACTCTGCGCAATGACATAAGCAAAGTGCCGCGCCTGCTCGCCGGTTACGTGCATGAAGTTGGGGGTGAGCGCTGCCTGGACTACCTGGACCCACATGCAGTTGGGAAACCCGCGGCTCGCCCAACCATGCAGAGTGCTAGCTCCGTCTCTCCATTTTTCGGTGATGGTCTGGCCGTTGCGTCCGTAGATCTCCATCCCTGTCTTGTGGGACCATTCGTTAGCCAACTCGAACCCAGTGGCGTAAATTAAACAGTCAAGCTCATATTCTATCCCATTGGCGACGACACCTTTTTCGGTGATTCGATCCACACCTTGACCGGCCGTATCGATGAGGGAGACGTTCGGTCTATTGAACGTGTCCAAGTATTCGTCGTGGAAGCAGGGTCTCTTGCAGAATTGGTTGTACCACGGCTTCAGCTTTTCGGCGGTTGCCCTGTCTTGAACAACGTCGTCGCAGCGTTTACGTATCTGTTCCATCTTCTTAAAGTCTGCAAGCTGACGCTGTGCAGCTGCTTCCACTGGATTCGAGACATCGACCTTGCGTGTGATGAGTTCTCTGATGATGTCTGTCCAGCCATCGGCGACCATGTCTTCCTCTTCCAGACCCCCGTTCACTACACTATCAAAGTTGTCCATGCGCTTCTTTTGCCAGCCTTTAGTGAGACCCTCTGCCCATTCGGTATCCGTGGGACGGTTCCCGCGCACGTCAATTGACGATGGTGTCCTTTGGAACACGTGTAGTTGCTTGCTCCATTCGCCGAGGTGAGGGACGATCTGAACGGCCGTCGCGCCGGTGCCGATTATGCCTACCCGCTTATCTTGTAGTTTATGCAGGTTACCGAGAGGGTCGCCGCCAGTGTAATCAAAATCCCATCGAGAAGAATGGAAGCTTTTGCCCTTGAAGTCCTGGATGCCATCCAAGCCAGGAAACTTGGGACGATGCAGAGGGCCTGCGGCAGGGATGATGAAACGCGATTTGATGACGTCCCCACGGGATGTTGAGGTTGTCCAAAGGGCTTCTTCCTCACTCCACTTCATGTGTTTGACCTCTGTCTGAAACAGTGCTCGCGAATAGAGGTTGAACTTCTCGCCAATCATGTGAGAATGCTCAAGTAATTCTTTGGCATGAGCGTACTTCTCCGTGGGCATGTATCCAACTTCTTCGAGAAGTGGCATGTAGATGTAGGATTCGATGTCGCACTGGGCGCCGGGATATCGATTCCAGTACCTAGTCACCCGTTAACATCTGCGCACATGGTACAAGTAGCAACACAGGTCGCATACCATGTCCCACCAAATCCACCTGCCTTTTCGATGATTCGAAAGTCATCTACGCCGGCCTCCAGCAGCCTGACTGCGACTACCTGGGCCCCATAGCCACCTCCCACGATCACCACTTCGGTCTCTTCGTGGATGGGATCCCTCTCGAATCCCGGCTCCACCCATGGATCCTTCAAATAATGGGACAGCTGACCATCAAGCAGAGTGTACTGCTCGACACCTTGGTTGCGCGCCAGTCGTTTGTCACGCTCTGCGAGATACTTCTCCTTTAGCGCAGCGGGATCGAATGGGAGAGAGGTTTCGTCTGATGCTTTCTCTCCAGTCTTGATATCGACTTGTTCCTTGGGAACGTCCGGAACAGGCACCTCCGAAATCTGGACTGAGGCCACTGCAGTCATGTTGCAATGTCTTCGTGCGTTTTGGGTACAGATGTCGTAACTGTCGTCTCCAAACACTATATATGCCTCGTTCGGCTTGCCACTCTTCAAAAGAATCACCCGCGGCTTCGCATCGCTGCCCTCACTTGGCCCTTGTAAATTAGCTCCCCCGCCTTTGACATATCATCTGGAACTCGCAATGTGGTCATTACGTGCCCCCACGCCGTGTTGCGACCAAATCACGGTTAGGTTTCATGCCCTTTGGGGTAACCAGCCCGACGCCCGCATCATCTACTGCAAAGTTGCGGACGAACATCCGTACCAAGGTCGACTCGCTACCGAGGACCATCGACGACGTCAAGGATTCTCTCTCGGAGGCCTAATTTGCATTGTGCGCCTGATTTGCGACAGTTTGTGGGGTAGTTGGCGATCAACGATTAAGGCCATGCGACTCGCGTGGCTGCTTCGGGCGATCGAGGCACAGGACGGACCGCCTGACGCTGCAGATCCGGTACAGGCCGAGGACGACTGTCGCGCGCAAATCTCGACATCAAGAAAAGGGTCAATAACGATGGGCGCGAGGTCGAGACCGTCAGTCGGGGAAAAAGGAAAGGCTGCGAAATAGCGATGTGCGGTTTGCAGGCGTTGGGCTGTGCGGACATTATGAGTGCGGGACTTGGAGATCCGGATGTGAAATCCACCGCGCATCTTCCGCGACGACAGCACAAGGCCCCAGTGTTTAAAATTCAGATGCGCGCATTACGGGAGGAGACTACATCGGGACATTGATAAGATATGACGACTGCATACTTGAATTTTCGATTACCTGCATGCCCAGCACGTACGGGTTCGCGACGGCAAGCTACAGCTGAACAACGTTTGCACGCATAATATAATTCCGAAAGCATAAAGGAGAGCATGTTTTTCTATTCGAGGCTTGCTGAACAGCCAATGGTTGCTGCTTGCGAATCAGATCATCTATGCTGAACGGTGAAGATACAAATGATCAGCGACGTACTCCCATCGCTGGCAATCTAGGTACTACTGAAAGTTTCGCCATCGATACCCAGTACTCTGGTTGGGCATATGGCGCTTGTGCCTGGCAACCCCCCTGGAATCTTCACCACCGGAAGGCGGCGCGAAATCATCCCCCAACACACTCGTGCCTCTAACAGCACGCGATTGTGCGGAACGGCAGTCGGCAGAGTTCCCCATGTCGACTTTGCTGCGTCCAGTCATCTCAGGGCGCATACCTTGCCGTTTCAAATGTCCGGTCAGCCACCCCTGGCGCCCAATCATCACCAGAGGACCTATTGAGTTGCACACAGCGGCTTGCACCTTTGTTTAACTTTTGTACGATTGTGGAGAAACATGTCACCATGTGGAAATAGACAGAGAAGGTAGGTGACAAATGGATTGTATGGGGCGTTCATTGAAGGGAAGGCAAATGTGAGGCAAACAGGGCGCCACTGCAGTGCGCAATCACAGGCTATTGATCAGGGCAAATGAAGAGGAATTCGTGTGGATTCGTGAAAAAAAGTGCATAATGACAGCCAAAGGGGCCGTTCTATCAACAAGAAGCGTACTAAACAATGTACAAGGTGAGAAGTCAAAAAAGAAAGCCCAGCGATCAACACTGTCCTCCCGCTATGGGGGTGAGCCGCCTAAGCAAGATCGCAAGACCAGATGCCACCGGCTTGGGCGCATCCGATCTTAGAGTAGTCGGGGGAGGTCAGGATGTCGGCGTGGCCAGTGGAGGTGTAGTACCAGCCGGACGAAGCGCTGCTGCAAACACCGTCCATTCCGTTCATGTCGGGGCGCTCGCAAAGCCAGCCACCGACGAAGACCTTGTAGAACTCGTCGGGCTGTCCGGGAGCGAGGACCTGGGCCTTGGAGCCGTCGTTGAGCTGGTGAACCATTTGGCCGTTGCCGTCCTGGGCAGTCTTGAGGGCGTTGGCCTCGAGCTTGCCATCCTGGGTGAGCTGGCTCAGGCCAAGCTTGCCGCGCCATTCGTCGACAATGCCCATGTAGCCAGTAGAAGTGCTGGCCTTGGTCTCGGTGGGCTTCGGAGCCTCTTGCTCCTCCACGACAGGGGTGGGAGTGGTCTCGGGCTGGGGCTCAGGAGTGGGAGTGACGACAACAGGAGCTTCAACAGGAGCGGGCTCAGGCTGAGGAGTGGGCTCGGAAGGCTTGCCACCGACGTGAGTGACGACGCGGGTGTGGACAACAGTCTTGTAAACAACATTGCCCTGCCTGCGGTGGGGCGCCGGGGCAGCGAAAGCAGCGCCAGCAAGGGCGAGGAGAGAAAGAGCGATGGTGTTCTTCATTTTGTTTGATTGGAGTATGAAAATCGGTTCGACTTCGAAGTTGACGTGTTTATGAGTGAGTTGTTGATCTGTTGGTAACCGCTGGCGGATAACCTGTAAAGATTGAAGGGTCCCGAAGGATGGAATGAGTGTGAAGTTTGGAAAGAGTGAGTGCTTGTCGTAGTGACTGGATGTCGAAGTCGCAGACTTTGATGTGCAGAAATATAACCGGCTTTGTATGCGCCTTTATATCGATCGCTGGCCACACTGGGGGATGGGCCACCACTCTCCGCAGCTGCGCCTAAACCCATGTCACTAAACTTTGGGCGAATCCGGCGCCTGGGGCGTCCCGTAGTCACCCCTTCATTTTGCATGCACGATGCTGTCACGACAGACGGCCGTCTGCTCAAGCCACCCGGAGCACGTCTCGTGTTACTCGTCAAGTCCGCATGCTGAATGGTGGTCGAGGCTCCACGGACGCTCGCTTGACAGCGGAAGCGCAGGGGGTGGAAATAACGCGTAAAAAACGAACTCGGCGCCCTGAATAAGCGGTATCCCATTCTTGTGATTTGTGAAGAGCCCCTGTTGAAAGTGACTTGCACAGGGGGAACGACAGCGGCGATGCGCCGGCACAGGGGTAGATCACCAAGTCACTGACAATCTCCGACCGTTTAGGACAAGCAAGCGACACCACGGACGTTCAAGCATCGGACTAGAGCCGCATCTGTACAAGAAGCATACATGATTGGCTCCACAATCCGGATAGGGCTGCGGCTTCCGCCAGGGCGAGCGTTTCAGGCACACAGGCCTCCCCTAGCTCAGAAGAGGAAAATTCACTCTGTAAGCTCTGTACCTTTTCTGCTCTGCAGGCCGCGTTTCAGCCACATCTGCTCAACAGTTGCTGGATGTGGAGAAGCTTGAAGATCTCGGAAGAAAAAGATGAATGTTGAACATCCGGGTGCGCCCCGCCTGCTGCCGGGCCACGCAAGCCAGAATGTTCGAGACTCGCAGCCCCTGTGTTGGCAAGACATAAAAAGAGGGGAGCGAAAGCTTTGTCCGTGGTCGACAAGGACAACGGGCACTTGTGAGAAATGAAAATGATGAAAACACGCCAGATGGCAAGGCCTGGAGGGTCCTGGGGCAAAGCAGCCTGCTGACAGCTGCCAGCTGCCATGCCGCCAAGAGGACCAGTCGGACCGCATGCACAGCAACAAAGAAACTTCCGGTGGTGTTGGTTTTTGCGGGCGCCCGATATCCCACCATGTCATCGGCTTCGATCATCAATGCAGGTACCATCCGGTGTTGCCTGACCGGTGCTGAATGTCTTCCGCTAAATGTTTCGTTTACCCTCTTGTTTGCCTCCGCGGCGAACCGTTTTCCCAGATTCTGGTCAGCTTACTAAAGCGCTAGCAGTTGCACGGACAAGAGTTTGGGCGGAGTCCAGGACCACCGTCCCATGCCAGGCCTGACGGACAGAAACATCCGCGGCACATGCGAGGTGCCGTGTAACAAGGACACCCTCCGCTGTCTTGATTTTCGCTCCGCCGTTCCACGACGTTCACAATGGAAGTTTATTCGCACCTTTGATTGTTTCCGCCTTGTCTCGAGCACCCAACTTTTCCGTTGGGCGTCGCTGGGGTTCTTACAGCCCTCCACGTGTGCCTGTTTGCTTCGGCAAACTTACGCGAAGAGGGCGTGTTACGTTAGGACCCACAATCTCTCCAGATACACCCTCTCAATGGCTTTGTTCGGCACGTTTCTATTAATCATCTCACTGCGAGTCTGATCCTGGACACCACCTTTTTTCCTTGTTTTCTTTTCTTCACACACACGATCGGATGATCGGAAGGCACACTACTGCGGTAATGCTTGGACTTGATCATGGAAAGATTCTTTACCTACCTTCCACTCTCCGCGGCTGTATGGCGACTTCGCCATGATCAACCCTCCAAAGAGTGATCGTTTGGGCACAACTTTTGCACCTAGACTTACTCCCAGTGGCAAAAAAAGTCCCCTCGAAAAGGCCTTCTCCTTTGTCAATTGTCAACTCCAAAAAAGCTCTTCGAAGGCCATCGTGTTCGGCGGTGAAAACCTCAATACGTAGACTAACCATACCAAGTATATCAATTCGCAAATCAGTCACAAGCATACATGTGCTCCACAGGCTAACCTTAGTCCATCCTTCGCATCCTCGACGTCGGATGCTCTGCCAGCATATAGAATTGTCAGATCGCGATCTTGAGCACCCGTACAAGCCGTACAAAAGGCTGTCTAAGTCTATAGGTAGTTGAAATGATTTCTTGCCCACAACCGCAGCTCCCCGTTCCATGGCTGTACTCTTCAGCCAAAATCCAAACCCCCGATCCTCGCCGAAGAAGCACCACCACCCCAAGGCCAAGAAGCGACAATGAGCATCGAACACGTGGATACGAATGGCACCTCCAACGGCACCAACCATAATGGACAGCATCATTCTAACGGCTCTGCCCAAGAAAGATCAAATGGCGACGCCCAAAGCGGGCTCGCAAATGGTGATGCGAACAAGGCCGAAGATGCGCGTCACCTCATTGAGGTCAGGGACACCCCAGATGCAGGTTTAGGTGTATTCGCCCTTGGCCGCATTCCTCGCGGAACCCGGATCCTATGTGAGCCGTTACTGCTGGCTCTCAATGGCGGCGAAGACCCAAGAGAAATACTGAACGTCTTCAGCAAGCTATGCTCTGCGGACAAAGCGCGATACATGCAATTGCATCCCTTCGCGCCGCCCGTCCGCAAGGATAAAGTTAGGCAGTATATGAAAAAGAAATGGGACCAGCTCGACGACTGGGAACGCAAGGTCATTGGCATATACGATGCCAATAGCTTCGAAGTCGGTGTGTTCCACCTGCCAAGTCGTATCAACCACTCGTGCATCCCAAATGTGCATTATGAATTCAATCCAGAGATCGAGAGGAGCACATTCCACGCAGTCAGTGACATTGAAGCGGGCGCTGAGTTGTTGATCTCGTATATCAACGGGGGAAACCGTACGAAGGCGTGGCGCCAGCCGAAGCTCGACCAGTGGGGATTCGTATGCCAATGTGCAGCCTGTGGAGATGATGAGGAGGGCAAAAAGAGGGAGGCACGGAGGAAGGAGATGTACGACTTGGACCAGAAGCTTGCAGTGCAGAGTGCATATGGTACACAGATGACCCCTATGCAAGCGCTCAAGACCGCGACCAAGTTGGCGAGTCTGCAGATGGCTGAAGGCATCGCGAACCGCGAGCTGAGAGTCTCGTAAGTTGGCCAGTAGCTCTTTGCGCAACGCCTAGCCATTTTCTAACCATCGCCTAGATATCATGACGCGGCCAGGTACAGCCTCGAGATCAAAAATGTCAAGATGGCTCTCCTTTGGGCAGAGAAGGAGCGCGATCATGAGCGTATTTGCTTAGGCGAGGACCATCCCGTGTTCAAGGCTGTCTCTGCGCGAGTGGGTCTGCTCAAGGACATTGCCGAGGGTCGTGTTCAGTTCGACAAGTCTTTCTTGGAATATTTTGAATGACACCGCTTTCGCACCAAGACCCGCGGACCAGAGTTGCAGGTAGAAAAGGGGCAATACGATGTTTTGCCAAGTACTTTTTATTTACACACCCACTGTTATTTGATTTCATGCGATCTTCACAACTGCTTCCGGATCTCAACTTAAGATGGGGAATTAAGAACATCGATGAGATTGGGCGTTCTTGGGCATCCCTGTATCGCGCTTCATGGTAATGACTTGGAGCTTGGCTCACGACAAGTCTAGATAATGCGCCGAAGGCCGCAAAAGCTTTGATGTCATTTGGAACATTTCGCAAGACATTCGCAAGAGCAACATACCGATCTTGATGGTGTTCAAGAGGTATTAATAGCCCGCATTCACTGACTCGTGATTGTTGACAAAGCCGGAGAGTCCGGATCGACGTTCGGGGCGCAGCAACGGCGAGGTGCCTCCGAACGGCATGGATGCACCGGCTTTCAAGTCCGAGATGCGAACCCGAAATCGAAACATCTCCATCGCTCTCCAAGGGGAAGCTTGCCATTTACTCTTTCAGTTCTATATAAAGGCTGGCTATATAAAAAAAAACACGGCCATCGTCACAAGAATGGAAGTTTTTTCAGAATATCTTCATATAATGAACCTACGACGCCTGCTAGCTTAAGCTCGTTGCCACGTCCCCATTTTCTAGGGAGAAGATGGGGAAAAGGTTCTTCTTTCACGTCTGGCGATAATTCAAAAACTATTATTAACCCCAGCATAGATTGTCTGCCTCGTTTAAAACACACCCCCTCGGGTTGTTTCCTTTCCCATTTCATCACCCTCAGTCTAAGATCGTTGGATACACTTGCTTTGATAATAAGTTCACAGGCTACTATGAGTTCCTAACAAATCTAGCTGTGTTAACAGCAGAGTACAATTCATGCTCGAACTTGGACAACTGTTTGCCCTAATTCCTAGCCTCTGGAGACGCGGTGCTGCTTGCAGCTATCGTCTACATACTCATGCTTATTCACATGATGATCAGAATACTAAAGAGAAGAAACGACTAAGCGATAATCCATTTTCTACATCAAATAATTCTAAGCACTAAGTTCTATCAGCCAGAATGAACGCAGCTGTTCCAGTTCCCGAGGTATGACGCGACTATTAATCATTGATGAATGATTACTTTTTTTTGCGAACCCGTTCCAGTGCAACCAAGTGTCGCTCCTTCAGTTGTGCATTCTTGCCTTGCTGTGTTAACCGGACGGAGCCGAGGTTCTTTTTTGTGGCAGATCGTGTTTGAAAGGACTCCCTGAGCCTAAATTATGTTAAAAAGACAGATATCGCGCTTTTTGCGCTCGCTCTTCTATCGCGCGAGAAAAGTATAATTTTGCTCAAAGACGGTCGCATTGGTTTCCACCGAAATAACTAATCTTCGCTCATTATTATGAATATCTCGGAATTCTAGTAATGTGCGCCATGCTCCATGCTCTATGCTCCGTGCCCTATGCTCCATGCCATACTGTTCATGATGATTTGCTGAGCACATGAGAACAAAATCTAAAAACTTGCGGTGCTGCAATTATTTCCGGAGGTGATGTCCACAATGGTGTTTTCTGCTATGACAGAAAGCCAGCGTTTCAGGACTCACGTATAAGAGTTATCATCCGAGCCTCTTGGAGGAAATGAATTGGCCATGTGTCTGAGCAACTGAATATCACAGTCGTTATCGAACCGGAGAAATCTGCTTCACATATATAAAGGCGAGCTGAACCAGTATACTTGAAACATATGTACCCAATGATCAGCTGGATGCAGAGATACTGACACATTAAAACAGTATCAGTAGGACTTGAACGTATATGTTTGGTTTTCGCAGATTTCCCCTGCGATTAAGGTGTGTTATAGATCGCATGATGGCTTATAGTCGTGAGATATGCGTTGAAGTAAATCGTCAGTGCCAACATCCCACATGGCTGAGATCTGTGTCTCTTCGAGCATTTGAAAAGTCAAAATAGATGATTGAAATGATTGAATGATCGATTATTATGCATTTTGCACTGGATCATAGTTTCGAGGTTCTATCTCTACCTAAATGTTTGGATTTGCTTCAAAATATGTTAGCTAGTTGGTAAAAACAGAGGGCAATATCTAGCATTATGTTCGATATTGGATTAAGCGTTTTCTCTATTCTTTGTAGAGTAAATAGCATGGGCGATAGAAACTTGTAAAGGTACCAAGGGTCTCTGCCATTCTTTTGGCGTGATCAAAATCTTGGAGTCTTGACCTTCAAATATTTGTTTTAACTATTGCGCTGTCGACGTTCCCCGATTTTGGGAACCCTATAATTTTAGACTAGCCTTCTGACATGTAACTACCGCTTAAAATACACATACATAGAGTCTGACCAACTTCTTAGAATGTAAGAATGTGCATCTGCCCGAAATCTATATCACATAGCTGGAGCTTTTGTTCGTGAGACAATCCTTGAATGCACTATAGGGGTAGCTTCAAAGTTGGCGAATCGTCTACACTGTATACTTTCTGTCACTTGAACCAATATCAGTGTTGATACTGATAAGAAGAACTCTTGTTGTATCTACTTAGCTAATAAGGGCTCTCATTTCACCACCGCGTATGTGCATTCCAATAACACAACACCAAATAACGGGTATATTGTAATCCTAACACAGAACACACATTTTTAGCTTAAGATGAAGACATATAGAGTTTGTTTGAATGCGGCATTGTAGTACTAGAAATTTTACTACAGTGTGAAGAATGCAAGTGGGTACATCCTTGTTTGCACTACCACTAGATAAAGTAGAAGCTAGGGCCATGTCTTCAAGAAGTATGAGATGTCGATTGACTTTTGGCTTTGTACCACGTGCTTCAGCTCCATCGCGACGTTTCAAGCACTCTCGCACTCATCTCCTGAATGTTGCTAGCAATGAAATGCTAGCTCCTGGCGAGAGACGATCGCAAGGCTCCGAGTGCGATTTCTGTTTCACTTGACACGAATTAAAGGAGTGGCTTGCCACTGATCAGAAGAATGATATCATGCGGGGAAAAAGAGAGAATACCTGTGTTCTAGACCAAAACGTGGATATTTGAGGCAAACATGATGATGTAAGAAGTTGGGTCGAGAGGGGTTCAGTAGCCTTCAGTAAGGTTCAGGCAAAGGAATGCCTAAGACTAGCTGCCTTGGGTTGCGAGACAAGCCCTATGATCTCGCAAGGTAATGCGCATAGGTTTTGTTCAACATTTTCGGTGTGATAGAATTCTAGATGGTAGATGAGACAGGCAGGAATTTTGGATTGATCAGTGGGGCCGAGTTTGAGGAATGATTGCCGATGCGGAAGAGACGATGGAAGCCCAAGGCAATGGTTTTAAGCTTTGCATTAGAGAGATGTGGCAAATTTGCCACTCTCATGGGAGGAGAAGACCCTTGGTGCGCAAGCTCCCGAGCAGGAACTTGCTCCGCAGCAGTGAAAATCGATTGAAAGGCATGGAAGGGCTTGCTGAAACAAAATGCTCTTAGAAAGTGTATCTTGCTTCTCAGCGATGCCTGAAAAGTTAGCAACTATCGCGCATATATTTTATAGAGCATCGCATGACTTTGCGAATGGGAATAAAGAGTCTCAAAATTTGGTGTGGTGCGAGGCTCGGACGTCAGGGAAAGATGCCAAATTCAGAAAACCACCAGAAGCAGGTGCGCGCAACCAATTCCGCCGGTGGAGCCAACATGGTGGATGATGGATAGCCGCAGGGGTTCGGCCGTTGCGCCTTGCTCCATTTGACCGATACCTTCCCTAGTTATTCGTGCATTATCGGATCCTGAGCCGATACATTTATCGTTCCGATGTAAGAGTTCGGCGACAGTTCCTACAAATGATTGTTTCCTGACCGTCAGGTTTCGCTCCTACAGAAAGAAGCTTTCTCCTTCCCGTATACTCTGGCTTTTTAGTCATGGCTCGCAAATAAATTGGGTTGATTGGGTAGACTACAATCTTTTCTAGGACTCCCCAGAACTATATCTGTTCAAGACAGCATGCAGGGTGAAAGACACGGGCCGATGCGTGAGGATACTGTTCCAAGGCAGGTGGAGGCACACATTGCCCAAGAATTTGCCTGGGGCGATGCGCAGCGAAGCTTGTCCAAAGCTGGAGAATCGCAATGGCGACGTCGAACGAGGTAAGGTTTGGACGGCGTCCAAACGGCGTCGCGGGGCGATTGTAGGCTGCATGCGCCAAGAAGAGATGTTCGATCGATCTAGCCACTTACAGAAGGGGCTGCGATAACATACGATGGGGCGGCGTTGATGTACAAGATGCAGTAGGGTCTTGTATGGAGAAACAGCATCTTGCCATTTGAGGGGAATCATTGCGGTGTGAGAACCTCGTGAGCATTCTGGCATGTATTGGGCACGTCTGTCCTGCTGGACGATGATTCATGTACTGCTATTGCATTCGCTACTCAGAGTGCTTGTCTAGAAAGCAAGAATCCGCCAATGCTCCGGTTTCATGCCAACAGCAAGTAAGCCTCACCTAGTGACTGACCAATCCGCCTTGATGCTGCCCTCGTCACGATAATACCGACTTCGCCTTTTTTTTTTCTGTCGTCCTATCTCTCTTCATCATTCTCTCTTTCACACCGGAACCGACCATTGGGTACAACTTGAGGCGAATGTTGTGTCCGGAGTAGTGACCTTCAAACGGTACATCTTTCTTCAGACCAAGCCGCAGTGCTCCTCTTGTGGCATGGGGTGGTTGCAAGCCGCATCCCCTGTTTCAGATGCTGCAGGAGACCCTTAATGATACGATGCGCCCCCTACGAAATTGATTGTGCAGCAGGTACCCATATCATGATATCGCTGAGGGTGGCCGTACGATCAAAGACGTGGTGGGCGTATCGGCCAGAAATGCTCGTGAATCGTGTACGCAAGCTGTCGCTCAAGGGAATGTGCGACTCCATGTGTAATTGACTTTTTCCGCCTCTTTACCTCTGGCATTCCATGTCACGGCATACTGCATTGCTTCGGACATGAATGCATCGACGGAAAATCTTTCTGCGCTGCCCATTGCTTGCAACTCTTGAATGGCGGCTTTGAGCCATGATATGGCGTCTCCAATATCGCTGTCAGGGTCACTCGGCAGGGGAACTTCGTGCAGGATACCAGCAACGTGATAAACACTTCGGCCTTCTATCATCTTGCCGATCATGATGCGGCCGAGCATGTGCGGAGGAGGGGCTTTGTGTTCGTCGATGTGTATGCGCCAGCCAAAGGGATTTGCAACGGAAGAATAGGTGTCTGAATCCTCGAGCTCGAAAGAGGTGCCAGCGCCTGCACCTCTCTTGGGCTCTACCCAGAGGCCCCAGTGAAAGTCCTGCGGTTTCATCCTTGGATGTGATTGAGTAGAAGCCAGGGAGGTCGACGAGGTGCCCGGGCGGGCGTAGATGGCCACGAATACACGGTCCTTGTCTCTCATGGTCGACTCTGATGGGACCAGTCTCACGCGACAGAGGAACGGCCGTGTGAAGAAGTGGTGCAAACGCCGAAGTGTCATTTCAAAGCAAGATGCATAAAGTGCGATGGGGCAGCACGGCGAAGCAGGCGGGGACGGGAATAAAAACACATGCCGCGACAAATCTTTTGTTCTTCAAGAGCATCCAACGTGACTCATGATTTGGCGATTGACATGTGTTCGTCTGGTTAGTGTCGAGTCAAACTTTCAACTTAACACACGCCGGTGAACGCCAGAGAAAAAAAATTCGCCGGGCCACACAAGCGGTTTGTAGGGGGCTCCGACGGTCTAGAGGCGGCCTCGCGTGCCAGTAGCCGTGAACACGTGGGCGGCGCTGAGCTTCTTCGGCTTCCAGAAAACCTTGTCTCGATCGTGTGGGCGATGGTGAGCGAGGGTTGCGGAGCCGATGGAGCGCTTCATGCGCACTTCGGATCAATGTCGGACCCGCCGTCCGGGAAATTGGCGCATCACGTGACCATGCACTTCACCTGGGCACGCCAGAAACCTTGCCTCCCGCCTGCTCCGCGGAGCTGTCCACGGCCCAACCCACGTCCAACGGATACCGTGGCGTAGGGTACCACTACACGACATCCCCCATTGCAGCATGGCTGGGCGAGATCAAGCGGGAGGCTTATGCGACACCGCACGAAAAGGGGCAAAGTGCTCGGCAGCCCGACCTTACCCAGCGCCACCGAGCACCCGAGCTTCTGCCTTTACCCTGCCCGGCCATGTGTACGAGGGCATCCCACTGCCGCGAGTCAAAGGACCACTTGACGTAGTCGCTGTCCCTTTGTTCATCGCTGCCATGCGGCTGAAGACGCAGATGTAACCCAGCCAAAGTTCGACTTCCCCCGCACACCTACAGTGGGCTTGGAACTGATCCTCCCGTTCGGATGAATGCATCCGATGCAGGCCGACAGGGTATCCACAAAACACCCTCCATCCCAGCGTGCTTGTGTTTCAAGCGCTGAGTACCTGCGCCCATCTCCTTCAGAAGTCACGCCATCCATCCTCTTCTAGCCTCTTGACGCAACAGCCGCTTGTCCTGCCCATTCTTTATCAACCGTGGGCAAGTCAGTTTGTCGTTACCCGCTCGCCTTATCTGCTCTTCCGGCGCTCCTTTCTTTTGCGGAGAGCCCGGCATTTGGCGAGAAATGCTCCAAGGGATGATTGGCAAGCGTGGGGGGATTGAACATGGACGACGGCGATCTGTGCACGCTTATAAACCTGCCTAAGGCCATGGGCTAACTTGCCTTGGTCAGTCGCTTGCGCCTCCATCATTGGAGATTTAGGGACCCGCGTTGCCAACTGTAGGTCTGGTCGAGGACCTCTGGTTCCTCCACTGTACCTATGCTGTCTCCGGACACTGCCGCTCGCTAAATCCATAGTTCGCGATGTTTGCTTTTCTTGCGCTCGCCTTGCTGCCATGCGCTGCTTTCGCATTGGATGTGGGAAATTTGTGTATGTGCCGCCGAGCTGGCTTCGTTCGCCACTCGTATTCAATCTTGAAGCCTCGTGCCAAATGCAGTCGCTGACCCGCAGTCCAGCTTTCCCAAACACTACCACGCTCGTTTTTACCGATTCAGCAGGCATTGCGGATACGCAGCCGACGGCCCTGACCACACCAACCGAATCAGCCTTCTTCAAACCCCACCTTGAAAGCGCGGAGTCTGGACTCACTGAGCCCACTGGCGCCCTGAAGCCGAATCGCATCTCGCAAGGCGGCGATGTCGGGTCCATCCTCTGGTCAATGATCGCACTGCCGTCGGTGCGCATCGAAAGTACTGTGGATGGCTTCGAACAAATCCCCGACCCTCGCGTGCAGATTCAAAGGACTGCAAGCTCCAGCGTGTGGTGGCCTGTGGCATCCGGAGACATACCTGTGCAGATAAAGACCACGAATAGACCATTCCACGCGCAGGATCCGATCACTGAACTTGAGCCAGAGGCCACGCACCAGCCAGCAGCCCCGCCTCCCATCACGCATAATAGCAGAACGTTTATGCCCATTTTTGTCACTAGCGTCGTGATCGAAACATGGACCTTGACGGCAGGAGGAGACACTGCGACACTTGGAGAAGGAGAGGCCGCAACGAGGGTCTACCTTGGCTCAGACGGACGGCCTGTCGTGGTGGCCGGAGGCCAAACGTCAACGTATGAGCCTCCTGCCGGCACTATCATTGGAGACAAGACTCTGGCGCAAGGAGGCTCTCCTATCACAATCGGCTCGGGGACTTCGGCAAAGACAGTGTCTATCAACGGCCAGGGGGAAACTATCGCAGTGGCTGACGGGAAGACTTCTACGATAGTCCCTGGTCTAGATTCTTTTACGATCGGTGACACTGTTGCAACTCCCGAGGCCAACCATTACGACTACGCGATTGGCTCATCCATCCTAGGCATTGATCGTCCTATCACTGTTGATGGTACCGTTATATCCTTGGCTACGGACACTGGTGGTGCCACTCTCCTCATTGCAGGGACTTCTACCTCTACTCTCCCCCCACCAGCTGAAGTGACTCCGGCACCCCGAGTTGAGATATCTACCAGTGTTGTATCTGGAACCACTCTATACATCATCGATGGCCAGACTCTAGCTCCCCAGCATCCTATCACCCTAGATGGTACTGCGATCAGCATTTCAACCTCTGCGGGTGGTACAGTATTGGTGATAGGTGACATGACAACCACAGTTGTGGGACCCAGTCCCACGGGCTTCGGTTTGACTACCGAGGTTCAAGCAGCTACCCCAGGGGTCATCCAACGGCCCAGTTCCACGAGCTCAACTGCAGGTGCGGTAGAGACAGTAGTATGGGACTCCAAAGCAGCCGGCGCATTGGCAGTGGCGGGTGTCATACTGGGACTGGGTTGAAACCATTCAATTGTAAGCTGTTCTCTCGAAAGACAGGTTACGGCTGCATGCAACAAATACCCATGGACGCTTAGAATCAAGGCACCGATGCCCCGCGCCGCACCCGCACTACCTCTGCTCCTTGTATACAAGCCCTACGTCAGCCGATAGCCGACTTCCGCCGTATCATTGGTGATTGGAAGCAAAGAGGATCGGCAGGCATTACGAATGAGAAAATCTCTGGCGTTTGCTCATCGACTGGATGCAGATCAGCCGCTTGGCCGATTCGGCTTCCCAAATTCGAAGTTCTAAATACTGGAGGTATTGTTAGTGAAGGCAATTTGAGTTACCAGACGTAGCATGCGGCCATCCTTCATAACAGCATTACACGGCTCGTACATCTGAAGCTAGTGTATGCGTAAAGCACTGTCAATATATTTTTGGTCTGCCAAGGTAGAAGCATGACGATCCTCTGTTTATTGATCGGGGAAAAAAGAAATAAAGACCAAGGAAGGAATCTTATGAACGATAGGATAACCTCGCTTGACCGCTTCGCTCGGGTAAATACCCACGTCTTGTACTATCCCTAAGTGTATTGTCCTTCGATACGGTGTGTTACAATCATCACCAATTCGAGGCATTGGTCACCTTGTTAATGCCTATACAAATCAAAAAGCACTCACCCCTGCATCACGATCAGACTTTCATTCCTGACCAACCGAATTTTAGTACCACCAACCAATTTCATGTGCCACGTGAAAAAGCAGGCACCAACATACCTGTGCCACCATGACCAGTGTCCCGGGTACGCTGAGCCATGCCGTCTCCTTACATACATATGTTCAAAATCTGGCAAAACGTTTCCTCCTTGCTTGAGAAGATTCCGTAGCCTCCATATATTCTTTGACCCAGCCCCTCTCGAAGCTCAATTGGTATCTCTAGCCTGTCCGGAAATATAACTACTTGAACATGGAGCTTTTCACGCTGGTCATAGGGGTCCTGGCCACGATTCTATCCTATTTACTAATTCAAGCAATTTACAATCTTTACCTCCACCCTCTAGCCCACATCCCTGGCCCATGGTGGGTCGCCTGCTCGTACTTCGTTGAATTCTGGTATAATTGTGTCTTGGGTGGACAATACTTCAGACTAGTAGTGAAATTTCACGACAAATATGGTAAGGACCAGTATTTGGTATATTTTCCCTACGATGGTCTCATATTGCTTTGATATAGTTATGATTGTCCGGATGAAGAAGTCTGATAGCTTGATACCGTCATTTCTCTCTAGCCTTCTAATCAATCATGTTCAAGACAGTCTGACTTGGTGCACTCTCCAGGACCTCTAGTACGGATTTCGCCCTCTGACTTGCACTTCAACGACCCATATTTCTACGAAAAAGTTTATTGTGGACCTTCTCAAAAACGCAACAAACACAAAGATCGCGTTCGTCTGGTTAGTGCGCCGTCTTCATTATTCTCGACTGTGGACCACAAACTACATCGCACTCGAAGATCCTACTTGAGTGGCTTCTTCTCCAAACAAGCCGTTGCCAGGCTTGAACCATTCATGCACAGTAAAACCGCACAACTTGCGAGTAGGTTTAAACAAATGCAACAGACCGGTCAATCGATAGACGCATATGTCACTTACGGTGCCCTCACATCCGACGTCATCTCATATTACGCTTATGGCGAAAGCTTCGACTGCATCAGTTCTCCTGACTTCAGCAACGATTTCATGAGAGCGCTGTCTTCCTTGCAATTTGTTAGCCATACATCGTACTTTTTTCCATGGATCCTGGATTGCATGCATCGTCTACCTGCGCGTTTGGTGCAGCTTATCAACCCAACAATCAAGAGCGTATTCGACCTTCATGACTTGGTTATATCCTATGCAGTCAAAAACCTCAACACACCGAAAAGAAATGATATGAAGAACGAAAGTATATTTGAGGCACTCGCCGACCCGAGTATTGCTGAACACGAACGCACCGTGGCCAGGTTAGCAGACGAGGGCCTCGTTGTCCTTGGTGCGGGACTGGAGACTACGGCACGAACATTGACAGTCATAACATACCATCTGATTGCAAATCCAGATATCTTGGCAAAGCTGCGCACTGAGTTGAGGACAGTGATGAAAACGCCAGACGCGCAGCCCAGCTCCGCCCAGCTGGAGAATCTTCCATACCTTGTTAGTGTCCTGCGTGGGAGTGCCTAGTACATCACTAATTCGAGACATCAGAATGCTGTCATTAATGAAGGACTGCGAACTGACGCTTTCATCATGCAAAAAGGAGAGCGCGTACTAATCGACCCATTGATGTACAACAATATCCTGATCCCGAAAGGAGTAGGTAAGGACCCAATGTCTTTTGTTCCGTCTTGCTAACGCAATCAAGACAATCATAGGCGCATCGTCCTGGCTTCTGAACAAGAATCCTGAGATATTTCCCGAACCCCACAGGTTCAGGCCCGAGCGTTGGGTAGAGGCCCAGGAGCGGGGCGAGAACCTTGCCAAATACTTGACCACATTTTCGAAAGGCACGAGAATCTGCCTAGGAATCAAGTAAGAATCATTGAACTCGATCTCTCTTGACTTCACTGCGCTAACAAGTCCTCAGCATGGCATATGCTGAGCTCTATATCGCCATCGCGTCGCTGTTCCGCCAATTCGACCTGGAGCTGGCACCGGGTTGTTCAATCGAAGATATCGCTTGTGATCGTGACTATGGTGTTGGTTTTACAAAAAACTACAAATGGGGTATCCGGTTCCGCGTGGCCAAAGTGCTGGATGATTAGGGCAAGTGCATGTTCGGTTGGATGCAGGGGGGGTATCGATAATTCAATCATGGATGATTTCTTAGCCTTGGCCCTTCTTAGCGAATGTCCCACGACAGAACGGTAGAGCCCAATACCCGCAAAAGTTTGATCAGTTCGACTAAGAATCACAATCTACCTTGTAAATCCATTGCCAACTCCATGGCGTGACACCTGCGTTATTTCCTTCGATATCACTGTTCAGGAGAGTGCATGCACACGGACGGCGCAGCATGTCGACCCAACAAGCGAAAGTAGGGCTCACCCGTCGTCTCGGCCAATCACATACTACTTGCCTAAACCGTTTTTCTCCTTACTGCTTATGCGCCCCTAATTAGTTTGGAGTAAGGGCGCTTGGAAGGCGTCACTATACTACAGATCGGCGCAGTCGTTCCTTTTACTTTCGCATTCGCTCCTTGAAACCGCCTCAGCGAAGCTCACAAGCTCATACAATGTGGCCCTCTGTGCCATATCCCGAGCGCTCTGCGGAGGATGTTGATGGGAAAACATTCGACTACATTGTTGTTGGAGGTAGGCATTGCCTTGATTTTCCGCGGAGTTTTATTCTAATTGCCAATGCGCGAAAATTTTAGGAGGTACGGCTGGTTGTGCCCTCGCTTCGCGTCTGTCCGAGGACCCCGATGTTTCCGTTCTTTTGATCGAAAGGGGGCACGTAAAAGATAGCCTCTTGTCACGCATGCCGTTACTCTCTCAAAATTGGACCTGGTCTGAGGCATTGCAGGTACAAAGTTCGATCTTGACAGAGCCAATGGACAGTGCCCATGGAAGACGGAACAGGCTCATGGCCGTCAACGGTATTGGCGGGGGCTCTCGTCTCAATGCCATGCTTTGGACTCGGGGTAGTCCTGGCAATTATACAGCATGGAGCAACATGGGTCTTAATGACTGGACGTGGGATAAAGTCGAGCCTTACTTTAAGAGACTGGAAAATGTTGTCAGCCAGCAAGACAAGTCTAAACTTGATGTACGAGGCCGCGCAGGACCCATTGAAGTATCCAGGCCACCATATCCATTCAAATGGCTTCAGTAGTAAGCAATCTTAAACCCCAAAAAATTGCATGGGAATAAGCTAAATTCAATTTCAAAGTTTCGAAAAAGCGACTAGAAACATCGGTATATCCGCAGTAGATGATTACAACCACCCAGAAGCCCCTTCATGCGGCTACGTCACCCTCGACACAGCTATTGGCAAGAGTGGTGAAAGAGTCTCAGCTTTCTCGGCATATTTGAGTAAGAAGGTTGCCCTGGAGAGGATTGAACACTTAAGTGTGTGTACTGGCACAATCGCGTCCCGCCTCGAAATGACTGGCGATGAAAAAGTTGGGCATACAATCACTGGAGTCCATATTCGCCCTTCTAAAGGAGAAAAACCAGACAAAGACTATTTCGTCAAAGCCAGGAGGGAGGTTATTCTAGCCTGTGGAGCCATGACCACGCCTCAGTTACTGCTTCTCAGTGGTATTGGGCCTAGTGGGGAGGATTCAACCGAATCGAGACTAGGTATTCCCCTCGTGAAAGAGCTACCAGCCGTGGGTGCCGACTTTTCTGATCACTACGCCGTTCCGATCATGCTCGAGCTACCAAGAAACGACACATTCGGCATTCTGCAATCCCTTTGGGCTCTTTGGTACATACTATTGTGGATCTTCACTGGAAAAGGATATGTAGGCTTCAGTGCGACACCGACGGCCATTTTCCTTCACACCGACTCAATTGACGATGAAACCATGCAAGTCTGGGCCCCACATAGGAAGAAAATATCGAAAAACCACGATGTTCCCAACATTGAAATAATGTTGATGCCTGTTAACTCCTTCCAAAGACCATTTCCTAACCGCTCTCTTTTTTCTTTTTACTCCACTGTTCTGCAGCCTCGTGCCAAAGGTAAATGAGCAAAATTATTTTTATCAAGGTAGTTTCGACCACTAAACTCTCTCATCAGGTCGTCTCGAGATAATAAGTACGGATCCCCTCGTCAATCCCAAGATCACGCATCCGTTATTAGCCCACGAACACGACGTGAAAGAGGCTCGTCTTGCTGTTCGTTTGACCATGCGATTGGCCGATGAATTCCAGAATCTTTACCCATACCCGGCTCCCTTTGCATTCGCACCTGGTAACAACATAGAGGAGCTGAGTGAGTGGGAAAAGCAGGGCGGGTTCCAGGCGCCGACCCTTGAAGGCACGACGGCTGGGTCAGCATCAGAGAACAAGACATGGAGGAATGTCACCGATGCCGAAATCGATCACTACATGCGGCGCACAGGCCACAGCGCTCTTCACTACTCAAGCACGTGTCCCATGGGCACAAACGAGAAGAACGGGGTAGTGGACCAGAGGCTTATGGTCTTTGGTTTCAAGAATTTGCGGATTGCAGATGCGAGCGTATTACCAAAGGTTCCGAGCGCACATACCATGGCTCCTATTCTTATGGTTGCTGAGAGGTGCGCGGATTTCATCAAGAGCTCTTGGAACTGAAGCATGCGGGACTGCATTCATGCTGGATGTCTGGATTCATTACACAATCGACGCTCTTGTTCTATATACATACCAACAACACCCCGGTTTTTCTCACTCTTTGATGCTGCCCTTGCTGGGAAACATGCCTTGATGATCAGGGCTAGTCCTCGTAATCACACGTTGGTAATTCCTTTTGGGATGCTGGCTGGGTAGAGGTTCATTTGACTTAAATTAAACTTTCATCACCAATATATCCAAAATGAACGCTCAGCCTTGTAGAGATTCTTTCATCTTAGTTATCCAGGCTCACAAGACACCTGGGCAGATGTTCGAATCAGCAATCACGTGACCATACAACGGACCAATGGCGAGGTTGAACACGAGCTTTGGAATTTGTACATCCCATCGGATTGTTTCCATGTTCGAGCTGTCACCGTACGCCACTTGCGCTTTCTCGTGTTGTGCCCAGAGAAGCGCGGACCTGTGCAGGTGGGAACTTGGCCCGGGCGGTGCGCGATGACGCAACCACGCAGCCAGCCACCTCTCATCAATCATCTACTCCACATGCCTCCATCACCAAACAGGTCATGACTCCGGTTTCCGAGCCCTCTGACAGAATGCTATTCGGTTCGACGGCGGATTCGCCCGACCCTTGTGGCATGATAACGGGCTCCAATGGCAAATGCAAGAGTGGGTCAGGAACAGGTTTTGTTCCTGGTAGATAGGGCTGGAGTATGATGTACCTCGAAGGCGCAGGAGACGGGATCGATACCTTGTTATGTGCTGTTTGCTTACTCTTGAGCTTGTCATCTGGCGACTGTTAGACAGTAACATGTCCAACCATTCGAGTTGACTCACACTTTGAGTAACCTCGACAACTCTTCACTGCTATCACAACTGACACTTAAACACAATTTGATCAACTCAGCCCACATATCAATCATGAACCTTGGATCCATCAATCGCAAAGAAAATCCGGGCAAACTGCCTGCGACCGAGCGGACACAGAATGAAGGAAAGAAGCCCGACAGTCTAGGGGATGCAAGAAAAGACAGTGCAATCATCACCATCCCCGCTACTTCAAAGCCTCTACCGGCACGCACGGCATCTACTCGCATCCAGGAACCAGTCCGCATACCCTCGCAGATGGATCGAGTCCCCTCTAAATCTCATCGCTCGAACCCAAACCCAATATCAGCAACAGGGGCTATCATTTCGGAGAAACCCGAGCGACCAGGCTTGCAGCGCCGCCGCACAACCGCTCAAACACGCTACATCGAGATGCTACTAGGCCTTGACAACGTACCTCCGCTTCACAATATCCTTGCATCCTTCTTTACGTGGATTCTTCTTGCAGGATACATCGTGTTTCCGGCGACGTTCAACAAGATCCAGAAGGATGATGGTCTCGACGAACAAGCGGATAGCTTCTGGAAAGAACGAGCACTGGCTAAAGTCCGAAATGTGCCTCTTTTGTACATCGCAGCTTTCGCGTGCGGTATCGGCGTACTGGGGTGCGTGTGGTTGTGGTGGAAGTGGAGGAAGAATTACGTTTGGGTGATCAACCGTATTTTCTTGCCTTCGCTGATGAATAGCATCGCCGGTTTGATATCGACTCTAGTAAATGTTTATTCTGCACAGGATGGTAGGTTGTCTCTATGATTGGTGTGCTCGCGATCTCCGATCACAAAGTAAAGTCGAAACGAAGCTAACTTGGCGTGAAGGAACCTATTCAGTTACGGCCCGAGCCACTATCATCGTAACCTCGGCATGTTCTGTCGTTGCTGCCGCCTTGTTTCTTATGTATAACACCATTATGTTGAACCTGGTGAAGCGAAGGCACGAAAGGGAAACTAGAGCTGTTGAACAAAATCAGAGTATGCTTGACTCGGACTTCCAAAATCGAAGGAAGGATGGAAACGGCTTGGATCAGACTGTGTAACAAATCCTCTATCGAAATTTCATTCTTTGAGGCACGTGTTTGTTTGTTGGACAATGCTGCTCTTTGCCAGCAGTCTTTGTCCGAGGTAGTTCATTATTTGCTATCCACGATACTTATTCCAACCCAATCTTTCGAATCGCTAATTATAGATGGATCATAATATTCTTTGAGCTTATCAGACAAAGAGCTGTCTATATACCCCGATTCTATTAAACTCTCGCAACGATAAAACTAATCCTGAAGCCCCCTGCTGTCCGTATCTATTTTCAAATCCCAGACCACTACCAACATGAGTCACTCCGGCTTAGCTTTGGGCCTTCTGCAGCACGATGTTTTGATTGCCACTGGGCTTTATCTTTTGGGGCCTTTGCAAGCAAGTTGGGTTCCTGTTCCTACTTTCACTCTACCAAAGACTATTACGACCGTCATTTCTAACACGACTGAAGAAATCCACACATCAATTTTTGAGTGTGCAGATATCCTGACGTCTGTCCTTTCTGGTGTTATCGGCTCGGAACAGGACGAAATTGAAGCTAGCCTATCTCTTAGTGCGCCATATGTTACACCGCAACTACACTGGACCCTAGGCCTTACCACAAAAACGAGGAGTCTACAGAATGTCACAAAATACACATCATCTCTATACGAATTTTTCGTTACAACTTCAATCAAAGTATATGGGTTACATACAGTTTTGTTTTGGCAGCGTCTGAGAAAGGCCCTCGACAATATTTTGGAAAATCTCAAAGAACAAAAAACTTTGCTTCAGCGAAATACGAGAAGCTTTATCCAAAGCTTTTTGCAAGAACTCAAAATACATATAGAGTTCCTGAAATATTCTGTCTTAAGAGCTTGGCATAGCGTCTATCTTCACGTTTTCGCTACCACCAAATCAATCTCGGACTATGTCAATAAGCCTATACTGAACGATGATAGAAAACAGAAACTCTATGTTATAGCCACCTACCTGGCGATAGTCGCAGTAGCCTGGACTTTAGGTTACCCCGAAATCAAGATCGTTCATTTCATTTTCCGTTGTTACATGGCCTTTCGAAGACTTAACGCTTCTAAAAGGATCAAGGGAGCTACTTTTCGCACTATTCTGTGGGCGCGCTTTGCAATGATACTCGAATCGTTCCTCCCTTTTTGGATTTGGACCCAGTTAGAATATGTATTCCACGCTTCGGTCCCGATTGAGCGTGAGCCGCCAGAATTTGCTATCGACAACGAAGTGGAAGAGACCCAAGAAGAGTTTAATACGAATGAAGATAATAATATCGAAGAGGAAAAAATGATACACCCATCCACAGTCGATGATAAGTCAACCTCTCTCTCTAGAAAGGAAAGCCTTGGGAGTGATCGCGAGCAGCAGGTTACAGCAAATGCAAATCAGACTAAAGAATACGGCCAGACTCCCAATAAAAACGGAAAATTCGAGACATTTTCATATGAATCAGGAGAAGTAACGAAAGAATCAGCAATTAAGGTTCGACACTGGAAAGAACTGTACGATAAAAAGGAGTTTGAATTAAGGGCTAAGATCGGCGAAGCAAAGGATTTGGCCACTCAGCTTGAAGATAGCAGCACCAATCTCGAAAAGGCAAAGGACAGTATTGAAGCCCTACAGAATTTTGTTCTCACCCAAGAAGAAGTTCATAACGAGAAGGTTGACGAAGCGATGGTAGCTCTCGAGTCCGCAAACAGCCGTATCAATAATCTCGAGAGACAACTTCTGACGCAAGAAAGTAGGCGCTAGTCAGTTGATCTGCTGACAAGAAGCTTGGAGGGATTGTTAGAAGACGATGAAATTAGGAGGCTGATTTTAATAAGAAAGGCCTCTGATACGTATAGTTAGTCGCAAAATAGATAAATGTTTACTAAAAGTAATTTTTTTTATATTTTATTACTAATTTTTACAGTATAGTGAACATAGTATAAGAACTTCTATTATATTCTGTTTGAGTTTATTTGTACTTTAAAAACACCGCAAGTTACTTAAATAGTTTAATTCTATTCTGCATTCTAGATACACAATATAAAAAGTTTTAATATTTTCTAATAAGCATAAAAATAACTTAGTAAAGAAATTTAAAAATATTTCGCACGCTTTATACTAAAACTTTATATTTAAAAGTGTTTTTACTACAATGTACAGCTTAGAGAGTTCTTTAAAACACGTCGGACAAACACAACAGACCTCTAGTTAGAATTTCTAGTATAATCTGAGAACAATATACAAAATCTACACAGAACTATAAAGCTATAAATATCCGATGCGGCATTACAACCTTTCGGAAGTCTGTTTAAGTTTATTAAGACTAAAAACTATAAGTAGTTTTTTTAAGAGCTCGAAAATGGTCGAAGTGATCAAAGATAGTTGGCACATTGTTGTGGAAACCTCTCAAAGGTACCAAATCAAAGACACAGTTTCTTGGACGTGGCCGGAGGAAGAGCACCATTTCGACGTGCGGTTCGAGCTGAAACAAATAGAAAAGCGACCTACTATGACAGACTTGAAACTTCACGTGTTCAAGACGCCAAATAATCACGGTATCAAGCACCTACGAACATGGTTTGAATATGGGGGATGCATTGTACACCAAGGCCTTCCACAAGATGATCGATTTCCTGCATGGTTGTATCTAAATTTGGAAACGAATCCAGATGCAACTTCATTAGAAGTTCATCACCCATGGACATATGCTGGTGGGTTTCTAGCTAAGAAACCTGCAAGTATGTGCCGTGAATTTCCCGCTGCACCAAACGTCGCCGTATTTAAGAGCATAGATTTCAAGAAAGCAGACGGCACAGAATTTGTATTAGATGAAACAGACAAGCCAGAAGAAAGACTGATGGCTATACCGGACTTAAAAGCATCTAGATTGAAAGGAGTCACAGATACTGTCGTTTACAAAGTCGCTGGCAGCTGGGGGGAGGCCTCATCTCGAGAAGCACAAGCAATGTGGCACTGTCCCGATGTCATAATCGATCCAAATTAGCCCTTTCCAATATGAAAGAAAGTGGCTAGGTTTGTTACCGAGCTCGAGATGCAAATAGAGAAGTCCTGCTTGCACTTGATTGGAGCTTTAAAGAATGTCGGTTTCATTACAAGTTTTGCCTCTAATTTTAATTCACTAGTTATGTTTCTAAATTCACGCGGAATTATTCACTCCACGGAGCTGGTTGACGAAATCACGTGATATACAATCTCAACCATTAGAGGCACCGTACTCTGCCTACGAAAACTGTTCCAGTTCCTCCATCGTCCACGAACAAACAAGCATATACTAACCGCTAGAATGAAACCAGTTGATCATCGTAAAGTGGATAATGACCAGGGAGAAAGACTGGAGCAAGCCCAAGATATCCCAAATGCCCATGAAGCTACTCTTGTGTCCTTCGCGGATCACTGTATATCTAGAGCTAAGATATGATTTAAACTCCATGAAAAGGCTGCTCAATTATTCGATGAATTGTTCCAGCTCAAACTATGTCGCAAACGGGAAATCAATGAACAAATCATGAGGTGTGTAACACTTTTAGTATCGGTATCGCGTTGAGATCGTCGGAGGTAGAGACAGCCGGCACTGTTCCTCTGTCGAGTCACTATTAGTAGAAAAGGTCTCTAGAGTTATTATCGATAGACGCAAACAGAACGTCTGCAATTTCATGTATACTCAAAATCTTGGCTTATGTTTTTTTATCATACAGGGCCGAGAATGAGCGTGAGCGATACCTGGTCATCGATGAATTTGCCAGCAGGGAGTCGAAGGGGGCCGGATTATCTATGCATTTCGACGATGATCAAGCTCAACGAATCTAGCAGGCGATCAGTAGTAAACAAGAAGAATTGCAGCTTGCTTATGAAAGCCAAAAAGAGCAGGATGCTAAGATACAAGAGTTTCAAAAGAAAATGGAGTCTTGTAAGGCCACGATTAAGTTTTGGAGACAAATGATTGTGAGAAAAAGTGATGGTCATGACGAAAAGAATCCAGCTGCTAAACAAGGGACAATTGGAATTGAAGGCCAGATCAAACCCAGCGACGACACGCGCGAATCTCAGGGGGAAAAAACACCGAACTTGAATATCGACTCACAAAGCGCAAATTCGAGTGCAACGAGCTTGAGATAAAGCTGGAACTCGTAGCATCTGCTCTCGATAATCAGGATAATCTGGTGGCTAGCGTAAAGAACCAAGTAAATTGCTGTCTCTTTGACGTCAAGGAGTATAGATTTGCTATGATTCGCACTTCCAAAGATAATTCCAGCTACAAGCCAAGTTTTCGGGACTCAGAGAAGCTGAAGAAGCCCAAAGTCGGCATATTGCGCGGATGACCGAGAACCACACCAAGGAAATCAAGAGACTACTGGCTGATTTAGATGCCCTCAGAATCGAGCGTGATGGATCCGTGATGGAACTGGAATCGACAAAGAAGTTGATAATTACACTGGAGAATATATTCAACATTATAAAGACCAAAGACAAAGAGATCCAGAATCTCGAAAAAGTGCTCGCATTGTTGAGTGAAAAAGCCGAGCAAAAGCCGCAACAATTAGACCCTACCGCAAGTGACCAGAACGACAAAATACAACAGAATTTGAGGCTTCAAGCCGAGCTCCAGAAAACAAAAAAACCATTTGAAGTCACGGAGTTTGGGGTTGAGTGCTACCAGGTAAGAATTGCGGCACCATCAGATCGAATCGAAAACGACATTCCTCGTCAATCTGGACCGGTTAACTAGTTGTACCACTGAGATCAAGAAATAATGCGATAAGAGACTCCATTTATATCAGAAGAACGAGACTTTAAAAGCTCAGATGTAAGTAGATCTAATTACCTGTGGTAGCAATTCCTGACTGGCGAACAGGGGCTGGGCCATCTAGATTCCTGAGGCAATATTATAGGTCGGAATTCAGGACAGAGAGAATCGATTTCTGTTTAGAGACAGGTATCATAGGTAGGTTCTGTATCATTATACAGGAGGATAGGCAGATATTGCATTCTGTGCCCATGTGTCTCTGTCAAGACTATTATCGCATCTGAGCATTAATGGATTAACCTAGAATTGCTGGGGTATTGAGTTGGTCATGATCGGATTTTCTAGTAATCTCCTCTCAAGGGAGGAACCACGCCACAAATCAAGTACATAACTGAGTGGGTCGCTGCGGGGAAGTTCTGGGTCGACCACGTTTCAAGGATTGGAGTTTCTTGGCTGGGTGGTTACTCATTCCACAATATAGCAGAGAAGTGGTTACTTTCACTCACTCATTTAATTACACCGCCTAATCTATAAAAAATAGTGGGTGTGAGCAGAGATACGATAGCAAATTGATCAAAACAGACTAAATTTGAAATGGAACGCCTCTGTTCCACGTGACCTTGGCGGGATTATTGTTGACTCTCTCACTGACAAGCTTTTTCACCCCAACACCTACCGCTAAAAATTCACAGAGCTCCGAAGCTACTGTGATGCCTGCGCCTAATACTGCACGGAAACTATCATCTCAATTTCAAACCCTTCCACATTACCTCATCGTGCGAAACGCGGCAGAGTCGCGCGATCTTCCCTCCATACTTCAATCCCATCCTATCGAGTCATATTCGACATGTTCACATTCAGTGAAGCCTTCGCTGTCTTCAAAGTCGGATTTGCGTGTTGCCTCGCTTCCATTTATCAGGTCGAGCAGATGCTTGTCGCCAACCACGCCAATATGGTTATGTCCGCGCTCGACCCCACCAGCAAGGTCGATCACAGCTGGGATGACAAAGATCTCATTTCAGAACTAATACCCGAGCTTCAAATCGCCAAAAGGATTTTGTCGGTAGCTCATCCTGTGGCAGAAACCGCTACTCTCGACGAGAAGTTTACGACTGAGAACGACATTACCGAGTGCGAGAAACCGCTGCCAATCCATCAAGAGTCTACATGCTTTGCCTTCTCCAAGAAGAAAGATCATGATACAAAGCTTCAGGCTCTAATCGATGAACATGAGGTTTTTCGCACTTCACAACAAGAGCTCCTCCGCACCGCTCAAACCGTCACTCGGCGCGCTATTCTTGAGCGTGATGCTGAGAAATCTTGTGGCGAGGAATTCGGAATATCTTATGAAGAGCTACGAAAAACTCAAGTCCATTCAGAGATGGAACTGAAGTCCGAATTCGAACGGCTTCAAAAAGACAAGAACCATCTGAGCACCAGGATCAAGGACCTCGAGAGTCAGCTCCAGGCTGCTCAAAAGGTTGATGACGACGCTCGCAACGAAATCGCACACCTCCAAGATGTCGTCATCGCTGCCGATAGCAAGCTTGTCGATGCGGATACTGAGATTTCTGGTCTCATGTCCAATCTTGACGACACAAACCAGACTTTTGCTCGCATCATGAACCAAGTCTTCTCCCTAGAATCCCGACTTCAAATTGCAAACGATGCCGCCTCTGCCGCCCGTCGCAATGTCTTCCATATGAAGAACAAAGTCGCCACAGTAAACAGCAAGATTTCTGTAGCTGAAAAGAAGATCGAATCGCTCCAGCAAGATTTGAATACCGCAAACCAGTCATCCTCTAATACGGCTAGGTTGTTGGCCGAGATTACCAAAGACCACTCTTCTCTGAAGCAAGCCTTCTCTGACGCCAACTACGATGGTATCCTCACCAAACATGCTCTCGGAAATGCGAATGACGAGATCGCTTCCCTGAAGCAAGAAATTGCCGCCTCCAAGAATGATAAACTCGCCAAAGATAGCTCGCCCCCTTCTGCCACTGTCTACGACCATACCGCGTCGACCAAGAGCGGCCTCGCCACAGAATTCGAGCACGAATCTTCGAAACAACGCGAACTCACGAACACGCAATCTGGACTCGCTGCTTTGAAGCAAGCACTCATGACCATCACCGACGAGGATCTTGACATGAAAGGTGAGCCCTCACCTACCACAACCAAAATGCAAGACGCCGATATTAACACCCAACTCACCGCAGCCCAGCTCAACCTCGCCCTCACCGCTTCCAACCTTACCACGAACCATGGCCAGATTGCTAACATAATGAGCGAACTCACCGCTACCAAAATTGAGGCCGCGATGCACAAGGAAATGGCAGCTGCTACAGAAAAGGACCACCAGGCCACAATACGCGAGCTCGAGGTCGCCAGAGCAGACCTATCCGCCAAAGAATCGATCCTCTCCGCCATGCACGACGTCCACGCGACAAACTTTGCAAATTACCAGAAACTCGTGGCTGACAAGAGCAGGGTCGAAGGCCACCTCGCCGCCCTGACCCGGAGCAACATGTCCTTAGCCCAGGACCTCGACGTGAGCTACTACCAGATCCGACTTTCGGTGGCGGCGGCGGCGGCGGCGGCGGCGGCGGCGGCGGCGGCTTCACCGTCACCTTCGGAGAAGTCGTTTGCGTCGGGAGAGTGCGAGGGCCATCAGCAGTGCGCGGCGTGCGTCTACCATCTCCGGCGTAGCCTGCGCGTGTCTCGCGCTGGCGAGGCGGCGGCGCTCGAGATGGCGGATGCTGCCAATATGGAGCAGCTGCGGGCCTACTCGGCGCTACAGGATGCACAGTTGGGCGTGGGGCGGGCGTCGTTACCGTCTGCTACTCTTCCACTGGTTGAGTTGGAGGATTCGGGAGCGGAGAGCAAGAGTGAGAGTGAGGAGGAAGATGAGGGGGATGGTGACGATGATGACGGCTCAATCGACTTCATTCTCGAGCGATCACCGGGGCTGGATAGCCATCCCATGTCACCTACGAGGACCTAGATGCATCATGTTGCATACTTACAGATGGCCATTTGTGGCTCTCACTCTTGGCCCCTCCACGCGTTCCTGCTTTGAACAGGCCAGTGGGTCCGGCATTGTGGTTTGGCTTTTTTTCTTTCGTTCTTTTACGTCATGGATCTGGAAGCAAGAGTTTCATTAGGGTGTTAGGTCTGGGAATCATCTTTTGTTTTTGTCTTCATAGTGAGATTGTAAAGGGTTTGCCCACCACGTTCCATGTCTTGACCGCTGTGATAACATGTGTTGCTGTTCGCCATGTCTTCCTGCTATCGAGGGATGGAGCTTAATGTCGAAACTTAACTATTGAAGCATTTTTCGCAATGTCATTGATCATTTTGCTTGGAAGGTTTATTTGTGGTTGAGGTCTCAACATTTTTGCGTTGGGAGTTTATGTACTTCGAGACAACAGAGTGGCAAGTGAAAGGTTTCGTATACTACCCGGATGTAGATAGCGCAAGGGGTCCTGGTTATGGATGGAACGGGGCCTTGCCCTCGAACAAATCAGGGAAGAAAGCACAATAGCGGTATTCCACTCGATATCGACGGGCAGAAGATTCGATGGGCGCACTGAGAGCTGGTGTAAGAATGAGTATTAGGAATTTCAGGTCATAGAACGCGTCGACTCTCCATCATTCCTGCTGTAGACCACCAAAGCAAACTTCCCAGAGACCACATACAATATAGTCCCAATACGTGTACTATTAAAAAAAAAGCCTAAACCTTGGATATCGTAATTATATCATACATCACCTCCAATCGCCTCAATCTCTTTCGACTACCTCCTTCCATCCCCGCCATCTCCTTCACTATATCAACCCCACCCTCCCCTCCCTCATCCCTCCCAACGCACTCTTACAATCCCCACAATACCCCTTCACCCACTCCTCCACATCCCTCTTATCCCTAGTCTCCTCGCCCAGCATAGCCTCGACGCGCAGACACTTGTGCGTCTCATCCAGCAGCCAGTTCTCATACTCTGCATCCAAAACCTCCTTCTCGATGCGATTCACAACGCGCAGCGCAACGAGCAGGTCATGGCGATGTGACCCTAGATTCTGGCGCGTACGGTGGAGGCGACGCGATACCTGTATCGACGGCGTTATCGGGGAAGAAGGGGATCCAGGGCTGTGAGAGGGGTTCGCGAGGAGGGACGAGAAGGTTTGTTGGCTGGGTGGTCATTAGCATGTTACTTCCAGATTCCGAGCAAAAAGAATATGAGACTTACCATTTGTTAGCAGTTTCTTCTGCGGGTTCGAAGGTGACTGCCGTGTCATTGCCATAAAGGAATGTCTCTTCTAGATCGCGCAGGTAGATTGAACGCGTCATTGTAGTTGATGGGCCGACGCCAAGACGGGCCATGAAGTTGGCTGCGTTGCGCTCGTTCCACCAGAGCCAGGTGTCGCGAGAGGTGTAGAAGAAATTTGTTCCGCCGCTGATGAGAAGAAGGGCAATGAGGAGCTTGTGTGTAGAAACGACCTTGCCCAGGCCGGCGACGGCGGCTAGTATCCAACTCATGACAGTACTCAAAATGCTTATTATGATGTTACCAATCAGTTGTGCAATGACAGACGCGGTTGTCCGTGGCTGGAGCTTGAACTTGCGGGGACGGTTAGGTGGGGGGATGTCTTGGGCAGCAAACTGTACGGCTTGGGTTTGTGCAGCCACCTGGCCGAAGATGCTGATGACTTTGTGGGTGCTCCGATTGTGGCCCAATCGTGCAATCTGGTCATTGACCACGTCGAGCAGGTCCTGCGCCTCCAGCTCCATATCCTGGAGACCCTGGCGTTCGATGAGAGCTTTGGCGACTCGCGGGTTGCGTGACCAGTCGACCTTGGTGTGGACTGCGAGCTTGCATCGTGACTTTGATACGTGCGTGACCACAATCTTGCTTAGCAGCACAAAGCGATCAGATCCAGGCAAATACCATGGAGTCTTGCGATCTGCCACAACGTAGCATAGATGATCGTTTAGCACCTCGATGCATTGGTAGTCGTTGATGACAAAGGCCCCAGTCTTGCCGGGCTGCGCGACTTCGTATTCGAAGTCTCGCCGCTGAAGGCCTTGATCGGATGTAACCCACGGTCCTTGCACCACCCTTTGAGTCCATCGCTCCCGATACAGCATCTGGAATACGGCGCTCTTGTCTCCAAAAAGGATGTGGAAAAGCCCCTTGGCGCTAATGTCATAGTCCTTCTCCACCGCAACCTGAGTCATGCCCTGTGGTGCAAAAAGCACGGGATGTGAGGGGAGCTTAAACTTTGTGGCGTTTCTATTCGCGTTGGAAGGTCCAAACAAGTTGCCGTCTATACGCAGACTCGTCTTGACATCCTTGCCACCATATCCAGGGTCCATGGGCGTGTGCAGTGAAACGTCTTCCCAGCCCTCTTCTGTAGGCGAATGCTCAGCATCGCTAGACTCCAATTTGATCAACCTCTTCACGACCTCTTCCAGCCCAAACTCTCCAGTAGTGGCGTTGCGGACCAAGAAGTTGAGGCGGTGCTGAAGCAGCTTTAAGGGTTCCAAAAATGTCTTGATGGTAATGCGAGTGGCGCCATCTTCTCTGGCACCTGTCTTGAAATGGAGGAAAAGGAAATCACAGTCTTTTCCAGGGGCAGCCGTTACCTCATCGATGGAAGCCATACTAATGCCAGTAATGAGGACCAGGCCCAAGTGATTGCTGTAAAAGTAAATATCCTTTGACGTGACGTACACTCGCCCAGGGAACTCTTGCTGCTCGGTGGGGTTCCACACAGCGCGGAAGACAAGCACCACCTTCTCAGCCCTCGGCACAGTAGGGAACAGCATTCTAAATTGTGCGTCTTGCATCCGCAACGCAAGGGGATAGTAGTTGGGGAAATCCTCTGTCACCACTGTCGGCCTCTGGGGCTGCGAGGACGCTGTGCCCAGGCTCATAGTCTTTCTATGTGTGGTGCTTGTCGGCGTTGCCGTGCCCGGGGATGGGTTGGCAGATGAACCTTCACTTGGCTTGTCAAAGGGATCAAGACCAGGCGACCGGTTGATTGGGCTGGGGGGCCCAGAAGCGCTCCTGTCGCGATGTGCTTGCTCGTCACCACGTTCTAGGCGGTTCACATAGCCCCAGTTCACCGAACCCCATAGATTGGCCATGAGACCACCGGGCATATCCCCAGATCGGCCTATACCAAGGCCACGCTCGCCGCTCACAGCCACGGCGGCTTTGCTGAGATTTGTAGGTGCAGGTGGATTTGCAAGGGTCGATGGCGCAAGACTACTCTGGGGGAACGTTTGGCCCATGACCAAACGCGTGTCAGGGAGTCCTGGTGCTGGAGCCGCAATCTGGCCAACCTGGACGATGTTGTGGCTGGCAGAGGCAAGACTTGCAGAGATTAGACTGGCGATGCCACCGCCGGCAGAGGAGGGGTTGCTTCCGCTCAGCTGAGGCCCCAGGGTAGACTTTCGGGTCAAATCCAGCTTCTCCATGATCCTCGCCGCATGATCTCTGCGACCGCCATCGCTTTCTTTCTCGAGGGCGGTGCTTCGTCGTGTGACATCGAAGCTACTTCGATTTGCCATTGGATCACCACCAGGAACTGCGAGCGTTTCGGCGCGGTCAAGAGGACCAATATCATCGCTGGGGTGAGCAGCGTGGCCGTCAGACGTCTTTGCAGCAAACTCGGGGGCAACGGGTGGGCTGATGGAAAAGGCAGCATCAACAGCACCGGGGATGCTGGTGCCATCTTTAGATGTATCTTCCAGAGCCTTGCGCTTGGCAACCTCGAAAGATGAGATCCACTCGGTGAGGTCGCCCTGTGTCTCGGCTTGGAGGAGGATGGTGGTGTCTTTGGTCTTGACCTCGAAACAGAAGCGGCGCTCTTCTTGGAAAGCAGCTCGAATGCCACACAGGAGCACACCAATCTTTTCGGATTCCTCGACGGCGCCAGATCGTGTACCTTGTGTAAGCCATCCAAAGATACCGTTCTTGACGAAGAACCACCTGCGCACCCAGTAGGTCCGGGCAGGCTTGCCCGTGATGGTGCGCTGGAACAGCCAGCCCTGCTTCTCGGCCTTTTCGTTTGCGGGATCGGGCTTCGCTGGGGACTGCAGGTTTGCCGATGAGGGGGCTTGCGTGCCCAGGTATGGCACGGTGGAGATTGCATAGTCGTCGAGGTCTCGCGAAGGACGTGCGCTCATTTCAGCGCTGTTCTCAATCTGCTGTCGGGCCAAATGCAACTCTCTCTTGAAAACACGCTCGCCGTTCTCCATCTCCTTGCTCCAACCACGCACCCGGTCAACATCGTTGTTCCAAGCAGCGAAGCTCTTATTGGAGGCATCCCGGGCGGACTTCATGTCGCGCCATTGCTCATTGATGATCTTGACCAGTATCTTATCCAGGGTCAAGCGCACCTGGGGTGCCATGACGCAAAAGTCCATGCTGGCCTTGAGGTATGCGCGGCGGGCCTCATGAAGCTGAAAGGCATCTTCCCGCAGCGACGACGATTCCTTGGACTTTGCCTGTCCTGCATAGCGAGCGATGGCGATGTCGAAGGCGCGCTGGGTCAAGTCGAGATTCTTGCGGGCATCCTTGAGCATACGCAGGTCGTTCTGCAGGAAGGCCCTTATTGGGTCGCAGACGTTTATCTCTGCCTTTTTCATGCCCCGCAGGGTGTTGTTCCAGAAGTCGCGTGCTCCTTCACCGAAGCGCTTGAGCGCCAAGACGGTGTAGTCGTGGTCCAAAACCGCCTCGGAGAGCTGCAGCGGCGGGTGGGATGCCAGGATGTAGCTATCGACGAGCGACTGGAGCGTGTGGAGCTCTGCGGCGAGCTTGGATGCGGCGCGGATGTAGGTGTCGAGCCATCGCTCTATCAGGTCGATCTGATCGCCAAAGTGGACGGCCGTGGCGCGAAACGTGGGCGAGTCGAGGGCGGCTTCTTTGATGACGACGGGACTGCATGGACGATGAGCACAGGGGCAGTATGAAGATGGGGTGGGAGGGGAGCATACATCAAGGTCAGTGGCTTCGAGACGGGCTCCAACACCGGCGGGGGAGCTGGGTCTTCGGCCATGGTGGTTATCGCGGAGGAAGGCTGCGGAGGAGTGATGTCGGAGGCGTGTGTGTGCACCGGCGAATTACACGTCTATACATTGAAACTGTGGCACATGCGAGGAAGCGGTGAGCGAGGCGGGCGGAGAGCAGCGGGCAGCGAGCAGTCGGGAAACGATCAGGGGCGAGGCAGCTCTTTCATGGCACGCAGTCGTGCCCGTTGTCCCCGGCGGGCGTAGCACGTATACGGCCCTCATACGGCGGCGTCGTATCGCAACGCATTGGCAGGGGTCCCGCTTGACGTAGCCCGGCCGGTTTCTCCGCGCCGCTCGAAATCTTGGCGCAGTTCCAAAAATTTTGGACGCGACTTTTGCCCACCCATCACCGCCCGAGTTCCAGCGACAAGCCCACAATGCCGCGGCCCAAGAAGAACAAGTCGGACGCAGGCCTCAAGCGCGACCTCGACGAGGATGTCGTCAAGGCTGACGCCCCCGAAAAGCGCCCCACGAAGAAGGTGAAGCTGCTCGACGACAGCGACGACGACTCCGACGCCGATGCAGATGTCGGAGGCGTGTCGCTCAAGGTCAACGAGGAGTATGCTCGCCGATTCGAACACAACAAGAAGCGCGAGGAGCAGCACCGACGTATGCCTCAAAATCTCCATGCTTCAACACCAATTGCTAACTTTACAAGTCGAGGAAAAGTACGGCAAAGGCCGCGCCTTCCAAGAGCAGGAGGAGGAAGAGGACTCCGAGGAGGGGGTCGAAGAGGACGACGATGCCGAACTCGCGACCGAAAACCTCGATGCCGAAATCTCTGCCACCCTTAAGGCTCTTCGTTCCAAAGACCCGCGCATCTACGACAAGGACGCCAAGTTCTTCCACGAGGTGGAGGAAGGTGGCGCCGAAGATGGCGACAAGAAGAAAAAAGAGCCCACCATGACTCTGAAACAATATCACACCAAGAACCTGCTCGAGGGAAATCTCGACGGTGAAGAGGAGGATGCGCCTCCCAAGACCTACGCCGAAGAACAGGAGGAGGCCAGGCAAAATCTTGTCAAGGAGCTCAATGTCGATGACGATGAAGAGGACGACGACTTCTTGGTGGCCAAACCCAAGTCCGAGAAGGAAAAGAAGGAGCGAGTCAAACTCACACAGGATGATGTGGAGAATGCGGACAAGGACCCCGAGACCTTCCTCGACAACTTCATGGCTTCGCGCGCATGGCTCCCCACGGGCGACTCCCGCTTCCAGCCTCTCGAGTCCGACGACGACGATGACGACGTCCGCGCCGACGAATACGAGGCAGCCTACAACATGTATTTTGAGGACCCTTCTGGCACAAACGAGAAGCTGGTGACATATGCTCGTGATGCCGTCGCAAACACTACGGTGCGTCGCGAGGAGCCCAGCGGCCGAAAGAAGGCACGTGAGACCGCCAGGGCGAAGCGCGAGGCCGAGAGGAAGGAGCGAGAAGAGGAGCTGGCACGGTTGAGGAAGCTGAAGATTGATGAGATGGAGGAGAAGGTCAAGAAGATCCGAGAAATCGGAGGCTTGAGCGGCCGCGACTTCAAGGTGGATGAGTGGAAGGATGTTCTCGAGAACGATTGGTCCGACGACCAGTGGGACGCTGAGATGCGGAAACGCTTCGGCGACAGCTACTACGACGAGAACGAGGAGATGGACGAAGATGGCGAGGGAAAGAAAAGGAAAAAGCCCAAGAAGCCCAAGTTCGACGACGACATCGATATCAAGGACCTCATTCCCGATTTCGAAGACGAGGAGGCCCAGAAGCCGACATTCGATCTCACTGATGACGAAGACGAAGTCATGGCGGACGCAGATGAGGTTGAGGAGGAGGGCGAGACCAAGAAGTCATCCAAGAAGCGCAAACAGGAGCGTGCGGAGGCTAAGAGCGCGGCCCGTCGCGACCGTCGCCTAATCGAAAATCTCGTCGACGACAGCCTCAAGTACGAATCCGCCCTGGCTTCGAAGAAGTCTAGCGTCCCGGCGCGTTTCCGTTACCGCGAGACCTCACCCACCAGCTTTGGTCTCACCGCCCGTGACATTCTCCTAGCTGACGATACCCAACTTAACGAGTTTGCTGGATTGAAGAAGTTTGCTTCATTCAGAGATCCGGCCAAGAAGAAGAAGGATAAGAAGCACTTGAGCAAGAAGGCCCGACTGAGGCAATGGCGGCTGGATACCTTTGGCGATCCCGACGGCCCCAAGGGCGGTTTCGAGGATGTGCAGGGTGAAGACGCTGTTGCATTCAAGGAAGCCGCCGATAAGGCTGAGGAGGCCATCAACGGCGGAGAGGACAGTGGCCAGAAGAAGAAGAAGAAACGTAGCAGGAAGAAGAAGTCTGCCGAAGCCGAGGTTTAGGTTTTCTGGAAAAGTTAGCGGTTTTGATTTAGTAATTCTAGAGTTGCCAGCATTTGTGGGGTTAACCTGAGCAATATATGTCTGTGGGTATTAGTACCGCCATGGAGGCATGCCATCATCATAAAGCCTTGTTGCACCCGTGATGGATCCATACACTGGCTGTGATGTTGAGGAACCTTCATACTCACACCATCCTCTTATTAAGTAAATCTTTTGAAGTGCCAGCAATCCAAATATCATGAAGTCTCCACAATGCATCAAAACATTATCGAGAGAGGTAGGAGTCCTTGCATTATCCCAAGCTACCAGTACATAGACAAATGCGTACAGGGTATCTCAAGACAAAAAGCCACCCAACGCAGAGAAAACAGAAACAAGCAAGGAAAGTAAAGAACCAGCCAACATGCGTGCGTGCGTGCATACAAGTATACTAATACAGGAATGAAAGAAAAGCAGGCAGAAAGCAATAAGAGCACACGCAAAAATAAAGAAAAGCAGGAAGAACGAGGGGAAAGGGAAGAGAAACACAATCCAGTCCAATCCAGTCCAATCCCAGTTCCTCCCAATTAACTCCTCCATTAACTCCAAATGCAAGATCTCCCCCTCCTCTCTTTTCTCTCTCGTTCTTTTATTTTTCTTCTTCTTTTTTTTGAACGGTCATCATGATGGTAAACATCAGCCCCAAAGCCGACTGGTCTCTATTCACATACCTCACCCCGCCGTGAGGACTTATCATCCCTGGAATCTATTCGACGGCCCACCGCCAACCCTCGGTGCCCTCTACCGCCAGATGTACTTATCCCTCGGCGTGCCATCATCCCCGGGCAGCGATGCAGCAGCGGCGGCGGCCAAGACGGCAGCAGCATCCATGGCCGCCATGAGGTTGTCGACCTTCTTGGCGCGGGACTGGCGAGGAGCAATGGCGGCGGGCGGAGCTGGCTGGGCAGCCGGGGCATGGAAGTCGTCGAGCTGGCCGAGGACCTCTAGCTCTGCCTCGAAGTCGTTGTCGCTTGAGATGTCGTCGGGGTCGTACGGCAGTGAGTAGGGGCTGTTGCTCGTCTCTGAGTCTAAGGGCGAGAATGAGCCCTGTTGGATGTTGTCGTCGCCCATGTCGAAGTCGTGGCTGTTGAAATACTCATAGAAGTCTTCGGGGTCTGCCATCTCTTTGTCACTGGCCTCGGAATCGTTGTCGAGCATTTCCTCGTCAGAGAGAATGGGCTTAGAGTCGGAGTTGGAGTCAGCCATATCTTCGTCGTCGTGGGCGAAGAAAGAGGAGTCAGAGTCGGCCATGTCTTGGTCGCTGGCCTCGGATGCGCTGTCAAGCATGTCCTCGTCAGAGGTAGCGAGCTCAGAGTTGGAGTCAGCCATGCTGGAGTCATGATCGTCAATCATGGACTCGGTCATGTCGGTGTCGCGAGTGGAGACGCCCTCGCCATCAACCATCTCGGTATCAATTGGCTGGATCTTGTTAACGGCCTCGGCTGGAGCAGTCTGGGTGCACTCAATCTCCATCTCAGTGGGAGGATCTTGGGTCTCATCGTCGATCTGGGTGTGCTCGACCTCCATCTCTCTGGGAGGGGCTTGAGTCTCACCGACAGGCTTGTTCGGGGCAGGCTGGGTGTGCTCAACGTCCATATCTACAGGCAGAGCCTGGATTTTGTCAACATAATTGACGGGAACGGACTGGGGGCGCTCGACATCCATCTCAACAGGCAGAACCTGGATCTTATTGACAGACTTGACAGGGACGGGCTGAGCGCGCTTGACCTTCATCTCGGGGGGAGGGACCTGGGCGTTGTCGACAGACTCGACATGGACAGGCTGGGAGTGCTCGATCTCCATCTCCAAGGGATGGGCATCGACAGGAGGAGCCTCAGTAGTGGGAGCTTCGGCGGGAGCAGCTACAGCTGGAGGGGCCTTGACGGATGACGCTTTGACGGGAGAGGCATTGATGACAGGGGTCTCGGCAGTGGTCTCGACAGGAGGGGCTTCAGCAGGAGGGGCCTTGATGATGGGGGCCTCGGTGGGGGGAGCTTCGGCAGCAGTGATCTCAACGGAAGGAGTCTTGACAGGAGGGGTATTCTCGGGAGCGGCTTCGGTGGGAGCAGCTGTAGGTGGAAGGGCCTCGATAGGTGACGCTTCGGTAGGAGGGACATTGATGATGGGGGCCTCGGCGGGTGGAGCTTTGCCAGCAGTGGACTCGGCAGAAGGAGTCTCAACAGGACGGTTCTCCACGATAGGAGCCTCGGTGGGGGAATATTCAGCAGGAGCGGTCTTAGTGGGAGCAGTCTCGGCAAGATGAGCCTCCACGAGAGGGACGACGGCAGGAGACGCAACGGCGGGAGGAGATACTGGAGCGGCATCAGAAGAAGAGGTCGGCTTTGTAGCCCGGAAAGATCTTGCACCCTGAGAGGTTGTCGTAAACCAGCCCATGGGGGCTTCCTCCTCACTCCCCCAGGGAAAATCGGTGACTTGGTGGTCGACGGCGGGGAAAAACCTGTTGCGGCCATCTCCTTCATCTCCGAAGGCAGACTTGAAGTCCTCGCCGTCTGAGTTGACATTGCCCTTATCGTCGGCTCTCCAGCGGCTGGGGCCTTTGCCAGGCTCCACAACGCGCCATGTAGGCTTGAGTACCTTGACAAGCTCGAGCACTACATGGGCGATCACAGTCACGGTTTCCACCGCGACTGATCTCGGCGAAGCGACGACATTAACGCCGAATATAAGGCTACAAGCTAAAATATTGAGGATGAAGTTGGCGCTCCAGGCAAGAAAACGAAGCAGAAGGCGGTCGGCGCCGCAGCCAAAGGCGCGCTCGAGAAACATGTCGAAGATTCTGCTTTTCCAGCAGAGAGGAATTCAGGGATTTGGGTGGGCTGGAGAAGAAAGAACGAGGGTAGGAAGGGCCTAGTGGCTCTATCTTTCCTCCGAGGACGGTAAGTTGGCATTCACTGAGTGCGCTTTTTTTATTTTTTTATATCGCTTTCACTTTGGTCGCTACAGCCGGTGTTCTCTAATCTCTTCAAATTATTGACCAATTGAGTTTTTCACCTTTCAGCCTGTACTCTCTTCGCTATCGCTAGCAATTCCCACGCTCTTCCGCCAAATTCTTCAGCACTGAAGGTTTTTACCTGCCATTGTTCTCCAAAACAGCTGCTATAGTCTTCCCAATCCGCCTGTGGTCCGGCCCAAACTATTGTCTTTACATTTTCGTTTTCTTTTCCATAATTGTGGATATATTCAGTTATAAGCCCAACCCGCCGTGGGTATACAAACAACCATGCGTGATAACTTCCAGCCTCCTCGTCGAGAAAACGCGTTCCAGAGACCACATTGTGATGATCTATGGGAAGGAAACGGTTTGAACTAGGATATACTTCAACTCCAGTTACATTGAGCGAAAATGGGGGAGCTAGCAGCAGGGCTTCAAGCAGCCCATATCCGCTCCCAATTGATAGTATGCGTCCCGGTGGTGGAGGAAGGATCGAATGGAGATGATCCAAAAGAGTTTCGCTCAGGCCCAGACAGCACCCTGGATGTGCGACAGGCTCTCCTGAAAGACGGGGCAATGGTTCAGCTTGATCCATCTCATCCATTTTCGCTGTGTGGGAATAGGGAGAGGAGATTTAATGGCTTCGTCGCACTCTACAAATGCTGAATTTGTCGGTACAAAAATCGTCCGAAGTGGCCAAAGGGCACCATGTACTAAGTACTCCAATGCATGCTGTGTCGAATCGAATATACAGTCTGTTCACATTTCGAAAAGGTGCATGGGTATGGCTGGAAGGCATGTCGTTGAAAGTGGGGCGTTAGTCATCAAGGAGCTATGGCCATGTGCAAGTCTCCTGCGCCCGTGGATTCGTCTTCCCCGCAGCTGCAGCTTCCCAGCGCTCTGCCTCCAACCATCGACGACCTCGCACGCCGCCGGGCCTCCCAGTGCTGCCACTACCTGTGCTTTCTTGTCTCCATGTCTTTGTGATCTGCCCACGACGTCCATATGGCGCGCTTCTCCAACCCGCTGGCCTTCACGCCGCGGCCCGTCATTGTTGTGACAACACTGACGTACATAGCCCTCTTTGCTGCCCTGCTCACTGTCCATCTCACAGTCCCACACCATCCAAAGCATACCCCGGCGGGGACGAACCTCACGCAGGCTTGGTCTGACCTTGAGACCATCACTCGACAGTACCACCCGTACAACAGTCACTCCAACGACCTAGTCCGCAAACATCTGCTATCTCGCGTCAAGGAAATTGTAGCTGCCAAGAACCTGGGCAGCGATCGCGTCGACATCATTGATGATAACATCTCCAATGTGACCTTCGCGTCGGGCAAGACTACCGTGTATTTCGAGGGGACCAACATCATCGTCGCCATTCGCGGCTCTGAAGACGATGAGCCATTTTATCCCTCAGCGCAAGCCCCGTCGGGAACTGCAGCACGCGATCCCAACAACGGCGGTGTTCTTGTGAACGCGCATTATGACTCGGTTAGCACGGGATACGGTGCCACAGACGACGGTGTCGGCGTTGTTTCTGTGCTGCAGCTCCTCTCCTACTTCACCGAGCCCCAAAACTGGCCCAAGCGAACCGTCATTCTGCTGCTCAATAATGGCGAGGAAGACTTTCTGAATGGCGCCAAAGCCTTCATGCGGCATCCAATCTCCCAGGTCCCGCATACGTTTCTTAACTTGGAGGGTGCTGGTGCTGGCGGTAGGGCTACCCTGTTCAGAAGCACAGACGTTGAAGTCACAAAGTTCTACAAGGCATCAAGCCACCCCTTCGGTACAGTCATCAGCAGCGATGGTTTCAAGGCTCGGCTCATCGCCAGCGAAACCGACTACGTTGTATTCAACGGCGAACTGGGCCTCCGGGGGCTCGACGTAGCCTTTATGGAACCTCGGGCAAGATACCATACCATTGAAGACTCCACAAGAGAAACGTCCATGGACTCGCTGTGGCACATGCTTTCTGCCGCCATCGCTACAACCTCAGGCCTGGCTGGCGATACCAGCTCTCGCTTTAGTGGGGACGACCCGGAACGTAGTGATGGCAAGGTCGATGCAGGCAATGGCAATGATGCTGTCTGGTTTGACATCTTCGGCAAGGCCTTCGTAATCTTCCGCTTGCATACTCTCTTCGCTCTCAACGTCACTCTCCTGGTGGTCGCTCCCATATTTCTGATTGCTCTCACAGTGGCTATTTCCAAGACAGATAAGAACTATTTGTTCGCGAGGAAGAAGTATGTGCATTCGTCGGACGACGACCAGCCCGTCCAACTCAATGGCTGGCGTGGCTTCTTTCGGTTTCCTATCGTGTTTTCGGTTGCTACCGCCGTCGTTGTAGGCTTGGCCTATCTCATTGTCCGAGTCAACCCCCTCATCATCTACAGCAGTCCTTATGCAGTTTGGAGGTACGTTTTCCGCCCACGAACTTGTAATGTGTTGCTAACTCTGTGCAGCATGATGCTTTCAGCGTGGTTTGTGGTAGCCTGGTTCTTGCTGCGTGGAGCCAGCGCAATGCGTCCCTCGGCACTTCAGCGCGTCTACGCGCTCATTTGGCTATTCGTGGGCAGCTTCGCCCTTTTGACCTTTGCTACAGTCATGGCCCAAAACTACCAGATCGCAGGCGGCTATTTTGCCATGTTCTATTTCGCCGCCGTCTTTTTCGCTCTCTTGGTATCGTACCACGAGTTTTTCTTCCTGCCCAAAAAATCTGCATTTGTGAGTGGATTCGAACAATCGAATGGCGCTCGAAGAACGCCAGAGTCTACGAGCAGACCTCTGACCGGAACTACGAGCGGCGCACGATCCGACGATCGCCCGCTACTGGACGACGACGCCACCGAGACCACATCGCTCCTCCGGGGGGACCGCCGAAGCTTTGCACGATACGGAAGTCGGCGGCAATCGACAAGTGAGGGCACCGACAACGAGGACCGACAGACACCCCTGAGGCTTGGGCAAGCGTATCCGGGGGAGCAAGAATGGAGTGGGAGACTGCCCAGCTGGCTTTGGATCGTGCAGTTCCTGCTCCTGGTGCCCATCATAGTCATCCTTGTGGGACAGGTTGCTTTGCTGTTGACGTCAGCGTTGTACCAAACGCCCTCGGACGGTGCCTCGTCGCTCTTCATCTACATTGCATTCGCGGTCCTCACGACGCTGCTGCTCGCTCCCACCGGGCCGTTCATTCACCGCTTCACCTACCATGTCCCGACATTCCTATTCTTCGTCTTGGTCGGCACCGTCATCTACAACCTTGTCGCGTTTCCATTTTCCAGGGATCACCGCCTGAAGCTATATTTCCTGCAGCAGGTGGATTTGGAGACGGGTGCGAACAGCGTGTCGTTAACCGGAGTGGACGAATATGTGCAGCAGGTCATCCGGGAACTACCCAGTGCGCAAGGCAAGCAGATTGAATGCTCGACGCCCGATCACCGGTCGCGCAAAAACCTGAGGATGTGCGCGTGGCAGGGTTTGCCCGCGCGTGTGGTGCCCCAAACCACGCCTTACAGCGACGGGCCCCACGACGACGGGTGGCTTTCATATTCGATTTTCAAGGGTGCCAAAGCCAATGAGGCGACGATTCGCGTGGTTGGCCAGAACACACGCGCGTGTCGCATCCTCTTTGATACGCCGATCACTGATTTGGCGATTGACGGCGCCGTTTCGGACCCCCGCTTCAATGCGACGGGCGAGCATGGCACACGCGAGGTGCGCCTGTGGCATCGCGAATGGTCTCAGCCCTGGAACGTTAGCGTGACTTGGGAGCACAGCACCAACGCGACTCTTTCTGGAAGGGTCGTGTGCCTGTGGTCGGACGCAAACTCGGGGGACATTCCGGCCTTCGATGAGGTGCAGCACTACATTCCGGTGTGGGCGATCGCGACAAAGTACAGTGATGGACTGGTGGAAGGCTCCAAACGTTTCAAGATGTAGAGCAATTGAATCTGGTCGCCCATAGGAGCCGGGTCAATGCTACCTCCCCTTTTCCTCTCGCTGCGATATCCTGTCCGACTGCATTTAAGCACGGCGTTCCTGGTTCTTGTCCTCGACACGTAATTTAATGACGTTCAATGCCCTCTGCCCCTCCTCGCTGCCCCTCTACTCTTTTTTTTTTCTGCCTCTGTTCCGCATTCTTTTGGACATTTCCACCACTGTACATTTTGTATAATCCAGTAGCATCATGTACGCATGCCTAGCCTGCGTCTAATGGAAGCCATTACCGCGAGTGGAGTCCAATGAGAACAACGGCCTGCCTTTATTCCCGCCTACCACGGTCTCTTTTGCCCCCACCACGCCTTTTTTAGACTTTCTGGAAATCCGGGCGCCAATCAGCGTGCTCGCACCACCAACACCATGGCGGGCGTGCTCGTCAGCCTGCGAGACTACGCGCGGAGTCATCCCATGTCTGTGGCGGTTGGAGTCGTTGTCGCTGTGCCGGGAGCCTACTTGTACGTCACAGGGCAGTCGGTCTCATGCGCCGTGGGCCTCTACGGCGATGCCTCTTCGGCTTCTTCCCCCCAGTCCTACGTGGCCAGCATCGCCAGCAGCCTGATGGTCCTAGAGACACGGTACCCACTGGACATCCGGCTGAGCTTGCCCACGTCGAGATGGAGCGACGGGCCGGATTCGATGTTTGTCCTGGGTGTCGTCGAAGAGACGCGCAACAAGATAATCGCATCCCTCGCGGCGCTGAGCGAAGGGCTCGGGGTCGACCTGGTGTACGGGGTGCGGCTGCTGGAAGACCGCTGGGCCACGCCATTTCCTTTTTCGCGCTTCATGTCGGTCGCAATCACCACGGCATTGCCGGGCGCCTTCCTCGTCCTCGTCCGCAGATTCCCCCGCTCGTGGGCAGCGCGACACCGAACACACGTCGCCAACACTCTGCACGTCCTCGCCCTGGTGACAGTTGCGAGCCAGCGCCTCTCCGTCCAGGACTTGGTCGTCACGACGATAGTCATGGTCTCGCTCGAAGCCCTGCAGCGTACACTTGATCACGCCGACAGGGACCCACCGTCGGCTGTTGAAACACTCCTGTCGCAGACGCACTCGGCCATTGCCCAGTCGGATCTCGCCGCCCCCCTGAGCAGCGGACATATGAATGGAGCCATTGGCAACGGCAGCAACGGTAGCAGCCGCTCCAGGCCCCAGTCCCACCAGACGGGCTCCAAGGACGAGATCGTGCGACTGCAGCAGACTCTCACCGCTGTGAGCACCGCCGACAAGGCCAAGGAGCACGACCTCCGACGGACCCAAAACGAACTTCAAAATGCGCGCACAACCCTCAATGAGACCTTTGCAGAATACGCGAGCCTCCGTGACGAGATGAAGGCAATGAAACAGTCCATCGGCCGCGACCACCAAGCTGTCATCTACCGCAAAGACATCGAGCTGTTTGCTCTCCGCAAGGCCAACGACCAAAAGGAAACTTACATCAGGGAGCGCGACGCAAAGCTAGACGACGCCTATCGACAGCAGAGGGCGACACTCGAACTAAAGGACGCGCAGCTGCGCAACCTCAAGGAACGTGTCGCCTTCCTGGAGCAGCAGAGTCCCAGGTTCCCCAGCGAAACCAAAGTAGAGGCCTCCGTCGACGGCGACCACCAGGCTGCGCTCCAGGTCAAGCTTCTACGTGTAAAGGGGAGAAACTCACTCGAAGTCCAGCCTAACGAGGAGAAGGACCAGGAGATTGCCAGGATGAAGGAGGAGCTTGCCGAGGCGAGGAAGACGTCGCGCGCCCTTGCCAAGACCCAGGATGAACTGCGGCGAGCCTGGGATGCATCCTACGAAGTGCAGCATTCTCTAAACGAAGAACGACAACAACATGCCGATACCCAGGAAAGGCTCGAGGAGGCTTTCGGCGCCCTTGAAGAGGAGCGCAAGAAGAACGTCAAGTACTCACCGACACGGCTACCGACCATCGAAGAGCAGGACAAGAAGGAACTAGAGGCCATGTTTGATGCCACTCAAAAGGACAATCTGCGCTTGTATTCGGAAGTACAAGCCTTGGATAAGCGGTTGCGAGAATCAAACGCCAGGCTGTTCTCCAGGGAAAAGGAGCTCGAAGCTCTTCACGAACAGCTTAGACTGGAAAAGGCCATCACCCAGGACATGGAGCAAGCTCGCCCGAGCTTGGTCCACCGCGTGCATTTCCAGCGGATGGAAGGTCAGCTCAAAGAGACTAGGGACTTGCTATTGGCCAAGGAAGACGAGATCAAGCAACTGAAGAAGAGCATCTCCACAAAGGAGAACAGCAATGGTGACCTGAAGAAGGAGAAAGAGAACTCGGCCATGGCAAAGAACCAGCTTCAAGAAGAAAATGAGCGCCTGAAGAAGTATGTCCAAGAGCTTGAATCCACAAAGGAACAACTCATGCTCGATCACGAACGCCTCGCGCAACATCGTGCCCGCCAAAGAAACTCGAGCGCTGAACACACCTCAGCACGATCCAGTGGTGCGACGCTCATCTCTGATCCAAATAATCACCCAATAACGAATTCAGATGAACCCATGCCTGCACGCCCTGTCTCCCTCCGGGCCAACAGTGCAAGGGTTGCAACCCGTAATTCTGACGAGCCCGTGCCGACACGGCCGCTCTCTATCCCTACTCCTCAGCAAGTTGCCAGGCCTGAGGTTTCCCCTTCTCCCGAACGGCCTGCACCAGTTAGGGCGAATAGTAGCATACAAAACACACCAGAGCGGATAGTCAGAATCGACCCGACACCCATGATCTCTCACGACCTCCCGCCGTCTGAGCTTCGTCCGCATCGCAAGTCTGGTACACTCAAGAACTTTTTCCGTAAGCTTGCCGGTGAGAAGCCTGCCGAAAAACCTGCCAAGATCTCGAAAAAGGTCAAGAATGAAAAAGAGAAGAACCGCCCCAACACCACCCTTGCTTCCAAGGACAGTAATACTCGGGCGAGACCGAAGAGCTCAGGCACAGTTTTGGAGCCTGTCTTGAAGGGCGGAAGCCAGCAGAGGCCAAAGTCTGCGGCATTGCCCAGAGACATGCCGACACTGAGAATGGTTGATCCCACGCCTACCCGGGAACAGGAGCAAGAAATATTCCCTACGCCGAAGAGGGAGGTTCCCCAGTCTGCCAGGGACTCTTTGGTTCCATCGAACCAAGGTACTGAGAATGATGGCCAAGATGCCAACGAGGAGGACATGAAGAAGACAGACTCCAAGGATGAGGTCGAAGAGGCCGCCTGCAGAAGGGAAATGTCGCCTGCAAGTTACGCGAAACCAGCCCCCGAGGTTCCAGCAGCCAATAGTGGTGCGGCGGCGAAAGATTTGAAGTCCCCAGCAGGCAGCAGGAACTCACCTGCTCGGTATTATGCCTCCCCAGCTGCGGACGGAAAGAAGAGAAGCGTCTCCGATGTCCAAAGCAGGTTCAAGGAAGACCGCAGTGTGAGCACGGGCTCTACGCCTCGCCCAGAGAGCATAGGCTTTTCGTATGTTCATTCTGACTCCAAAGCAACTGCACATGCTGACAGTACTAGGCGGCGTCTGCTCCGGAAGTCCATTGCTTGAGGCACGCTCTTGCGAGCAATTACAAGGCACATAACAACAACAAATGTACCAGCTGTTGTAAATGGATTCCAACTTTTGCATCATATCATGGGTGGAGCTTTTGCATTTTTATCAAAAGCAACCGAGTAGCAACACGGGCGCAATGAATCTAGACACGATAATGGCGATACAGCATACAGCATACAACATACAAGTATTCAACGGCCACCAAACGCATGTTTCCATGTACTTTTTTTTTTTTTATCTTTCGTCATCCTGAGGCGATATGGATGCTTTAAATATCTATTCATTGTTCATAACAATTTTATTCTATTTAAAATACTTCTTTTTTTATTCAAAGTATGTGCGCGAAATGGTCCAACGTCGATCAAGCATCTCCTTCCTCCTCGTTTCAGACCGCTCCAATCCGTGCACAAACACATCTTGCTTTTGACAATGCGAGACATGACGCGCGGGCCAAAGATGTGCAGCCACACACTCTCACAATATGACTCGCATGCCCAAGCTCCGACATGCGTTCCCGCGCCTGAAGCCTCCCCCTCCCCTCAATCCCCCCTTCCCGACACAGCTCACCGCTCGCAAACACAGCACAACTCTGCTCACGCGCACACCGCTTCCTGCTGAGTATCCCTTCCTTTTCCCGCCCATCTCCAAACGCGCACTACGCTGGCGCAGTGAAGGGCCGCCCCTCCACCAACTCCCACCGAAACACGGGCCGGCCGAGTAGCTCGTTGCGCCCGTGGACGCTCATGTAGCGTCCCGTCTCTGGATCGGTCTCCGGGCGTATGAGGTGCTGTTTTGGGCGTGCGGCGAGGGCGGGGGAGGAGCTGAGGGGCTTGCGGCGGAGCATCGAGGGGCCGGGGATTAGGCCTGGGGGGAAGGTTTGGGAGGGGAGGAGGGGGCGGATGCGGAGGGCTGGAGGGATGGTTCGGGGTCTTAGATCGGCGGTGGAGGGGCGGGTGGTGAAGGCGATGGCGGTCAGGTTTGTATATGGGTTTGGGTATAGGTTTGGGTAAAGTAGGTCAGAGATCTGGGGGGTGTGGGGGGCGCGGGAGGCGCGAGATGTGTAGAAGGATGTTAGGATGTGGTTTGCCGAGGAAGAGAGGTAGTCCGCTGGTGGAAAGGGGGTGGTTGGGGGCGAGGGGGCGCGTGGGAGCGGTTTGTTGATGAAAGGGGGCGTTGGTGTGATAGGTGGTGGGTGGGTGTCATGTGGTGGTGTGACGTGGGGGAGACGTGACTCCGTTCCAGCTGTTGCTAAGAGAGCATTCAGAAGTCCGAAGTGAATCTTCGGTGGAGGCGGGAGATCATGTGGGATATGGTAGACTTTTGCGTCGCGGTGTCGAGGGATGCTGACCGTTGTGTAGGGGAGCGAATAAGTGGATCGTTTTCTCGTCCTGGAGGGCGAGGGTCTTTGGGAAGTCGTCGCCCCCGTTTGAGAGCTTTTTGGAGGCGTGAAATTTTGCGGCTGGATCGACGGGCTGTCCTCTGTCAGTTCCTCCACTGTTTCTAATCTTCCTTTCCCTTTTGGGTTCTCTCGAATATACGAACCCGGTCTGTGTTGCCTGCACGTCTTTTGTCCGTACATAGGTTTATGGGCTACGATTCCGGTTTGTGTCACATGTTCTTTGCTTGTGGAAGCGTTTGAATAGGTCATGGTGTCGACATGTGTTGGTGGAGGGGGCATCATGGCCACACTTGATGCGAGTTGTACTTCAGAGCCACTTCCGCCAGTGATCTTGTCAAAGACAAGATTTTGAAGCCTTTCATCACCACCTCCGGGTCCGAATACTTTCTTTATCAATTCTTTATCTGGAAAAGGCTGGTTTTGATTTATCCCTAGCCTGAGGACATCCATGATCCGGTCTTGGAACTTTTTATCTTTGAACTGGACGCCGCAAATATATGCGTTGATCAAAGGTAAACATTCGTGCCAAGATAGGGACCCCGGATCGGGGCCTGAAGAAGCTTGAGGGTCCATGTGGAAGAGCGGTATATTACCTGATATGATATAGTGTGCATAGAGCGTAAAAGACTGGCAGTCTACATCCGGCAGATCGATGCGAAAAACTTTGACTCCCTTAGGCGGAGGGTAGATCCATTTCCCCAGGGAGTGCGACTTTTTAGCAATTTCACGAGGAAGCAGAAACTTGTGGTTTTCGATATCTTCTCCTTTCGCGGGCTTACTAACGAAGAATAATATCTTGAAGTTTGGACCCTGGTCAGTTTCACGACTTTTCTTATCAAAAGGCTTGGGATCACAAGGCGTAGGATGGAGAGAGAATTTAGGCTTTTTTTTTTGCGAGGATTCCATGTTTTGAAGTAGAAAATGTAGTATATCGTTTGCATCTTTCTCAAACATAAAGTTCAGTGATTGAACCGAGTCTGATGCTGTGCCAAGCCACGTAGGCGTTTGACGCATGCAGGTGTTGGTCAAAGATGTCGAGAGCAACTTCGTAGACACCCATCACCACTTCACAAACAAAGTGGCGAATTCACACAAAGAATTAGAAAATAATCCAGAATTGGCATCCTACAAGCGATTCTTGATGAATGCAAACGCATCCCAATATGAAACATTGACTTTGGCCCTACCATAGATCTTCTCTACCACCTATTTCTCCGTTCAGCGATTCCAAGTCTACCGCGAACTATAATTCTAGCGGGCTCAGTCATACCTCTCCAGCCTCCTCACGGACGTCCCATGATAACACAAGTCGTCAAGCATCCATATCCACTATTTTTGATATTCATTTTCCCAAATTCTCAATGAGAGGGCTTTTTAGAAGTAAAACCAAAGTCGGCAATGGAAAGATACAAAAGCCAGGTCGCGGTTCGGAATCAGCCCTACCTACACAATCCACAACTCAGACGCCGGAATTTGCGGACAACAGCGCCATTCCCTCTCCTAACTTGCTGGGCCTACAAGATATCTTGGCATCCGATATCCCTCTGCAAACTGGTCCGCTGAATCATAACGGTATAGAGTCCACCGCCGACACAAGACAGCCTGAGAGCGGCATGATACCTAAATATCCAGCGCTTGATCTTAACCGTCAGCTCCCTCCACTCATTATCCCGACCGGCGTTGATGGAGATTCAGTCCCTCCTCCTGCACCTTGCCTACATTTCCTCTTTGGTCAAAAGGATCCCAACTCTCGTTATTTTACTCAGCGCATCATTCAAGCACCATCAAGTATTTTGAACCGCTCAGAGGCATTCAAATGCTACATTCACAACGGCCTTGGAGGCGATGCCAACGCATCCCAACTCACATTCCATGCACCTGACCTTGATGCGAATTCCTTTCACTTGTACGAAACATACAAACGCACAGGTGTGTTGCCATATCAATGGCGGGATGTATCACTGGCCAAGACAGTTTCGTGGCCGCAATGCTGGCCTTTGATCAACGCGCACATATTCGCTGTCACGATTGGCGACATCGATTTTGCCGACTACATGATGGATGTCATAGAGGATCGTCTAAGCTCTGCGCAGTCCGCAGACGTAGAGACGATCCGGCACTTATTTTCTAAGAGCGACGACAGCAAGGTCTTGAAGCAATTGGTCATTGATAGGTGTTTTGAGGCCGCGTTGGACAACATCCAAAAACGCGACAGGCAGCAAAATCTCCCGGAAAGCTATATGATCGATGTCAACTCGGTGATCGATCAATTCCTATCTGAGAGAAGCGAAAAGTCAGGTGGGCCTTGTCGGTACCACTTGCACGGCCAAGAGATAGAGTGCTACCAAGAAAAGCAAAAGCGTCAAGCATTAGGCCGTGAGATCAAATTCGGGATTGAGCAATATAACAGAGAGAAAACGACTGCAAACACGGAGGAAGCCTGCAGGAATGCGAAGACTGAAGGCGTACACGGAATGGATTGGGCAGACCCAGAAAACTGTGCGAATGCAAAGTTAGGGGAAGAGCATGGAAAAAGATGGTTTTCATTTAGGAAGTATGACAAAGATCAAGGCGCCTCATCTTCGAACAAGCGAGCTCCTATGGAGAGTGGAGGCACCGATCAAAGTGAAAGCGGAACGAATGATGTTTTGGATGCATCAGGAAGTGCTCCAGATTTCGAAGACACGCAGGCGGCCACGATACCAAATGGCACGAACGCTGAAGTCATCCAGCCTATGATGCTTCATTCGAATAGAACACCAGGTGCAGGTGAAACGTTTGATACGCAGATTAATGGGACCCTTGCAGCTGCCTCTAGCAGATGTAAGCTACTGCCGGGGGGCTACCCGGAATCTCTGTGATTTGTAGTGCATGGGCACGCGGGCGTGCGTGCCGTCTTCGTGTTTGACTTATTCTAACCAAAATACATTATTTAAATCAAAGCAGAATAGCCAATAGTATATCATTAATGGTCTGTGCATTCGGACACTATTCGGGGGCATTCAAAGACAGTGCCGTGAGTTAGTACATGATCCGCATCAGCGCCACTAATCAATTACATCGCATAAGCCCATATGTATCTACGACAGTACTAAACCATCCAAATCAGCTAGCAAGTGAGATAGGATAGACCCTGTACAAATTTCATGCCTGTATCATTGCAGCGTACGGCCACAAGAAGCACAGGGGCGAGAAGTGTATAAAAGCAACTAGTTTCAGCCATAGTTTCATTTTCCGACTCAGTTCCTTCTCAATCACGACTACCGAGAAAATTTACAAATATATTTTTGCAAGCGAAGAAGAAGTTGAAAGACTAGCGGATGACCATGAGGTGGTCAAAGACGGCATGGGCGGCAACTTGATCGTGGTCCTAGTCGATCTATCAGCCGCTCCGCTCAAAATTTTAGACTCAGGAGCATCTGACGGTATGAGCGACATTATCACTGCTTTAATTTGTGTAATGAGAAATTTCGGCTAATTTATTAAGAACTTGAAGCGGGGTCACGGATCCATCAACGCCGGTTCAACACCAAATTGTCGGCGTCGACATTGACTCTTCAAAGTTTCCCAAGGAAATTTCATAAGGGCAGTGATATTTGATGCAAGATATCACCAAGCCATGGCCTCAAGAATGGAAAGGAAGCTTCGATATCGTTCATCAAAGGCAAGGAATGGCTGTCAGTCCGCAACAAAAAGAGATCGTTCATAACTTGGCAGAGCTTGTGAAGCCCGGAGGATGGATCCAGTTCGTGGAAGCTATAAAAGATGGTCAGGTGAAAAGGTCAACGACCCTGCTACTTCTGCATTTCAGCAGCTCATCAGAGGCGTCGTTACCCATTTAGGATGTGATGTGAAGGTGACCGATAAAATCTCGGAGTGGCCTGAAGGATTTGGGTTTGTCAATGTACAGAGCAGGGATATATTCCTCGAGTACGGAGCGTCAAATTCCAACCTAGAGCTTGCTAGGAGGTGATTTTGTTCGAGTGTTATGGCTGCGAAAGCATTGATAGCATTTGCGAAAAATGAGTTTATCATGCCAGTACTATAAAGACGCTAACAAAGCATACCAGTATTGCCAGAATATTCCATTCTGCCAGCTACTGTCATTGAGACGCTGGCCGAAGATTTGAAGATGGAAATGGCAGGAAAGGGAGGAACTGTTCCTTTGCGCATTGTTTTGGGTCGCAAGCCTCTCCCTTCTTAATCAATTGGAGGAAAACTTTGTCAAATATGATAGACTTATACATCCAAGCCGTTGATATAATCTTTTTAGCCTACTGACTTCTCCATGCCAATGTTTCGCATGAGCAACATAGCAAATTACAGTATCGCGTTTCCATTGACATGAGAGCTGACTCCTCCTGTGCAGATAGGTCAGTACTGAAACATAGTTATTGAATTCTTTCAACTTACCAACACAGTTTGCTGGTGCAGAGGAGAAGAAGAAGAACCAACGATTCTGTTCTCTGCACTTCTTGGCCAGTTTCTCGAGATCCAACATTTCTCCAAGCGGCATGCCCCATAGTGCAAGAATGTATTCGTGAAGATGGTAATCTAGGATAGGTGGTCAGTCATAGAGATGATATCGAGATTTTCGAATTATGTATCCATCGAACTCACCTTCATGCGTTGGCCAGGCCTCAAAAGCGGGTGCGTCTCCAGCTACTGTAGCGAAATAACAGTCATGCAGCCAATCCAATATCTTTTGCTCTTGACTCAACCCCGCATATCGCAATCCATCTTCACCGTCTTTTCCACTGCCATGCCTCGTTGCCGCCTTGACACGGTCTTCTGGACTCTTCGCGTCGTATACCTCCTTCCATCCACTTCGCACAAAGAGCATATCTCCGATCTTGATGTCGCCTCCTTGGGAAGCGGGACGAATGTCGATCCCCTGGTCCTTTCCGCATTGGTAAAGCTCTTCCCAGGAGATGGGATAGTAGTCGAAAGGATCGTAGTTGATTCCTTTTTTGTGCGCATACCCGCGGTAATCAAGGAGAACTCCACGTCCTGCGATTCCATGCTCTGCCCAGTGATGCATACTGCACTTATGGTTGGCAGCCGGCCCAACAATGTCTGAGCCTTTAGTCTAGATGATAGTAAGCAACAACATTTTTTTAGTAAGTCAAGTTTGTATGCATGCATATAATACGTACACCATTGTAGAAGCTTCCCGTTGACAAATGGGCGAACTAAAATTTATCAATTAGTTTGCATGCGATGTCTTTGCTTTTAGACTCACATGTCTGAAGCCGTCCCACTGAGTACCGCTCTGAGTATTCATATAGTAAAGATCGTCATATGCCAGGTTTTCAACCAAAGTCTTGATTTCATGCTTGAAAGGCTCACGGCCAAAGGCAGGCTGGTTCGGGACATCCAATGGAAGACTAAAGCTCCGATTAGTGTAAGTTGATACAGAAATTGATGTTTGACACACTTGACAGGTACGATTTCTCCAGTTCTAATTTCTTTCGAAGCAGCCGCCACTCTGGTCGGAGTGAGCAGATTCAATCTACCAATCTACATCGCATTAGTTTACCATCTCGGACCTGACTCGGTAGCATACGTAGTCGTTTTCGCCCCACACCCAGGCAGCCTCTGGAGGAGCACCGGAGGCTTGTTGGATCTGGGAGAGCTCCTTCCTTGTGGGAAACTTGGTACTATCCGGATCGAACGGAACCTCTGTTGCAGTCTTGTTCCCTGTCAGGAAGTCCTTGATCTGCGTCAAGCGCTGGTTTGCGGTCCCCTTTGGCTCTGCCATCTTATCCCTCCTGTATACCAATGTTCTTCGAGATTGTTGATTCGAGCAAATGCCGGATTTGAAGGGCTTTTTGCGAGAGGAATGAAATTCCTGATGATGCCGTCACCGCTTTCTTGATTCATTCTCAGCTATTTTACCCCGCGCGATGCAACGCGCTATTTGTGATCGGCCCGCCCGATGAACGCATAAATTCTGTTTGGGGATGACGCCGAGGTATTGCGGAGTCAACTCCAGCCGCAACGGTCGACTTTTACACGATGACTCGGCAGCATATCCGTCTCTACAGGTTACATAATAATGAATTGGATATGATGCTTTCTCTGGTCTTCATAATGGCGCATCATCAATCATCCCAAGACGATTGCTAGCCACATAGCCAAGATACACGTCACGGATTGACCCGGAATTTGCGGACAGCAGAAGTGGTGATGACTGTGGATGCAGTCCACCTCGCTATTCCATGAAAGGACTAGTTCCCGGTTCGGCGGACCTCGGCCTTCTGCTAATACTCATCACTCCGCGATTGACAAAATCTACAACTCACACACAATAGTGGGTTGTTTCAAGTTTGCATGAGAATTTGAAGGAATTTGCAGCTCAGGCAGTGTCTCTATTTTGCTGTAATCAGATTATCTCGAAGCTCAATCAAGATGCGTGAAGTCACAGCTCGATAACGCAAAAATCGACTTCGCGATGGTACATGATCTTCTGACTGAGTATTGCATGTTCTTCATTATCTATTCTATAGATCTGGGCTAGATCAACCCATGATTTGACATTGTGAAGCTATGTTGCTGTTGAATCTTCGAAATTATGCATAGATGATGTGGCTACTTTGTTTCACTTGTTTCGCGGGCCATTTAGTGCTATATCATCTATCACATCGTCTCCCATCAGAAGAGTTTTTGATTCGTAGTTTCTACTCTAGAATAAAAGCCATCGCGTGGATTATGGCTGTGTTACCACATTGCCAATGATATCTAGTATACCTGATCAGTCCTGGCCTTAGTCAGCAGCGTCCTATTTTTGGGCACCACGAGGGGTTCCTTCCAGGGCTTCGCAACATTAGCTTTGAAAATCTATTGGAAAGCTAGATCTATATCGGCCGTAGTCAAGAACCTAGAATCTTCGTAGAAATGGACTTTGACCATTCGGGTTGATGGTTTTCGGTCCCCGGCGCTAGACCGCTTGGCGGGGCTGCGGATATGAGGAGCCATGACAAGTTAGTGTGCGTGTAACGGACTTGATAGATTAAATCCAACCACATCTGCGATCCTTCGCAATGCGCGGAATATTGGACCATGAAAAGTCCGTTGGCTACATAGCACAATTATAAAGAAAAATAAAACTGAAAAAAAGCCATGGCTCTAGTACCACAAGCCAAAGGATAAATAACAAGAATACAGAGGGGAAGTGGCTGAATAACAGTTGACGAGCACTGGTCTTTTCTTGCTAAAAGAATATAGGACCTGCTGCACGATTATGTTCCTGGATCCATTCAATTATAGGTTCATCGGGCATCATGAATATTCGCCTTGCGGCCCCATGTCCGTGATACTATCACAAATATATGGTTATACCAACAGTTCTTGCAGTCTCCCCAGTCGATGCAATGCGTCATTTTCGAATCACCAGAAAAATGGCCACAACAAAATATTGATTGAATTCTCTTGATTCCCGTCCGTCAGCCCTTGGTTGTTGTGAAACATTGAGTAAGATACGGCCTTGGAGTGTCGCTACCTACTGGTGTGAAAAGAGCAGGCTACCACTTGGAAGCAAGCAAGTTCGGATTGGTACAATATGCTTCCTGGTAGCTGTGCAAGCCATGCTTCATTCAAATATCATGTGATTGCATAATAAAATCTATGCAGCTCTGTTGTGAGCCACATTCTATCATCTAGGCACTTAGATGTCGTGCGAAAATGTCCAGTGTATGAGGAATCTGGCCAAATCGCATTAGTCGAGACTGTTTCTTTTTCGAGGTGGTTATTCCTGGCAAGGATAATCGAATGAATATTGGCAACAATGACAACAAATATCATCACGTAGTTGTCGGTCGACTGATCCCATGCATGATGCATACTGTCGAGTAATTCACATTGGTTACACTGGATTGTGCCCACTGGGTACACGAAGAGTTGATATTCCCCGGCCCAGGTCGATAAGATCCAAAAGCAGCATGCAAGACAACATTGGAAAAATGAGGTCCAGTAAAATATCTACTTACTCTACCACCGATGAAAATGTATTGGCGCGTTCCGCCACACGAGCTGGACATTTCAAGTGCGTGAGAAGAGAAATCCTCACGACAATACCAATCTGCAACTGGCAGTAGAGCGACTATATAAGTGCTTGGCCAGTGATTGAACTCGCATCATAGAGCCCAGGGCTGGTACCCCAGCCAACAAGATAGCATGCAATGCCACATGGTTGAGTTGGTCTCACTCGCGTAATGCCCGACGCCAAGCTTTTTCGAGCGCTAGCTTGCCTACTTTTGTGGCTTACTCCGCGTGGCCGGGTCGCCTTACCAGGGGTGCGACACCTACGATTGGTCCATTTCCTTTCTTCAGGATCGTTCATCTGGTATAGCTCACGTACTCGGCACATTTGAAGCTGGGCAGAGTACAGTCGGAGACCGATGGTTCCTTCTGAGCTCAACCCATTCACTGCGATTTCACCCACGACCACCGCACGGAGCACAGCATGTTAGTCTTCCTTCCATCAACACCACTAGGGCCTGCAGTTCACAGCGATTGGCGGCCACTTGGCCGTCAGCCATGTGCGCAGTGGGACTCTCGATCCCTAGGCGGTGTCCGCTCCCTGTTGATCCTCCTGGCCTCCCCGAACTGTTAAGAATGGCGATCCGCATTCAGGAAATCGTATCGTCTGCACTCGCTCAACGATGGGTACCCCAGCTGGAGCCATAGATCCCCTTGACAGAGCTGCCCTCACACCACCAGATGGAGTCAAGCCAAACTTCGACAACCCTGGTGATCACAATGAGTTCTCCCTAGCCGTTCTCATCATTTGTCTGATAGTGACCGTTTCCATGGCCATTATGCGGATGTGGGTTAAGGCTTTCTATGTTCGCAAGCTCAATCTTGAAGACAGTAAGTTTGGCGCATCTTATACTCCGAGCTTCCATCTATGATGGCTAACTGGACTGATTTTAGAGCTTCTACCAGTCGCTTTCGTGAGTTTAATGCTGCGTGGGTCGCAGTGATCACTCTGTATTAACGCATTATAGATTCTTGCGATTGCACACATCACACCAGGATTTTGCATTTGGATGCTTCACCCCATCGTCCATCAGTGGGATATGCAGATGAGAGATTTGATCGTACTTCTCAAGGTATGCGATTTTTCTCCACAAGATAGACAGCAACTCATCCAGCTTCAGAATCTCCACGTTGGGTACGTCTTTTACGATGCGACGGTCCTCGTACTCAAGATCTGCATCATGTTGCAGTTCCTACGACTGTTCGTACCTGCCAAGTCACACTCAAAAACGTATTGGGTGACCCACATTGTGATATGGATCAACTCGCTCTTCTACTTTGCCAATATATTTATCGAGATTTTCTCCTGTAGACCCTTGGCAAAGCGCTGGAATCCCCTCATCACGCACGGGAGCTGCATCAACTCCTTGGTCAGCCATCCAGTGTCGGCCTGTCTCAATTTGACTCTGGACGCTATACTACTTGTGTGGTCGCAGCGTATCATCTGGTCTCTCCACCTTTCAAAGGAGCAGAGATGGAAAGTTGCTGTGCCTTTTATGGCTGGTATAATGTAAGACTCCCAACTCACACACCTCCCTTCCCCGCGAGACAGTCCTGACGAACAATGATGCAGGGCATGTACGTGCGCTGGTCTTCGAGTATACACCAGTATCCGCCTGCTACGAACCGACGATGTCGCCTACTGGGGAGCGTGGATGGGCTTGTGTACCATCCCCGAGATAAGCTCAGGCTTTCTGGTGTTCTCGCTCCCGGTGCTTCCCCATTTCTACAAGAGCTTGAGGAAACGGATTCACACGCGGTCCTCTATGCCGCCGGGACACATGGCATCCGGCAAAGGACAGATCATAATCACACGGACCGACCATTTCATGGTTGAGTTCATGTCGGTGGGCTCTACCGAGTCGGTGCTGCCTATGACCGATCGTCCGGGGACTAGTACCCCGAAGCAGTAGATGTTTGTTTTTCAAGGGTTCTCTTGTGGGAAATTCGGATTGGGACATGGGTTGTACGCTATAGAGTTGCTGATGTTTTCTTGATACCCAAGACGGTTTTGGAAATTGTACCGAATTTGATTATTGTTTTTTTTGCACCTACTCAAGCAGTTTGTATTATGCATGATATCCCCTATCTGCTTGTTATCTCAGTTTATTATATGAAGTTAACTCTGGCGACTATGTTGGTTGTGGGAGCCCTGCGTCTGATAGGAAGAAATGTTACTAAAAATAGCGCTTTCTCGGCTACTTTGATGACACATCTTGCATGACAGTTAATCATCATCCATCAACTGGAGCCTGGAGACACAGCAAAAACGATCGTGAAAGCTTGATGGTAGTATGTCACTACTTTTTGATTAGTATAATAATTAAATTGTTGGTCAATTTTTAACAACAATCGTAAACGGCCCGCTTGGCTTAGTGGTACAGCGTCTCACTCGTAGCTATAGCGTGTGATGAGAAGATCCTCGGTTCGATTCCGAGAGTGGGCATTTACTTTTTGTTTTTGGCTCATAAGCCCAGCGCGGTAGTATCTCTCTTCCAGTCCAATGACATGCTTCTTCCCTTTTGCTCATTTTTTTTTTAAAAAAAAAAAACTGATTATATTCCGCTTGTTTTATGTCTTATGATCGTTGTAATGCTCGCTTGTATACATACTAAGATCTAGATGCCAATGTTGCGCGCGTGAAACTGAATTTCCTTTAGCTACACGCTATTTTTCAACTATAGAGCTACAATCTTAGGGCAGTCCAGCTGCTAGCTGTGTAGGCCTATGTATCGGGTTCACGCACATTTACAAGGCTTTGTCTTCTTTTGCGCATGTACCGGTGCCTTCTACCCTGAATCATCACCATTCTCGTATATATCGAGCTCATTGTCTTCAAGAAACTCATCCAATAGCTTGGCCACCTTCTTATTGTTGAGATCCGCAAATGGTATGTGTGTACTCCCTTTCAAATTCGTGTCTTCCCCCAATTTCAACACCTGCGCATTCCCACCATACTTATTGATCAGCTGCGCTGCCAATCTCGATTCCCTAACGCTGGTATAATTTTCCGCTCTATGATCTCCCCAAACGAACTGTATAGCTGGGACTCTCGCGAGCTTTTTGAAGCGTTCTAGGGATACCACAAAGGGACCAAACCCCCCACTCCCCGCAGTAATATTCGCATTATCTGGAAACACGTAGCCAACACTTTCGTACGTGACAATCGCCTTGATATTAGTCGAGTTCGCTTTCGTAGCTGCCATCATCGCCCTCAACCCGCCCGCCGAATTCGTCACATACACAATGTCTTTACCCATGCGCCCCGAATCCGCAGCGATGGCAGCTGCATCCGACTGCAACTCCACATTGGCTTTTGTGTCATACTCCACGTATCGCGCACTCGTCGCCTGCTGCCACGCCCGCTCGTCCTCCGTTGGGAACTGCACGTCGGGCCACCAATTCTTGAAGCTGGGTCCGAAATTCCATGCCCAAAAGTTTGCCTGGTCTTGATACGAGGGGGAATAGATTGTCGGTTCGCAGGCCCAGTTTGCGCGTCCGACGCGAGGTCCATCCCATAGGTAGATGGGGTAGTTGCGCCGGAGGAACATGTCTTTGTAGCCTTCGTCGCCGTCCCAGCGGTTTTGCCAGACTTGCGTGCTGGAGCTGTGCCACATTACGATACTGGTTTTTCGTGGGCGCCAGGGGATGAAGTATTCTACATATCCGTGATCGCAGGAGAGGGTTTGGTTGGGGTTGAGAGGGTTGTGGATGATTTTGCCGCCGATTTGAAAACCGCCGGACTTCTCGAGGACTATAGGCAAGTGAGGCCGTCCATATTCCTCTGGCACGACATACGAAATCATAGCAAGGATCATAAGTTGTGTAATTGGCTTCATTATCTTCACGAGTTGAAGTGTCTTTCCTTTTCGAGGTTCGCAGTCATATGAGGTGAGGATCAATGAAGTTCTATGAGAAGCCATCACTTTTCCAAACAACGACCTTTGCCTTTTTATATCAAGTGCCGGTGTCGATTCAATAGCTTATCTTTCCATAGATACTTTGAGAGCTATAAGAGGTAATGAGATCAATATATGTATTGGTTCAGCCCTTGAAGGATTTATTGAAAACTGGGTACCCAGGAACGGAGGATTATATTCAATTTGATGCGAATCATGAGAGCATCTAATATGACCGATTACGACTTAATCTAATATACATATGGAGGGATTGTATTTATGTAGCAATTTGTATTTTCTTTTGTCTGAGAGTCTTCTTCCGGAATATTGCAGAGTGCGGCACGAAGATTCAGCCGACTTTTATCCTAGATTTTTATTGGATCCCGAATTAAAACTCATATAACACCACCCAGATCTCTTAGTATATTGACTTACTCTTTTAGCCATCTTTTTCTGATCATTCAGACTGGCCATCCTCCGAATTTCATGTCCATAGGGGCAAAAATGGACTGTCCTACAATACTATGTCTACCAGTTCAGTCACAAATTTCAGATCATAAGCACAACAAATGAGTCAACTTACAAGTTCGATCTGATTTTGGAAAACTTCATATGCATTGTTCCTTTGTATTCCCTCTGTTGGATTAAGGGATCTATAATTGAGCCTCTTTGTTTGGCGTCACAAAGGATTGTACCCAGGTAGTCTTAGTGTTTGGACCGAAACGCCACCTCCAGCCGTGACAAGGAGCTATGGGCTTTTCATCCTCTAAATCTCTGATTTCTATCTAATAGCCTTTCTCGCAACTTGATTTTGGAAAAAACGTTCTCTTTTTCAGCGATGCAGGATATAGCTCCCGCACGCCGCTCTCAACGCCTCCGAGCACTGCAACAAACCCAATTCAAGCTAGTCACACCAAAGACACCAATCTATGAGCATAAAAAGGACTACCTGGCTACCTGGCTCCAGGCCTCTCAATCCCCACCTCTGACCCCCGAAGTCGACCTTGACGCCCTAGAAGCCTCGCTCAAGAAAACGCTCCCTAAACCCCAACCCTCACGTCGCCGCAACCGTAACACTGCCCTCCTCGCAGACTCCGCCTCCGAATCTGACAAAGAGACCGAAGAATTCGAAGACAGCGATGCAGGTGAGCTCTTCCACCTCTCGCACGACAACACCGAGTGGAACGCAGCCGACGACCTGAGCAGCAGCAGACACTACTCGTACGACAGCCGGTGCGAGCCCGGAAACGACGACTATGAGGAAGATGACTTTGTCGTAGAGGACGGTTATGAGGATGAGGAGGAATACGGTTCTATGAAAAGTG